>OY979452.1:8621616-9968235 GCA_963855545.1 Ethmia dodecea
GTATCAGAATTAATTCTGAGACCTGCGGGTTTCCTCACGATGTTTTCCTTCACCGTCGAGCTAGTGATAAATATGTATCTACGTAAGTTTTTGAAAAACTCATTGGTACATGCCAGAATTCGAACCCGAGCCTCACTGATTTTCGGCCGACTCTAATCGTTTGAGCTATCACTGCTCTGGAAATATTCGTATGTATTTTCAAATATATTTTCATACTACGCATAGCTAAGTACCTACACGTGCGTAGCGTGTGCATGCGCAGCAGTAGAAACGTCGAGGCTTAAAGAATAGTACTAACGTGTATAAGTAGGTGATGAAATTACGAAAAATAAGTTATACAGGTACTTGTAGACAAGAATGATTTATATACTTACTTCGAATCTTAAACATCTCCACAATGCGACGTAATTTTTCGCAATAGATACCTTCGTATTTATACAAAAAACTACTATTATTGCAAATACCAGGATCGTTTCGTATATCTGGCCCCATCTTAAATTTCACTAAACACGTTAAGTAAAAAATAATCTACGCAAACTCGAATATTTTTTCATAAGGTTTTAAAATAGCATTGCTAACAAAGTCGTCACAAAGTGATCTGTGCTCCATACACAAAAGCAACCGTAAAGGTAATGGATTTAGTTTCTAATCTCCTGACTACATTTTTTGTCTTGGTCACATTCAAAAGCCATTGTCAATTTATCAATGGGGCTCGACGACGATCAGTAACAGTAAATCACGATTTCAAATTTGAATTTTTTTGATCTGTAAAATTGGTTCTCATTTAAAGTTAACTATATAGCCATACCTAGTCACACTAAATAACCGGTAAAACTATAATCAGGTGCCCAAAACCATATTACCATACCAGCATATTATGAGTGGCAATACATAAAGGTAATTCCTGAACTGAACAGTTTGAATGTTTTAGAAGAAAGATCAGTCATTACTTTCCTCAATCAAATAAAAAGTGAAGATGGAGCGCTGCGAAGGATAAACTGAAGCCAGAAAAACGACTCCACTGAAAACTACACACACCTACTTCTAATCACCTACAGGCAACTATGAGGAAAGACCTTTATTTCTAAATTCCCTATCTTCTAAATCCGTCGACAACTTTAAACCAAACTGGATAAGAGAGTAACTTGCACTTTGTTCAATATTTAGTACTTCCTTCAACAGTACTTCAACAAAAGACAGGTCCTACCGTTCTAGTCAATATTTTGACAAAAATAATGAAGCTTACTTGGAGTGAAACTTAGCACATTATCGGCCTCTCGGCGTCAAGGCGAATGTGGTCGTCGATCATTCTGGACGACTCCTGCGGCTCCAATGAGTCGGCTCTGTACACCGCGTTCTCGATCCACACAGCAATACGGTCCGAGATGGCCACCATGAACCGCGCGAGCCGGCCCGGGTGCGTACGCGCTGGTTTTGGTTCACCTTTATCAATCATAGATGTGAACTTATCATCTTACTTAGGAGTTATAAGTATCAAAAAGTCCTATGTCCAAATCCTTGGTAGGTAGCCAGTTAAATTGTCCTGCATTTAATGGGTACCTTCATGTGTCTATTGGTTAGTTAACGCACATGAGTAAAGAAACGGAACAGAGACAAAGCTTCATACAACCGCGCTGTCGTAGGTACACTACTACAAGCATGCAATGCTTGTGTGCGTTTCTACTAGCGCTGCGTCACATACGCGCCGCAACTGGATAAAACCGGCTCGGTCAGTAGAAATGCCGAGGGCCGCGCAATGGTTGCCGTATTTGTTTCGCGCTCCTGCTTAGTGAGAAATGGTTATTTTAAATTGTTTATGGTAGAATAAAGTATTAAACTAAAAAGTCAAGAAAGTGTAAATAATTAGATTCGGAGGTGTAAAATGGTTACCTACTGTACAGTTTGCATGAATGTCTCGAAAATCACATATGTGACGAAATAAAATTGTTTGTTAATAGACCTGAACAACCTATAAATATGGGCAAAGATTCTTTAATTACTCATTACAATAAACTCGACGTAAACATTGTAAATATTGGTACCTAATTATATTCTGAATCGAGTGTAAGATTGTAAAAATATTATGCCATGTGGAAGCGTCCTTAATGATTATTTGAAAAAACTTTATATCCATTAGATTTAGAATTCATCATTAGATTAAAAGATTTAATAATTTATTAAAAATAAAAAGTTATAAAAAAATATTTAGAGTAGGTAATTTGTAAATAATCTAATGTACAAATAAAAGTCTAATAAACGTTTTGTTTATTTTATTCTCCTTTGCCAACCCTACTAAAATAGGTAAGAATTTTGCACGCTCCTTAGAAGCTTTGTCTCTGTTCCGTTTCTTTACGTTTCTTTACTCATGTGGTTAACGTCCCCATCTATATAGGTACACCTTCACTCAAGGCAGCTTGAGTTCTACGAGTATTAACTTTGAAGTTTCAAATATGATATATATGTTTTTTGACCCCTAAACGTGATAGGTGGTGAGCCCATCGCCCGACTGGGTTCTGTTACACATGCCTCAGAATTAATTCTAGGACCTGCGGGTTTCCTCACGATGTCTTCCTTCACCGTCGAGCTAGTGATAAATATGTACGTAAGTTATGAAAAACTCATTGGTACATGCCAGGATTCGAACCCGAGCCTCACTGATTATTATCATTGTGGCAGGCTCTTTAACCGTAAGGCTATCACTGCCCTTCTAAAGGACATCTCATGAAAAGTGGGTATATCCAGAAAGGGAATACCTCTGCCAACCCCCTCGGGGATAAAAGGCCTGAGATTTTTTATTTTTTAAAGACCATGACACCAGGAGGATCTATGGGGCATAGGACATAATATGACTTTACATGAGGGATTAAGTACAAAACCTACGAGAATAGGTAAGCGGCTAACCCAAAATTTCAGCGACTCTCTCCAACACGACATCCGCGATACTTCTTAATCTGTTAGACACCAACATTTCCTTTTGACCCTTTGCTATGTAGTCACACATACGGTATGCCACCTGGAAAAAAGTACGCAACATACCTAGTTAACCACTCTATCAACAGAATATACTTAGTTGCCAAAACGTAACCTAACCTATACTTACTCTATGGTTTGACGACTGCGAGCGAATTGGGTACAGAGGGTAAGTAAGTGAGATGAGATGTAGGAGAAGTAATGAGAGCGTGGGAGAAATGAGAAGAGTTGTGCAGAGCGAGCGGGAGGGCTGACTGCCCCCGTATCTCGCCGCAGAGCTTACCTCGGGCGCGGCACAACGGTCGCGATCAAGGTAAACTATAGTCATAGCGTGAGATAAGAGAGCGGTGAGGTCAAATAATGGCTACATCACGTGGCTTGGATGTGACATTTTGTCATTCTCACCGACCTTACCCATGTCATCTTACGCCGGGTGCTGTTGTTCTATAGTTGCCGAGCCCGAGTAATGCTCGTTTACCTACTTCTTTCATACCTAGGTATATAACGGAATATGTAATAATACTTACCTACCTACCTATATACCTATAGGCTTGTCTACATCAGCTAAGGCCGGATACAGGGAGGCATGTCGCCAAAACCGCGATGGTAGGTACCTATAATGTTTACAAACCTGAGCACTAAAGTCCACGAGCCACTTCTGCCGATGGCGCAGCTCTCGGGCTCGATCCTGTTGCTCGCGGCGGCTCACCATGCCACTTGGCCCCGTCCAACGCTTGGATTGTTCGCTTAACGCTTGAAAGTATTGTTCTGTTTGTCTAGAAGGGTGATATTTATGTTAAGAATATTTCTCAAATCACTAGAGAAAAATTTACCTCATATTCACCCATAATATCGTACCAAAATATTCTATCTAAGTACCTAAGTAACTTCATATTTGCTGTTTTCACTGCAAAATGCACAACAACTGTAAAATGCAGTGTTCTTTGAGAGTTACGGGCTTCAAAATTGACGGGCCTGTTGGCTCAGTTAGAAGTGACTTTAAATCGAAATTCGCGGGTTCTCATCCCGATAGGTACGTATCACCACAGCCCTATGAAACCGAAACTTATGAGAGCTAACATACTCTGGGCTTAAGAAATATTCTTCCTCCAAAGTGCTCTTAATCTTGTCCCTGCGGGCCTTGGGCAGTATGGCGCACTTCTCGTCCCAGAGAGAGCGCAGGCGCCGCGAGTTCGGGCGCGCAAGCATTTCCACGCGCTCCATATTGCGCCGCTGGCGAGGGGTCAGCTTCTTTAATTGAGGATCTCCTAGACGACACGGAATATAGTATTAAATGTTGGTAAGTCCCTAAATAGGTACTTTATAAAGTACCTAACTTACCCTGATAAATTCTATATCTCGTATTAGCTGTTCTGATCGGTTGAATAAAATCATTAGGTTTTTCAACAGCCAATCACAACAGTTAACATGAGACCTCCGAGTTTGACAAAGATGAGGCACTTACCTACAATGACGTTTGATTTAGACGATACTCTTACATCACTATCACTAGGTAGGTACATAGTATAAAACAAAGTCGCTTTCTCTGTCCCTATATGCTATATCCCTATGTCCTTATGTCCCTATGTATTATGCTTAAATCTTTAAAACTACGCAACGGATTTTGATGCGTTTTTTTTTAAATAGATAGTGATTCAAGAGGGAGGTTTTAGTGTTAGCATTGCACCCGTGCGAAGCCGGGGCGGGTCGCTAGTTTTGCAATAAATGTCATTCCTATTTTACAAAGATATTTAAATATAATAGGGCATAGAGGGGGCATTGGGAATATTTTCATACAAAACTTTTAAGCCTAAGCGTCATGTCCTTATCATGTCAGTTTTAGTATGAACGCGAGCTGTCATTTGGTCGAAATTGTACTAGACTTATTCCACTTGGAATAACTTTTGACTTCAAATTTTCCTCGCTTTGTCCCCTCTATGCCCTATTATATTTAAATCTCTTTGATATTTTACCAGAGCGAGCAGTGAGCTTATAAATAGTAGGTAGGTAACATATAATATCATTGAGTACGAAAGTCAATAATTACTTACATTTGAATAGGAATCGCGAACCAAATGAAGTGTCATTTACATCCGCACTCCAAATGATTACACGAAATCCGTTTGCCGATGACAGGCCTACCTAATTTTTATATTTTGGAATACCTACAGTTGACGCATCTACCTCAGTAGGTAAAAATAATACCATTAATACCTAGGTAGTACTAACCAGCGTTTTTAGCATTTTTAACACTTAAATCTGACGTAGATGACAAATTCGCTTTTGATCCATCTCTTGATAATTTCCCTGTTTTGATTTTTGGTTCCTGCGGCCGCGGCATGGCGATAAATTATGGAACACAGACAATTTAAATTACTAATATCCAAATGCCGTCCAAAGACTGATGGTGTATGGCGTCAGATAAATTATCCTGATGGTTATGACAGCTTTGTCAAAAAAACACGTTGACATTTTCCAGTCGGCCAGGACTACCTAAAATAGAAAACCATGAAACAAACAGTCCTAACATAACATACCTACCTACATAGGTAGGTACTTTTTGAATCAAAGAGATTAAAATATATTAAGGCATAGAGGGGACAAAAGGAAAATTTGAAGTCAAAAGTTATTCCAAGTGAGCAGTGATAGCCCAGAGCCGGCCGAAAATCAGTGAGGCTCGGGTTCAAATCCTGGCATGTACCAATGAGTTTTTCAAAACTTACGTACATATTTATCACTAGCTCGACGGTGAAGGAAAACATCGTGAGGAAACCCGCAGGTCTTAGAATTAATTCTGAGACATGTGTAAATAGACCCGGTCTGGCGATGGGCTCACCACCTATCTGCCACCTATCAAGTTTAGGGGTCCAATGTATCTCGTGAAATGTGGGTATATCCAGTAATGGAATACCTCTGCCTACCCCCTCGAGGATGAAAGGCGTGAGATTATATTATTATTTATTCCAAGTGGAATAAGTTTCGACCGAATGACAGCTCGCATTCATACTAACTGACATGATAAGGACATGACGCTTAGGCTTCAAAGTTTTGTATGAAAATATTCCCAAAGTGCCCCCTCTATGCCCTATTATATTTAAATCTCTTTTGTTTTGAATCCATGATGAAAATAATGGACGTATTTAAAAATAATTTACCTACCTTTAAAATACCTAAATATCTCTTTACGTATTATTACTGCAATAAAGATTGACATCAGAACCTTGGAGCCCCGGAGCTACAGAGCTGGGGGCCAATTCTACTAAATGTCAGCCATTGTCATCGAACTATCATTCCATTATGCTGCAACTGGCAACTATGACATCTAATTTGTATTCCACTAAAATCATAGTGGCATTACAATGGAATGACTATGGACTACGTTAGGTGTTGCCTACCATATATAACTATTACTACCATGCGTGTCATTAGTTTTATTTCGGGTTTTCGGCACTAAAATCTTTAGATGATTGATTTTATTTATGGTACATGTGACATTTCGATAAGTTTTGAAGAAACTTGTGTATTTTTGTGCATAGACTCTGAAGCAGAGCTAAAATCTGAATTTCGTGTCGTGTTTAGGGCTGATGGCTAAATTGCCAATGCCTTAAAATAAGGGGAAAAAAGCAATCACTGGACAGCGCCATTCCATGGTAGGAATAGTAGAATACCAAAAGTGGTCAACAATGATAGTTGAATGATTGTGAAAACTGACAGTTAACAGAATACGAAAAGTGTCAAAATTTGACTTAATATCACCATTGAGTGACCACAGTCATACAACTATCACCGCTGTCATTTAGTAGAATTGGCCCCCTGGCGAGTGGCCTAAATTATTGTAGTGAAAATGTAGTAGCCAAAAACACATCTCTTTGAATTTGTAGTTCTATAGTTCTGGAGTTATTCGACCTGAAAGCTAGAAATCATCAGGTCGGTGTGGCCCCGAGATCTCAGTAATTAGGGCAGTAACGGACGTTTGCTCTTAGACAAAGTTACTGTTATATTTAGGTAGTAGACAGAAAAACAAAGAATATAATTCGTAGTTCGATATTTTGACAGTAATTCACGTTTGAAGTGCGTGACAATCAGGTCCCTGTAGCCCAGTGTTTTCTCTGAAACGAAGCATCCTAGCATAGTATGTTGTTTGAGTAAGTTTCTGTAGTTCTCGATTTAGGAATTCGTATGGAGCTAGTTTTTTATGTAGTTCTACGGTTTAATAGAATTTTGCACTCTTTCTAAAAACAATCAGAACGGTGTAGCCCAGTGTTTTCTCTGCAACGAAGCATCCTAGCATAGTATGTTGTTTGAGAAAATTTTTGTAGTTCTCGATTTAGGAATTCGTATGGAGCCCGTTTTTTATGTAGTTCTACAGTTTACGAATAATTCAGGTCGGAAGCTCCGAAATGACAGCTAACCTCACTCATTACATCTTTGGAACCAAACAAGCTAGCGAAACAGAAACTTACACAACGATTTATTATCCATCGAATAATAAGTGTGCAAAATTTCATAGAGATCCATGCAGTATCTGTAAAGGAATTTAATATAAATACATTCGGTACCATTATCTGTATAATGGAAGAGGGTGACCATACATTTTATGTTAAAAAGGAAAAATATTCAAGCACTGAAATTTGATGGTGAAATTAGTATGATATGACATCAAATAGTAGGTATTTATTGAAATTTGCACTCCGGTTGTTTATTCGTAAGTTTTAACATTAAGTAAATAAATAACTAAAAATAGTTAACATGGTTTTTTATTGAATTATTATACCTACCCATGGTGGTTTTTTCTAGATTGTGGTTTGGCTAATTGCTCGAACTAAACAAAGTCCATATATTATGGTATAAAGTAGTTACCTACTACCCACAGTTTCTTTTGTGCAAAGGAATAAAAAAGAGTTGTTCATCTGATTTTCTATATGTATACATATAATAAAACTCTAACGGGGCCGTGTCTGTACATTAAATATTTTTTGAAAATTTTAACGGAAGTGTATATAGTTATCGATATAGATGCCGAAACACCAATTTTTGGAATTTTTGTCTGTCTGTCTGTGGTTGTGCACGCATCACTCAAAAACTACTGGACAGATTTTAATGAAATTTGGTATAGAGATAACTGAGTACCCGGGTCAACCTCTAGGGTACTTTTTATTTCAGGAAAATATCTCATTCCCACGGGAAAATATAAAAACTGGTTAAAAAGAGAAATACGTACTACTCCGAAACGATAACCCCTAGAAACTGGAAAAATAGTATGAAGGTGTCGTAGGAAACTGGTATGAAGGGATTTTTGGAATTTCCCACGGGAACGGGAATAAACTGAATCCACGCGGGAAAACGCCGCTGGGACCCGCTATATGAAATTTGGTATGTAGGTGTCTTAAATATGTTGTAGGCAACCACTATGACGGGATTTTCGGAAATTCCCACGGGAACGGGAATAAACGGAATCTACGCGGGCAACGCCACTGGGCATCCGCTAGTTATAAAAATAAGTGTCATGTGTAGCAGTCAATAATTATATAAGTATTATTATTACGAAGCAGGTATACAACACCCGAGCTTGGCTCTCCAGTATTTTTTTTAGAGACTAAAAAATACACGTGATTTTGAATATGGGTTAGTTTAAACATTACCTCGTATCACGAGGTATTTAAATAGTTGCTAAAACATCACTTAATATATCAATGGCCCACATTTTTCAAATTAGTAGAACCTGCTTGAAGTTTATATTAAACTAGCGGCGCCTAATAATTTCACTCGCGTCAGTCCCGTTCCAGTGGAAAAATGTTACTCCCAGAAAAGTAATAAGTATTTCCCTTGGTTTAATTTTTTTTAAGACTCACATGGTCAAGTCTTTTTTATTCCTTTGCACAAAAGAAACCGTAGGTAGTAGGTAACTACTTTAAATACCATAATATATGGACTTTGTTTAGTTCGAGCAATTAGCCAAACCACAATCTAAAAAAACCACCATGGGTATTTGAATTCAATAAACAACTATGAAAACCATTTTTAGTTATTTATTTACTTAATGTTAAAACTTACGCCCGCGTGGATTCAGTTTATTCCCGTTCCCGTGGGAAATTCCAACAATCCCTTCATACCGGTTTCCTACGACACCTTCATACTATTTTTCCAGTTTCTAGGGGTTATCGTTTCGGAGTAGTACGTATTTCTCTTTTTAACCAGTTTTTATATTTTCCCGTGGGAATGAGATATTTTCCTGGAATAAAAAGTGCCCTAGATGTTGACCCGGGTACTCAGTTATCTCTATACCAAATTTCATTAAAATCCGTCCAGTAGTTTTTGAGTGATGCGTGCACAACCACAGACAGACAGACAGACAGACAAAAATTCCAAAAAATGGTGTTTCGGCATCTATATCGATAACTATATACACTACCGTTAAAATTTTCAAAAATATTTAATGTACAGACACGGCCCCGTAAGAGTTTTATTATATGTATACATATAGAAAATCAGATGAACAACTCTTTTTTATTCCTCTGCACAAAAGAAACTGTGGGTAGTAGGTAACTACTTTATACCATAATATATGGACTTTGTTTAGTTCGACCAATTAGCCAAACCACAATCTAGAAAAAACCACCATGGGTATAATAATTCAATAAAAAACCATGTTAACTATTTTTAGTTATTTATTTACTTAATGTTAAAACTTACGAATAAACAACCGGAGTGCAAATTTCAATAAATACCTACTATTTGATGTCATATCATACTTACTTTGACCATCAAATTTCAGTGCTCGAATATTTTTCCTTTTTAACATAAAATGTATGGTCACCCTCTTCAATTGTACAGATAAAGGTACCGAATGTGTTTATATTAAATTCCTTTACAGATACTGCAAGGATCTCTATGAAATTTTGCACACTTATTATTCGATAGATAATAAATCGTTGTGTAAGTTTCTGTTTCGCTAGCTTGTTTGATTCCAAAGATGTAATGAGTGAGGTTAGCTGTCACTTCGGAGCTTCCGACCTGAATTATTCGTAAACTGTAGAACTACATAAAAAACGGGCTCCATAAGAATTCCTAAATCGAGAACTACAAAAATTTTCTCAAACAACATACTATGCTAGGATGCTTCGTTGCAGAGAAAACACTGGGCTACACCGTTCTGATTGTTTTTAGAAAGAGTGCAAAATTCTATTAAACCGTAGAACTACATAAAAAACTAGCTCCATACGAATTCCTAAATCGAGAACTACAGAAACTTACTCAAACAACATACTATGCTAGGATGCTTCGTTCCAGAGAAAACACTGGGCTACAGGGACCTGATTGTCACGCACTTCAAACGTGAATTACTGTCAAAATATCGAACTACGAATTATATTCTTTGTTTTTCTGTCTACTACCTAAATATAACAGTAACTTTGTCTAAGAGCAAACGTCCGTTACTGCCCTAATTACTGAGATCTCGGGGCCACACCGACCTGATGATTTCTAGCTTTCAGGTCGAATAACTCCAGAACTATAGAACTACAAATTCAAAGAGATGTGTTTTTGGCTACTACATTTTCACTACAATAATTTAGGCCACTCGCCAGCTCTGTAGCTCCGGGGCTCCAAGGTTCTGATGTCAATCAATAAAGTCTAGAGCGCTCGTAGCCTTTGCGATAGATACCAGTGTATTTGTAACGATGTCACTGGCCAAGCAAAGTGGGCGCGGTCAGTCAGTGCATGGGTGACCGCCTAATGGCATAATATCACGAGCGCCTCCGTGTTTCGGAAGGCACGTTAAACCGTTGTTAGGGATTTTCGTTGTGTTTTTAATCCATGTCAGATAACGGTGGGCTCGCGTGGCGTGGGAGATTATGGCCCATACTTCCTCGTGTGTGTGGAAAGACTCTTAGCTCAACAGTGGGCTTCAACGGCTTGATGGTGATGATGAATAAAGTTTAAGTTTAAGAATAAAAATTAACTTTCATGGTAAAAATCGGTGCTAGATAAAGACATCGTTTTATTCTTTCACAAGTTGAAATCTGTATTCGTTGCATTGCATGGATGTAAGTTCTTATTAGTAGTTAGTAGGTATATTACACTACCTTCATCCGGCTGGATTTTTTTTTAGTTGTTTATAAATAGTAGGTATAGGTACCTACTAATAAGACTAAAAATCGGAAAAGTAGAAACTTTGTGCGTTTTCAATGGGATTTTCACAGGCAGGACGTCTGTTAGTTTAGCCCAGGGATGTAACATTGCTATAAAAAAACGATTATTTAAAAATGTATTATTCTCTTTTTAATAATAATCGATTTTTGAAAAATCTATTAATTTTCTATAAAATAATCGATTTTACGAAGAAAAAAACAATTCATCTGAAAAATTATCTTTTTTAACATTCTTTCTCCTTTTTACATGAACTTAATGTTAATGAACTTACTTCAAAATTCTTCATTCGTCGCACAAATTGTACAGTTTACAAAAATCGATTAATATGTGTAATATTGGCAAAAAAAAATCTTCTATATTTTTATTGATCGATTATTAAAATCGATAATTCAAAAAAATTATTAATTTATAATATCGATAATTATTTTACTTCCGTTGGTTTAGCTAGTCATAAATAACTAACTTTATTGTTTAATTCTAATTCTAATAATAGTCCATCCAGGTACATAGTCTACTTATTGTGAGAGTAAAACGCAAAACGCGAGTTTCCGTCATTCGCCAAGATAAAGATCATTCCTGGTTTCATAACACTGTTCATAATAACAGGTAGCAGAACATTTTCCGCTCTAATAACTACTAGGGTCTTTACAAAATAAAAGAAATGGAAAAACATAAACATTTTATTAGTCATCTAAGGTGTCTCTTGCAAACAGAGCCAGCTGAACCAGTCCGGAGTTCCGTCGTCGATTCTTCCGTACATCGAAGCATCTTCCTTGTCATAGGGCAGGTGCCAGCCTGACCTCAACTTTTGTGCGGTAGGAGTAACCGATAGAGGTTCCTAAAAAAAGTGTTGAAAACAAAAATATTCTCAAAATTATACAATACTAGCGACCCGCCCCGGCTTCGCACGGGTGCAATGCTAACACTAAAACCTTCCTCTTGAATCACTCTATCTATTAAAAAAAACCGCAATAAAATCCGTTGCGTAGTTTTAAAGATTTAAGCACAAAGGGACAGGGATACAGGGACAGAGAAAGCGACTTTGTTTTATACTATGTCGTGAGGTGCTAGTGGGACAGAGCAGACATTCTGCTATAGACAACAGCGCCACCTATAGGGTCCAAAACTATCCCATCTTCCAAGTTGGAGCCAACAACATACATTCACAAACTTTCATTGAGTTTAGTTGCCCTGTACGAAGATGTGTTTTTTTTTATACACTCGACACTAAACAACAATACATACCAACAATAAAGAGGAAATATTTATATTCTTGTATGTTTGTAACAAATCACCCACAACTCAAAAACTACTGGACCAATTTCAAAAATTCTTTTACCATTAGAATGCAACAACTACGCGGGTGAAACCGCCAGGAACAGCTAGTAAATAATAAATAAAACCAATATGCTCACGGCATCTTATCCCTGAAGGGGTCGGCAGAGGTATTCCATTCCTGGAAATACCTGCTTTTTTTACCTAGAGATGAGAAGCCCACTTGTGTGTGTGACTGGAGTGCCAATTTTGGGGCCAACGGGTTTCCTTACGATGTTTCCCGTCACCTCATCTATATCTATACTAATATTATAAAGAGGAAGGATTTATATTTTTGTATGTTTGTTACCAATAAACTCAAAAACTATTAGACCAATTTCAAAAATTCTTTCACCATTAGAATTCTACAAGATCCCTGAGTAGCATAGGGTATATTTTATTCCGGTATTCCCATGGGAACGAGAACTACGCGGGTGAAACCACGCAGAACCGCTAGTATATTATAAAATTTATATTTGAGTACTTGCCTGAATAACTACTTGTCCCGTGTTTCTTAGGAACATTGTCCACTGATGCTGCCACTGCCACTTCTGGAAGAGAAGTCTCAATTGTTTGTCGTGTAACTGGAACTTGTGACCTCTGAGCATATCTTTAGATAATATATCTGTATGCGATCCACTTAGAATTGCTGCTGTTATAAAGTATGGATCATCTTGTGATCTGAAATAGAGTCAAATAATAACTTACAAAATAATATGCATGACTAAAACAACAAAACACAAAAAAAACTCATTTGTCATTATAAATAGGCTTTAAAGGCAAGTAGCAAAATTTTGTAAAAACATTATATTGTAAAACTACACCATTTGTCTATTTACAAGTACAGGATTACTGGTCTACTTTAACTGATATAGTTTCAGAGGTAGCTACATGGTGCGAGAATGGTGACAAATGACGTAATAAATAACCATCAATTTAAATCTATTCGTATGCAGTGCGATACAGATGTGATGTCATCCGTGAATCCTCCCGCCCTGCGAATCCACTTCAGGAACCATCTCTGTTAAGCGGTAGACCTGTAGTCAAGTTGACAGGTACTTACAAATTATCTGTAAAGAAACTGCAAGTAATGTTCATTATTCTTTTCATATTTGGCCATTTCATCATGTGTTTTCTGCCTAATAACAAAATTTTCTTATTTTGCTTGCTGAAATGCTCTACAACTGTTGTTAGTATCCTCATTCGTTCTGTGCCATGTCTTCCTGCAGCAAATGCTATATTTAAACTATCTAATACAATATCATATGGAGCCGTCTTTTCTACAAACTGCATAAAGCTGTGCAGTTCCTGTGGTGAAGTTTTGAGAAACAAGTCGGAGCTAACAATCAGTTTCTCTTTTACATTTTGTTGTAATAAATTAAATTCATCCTGTGATAATTTGAAGCACTGTAGTTTATTGTTACAATTCTGACACTGGCCACTGGAAAACAACATAGAAAATAAATAATTAGAAATTAAATTTATATTTTACATTAAAAATTCAGATGTATAGTTACTCATGTTTCCTTATTTTTGTGAAGTGAGCATTCCAACCCAGAAAATCATAAGTATCCTTAAATTTCATTGCAGTTTCCATAGAAACTACAGCATAGTTTCTTGATAAGTGTAAAAATATTTCTTCTAAATGCTTAGCAATGGTTTTCTTTTCTTTATATTTCCTTAAAATATAGTTGATCCACTCTTCATATGCCACATGCATAAGAGGTCGCCTGTTGTTAATACTTTTCTCTATTAGCTTCATGGCTTCACTTTTTTTATTAATTTTAAATAGAGTTGCTATTATTGTGCTATATGCTGAATGTGTTGGACTGCCACTGTGGTGTATGTCATCCAATACTTTCAGAGCTTTTTCCCACTCTTTGATAGCACAAAGGGCATGCAAGAGTCGCTCGCAAGTGGTAGAATCCAACACTTTATACTTTTCATACAAACTTTTATGTGTATCTAAAATAAATGCTTCATCTTGTTCGGATAATTCTTTTTCCTTTTCCATGTTGTAGTAAAGAGCTAATATACCATTTATGGACCCTAAATTGATTTCATCGGATTTCTTCAAATATTCAGCGTAAGAAAGTGCTTCATTAAACTTTTTATTGTTGACCATAACTTTTAAAAGGACTCCATCAATATTCTTATTATTTATAGAGCCTTGTATTTTCAATATATTATTTTTAATAGATGTCCAGTCTTCAATTTTATTTTCAAGCATTGATTTGATATAATCCATTTGGTCAATTGCATTTTTCCTGTTTCCAACAGGAATATCTTTAATTACAAATTGTGAAGTAAGCCGCACATCTGTAAATTAAAGATGATAACAAGTCAGGTAGTTTACTGTCAGGTTAAAAAAATAAGTTTCAAGTTTGTTCAAGTACATAATATTCAACTTACGAGAGCTAAATCGCGACAATAGCAAACATTTTATTGACGAGGTAATCATTTTATTCACTACCTTGTCTGACCGCTGTAGTTCCGAATATAATAATATTTATCTTCAAAAGTAGAAATTACATTTTAATTTTTTTACAAAAATAGTTCCTCCTCTGGTTCACAGACTATTATGTACCTTCTACTCATAGTGTTCTGTGCTTCTACTCCTCTGGCTCCCTCAGCCCTCTTTTTTTCTTATCATAAGGCATTGGCAATTTAACCATCAGCACTAAACACGACACGAAATTCAAGATTTTTAGGTCTGCTTTAGTCAGAATCCAGTCAGAATCTAAGCACAAAAGTTTTATTGAAATGTCACTTAGTAATCAACAGTAAAACGATAGGGTACTATTACTGAAGATTGAAGCGGCTTCTTGAGGTAACTCGAAAACGTTCATTCTACTCATTTTATCGCCACTAGGCACACTATCATTTATGAGCCAAAACCCAAAACATACAGAAAAAATAAAAAATTACAAAAAGCATGACGTCCCTCTTCGGATTCCCGACATAAAGCCCTCTTTACAATTTATATAATAACCTCATAAAGGTGGCCGCACATTGTAAGAAATTTCTGCTAGAAAAATTCTGATCGTGGCCGGACGGCGGACCTACGACGAACGCACCCCGCACACCATAAAAAATGTTGGTCCGGTAAATTAGCGAGCCTAGACTTACTGAAAGCCGTACGCGTACGCATTGTACCGTAGTACGCGTGCCATCAAAAGAATCGTCGATTTCGCTTAATTTACTTATTATGGCGCGTTGCCGCAATACTTAATTTGTATAGATACGCTATCACTCTGGTGGCAACCGATAAACTGATGCGAATTTCTGAAAGTGTGTAGGGTCTAGACTGAGTATTAAGTTGGTTTAATACTCAAAGGGTCGGGGATAAAAAAGGCGTAAGATTATATTATTATTATATTATAATACTCAAAGGGTCTAGAACAAAATACATTGAAAACATGCCCGTCGACATTTCTATCAGAAAAATTCTGAGGTTGGGTAGGTGTGCAATCCAGCGTGCATCAGCACCGGACGTCTGCCATGGAAAATTTCTGACAATGTGCCCGGCTTCGTATAAAATGTATGGACGGAGTACCTTCCGGCGACCATCAGAATTTTTCTATCAGAAATTTCTTACATTGTGCGGCAGCCCTAGAGGCCTCTTCTCTTTTTTTATTTCATTTCGCCCAACTTGTGTATACTGTAGGGATGTGAAAAAATATTCAGTCTACTGCAGAAGTCCCTTTGTATGGTACTGTCATTGAGGCGTTTTCGGTGACAGCTGTCACTTGAGTATACAAAGGTCTCAATAGATGGTGCTGAACCAAACTTTATATTAGCTGTCATAAACTAGTACAGTAGCAGCCATGCCACACATTAAAAAACGAGAAGTTGACATGTTGATAGTAAATCATTTTTAGGGACACTGAGAATTTTCTATTGCTACAAAGGTTAAACACAATCTATCTATAGACTCGATTCCGCAGACCAGCTAAAATTCCTAATTTTAAGTTAGCCTATCCTTATTCATAGAATACGGAAGAAAAAGGACAGAAATAAACCATAGATTATACAGTAATGTCAAACATGTAAAAACCAACCTAATTTGAACCCTAAGAACGTGCACATATCTGTCACTTTTATCCATGACCTTTTTACATCGTCGCTAAAATTGCTAAACACGCCATACATGAGAAGACTAATTTTAATTTGACAGGACTAAATATGTCTCGTCTCTTTTCTTTTATAGGAGAAAGAAAATGACAGGACTAAACTAAAATAAGTTTAGTCGCAGTAATGCAGAATCGAGCCCATTATGTTGTTATTTTCAACATGCAAACATGTTCCATCGTTATATGTAGAAATGGAGGCGTTCATACATATCCAACTCATGAGACCTTAAGACAACAGTGGATTAGAGCTACCAGTATAGATGTTAAACGCAAAGTCGGGTGGAATCTGAAACCACTTTATACCTAGTGTAAGGCAAGAGAAAACACACCAACCACAACACAAATTAGATATCACTAATATAAACAACACGTCTCTCGGCATTAACAGCTGCATATTTTCATGACCCTTGCATTATTTTGAACAAAAAAAAAAGCCATCATTCGATGACAGGTTATTGGTATGTGGACATCGCCATCTATCTTTAGAGAATGAACTAGTTTTTCTTTTTTTAAAAACGCCTCATAAAAGTACGCCTCTCTTTCAGATGTTTTTAAGCATGAAATCAAGGCTGATAGCTAAATTACAATGGCTCATAAAACAAAATCATAAAAAAAAAAGGTTTTCCTATTTATATGATATTTTATCTATGGTTTTCAGCGTTGCCAGAACGTACTAAAAAGTACTTTTTTCGTAATATTTATCACACAACCGTACCTGAGTGTAGGCAGTTTCTTTTCTATAGTAGTGATTTATTTTCCACTACAAACTACTACAAAAAGTAAAAAAAATCATCTTCTGTTTCTCTCAATATTCTGAATGAGTTTAAAAAAACATTTTTCTTCCTACCAGAAAAGAATTGGCTGTATGGGCTACATTCCTTGCCTTCTTTCCTCAGGAGCTTTAAATTTTGAAAAAGAAAACAGAAGTACTGTTTTACAAACAAATATTTTCGTTTCGGTGTCGTTATTTATGTCGTTGTCGTTGCTGTTATTTATTTTAAAGTTTTCTTATTTAATAACAAAATATTTCTAGATGAATAAATGTTTTGTCTGAAGAGAAATGGTACTAATTTAGTGGATTGCAATGAAAACTTGCGGTGCGGGCTGTCTGGCTGTAGGTGCTGAACTTGCTAAGTATTTGCGAATGAAGCAAATCATACGTGCAGACAGAATGACGCATATCCTAACTATTGGAACTTCAAGCATGTATAAGCAAGTTATTTATTAATAAACTCGATATATGTTAAATTATTTTACAATCTTATTTATTTTATTATCTTACAATTTTATTACAGTCTGTAGAGAAACTAATGAAAACTAATGAGACTGATACTTTCTTCAAATTGCTCTCACATTTGACACTAAAATATGGACACAAATTACTTAAATTGAATTTTCCTAGATCCTAAAACATTGTATTCATAGTTTTACTAAAAACTTCTTTTCACTATACACTTTAAGTAGACTATAAAACTTTTCAACGTTTTGGCAAAACCGTACCTTTTTAGAAAACCGACCTTTCTTTTTTGGGAAGTCATACTGGCAACACTGATGGTTTTGGTTTACCTAAGTTACGTTGTTTTTACTGCCTACGAGATTTATTCGTATTCCCATATTTTCAGTGTAATTGACAAAGATAATATAACGTAAACTTAATCTACAACAAGAAATAAGTCCGCAACTGACCATGGACGGAAAAACTACAAAAATGCCCAAAGTGGCAAAGGTTAGTAAAATTGAGTCCACAATGAAAACCGGATGATTTCACTCTAATTTTGCCTGCAACCTTCCAAACTTAATGTATACTAACCTCTTAAACCCACATCTACTTTCTCATCAACTTCTATAAATGTTCAAGCAAAGGCAGAATTATTCTAAACCCCCATCACACTTGCCCAGAATCTGAGTGAACCACTACCGGTCAGACAGACGTCTTATACGAATGCATTCTTGGGATAAGCTTTAGCTGCGCATGCAACAAATAAATACCAATATACAACACCCATATTAGATTAGAAACTACTGTCAATAAAAAAAGTTACTATCCAATAACACCTAACATATTATGTAGATGATGTCTTTTTCATCCTCGCCTCTTCTCTTTACACGGGGTCGGCGTCCTCATCCTGAGGCGCCATTTACTCCGCTGACAGAACCAATACTTTCATGTCTCTTTAATTGCAGGTAAAAAACAAAGCTCCAGCTGAAATACAGATCACAGCCGAACAGCTTCTGAGAGAAGCTAAGGAGAGAGACCTAGAAATCTTACCACCACCACCAAAACAGAAGATCTCAGACCCAGAAGAACTCCGAGACTACCAGCACAGGAAAAGAAAGGCATTCGAAGATAATATTCGGAAAAATAGAATGGTGTGTATATTGTGCATGATGTAATTTCATGTACAAATAGATTATTCCAATGGTTCATATGTTTTTAATATGATTAAACTTAGGCTCTGAGTTAAAATATAATTATGCTGTAGGTTATTGGTAACTGGCTCAAGTATGCTCAATGGGAGGAGTCACAGAAACAAGTGCAGCGGGCACGCTCCATTTACGAGCGAGCCCTGGACGTAGATCACAGGAATGTTACCCTTTGGTAAGAATTTATAATATTGATTATGAATTACTATTATACAAAGTGGAATAATGTGTAAAATCTGCTTAATTGCTGTGTTCAGAGACAAAAAATACATTTTAACCTTTGGTGTGCCGAAGCGCGGATCCGCGCCATACCCCTCGTATGCCGATTGCCGAAGCGCGGATCCGCGCGAACTGATATCGATTAGTTTTTACGCAATTTTGGCCTTAAAAACAAATACATAGAGTTTAAAATTGTGTTTTATAGAATCCCAATAAGTCAAAGACCATAGACAGCCGTTACTGAGTTTGACACAAAAAGTGATTATATGAGCCCTTAGAAAGTTTGAATTTGGAAGTGTTCGCGCGAAGTTCCCGGCATACGCGGGTGCCGATTTTTTTCGCGACTCTGCAAACCAAAGGTTAAGTTTAGATTTGCATATTATTTTTCAGGCTAAAGTATACTGAGATGGAGATGAGAAACAGGCAAGTTAACCATGCAAGAAATTTGTGGGATAGAGCAGTAACCATACTGCCACGAGTATCACAGTTTTGGTATAAGTATACTTATATGGAGGAGATGCTAGAACATGTAGCAGGGGCAAGACAGGTATGTAACAATTATTACAATAAACAAAATCTATGATGATTATGTATCTGGCTAGCCTTAATTAATTAAAAGTGTTTTTTAATATGTACATATTTTTTTTGTCCGTTACCTATGTTTTTACTTATTCTAGGTTTTTGAACGCTGGATGGAATGGCAGCCAGATGAACAAGCATGGCAAACCTACATAAATTTTGAATTAAGATACAAAGAACTTGATAGAGCAAGACAAATCTATGAAAGGTTTGTCATGGTACATCCAGATGTGAAAAACTGGATAAAATATGCCAAGTTTGAAGAGAACCATGGATTTATAAATGGTGCAAGAAAAGTGTTTGAGAGAGCTGTAGAATTCTTCGGAGATGAAGACCTTGATGAAAGATTATTCATTGCATTTGCCAAGTTTGAGGAGAATCAGAAAGAGCATGATAGAGCCAGGGTGATTTATAAATATGCCCTGGATCATATTCCAAAAGACAGGAATAAAGAAATTTACAAAGCTTATACAATACATGAGAAGAAGTATGGGGACAGATCTGGTATAGAAGATGTGATTGTTAACAAAAGAAAGTACATGTATGAACAAGAAGTTATAGAAAATCCAACTAATTATGATGCATGGTTTGATTATATAAGACTTGTTGAGAACGAAGGGAATGTAGACGACATAAGAGACACCTATGAAAGAGCCATAGCCAATGTACCTCCATCGAAGGATAAACAATTTTGGCGGCGCTATATCTATTTGTGGATTAACTATGCTTTATATGAAGAGCTGGAAGTAGAAGATAGTGAGCGCACTAGACAAGTGTACAGGACTTGTTTAGAATTAATACCACACAAAATATTTACATTTTCAAAAATATGGCTGATGTATGCACAGTTTGAAGTGCGATGCAAAGATTTAAAGCAGGCAAGAAAAAGTTTGGGTATGGCATTAGGTATGTGTCCAAGAGATAAATTGTACAGGGGCTATATTGACTTGGAAATACAATTGAGAGAATTTGATAGGTGCCGTATCCTGTATCAAAAGTTCCTTGAATATGGTCCTGAGAACTGTATCACTTGGATCAAGTTTGCTGAACTAGAAACTTTGCTGGGTGACATAGACAGAGCTAGAGCAATATATGAAATAGCTGTGGGTCAGCCAAGATTGGACATGCCAGAACTTTTGTGGAAGAGTTATATCGACTTTGAAGTTTCACAGGGTGAAACAGAGAAAGCAAGACAGTTATATGAAAGGTTGCTAGAGCGAACTGTTCATGTCAAAGTATGGCTTTCATATGCTAAATTTGAACTCAATGCTGAAAATCCTGACAATATCAATGTGGAATTGGCAAGAAGAGTATATGAAAGAGCTAATGACAGTCTCAGAAGTGCAGGGGAAAAGGAAGCTAGAGTACTTCTGTTAGAAGCATGGAAAGACTTTGAGACAGAAGTCGGTGATGATACTAAATTAGAAAAAGTACTGACTAAAATGCCTAGAAGAGTCAAAAAGAGACAGAAAATTGTCAGCGAAAGTGGTGTTGAGGAAGGGTGGGAAGAAGTATTTGATTATATATTCCCAGAAGATGAAATGGTCAGACCTAACTTGAAGCTGCTTGCAGCCGCTAAACAATGGCGGAAGAAAAAGGAGGTTACTGATGAACCTGAACCAATTCAGGATGCTGGCACAGATGACAGTCAGGAGAGTGATGCAGATAAAAATGAAAATAATGATTCAAGTAACAACCAAGAAAATGTTGCAAACAATAATCAAGAAACTGATCCAAGTAACAATGATAAGAACAAAGTAACTGACCAGGAACAGGCTGAAACAGAAAGCTCAGAGAGTAGTGACAGTAATTCTGATTAGTTACTAATAATAAATAAATCATTTTTTTAATATTGATGTAATCTTAATTATGCATGATGTTTGTACAATACAATTCATTATTTCATCAGGTAAATCACAATGTCCTTTTTTTTTATTCAGTCTACCTCCTCAGGCCGCACAGGATGTGATAATGGTACAACTGACTTTTTATTTACATCCCTTGAGCATGCCTTTCTCATATCTGTAACCAAAACATGGCATATAAATTATCTTTTCAGTGTTTAGCAGACTGGAAAATAACAAGAAGAAAGTTACCAAAAGCGTCTTCATCTGGATCCCCAGAATAATATTCTAATACAGTCCGATACACAATGTATCCCAAATTTTTGTACATGTTGATGGCTACTTTGTTGCTCACCCTTACAAATAAATCTACAAAGTAAGCTTTTTTCCTGAAAGGATAAATAGAAAATAATATTTTCATTCATTAATACAACACTTCGAAATGGTATATTTGAGAAGTTTACTTTTCAGAGACATCTTCAAGAATAGTCATCAGAGTGGCTGCAAGACCCAATCTCCTGTAGTCAGGGCTAACTGTCAATGCAGTTACATGTCCATGCCAGTTTTCTCCGTGCCCTTCTGCTTTCCCCATTACTGAAATTATTATACTTTGAATGAATACACTGAATAATAAAATAGAATAATATTGTTATATAGGTCTGTTATAGATATGATGACAATGCGAGCTATTTTGATTACAATATAACTACTAATGAATATCTATCGTCTATCTATTCAATATTTTAAAAAAATGGACTGGCTTATTGACTGACTGATCAATCAACACAGCCAAAACCAATCGGTCATCAAAATCAAGCATGACATTTTGTAAGTGAGCCCTAAGGGGTTTTTGGAACTTCCCACGGGGACAGTTACAAACAGGATCTGCTCGTGCACTCACTGGTTGATTAATAAATCATAATAATAATAAAAAAAACTTTCGATACATAACACTTACTGTATCCCATTATCTCTCCACTTGGAGATTCAGCTACTTGAAAATACTCTGGCCAATGAGCTAAATATTGGGTATAAAAAGACAAACCGTAAGTTTCCGTGAGAGGATCCAAGTTCCTAAAATAAATTGTTTGGTTATAACACTAAAAATACAAATGTAAATACCTACTTTCTACATATTTACTTAAGTAATAAAAAAAATATTACACATTATTAAATTTTAACATATCTTCACACGCAAATGGTCGAATTGTAGTCATTTTTCAGTAGGTATTTGTAATAACCAGTCAGTCCCATGCATGTGTAAACAAAAAATAGTGTTACCACCCCCAAAAATGTTTGCCCCTAAATCTTAAAATCCCCCTAATAAAATTTTGTTAAAAAATATATACTAAATAGTGCCAAGATTTTTGCCTAAATTTCAAATTGAATAGTTTAAATGTTTGATATTGGGGCAAAAATATTGGTCTTCATAAACAAAAACAAAAGTTTTTCATCGTAAATTTATGTTTAATAAGATGTCATTTATACAAAATACCGTAAAAGACCGTAATTCTAAAATTAAGATTCATAATGAATGATTCAAATTTTTGGTAAATATGAATATCTTAATTTTGAAATTACGTTTTTCATATTGCTACTTAGAAAAAATTATAATGTGGTGATCTTGGTGGTGATATAACAATGTCTTAAAAGATAAATACAAGTAATGAGAAACCGTACTAGATATAGAATAAAATAAATATGATTATCTAGATTGCGTTACTCAAGGCCATACATTGTTATTGTTTACCCCCTGAATTTGGGGGCAAACCACTAAGTTGGGAACATTTATGTAATATACCATGCTCAGCCTACACGCCTACACTGTGCTCTAGCCTCTTCCAAGATTTTTTTCTTGTTTAATTAGGCGTTGGCAATTTGGCCATCCGCCTAAATACGACGGGATTTGGTTTTTCATTTTTTTCCAAACAAAAACAACTCTTCTGACTGTGAAGTAAGTAACAACTCATTCAAAGACGCTTAAAAGAAAAAGTTTCTCGCATGATTTTCTTCCAACCTCTTTGAACTCATTATTAATTAAGCTTTAGGTATGTGACACAATAATTTAGTACAATAGGCGGTCCTATCGCTTTAAGCGATTTCTTTCAGACAATTTATTTGACCCATAAACAATGCCGAGTATCCATAAGTTAACGGTGTCCAAAATTCAGTAATAAGTTTCAAAAAAACATCTCAAAAATTTTTAAGCAAACAAATATTGAAAACGATATTACTTTTTATCGTGATTACTTGGGTTTTAAAAGGCAAGGTTTTTATCGAGGCTACTGAAAGATGAGACTAAAAAAACGCGGCAAATTCAAAAAATCATCGCACGGCAACTCTGTTTATAGTTGGAAATATAGTTTTGATACTTATTATTTATTATATTAAAGTCAAATAATAGTAGTTCAATATTTCACTAAATACACTCGGCGTCAAAAAAATCGCACCTTTGGAAAATAATACTTCAAACCACTTTTAATCCGATTTAGAATCAATGATTATGGGACTATTAAGTATCATTTTAAACATTAATTTAACGACATTAAAATTAACAATCATTTATACCATAAAAAAAACATTTCACCCACCCGTTGTCTGGACATTGAGGAAGACACGAAAAGAGCTGACCAAAAAAAAAACTCCTTAAGATGGATACCACCCCTGATGAAGCCGCTCAAGTGATCACATTACTGCAATCGGGGATGCGACTGTGTGATGTTGCTCGGCAACTGAACCTGAGTTGTTTTTCGGTTCGGCGAGTACTTCTGCGGTTCCGGGCGACTGGTGGCTACATCCGAAGATAGGGATCTGGTAGAAGACGCTGTACATCGGAGAGAGACGATCGGTTTATTGTTTCAACATCACTGAGAAATCGGTTCTCAAATGCTGTTGCGTTGCAACAGCGACTCCAAGCAACTCGTAAAATCACCGTAAGCATCTCTACGGTCAGACGAAGGCTAAAAGAAAAGAAGATAGTGGCCCGCAGGGCCGCTACAGACCCAAAATTGACTGCACAGCATCGTAGAGCCCGCTTGCATTTTGTTCGCGATCACGTCGACTGGACGGTCGAACAATGGAGAGCCGTTCCTTTCTCGGATGAGACGGGAGTATGCCTTTTCTGCAACGACAGACGTAGAAGAGTATACAGAAGGCAGGGGGAACGATTCGCACAGGCTTTGAGGTTTAGATTGAGGAGACAGTGGAAAATTGGGCGGCTCCTGTATGTTTTGGGGCGGTATGTCCGTTGACGGAAAAACCACGCTTATGACTGGAGGTGCTCGCGGAAAAGGGTCAATCACTGCTCACCGGTATATCACGGAGGTCTTGCAAGAGCATGTGGTCCCTTATGCTGAATTTTTCGGCACTAGGTTCACATTAATGCACGACAACGCTCGCTCCCACCCCGCGACAATTGTACCCGACTATCTTGATGAGGTTGGGATCCCCGTCATGAACTGGCCAGCGAGAAGTCCAGACCTGAACCCGATCGAGCACCTTTGGGATGAACTGAAACGACGAGTACGGTCACGCGATCCCGCTCCTACCACCCTCCAAGACCTTCAAGAGGCCGTCATTGCGGAATGGAATATTATTCCTCAGGAAGACGTTGTAAAATTGATTAGGTCCATGAGAGATCGCATGGAAGCTGTTATCAGGGCAAGGGGGGTAACACTAGGTTTTAAGTAATTTTTAAGCATTTTTTTGTATTTTTTTTGTCTTACTTTAATTCTTTGTCAAAAAACTTTTTCTTCTTCTTTTGCAATCACTTCTTTTTTTTAAGACCTAGCAAGACTAAAGTACGATTTGCTGAATGTTTATGATTAGACCTTTAAAATGATACCTAATAGTCCCATCATCATTGATTCTAAATGGGATTAAACGTGGTTTGAAGTATTATTTTCCAAAGGTGCGATTTTTTGACGCCGAGTGTAGATTACAAACACAAAAAACAGTAAGTAAAGGAGGGAAAAAAACATGGACAAGGGAGCAAAATAATATTTTTACGGCAAGGGGGCTATTTTGAAAGTAATTGAAAGTATATTTCAAAGTACATCGCCTGAGGGAAAAATATTTTTGATCTCGAGTCATATACTCTACTTTTCATCTTCTATGAGAAAATAAATAAGAGATACTTTTGAGTAATTAATTAATAAGCTTAATTTAAAAAATGACATAAATGTAAAAAAGTAAATTACAAATTTATTGTTTTAGGAGTTAATGCACTATCACTATTATTGCTTAACTATTGTTTTAAATTTGCCAAGAGGCAAATTTTGTGTTTTTATACATTCTTTTTGGAACAAATCACGTAATTTTTTTATTGTTGCTTTTATGTTTACATGATCCATGTTTTCTGCAAATGAATAAATACTCAAAACAAATTGACTACTGCGAAATAAAACGAAATGTGCAATAACAATGAAAAGTATCAAAATCTCCATCTCATACCATACTAACCAATGCACTGAGACATTCACGTCAACACTCTTGTTTTTGCTTGAAAATTATATCTCTTTCTACTTGTTTTTCTTTAAATTTACTAATCATTGTAAAAAGAACCTTTCGCAAGTCGCTTTTCAGAATTTTCGTCATGTTTTCAACAAGAAATGACATAAATCGCACAAATATTTTTAACTTTGACACATCAACTACTCAGGTTTTTAGTACAGTGACGTTAGTTAGTATTGGTGCTTCCAGATACATTTTCGGAATAAAACCTCTGTCTCATCTTTCAGTAGCCAAACTCGATCTAGGTCATGAACTAAAACTCTCGAAAACTTTTATTTTTAACCCCCGACGAAAAACAGGGGTGTTAAAAGTTTTGTGGCGGCAGCATACATACCTAATATCGCGCCCATAGCATGAAAGTCATGAAACCTTTACTCATTATCGAGATTCTAGAGAGTGTCAGGGAAGTCTTGGAGGTCTTTTTTCTTCAAGTCGATCGAGGAAGCGGGTGGTGCGGCAACTTCCCTGGCTGGCGCCTTCTAGTTTCTTGATTATGAGTACAACCGCTATTTTCAGATCGACCGACCGGCAACCCAAAGGTTTTTATGTTATGGGCGGATACGCTGCCCGCCAAAAGTTCAGAGCATATAACACATAAACTTGTGTTTCTGTATATATTTATGTCTGTCTCTTCGCTCGTTGCTTCCAAACGGCTGAACCGATTTTGATTCTTTTTTTCTTTCTTTGATAGGTGACTTGCTCGATAGTGTTCTTCAAGAAAATCTGTTCAGCCGTTTGTGTAATATGGGTTTTTAAATGTAAAATTAATTAATAGTAAATGTCAGGTTGACATTTTGAATAAACGTCACTCAAATCCTTTTTATTTGAAAGAAAATATTCTCCATCCATCAAAGAGATTTTAAATATAATAGGGCATAGAGGGGGCATTGGGAATATTTTCATACAAAACTTTGAAGCCTAAGCGTCATGTCCTTGTCATGTCAGTTAGTATCAACGCGAGCTGTCATTCGGTCGAAATTGTACTAGACTTATTCCACTTGGAATAACTTTTGACTTCAAATTTTCCTCGCTTTGTCCCCTCTATGCCTTATTAAATTATAATCTCTTTGCCAATCCATGGCACTCATTTTTGACAGTTGAACCCATAGAGTAACTTAAATTTATACGGAAAGATGAACCTATGACTGATGGTTATGAGTGAGGATTGCATGAAAGTGTCTTAAAAATTACAGTACGAAAAATGAAAGAAAAAAAAAGACAGTAACTCTTAAAAATAAAAACACAAAATATCAAAGCAACTGTGGTTTCAGTATGTAATCGAAGATCTATCTTTTGTAATATGATGGGAAGAAACGCATTGCAAAATGCTTACAACACTGACGTGAGTTACGACATTGTTGCCATAGTAAATAATTATCTTTATATCAAGATGTATTTTCTTACTCTTTTTAACACATGGTAAAACTATATTTATTACTCTTTTAGACAAGCCAAAAGCTCAAGTGGAGCGATCTATGGGCTTCTTGCAGTTTACCAACACGACAATGGCCGAATTGTCCGAATAAAATATTTTTTATTGGCTCCTACAGCCAAACCAGCCATGTCTTTGGTTTTAAAAATGGCGTATACAAGCTTTTTGTTTGCCGGTTTATGCTGTTGAATAGTTTTCAAGACCCCGTGCGTACTCGAAGCGAGTAGTAAACGTCGTGAATATGAAATTGAAGTACATGTGTAGGTATATAATCAACACTATGGAACCCGTGAAGGAATTTCCGTAGCGTTATGGTGAATTAGAATGGTGCCTGTGGTTCGTCAATCTCGCACGTCGTCAGGTTACCCGTCCATAACGTAAATATCACCTAGCGAGCGTTTTGTATTTCAGATATGACAGCGTCGCAAAATAGTAGATAATGGAGGGTTCGGAAGACGATGCGGGCGCCGCGACGAACGCTTCCCGCCGAGCATCGGCGCGGGAAAAGGACGTACAGCAAAGCGAGGATGGTGGAGCGAACGACGGAATGCCTCCAAAAGCGGCGGAGGCCACCGCGGCCGGCGACACCGCGTCCATGTCAGAGGAAGTGTTTGACGGCGACAGCGTGCCATCGCCGTCGACGCACGACGTCAACACCAGCACAGAGGCGATCCTCGATATGATCGACGAGATCGTCGACGGCCCCGACGCTCCGAAACGACGTCCACGCTCGTCCGGAGATGCCAGTAATGATGAAATATGTGCAAGCACCAGTGACAGCACTGACTGCCCACAAAACCTGCCGACGGGTTCTAATGTTGACCCACCACAACCACCTTTACAAACTAATTCTATTGTAATCAGTAGTGAAACTGTGTCACAGGAAACAGTGCCAGAGAATCTGTCGGAAAATGTTCAGAGTGATATTCAAGTTGGATGTTCATCAAACAGTATAGTGGAAAGTGTTGCAACTGTTGCAGAAGCTACAGTTGAGAGCAGGTGTAACACAGAAACTGAGTACACAACACATAGTGAAGCATCTACAAGTGATGTAAATACCCCTAATGTGTCAAGTAGAAGTCCTAGTGACATTCAAGTTGACTGTGAATCTCACAAACCGGAAAGTGCAGGCTCACAACAAGCCAGCTCATCTATGAATTTGAGAGCTGATAGCGCAGCTGAATCGACCTTGCCTGATGAAAATGCTGCGGTGTGCTTAGATCCCGAGGTACCTACTGAGTGTCCGCCTTTAAATTTTCCCTCCAGCAGTGTTGTTGAGATGGTTCAAAGTGTATCAGACACTAGTGATATGCAAAACTGTGAACGGACATTGAAATGTGTGACATCTAGTGATAATCGGGAAAATGTGACTGTCGAAAGTGCAGAATCTACATCAAATGACAGCAGTGTTAGTGAATATCGTGCTGCTGCAGTAGAGACAGTGTCACGGTCTCCACTTCGCCGGCGGCTTGTGCGACCAGCGCCAATTGATCGCAGACCTGACTCTACAGTATCCTCTACGGTAGATTCACAAAGTGTTAATGTCCATACTACTAAGCAGACATCCAGTGAAAGTGTAGCAAAAGACGTTTCTAGTTCATCGGATGCAGTGCCCCATGCATACGGTAATTTTAAGCCAGAAGAGATTAGAAATGTAAGTGAAATTAGTGTCTGCAAAGCAGAAACATCTGGGAGTTCTCCCAAAAAAATTAGACTTGTTAGGCAAAAAATTACTCCTCCTGTAATGCTAAAAGACAATATACCTGAAAAACCTATATTAATTCCTGAAACAGTACAGTGCCAGTCTATATCCTCTGAAAGTATTCCTTCAGCTTTAGCTGAGCCTGTGTCCTCAGATATTACTAGGGCACTAGTTGTAGAAAACGAGAAGACCAACTTGATCGATGAAAGTGTGAGTAACAAATCTAATGCAAATATTCCTGAGCCTATAGAGAGCCCTGCCCAGACATCTAGTTTTAAAGAAAGTGCAAATGTTGAATCCTTACCTGGATCATCAGTACCTCCTGAAAAGGAAAAGACAAGTAAGAATGAGGATCAACAGAAAGTCCCTCCAATCAAACTGAACTTAAATACATCCAATTCTACAGATACTGTAGCAAATGCAGAAAATACAGATCAACAGTTGGATGGTGGTTGCAGTAGTAAGCTAAGACAAGAAACACCAGAGCTTACAAAAGCTGTCCCTAAATTGACCATAAAATTGGGAAATAAACCATTAGAAGAAGCCAAATCCCCTGTACCTAAACTTACAATTAAACCTATAAAACCTCCTGCTCCACTTGAAGTCACAAAACTGGATTCCCATGAGCAAATACCATCGGTGACAAAAATAAATATTAAACCCATCCCCCGGCCACCAGAAAAAGTAAATGATATCCACAGGAAGTCAAGCAGTAGTGAGATATCTGAATCTGAAAGCTCCGAAAATGATGAAAGTAATAGTACATCTGATCAAACTTCCACCTCAGATCAAGGTTCATCTAATGTGGTTCCTAAAGTTACTATAAAACTTGGCAAACCAGGTACAGAAAGTGAGGGTAAATTTTATACCCAACAAAACATACCTAAACTTACTATAAAAGGTATTCAACATAGTGAAAATGAGGATCAGGAATCTACATTAAAATTGGTAATTAGCCAGTCGGAAGATAAACAAATGGAGAAAATTCCAAAGTTGACAATAAAAACTGTAACAAAGTCTGAGAGCCAGCCTTTAAGCCCAAAATTGACTATCAAACCATTAAAACCACCAGAAAATATCATTAGCGAAAGTTCCAGTGATCAAGTTACTGTACAATCAATCCCTAAACTCAAAATATCCACAGATCCTTCATCCACAAATCCAGACTTAAAAGAAAATACGCATGTGCCTAAAATTACTATAAAACCAGTTATTAGGACAGATAATGAATCAATTTCTAAAACTTCTAAAAAATCAACAGTCGTCTGTGATAGCCCAGACCATATCCCTGTAGTAACAAAATTAAATATAAAACCTGTTCTCAAGCCATCCGAGAGTGTTGTGAATTCTGAGAGCCTAGATGAAAAACTGCCTATTATTTCTAAACTAAATATCAAACCTATATTGAAACCAACAGAGTGTAATGAATTATCTGAGGAGCCAAATGAAAAAGTTCCTGTTGTATCAAAGCTAAATATCAAACCAATTTTAAAACCTGCTGACATGACTGAAGTTTCAGGAAATATGGAAGACAATATTCCCGTAGTTTCAAAACTAAATATAAAACCTATTTTGAAACCTACAGAAACTGGAGAAACTTCTGATAGTATTGAAGATAAAGTTCCTGTAGTTTCAAAATTAAATATTAAACCTATCATAAAGCCTAAAGATGATCATTTAGAAGATAGCACAGATAATTTACCTAAAATTACAAAATTGAATATTAAACCTTTGAAAGCCCCAGAAGAGGGAAGAGACTGTGATGAATTAAAAGCAGAAACTTTGGAACATAGCATACCTATTATTACTAAACTTAATATTAAGCCTATTATAAAGCCTGTTGAAGAAGAAGACACCTTGAAAGATTCTGAGAATCAATCATCTGAAACTGGAAATTCTAGTGATGATAATACTGATCATATACCTGTTGTAACAAAACTGAATATCAAACCGATTTTAAGACCAAATGATTCAGAAGAGTCAGCAAAAACAAACGCATCCGAAGATAATATTCCAGTCGTAACAAAACTGAATATCAAACCTTTAATAAAACCAGAAGAAAATAAATCACCTTCATCTCCTAAGAAAGATATTTTAAAACTTACAAAGCTTACTATAAAACCAATAGTAAAACCAGAAGAGAATGAACAGCAGAAATACAAAAATGATAATGATGATGTTCCTGGAAAGAATCCACCATTGGTTATGAAAATTAACATGAAAGCTATGGTTGATATGTCAGGGAATGAGAATTTGAGCTGTATTGATAAAAATGTTAACAATATGGATGACAACAGACAACATATTTACAACAATGTAAGCGAGAATATTCCTGTGGTATCGAAACTTAATATAAAACCCATTACCAAACCACCAGATATTGACATTCCGCAACTTATCCCTTCAAATACAGAGCATGTTGTCATGAATTGTAAACCAAGTAGTTCTTGTACACTGAAACCAAACTGTGTACCTAATATAAAAGAAGATGCGAAATTTAGAGTTATTGAAGAAATATCTGAGCACTTACCGAAAAACATTGAAGAAAATCTAACCACAGATTCTGAATCTTCGAAACAAAATGTTTCTGATAATATTAAGTCACCATCAAGAACTACTACTACCATTAGTTTAAAATCTGATAACCTTGAAGTATTACACAGTAGCCAAGAAAATGAAATAAGTGAAAGCAAGAAACCCATCAAAACTAATATTAAAACGTCAGGAGAACCTGCCTTGTCACACTCTGCAATTAAACTCCAGTCTTCATTACAGAATTGTACTTTATTAAAAAAGTTATTAGAAACAAAGAAAGATGGTTTAGATAAGAGACTTGAGACCAAAATACATGCAAACCATTCACCTTCACTACCTAAGACAGAATTAACAATTCATAAAGAAGTTGAGAATTGTGATCAGAATTTTCCTGAAAAAGAATATTCTGAAATTAGCCATAAAAATGAAAAGGGTCCTTCCAAAAGTCCTTGTCAAGAGAATGTGAATTCTCAGGGTACAAATACACTTATTCCATTAAATCTTAGCAAGGAACCAACTGAAAGTTTAACCAAGCCCTTAGAAATCAATGTACCAGAAAAAGTTAGTATTCAAAGTTCTGGACAAGATTCTCCACGAATAATATTGAAAATAAACAAGACTGACCATGGTGCTTCAGCAAAAATTATTACTGAGGAGACTAGGAGAGGTGACACTCCTCCGCGGAAGGAAATCTCTGATAATACTCAAGAAATAATAAATGACAAGCAGAACCTCAAGAAAATTGTAAATAGCAGGAAAAAGCAAGTTCCAGATATGACTCCCAATATGCCTATGGGTAAAAGGCTAAGAAGCTCAAGAATTGTAGATAGTGCAGAGAAGACTCCTCTAATTAAACGAAACATTGCTAAACGAGCATCCTCCACCGAAACTAGCCCCCAACAGGTTAAAGAACCAGAGCTTTCAGTCCTTGAAACAAAGCGATTGAAGCTGGGTCAATTACTGTCAAATAAATCTCTGACGATAACACCAGTCCCATCAAAAGTAGCGCAAGTATCCCCACCAAAATCTAATTTAGAAATAAAACAGGGATCAAAAACTGTTAATCATTCACTTTTAAATAATGAAAATTGTGCTAAAAATGGCAACTCCAAGCTACACAATATTCTATCGAATTTACAAGCAAAACAAGCTCAGGCATTGGCTTTCAGTGAAAGTAACCAACCAGAAAAGAAATCTATAATCCCTGAACTGGACTGCAGCGCGTCAACAGGAAGTTCAGATGTTGTAGAGATTGTACCGGTTGAAAACTCTCATCCTGCAGTTCAGGAAATGATTATCACTGAAAATTCGGCATCCCACGATTTCGCAATTATTACTGATGATGTATCTCAAGATCCACTGGAAGTGGAAACATCTAAAATCATAATTGACACAGCAATTAGTCCAATAATTCCTAAACCAGTAGAAATGACACCGCAACCTAAAAAGCGCGGGCGACCGCGGAAAGTGCCGATGTCCGAGGGGGCAAAGCCGCTGCAACCGACCCTACCAATTCCTGCTCTAGAAGAGCGACCACAGCGATCACTGCGATTGTCAAGGTAAATAATATAAACATTTCTTCGAAATTCCACGCAAATTCTACCATCATCACAAATCATAAGACCTCGCTTTTTATACAATTTCAGGGACCGCCCGGCTATTTTAGTGAAGCCGAGGGGAAGAGGCCGGGGCCGTGGGAAGCGACAAGCGGCACCAAGCCCGCCGCAGCAGAGCGACCCGCTCGTAGAAACGGCCAGCAAATTTTTCGTAGAGGAGCTGAAGACACCCGAGGAGATCGACCCAACGAGCTCCAGGATCAAACTGCCGCGGATGACGGAGGCCCTCGATAAGATGCCGGCATCGGTCACCACGCCTCTGACGAGCAGAAGACGAAACTCTTCTGCTACGGATCTGAAGTTGTTCGCGGATGCACCGGAGCTGAAAGTGGTGCTGAGTACGCTTCCGAAGATGGATGAGCTTTCCGTGAAGTCCCCCGAGACTCCGACTGGGAGGGGCGGGCGCGGCAGTCGAGGGGGTCGCGGCCGTGGGCGCGGACCGGGCCGCAGCCCTCGGGGCCGGGGCCGGGGCCGTGGAGGCGGACGCGGTGCTATGTACATGAAGGTGCTATAACGTATTTTTCATTCGCCTTACATACAGTGTTACTTACCGATGACGTTGTATAATTATCGATCGACATTTCAGGAGACTATGGGCATATACGGCCGCGTCTGTGGTCCTGCTACGACAACGGTGCAGTTGTTCGAGGAAGAAACCTGCATGATGGACGATAACGCAACGCCGGCCAAGTGAGTCGCAGTAAATAGTCTGTTCTATAACTGGTATTATTATGGTAGACAAAACATTGAATATTTATGTTTGATTCTAGGCCCTCACATTTACTCGATGAAGATTCACAGAGTTCTGTCAAGAGTTCTACAAATGAGAGCAGTAAAATGAAAAAATCCAAGTTTGAGGACTTGTTTGACAGGTATGAAAAGTTTGTGTCTCCAATAATATTGTTGCTTCACCAAACTCGGAAATACACCTGATTCCAAATTAAGAAATCATTATAAATAATGATATGGTGGTGTGATTATACAGGATGTCCCAGAAGTCAACGATAAGCCGGAAACCAGCGATAAGCCTAGTCATGAGGGTAATCAGAAAAATATAAAAAAAAATCTATGTTCTTTTTTCAAAATGTTATGAAGGTTTAAAAAAAATCCTAGAAAACGGACACCCTGTAATGAACTTTCTTGTACCGTGACTGTAAATATTTACTTTTTGAATATTTTTTTTCTGTAATGCTATGATGAATAGCCGTGCTACAATTAATTAACAATAAAAAAAAATTACATAACTGCCTCACTTTTAAGTAAAAAGTTAAATTTGTTTCCAACATTGAATTCTAAATAATTTCATCAACCAACTTAAACCAGCTGTACTGTAAAAAAAATGTATGGCTACTATTTTGGCAAGTATACTTAAAAGTTTACGCATTTAGTCTAAATTCTAGAATGGTATAACACATGCTAGGTTTTGTTATAGTTGAGGCATGAAAATTTTTTTTCTCGATGAATCCGGATTCTATGCCAATCTAATTTAATGAGGTGAAATGTTGGTAACGCAACCTTCTTAGGTAAATCCAGGTTAAAATCTTTTTGAATGGAGACGGACTCATAATTTTGAAAAGAGAACCTAACAGGGATTCTTGTTTATTCGTACATCTTTTGTTTATGTCATTTGTTTGATGGATTTGATTTAAATCCATCTGTCCCAGAAGTAAAGATTCTGGAGTCTGTTGCTTAGATTGTATTTGCGTGTAATTACGTGTTCGTCAAGTGAAGTTATCATGCCAAATAGATATACCGTACAGGAGTACGCCAACATGCATCTTATTTACGGAGAATGCTTATGTAACGCCAATGATGCAGCTAGGGTGTATCGCGAGAGATACCCAAACTTAGAGCGTCATCCTGATTACCGAGTTTTTATTATTCTGCATCGATCATTGTGTTTATTTAGATTTCCTACAAAATCAACTACCCGATTTATTAGAAGAAGTGCCGCTAAATATTTACGCATTATGCTCGTCTAGTCAGAGAGTTTCTCGATCAAGAATATCCAAATAGGTGGATTGGTCGGGGTGGTCCAATTTCGTGGCCAGCGCGGTCACCCGACCTTAATCCAATAGATTTTTTTTACTGGGGTGCAATTAAGGAAAAAGTCTACCACAAACCGATTCAAGATTTAGAAGAGCTGCGCCGAAGAATCTCAGAAGCCGCTGAACAAATCAATTCCAAACGTCACGCCCGGCGCATAGCTCGATCATTTTTAAGGAGATGTAGAGCGTGCATATTAGCTGAAGGAAAACAGTTTGAACATTTGTTATAAAAATGCTGTAAAACATACCACATTAAATAAAAAAATATTACACAAACTTATTTTAAGTATCATTACTTTAAAGGAGGGTTAAAAAAGAGAATAAAAAGGCTTAGTTCAGGTCAGCTGCAGACTTAAGGTTGCTTTACCAACATTTCACCTCATTAAATGAGATTGGCATAGAATCCGGATTCATCGAGAAAAAAAATTTTCATGCCTCAACTATAACAAAACCTAGCATGTGTTATACCATTTTAGAATTTAAACTAAATGCGTCAACTTTTAAGTATACTTGCCAAAATAGTAGCCATACATTTTTTTTACAGTACAGCTGGTTTAAGTTGGTTGATGAAATTATTTAGAATTCAATGTTGGAAACAAATTTAACTTTTTACTTAAAAGTGAGGCAGTTATGTATTTTTTTTTATTGTAAATTGTAGCACGGCTATTCATCATAGCATTACAGAAAAAAATATTCAAAAAGTAAATATTTACAGTCACGGTACAAGAAAGTTCATTACAGGGTGTCCGTTTTCTAGGATTTTTTTTAAACCTTCATAACATTTTGAAAAAAGAACATAGATTTTTTTTTATATTTTTCTGATTACCCTCATGACTAGGCCTATCGCTGGTTTCCGGCTTATCGTTGACTTTTGGGACATCCTGTAGTAGGTATGTCAAATTGTTGCTTGAATTGGTTTATCCCACAAAATACAATGGGGGACAATGATTGTATGGTTAAATAATCATATTTTGTTGCAGTAACAAAGTGTGGACGGCAGCTGACGTCAAAGAGTACGTGTGGCCTCCTCCTGGGACACCGGATGTTGAGCACCAGGTATGTTTAGAAAACCTTTGATCTCACATCAATTCTTGTACATAGACTTTTGTCAATCAAAATAAGTATTCTTGATTGTCAAGAGTCTATGTGCAAGAATTGGAAGTCAACTATTACCCTTCATAAATGATAGGTCACAAATGATTTACTAGGGCGTCCAGTAGTGTGCACTCTATTAACGTGACCGGTGATGGTAAGCCCATCGCCAGACCAGGGGGCCAATTCTACTAAATGACAGCGGTGATAGTTGTATGAAAATTACATGATTGTGGTCACTCAATGGTGATATTATGTCAAATTTTGACACTTTTCGTATTCTGATAACTGTCAGTTTTCACAATCATTCAACTATCATTGTTGACCACTTTTGGTATTCTACTATTCCTACCATGGAATGGCGCTGTCCAGTGATTGCTTTTTTTCCCTTATTTTAAGGCATTGGCAATTTAGCCATCAGCCCTAAACATGACACGAAATTCAGATTTTAGCTCTGCTTCAGAGTCTATGCACAAAAATACACAAGTTTCTTCAAAACTTATCGAAATGTCACATGTACCATAAATAAAATCAATCATCTAAAGATTTTAGTGCCGAAAACCCGAAATAAAACTAATGACACGCATGGTAGTAATAGTTATATATGGTAGGCAACACCTAACGTAGTCCATAGTCATTCCATTGTAATGCCACTATGATTTTAGTGGAATACAAATTAGATGTCATAGTTGCCAGTTGCAGCATAATGGAATGATAGTTCGATGACAATGGCTGACATTCAGTGGAATTGGCCCCCAGGTCTGTTACACGTGCCTCAGAATTAATTCTTGGATCTGCGGGTTTCCTCACGATGTTTTCCTTCACCGTCGAGGTAGTGATAAATATTTACGTAAGTTTTTTGAAAAACTCATTGCTACATGCCAGGATTCGAACCCGAGACCTCACCAGAAGCAGGCTCTTTAACCGCTGGGCTGTCACTGTTCTTTGATATCATTAGAGAGTCACATTACTTTTCTCTTCAGGTCATGATGATCCAGGAGCAGGTGGCGATGTTTTTGGGCGTAAAGAGCTTCAAACGGCGGTACCCGGAGCTGAAGAGGCGGACTGTTGGCGGCGAGGAGAAAGACTTCGTGCTCAGCCAGGGATTGGTCACCGAGGCTCTTTGTGATCTAGGTATGTACAGTTACAAGAGAGCTACATGTTTGTGCAATTTGATACCATGTGATCGTGCGGTCTGGAGGCGCGGCTGATTATAAAAGAGCAGTTAGTGTTTGGTCAAGCCTTCAGGTGACCAGAGGGCTTGTCAAAGGATCAGCGTAGCTATCCAAACAGGACTAACATCAATGGATTTCAATTGCTTTTCACCATTTTATAAGAATCAAATTATATTGACCCAAAAAGGGTCAGCGCAGAAAATTGTAGCCTTTATACTCGTATCTAAGGTACAACCCAAACTATATATCATCCTGATGAATGTTGGAGTGACTCTGCCTTCTGATTCGAAGGTCGCGGGTTCGATCCCCGCTAGGGCCAACATTTGTAGGCATAAACATGTGTATTGAGTCTGTGTCTGGGTGTATAATGTTTATTTAAGTATGTTTAAAAGTTGATTAGTACCCATAGTACAGGTTCTGCCTAGTTTGGGACTGAATAATTGTGTGTGAATTGTGTTCCACAATTTATTTATTATTGCGCTATCTTAACTCAGGGTTAAGCAAACGCGTACAAAGTCGTACATTTTTTTTAGTTTTAAAATATTCTCTTTTAACAGGAATAACAGCAGTCGATGCCAGCGAGGTACTGGACATCATGCTATCAGACTACCCTCACAAGTATGAGGAGTATCGATCCCACCAGCGCGAGAGGCAGCGGGCAGAGGCCTCCTCCGCCGAGACCACCCAAGAAACCAAGCCCGAAGCCAAAGTGGACCGGGTCGAGATGAAGGCGGAAATGAAACCCGTCGACACGAAACCGGAACCTTCTAAAATCGATCTGGAGAAAAGTCGACTGGTATGCTACTTTTGGAACTACATAAGTCAGTTTTGGAGGAGGTGGAATGCTTCTCCTTCTTGAAAAAGAAAATATTCCTCCAGACGAGGTGTCGGTCGTGGGGATCGTGTCCGATGGTTGATGTAGTCCTATTTATACAGACTTGTAAAAACTTTGATAGCACAGTTTAAAATTCTGTGTTCTTACAGCCAAGACAGCGTTTCTGTCTACGGCACTTTTGATCACGTCACTGACGCCATATACATCATAATCACAGAAATATCAAATTTATTTTATTAGTCAAACCTAGGAGCACCGGAGTTTCGAGGTTTGATAAAGTCAAACACATAGACTCTGTTGCAGAGCACGACACAAAATTTAAGGATTATATTTTGTGTCGTGCTTAGGCAGCTGGCTAAATTGCCAATACCTTAAAACAAAAAAAAAACCGGCCAAGTGCAAGTCGGACTCGCGCACGTAGGGTTCCGTACCATTATCTATATTTTTTTTATCTATAAAAACGGCAAAAAAAACACGGTACTTGTATAGGAGCCCCTTAAATATTTATTTTATTGTTTCTAGTATTTGTTGTTATAGGGTAACAGAAATACATCGTCTGTGAAAATTGTAACTGTCTAACTATTACGGTTCATAAGATACAGCCTGGTGAAAGACGGACAGCGGACTCTTAGTAATAGGGTCCTGTTTTACCCTTTGGGTACGGAACCTTAGAAACGATAGCTGATGATTTTGTTCTGCCGCCAGGACATGGCCGTGGCGGCTATCGCGTCGGCCAGCGAGTGGAACACGCGCATGAACGCCCTGCGGCGAGTCGCGTGCGTGGACCTGCAGAGCATGTCCGTGCACCGGCGCCGGGCCCCTCCCCGCGGGACTCCGCCCTCTCACGTGCGCCCTCCCGCCGGCTTCTACCCGCACGCGCTGCTGCCCGGCCAGTACCAGCACACCTATCGACACTACACTCCCGAGCAGCTCAGGTGGGCCTCTGCTTGATCATCATAATAATAATACTTAGGTATTTGTTTGTTCTTCACAACATTAACCACACAATTTAACTAGGTACAATTTTGGTAAAAATTAGAGCACGGTTTGTACGTGTGAAGACTGGTGCCTGAGGTAAGCGTGAGCCTGTGTTTCAGGAACACCAGATCCCCAGATGTATTCCCCGGAAGTACGGTTTAAATATAAGATGGTTTTGATTAGGCAGACTGTATGGTAGTTTACCAGGTGGATGTTGCGGAAGCTGTTGTGTGGTGTGTTTTATTGTGAGTTGGGGTGACTAAGGTATGGATGAATTGCGTGTTAACTGTGGTGTGTTAATGTGCGAATGCATCAGCCTACACTTGTCCACTGCTGGACATAGGCCTCCCCTAATGAGCGACATAGCGCCTAGTCTTCAGCTCGACGCGTCCAGCATTTGCCTGCAGCCTTTCGCAGATCGTCATCCCATCTAGCCGGAGGGCGTCCTACACTACGTTTGCCGAGTCGCGGTCTCCACTCCAGAACACGTTGACCTCAACGGTTGTCGGTTTTTTGCGTTGTACGCGAATGTAATACGGCACGGATTGATAGACAGAAAAACTTACGTACATATTAACCGTAGCGATTCATTAACCTTTATAAACAGGTGGTCAATTCCATCCGATTAATACATTCTTTTACAACCGTCCTTGGGCCAGACGCGGTCGCAGCCTGAAATTTTGGAGGGGGTTACTAGCAATGAAATATATTGAGTAAACTAGACTTTATTGTACAATACATAATTTTCTTGCACACATTATGAAACAAATGGAAGTCTTTGGGAAGGCCATGTCCCCTGCCGCCCAATTGATGACCAGACGATACATATATTTTATGAAATTTAATTAATTCATGCTTTTATGATTGCCCATAGAAAAGTTTTCATGGCTATTTTTAATTTAATTAATTTCAATACATTTTCATTCTGTACGATTATTTTCTTAATAGCAGTGATAGCCTTACGGTTAAGGAGCCTGCTTCACATAATGATAATCAGTAAGGCTCGGGTTAAAATCCTGGCATGTACCATTGAGTTTTTCAGAACTTACGTACATATTTATCACTTGCTCGAGGAAACCCGCAGGTCCCAGAATTAATTCTGAGACATGTGTAAAAGACCCGTTCCGGCGATGGGCTCACCACCTATCACGTTTAGGGGTTCAACGAATATCTCGAGAAAAGTGGCTATATCCAGAAATGGAATACCTCTGCCTACCCCCTCGGGATAATAGGCGTGAGAATATTTATATATTTTTTCTTTTATTTATAAAATCTAATAATATGATTTATTATATAAAATAATCACGGCCAACTTATATTCGTTTTCACTATCAGCTCGAATAGGAAAGTTGTGATAAATAGCGTAGCGGCGTGCTGCCCACATACATTGATACTTTCACTTCCCTGCGCGCAGTTGAATGCGAATAAGTAGGTTTACATTACATACCTAGTTGTAACATAATTATTACACCGACCGACGATCGGCTATATTCATGAAGATGTCCTTATTATTTAATTCTTAATAAAATATTGGAGAATGATTTTACGCCGGATTTGGCTAGCTATGTAAAAGTCGCTATTAGACGACTTCAACGATTTTTATTACTACTAGCCTTTGCTCGCGACTCATTTCGCGTTTTAATATATAGATTTCATGTTCTCCTCGGGGTACTGCATTTGGAACCAGCAAATCGTCGGTGGGGATAGGCTGCTGTTAAAATTTAGCCAATCTCCATGGACGAGTTTAGAGTGCCTCGATATGATAGGTACTATTGACTTTTCTGAGTGTGTGCCTACAGAAATAAATACATTTTGACTTTGTTTAAACGTCCATAATCGATGTTTTGGTCCTTTCGGCCGCCTATGTAACTGTGTTTTGTAACCAGTTACAAAAGAAGAAAATTTCCTCTTTTCTCTTAACCAGTTACAAACTAGTAAATATTTAAATGGACTTAAAACTATTTTTAAATAGTTAAGATGCAATAATTTCTGTTCTTATTTTGTAGCAAAGTTATCAAAAAAGAATTTCTTAATGCATAATAAAAAGACAAGCATGTGTTTGACTTGACTGATATGCCTTGTTAGTTATCCAAATAAGACATGCATAAACAAGTTGGTATGTTGTAGATACTTCCCGCTGAACACGACGGTGGCGGCTCCGCCCGCGCCGCCGTCGCCTCTGCCCTCCAGCTCGGACTCCGAGCCCGAGTGGGGCTCCAGCAGCTCCAGCGAAGACTCGGCCACCGACAGACTACCGGCTAAGGTACGTCACACGAATATCTTACGTAACATAACAAATTTAAGGGTAAAAACTTTTTAAAACAAGCTTTATTCTAGTTATTCTGAGCAAGCCTTCATTTGATACCTACGAGCTGCCTCGTATATTGTAGTTCATTAAAAATAACTAATCCCCCATCTTGGTGGTTTCGCCATGTTGGATTTAGAATGACGTCATACAGCTAATCATGCATTGTCATCAGAAATAAACGTGTATACAAATTTTCAGCTCAATCGGTTCAAGATATCTGCTTCAAAATTGAGTTACAAGATTCAACCCGAACAAACATACAATGCAAGCTAAATAAAAGCTTATAAAAATGTTTTTGAAGCATTGCTTAAGGAATTGCCTGTACTTTATGGGTTGGTACTTGGTAGTGATCGCATAGGTGGGTGAAACTGTGTAAAATCAAAACACGCTTTGGAATGTGTAAAAACTGAGAAGAAGCATAGAACAAGCCCGAATTGCAAGCATGTGATTTCAATTTTTCATATAAAATTTTCAGGGTAGTACATCTGTAGGCCGATAATTGTTGTAATCGAGTGTTTGAGAGGATAGACATAAGATACCACTAATTGTTATAACTTTAGATTTATACTATACACTGACGCCTTATCCCCGAAAGGGACATGAGAGATATTTACATTTAGAAGTGCCCACTTTTTACCAGTGTATTATTTTACAGTACTTTATAATTTGTAAATTATAAACGTGAAAGTTTGTTCTTTTACGCAGCAACGGATCGACGTAATTGTTCGCACAAAGATAGTTGGAGGAACGGGAAATTACATATGACATAACTTTTATCTTGGGCAAAAGATTGTCTACACTAATATTATAAAGATGAAAGATTTGTATGCTTGTTTGTAATGACTCCGAATTAAAGGACCGATTTTAACATTCTTCCACCAATGGAAAACTTACTTTTGTGGGAGTAGAAGTTTCATGTAATACGTGGGACACTCAGGAAGTTTTGCGAAACTAAAAAAAATTGTTCTATAGGTACATGTTTTTTTTTATAATCTTTTTAAAGTACTCTCTACCAGCCTCTATATACAGTTTCATGCGTCTAAACCAGTTTTCAAAACACTTTTTCCAGTCTGCCGCAGACACCTCGTTTACAGCCTGCTCGAACGCAGCCGGCGACGAAAATTGTATTCCATTGAGCAGATTTTTTATTTTTGGAAATAAAAAGAAGGCACATGGTGCTAGATAAGGGCTGTAAGGAGGGTGACCCAGGAGTTTGACTGGCGTGCTGTCCAAGAAGTCCCTCGTTTTGAGTGCGGTGTGCGCAGGTACATTCTCGTTGTAGAGCAGTAGCCCGCCGAGCCCTGTGTTTGATCGCTTGTTGCTAACAACAGAGAAAACTTCTGGCAAATATTTGGTAGTATACCATTCGGCATTGATGCTTCTTTGATCCCGTAAGGGAATTGATACAAAGTGGACAGTCAAATTAAAAAAGCTAGCGATCAAAATCTTCCCTCCGCTTCTGGATCGCTTCACTTTGGTAGGCGTTGGTGCATTTTGAAACACCCAAACAGTCGACTGGCGCTTGGTTTCTGGGTCGTATTGATAAATCCAGGACTCATCACCTGTATCGATGTCGTAAACACGCCGAGACGAGCCTGCTTCAAATTTGTTTAGCATATCACGGCACCATTCCACCCGGGCCTGCTTTTGAGCATCGGTGAGGTTGTGCGGCACCCAGCGTGATACTATCCTCCTCACGCGAAGATGGCTATGTAGAATCTCGTGAACGCTTCCCGATCCAATCTTCAATATGTGTTGAATCTCCTGATTCGCCTATTGTCTTGGATTAAATTTTTCACTGCTAGCACGTTTTCTTCGGTAACAGCCGTCAAAGGGCGACCGCTTCTTTCTTCATCCCCCAAAGTGAATCGACCGCGCTTGAAGTCGTTATACCAACGATACACGGTTGCCTTGGAAGGGCCTTCATCCATGAATGCCATTTGAAGTCTATCGTACGATTCATCCGGTTTCAGGTGACACTTGAAATCGTAAAAAATCGTAGCTCTAAAATGTTCCCGGCGTAGTTCCATATTTCAGCGAGACGCAATACTTTGAATTAGCTCGCAAAAAAAGTGGAGGGAAATTTTGAAATTGGAACATACCTATTTTTACTTATAAATAATCATATTTTCGAAAATCATTATAACTGGCCAGTCTCCCATATATAAAAACTTTTTTTCGCAATACTTTCTGAGGCGCCTGGTATGTGAGGAAATACAGCTCAGCCCCCATAGCCAAGTGGCATTTTACAATCTAATCGAATGTTCTTATAGATTGACATGTATGGGATTGACATTAGCGTTAGCGCTCGTTGGTAAGTGCTTATGTCAATCCCATATATGACAATCTAAAAGAACATTCGATTAGATTATAAAATGCCACTTGGCTAGGGGGGCAGCAGTGGTATGTTACAGGTTGTTGATGATGACGTAATCGAAACCAAGGTTTGCCGGCGTCTGTATTTTCCGAGTTCATATTACCCGTCAGCCTATGAGGCTCGAGCGCACAGGCATCTTTTGGGCAAGCTCGTCCCATCGTAGGCCCCGTCTTCGCCTTCAGGCTAGTCTGTGGTCAAGAGTAAGCCCATCTTCACTACATAGTATAAAACAAAGTCGCTTTCTCTGTCCCTATATCAGATAGAGTGATTCAAGAGAAAGGTTACAGTGTTATCATTGCACCCGTGTGAAGCCGGGGTGGGTAGTGGGTAATAATAAAAAAATGCCAAAGTATCGGTCCTGTTGCAGAGAAAAAAGCTAACGAAGATGAAGCGCAGCAGCCAGGCCGAGGTGAGCGTGAAGGAGGAGCCGCGGGAGGAGGTGGAAACGTGCCGCGCCTGCAAGCTGCGGCTCGAGGCCAACCGCAAGTACACGCACGAGCGGTTCCTCGTCTGCGCCAACTGCAACGCCAAGCGTGAGTTTTTTATCTCTATTTCAAATTATTGAGAATTTTAAAGAGAAGAGAAGAGAAATTCTAAAGAGTAAATTAAAACCGTACCATTATCTATAAAAACGACCAAAAACACGTTTGTTGTATGTAAATAAATATTTATTAAATATTTAATTTACTTTGTTTTTAGTAATTGTTGTTATAGCAGCAACAGAAATACATAATTTGGGAAAATTGCAACTGTCTGGCTATCGCGGTTCTTGAGATACAGCCTGGTGACAGACAGACGGACGTACAGACAGCGAAGTCTTTGTAATAGGGTACCGTTTTTACTCTTTGGGTAGCGTACCTTAAAAACCGACTTCAACGAATATCACTAACAATATCATTGATGTATAAAATTTTTAGACTTTTGTTGATTTTTTTTAAATCGCTCTACCGATTTCGATATAATTTTAATGGCACCACCTTGGAAGATACCCTTAGAAAGTCCTCATGCGGTCTGTGATACAGAAATTGTTCTAATACAGATCGCCAAAGCATACGTTATTGTGTAACATGGTGATTAACTAATAAATAATTATTATTATTTTGATCAAAAAAAGAATTTTCCGGCGTCTTCGAGTAATTGGTGAACATATTTTAAAAAATATTCCTATGAATTGAAAACCTTTTATGAAGTCGGTTAACGATACACGCTGCCTGTGGCTGATGGCAATGCTATTCCAGTGCACCCGTCGTGCGTGGAGCTGGGCGCGGACACGATCCGCAAGTGCCGCGAGTACGCGTGGCAGTGCGCAGAGTGCAAGACCTGCTGCTCGTGCCAGCTGCCCGCCGACGACGACAAGATGCTCTTCTGCGACCTCTGCGACCGCGGCTTCCACATCTACTGCGTCGGGCTCGAAAAAGTGCCCAGCGGTTAGTCGGGTTCTATTATCACTACACATTATATAAACAAAGTCGCTTTCTCTGTCCCTATATCCCTATGTCCCCTATGTATGCTTAGATCTTTAAAACACGCAACGGATTTTGATGCGGTTTTTTTTAATAGATAGAGTGATTCAAGAAGAAGGTTTTAGTATTAGCATTGCAAACGTGCGAAGCCGGGGCGGGTCGCTAGTTATGAAATAAAAAAATTCTTTTATCCCCGAGGGCAGACGTATTCCATTTCTAGAAATACCCACTTTTCACGAGTGTGTTGGACCCCTTAATGGGATAAGTGGTGAACCCGGGTCTGTTACAAATGCCTGATCTTTGGGTTTCCTCACGATGTTTTCCCGTCACCGTCGAGCTAGTGATAAATATGGATGTAAGTTTTAGAAAAACTCATTGGTACATGCCAGGATCCGAACCTGAGCACTGATTATCGTCATGACAAGCGGGTTCTTTAACCGTAAGGCTATCACTGCTCTGTTATGCTGCAACTGCTGCAAGGGTTTTTTCACATGGTTATTTAGTCCCAAACTTAGGTGGAAGGGAATCGAGGCAGAGAAGGGCTGTTCTGTCTACGTGTCTTGCCACATGGATATCTAAGGCGCGGTATAGACAGAGCCTATACTATGGGTACTGAACAACTGATAAACATACTTAAATGAACTAAACACAGACTCAAAACCAACAGACATGTTCATGCACATAAATATTGACAACGATCGGGAATCGAACCCGCCAGCTCCAACTCAGAAGGCAGTTTGATTACTAAATGAGCCAATAGGTTTATTTTTTCTTTCACGCGGTTTCACCTGCGTAGTTCCCGTTCCCGTAAGAATACGGAGATAAAATATAGCCTATGTGTTATTCTGATCTATAAGCTATATAACTGTAAAGTTTCATTAAAATCCGTTCAGTAGTTTTTGTGTGAAAGAGGAACAAACATCTATACATCCATACATACAAACTTTCTCTTTTATAATATTAAGTAGGATTTGAAGCGTAACTACAAATAACAAAACTTGACTTCTAGGCCGATGGCACTGTGTGGAGTGCGCGAAATGCAAATCATGTGGCTCTCGTGACCCGAGCGGACCCTCTGCTTCGGGGTCCTCAGCGGGCCCAGTGACCCCCGGGACCCCCGTAGGGTCCATCACGCCGGCTGGCGGCAACGAGTGGCACCACCAGACAAGGCGCGGCCCGGGAGGACACAAGGTCTACTCTCATTCGCTCTGCACGCCTTGCGCGAGGTCAGTATCTTTGCCCAACTTCACTTTTAATTGTAGGAGCCTGTTTCACAGTCTAAAGTCTCATTCTGCGTAAAATATCTGTCATAGATGCCAAGGTCAGTGAGGATTTCAAATCCAAGTTGTCTTCTGTAGTATTATGCCGTTTAGTAGGTTGTGAAACAGGGCCTTTAATGGTATCACGTAATCAATATGAATATTATTTGAAATTAGCAGAATGTTGGGTATTTATTGATTTAAAATTATCAAATTTAAAATACTATGTTTGTATTGATTACGGCTCTAGTTTTCAAGTTTGGATCTATGTCACTATACGAAACCGAATTTAGTAAATGGTAAAGACAAATTAGTGATGGAAAGAAGAAAAGAATGTAGTATAAATCTTTTTATAAACCTAAAAGTTGAAGTGGGACCACTTTGTGGGACAACGCTATTTCAACACGGCTACTATCACTACATTTATGTAAGCATTATCTGTAGATCTAGAATTACCCACATTAGCCATTACTAAGTAGACACTTCAACAGTAAACGCTTAGCTGGGGATACAAACAGCTAATGACAGTGGAGTAGAAAAATCTTTGTTATAAATGAAATAGATGATAGTTGACCTAACATGTTACTTTCTTCTGCACATTGGGTTCTTCACTGAAATAATTGCATCCCGCAATTGGTTTTGGCTTCCTTACTAATTTCTTAAATCTAAATTACAATATTCTCAGTACATGTGAAGAATCTATTGTCTTTGACGACTAACTTCTCGGCAACCTGTACTAAATGTGCAGCATATAATAACGGGATGAAAACACAGAGAAACTAAAAATATTATTCCGTATTTTTCAAGTAAAACCAAGAGGGCCTCCAACAAAACGTGAACCCGTAGTGTCATTTTAAGAAGATTTAGCGATGGATGCAGATGAAAAGTACAAAGTTTTTATAAAGTGTTTTGAGCGATATATGTATTTCCGTTGTCTGGTCTTGGTAGTTAACTCACGTCATCTCATGCGTGTTCGATGTGGACTAACACAGTCTCCGATCTGTCGCGTCTGCCTTTACTGTGTCGACATGCTTCTCTGGTTTATCGTAGCATTTTGACCCCGCAGTTCTTTCTTTCTATGCCCCAAAGCAGCGTTCTTACTCAGCGCACACCCCAGTATTCGATAAGTGCATGCTATACATTCTCAACATAAGTTACTTTTATTAGTTTATCTATTTCTGATGATTTTTTGCTCATTGTCCGTTTTGTCTTGAATTTTATTGGAATACTGTTAAATGTTTTATGACAACATTAATATTATTGTTTCTAATCAATGAGCAAAATAATCCAAGAACAGAAAACTGGGTTGTTGAAATTTTTGTAATAATTAATCAATAATGAAAATTTGACCAATAATTTAAATATTTTTCTACCCAATTTACTGTTTGTTGCCGATTTTACTCTTATTGTTGAATTAATCTCATTTCTTGTATGATAATAATTGATGCAATACATTGTAGTTTGAATTTACACTGGTTGCTATGTTGCCTCTCATTTTTTTATTGGTTTATGTTGAAGTATTGCCTCAATTAGCTCATAAGACCGTGGGTGTCATACCTCATTAAGTCACATTGCAGATTCCGACTAACTCCCATTTCTATCCTCCATTTGTGAAACTAACCCGGGCGTAGGCAATCACCAGTTTTTTTAATGCGTTCACTAACTTAAAATTTGTTATTTTATTACTTGTCTTTTGGCTCTACTGTACACACAAGTATTTTTGATTTATTTAAAGTATACCTTCTCCTATCTCTCTTTATTTTTTTGATACATAGTCTTATTTTTAATTTGTTACATATTTAGATACTCATATAATATATAAGCTATAAGATTGATAGTTTTATTTTAAAGGTAAATAAATATCATGGTAAAGTTTAAGTACGTTCATTGATATAGTATATTTAAATTTTAAGAATATTGCTACTACTAAGTATTATGTATTGTGTAAAATAAATCTCCTGAAGCACTACTATGCAGTCTCTTACACTATCCATATCTACAAATACAAGGAAAGTTACAATATAACACAGGTACAAACAGAATCCCACAACACAAAAATATTCATTTGACAAACTTTTCTGAGTACCAAAGCTTTATAGTAAAATAAAAGTTAACCAAACACTCAGAAAAGTTCGCCAACAACACAACTGAGCCGTAAAAGAGAAGTAATAAACCCGGAGATCGCCCGCTAGTGGTCTCCTACTTGATACTAATGGCGTGTTTCTGTGTTCCGGTGCTTGCGCGTACGGTGCGTATGTGTGTGTGCGTGTAGGGCGTACCGCATCGGTCGCTACTGCCCACTGTGCGAACGCTCCTTCATCGGCCCGAAGGGGACCATGCAGCTCGTCATATGTAAGCTCTGCGATAGGCAACACCATCAAGGTACGTCAGGAGTAGAACGCAACGCTTAGCACCTATTGCCCCCAATCCCTCATCAGTGGTTATGCCTAGAGCGGTATGTTTAGTAATTTCATAATTATAGATTCAAAAAACTTAAAAACGCGCTTTGTATACCTAAATAGCACTCCGAAAGAAATCAAATAAGCCCTAACTTGAGGGGTTGACGAGTAGCTATTGAGGAGTTCCAGTATCTAAATCTTGGCTCTATCACGATGATACCAAATTATTGTATTGTCATACAAATTACAAAAATAGGGCATTTTCTGTGTGAATGTATTGAGCCTTAACAAAGTAAAGTTTGTCTTGGTTCAGAACGTTCTGTTACCCCACTTGAGTACCTTTTCTTAATACCTAAAGTGTGTTTTATTACGTTGGTTCGTACTAACGCCACAATAACAATAAATTTATTCAAAATATCAGTCTCTTTGTTTGTATTCATAAACTTACCGCTCTATGCATGTATTCATTTCAAATTTCGAAATCGCCTGTATCTTTCTCTGACGCGGGGGTAACTAAGTTGAATGCTGTTGAACCTTTGCAGTGTTATCTCTGCGTGAGTGGCTTCTCTTGATCCCTGCATTACTGGGCATGCATTGCATTGATATATTTATCTTCGGCGATGATGTAGCATTAGTATAAATGATTATAATGTGTATCATATGCTTATTTTTATATATCGCTGTCTAAATATTATCAATTTCACAATAAATACATTGCATTTTCGATCGGAATGCTCTATAAAATCTGGACAATGTACGATATTGTTTCGTTGTTAATTAAAGCCATCATATAAGGCTTGTGTGCGATGGATATTTATAGGTGAGCATGATGTTAATACACACTATACATAATAACCAGCCTCATTAGACGGTAGAGAAATACTGAATTGCCTACAATAGATAGTCGCGAGGACTCGCTGCACAAGCGTATAGAGTGCCGACATGTGTGTGCCCCGCATCGTGTAAGGTGTACGGTAAAAAGCCCGTCTGCGATGACAGTTGTGTCGAGTCTGTATCGTGAACTATAAAGACAAAGGTGTTTACTGTTGATATAATCGTAATTTTAAAACTGGCCTACAACTATGATCGCTGACGGGATCAGTGTATTTCCGAATATACTCGGGCAAAGTAATGACGTAAGCGTGGTTGTCTCGCAGACTGCGTTAGGCAGACGGTGTCGCACCTGAAAGTGCTGGACTACACGTGCGGCGAGTGTCGCCGCGGCGGGATCACGTCTCGCGCCGCCGCCGTGCGCCTGGCCCCTCGCACCATCGCCACGCTGTTCATGGCCAAGCGCCGGTTCAACAAGTACGCACACCGGCAGTACATGCAGAGCCGCATGCAGGGTCAGCCCAAGGGCGTGCCCGCGTCGGACCACTCCAACGACCTCGTCGACGACCCCGCAGAGACCAGCCTCTCGTGCGAGCCGGAGCCCGTGCTGCACGATGACGCGGCCGACGTGTCCGACGCCTCAGACACGCCCGAGGTCAGTGACCCCCTCGAGGGCGCCGGCGAGGGCCCGAAAGACGAGACCGCCAGCGCCGTCGCCTCCATCCGCATGGACTTCGGCGACTGAACGCGACATTGGCTGCTTGAAACGATAGTAATATTTTGTCTACTAGACTTTGGTGTAGAATTTATATGGAGTAACTAGTGAGTGTCCGTTCGCAGCGCGGCGCGGTCTACTGCGCGGTCCCCTTATGAGTGTATAGAATTGAACTATGTAATATATCTAGCTGTTATTAGTTTATGTATGACTTATTCGCTTCGGTAATACGGTTGTAAGGTAAACTGTTGCATAAAATCTGATTAATATAACGATTAACTAGTAGGCTATGTATATGTAAGTTATCGGATAGTGAAGAGATACTAGATGTATTATCTCTATGTTTTGGCTGCATATTCTTCTTTTTCTATGCATTGAGATCTTTGTTATGGTTATATTATGATCGAGGAGCAAAAAACGGGAAGTGTATCGTGTCCCTAGTGGGAGTAGACAGTTTGATTTGACGAAGTTAATATCATAAAGTGGTTAGATAGATAGCTGTAGGTCGCAGGTCACTAACATGTTAATTGTACAGTATAACTATTACTAACTTCACTATTGGGTAGCTGGGCAATCATACTATTTTTAATATTAATAGTTTTGTTCTTTTATAGTAGCCGGCAAGACAAATCATGTATTGTATACGCCTTCACGATTTGTTATTTATGTGAAGAAGAGTAATGAAACAAGAGATTGTGTGCGCTGTTATTTCGTTTCGAAAATTGAATTTATTATAATGGCAACGATATTGTGCATTTTGTGTGTGTGAAGTTATACCGAGAATGTTTTTCTTGTTTATTTGTCCTTCTAAACAAGTGATGTCTCAAAATAAAAAAATAATAAAACTTGATAATATGACAAAATCAGACTTTTTAATGCATTTTATTTTGTTTCAAAATTGGTTTCGTCGCTGTTATTTTATGATTGGCTAAAATGGTCTAATGAAGACAGTGTGCATTTTGTTTTTTTAGACTAATTTTAGGTTACATAATTGTTAATTTTTGCTTAATAAGGTATTTATTTTAGTTATACTTTTATATGGATACAACAGTATACAATCTTATGACAAATTATTGTATTTGAAGTTTATAGCAACATAGAGCTTTTATCTGATTTCATTCGACATACTTAACGTAATAAATAGGAACATGCTTATGGAACGGATGATGCTCTATACTCTACGAGATATGTACTAGAAATCCCCCTTTTGTAATACACAGAATAATTAATTTACTTAACGGGAGTTGTTGATTTATTAATTACAAATTACACTATTTAGATTACTTTAAGATATTATGATTTTGTAGTTTAATTATACGAATGAAATTCAGCAGCTCTTCTATTTTACTTTTCTTACTTAATTTCAAAGTACAAAATACATAGGCTACATAATATGAACTTATACACGCGTTCTGAAGGTGATACTGTCCCAATCAATATAGATTTATTATAGAATGATCAAATTATTTAACTCAAGATTATGTTTATTTTAAAATATGAGAAATTTATTTATTTATTCTATGTTTATAAAGATAGTATTACATATAAAGAGTAGCCTGATTGAGACAAGTACACTTTCAGAGTGATGTACGATTTGTTACTTTTAGCCACCAAAATTGTAGACAATCAATCAGTGTCGTATTAGTGGTAGTGGCTCTCGATTATACGTAAGTTCGTCTCGAGCCGACTTGTATGCAATTGCTGTACTTACAGTAACCTCTGCGCGCTATCGTCTCTCAACCACTGCTATGTGCAATTGTCCCCCATATGTTGTGTATTATACATTGTATTAGACGTGTAAGTGCAGGTGATGATCAGTAACTTCATATTATGTGTAATAATGTTTAGTTTATAAATTATAATTATGCTTTGGTTATTATTAATCATAATTTACTTAGTGACAATTTTAAGGTAAAATTTATGTCCTCAAATTATTCATCAAATCATGTTATAACTTTTATACATTATACATACACAACCGGTTCGGTGTGTCCCACACCATGATTCGCATTGCTTTATTGACACAACACAGGTGAATTATTAAGACTTACTTGTAAGAGAATAATTATTATAACTTTATGTCTACTTAATGCAAGTGTAAACGTTCTAGAAATCTCGCACTGTTCGGTCAATTTTGTAAAAAAATAAAATAAATTTAATTTGAATACTGAGTTTCATTGCAATAGTGAAAAAATAAAAGACAAGTTTGCAATAAAAATAATTTATATAATTTGACTTACATTATGGTAAACTCGGTAGCATAATTAACAAAATTTTATAAACACTGAAAATATTCAGCAAATATAAGTATTTTATAAAGTGGCAATAAAGCATTATTCTTACTCCTTGAGAATAACCTGGGAACAAAGAAAAAAATATTTCAATAAAAAAGCACGTTGTATTGCGAACAATGGTATCGTCCATAGATCATAAGTAGTAGTTCAAAAAAAAATAAAAATTCATTTATTTCAGTAGGTATATAAAATACACTTTGAAACGTCAATAACAAGGCACACTAAACTCGTCCATGAAAATTTGCTAAACGTAAAGTTACCACCATAAATTAAACTCTATGTAATTGAAATAAGATTCCAAACAAATAAAAAAATTAGACTTGTTAATTTTTGCCTTACGAGCGTAGGAATAAAGTGCACACAGAATCATCGAAATCATCAAATCAATTTAATTTTACGTCATGAACTATGATTCCTTTCAATTCTTTGTTTTTAATAGTAGTGACCAACCGAAGTTTCGATTTCCTTTAAAAAAAAAAGAATACATGATTCGGCCATATTTTTGTTTTTGGCAATAAACCGGCCGAAGCTTCAGCCAAGCCGAAAATCATTTGGCTTACTTCGTCAAGCTTGGCAATGTCAGGTGACTTCGGAGTGCACACTATGCTATAGGTAAGTTCTTGACTTTTGTTTGTATTTCCTACATGCATCACAAGGCACTAAATATGTAGTAGGTATTGAACTTTTTCACTCGAATTGACAAAAGATTTGTGAAATTTGTAGGTAGATCACTTTATTTAATAAGAACAGTAACACAATTCTTGAATATAATATAGTTTATTTTAACAGTGAAAAACACGAATTTTTGTATCCTATATATACCATTATAGTATTACATTTCTTCTAAAGACTAAGAAAATTTATCTATGGTCTTTAGGTTGCAAAAAAAGAAGTTAGATTAATATTGTTAATTTCTAATCCTTTTTCATTTTCGGCTGAAAACCCATCTTCGGTCGGACACTATTTAGGTAATTCCAACGACAGTATTCCGATTTTTTCCATTCTTTCAGATCAGTCGGATCGATTCAAAGAAAAAGAATGAGATTGTTGAGAGTTCCAAACTGTCCCTCGTAAATAGCTCATTTCTGAGGAGGGGGAGGGGAGGGGGGGTATTGGGGCCTCCGGTTACCTCACTCACTCAAATATTACGGGCCATTTACACGAGGGCAATCCACTAAGACTGCATACAAAAAAAACGTGAGGACAATGGAATGGATTGTCCTCAAGTTTTTTTTGTATGCAGTCTTAGTGGATTGCCCTCGTGTAAATGGCCCGTAACTTACTTATAGTGTTTTTTATATATTTTTTTACTTAACATTTACTTTAAATATGCTGAAAGGTATACAATGACGATGGAAATTAAAAAACCACACCGTTACTTATCTAACCATGACAGTTCTCTTTTCGCACAGACTTGAATGTTGAACATGACAACAACAGTACCGTAAGCGGCGTCACTCGTCTAGCCGCAGCCCGCTGATGGAGAGGAAAGTGAATGCGTTGTGCAGCGCGACCACTGGCACGGCGGTGACGGCGGCGGAGGGCAGCAACCGCGCTCGCACCGCACTCACCGCCGCCAGCACGACGCGCGGCGGGGGGGCGCTCCACACCTGACCATATATGACCAGCTGTTAGCGTAGTTCCCGTGGGAATACGGGAATAAAACAGCCTATGTTACGCCCTGATAATGTAGCTTTACATCGGTGAAAGAATTTTTTAAATCGGACCAGTTTTTGAGTTAATTCGTTATAAAGATACAAAAATACACTTACTCTTTATAATATTAGTTTAGTGCAGGCAGATGTATAGTGTAATGTCTTGTAGAGCTGGGTAATTTCACTAGTAGCAGATAAAAACTCATGAACCGACTTTTCATACGTCGCATTGGTATTCTTCTTCACCTAGCCTGCACGACATAGCAGTGTGCGTACTTTTCTAGACTTGGTAAATTGCATTTAACATGACTGTGTATAACTTTGGCTTTAGATAACTTAAACTTACGTAATTTTTTTGCGGGCGGTAAAATAATTTCTCCAATATAGTATGCCTCACCTGATAGAATATCCTTATCTTGACGGCGGGGTGCGGTTCCCTTTCTTGGCAGTCGTTGAGCAGTTTCCTGAGAGCGTACTGCAGCACTTCTTCGAGGTCCTCTTGCCGCATCTGCGAGGCGAGCGCGAGGTGCGACTGGCACGCCTCTTCCGACGGGAACGACAGCTGGCACGTCGAGGGGGACGAACCTAGCAATATAAGGCTTTAACTAATAACTCTTCATTCAATAATAAGTATATACTGCACCGTCAACTCTAGCTCTAATCTCTCAGTTTCATCCATCCTAAGGTTGTCTGGAAGAGATCGCTAAAAGCGATAAGACCGCCCATTGTACTTAAGTTAATGTTGGTATCCATATTGTGTTGTTTTTGGCGTACAGTAAAGAGTCATTGTATTGTATTGTATTGTCCCCGTCAGAAGGGATGAATTATGTAAACAAACATTCAGGTGTGCATCTGGATTGAGGGCCCACTTTTTAAATTATTGCGAAACGAAATGATACTTACAGGGCATTTACTTAAAATTATGTAAAACTTAAAGCAAATATTCTTAAATTTCTTAAACGTGAATCAAAAGAGTTATGGTCAAATAGCTTGGGCCCTCAATCCTGACGCCTGCATAAAACGGCATAGTCGAATCTCAGAAAGTACTATCCCTGGGATAATAATTTTTATTTGAGTATTTAGTTAGGAATTTGTTAAATACATTAAGAAATTGTCAAGTCTTAAGAATGCGACAATACAGATTTATGGCGGTTTAGCTTGGGCCCTCAATTCATCAATTTTGATATTGTAGAATCAGCAAAAAATAGTAGTTTTTCTAAGGAAAGATATTAATACGATTATAATATATTTGAGTTCCATATCTCGGAAAATTTGTTAAAAAGAAATAACGACACAAAAGTTAATTGTTAAAAAGTTATTGAAATTCGTATTTTTTCAAAACGTCTGAACTGAGGGCCCAAGGTTTTTGTCAGTATTGACTAGGCTAAGCCTTCTACACTACCGCACTTTAGGCTAAGTATTTTAACAAATTTTTAACTAAAAGGCTACAAAGAGTCCATTCTTCTAAATGCCGTACTTTAGGAGAAAATTGATTTTCGATGTTTTATATGAGAAAATTCAGTAGGGTGTATATGATTTTGTTACTTTTTTGAGACAAATCAGCATGTACCCTCATATAAGATATTTCATAAGTTGTTGTCGGAAGCGATTACGTTTTGTGTGATCCAATAATTACTATAGGGTGTTATTTAAATGGTTATCATAGTATTCGTATTTTTGACGCCTGACGTACGCGCGTCCCCGTCATGTTTTTTGTTTAATTTTCATTTTGCTGTGTATTTCGGGTTTTGACTCATATTAGTGATAGTATAATATAATTATATACATACTATTTCATATGTTTTGGCAGATTATAATGTAAAAGAATAAAGATTTTGTCAGGGTTTCATGTTATTTATATTTTCTTGTTAAAAACAAATTAAGGTTACCCTTATTTGTAAGCTAAATATGTAAAAATGTTATACATAAAACAAAACTCTAACGGGGCCGTGGCTGTATATGAAATGTTTTTTGAAAATTTTAACGAGTCTATTTTATCTAGTCTATATAATTATCGATATAGATACCAAAATAACATTTTTTTTAATTTGTGTCTGTCTGTCTATATCTGTCTGTCTGGCTGTGCACGCATCACGCAAAAACTACTAGACGGATTTTGATGAAATTTGATATGGATATAACTGAATACCCGGGTCAACATCTAGGGTACTTTTTATTCCAGAAAAATATCTCATTCGCACGGGAAAATATAAAAACAGGTGAAAAAAGAAATCGTAGTCGACCGCTATGAAGAGATTTTTGGAAATTCCCACGGGAACGGGAATAAACCGGATCCGCGCAGGCAACGCCGATGGGCGTAATATGTTATGTAGGCGTCTTCTACGTCGTAGACAACCGCTATGAAGGATTTTTTTGATATTCCCAAGGGAACTGGAATATACTGGATTGAGGAATGTTTTGATTTTTTGTATTAAAAAGGCTCCGATACTATCGGTTTTACCGATTTAAAAAAATCTTTTGCCAGTGGAAAGCGTACTTTTCTGGGAGTAACATGTGCTATAATTTTCCCACGGGAACAGGCCTAGACCACGTAACCGATTTAAAAAGTTCTTTTACCAATGGAAAGATACATTATCAGGGAGTAACAAAGGCTATATTTTATTCCCGTATTTTCACGGGAACGGGAACTACGCGGATGAAACCGCAAGGCACTGCTAGTTGTTAATATACAGGGTCATAATTTTAATACGTCCAATACATAATTTCATTGATTATTGGCACTTTCTTATTTTATTTTTCCACGCATACGTAGGTGAAGGCACAGCACAGCTAATCGTATATAATTATATCGAGCTTTATATATTATATATACAATATGTAACAGAATAAGTGCAATTCCTGAAATTAGTTTGTTCAGTATCGACTACATATTCGATTTCATCTATTTTTAATATGTGTTAAATTTTTCCGAAAAATGAATTAGCATAGCTGAATTTAATGCTATCTATTGAAATCGTACTATTATAGAACGATATTTAAGAAAATTGGACAACTAAAGTTCGATTGCATCTTTTTTTATATTAATTTACTAACCGGGGTGTATGAGGAATTGCGCTTTTTCTGTTACGCGTTGTATAATTATATATATTGTATCTGCGCTTTACAAAATACTACTTACATGATCACAACGAATACTTGTTTATACTTACGATAAACATTATGGTCACCCTACTGAATTTTCTCATATAAAACATCGAAAATCAATTTTCTCCTAAAGTACGGCATTTAGAAGAATGGACGCTTTGTAGCCTTTTAGTTAAAAATTTGTTAAAATACTTAGCCTAAAGTGCGGTAGTGTAGAAGGCTTAGCCTAGTCAATACTGACAAAAACCTTGGGCCCTCAGTTCAGACGTTTTGAAAAAATACGAATTTCAATAACTTTTTAACAATTAACTTTTGTGTCGTTATTTCTTTTTAACAAATTTTCCGAGATATGGAACTCAAATATATTATAGTCGTATTAATATCTTTCCTTAGAAAAACTACTATTTTTTGCTGATTCTACAATATCAAAATTGATGAATTGAGGGCCCAAGCTAAACCGCCATAAATCTGTATTGTCGCATTCTTAAGACTTGACAATTTCTTAATGTATTTAACAAATTCCTAACTAAATACTCAAATAAAAATTATTATCCCAGGGATAGTACTTTCTGAGATTCGACTATGCCGTTTTATGCAGGCGTCAGGATTGAGGGCCCAAGCTATTTGAACATAACTCTTTTGATTCACGTTTAAGAAATTTAAGAATCTTTGCTTTAGGTTTTACAAAATTTTAAGTAAATGCCCTGTAAGTATCATTTCGTTTCGCAATAATTTAAAAAGTGGGCCCTCAATCCAGATGCACACAACATTCAGTGGTTTGCAACGTTTGAATTTAACTACACACACCGGCACAATTAGCGGAACAGAAAAAAAAAGGAGAAAAAAGAGGGAATTTAGAACAATGAATGTAATTTTTAAACAATATATTATTTAAAATGAAACAACAATTAAATTAACATGTTTTGACATTCATTTGTAACACCATACATTCTTGACTTTACACTCCTCTTTAGCAAGTCCCAGACGTGTTCTATAGGGTTCATATCGGGGGACCGTGCTGGCCACTCCATCACCGTTATACCAACATGGTTTAGGTATGTCTGTACTGTGCGAGCACTGTGAGCCCGAGCATTATCCTGCATTAGAATGAAGTTGTTACCAATAAAGGGGGCAAATGGCACAACATGTTCTTCTAAAATCTCCCTGATATACCGATCAGCATTCAGATTCCCGCCATCGACCACTACTAACTCCGTACGAGCTCCTAAACATATTCCTCCCCAGACCATAATTGAACCGCCGCCATATGCAACTGTATTTTCAAAATTAGACTGGATATACCGTTCTCCTTTGCGTCTCCATACTCGCTGCCTTCCATCAATTTGATTTAACATAACTCTGCATTCATCAGTAAAAAGAACCTGTCCCCAGTCGTCGAAGTCCCAATCACGATGTTCACGACCAAAGTGTAGACGGTTTGTGCGATGATGTCTCTCAAGTTTTGGGGCTTTGGCGGGCACATACGAGCCTATACCCACTTCTTCGAATCTTCTACGAACTGTCCGCTCACTCATCCTTACTGCTCGTACCTCTTCCAGTAAATTTCGAGCCTGCACCGCCGTTAGTCTCGTGTTCCGTCGGACTTGAAGTTGGAGTAAACGGTCATCCCTCCTTGAAGTACACCATTTCCGGCCTTGTCCTCTCCTTCTCACTAGAGCATTCGTCAATCTGTATCGTTGGATGCTACGATAAATCGTTGATAACGATCGACGAAGGCTTCTGGCAATCGATCTGTAGGTTTGACCATTTCTCCTCATTTGATCTGCCCTAATGATTTCTGATGGCGTTAAATCAGGCATAATTAGATGCTCGTAAATTATCAATATGCGAAAAAACTCAAAAGCCTCAAAAACTGCAATTCAAAGCTTTTCAAATGGAATTCACGAACCTTCTAAAAACGGACAAGCGGTGGAAAAAATGAATCAATGAAAATTAAAACAAAAGAATGAAAAAAAGGGCAGTCGCTTAGTATTCCATTTTTAAATTAAAACCCAAATTTAAAAAAAGCTTGTTTAGCCGGCCAGTAACACGCAAAAATGCGTAAATACTCCCTTTTTTTTCTGTTCCGCTAATTGTGCCGGTGTGTGTATAAATACTATTTTTGAAATAATTTGTATTTGAGTATGCCGCGTCTACTTCAAAATTTCAGACCAAATGTTTACAATCCCGCGTCCTTGTACCACAAATTGGTCGTCAGCACTTTATATTGCTAAAATATAATCCGACTAATTAAAATTGCATATCAGTTTCGTATTACCCGTATATAAATTTGTATTGATTCGATTTGTCGCTACATAACCCAGTAGAAATTCATTGTTTACTATATTTATTTCTTCTCCTGACGGGACGTTAGTTTTAAAGTTAAACATAAAACACCAAACAATTATTTTTTTCATATATTTTCTGATGTAGAAGAGTAAAAATATAGCTCCTGAAACTTCTTGCACATACAAATATTTCCGACGTATTTCTCGACGTTTGATGGATTTAGATGAGAAAGCGTATTTGTTTGTCCAGTCTTTTAAATCTATGGTTTGTCTCTTCATATCGCAACAGACAATTTACACATCATTTTGTGAGCAGAGATCGGGTCACGGGAATATACGCTACTGGTCGTGAACAAAAGCTAATTATTCTCAAAGTAATTACCTGTAGCCACGTAGCAAACGAAGGCAGCGACCGTGTTCTCATAGTTCCACCTCCTCGTGATCGCTACTTTGTATTCACCGACGTTACATCCGGTTTCTTCGTCTGAAATACACAAGTTGTTATCTATTATAATATTCATAAAGGGTAAAATTTATAGTATGTTCGAGTTTATCTATGAAAGAGCAGTTAAAGCCCAGCGGTTAAAGCTCCCACCTTGATCTCGGGTTGGAATCCTGGCATGTACCAATAGGCTTTTCAAACTTGGGTACATATTTATCACTAGCTCGACGGTGAAACATCGTGAGGAAACCCGCAGGTACAGAATTAATTCTGAGGCATGTGTGCAGACCAGGGATGTTGCGGATGCCGATTTTTCACATCCGCGGATGCGAATGCGGATGCGGATTTTTGAAGGCTCACATCCGCGGATGCGGATGTTTGGGATCTTATATAAAAATAGTATATGAATGAAGAATTATCTTACTACAGGTAAAGGTATCATCCTATGGGGAAACAATAAAAACGTAGGTAGGTAGAGCATTCATTCCGCAGAAAAAAGTTATTAGAGCAATAACGGGAATATCTCGCTTTGATTCTTGCAGATTCTTTAAAGACCTTAATCGCTTATTGACATTATTTTATTTATTTTATTTACAACATCTAACATGAATGAGATTTGCGTTTTTGCTAAACAGCATGGGGAATTGTTTAGAAAAATTTGTAACATAAACCCTCGTAGTCACAGAGACCAAACACTCTTGTCTTTGAAACAATTCCAGAAATTATTAAATTATGATAAAATTGGTTTTCAGTATTAGAATATATTATTATGTATAATAAAATCCCGAATGACATTAAAGACTTACCCGTTAAAATTATTAAAAGAAAATTGTATAAATAGCTCAATGAACGTATTTTTTACAATATTAATAAATTTATTAAAAAATAAAATAAAATAAGCGTGTCCATTATGTCAAAGGTGTTTGCATGTCTTTTAATTATAGTGAACATATATGCAATGCCAAAACTGTATTTTTTCATCTGTACCCAAGTTTGACACTAATAAAGAAATATTCTATTCTACTCAATCAATCACAGGAACCTCACTGGAAAAATTAAGAATACTGTTATAAAACTATAAACTTTACCTACAATAAAACATAGGTTTTACCGGTATAATAAAATGGAATTTTCCTGGCGATTTTAATTTAAGAAGCTGAGCTAAGACTAATATAAAGATTTCCCAATACTCAATTATCTACACACAATGATCACTGTATCACAATAACACTCAAAATATATATCTTCACGATAAGTAACCCACAGCGCAAACAAACACGTAATAATTTATTTACAAGAAACAAAGGATGTACCACAACAAATGCGTCGGATCTTGTCACCAATTTTTTCGCTCCCATTGGTCATTGTCTCATGCGAACGGCACGTGCCATTCGCGGGTCCCGCTCAATTTCTTTCTTGTCGTCACTTGTATTACATCCGCATCCGCATAAATATCCGCATTGATTAATGCGGATGCGGATGCAGATGTCTAAATCTATGCGGAAGCTCCGCTTTTGCGGATGCGGATGCGAATATTCGCAACATCCCTGGTGCAGACCCGTTCTCGCGATGGGCTCGCCACCTATCACGTTAAGTTGTCCTAAGATTATACTGGTAAATTGTGGGTATTTCCTGAAACATACTTTATACCCCCTCGGTGATCAAAGGGGTGAGTTTATTTAAGTTATCATAAGAGCCTATTGTGTACAGTTTCATACATCCCAAGTTCTGGAAGAGATCTCTAAAAGCGATAAGACCGCCCATTGTACTTTAATTGTTAAATCCATTCTGTGTTGTATTTGATGAACATTAAAGGTTATTGTATTGTACAGTACGGTCGTTTCAACTTGGCTGCTCAGAACATAGGATCCGCCTGCGCAAACCGACTCATACCGCTGAAAAGTGCTATTGCCAAAGAGATAAATAATATAATAGGACATAGAGGGGGCATTGGGAATATTTTCATACAAAAACTTCAAGCATGTTTGAAGCTCAAGCGTCATGTCAGTTAGTATGAACGCGAGCTGTCATTCGCTCGAAATTGTACTAGACTTATTATAATATTAATAACTTTTGGCTTAAAATTTTCCTCGCATTGTCCCCACTACGCCCTATTATATTTTAATCTCTTTGGTTATTGCGCAGGCATATGCGCAACTTCAGAGTTGTCAAGTTAAGACGGCCGTACTGTAGTGTGTAGCTCACACTCGAAGCGGTTGTTGTCGGTATGCGCCCAGGCGTGCCACTCGATGTCGGCGTTCCTGGGCAGGGCGCCCACCACGGCGTACTGCACGATGGCTCCCGCCGTGCGCCGCTCCAACTGCCGTCTCGCTTCACCCACCGCCGATGCGCGCGTCATGTAGCATACGCTCTGGGATCAATGGGACTCACTTTGGACTTCTGTGAGGTATCATAGCAGCACTGGCTATACGATTTTTCGTTATTTTTGGCGCTCCTCCCTTCCAGCACGAGATTAATGATTTAAAAACCCCAAACTCGAGTAGCCACACGGGAGTTCCAACATCCAATAACCACGAAAAGTCTAGCTAGACAGGCTCTGCCTAGTTTGGGACTACAGAGCAGCAGGCATAGCCTTAGTTTGGGACTAAAATAACAGTGTGTGAAATGATGTCCCACAATTTATTTATTATCTACACTAATCACTATCACTACATAGTCACTACATCACTACATATTATAAAACAAAGTAGCTTTCTCTGTCCCTGTATCCCTATGTCCTTATGTCCCTATGTCCTTATGTCCCTTTGTATGCTTAAATCTTGAAAACTACGCAACGGATTTTAATGCGGTTTTTTTAATAGATAGAGTGATTCAAGAGAAAGGTTTTAGTATAAGCATTGCACCCGTGCGAAGTCGGGGCGGGTCGCTAGTAGGTATTATAAAGACGAAAGATTCGTATTTTTCTTACAAACATTGTAACAAAGCAACTCAAAAACTACGGGATCGATTTCAAATATTCTTTCACTATTGAAATGTTACAATATCTCTGAGCAACATAGGAAATATTTTATTCCCGTATTCCCACGGCAACGGGAAATACGCGGGTGAAACCGCGCAGGACCGCTTGTTATTTATAAGTATGACGGGAATCCGAAGAGGGACGTCATGCTTTTTGTATAGGTAATTTTTATTTTGATGTATATTTCGTGTTTTGGCTCATATAGTGATGGTATATTATGTAGCACGTGTCCGTAAAAGTGTGCTCTGAATCGTAAATTCGATAAAATCGAGTGATGGACATTTTGGATTGCCTGAAGTCACAAGTCTTCAGTAAAAGTGCTATAATTTTACTGTTGATAAAAAGGAGAGGGATGTTGAAAGTGTTGAAGACAATATTTTTTTGCGCATGGGCTCTAAAGCAGAGCCATTTACCTAAGATTAAAATATAAAATAAAGACTTGAAAACTAAATTACTTGACATTGGCAAAATGCGGTGCCAAGAAAAGAAAAAGTAGACTACTGACACAGTATAATGAATAGTACTAGCGTACAGTATGGCCACTCCCTGCCTCCCGCTAAAAGTGCCGCCACCCCGAGCTTGGTTGTCTCAGTCACCGGCTGGCTAGGACGAGACGACGACGCGGCAGAGCATGAGCGTGAGAGAGAGAGCGTCCTCACACAAACATGGTACGCGTTCACTTACACGAGCTTAGACTGTTCGCCGCCAACAACGCGTTTGTTTCATACATTTTATCGCTAGTTTCCGAGGTGTGCTACTGACCTGTACGACGCTGCGTATATGCGCCCTCGGGTGCACGGCGCGGATGACGCGCGTGAGGTGCCTCAGCGCGAGCGCGCACTGCCGCCTCGCGCCGCCCTCCGCCAGACGCATCGTGCCCGGCACGAGCGCGATCTGCCCGCACGTGCCGATCACCTCCCCCACCTGCACGATGCCACGGGGCATTCATGAATAGTTGAAGCCATTCTAGCCAAATTACTTAGTAAAACATTATCAAAAATAAAATAAAATAAATAATCTCACGCCTTATATCCCCGAGAGGGTAGGCAGAGAGATTTCCATTTCTGGAAATACTCACTTTCACGAGTACATTCAACCCCTAAACGTGATAGGTGATGAGCCCATCGCCGGACCGGGGTCTGTTACACATGCCTTCGAATTAATTCTGGGATCTTACGATGTTTTCCTTTACCGTCGAGCTAGTGATAGTACGTAAGTTTTTGAAAAACTCATTGGTACATGCCAGGATAGAAGCCTAACTGATTTTCACCATGTGAAGCAGGCTCTTTAACCGTAAGGCTATCATTTTACACAAAAATACAAACCGACTTCAACGAACAGCTCTAGAAAGAATATTATTTGCATAGCCAACATCCATTACCTACTGTTACTAAACCTGTTACGCTGATAGCGATTGATTGACTGAGTATAAAACAAAGTCGCTTCTTGTCTGTCTGTCCCTATGCATGTTTAGATCTTTTAAACTACGCAACGGATTTTGATGCGGTTTTTTTAATAGATAGAGTGATTCAAGAGGAAGTTTTTAATATCAGCATTGCAGCTGTGCGAAGCCGGGGCGGGTCGCTAGTAATAGATAGTCTTACAATTAAGCGAATATGTCTGACCTTCACTGCCTGACTGTAAGGTCCTATGTTAGCTGGTGCCCAATGGGAAATACCCTGTACGTGCATCGTGACCCGTTCTTTTGAAATACTTCCATCAGTCTCATGATAATTATAAGGGGTAGATTTATGAGCAACCTGTAATAGAAAAAAATAGATGACGAACATTTTTCCATATAAGCAAACTAGTAAAAATTTATACAGTAATTCATAAAACACGACACAAAAACTTCTTTATAGTCGTAAATATTACTCGGAGCCACATACTTAATTGTATTTTCAATAGGTACTGGGTGCACCATATCAAAGGGTATTATCCTGTTTGCTCCAAGTACTCCTGTGTGCAAGGGCGTATTGAGAAGAAAGTTTCACCAGATCCAGTGATAAGTTTACCGGAGCCGATGCCACATATAGAAGCGTATACCGTATCTATTATAATGTATGTAAATCTTTACATTTCTTGTCAATTGTTTACGCCCACTTACGTCCAAAAGCTACAAGTATCATCAATCAACAAACCAAAAGTGCGTAAAAGAGTGCGGAATATTAACTACGTTCGGCGAATACCCTATCCGTGTTACAGTATACTCACCGCGTCCAGTATGAGACCCACGTCTGCCGACAAGGGGCACTGCACGCATACGCGGGTAGGAGGATTGGGGAAATTGAACGTACGAACGTACACCGCGTTCAGAGCCCCGTATTGGCCCATGTCACGCATGTATATGTTCACTGAGCACACGTCCTCTAGTCGCATGCTCTCAGACTCCAACAGGTCTGAAATATATTATTGTGTTAGACGATTGGTTCAGATTGGCTTTTTCATAGTTTGGTGATAAATATCCCCAAAATCGGAGCAAATATATTCATTTCATTGATCTAGGATTTTGGCTTGAGAGGGGCTAGACACTGCCCAGCCCAGGGTAGGTTTTATCAATGAAAATACTAAATAAGCACGCACGGTCGAAAGAATAGTGCTAAGAAGTAGGATATTACCAAGTTGAATCTGAGATTTGTTTGGGGTGCACTTAGATGGTTTTGGGCTTGATCCTCTTAGATACTTTCCTGGATCCGCTACAAGTCTACATCATATAACAATGACGCACTGTCCAGTATTTAGTACATTCTATTTCCTCGACTTACAATTTTATTTTATTACTTTTTTTTAAGTTGTTGATGATATTGGAATAAATTAGAATTTGTTCTAGTATCATCAATGTTATTGAAGAATATTTAATGTTATCATACATATAATAATACTCATAAAAGTAAGCTTTACTTTGCGCTTGCATTAAATCGCAAGTAATTTTATTTATTTATTTATTCATAACTTTGTATCATGTACATAGAATTTTGTGAAAATACGCCACCAAATTTGAAGTGTTATCAAGATAATCCAACAGAATGCTTTCCCATAACGTAGCTCGGATCAACGCTATTTACATAATATAAGCTTTACATGCAACTAAACTAATAAAAATAAGCTCGTGAATAAGTTTACCTACTAATGAGTTTTTTCATCGCGTCTTCAGTGGCTACTGCCGTGTCAGCACCTTCCCCTACGATGCCTCCTATAAAATACCACCCGTGTCTGTTCCCATATATAGATCTATGGTCCAAAACTGGCTGTCCTTCATTATCATTGTGCATTTGTTCGTAGGTGTATCCCTCGTCTATACTCTCTGTACTTTCGTTGTGACTATCAACATCTAAATTCGTAACCTCGGATTTATCTCCCGAACAAGTGAGTAAAGGGTTCAGTTCGTTCTGTTTCTTTATCTCCTCTTTCTCTAACTTCTCGATGGACTCGAGTTCCGTCTCGCTTAGTTCTATGTCGCTGAGATCGCTAAATACAGTATTGCTCAAGTCGTTTACAAAATCTATTGAATTTTTTACAGTCGGAGGTAGTTTAATGGTGCCATCGAAGTTTTCTTTTGGTTCCAAGTGAAGTTTCAGGTTTAGGTAGCCGACAGGCGCCACTGAGTCGTCAGTATGGAGCACTAGCTCTGTCTCGTCTCTGCAAACACGACGCCATTGTCAACACAACTGAATAAATAAAATATTCAATTCTATTATGTGTCACAGACAATGCCTATTATAATTTGCGTGTAGTGACATTAATGATCGTGTAAATACGTCTGTTTTGCAAGTAATTAACTATATGACCATGTCTCTATACTAACTACTACTTGATATTTTTCTATTTTATGTATTATCTTTTGACAATCCAAAACAAGGCATATCATATTTATTACTGGCACTCGAAGAAATGGTTTTAATAGTAAGCAGACTTAGGCAGGTATAAGTAATATACTAGTTTCTGTTTCAACTGTATACAATAATAAAATTCCTCTGTAGACATACCTGATAAAAAAATTGCCAAAGCCTTTTGCAGTAAGAATTACTGCGTCCAAAGGGATGTTGACAACTCTATAACGAAAATAGAATTACCTCACCCTTATTTAAAAAAAAAGGCCAATACTCACATGACCAACTTCTTCCTGAAAAGAGGGCAGTCTAATGTAAAGGTCTCGTACTCCCCGCCCTCCCCGCACACATTAAGGCCATACTTCTCTTGCATGACTATTAGATGGGGTTGAATCTCGCGCAGAGTCAATCCTAAGTGTGCCCTGGGGTCCAAACCAAGGGCTGCCACCTGAGATTGTAAAAATATGCACTTAGCCTAAACCATATTGCATAGACAGACACTTACTCGTAGCCTCCCGGGAGGAGGGATTATTACACTGTTTAAAGGCTGAATTCGTCCAGCAAATAATAATGATTAGTAGAAGATTAAATTGCCTAAATAGCGTTGCCTTTCACAATGCATTCTGAATCTGAATTGGCAGAAATCTTTCTCGATGGCACTATGAGAGAATGGATCATGCTCAGATTGTATGTCTGTAATCTAAATTACTTTTTATCTCCTTTTAAGATCTCACCCAAATAGAACTAAGCTGGATAATGTTCTAATGGTGTAAGTCTGCATTATAACCTCAATAATCATGTTGTGTAATTTTTTTTTATCTTGTATAATCTAGTTTCAAAATCCTTCTCATTAACATCACGCTTATTAACGATAACCATCTTATTATGTATACTAATAAGATAAAAACATAAACTTTAAGATGGTTAAATCAAACATAGTGATAGTATGGCATAAAGTCGATGAGCAAAAATACGAGGGCAATTGTTACAAAAGCACTAAATGTTGTAGTAAGAGACACAAAAAAATTTATTAAATATTAACTCTTAGGCCGCATGGACATTGCGGCCTTATTGAAAGTACCTATACACCTATATATTTTTTATGAGAAAACCAGCAAACTAGAATCTTGTGAGAATGTTGAAACCCAAGTAACATCGCTTTTCAGAATTGAAATGCAAGCCTGTCCCGCAATAGGCCGTCAAACTAACAGCTTTTTGTCATAGGAATCCTTCTATAAAATTATAAATGTATTTATACTATGTACATCGAAATAAGAGTTATTATCATTATAATTTTGTTTTAAAATATTTGGAGGAAAGTCCTGGTCACTACATAGTACAAAACAAAGTAGCTTTCTCTGTCCCTATATCTCTATGTAGCTTAAATCTTTAAAACTACGCAACGGATTTTGATGCGCTTTTTTTTAATAAATAGTTATTCAAGAGAAAGGTTTTAGTGTTAGCATTGCACCCGTGCGAAGCCGGGGCAGGTCGCTAGATATGAATATATTAGAGTCCCATCTTGAGCCTCCTTGCGTTCTAAATCTAAATCTAATGACTGGTAAGCCAAATAAATGAAAATAACTCCAATACCCAAATTTACAAACCTTAATAATGATAGCTTCTACACCACTAGCTATCATCTCCTCTAGCAGTTCTTTTTGGTTTCTCCTCCATAGATATGCAAGGGAAAATAGACCCAGTCGGCAACATCTAAAAATAGATATACCTAGCATTAAAATAACAGTTGTGGTAATTTGAAATTAAATTTTGGACATAGAAGTAAAAATATTACATTCCTTTTCAATTATCAGTTAACACATTGGACTAAGATTTAAAGGTTATTAGTCTAATTTATAAAACTGTAAAGTTGAAAATAATAAAATGCATGTTTTCAACAAATATTTAAACACACTTTCAAAGTCATTACAAATTAAAATTAGAAAAGTCAATAGTAAAATAACAAGGCACTCAAAACTAGTCCATAAATGTAAACAACAGCTTATCTACACCAATGAGTTGCTGGTTCCAAATTTCCCTTTCCCTTTTGACATGCTGGTCTTATTGTAATAAACTTTTTTATTACTTAATGTCCTTACAAATAGACATACTTACACATTTTCAACTCTAATTCTTTGGTAGTCTGACAAAATTGCACCCACAGCTACTGCCTCTATGTGTACTTCATCCTAAAAATATTGTTTACAATTTCTATTAATAATGAAATAAATGACAAATTATTATGCATATAAAATTATGACAAAAATACTATTAATTACTTATCACAAGCAATTTTATTTGTTTACTAAGATAAACTTGTATCACTGCAAACATTGATGGATCTGTAATACCTACATAGGCATACTGATTCAAAGTCAATTATGTCTGAAAGATAAGAATATTTTTTAAGGAAACTTCCAAATGAAAATGTTAATGTTGTAATTAACACAAATTTTCTAGAATAATGGTTTTAGTAATTTAGTTACATAGGTTGAACACAGAGAAATAATTATTTTTTAACAATGCACAGCCACATTAGCTGGTACAAAGTATTTCTAATGTGGCATACATATTCAAGAGAAAATTTCAATAAGTAATAAAGCTAAGAGTTTTTTTAACAAGTACTCTTTTTTTATTTAACTTTTGTGGTATTGTAATTTTAGTGAATCATATTTTTTATAAAATATAATAATTATGAAAAAGTTATTTTTTAGTTAGGTTTACCTTAATCTTAGCAAGTAGTCTATACAGATCTTCCACCTCATCATTCTCAGTCGGCTTATAGTTGCGACCCTGGTCTACCGCTTCACCGGAGATAATTTCCCTGTACAACGGTAGCCCCATAGCCTCGGCATACAAGCCGATGCCTTGGTGGCCAACAGTTTGGTACATATAACTATCCAATTCATCTAAAAACAAACTTCTTAATAATCCAACATTCATAATATGGTGTGTGCAGACCTTAGATATAAATGAAGTATTTACATTTTACAAAGATACCACATATTGCTAAGTACCTAGTAGAAAACAATATTATTGAAAGCAAAGGTTGATTGTCATTTGGTGAGCATGTGTTGGTCTTAAATCTATGAAGCTTCCCACATGTTTCAAGTGACACCCAAATGTCTAAATCAGTAAATGTGACGAGTAACCTTTATGCCGAGGTTGGAGGTTGGCCAGCGCCACGATCGTGTGCCCGGCGGACACGCACTGCATCATGTTGTAGCAGCTGTCCTTCCCTCCGCTTATTAACGCCACCACCCTCATCTTCGACATTAAAATAATAGCACTAACTACAGACCAACTATTAATTACATAACATTCATTTTTTGTGCGCTGATTTCAGCAAAAATAAATAAGTTCAACGCACACACGAGCACGCTATCACGACACAAACATCGCTCTCGAAACTAGCCTTGCGTGCTTCTGTCACTTGCTAGTCTTGCTACAACTTCACTATTTATTAATTGAGATTTACTTTATAAACGCGAGTACACTCGTTATCTATTTCGATAACATTCCGTATTTTATGTTGAAACTTTCCGACAAAACCTACAAAGTACAAACAGCGATAGCGATGTCAAATATCAAATCCACAGATATCTATAATAGTCGGAGAATCAAATTAAATTGTCAAACAAATGTCAAGTCAATGTTAATTTTATTGTTGTCAAACCCGTTTTGATCGGGCCTATAAACTAAAGGGCCACATACACGGAACGATCCGTCTGTGAGATCCGTCTGTACAATCCGTCGCAACAAAATTGACGCCCATACACGGAACGATCCGTCTGTGAGATCCGTCTGTACGATCCGTCGCAACAAAATTGACGCCCATACACGGAACGATCCGTCTGTGAGATCCGTCTGTACGATCGGTCGCAAGCGATCTGTCGTGTTGCCAGACCGTGGGCAATTACCCAAGCCATGGGCAATTTTAGTTTTTTTTTTAAAGAAGGGCGGAAAGGTCTTTGAATCGTTAAAATATGGGCAATAACGTTAAGTGAAATAAATGAAGAAACTAAATTTAATTTATCTAGTACAATAAAATTACATCGATAATACTTTATCAGACTGCACTCTTATTTGACATTTACAATAGACTAAACGAAACGCATTGACGTTTGACATAATGTGTCTTATTTTATTTTTATTTTCTTTTATTTGGGTTAAAAAACAGTTACACAATAAATTATTATACTAGGGCTAAACATGGATAGGTGATAGGTAATTGTATAGTCAATCTCAATAACCACATATTAATAACAATGAAAGTAGGTATGCTAATGGGTAGATTATATTAAATTAAAATAGGATAAATATAATATTAGTGTACCTATGTATCAGTTTGACATTTTTTTTCTTTAATATTATTTTAGTGAATGATTGTGTGTAAGTAATTATGTGTGAGAGTATATATGTTTTTAACTGTGTTAGTGTATTTTTAAGTGTGTTGTGTGTAATTATAAGGAATGAAGAGTAATCTAGTAATGTAGTGATGGGTGCATTGTAGTTTCTTTTTAACGCGTGTAAGTTGTACAGTTTTGAGGTTAGTTTATTGTAATTTCAAAAAATTATATCTCAGAAATTATTGCGCTCCGCGCTTTGATATTTTGGTTAATAATCCCTCTTATATACCTAGAGGTATAAGCTACAAAAAAATTAAGAAGCAGAAATTCCATGTCACGTATAGTATAGTTCGGCCCTTTCATTTATTACCCATCTTGTAAGAGTGTATTAAAAATAACTCGTCACCTTGGATGTTCCCCCGTGTTGGATTTAAAATGACATCACATGGTTAACCACGCATTGACATCCAAACCAAAAAAAAACAGCTCAATTGGTTATCTTTGTCTAGTCATTAAGAAGTTGCGATATCCACCTCCTAGCTTGGTAGGAGGCATAATATTGCATTGTAACCGGACTTACATACATCAGTTTAAAATATCTTCTTCAAAATTGAGTTGCAAGTTTCCACCCGAACTTACATAGTTATATACATACATTGCAAATTAAATAAAAGGTGGTAAAATTGCCCACAGTCTGGCAACACGAAAAAATCGAATCGTTGATCGTCGAGTGCCCACACACAGTCGATTTGTTGCGATCTGCGATATCGCTTGCGATGAAGTAAATCGTTAATGATCTTCACATACACGGACGATCCGTCGTTACGATCTATCTGTTGCGACGGATCGTACAGACCGATCGTTCCCGTGTATGGGGAACTTAACTAAATTCCGGACTAATGGGCAATTTACACGAGGCCATTCCAATAGGCCAATCCACTATCCACTAATGGCTTCGTCTAAATTGAGACAGTCCACTGCAATGGATTGTCCTCAAGCTTTTTTTGAATGCAGTTTGGATTGTCAGACCACGAGGCCAATCCACTAAGCCAATTCACTAAGACAGTCCACCAATCCAAACTACATAATGTACAAAAAAAACTTGAGGACAATCCATTGCAGTGGACTGTCTCTATTTACACGAGGCCATTCGTGGATTGGCTTAGTGGAATGGCTCAATGGAATGGCTTCGTGTAAATGGCTTATTACTCTCTGTCTAGGTACTCGATAATCAAGTTCCTACGATGCCGCGATGGAAGTAAAATATTATTTTGTTATAAATATGTTTGTAAACGCTTTTGACAAGAACCCCTCTAAGTAAATGATCAGGGATTTTGTATAAATTCTAAAAATATTATTGGCCATTTACACGAGGCCATTCCACTAAGACAATCCACTAATGGCTTCGTGTAAATGGAGAGTCCACTGCAATGGATTGTTCTCAAGTTTTTTTTTGTATGCGCTTAGTGGATTGTCTTAGTGGATTGTCTCAGTGGAATGGCCTCGTATAAATGGCCCCTTACTCCTACACTTGTAAAAACTTTGTTGTTTCGTTGTACATTTTTTGATCTGTTAGACTAGATCTATTGCTTTTGCACGGAACGCCCTCTAGTTAATTTTCCAGAACAATGTATTTTTTACTATAGAACGCCTTCATCACATTTTATTGAACATCTTATTGCACCAAAGTGGAACAAAATGACATTACCTTTACCCTATCTCAACAAATACCCATTTCTATTGGTCCGACTACCGCTCTTGGTAGAGCCACAGTTTTACAGCCTTGACTCGCTGTTTGTTTCATTTATACCAATCGGTAGGACTTATGGACGTACATAGTATTACGTATGTATAAATAGTGGCTGTAGCTGTAAAAGACGACCGACTGTTTTTGTTTTAGTATTTAACTCAGTAGCGCCATCTCTTATTAAAAAGTGAAACGATCGAAGGACTACGATTCTCAATATTTCTTGTTCAGAAAATTTATTATAATTGTTCCTATAAGCGAACTGAGCCGTTTTAGGTATACTATGTTATTATCCTAATTTTTGGACAAAAATTTTGTGTAATAAAAGGAGTATTATAATAGAAGCATATTAATCGTTTCATTTTTGGAAGTCTGTACTCAATAGTTGCCAGTATTGAAATTCGAAAATATTTTTCTTTATCAGATTTCTTCATACTTTCCCTGAAATATATGCATTTTATATATCTATTAAAGTAACTGTATATTTATCATGAATTCCATATACGTAAATAAATAAATTAGAACTTATTGAAAATAAAGTGAATGCCTAAGTACAGACGCTATAAAACGGAGCGTTGCACTTTCTGACAGGTTTGTCAAATTATTGATGCGGTGGTTTGAATCACGTTTGAATTGAAGTGCGAAGCTTCGCATTTCCTTTTATATTTTGTTTTATATCCCGATATCATTAGATGAAGTTCTAAATTGTGTTATATATAAGTGTAATTATATTGTTAAGTGATTATTAAAAATCATGGTGTTGGCTGAACGAAGTACTGATGTTCGAAACGGGAAGCGCTCAAGGGGCCCCAGCCCCAATGGTCATGGGAGTCCTGATTCCAGTTCTGAAGACGAGAATGGTATGCAAAACGCAGAAAACTAAAAAAAAATGAAGCTTACACTTTAGTTACGACCACCTGAACAATATTTCGAGCTTACGCATGCTTGGTGAATTACCTTCTCTGCGAACTCATCAGTTTGGGGGCGCTGTTCATTTATTGTATTTTACAATCAAATTGCGTACTGTAGTCTGCATAGCTGCAATATTTTTTATTGGAATATTATGTTCGAGTCATACGATAATTACGTCCATTTCATAACATGCTTTATTTTTTATGCTTTCCATCACCTGCCTTCATGCTGCGTTCATCTCATCCACATCAAATAATATGAAACCAAGCAGTAGTACCGTTTGCAGCTGAGAAGATCAGGGTGGGTCGTGACTATCAGGCAGTTTGCCCTGAATTAGAACCCATTGACCAACGGAGACCAGAGCTGATATCAGATAGAGCGCTACTGGTGTGGTCACCTACTGCTGACATATCTGATCTGAAATGTAAGTGTTAGCTTAGACCTGAAGTTAGTCACTGCTATTGCACGTTATTTAATGTAATAAGGATCCAAACTCAAAAACAAGGAAATAGTTCTTGGGTCTTAGAATTTTTGTAATCTTATTATGTATTTCCTCAAACTTCTGGTTTGGTGTGAATCTTTTTTTAAGTGTTTAATTAAATGGTTCTACAAATAAGAATATATTTTAGTGGATGAATACATTACTACAGCAAAAGAGAAATATGGTTACAATGGTGAGCAAGCCCTTGGGATGTTATTTTGGCATAAGCATGACCTCAATCGAGCATCAATGGATCTGGCAAATTTTACACCATTTCCGGATGAGTGGACAGTTGAAGATAAGGTGCTGTTTGAACAAGCTTTTCAATTCCATGGCAAAAGCTTCCATAGGATACGACAAATGGTGAGTGTGGCAGTTTTACATATATAATTAATTAGTTATAGAAGCCAGACTTGTGTTGAAACTTTTACTACTTCTTTTTTCCACAGCTGCCTGACAAATCGATAGCATCTCTTGTGAAATATTATTACTCATGGAAAAAAACAAGAGCTCGCACATCTCTGATGGATGTTGTCAGTGAAGGGCGCAATCCGACCAGCTCAGGCACAGGCAAGCGGGACTCAGGAGCTGGTTCAGAGCCAGGTGGCTCTGATAAGGAATCCGACAATGATGAAAAGGTATGTTTATGCTCCAAAATTAATAATAACTTAAGTGGACTAATATGTTAGCTCCAACTTCATGTACCCTGTTCGATTTTTGTAATAAAAAGGGAACGTTAATAAAGCATGAATACATGTTCTAGGAATACTGACAGTGTATCTGGATTGTCCAATTCTCTTACAGAACATAATCAGGTAGTACATTAGTTAGTAATAGAAATGCAGAGTTTTTTAAAATTAATTAGCTTCCGAAAAGCCCCTTAATTTCTAGCCTTGCAGCATATTAAGAGACCACCAAACTATCTAGCAAGTAAATTGGACTATATCCACTTATTTGCTCTGCATGTAGGTTAAGAACCCTCCTAACATTGCCACACTGTTGTGGAGATTCAATGGTACATTTTGGTGCACTGACAAAATAACATCAATTAGTCGACTCTGGTTAGTGGGTACACTAATGCTGATGTGATTGGTCATGTGTCAGAAGTGGACTAACCACCGAGGTATAATGCGCACGGGCCGGTCCGCCGCGCCGAGCGAAGCGCCGCCCCGCGCCGCCGCGCAGCAACGCGCGCAGGTGGGTGCACCGCTTCCCCACAACGTAACTTCGATGTCACGGAATCTCGGTGTTAAATGTCTTCCATTCTACTACTTATTTGTCTTCTCTATGGTGTGTTGTCATCCATATTTTGATGTTGCGGATTTCCTAGTTCAAGTGTTGTATAACCTTCATTGATGTACCCTTTTTTCCCAAACTGGTGGCTCTTGTAATCACGCCATTCATAATATTTTAAATACCTATTTAGCATAAATGTTTTCATCATTTGACTTGAATCATGGAATCACTTCCAACAATTATATGAATTAACTATTAAATTTGTGATGAAATTTACATAATTTTGTGGTTACAATTTATTTATTTCATATCCATCATAATTTTGTTTTTGATAGTTATCATTTGCTTTTTCACGTTTAGTTTGACTGCTCTGCATTTTTATTTACCAACTATGACTGCTGCCACATATCATAACCAGCATTCACATACAGACGATTTTCAATTATTTCATAGTGTCATCTTGCCATATACAATAGTATAAATAATACATGCACAGCAAATGAATACATTACCAAACAGGTTTTAAATCACGAATAATAATTTGTGGTATTTTCGAGAGGGCAGTGTTTGTGGCAGTTTGAAGATGAAATATTTGATTTATAAAATATAAATATTCGTATGTACGAGTCTATTTTAATAAAGCTAAACTGTTAAGCTAATGTAAGATATTGTAGCATATATAAATATTGATATTAATATATAAATTATGTGTTAATATTGTAACTTGAAATCCTTATTCCTCTTCCTGCAACATCCTCAAAGTTCCCGCATGCTTCCTTTAATAGCCCTATACACTGATGCAAATTATTCAAATGACATTTATGTGTGCAGAATTACATTTAATATTGCAATGGGTTTTTAAACGAAGTGTGTGAGAAGTCGTTATGTACCATGCAATCAGAATAACTATGTATTCGTAGTAGGCTATGCCAGTGTCAGTATGTGGTAGGAATGTAAAATGTTGATTGGGGTTTAGGGCGAGGGCGGCGGCGAGAGCGCGGGCAAACGGTGCACCGTATGCGGCATTCTGTGCGACCAGACTACGGCGCACAACTCGCAGAAGTTGTGCCAGGCATGCCTCGTGCACGCCAGGTCGGTAACAACACTACCGTTTATTATTGTTTAATTTACTCGCATTGCCCTCATTTGCATGTCATTGAGTTCAGCTGTCTAGAGGCTGGAGTGTGGTGTGGTCCTTAACACATAGGCGATAAGGATTGTTGTTTGAATGTTGGCGGTAATGTGACAGACGCACGGGGACGATGAGACCGCTGTGCGGGCCGTCCGGCAGACGCGGCCCTGGCTCGAAACAGCAGCGGTACAAGCACCGGTTGCCTCGTGGCATTTACATCAATCACGACGATCTGGTCGCCATGGCCACCGGCCCGCAGCCCGGCGACGCCCCGCAGCCCGGGCTTGTCAATCAGGGCGAGGCTATGCTCAGAGCTATGGACAGGGAAATTATATCCCTCAAGCGACAAGTAAGATGCAACCCGCCAAAGACCGCTAGTAGCAACGTTTTGATACACATTCTCACTCTTACGTTGACAGCAGAGTACTCTTCCAGACCGTTCTAAAGTGCGAAAGTTGAATAGTACTACTAGCATAAATGTGCCTATGCGTTTGTGTGATGTAATGTGAGAATGTGATATTTTAACATATTTCATTGTCAATAATCGTAGTGTCATAATGCAATACTGTTTTAGGCGGTATTGCGACCGAATGTATTCTGCACACATTATACCTAGTTACTAGTATTTTAAGACGTTTTGTTGACGTATTTTTATTTATAATCCCGCTTGTCCTTATAATTATATCGCTTTTTGCTACTGGGACCCCGACACGAGCTCAGTGTAGATTCTTGGATAATCCAGATATGCACTTCCGATCGTTTTCCATGTTTAGTTTTGCGCGTTGAACATTTGGCGGGTGATAGAGGAGAGTCGTTGAGTGATATTCAGGCTGAAGCGGTGTTGTGGCAGGTGCAGCAGAACAAACAGCAGCTGAGCGCGATGAAGCGCAAGGTGGGGGACGCGGGGGTGGAAGAACTGCGGCCGGGGGAACCCCCCGCCAAGATCAACTCGCGCTGGACCAACGACGAGCTGCTCATGGCCGTCACGGCTGTTAGGAAATACGGTAATGGTCTACACCAGTCGACGGCATATTATAGCACAGTCAATGTGTAACATTTGAATTGACCCGTTGATCTATTTTATAAATAAACTGGCGACCCGGGTGCAATGCTAATACTAAAACCTTCCTCTTGAATCACTCGTATCTATTAAAAAAACGCATCAAAATCCATCCATGATTTAAGCATACATAGCTAGGGACATAGGGATATAGGGACAGAGAAAGCGACTTTGTTTTATACTATGTAGTGACAAATATTCATTAAAACCTTTTTTTACAGTATTTTTAACTGATAGATAACGCACTACCTAAACCGGTCTGTATAGAAACAAAGTTTTGCCTAAGAGTTTCTTGTATAAAGTAGGTCAGCTCTAAGAACGGATTGTTGTATATTTCCACGCCATTGGGTACACGGCTGGTGATAAATAAAATTAGAAGTACAGAAGTCATATCTGCTTAAAATCTAGTTTAAATACAAATGTTGGTACAGGGAAAGACTTCCAAGCGATCGCAGAGACGCTGGGCACGAAGACAGAGGCCCACGTGCGCACGTTCTTCATCTCGTACCGTCGGCGATACAACCTGGACGCCGTCCTGCGGGAGCACGAGGCCGACCGCGGGAACGCGAATCACTTACAGCCCGGTCAGCCATAACTCTTCTTTGTAATATTAGTATAGTACCACGGTTGCTCTGTGCTTGCCTTGTTAAGGTCTCTACCTACTACACTGTATCATACTATGACCGTGACAGGACGGTCTAGTGGGCGTAGTCTCATACTTTTCAATACAAAGTATTTTTATTTGCTTGACCCGTTCCTAATAGGTCATAGTATGATATGGTGCAGTGGACAGACACCTGTATTCCTTCTCTATATCTCGAGATGTGTGCAATAAACTAAAGAGGCGTTTGCAAAAATTAAAGGATTAATTTGTTTACAGGCACCACTAGCACAGAATCATCAGAAAATGCAGTCGATAACACAAATGCTAATAATGGTACGGGATCACCCCAAACCACTGGAAAGGAAGAAAAGGTAAACTCGAAACCAAGTTTAAAAGATCAAATTCTGATATAATATTACTTGATAAATTAGACTCCTGGCATATCTTTATGCAGTCTAAACCAGTCAACTATTAATAATCGCCACTATGGACTGAAATATTTTTACACTCACTGCCAATTACCCTAAATGTTTTCGCAAATTTCAGTGCGTATCGATCATGACACACATACGCATTATGTTCAAATCTAATATATAAAAATAAGTCGGGTTTTCCTTCCTGACGCTATAACTCCAGAACGCACGAACCGATTTCCACGGTTTTGCATTCGTTGGAAAGGTCTCGGGCTCCGTGAGGTTTATAGCAAAGTAAATTCTTATAAGCATTGCACCCGTGCGAAGCCGGGGCGGGTCGCTAGTTGTGTATAATTATAATGCATACCTTGTCATACTTTTGCAATAGAATACATTGGAGTATTTTATAAAAAAAAAAAAAGTTCACAATCGTTAGTTCAGCTATCTAGAACGCGAGCGGACGTATGACACTAGACTTATGACCTTAGGTATTAAGGTTTTGGGTTACAATAATTATATTCGCTTTGGCCGGTTGTTCAAGGGAGTACAGTCAAGAGCAAGTCAAGCTTTACACTACCAGTTTAAGCTGAGCTCTGATTTATACTGCGCTCCATAGAATCCAGGGCCGGTTCAAAGTCCAAAAGCTTAGCGTGTTCTTGGCTGTACTAGAGAATACTACATACCTGGGGAGTATATAAATCTGGGTTCGAAATCATAATTATCAATGAAAATTACCATAACAGTTATTGTGATAATAACAGATAGATAATTATCGACGAAAGTGAGCTGTATTCGAATGTAAAGTCAGTTGAACTCGAGTGTGATTAGTTTGTTATTGTTAAATATTGTTTATTGAGTGAATATCGAAAATGCCTTGTGTGAAAGAATAAATTTGCATTAAGACAAAAAAACTGGGCTATGGCTCGGTGCAAGAAACGTAGCAAACAGATGCAAGGAATAATTATTATTAATTATATATTCATTTTTTATGAAACAATATAACAAATGAATTTCTTACACCGATGATAATTATTAAATAATTATCAATAAGCGTAATTATCTTGATAATTTCGAACCCTGACATTAAAGTCTAGTTTATGGTTAATATCAAGTTAATATAAATAAAAGGAATGTAAAATGAATTAAAATATGTTGAACAGACGGAGGTGGACAGCGAGGGTGTCGCTATCGGCGCCCCGGCAGAGCAGGGAGGCCCCCCCACCACGCCGCCGAAGCACAAGCCCGCCAAGTGATGGGCCTGACCCTGCACTGTCGTGTGACTGAGTAGACTGGATGCATTCTCCTATTGTAGAGACTATATGAGCTCACTGACGTACCTACAGTACGGCCGTTTTAACTTGGCTGCTCTGAACATATCCTCATACCGCCAAACTGTCGCTAAAATGTTATTGCGCAGCCATTTGGGCTACTTCACAGCTACCAAGTTAAAACGGCCGTACTGTAGACTTAGTAAAATAAACCCAGTCGCAAATCAATTAGTACGGTATACAATAGTTTAAAAAAACCCTTTGCCATTGATTGTAGCAAAGGCGTCAATCTTGACAGCCTATTTATTTATTATAGTTGTATTTTGTCTCACAGGCAGGTATAAAATAGGCTGACAATAAAACAATCAAATAATTAGTACGCTATCCCGTCGCCTATTCCTAAATGTTACTATGGAATATAACAGCTATATTGTTGTTGATAGGTATGAGGGGGGGGGGGGGAGGATGTGAGCGTGTCCCTCACACCTACGAGTAAACAGTCTAGAAAGATTTTTACAGTATTTAGGACCTATGTGCTTTCATTAACGCTTGGGATGATTACTTAAAGTTAGAATATCTTTTCCTTCGGTATTATAGCTACATGCAGCAACAGTAGCATCGTGAGGAAACCAGCAGGTCCTACAGTAGATTCAGTAGCATGTGTAACAGCACCCCGGACCGGCGATAGGCTCACCACCTGCCACGTTTAGGGGTGAGAAAAATACTTATAAAGTGAGTACTTCCTGAAATAGAATACCTTTGCCATCACCCTCGGAGAAACGGGCGAGCATATACAATATTTTATCAGAAGATAACCTTGCGTATAATCTATGATAAAGACAACTGAATTGCTACTAAAAAAAGATAGAATTTTACGTCAGTGAGACAAGAATAATGTCTCGCAAATAAGCTTAACAATGTGATGTTGTAAATATAAGTATCACAATATTATCAATTCAGATTAATAATTCAGATAGCCTTTACTCAATAGCAAGATTGGTCAAAATTCACTGTATATTTTGTAGGCATCAAAGCAGTGACGAATCTTAGTTAAATGTATAATTCATGTTGCTATATTTATGAATCTTGAAAATTAATTGTCAAAATATTCTATACTGAATTACTGAGTGCTGTAGAAACAGCAAAAATCTAGATTATTCCACAATAACAATCCAAGCATTCTATAATCTGCAAATTCTGTTCTCAGCTCTTTCTATGAGATGCTAGTAAAGTCAAACTTGTTTAAATATTGATAATGAAGAAATATTATTTTATTAGACCGCCTTAAAGAGTACGCAGAATAGCGAAATTTTGGATACGACATAATATTTTAAAGTGAGAGACCTACCTTATCGCTGTAGGTCATTTTAACAGTTAATTCAGATCAGTGCCTATAAGTTTGAAAGAGTATCGTAACTATAAGCTATAATGGTGCAAAAATGATTATGAAGAGATAGTGAATGAAATGGTTGTATGATAAATGTCGAGAGTTAAGGTATGTCAGTATACGCTTTAGGGGATAAATATGAAACGGACTGGTGTATATAATTATGAAATGCTATTAGAAATGAAATAATTTCATTTAGTGCATCTGTGCAGGTCAATATGCATTTTGATCATTCAGTTTAGATATGAGTGATGTGTGAGAGCTGTGCTCCTACACAGCGCAGATACTGTGTGGCCATGATCTCTATACAGGCTGGGTTCAGTACAAAGCTAGCAACCGCCACTTTCCCCACTTTTACCATGTGATATGTTAACAATATTATCCATTAAGCAATATAGTCAAGTCCCCGATATCTGATCATGAAGTCAGTGCAACATTCAAAGGATCTGTGTGTTTGTGTTATTATAAACTAACAGAATATTATTCACTTGCCTATAGAATTTAATACACGTCTCGTATACTCGCATGTTAAACGATATGACGTAAGCAGAGCGTAGGTAGGTATATTTTAGTACTGTAAAATTATGCAGTTATACAGATATGTAGTTTTTTAAATGGACATAAGAATACCTAGGGGTTTCATATAGTCTTATTATTTATTTATGGATAAGTGTATACTAAATCTTGTCCACTTTTGCTTCTAGGTGGTAATACACTTGAGTTGGAAGTAAAGTCTATTCACGTAGGATAGCATTTATCAGTCTCAAATCTTATGAAATTCCTCTGTAATAGGTACAACCGAGGAGTCTCGGCACAGCGAGGCCTCGCGCATTGTAGTTAAGACTTGGCCAATAGATAGGTATCCTTTGAATTGCTTCAAATTAAGTTGAAGCTCATCTTAACACAGCCACTATGACAGTTTAAATACTAATATTAAATTGACGATATTTTTATACAAGTGTAGGCATCTCAATACTTAAATATTTGGTGTGTATTCTTGAATTAGTTAAAACTTTTTTATTAAACTACATTTTAAGTTCTTATTCTAGTGATAAGTTTCATTTCGTTTTAGCTAATGGAGTAAAACAATCGCGTCATTTGTAGAATAATCTTCTAGTTTTAATGTATACACCCATCACGCGAGGTGAATTTTGGTATGATTATTTTACAATTCAACCGAAGATATGGTTACCGAAGTAATTGTTTATGATGACCATAAATTTTGTATATAATCATGTAGAATAGACAAAATCATAAATAGTTAACAGGCAAACGTTTTATTTTAACTAAAACATTTTTGTTTAGGTTAATTTCCGCCTAAGATTGACGTAAGCAATATTTGAATTCCTTAAGTATACTATTTAATTTCTTTGAATTGCAATTGTTTTGTGAACTGAAAACTATATTGGGGTTTTGGGTTTTATATTATAGTGAAGTTTTACTCAAAACTTGTAAATACATAATGCCCTTTACAAATACTGCATTGTAAAATAAACTACTTGTGGTCACATTTACTAATCCGGCTTGTCAGTCTGTTCTTTGGGCTAGCTGTCTTTAGAAGGACACTCGTAATCGCTCCAAAGAAATCCACAAAATGAAGTCATCTTATTTATTGATGCTAATTAGGGCTAGTAGGAAATATCGTTATGCAATTAAATTATTTTTTATTAAAACGAATGTGTTCTGTATATTAGAGTATTAATCATTTCGTTAATGAAGTTTTTTTTATTATTAAGTGAAAGCTCAAACATGATGTCGAACGAAACTGACCGGCAAATCTATCATGACTTGCACTATGTATTTCCAAAATTCAGGGAGTTAATAAGGATACTAAAATAAAGATAAGTATGTATACAAAGGACGTTTTACTCAAATTTTATTTTCCCTTATTAAACATCTTTAACGTAGCTGGGAAATCCATTCAGTTGAAGAGTCGAGACAGGGCAAACGTGCTGGAGAAAACCCGCCCTAACTGGCATAGTCCTTCGGGACGGCTCGGGCATCCCTGCTTGCCCTGCACTGTTGTGTAAACCTTATCCCTAGGACCAGTCTAAATAGATTTGGAGAAATCTTGTGAATGTATCTAATCCTAAATTTAAACAGGTAACGTCTTCTCTGTGCTTTGGCCTATCTGTCATTCCAGTCAACTCTAAGAAAAAGATAAAAAGACGTGTGGCACTCGGGGACTGCCGCGGTAAAGCTATTGCATAGCATTTTGTATCAACAAGACTGCCGAAAAGAAACGACGTTAGACAATGCACGGCCTTCAAGCCACACCTCCGTGCCCGTCGGAGTGGGGAGCGTGAGGTTTTTTTTCGTTACGGAATTTCTGGATTCGGTCCCCGCGCTCAAGGCCCTCGATAGAAGCTATGCAATAGCTTAAAAATTGCGTCGGGAGCATCCCAGTATTACTCCATACCTGTAGTTCTATAGAACTGTTGAGGCCTCATTTTAGTGTTTTAGTATCCCCATAAGTAGTAGTGGTGGTAGTGTTTAGTAATTTTGTCCCAGTAGTTTAGTACTAATGGGAAAAAATTAAAGATATTGTCGATAAAAATTTGAAAGCATGCAGAATATTCCAACAGGAACAAGTCAGTTTTTTTAGGTCGGATCGTCCGCGGCTGTTGTGTCATACTAGTTAAATAAATATAAGTAAATTCTACTACTATGCATGCATTTTTATTTTATTTAAATCTATACTTTCAAAGTAATTTTCGAGGATCTTCTGCAAAACGGTTTATAACGTCTTCCGTACGCCCATGCCTGTGCTAATACTTATACATTACACATTGAAATTTGGAGTTTCAAATGAAGCTTGCAAAACTAGTATTTTTATTTTCGGACTTGCAATTTTAAAGTGGGGTGTCATATGAAAAGGCCTCATTTGAAAGTACAAAAAATGATAAACTATGCGGCATAAACCGCATAGTTTTCGAAGTGCTGGCTTAAAAATGTCAATGTTATCCTTGACTGCGTTGCATTAGGTACTTCAGTTCAAAGATAATACAAAATCCACGGAATTTCTGCGTCATGAGTAAAAACAAACATGGCTGGTGTACTTAACCACGACGAACTTCGGTCACGCAATTATCGCATAGGGTGAATTATAAAATTAAATCTAGAAAATACATTTTAGACAATTTATTCCATTTTACACAATAATGTTGCTTATTTAGACAAATTCCTAAAATTATATTTACATCAAAATGCACAGAATGGCCGTCAAGGTTAAAATTTACCCACAGTCTTAGATGATATGGTTTTGTATACCTACATAATGTAATTTAAATCATTTCATAAATTTTGAGATGTACTTATTGTAGGTAAGTTTGTAATAATAAATATAATATAATAATTAATGAAATGACTAGTGGTATCTTTGGTAGGTAGGTATAATTCAAAATGGCCTCCTTATTTAAATACTAAACAATAGTTTATTGAACGTTATGATATCGTTGAGCTGTTAACACCTTAAAATAGTTCGCTAATTGCATCGTACTTATATACATCAACTGTTAAAGAAATCGACGACTGAATCGTGATAGCTCCCAAATGTGATCTTATTCTACATATTTTTTTGTAATATAAACCCGTTTCTCAAAATTTTATTTCATAGCGCATAGTAGGTACCTACCCATGTTCATGTCATAGCGTTATTAAAATCACGTAAAATTATATCATTGTGTGAATTATTAGATGACTACAAGACTTTACCAATGTTATCAAGTTCATATAGGTAAATGTAGATTTCATTACTTATATGAAGTGTATGTAGTATTCGATGTGATAGATAAATAATTTATAAGTAGGTAGCATTTCTGTATAGATACTAAAGATTTTCTACGGCATCGATATGCATTTAGATGGCTTACTAAAAGGGGGCAGTGGAGGAAACAATAATATTTCGGAAGCTATCACAATTATTTGATTAAGTAATAATTTAATTACAACAATCAAGAAAATACATTAGGTACTTATATTTTATCAATCATAGACTGTACAATATGACTAGCATAATTATGATGAATTAATTACGTGTAGCGCAAAACATACGTTTCTTGCTAAATTAAATTCTATTTGTACCTATACGATAGCTAAACACGTCGGGGACGTGCTGGGATAGTTGAATTAAAAATTTGTAATGATCTATTTACAAGTATCTGTTCGAATTCAATACATTTCCTTAATCGATAGAGATAAATTCAAGTTCAAAATAAAATGGCACTCGTATCTCATGTCGTGTCGGGCTGGGTGACATATGTAAGGCATAATATCTCTATCTTATGCAAGATTTTATTATGTATTACATTGTCCCAAAGGAAGTTGAATACAGTTTCAATGTTGGATACCGAGATGGAGGAACTAGAGATGAATTATTATTGAAAATATGTACCTACATGTAAAATTGCATCCAGTTACAGTAGCAAGAAAGACCAACTTGAATGCAATAGGTGAGTAACAAACACGGTATAAACATTCCAAAAAGAGGATGCCATTCAACAGTATTTTAAATATATTTTTTCTTCAACCCTTACACAGTTGTTGATTAAAGAATAAAGTTGCCGCGTAAATTTCCCGCATTGTACGCTGTCCACGTCCGGCTGACTACGGCGGCGCGTAGTCAGGCGCCGGCGCCGGCGAATAGTCGGCGCCGTGCAGCAGCGATTAGGTTTGGTACTGCAGCATGGGCGCGGCGGCCAGGTTTGCGTGGTGCCCGCTGTTCATCCGCAGGGCTGAGAGCGACTTGTTGTACCACTCGTCTTCCGCGCTCATGCCTGCGAAGGAAAGAAGATGTTTACTAGCGGCTAAATTTAAATGATAGTACCGTTCAATATTCAGTGTTTCGTTTTTTTTACTTTCTGTCATTATGGGAAGTTTTTTTTATACATTGAGTTAAGTTAAGTGTAGGGCCCGAGATTGATAGTCATTGCGCAGGATATATTAGAGTGCACAATGCACATGCGTTCGGGAAAATACCTAACATACCCAATTTATACATAAAATTGATAAAGATTCGAATTTAAAAAAAAAATGTTTTATAGTTTATTTGTAGTCGTACTTAATTTTTTTAATACACGTGACGAATTACAATTTCTGAAAAAATCTGGAGTATTAATTAGTAAAAAAAAACAATTTTTACCTAGGATAACTTGTAGTAAGTATTTATTTTAAGTTGTAAAAATTCTCAACTTTTTAAAGCATTTTCGATAACGTAACAAAAATACCTCTTTATTTTTCTCTTCCGGTTTGAATGTTGATACTGACTGTATTGCTTTATTTATAAACATAATATAAGTGTATATTTTTTCATAAGCTGCAAAACAAGAGGGACCCTTAAAATATGGGTCACTTAGCCACCCCTATTTCGTTAAGCGTTCTCTCATAATTATGAACTGACGGAAAAAGCTTGACAATAACTGAAACTGGTGATTCTTGGTAAATAAAACGTATGTAAGCACATATATAAAAATAGTAGGTATCAATTATGATGTATATTCGTAAAATAAACAAATTAACTGGAATAGCATTTTGTAAACAAGTATGTGAGTACACTACGAAGAGCGTAGCACTTAGCGTAGCAACTTCGTAGCGAGACCGCGTCCTGACTCCTGTTACCCCAATGTCGCTATAATCTGTACCTACCTATGTATAGGTGCTCTTAAGTAAGGTATATACACGAGGAGGGGTAGGGAAGCGAATAGTGAGATACTGAATCGACCCTCGCGTTTTCTCAAGATGCAATCTCGCCGCAGGAAATAAGATATTTGCCAAGACGCCGCGGGGACGCCCGCCAAAGTAAATGTAGTGGAAATTTTCTTATTAGAATATCTACGGTACGATGCCTCGGTGATATTACTTGCTCGTTTTTTGCTACGCAGGAATCTGCGCCCGCGGCCCGGGCGTTCACGGTCTATCACGCTTCGTTTTTACCGACGGATTTACAGTATACGAGTATAGGTAACGGGGGGGCTATTTATGTAGTTATATATCGAATAGAGACGGACGGACGGTAAGATGTTAGGAAGGTACATATTGTACGATGTGTAAATTTCATTAACTACCCTTATCAATCATTTAAGTATGAAATTGACGGAAAATTGAGACTCATCTTTTTGATGTAAATTTCTTTAAAAAATTGGTTTAATGCGAAAATTATTATTTCATTTAAAAGTCGACTAAGTATATTGGTAAAATTATACAATTTTACATACAAATTGTAGATTACATATTTTTGTTTGAGTTTAATGCTTGATAAATACCTAAGTTAGAAAGGAGTTCTTGCCATGTGCTGCCCAATATGATGATCAGAATTGTTTTATAGCCCTTCAACTTTAAAAACTAATGTCCCTGAGGAAGTTTTACGATTTTCTCTACTATACACACAAATTTATGCCAGATTGGACGATTTCATCTTTAGAAAATTGTAATGTTAGTATAAAGAATTCTATTTTCTTGAAATTCTCTATAAAAAACGGCAATTTCTTTCTTTAACCTCTAACATGTTGAAGTGGAAATTTGAATGGAAATAAAAAATCTATGTAATGCAAACTGTCCCTCTGTGGAAATGTACCCGCTCTTCATTTGACTAATCTCTTAATATTTAGACCAAGACTGTGAGCAAGAGCGAATTTACACACATCTTGAGGAGCACAAATTAATAATCTCCGGCCGCAAACTGGGATCATTGGATTAGAGAAATCTACTATTGCCAACTAGGTTAGGTTACGATTCACCGCTAACAAAATTAACCAAAACAAGGCTATTTGTAGGTCACTTTACCTTCATTTCGCTGGAGATTTAACCTTAAATAGTACAATTCAAGAATATTAAAGTCACGATGAGCGGTAGTATAGAGACCGTTTATAGAGCTCACTGAGGTTCCCAATGTTTTCATATAATTTTATAATAATAATAATAAATCTTTATTTCAGGCAATATTTACATTAATAGATCTTAAATAACGTAAATCAGAGGCCCATTTATATGGAAATAATTTTGATTCTAATACCTATACGAAGAAATATTTTTAAAATGGCATCCATCAATGTAATATAGTTATGGGCTATTCCTTTGTAAAGCTTTTCCTTAGAAGTATTTCCTCAGACTATTTGTTTTATGATTATGTAGCCAGAGGCGGGTTTTCGAGGTATATTTAAGGGTAGATTTTCGCAACACTAATATTGCGAGTTATGATTGTTTGTTACTGTATTAAGGTTATATAGGTACTTGTTTTTTTTAAATAGGAGTTCTAAATTCATCAGTTATCTGTTTTTAATAAGGGAGCGGTGTGCTAACTTCTTTGTTTAACAACCGATTTTTACTATTGATTATTATAAGTATACCATAAAACCCGATATATGCCATTCTACTTGCTTACCTACTTGTTGATTTCTGCAAAATTTATGTCATCTCATTTCCATTTATTAATCTTTATAGTTTCTTCGGACGTAAATTTTTTCCTAGCTAAGCAGCAGGCGAGAATATTATGTACTTCTGCAGGCGTATTCAGGGAGCTTCGATATTCGATATCGGAAAATCTGTCGAACACTTTCGAGATGGGCTGATGTTGGTATCAAAAACTCATGTCATATGTGACTTATGGATTCTGAAAATTTTCCGTGGCTGTCAGAAACACCTAGAATAAAGTTTCCGAAGTCGATAGATTCGACTTCGAAAAAATTTTCAGTCGATTTGAATCGAACGGAAACGGTATCGAGTCTCCGTGAATACGTCGGCAGATAACTCAGATCACACACTTATGGCGCCATTTCAAAATAAGTATTCTATCTTCACTACATAGTATAAAACAAAGTCGCTTTCTCTGTCCCTACATCCCTATGTCCCTATATCCCTATGTCCCTATATCCCTATATCCCTATGTCCCTTTGTATGCTTAAATCTTTAAAACTACGCAACGGATTTTGATGCGTTTTTTTTAATAGATAGAGTGATTCAAGAGGAAGGTTTTAGTATTAGCATTGCACCCGTGTGAAGCCGGGGCGGGTCGCTAGTTATCTATAAAACATACATATATAGCCGTAAATGTTTAACAATTACGAATAATTTCTATAATTTTAATATAATAACAATAAAGTTTCGAAGATAGAAGAAAGATCTCCCGTCGGTTTTAACAAATTCTAATTAAGCGAGTTTTTCCATTTTTAAGATCATCTGCCGGAACTTAGTGGCTGTGCGGCAGAGAGCAAGTTTTCTCATTACTCCATGGGATATTTGTATAAGGAGGCGCGCGATCACCCGGCTCGCGCCTTACAACTTTATAATTGCCTTGACGGTCCTAATGGAAAGTTGATGAAAGCTGTCTCCTACCGTCCGACGCTTTTTGTTTTACGCTTCAAACTTACATCTTAGTTCTAACTGCAATATTAAAACTTTCTATTTAATGCTAATACAAAAGTTGGTGAGTTTCTTTTCAACTATAGTGGTATATAGAAGAGGAGAAATGATCATAATTTTAATATGTACCTAACTATTAAAACTGCAATAATTTTTTTTAGAAACCTAAGTTTTTTTGCTAAGACTGAATGTAGATCATGTTAAAATATAAAGCATACCTAATTCAACCGAAGTAAATTTATTTTCAGTTGAGAAATCAACACATTTGAAAAAAAATTCTTTAATTGAATATAAAGATTTAATAATCCGTTTGTATGCAACAGATTTAATCCGTAATTTCTGTCGTTGGTGGTTTTTTTAATAATAGTTTTTTTTTTAGATCTTTCTGAAAATATTCTTTATGATTCCGATTAGCCTCATATGTATATTATTATTACTCTAGTTCTTATTAGCACAATTATAAAAGGGTATTGTACTTAGTCTCGACCCACATATTCAATGTGCTCCACCGAATCTACCTACTGCCTCCAAAGTTTGATTCCTGGAAATTCATTATTTCGAGCACGATTAAATTCTTTAAATAACTTAATTAATTTGTTAGGTTCTGTTTTTCCGCGTTATAAAAATACATTATAACAAAGCATAAGCATTTTTTGAGTACCACCATCAATGCGAAAGTGTTTCAAAGTCAAAAGTCAAAATGTAGGTATCTATTTATTTTATTTTCTATGGGTAATTTTAAAACAACGTGCAGATTTTGCAGCTTGTGTGATGTTCTCGCGCATGCCAATGGCGGTCAGTTGGCGTTATGGCTCATGAACCTGCTGCAAAGGGTAGGTACCTACCTACTGCCTGTTTTATATATGAGTTAACACTTAACCGGAGTGATGATCTATGGGATTGTCGTATGAAGTGCGTGAACAGGATTGACATCCAGGGGCATATTCACAGCGATCATGTTTGCGCTACAGCCCATGTAAGAGCCTTACTACATAGAGTCGGTATAGTTGTATGAAGTGCTTGAACAGGAGTTGCTTACCTATGGTGTCATGGCGCATGCCCACGGCGTTTATGTTAGCGCAATGGCTCATGAAAAAACCCCGCTGCACATAGTACAGTTGTGTCAAAAGCGTGAGCTAGAATGACTTACCCATGGTGTCCTGACGCATGCCAATGGCGCTCGTGTTGGCGTTATGACCCTTGAAAGAGCCCTGTTACATAGAGTACAGTTGTATGAAGTGCGTGAACAGCGGTGCCTTACCCATGGTGTCCTGGCGCATGCCCACGGCGCTCATGTTGGCGCTATGGCCCATGGAAAAGCCCTGTGGCATAGGGTAGGAGCCGCCACCCATCTGTGACAGCGAGAATATGTCCTTTTGTAGCTCCTCGTAGCTGCCGTGGTGCTGTATACAAAATGTATTGATTATTATATGATAAGTGTAGGTCCTGCATAAAGTACCTACTCGAATTAGTAAACAAACTTAGATGACGCAGGGATTCAGCGCCCGCACGACATCCAATACGGTCAAAATTTTATTTGTAACGCTAAAAAATGTTAGGCGTAAGCGTGTTCTGTCTGTGCTATGGTTGAATATGGTTGGTTGTAGGTACCTACTTATTAATGACATGTAGATATCTATCCGTGATCGGCACAGAATCCAATGCGTGCAATGCAACGAAGTATGATAGCACTATTTATATGCTTCGGGCACTATTAGGCACTTTTTAAGAAGAGCTGTTTGGTATTATCAGAACAGCTCAATTCCATAAAGAGGCTTCAAACTTGACGGTCTCGGCTATTATACGCCTACCAATATGTAGAAACGATTTAAATATCTTGATTATACAATGTAGTGGTCACTATGTCACGCCCCGACGTATTTCAGCGCTCAAAACCTCATCAACGCTTTCATTACCGCACTGTGATACGATGATATCATAGCGCGGTAATTATTTTTCACTCGTTCATTTTATGTTAATCGCGTTCATTAAGCCGCGGCTCTATATTTTGTTATGCTTAACACTTCAGGTAATGGAATGGCGGCGGGAAATTGTTTATACGCGTATGAGTGTAGATGCGCCCACGATAGTTCTCGTAGACTTCAATCGTTTTTAGTTTAAATCATACTATGTTATTAGGTAAGGTGGCTTGTGTTAAAATTCATATCCATGGAAAGGCATGCTAAGTTATCAAACAAGTAATCTGGCGTGTGATTGTCAACAATCAAGGTTATTTACGTTGGCATGTATATCTAAGCGGGTTATTGTGATGCCACCTTGTAAATGGTTGGTAGTGTTGTAATTGTATGCTGGAGCAACTTAAAACTGTGTAATAATATCTAAACTGAAATATTTATTTTTAGAACGCATTGTGAGACAGTTATTTATTCGTTTAAATCCTACTAATATTATAAATTCGAATGTTTGTGAGTATGGATGTATGGATGTTTGTTGCTCTTAAACGCAAAAACTAGTTAACGGATTTTGATGAAACTTTACAGATATATAGCATAAACATCAGAATAACACATAGGCTATATTTTATCCCCGTATTCCCACGGGATCGGGAACTACGCGGGAAAAACCACGGGGAGCTGCTAATAAGTAAATAATTTCTTTCAAAAAGCTAACTACATCTCTCTCACTATCCATTACTTGTATATGTCCATTTAACGTACTGCCTCATGCCTGAGGCACTTGATTTGCTGCCACAAATTTAAATTACGTTTGTGAAACTGACCGTAAGTGTACATGATATGATCTGTATATACGTATCGGTAGTCCAACCTGCTCTCATCACGGGATGGCGTGTACGGACTCAATCATATTACGGCGTAATCAGTGCGAATGATTAGCGCGGCATGGTAATGAGTGAACTGCGGACGAATACCGCAAATACACCAAAGCTTGGAAAAAATCAAAGCTACTATATAAAAATAAGTCGGGTTTTCCTTCCTGACGATTTAACTCGAGAACGGCCGGACCGATTTTGATGAAACTTTTTGTGTGGGTTTGAGTGGGTCCAGGGATGGTTTATAGCAAAGAAAATTCAGCATTGCACCCGTGCGAAGCCGGGGCGGGTCGCTAGTGATATATAAATAAATATTTATTTAACTGGTAGGGGTTTACAATAATTATTTATTTAATCTTGTGTAAAATAAAAATAAAATAAAATAATCTCACGCCTTTCATCCCCGAAGGGGTAGGCAGAGGTATTCCATTACTGGATATACCCACATTTCACGAGATACATTGGACCCCTAAACGTGATAGGTGGTGAGTCCATCACCGGACCAGGTCTATTTACACATGTCTCAGAACTAATTCTGAGACCTGCGAGTTTCCTCACGATGTTTTCCTTCACCGTCGAGCTAGTGATAAATATGTACGTAAGTTTTTGAAAAACTCATTGGTACATGCCAGGATTCGAAACCGAGCCTCACTGATTTTCGGCCGGCTCTTTAACCGTAAAAGCTATCACTGCTATAATATCTTGTGTTTCGTAGTAGGTATAAAACAAATAATAGTAAAAACCCGAGTGCACGTAAAAGTCACTGAAAAGATTTAACGCGTTGTCTACTTTCTAGTGCAGTCAGATAAAAATATAAGTAGCATAATATAATGACTCCGGAGATAAAGACGGATCTAACGATGCAATTGATATTATTAAGTATATAGGTACATAACACAAATGCGTAGATATGCGTAGTTTTGCAGTACGATGGCGATTGTTTCGAGTTCACACTCTCTCGCCGATCGATAATTTTGGGATACGTATATCTACGGGTAGGCAGTAGCCGCGGTATCCCTGAATGTGAATCATGTCGCAGTCTGGTAGCGCCGTCGGCGATGGCCCTTCCTATACCTATGTATTATGTAGCTTTGTTTACAGCTTATATTTAATTTTATATTTTAACAAAATCGAACTGCCGTCGCCTAAGACGCAGGTATTCCTAGTTATAGGTGGTATAGTAAAACCTGTAAGTCTATAGCGGCACTTTGCAAAATAATTTCTAACGAATGAATATTTTATTATTATTAGGTATAGCGGGTGCCCAGCGGCGTTGCCCGCGCCGATGCAATTTGTTCCCGCTCCCGTAGGACGTTTCTAAAAATCCCTTCATAGCCGTTGCCTACGTCAAATAACACACCTATAGGTACATACCATTTTTTAAGATTCTAGGTGTTATCGTTTTGGAATAGTAGGTACTATTTCTCTTTGTGTCCAGTTTTTATTTTACGATGGGAATGACGTAGTAAAAAGTACCCAAGATGTTGACCCATTTACTCATTTATCACCATTGCAAATTTCATCAAAATCCGTTCACTTGTTTTTGCGTGATATGTACACAGACAGACAAAAATTTCAAAAATTGGTGTTTTGATATCTAAATCGATAACTATTTACAAACACCGCAAAACTTTCTAAAAATTTTGCATGTTCAGACACGGTCTCGTTACACTTTTAATATAAGTAGGTTTTACTTCAAATATCTATCTTCAGTAGTTTAAGAAATATCATGTCCATAAGCTACTCACGAATATTTGTAATGTATGTATAAATTGCCACATGCATGACTAAGTATCACTTGAGAACGGCTCGACCGACTTGAATGTTTTTTTTGCCTTCCTAATTGTCAGGACACGGTTTGTATGATATTCTGGGGGTAACGAGACGGCGTTGCTGGGCGCCTGTCAGTGATGCATATTCTGCCCACTCACCTGTGGATATCGATTGATGGTGTTGGGGTGAGGGTACGGCTGGTAGCCGCGGTACCCCTGGATGTTCCTCATCATGCCGTTGCAGCCTGGCAGCACCGCCGGCGCCAACGCCTTTTGCAACTGCTTCTCTTGCTTCCGGTATTTTGCGCGCCGATTTTGAAACCATACCTACATAAAATAAAGTTCTTATTATGTTTTACCCAGGTAGTTCCCGTTTCCGACGGAATACGGGAATAAAATATAGCCTACGTTACTCAGGGATCTTCTAGCTTTAAATAAGTGTTTTTTTTATCGGTCAAGTAGTTTTTGAGTTTATTCGTAACAAAGATACAAAAATACAAATCTTTCCTCTTTATAATATTAGTATAAACTAGTTAGTGAACGATCCTAGATTTGCTTTGGTTTATATGCGTTGCCCACGCAAATAAAGTAGCCAAGCTGCTCTTTTTTGATTTGATTAACTAATATGAAGATATTGAACTGCAAACTTTAAAATCAGTGTAGTAGTTCCAGGAATTAACCCCAGTGTACTTCAAACACACAGTTTTGTTTCTGTATGACATTATTAAAGATAGAATATCATTAAATAGTTAAGGGGTCTGGAAAATACACTGGTGAATTTAGTAATTTTAAAAAACCGAAGAATCTGCCGAACCTCATGAAGATAAAAGATTGAGCGGCTATTGTTTAAATAATTTCTTAGTATACAAGAGACTCGAAGATGTTTTAGCGTAGTGAGAATACATGACTTTATTTGTGATTTCATTGGTAATTTGTAGATAAAAAGCTGATAGACATCTGATTCATATTGAAATACAGTACAATAGATTTTCTCATAAACACATAGATACTTATGTAGTTGCCACGCAATAATAAAATAGACAAATTTAATTTACAATTTTGTACTCGAAGCAACTGCGACCGACTAAAAATAAAAAATAAAATACACCTACATTGTTTCTCAAAGCTTAAAAAACAAGGGACACAACACAACGCGATGTCCTAATCTGCGTGTTGTCAACAGGAATTGAGAGCGTGCGTCGTTTGATATGGTGATTAGAGCTGATTAGAGGGAGAGGGCGGTGGCCGGGAGGGCCGCCCCACACGCGCTCTCCATATAAATAAACCGATACACCCTATACCTAACTTCCTAAACCCACCCTATATAAGTTATATTGCTGAGCTTATATGGGGTAGGTATATAGGGGCGAGGAAACGTAAATGGGATATTAGTTTTTTCGCAGAGCTATCCGGCATCCGTCCCCGGCCGCGTTGTAATGAAAAACGAAGCAATTTCCGCAACGTTTAAATGAGTGATCGGTTTTAACGATTTGTTAGACTGTTCCATTTATTTATATAGTATACTCTTCATTTAATTTTAATGGAGAATTTATTCTTAAATAAATATAGAATGTGCGATTTTACGAAGCCGTTGATGTCTTTTATATGGATCATCAGTGCATTAATTAAATTCGACGTCACGAAAATATGCTAGTAATAAAATTTTGCAAAATAAGCGTTCCAGTTACAGTAAACATTTCAAATAAACTCGTTCTGAACATCTATGAGAAACAATTTAAGAGCAAATACAATTTAATTCAGTAAAGATACCTCTTCAGAAACACTTTGTTCGGTTCACAATACAATACAGACGGCTACCCGAGCGCAGAGTTATCCGAAGAAAACTGTCGCCTTTAAACTGAAAAAGCACGGGGATCCAACAAAACATTTTCTTATTTCCAATTGTAGAATTCATTTGAGGGCAGAGACAATGTCGAGAGGCGCGCGGGGAGGATGAGCGGCTAACTTCGTTACGGATCCATTTGATGGGATTGCAATGCCTCAGGGGCCACCCTCCCCCCGCTCCCCCGGCCCCGCCGGTACCGCTGTATTTTTATATCGAAATTTCCTCTAGAAGGGAGCTCGACGCTGTCGTCTTTAACGTTTACATTCTTATGTAGCGTCGCGTAAACGTTAATAGCCTCCCGCGGAGCGAGCGTGCGCGACACATGTATGTACTCACTGTACATGTGTCATCGTGTCGTCGCTCCACGAGGCGGGCCTACGCGCCGTGCACGCGCTTTTAACGGCCATATGTAAAGTCTCGCTCTAATATCATTTCGCGCAGCCTTTCATATTCTTAAGTCGAACTTCGTCCCTCATTGTCTTCGAAAGAAGGGAGTAATTTGTAGGCTTGATGGCGTTACACTGAATAAAATATCACTTGGAGCGTGCGTTAAGAGCTGTGAACGCCAATAAACAGCACTCGCCGGCGGCGGCAGAGTGATGTCACGAGTATGCGAGCATGAAGTCTAACAATTTTCATTTTAAGAGAAATGTCATGAATAATTGCTGAGTCACGGCTTAAGAATGATGATAAAAGTCGCGTTCTGAATAAAATATCTAAAGCGACAAATTAGGTGCTTCGGGGACAAATCAATAGCGAGGGTCCCGGGGGATTGAGCAATTTTAAAACTGAGATAAAGATCGCTCGCGTCGCAAGTGACTGTAAGCATTTCGTATTCATACGGCCGAGGCCGACAGATGGCGCTTTAATTCAATCCGCCTCCGGCCTCTGCTCCAAATTGTATTATCCGAGTATTCGCGCATCATTGATATTTCGACAATTCAGCCAAGAACGACTCGCGCTGTATTGTGCTGTCGCGGCCTGCTATGTGCGTCCTGCTCGCACCTGCGCTTTCCATTCTGCTTTCACAGTGGGTGGTCCAGTTTCGCAAATATTTCTGAACATTTTGCGTTTTTAAATCAGGCTTAGACCTTTTTTAACTTTGTGATTTGTTATATAGCCGACGTCGCAATCCAAAGTTATATATTATCAGTGCTAACTATAATTTTCAATCGTGTACTCCTAAGTATAAACACTATCTTCTATAATTATATCTATTTATCCATCTCAGAATATTAGCCAGTAAAATTAATTACATAAAGACAGTCACGTAATTTGAAGCAATTATTTCTAAAATTTGTATATTGTCTAAACATAGTACGTATATCTTCACTAATATTATAAAGAGGAAAGATTTGTATTTTTGTTTATTTTTTTAATGTTTTTTTAATAAACTGATCTCAAAAATTCTTTCACCTGGTAAATATAACAGTACCTAAGAATTTATAAATGTAACAAATTTAAAAATATATACTCATACATACGCTTACCCCGAGGAGAGTAGCAAGTTGGAGATACAGCCTATTGCCGGACCGGAGACTCACACGCCTTAGAACAAATCTGGGGACGCTAGTTTCCTTATCTGACACATTAAGGTGTCTATAAAGGTAATATCTCTTCCATCCACCTCAGAGTTACGGCGTCAGTATGTCATTATTAACTAGCTTTTACCCGCGGCTTTGCTTGTGCACGTGCATTTCATCCCTTTAGGGGTTGAATTTTGCAAAATCCTTTCATAGTGGATGCCTACACTGGATAAGCTATAAATGTGCAAAATTTCAAGTTTCTAGACCCAGCGGTTTAGGCTGTGCGTTGATATATCACCAAGTTGTCAGTCAGTTTATCACTTTATATATATAGAAGAAGATATGAGTCTATGTAGGTCCTGTACATACCTGTATCCTGGCCTCATTGAGCTTCGTGGTCCTAGCCAGCTCCTCCCTGCAGTAGATGTCCGGGTAGTGCGACTTCGCGAAGGCTGCTTCTAATTCTGCTAACTGTTCCTATTGGGAAGTTGAAAAAGGTAGCACAGTAATTACGGTTTTTTGGTTACGTGGTAAAAAAATACCATTTGGTGCCATACTCTGTCTATCTGTGATAGCTGCTTATTTCAGCAACTACTAATGAGTTCGTCTTGTTATTTATAATAGTTTTTAATAATGTTTGCGTTACTTTATTGAAAATAAAGAATCACATTTTTATTTTATTTTCGGGAATAAGGGGCTAAAATAGAAGTCATGATTTTAAAGCGATCTTATTATGGCGAAAATGGTATCACATGAAAGGGAATTTCAAAATAGATTTGTTTAGTTTAACAAGACATATAAAACTATCGGTCTGCAAGTCTGACCTGCTGGCCATTGTGTTGACTGCTGTACCTATTCGATTGTAAAAAAGTTTTTTTTTTAAAAGAAGATGCTTGAATATAGCAGCAGATTTTTTAGAAAAAATATATACTTATGATCGCTTTATTATAGGTTGACTTTTATATCTACTTTCAATGAGTATAGTTTATTTGTCATTATGTATTTTAATTCCAATATAAAGTATTAAAATATAATAGAGAAAAATACGCGTTGAACTCTTTTGTTGCAGGAACTCTAGTTGCAGGCATTTCAATAATGTTATCTATGCTATACATAGTAACGACACTTAGCACATATAAAACGCACCAAAGAGTAAGTACTGGTCGTTTCTATAGTATCTATTAGCTATTCGAGTGCTACAAAGGGTCCGGGCTAGCGGCTTTGTAAAACGTGAACTTCAGTAGAAAAGAGTGACAAATTTAAGGGACTGACATAAGCATTCGACTTGAAATGCGAGCGGCTTTATAGCGCGACCACCTAGAATAAACGTTATACTCTAAAGAAGTAAGTATGTAAAACTTTCGTTTGCCACGTTACTTTTCAAGGAAGGCAGATTTTGTTAAAGGTCGAAGAAATTGTTTTCCCGTGGCTCGATCTAATGACAAGAGTAACAACATGGGGGATTCGGAGTCAGTGAAAGCCTAACATAGCCTGGTTGTTATCCCCCTTACCACCAGGTATGCGAAAGGCCATGTTATTCCAAGCATGCCAAACAAAACAAATGAGATTCTAATAAAAACTCCGCTAAGTAATACCTGTGTAAACGTGGTCCGATGCCGCCGCCTCGCCGGCGTGGGACAGGAGGCTGTGGTAGGCGTGTGGCCTGCATGCTGGGGCCCCAACGCTGGGGACAGCGCGGAAGACCCCCCCGACGTAGCTGAGCCGCCGTTCCCACCAGGCTCCGGTTTTAACTTTTTGAATGCACCTTCCGCTGCCAAAGAAAATACTTATCACTTACCTTAAAAAAATCTTAAGCCTTTAATCAGGCAAAGGGGGTAGGCAGAGTAATTATTAATCTCTAATATTCTATATGCAAGAATAACTGTCTCTGAGGAAGGACAAAGGGTACTTTCATGCCGGAAAAACACACTAGAGGGACGATTTCTTCTCAGTATGTCGATTCCCAGGACGTCGACGCGGCATTGTTGCTAAGCCCATCATGTCGATTTCCCAGCATGCCGACTGTCATTTAGTCGATTGCCCATCACGTCGACTAAATATAAATTACAGCTAGTCATTTATAAAAAAGGTTATCCCAACAATCTCGAAAAAATATTTAAATTTTTACAAGTAAAATAATTGCGTGCCATCAAAAATAGTTAGGGAGGCGAATAGGGGAATTTTCGGTAATACTCGAGCGTGGCAGTTTAAGATATGAGAGATACCTACCTTAGACCTAATAGAACAACCTTGTCAAGTATTTAGCTCTATATGTAGTGACGCGCGCCTAGGATAGACGATCAGATTAGTAAAAAAAATCGATAGTCTGAAATACTCAAGCGCGTCAGATTAAGATATTGGGGGTTGATTTTAGTGTTTTAAGACTAAATTTAACTAATCTGACGATAAGTCCTTGACGCCTTGGGGGTTGATTTTAGTGTTTTAAGACTAAATTTAACTAATCTGACGATAAGTCCTTGACGCCGCCAAGTTATAGGGTCGCGAACTTGTAAAAAAAAATTCCGTTAATCCGGCATTCTCGAGCGCGATTTTTTTATTTTTTATTTGAAAGAATATAATCTAAAACTTACTAAAAATACAAAATCTGCCGGTTTCCGCATGACCGGAAGTGTGGAGGAGCCATTTCGTCTTCTGAAAAACGCGTTGCGGCATATAAGTCGCGAATGATACATTTTACACAAAGAAAGTTTAAGTAAACAAAAAAGGTAATTTTATTTTACACAAAAAATGTCTCTTTATATTTTTGTCCAAAGTTAAAACTTTTTGACTTGAAGCATCATAAAAACTCAAACTCCCGGTTTTTTTAGTATATCTCGAATAAATTGGTGTGCATCTGGATTGAGGGCCCACTTTTTAAATTATTGCGTAACGAAATGATACTTACAGGGCATTTACTTAAAATTTTGTAAAACCTAAAGCAAAGATTCTTAAATTTCTTAAACGTGAATCAAAAGAGTTATGGTCAAATAGCTTGGGCCCTCAATCCTGACGCCTGCATAAAACGGCATAGTCGAATCTCAGAAAGTACTATCCCTGGGATAATAATTTTTATTCGAGTATTTAGTTAGGAATTTGTTAAATACATTAAGAAATTTTCAAGTCTTAAGAATGCGACAATACAGATTTATGGCAGTTTAGCTTGGGCCCTCAATTCATCAATTTTGATATTGTAGAATCAGCAAAAAATATGAGTTTTTCTAAGGAAAGATATTAATACGACTTTAATATATTTGAGTTCCATATCTCGGAAAATTTGTTAAAAAGAAATAACGACACAAAAGTTAATTGTTAAAAAGTTATTGAAATTCGTATTTTTTCAAAACGTCTGAACTGAGGGCCCAAGGTTTTTGTCAGTATTGACTAGACTAAGCTTTCTACACTACCGCACTTTAGGCTAAGTATTTTAACAAATTCTTAACTAAAAGGCTACAAAGCGTCCATTCTTCTAAATGCCGTACTTTAGGAGAAAATTGATTTTCGATGTTTTATATGAGAAAATTCAGTAGGGTGACCATAATGTTTATCGTAAGTATAAACAAGTATTCGTTGTGATCATGTAAGTAGTATTTTGTAAAGTGCAGTTACAATATATATAATTATACAACGCGTAACAGAAAAAGCGCAATTCCTCATACACCCCGGTTAGTAAATTAATATAAAAAAAGATGCAATCGAACTTTAGTTGTGTCCAATTTTCTTAAATATCGTTCTATAATAGTACGATTTCAATAGATAGCATTAAATTCAGCTATGCTAATTCATTTTTCGGAAAAATTTAACACATATTAAAAATAGATGAAATCGAATATGTAGTCGATACTGAACAAACTAATTTCAGGAATTGCACTTATTCTGTTACATATTGTATATAATATATAAAGCTCGATATAATTATATACGATTAGCTGTGCTGTGCCTTCACCTACGTATGCGTGGAAAAATAAAATAAGAAAGTGCCAATAATCAATGAAATTATGTACCTATTGGACGTATTAAAATTATAACCCTGTATATTAACAACTAGCATTGCCTTGCGGTTTCATCCGCGTAGTTCCCGTTCCTCCCTGGTAATGTATCTTTCCATTTTTAAAAGAACTTTTTAAATCGGTAACGTGGTTTAGGCCTGTTCCCGTGGGAAAATTATAGCACATGTTACTCCCAGAAAAGTACTCTTTCCACTGGCAAAACATTTTTTTTAAATCGGTAAAACCGGTAGTATTGGAGCCTTTTCAATACAAAAAATCAAAAAATTCCTCAATCCAATATATTCCAGTTCCCGTGGGAATATCAAAAAATCCCTTCATAGCGGTTGCCTACGACATATAAGACGCCTACATAACATATTAGAAATTGCGAGTGCCCATCGGCGTTACCTGCGCGGATCCGGTTTATTCCCGTTCCCGTGGGAATTTCCAAAAATCTCTTTATAGCGATTGGCTACGATATACAAGACACCTATATTTCAAGTTTCTATGTGTTATCGTTTCGGAAAAGTACGTATTTTCTTTTTTCACCTGTTTTTATATTTTCCCGTGGGAATGATATATTTTTCTGGAATAAAAAGTACCCTAGATGTTGACCCGGGCACTCAGTTATATCCATACCAAATTTCATCAAAATCCGTCTAGTAGTTTTTGCGTGATGCGTGCACAACCAGACAGACAGACAGACAGACAGATAGACAGACACAAATTTTAAAAAATGTTGTTTTGGTATCTATATCGATAATTATATAGACTCAAAGAGATTAAAATATAATTTATATTTAAATCTCTTTGTATAGACTAGATAAAATAGACTCGTTAAAATAGACTCGTTAAAATTTTCAAAAAACATTTCATATACAGCCACGTATAGATAAAATTTTTACATATTTAGCTTACAAATAAGGGTACTCACCTTAATTTGTCTTTAACAAGAAAATAAAATAATATGAAAAAAAAAAACAATTTTGTTTATCATAATTTTTCAGACAGTTGGCAACATTTTGGAAAGTTGGGTTGGGAGAGATGAGGAAGACACAGTATTTTTGTGCATGGTCTCTGAAGCAGAGCCATTTTACTAAGATTAATAATAATAGGAAAGTAATAAGGCTATTAGGACTAGAATCCAAAGGCCGCTAAACAATAAAAAAAAACCATACAAGTATGGAGCGATTGTGGGTCTTTTTTTTTAACAAACTTTTTTCAACAGTAAAGTAATAGCACTTTTACTGATGACTTCATTAAGACTTCTTGAGGCAATCCAAAAATGTTTATCCCTGGCATTTTATCGAATTTCCCATTCACTGCACACTGTCACGGACCCTTGCTACCACAGAGCTAGATTAATGATCTGTGCTTGCCACATAGGTATAATATACTATCACTAATATGAGTCAAAATTAAACAAAAAACATGACGGGGACGCGCGTACGTCAGGCGTCAAAAATACGAATACTATGATAACCATTTAAATAACACCTTTTATTAATTTTGGATCACACAAAACGTAATCGCTTCCGACAACAACTTATGAAATATCTTATATGAGGGTACATGCTGATTTGTCTCAAAAAAGTAACAAAATCATATACACCCTACTGAATTTTCTCATATAAAACATCGAAAATCAATTTTCTCCTAAAGTACGGCATTTAGAAGAATGGACGCTTTGTAGCCTTTTAGTTAAGAATTTGTTAAAATACTTAGCCTAAAGTGCGGTAGTGTAGAAAGCTTAGTCTAGTCAATACTGACAAAAACCTTGGGCCCTCAGTTCAGACGTTTTGAAAAAATACGAATTTCAATAACTTTTTAACAATTAACTTTTGTGTCGTTATTTCTTTTTAACAAATTTTCCGAGATATGGAACTCAAATATATTAAAGTCGTATTAATATCTTTCCTTAGAAAAACTCATATTTTTTGCTGATTCTACAATATCAAAATTGATGAATTGAGGGCCCAAGCTAAACCGCCATAAATCTGTATTGTCGCATTCTTAAGACTTGAAAATTTCTTAATGTATTTAACAAATTCCTAACTAAATACTCGAATAAAAATTATTATCCCAGGGATAATACTTTCTGAGATTCGACTATGCCGTTTTATGCAGGCGTCAGGATTGAGGGCCCAAGCTATTTGACCATAACTCTTTTGATTCACGTTTAAGAAATTTAAGAATCTTTGCTTTAGGTTTTACAAAATTTTAAGTAAATGCCCTGTAAGTATCATTTCGTTTCGCAATAATTTAAAAAGTGGGCCCTCAATCCAGATGCACACATAAATTGATATGAAATAACGATGATTAAATTATTGAACTTTTATTATATCTCAATTATTTTTTTCTAAAGCTTCTCGACAATTTTCGTAGACTCGGAAAAAGTTACGCGTATCTGTATACAAAAGTATTAATAACACGTACAGTTCCATGTATGTATATTATTCAATAGCCTGTTGATCCTCAAATTATTTTTAGGACGTACCGTAACTCGTAAGCAAAACGAAGTAAAGAATTGAAGCAAAAAAGAGGAATTTGCCATAAACATATAATACAGACTGAGCGCTTCGCGGAAATATGCCGTCCTACCAGTATTTTTCCTTTATTTCGCAACATTGATGGTGGGGAAAAAAGCGGTAGAAGGGAATTTTCGGTACACCTTAATATATATGTGTACATAATTCCCCGTTTTATCAAGGAGAAAGAAAGGAAAAAAATAAACCAAAAAACCTTTTTCGGTCAGATTAAGAGAACCCACCAACAATTTTGTCAGATTAAGAAAATATGCTTTCAGGATACCGAGATAAACCTCCCCTATGAAAATCTGACGCGCTCGAGTATTGCAAAAGAACTATTTTTTTTTGCATTTTCAAACATTCATCGTAACTTATCGTCACGCCCAAATTGTCAGTTTTTTTAAAGGGAGCTTCCTTGGGGCCTACTTAACACCCGTTCCGAAAATCTGACGCGCTCGAGTAATTTTTTTTTGCATTTTTGACTACTTTTTATGCCTACCCCCACCACGCAAACCGGCAGATTAGTATACCGTTGTTATCAGAGGCACTTGGGGCATACGTAGTATTAATATCTGACGCGCTCGAGAATGCCCAAGTAACTGTTTTTTTTAACATTTTTGAAAAACCGTACACGCCAAACCCACCGCTAAAATGGTTTTTACCATACGAGCTTTTCTTTTCGAAATTATTTTATCTTTCGATTTTGATAGGTCTCGACGGCGCCGATGAATTACGCCATTTAGCTACCTCGCCTCCCTAACTAAAAAGATGATGCCATCTCGTACATTTTCCATAATTTTCCTTTTGACAGATCGTAAATAGTTACTCAATTGACTATCGAATCGATGATCTAATATCTCCGAAGTTATTAACACCTAGAAACTTGACATTTTGCCTTTGTAGGCATCCACATGCTAATTTTGAGTAACTCTCAAGGAAATAAGAAAAACGGGATCTGCGCCAAATAGGCACCTGCTAGATAAAGTAGATATTAGAAGTCAAGTTATTGTAAATGTGGGTCTACGATTTCCCGAAGCAACATAGTAACCGAAATTCCCAAGAGCGATCCTACAAGACCGCCTACCTACGGTAATGTAATCAACTATTAGCACTACCGCTGCCAGACGATAAACTAAATTATAGAATAACGTTCGATTCCTTATATCAATGTGTGCCCAGGGGCGTTCCCACGCGGATCCTGTTTATTCCCGTTCCCGTGGGATTTTCCAAAAATCTGTAGTCAGAAATCTTTGTCGGAACTTTCATGCTTCTAGACCCAACGGTTTTGGCTGTGCTCTGATCAATCAGTCAATTTTCTTTTTTTAGATAGAAGAAGACAGCTGGTACGGCATATTTTCAATGTTCTATTCTAAGTGAAAGTAGTATAGAGAAAAAGGTCAGCGAATCCCTAAAACAACATAGTAACCGATATTCTCTATAGTAAGAGGTAAGAGGGATCCTGTAAGACCGCTTAAGTAATCGACTGACAATCAACTAACTGGAACCTGGTCGATAAAAACGACCATTTGGACTGAGAATAGACTAGACTCGGGTTATTAAATCAAACTGTTGAAATGTCAACCTATGTTGCAAATTCGAGGTTAAACTTTGGTTCTAAAGATGTGGGTCCATTATTTCGTGATGCAAGACTTAGTATAACCAAATTCCCTTGAGCGATCCTGCATGACCTTCGCGTTCCATTGCGCCGCCGGGGCCCAGTCAGCCTAATGTAATGTAATCGACAGCGAAGCAACTAAGCAAAACGACCAGTTAGATTCAAAGAACGTTCGGGTTCTTATTTGCATAGCGGACGGTGCGTATCGATCCCTTGCCGTAGGTCAAGTTCGCGGCTCGCTCGTAATTGTAATTGTGTTGCTTTAACTAACGCTGTTAGCAGGGCCGAGCGCAGTTTTAACGCCCCGCAAATGCAGTTTGAGGCCAGGTTGATATCAGTAGGCCTAGGCCTACTATAGGTACCAGTTAGTAACTGTTTATTGCAAACCGATAATAAGTGATACAGTGTTCAAAATTATAACGACGAAAAGTCTTATTGTTTTAAGCGATCGAAACGTACCTACTTCTGCGACCCCTTCAAGAAATTCTGATTCTGAAAATACTTATACTTTATAGAAAGATACTCATTTCCGAGTAGTCCTAGGTAATTTAAGAGATTTGAGGGAAACCGCTGTACGCCTTACTCACAAAATATAAACAAACTAACATATGAACATTAATATTAAAGTCTTCGACTATGAAGTGAAGTTTTGTCAAAATATACCTACTCCAAAATTCATATTTCCAGAGAGCCGAGCACAAGAATTAGTTTTACGTACTAAAACTGAAAACCAACGCTTAATTCATTCCCCCATATTCTATCTGAGTTCAAATGGTGCCCGCGTAAACTCGTTTCCCTGAAAAATTCGCATATTGGCGACGTAATAAGTTTACCTTCGGTATCTCCGAGCCTTTGGATTAGGAGGGGAGATTTTAAAAGCATCGTCGGAGGTCGGTTTGACAAGTATTCATGCATTCCCTTTGACGGTGTTCCAGCTACTTACTAATTAACGTGGAGCTAAGTGTTTGCGTCCGCGGTAAACGGCGCCTTTTAACGTTTAAAAGGTTGCTTTTTTACTCGCATCTATGTTTTAGGGGCTTTGATGGCGAATATATTGGTTTCGCTTTTTAGCTGTCATTTTTTCGAAATTAAATTAAGGCTTTAGAGATGTTTTAGTGGCAAATTTGAAAGCGTTTTCATTTTACGGTGAAATAGTATTTTTATTTTTTACGTAGGTAAAAATAGACAACCACGATGAACGCAACATCCAATTACACGTTACGGCCACGAAGTTTTGTACCTACCTAAAAACTGACACTATTATGAAAATTTATAAGATTTCGTATCTTATTACATTCAAAGTATTTTCTCGCTTTGTCCTTCAAATAGTTTGATCTTAATTTATTATATCTTATTTACTTTGCTGCTTGTTTATTCTATAGTATTTAATCTTGAGATAAGAGTTCAACTAACACATTTAAACCAGTAATTTACGCAGTAAGTAATTTACTATTTATCCTGATGTTAAACTACATTTACATGTACAACAAAAAAATACAAATATCTGCTTCAATTTTATCTAGATCAACTGTCAGCACATCTTATCACAGGGGTCGTCAAAATAACTCACAGTTCGCAACAAGTCAATGAACAGTATTTATTTGGTGCAAAGTAGAGAACATTTGTTCGGGGGCGTAAGAGATTCAATGTAACATGCCATTAGGGTCCGTAAGCCCCTAATTATGACGATTGACATGAAAGCGCCATCTGTGGCGGCCGAGAGGTGTCGGGTGACCAGACACAATGCCAGAATTTCTTCGGGGATCAACATAAATATTTTGTATATTTGGAATCAATAAAACTCAATAATATACTTTTTGACTTATTCGTGTGATATGTCAGTAACAACTCTTTTTTGTACACCATTAAAGAAAAATCATGAAGAATTATTAGGTATTAGGTGGGATTCATGTATGTTAGCTTGACAATGTTATCAATCTAAGATAGTATCTAATAAATGGCCCGTTGGTTCAGTAGGTAGTGACCCTGCCTTCTGAGCCTCAGGTTGCGGGTTCTATTCCCACCCGGGGCCAAAATTTGTTTGCTGAAGTCGTAGCTTTGCGTCTGGGTGTTTATAGGTATTTATCAGTTGTTTAGTAATAAAATAAAAGCTCTGCCTAGTTCATTGTTAAAAAAATGCAGGTTGTCCCTGCTTTTTTAGAGAAATTCAAAACATAAAAATTAAAAACTTTCATCACAAACATTTATCACTATTACTAAAACACTGAGCAGAAACTTCAAATAAAAATCTAGAGTTGATGGCTGTTCTAAAAATCTATTACAATGTCTGCACCCTCGAGGGCAGGACCACCTCCAGGGCGCCGGCGGGGGCCCCACCCGCGGTGCATATGTTGTCACATGCTGCTAATAGATTTATAATCGGCGCAAATGCCGCAAATCCGGCTGATTGCGATCTTTGATTGTTGTTTGCTGATCTGTGATGATGGAGGTATTGATGAGGCCTGTCGTTATCAGGTTATGGTTCGTCGTTTTGATGTTAGGTTTTGGAGTTCAGTGTGATAATTCTTTGTTTTGTTGTCTATAAAAAACTTCATGCAACCAGTGGATAGTAGAACTGTGTTTTATTTTAAATATTTTCCATTGCAATATTCGCTCGTACTTATATAAAAATGATTGCAATGTGCGAACGAGTTGAGTAGTAAGTAGGAGTTTTTGTCATTTAAAAGTCCAACGAGATAGTAACAGTAGGTATTACATAATATACATGTCGCAGTGTTATTGTAAACACCGTGATATTATAATTTCACTAGTGGTGTTATAGTTGCACGGACTTTTGTCAATCGTCTCAATTTGATTCAATAGTGCGAAACAATCTTAGTTAGGTACATTATAATTTCACTATGCAGATTCAGTGACATTGTAATTACAAGTTATTTAAATTATCAGTACTAACAACCTATTGTTCTGAGCTAACAACACTTAAAAGAGGTGACAAGTCTCTGCCTGTTTTGATTGGTCGCTTTCTCTGACCACCGTGCCATGCTAACCAATCAGTGACCGTTTTACAGTGTTGTATGAAATTGAAACGTTTGTGAAAAGACCGTGCGATTAGAATTCCACTAGTGAAATTATGATATTACGATTTTAAAAATAATCGGGCGACATACCCATACACAACCCTAGAATAAAAAAAAACTATGCATATACAACATGTAACAGAATAAGCGCAATTCCTGAAATTAGTTTGTTCAGTATCGACTACTTATTCGATTTCAGCTATTTTTAATATGCGTTAAATTAAAAAAAAAATATCGTAGCTGAATTTAGTGCTTTCTATGGGAATCGTGCTATTATTAATCGATATTTAAGAAAATTGGTTAGACATAACTAAAGTTCGATTGCATCTTATTTTTTTTTGTATTAATATACTAATTGGGGTGTATGAGAAAATGCGCTTTTTCTGTTACGCGTTGTGTATACTCACTCATAGCTCTAAGCGAGTTGGCAGAAGTATTACCTTGATGAGAATACCCACTTTCCATTGGCTTATTTTTTGGACCCCTAAATGTCAAATAATAACTTACTATGAATAGTGTATGAAAATGATGTATTAATTTCTAACTAAATTTATAAAATATTGGCAGGTCATACGTTTGAAAGTAAAATAACCTAAATTCGTAGTCATAAAGCGAAAAAGTAACTTTTTTCGAGTGCCAGCTGATAGCAAAGGGTCATAATGCGAGTAATTACAATGGGTTTAGAGGATTTGCACGCGAGTGGGGTTTGACAGCGCGCTACAATCGACACTCCATTATGTCGAGTAGGCTCTTAACACCGGATTTATTATGCGCATATTGGTGTGCTGTTTAGGGGGATTTGCTAAGATTTTATGTTATGTTTAGTTTTTTCTGATATGGATAGGTGGTGGAAGTAGAAATAAAAAAACTAAAATTAAGGTGAAAATTTTATAGTAATATTGAGTTTTTAAATAGAGAAAAAATTACGATCATGATATTTTGTAAAGGAAAATTCGGATAAAATAGTACATTATGATATAAGCGCGGTAAGTTGAAAATTACAGCCGATGCGATATTGCTAGCCCGAGCCGTAGGCGATAAACAAGAAAGCAGAGGCTGTAATTATCAATTCATACGTATGTCACACGATGTTTTATAACTTGTTGTATTACTTTTATTCGTTTATGAAAGTCCGAGTTTTATTTATTTCCTCGCAAATAAGTTATTAAACATCGTGTGACATATACGACTTTCATAAACGAATAAAAGTAATACAGCTAAAAGAAAAAGCATAATGTTTACTTGTTCACAAATTAGCGATGGGCGCGCATCAGCATTTTTTTAGGCAAAGGCATAAAAAAGCCAGTATTACTAATAAAGTAATTTTTTTTTTTTTTGTTTTTGTTAACAGACTCGGTTACATGTGTAAACAGACCCGGTCCGGCGATGGGCTCACCACCTATCACGTTTAGGGGTCCAATGTATCTCGTGAAATGTGAGTATATCCAGTAATGGAATACCTCTGCCTACCCCCTCGGGGATAAAAGGCGTGAGATTATATTTATTTATTTATATTATAAAATATATACATTCCTGTCTACGAGAGGGAAAGGCATACCCAGACTGTCTCTCCATCGGATCCTTTAAATTCCTACCAGTCCACAAACAATGGCTTGGTTCTACCCAAAGTTTGTGTTTGGAAGAAAGATTTGGATATAATCTTTTAAGTTTTTTATCTTGTGTCTGCTACTTCACGCCGCAGACCTTTTAGTCGTAGTTTTTTTTTTTAAATAAATTAAATTTAAAATAATTTAATTATTTAGTGGCACGCACGAGCATCAATGTGTTATACCTTTTTAAATTTATTTGTATAAAACCGTAATGGCTAGTCGTATAGCTCCACTTGTACGCATTATGCGCATTACTTAATTCTTATGCTATTTTAGCTCAGTAGCACATTGTAATTAGGGCGATAGTTCCATATTTTAGTTACCGTTAAGTACCGGTTAAAGAAGCTATCTTGTCTTTTCAATTGCCTTAGACACGCTCTGTTCCGCGATCGTGCATTGTATGTATTTTATACTTTAGATTTCTAATAATTAATTGTTCAAACCCCAAAAATAGAGCATTTTTATTTCCCTTGTTCCTGTATCGAACATCTTGTATCTCTCATTAGTGTTATCTGCTACATATTCAGCAAGAATACATACAATATAAAGAAAACTTAAATAAAAGCGAGGTTTTTTAATATATTTTTTAAATCAATGAACCATTTTTTTAAACGCCTTTTTGTAGTTTGACATTCTACATTGCGTTTTCTTTGATATTTGAGGTTATAAATGATTAAGTTATAATTCTTCAAAAAATTATATCTCAAAAACTCAACCAGTCCGCATCCTGATACTTGATAAATCATCCCAATTTGTACCCCTATCTACAAAACAAAAAACAAAAAAAAAACATTCTGAGATGTTGCTCTTTACAAAGCTGAGCCTCCATTTTGATCTAGTTGGTTTATTGCTATCTGTACCGAATCCAAAATGTACGTGGAAGTTTATCATCATTTATTGACTAAAATACAAGTTAAATCGTTTCTCTTTGTTTTGATTACGGAGGCACTATTTAGGAAGAGATTTTTGGCATTAGTCTCGATTCGAAATTCTTCCTTGTTGATGATGTGACTTCCAGCTTGACGTCAAGTTGGAAGCCTCATCAATGTACCCTTATATCTTCGGTTCCTTTGAAGCACTAATTCTGAAACTTTGCAAATCCAAGGCACTATTTAAGAAGAGGTTTTTGGTATATAGTTCTTCAAGAACAGTGCTGTGGTTTTTGTGTAGTGAGATGAGGCTGCTATCTTGACGTCAAGATAGCAGCCTCACTGAACGACCTGAATATCTCCGAAAGTATGATAGCACTATTTATATGCTTCGGGCACTATTTGGCACTATTTAGGAAGAGTTGTTTGACATTATCAGAACAGCTGAATTCCAATTCCAACTTGACGATCTCTAAAATTTTGATCACTTTTCTGACATAAAAACTCTTGCTAAGATTTAAAAAAGATGAGGCTATCTGACATACTTACTGCATAGTTACCATAAAACACATTTGTATCATGTAAATAAATACTGTAGGTAAAGACTGGTTAAGAAGAGATACGAGTAGCATATGTTACCGTTTTTTTAAAAAATACGTTTATACGAAAATAACATCTTCTTGCAATTCACATCCATGAAATGATTTCTAAGGCTTTTATCCCTAATATGCGTCTGCGCATATCACAATCAATTACTTTGACCACTTCCGCATTTCTGTTGACAATGAAGTAAAGGGGAGAACACACTGTAGACAGGTGCGACTCACACGCGACTGGCACGCGCTGCATATTATGCGCATCATTTGACATTTGCGTGCAATCCCACCCTTATTTTAAATACCAACACAGGGCAATACTGGCCACCAGATATTTATAAAATTATCAGCTGTCGTCAAGGTGTGCAAAAGAGAGAGATGATTTAAATGCTTAAATTACTATATTTATAAGACTTTAACTGTACTAATGCTTAATTTTACCTAATTATAATAATGCATCACATATTTCGCACGGTGCAGTGATATATTTTTTTTGATCTAGAGGTATAAAAACTCATAAAAGAAATATAGACCGTAATAATATTTATACATAACTAGCGGCCCGGTAAGTGCTTCGCAACGTATAAATGAAGAACCACTTGACAGATTTTAGGTAAACTTCACATAAACCATCTGCTAAATAGTCCGAATAAAGCCTAAAAATTTGGTTTGGATAGGTGAGCCCGTTCTTGAGTTATAAAATAACAACAAAAAGTGGCATTGATTTTTATATAGATATTTATGTAGTTTATGTAACTTGTAGATATACAGGTTGGTTAAAGTAACATTTTAAGTGCACAAATGAACCCTGAGAAGGCACTGGAAAACTGATAGGTACTTAACCTACATAATATAAAAACTTTTGAAACATTCTCAGTCGCAGCTAAGGCAATCTTTTTTATAATTATCTATGTTTTTAGAGTCTGGCTAACGAAAGTAGATAATCGTCTTTTTTTAAAACTTTCGAATAGCAACACATAATGACAGTCATTCGTTTTAGTTTGTTATGTTCTTATTTCTTCATTTTTGTGTTAACATATGAATAAAACTATTAAAAGTGGAGTTCGAGAGTTATTGTTCTGCATGATATCCAAGTTCCAAGAAAAACAAGAAGAAAAAGAAGCTGAATTCTACAAAAATAAGAATGTTTACGTGTTTTGATAAATTTCTTAGGTTAGTATGATCTATTACTTTGATACTTTATGTAATTACTATTTTTTGTTTAAATTCTTTGTTACCGAATAGTTAACATAAGCCTAAACATAGACAGTTGTTTGATAGGATATTTTGTTTCTTTCGCAGAAAATCTGGAGGATGTGGTCGATGCAATAGTAAGAACTATTAAAAATCTTACTGATATAGAGCAGAAAGATAAAATAAAACTCAAAACCAGTACTGGAATTACTGCTTCAATGACTGGTTCGAAATAATGCAAAAGTGCATTAATTGAAATGAAGAATACTTTGAAAAACAATAAAACATAACTTAGGTATAACTTGTAAACAGTTTTTTTTATTCCTGATCATTTCGGTTTGCCCCTCGTACCAATGAGTAGTTCAAAAGGAAGGACGGTGAAGGAACACATTGTCAGAAACGCGTAGGTCTCAGAATAAATTCTGAGGCATGTATAACAGACCCGATTCGGCAATGGGCTCACCACCTATCACGTTAAGGGGTCGAATATTCTCGTTATTAGTGGGTATTTCAAGAAATGGTATACTTCTGCCTATCCCCTCGGGGATAAAAGGCGTGAGATTATTCATTGATTCATTATTCAAAGTTGTATTTTAGAATGATGTAAGTTCACGTTCGGTTTCACCCGCTTAGATCTCGTTTCTGTGGGAATACGGGAATAAAACATAGCCTACGTTACTCAGTGATAACGTAGCTTTCCATTGGGGAAAGAATTTTTATAATCGGTCCAGTGTTTTTAAGTTTATTCGTTAGAAACATTCAAAAATACAAATCTTTCCTCTCTATAATATTAGTAATAAATAATATGGTTTTAATTTTCCATGCAGTGCTAGCCATTTTAATATATGATTCCATAGGAATACAGTTACTATCAATCTCAATGGGAGTAGTTCATATTTAAAACAATAACAAAAAAATCCAAGTGTCAAGTAAGTTTAATCCATATACATCGAGGGATACCATGCTAAATTTTTTTAAATTTGCCGCGCTTTTTTGTTGTCTACTTTCATTAGCCAGACTTTATACTGTTTTATGTTTTACTTTTCAATAGAAATAAATGAGTGTGCAATTTACATCAACGGGGATAAAAAATAGCGTATGCTACTTAGGAATATTGTATCATTCTAATGCAGGTAGAAGAGTTTTTGATATCGGTTTAGTAGATTTTGAGTTTATTCGTTACAAACATACAAAAATAAAAATCTTTCTTTTTTACTATATTAGTGTAGACTAGTTGTTCGGCGCGATTTCTCCCACGTAAATTCGGTTCTTGTGGAAAACTTATAGTCCATGTTACTTCCAGAAAAGTAAGCTTTCCATAGATGAAAGAATTTTTAAAATAGCTCCTGTAGTTTTGGAGCCTATTCAATACAAACAAACAAACAAAAAATGTACATAATCTTTCCTCTTTATAATATTAGTATAGATATGTAGACCAATTATATTTATTCTCAACTAAAAACTATAGTAACATTGTTAATATTATGGTGTCGTTTAATTTGATACGGAAATTTTAATGTGGATATTTAATTTGAAGAAGTTACCTATTAAGTAGTTAGGAAAGATTCTTGTAGTGAAAAATGTCTTTGAAAAATCTCAAAACAGCGCTAAATAAAATAATCTGTTAAGTTAATAAATTCAGTACTACATTTTCCACCTATCTACTACATTTTCGGTTTAATTGGATTAATTAAAAAAAAACATACGATTCAAAATCAGATTCTGTGCCCCAGCAGACAGTCAATAAAAGATGCGTTCACGAAATAATCTTTAAATTATGACTCTCCAAATAAAATCTTAAAAAAAACCAGAAAATCGAGTTAACGTCGATTGGCTATGCAATATGTGTACACCTATATAATTAAATTCATTGACAATTAACCCTATTATTCCTAGTAATAAATATATTCATGGTCAGTTTGGCTGCTTAACCGATTTCTATGGTGGAAAGGATAATGTTTACATTTACAATCTCGGATCACGTGCAAAGTCAAGCTTTTAAAAGCTAGTTAGCTAAAAAGGTGGTATTAATTGATTCACCTACATATGACTCGTCTTAAAATTGAGATATTTAACTAAAGTAATAAGTGCACAAGGTTTTCTAATCACTCATCAAATTAATGTATAAACTACCTCCAACACATTACAGAATTACTGACATATTTGTATGTAAACCTACCTTGCCATTGCAAAACTGCAGTCAGTCGATTTTACGCTATTTGCTACTAAATTGAAATATTACTTAATCATTGTAACTTGTGCCATTGTGCTGAATACTACATACAAATATACAAAACCTACATTATAGCCCAAATTGGTTAAATTATGAAGTGAACAAGCATAAAACCATTACCTCTAATGGTCAAACTAATTTAGTGAGATATCAAAACATTTATAGGTACCTATTAATTAAATGTGACGTATTAAATAGTATCACAGCTATTACGAACTGATTAAAAGTGAATTCAGTTGACAGTTATATTTATGGTACACAAATTAAATAACGTGTTTAGAAAATAAAGTGTAGAAATAATATAATAAAACAGTGAAATATATCAAGAACTGAGGACTTACAAAGTTATTTTTTAAATTTAATAGATAAATCTTTGTTGTTTCAACTGTGTACAGTTTAAGATGGAATATACTCTTACCTGGACGCGACTGTTTATATTCTTTGTGATTTTTGGTAGGTTTTCTTTTTACTTTCATCATAAAAGTCTTTCACCAACTTCTAAAAGACTATATTTTTTTTTGAAATGTGTTTTGTTTAAAAAATACCATCTGCACGAGATAATGTTTAATTTTTTACTTTCAGACAGTTTACGACTGACAGAAGCAGCAGGACTACTTTCAGATTTACTCGGTGATGTCTCACAATCCGAAGGAGAAACCAATCGACCTAACCTTGTTTCGTGGCTATTACCAAGTGTAAATAATAATCAAGGAAGTTTCGTTCCTGAAAATAATTTTAATTATATTCAAGGAAATCATCGTCCTTATCCCAATCCAAACAACAGACCTATATATAGACCAAATCAAGAACATGACGAGCCAAATAATAACCAAGGATATAATGATAATGCTCAAGAAGATTCAAAATCTGGTAATCAAAACAAAGTGGAATGGAAGGTATTGCATAAGAGAAAATTCGTATTCCAAGCTCAACCTGTCCGTCCGTGGCCAGAAATGCGAGGAAAAGTAAAAATTACGACTGTCTATTATTTGCAACCAGTCAGGAATCAGAGGTCCATGGGCGGACGAGGACAGTAGACAATCCTATTGCGTCTCATTCTTTTGTTTGATGGATATATTAAAATTTAACTAAGGCTCTCATAATATTTTAATGCAAGCGAATAATTATTCATAAATTGGTATCCAAATGTTTCTATTAGATTGCCTTGAATATACTATTTCTATCATATTCATTTATCCATAGTTCTGGAGCTACAGATAATAGGTAATTTATAATATTTTATAATATAATTGTTATTGACCTAAACTTTAATGAATGACCGGAGTGAAGACACGCACTTGACTAATTATTATTATGGTTTAATAATAATAATATCTAATTTATTTATTTCAGACAATGTTCTTTTGATTAGTGTAAATTTTATGAATGTAATTAATGAATTTCTTGAATTATATATTTTATAAATATTGTCTTGCATTGTTATTGTACAGCTCATTATTAAATTGAATAACTACATAGGTAATATTGATTTCATTTTTTATCTGTAATTATTGTAAATTAATGTATATTTTCTTGGTAATATTGTATGTTTGCACAATTATAATATGGACATTAAAACCAAATACAATGGATAAATACTAATACTAAACTACTAGGCTTATACAACTCCGAGTATCATTGATGGCATTATTAAACAGCATCGTCGAATAGATGGTTATTTCTGGCACTTTAAGTATATAAGCTTAAGTTTCTGGATTTGTTTGTTATTTATTCTCATTCTAGTATTATTATTATTATTATTTATTTATCACTAGCTCGACGGGGTGAAGGAAAACTCCGTGAGGAAACCCGCAGGTCTCAGAATTAATTCTGAGACATGTGTAAATAGACCCGGTCCGGCGATGGACGCACCACCTATCATGTTTAGGGGTCCAATGTATCTCGTGAAATGTGGGTATATCCAATAATGGAATACCTCTGCCTACCCCATCGGGGATGAAAGGCGTGAGATTTTTTTTTATCTCATTCATAAATCATATGTAGGAATCTCACTTATATATTCATAATCATTGCATCTAGTATCGATTTCGGTATACTATATACCGGTATCTAAACTATATTATGTAGCATATATAGAGCGATTATATGAGTAGGTGTGTAGATATTGACGTTCCTATTATCTCAGTTGGTAGTGACCCTTCCTTCTGAGTCGGAGGTTGCAGGTTCCATCCCCGCTCATGGCCAACATTCGAGTCTGGGTGTTAATATTTATTGAAGTATGTTTATCAGTTGTTCAGTACCCATAGTACAGGCTCTGCCTAGTTTGGGACTGAATAACCGTGTGTGACTTGTGTCCAAAAAAAAGGTATATTATTAGATATATAAATAAGAAACTGCTTGACTTATGTATCATCACAGCCTCAAGTGGTAGGGATTTTGCGAATTTCCTACAACAACCTGAGACATCACCAAATCACCTAAACCAATTCTATGTAGCCAAAGTCGCAGGAAAAAGCAAGTACATATTAAAATAAATTTCTTGTTACGAAATATTTATTTTATATCTGAAAATTCTAGGGCCGCAAGTATTTCTAGTGCATAGTTTTATTGCACATGCCATAGCATAAACTAACATACTCGTATATCTAAAATGTAGCTTTCACTGTAGATACTCCGTGACAAGGCAGTTCTGTATAGAGAGGGTAGGTGGAGATAAAGGCTTGTCATGTGGGCACGTTCCGGGCGGCCATTGTTAGCTGTACGTGACGCGCTGCCATGTGCGCGCGCCTTTATTTCGGCCGCTGCGGACGGGTGCGCGTCCAAACTAGCATCGTTTGTTTGCTGTTCATTTTTAGAAACTAAACATTGTTCTTTTTGAATACATTGTCTTTGTTGGTGCTGTTCCGATTGGTTTTTGTTCTTTTGTTTTGTTTCAAATTCGTATTCAAAATTATATTTATTAAGACCGCCTGTTTCAGTAAATTTTTCAACGGATAGGTAAAGCCTATAAAATTAGCATTTACAGCAACGATATGAGTACCTAAATCAATTTTGCAACAATACCAACTGGAGACCCTATAAAGGTACATGGAGTAAAGACGATATTACTTATACTCAAAGTGTTTTAAAGTAGTAAAACTTATTATCCTCAAAAAAATAGCACCTTAAAAACTTTTAATATTTAAATAAATTATGGTGTGGTGACACAATCAACGCACAACTATTCTTACTGTGTATTCAAATAATCGATAAATATACTTAAATAGTTAGGTAGCATCATGGGCGTAGCTAGGGATTTTTCCTAGGGGGGGCCATGGCCCCAGCCATGAATCGGCCGGCCACGGCGCGGCAAGATGGTATGTAGGAAATAGGAATCAAGTGTGGATTTCAGTTGTCCTATCCTATTATTTATTATATTATACCAATTATTTTTCTTTTATCTGTGTTCTGGCCAAAACTATGTAGTAATGTTTATGTTTAAGTCGCTAAAATAGCTAAGTATACACTGACAAGAGCTCCGCTCTTAAATTACCAACAACAAGGTAAATCAAATCGACATTGAAGTAAGGAAAAAAGAAACCAAAAATATATAAATAGATCATGTGCATCTGGATTGGGGGACTATTTTTCAAATTATTGAGAAACGAAATTACCCTTACGGGGCATTTCGTAAAAATTTGGTAAAACTTAAAGCAAAGATTCTTAAATTTCTTAAACGTGAAACAAAAGAGTTATGGTCAAATAACCTGAGCCCTCAATCCTGACTCCTTTATGAAGCGGCATAGCCTAATCTCAGAATGTACTATCCCTGGGATAATAATTTTTATTTGAGAATTTAATTAAAATTTTCTTAAATACCTTCATTAAGAAATTCCCAAATATTAAGAATGCGACAATACAGATTTATGGCGGTTTAGCTTGGGCCCTCAATTCGTGAATATCTGTACTGATTAATCAGTAAAACATGAGTTTATCTAAGGAAAGAGACTTTAATATATTTGAGTTCAATATCGCTTAATATCGTTGGTAAATTAGTTAAAAGGAAATAACAACACAAAATTTAATTGTTAAAAAGTTAATAAAAATCGAATTTTCTTAAAACGTCTGAACTGAAGGCCCAATATTTTCGACAGTATTGTATAAAGTATTGTATTAAGTCTTCTACACTACCGCACTTTAGGTTAAGTATTTTATCCAATTTTTAATTAAAATGAAACAAAGCGTCCATTCTTCTAAATGCCATATTTTAAGAGAAAATTGATTTTGTTGCATTTTAATTAAAAATTGGTTAAAATACTTAACCTAAAGTTCGGTAGTGTAGAAGGCTTAGCCTAGTCAACACTGCCAAAAATATTGGGCCCTCGGTTCAGACGTTTTAAGAAAATTCGATTTTTATTTAGTTTTTTACAATCGACTTTGGTGTCGTTATTTGTTTTAAGTAATTTACCAACGATGTTGAGCGATATTGAACTCAAATATATTAAAGTCGAACTCCTTTGTTTGGCTGATTCCCCAGTACAGATATCCACGAACTGAGGGCCCAAGCTAAACCGCCATAAATCTGTATTATCGCATTCTTAACATTTGGGAATTTCTTAATGTATTTAAGAAAATCTTAACTAAATTCTCAAATTAAATTTATTATCCCAGGGATAGTAGTTACCTACTTTCTGAATATTTTGAAAAATGGGCCCTCAATCCAAATGCACATAAATAGGTCCACTCCACGACTTTGAAATTACAAAAATATGTTTTCAAACTATTTTAAGTTTTCTGTGTTTAGCTTTTTGAAGATGGTATTCGATTTCGGTAGTTGAGGATGAAGTTATTTTATGTATGAGGAAGGGTATTTTTCTAGGGTGGGCCCACAGCTTTCTAGGGTGGGCCCGGCCCACCCTGCCCCCCCCTTAGCTACGCCCATGGGTAACATATATATCCTGACACGAAATCACTTGTTGACCACAGACAGGAATCGAATCAACGACCTCTGACGAAGGCAGGCACTTGTTAATAACGGCAAGACATTTCACGTGAGATTTTTCTCGTTCCTCCTTTATTAACATTACCCTTCTGATGCAGTTAAGAAAAAAAATATTACCTTATAGACACTTCGGAGATGAAGAGGAATCTAACGAGGCTGCGCCTTTATTGAAATCTACCAAGCAGTTTTTTTTTATTACTATTTGAGCTTTTAAGCCTAAAGAACTTTAGCAAGAGCCAGTTTAGTTATATTTTGTGTTCGGTTTACATTGCGCTAAAGAACTAATTGATTTCCATCATCACTTAGATCTCTATTCCATGTCATATCTAAAAATGGTAATCTGCTCATTTGTTTGTTAACTTTTCACGACTAAACCGGTGGACCAAACTTGTTGAAATTTGGCAAGATTATAGTTTAGAAGACTTCTGATTATCTTGGAAGACACATGTCTAGAGGCGTCAATGTACATGCATAAAACTTAGTTTGTCCTTATTCTGTTTCAGACAGGTAAATACCTACAACATTGATAACTACTACTCCAAATCATTACGAGCTAAACATGGTATCTACATATGTATATACAATATGTAACAGAATAAGCGCAATTCCTGAAATTAGTTTGTTCAGTATCGACTACTTAATCGATTTTAGCTATTTTTAATGTGTTAATTTTTTTCCGAAAAATAAGTTAGCATATATAGCTGAATTTAGTGCTACCAATGGAAATTATTGTTCTTTATTTAAGAAAATTGGTTAGACACAACTAAAGTACGAAGGCAACATATTTTTTTTATATTAATGTACTAATTGCGGTTAAACGCTGTATACTAGCTACAAAATTTAGATCTAAATATATGGCTACAGGAAATAAGACAGTAATACAATAATAATATTCTGAATGCGTCATGCGAGTACATTAACTCTGTATACGAACAGAACATAGATTGTATCGTATATTCAACTGGCAACTCGCTTGAAAATTCAGGCGTCGCTCGGAGGGGGGGGGGGAGGAGGGGGTCGTTAGTGACATTTCGTATTCATGACGTCAGCCTCGGGCCGATTGTTTGCAATATTACTCTAATTGGAATTGTAATTACTTGCACATACTCCACGGCGGATAGTGCGCGTTACGTGTTCTAAATAATACTCGAGTATCGTCCACGTGTATTTTAGTGCTCCGTGGTTATAATAAACATGTTTATTTTGTACTTTATTTTATGCAGAAACTATATAAATATCATGAAAGGAATTAATTAGGATAAAATAAGATGTTTCTTCAACGCGAGGTGTAGTTTTAAAATCGTATATCTATCTATACCTACGTAATTAATTATCGTAAGAAATCTTATTCTTGTCTTTGTTTGTTTGTCCCTTCTTCACTTCGCAACAGAGCTACGGAGCAACGGATCGGACGAAGTGGTTTTTCGCAGATAAGTACCTAGTTAAAAACTTAAAAAAATACCTACATTTCATTTATCTCGGGAAAATACTTCATTCCTTTAGGATTTTTTTTATATACTACCAAGGGGGCTACTACAAATAAGTGACCTAAACCGCGGTTAAGTCATAGTGTTTAAGAATACAAACCACTGTATCTGACCAAAAAAAGACTAACAAATTTTTTTACAGTTACTGATCTCACACCTAAAGGTATCTGACATGGCTTAACGACTCTCATTGTGCGTAAATGCAACGAAAACCATACTCTCATGTGTCAGAAAATACCCTTAGCTCAGCAGTGGGCTGTTACGGGTTCATGACGATTTCACAATTTATGTGCTATGAAAAAAAGAATTAGGTATGAATTTATGGACTAAGCAAAAAAACCTTTAAAATATCAAAAAACAGGCACGACGACGGACGGTTTCGACGGTTCGGACGAGATCATAGTTTCTCGACATTTATAGCCCAGCCATGCATGTACCTACCATCCTACAGAAACTCACTTCCAAGAAAATCATGCCACACTATCTTTGTGCCACACTAGATCTTCAGTAAAGCTAATGAGGTTCTTTAGGACTATAGAGAAAGAGACAGATAAATATAGTCCTCTGTAGAGTCAGCTGTACAGTTTATTGATGTTTTATAAATAAAAAGCCGTGGTGCGAGTCAGCATTTTTCAACTATTTATTATAGATTACTTTTATAATGTAATAGTGGTAATAAAGCACTCGTCGCGAGTAGTGTTGTTTATCATTTATCATTTGAGTATCTACTCGCCCCTATTATCATCAACTTATCATCTATCAGCACTTGTAGGCGTTTACCCCCTACCTACATGTTTTGGTCTATGATAAGTAAATGTAAACAGTATCTAAAACATTTAAGTAAGTAAAAATTAGATTATGATAATCTTAAATAAATGATAGAAAATCAAGAACACAACTTACGAGAACTTAAGTAACATGACACTTATAAAATTAAATGCTTATAAACTAGTCACATAAAGATTCACTTCACCCTATAAATTTAATATTTTCTGTACCTACCTATATATTTAAGGTAAACGTAACATAAATGGTTATGATATTAATTCATTGATATGAACTACTTAGTTCATTTTTGAAGTGAAAACTTCTTTAGCGGCGTTGAGCACTTTTGTGGGATGGGTAAAAACTGTGAAACTCGCGTCAGGTCACGTGTGCTGATCGAAAAACCGTAAGACGGTTGGAGAGTAGTGTGACACCGAAATCGATTAATCGAACAATCGATTGTTTTTTTTCGATTGTCAAGTTTTCACTTCTGCCGGCACTCCCGGAGTGCAACCCGTGTTTTTTTTTATTAAAACCGTCAAATATTATAAATACAAAAGATGTATATTTTTAAATGATAATAACCAGTCACATCTTAAAGGCTGATTTGGATGACACTGGGTTCGATTCTGCATTACAGCGCCTAAACTTATTTTAGTTTAGTCCTGTCATTTTCTTTCTCATAGAGAAGAAAAGAGACGAGTGATATGTAGTCCTGTAAAATTAAAATTAGTCCTGTCAACTAAGGCATTTCATAACGTGTTTAGTGCATGTAAATAAGTCACGACTAAAATACAGCCTTTGACAGGACTAAATTCGGTAGGTTATCTTCTATCCCTTTTCTTTTTTTGAGGTAAAATAAAGACAGGAATAAACTAAAATAAGTTTAGTCGCTGTAATGCAGAATCGAACCCATTATGTGGCCTAATCGGATGCTGTGCTGGCTGTTCTTCGAGCAATAATTTTATACATGCTAATAATGTGTTTTTGGTCCAAACTGTCACTAACCGACTTCAAAACAGGAGGTTTAATTTTTTTATGTGTGTTCGCGGATAACTTCGTCGCTTATAACCGATTTTGATGATTATTTTTTTGTTGGAAAGGAAAAGAGATATCCCAAGGGTGGTACCATAATAAGGAACCAAGGATATGATCATGGCATCCCAAAGAAATCGAGGAGAACCTGCGAAAATCGTAGTGGCGACTAGTGCGTTTGTAAAGGGGTTAGAACATTTTTATATGCATATCAATGGAACACGTCATTACAAACATACCTACTTTCTTAATTGGAAAGATCTCCTTCGACTTTAAAAGTAAGAATTTTTCAAGGGGCTATATTTCTTACCTAATCGAGATGAATTTAAGTGATAGAAGAATTATAACCCCTAATAAGTAGTCTTGAAAAATTAAAACTTTTAAAGTCGAATGAGATTTTCCCAATTAAGAAACTATGTTTGTATGACGTGTTCTATTGATATGCAAAGTCTTAAGTAAAAGAGAGAAACTTTTTCTTTAAACGTCTTTGGTCTTAAGGTTGAACGCGCGAAACGAAAAAATTATTAAAATAGGTACCTATCCAAGATATGTTCCAACCCCTTTTTTCATTAAGTATTTTAAAACTCTACTAGGTTTTTAATTAAGGTCTGGAGTCGATCTGATGATGGAGCCGAAAGACAGTCGAGGGAAGATACAGCAATTACCTGGTGTTGATTAATTTGTATTAATGAGAAACTTTACACCTAGATGGGTAGTGACTGTCATTAGGGGTCTGATGATAAATTAAAAAAAAAAAAAAAAAATCAATTACTGTTGCAGGAATTCTGTCACTATGATTAAAAAAACTTTTGTTTTTATTGGATACAGGAGCACAGGTGCGGTGCTGTAGTGCGACGGCGGCGGATGAGAGCCGACGGGCAGCGCGGGTTGCTGAATTGTTTTTATCTTATTAACTTATATATTGCCAGGCAATTATCAACATAATATATACATAAAACGGTGTAATTAAAGGGCCTATAAACATTACATAAACACATCACGTGAAAATCTCGTGAAATGTGGGTATATCCAGTAATGGAACACCTCTGCCTACCCCCTCGGGGATAAAAGGCGTGAGATTATATATTATTATATATAAACACATCATAGAATTATTTTAAAAGTTAAAACTATCTATAGGTAGGTACTTACCTACACAAGTAACGTATTTATCAGCTTTGTATTTCAATTTTCCATGCAATCATCATGTTTATTGACTAGTATGATCTAAATTGTACTTACGGTAAGTAACATTTATTTAAAAAGAAAATATACATAAATTTAGAATAATTAGTACATATAAAAATGTTCTCCAAAGAGGAACCATGTGGGAATTGTACTTACTATATTTGACTTATACTATGACGTCATATTTAGGTAAGTGAACAAGTAGGAAGGTACATCCCAATGTCAATAAATAAGCTGGTAAGCATCGAAGAATTGCGATTACCTGCTGTAGTTGTTGTAATCTTGTAGTACATACGTTGTGTTATTTTATAGCAATTCAAGATATCTACAGCACCCCAGTCCCGCGATGGGCTCACCTCGGAGTCTCACTAGGTAGGTAGGCACTATAGATATATTTTCACGAATGTTATGATTTTATATAAGCAAGCTATCATCTTCAGTATACCTACTGCTTATACGTTCGAATCTACTACAAAAAAAGGCTACCTGCATTTGTTTATACCTATTGATATTAGAGTGTTGTTGTTGTACTCACCCGTGTGGTCCTGCAGCGAGCGGCTGAGTGGTGGCGCGGGCGGCGTGGCGCCGTGCTCGCCGTACATCCCGCCGAACTCCTCCGCTGAGGACGACGACGCGTTGCTGCACTTGCGGCCCTTGTCCGGCGTGTACTTGCTCTCTCCCGACGGCAGGAACTTGGCGTCGGGCTGGTGGTCATCCAGCAGCCCCGGCACGCCGAGCAGCCCCCCCACCAGGTTCGGCCGCAGCTCCTCCATGATCTTGGAGCCCTGGCCGCAGCCACCGCCGCCCGTGAAGTTGAGCTGGCGGCTGAAGAACGCTGGGAATATGTTGAACTGCTGCGGGTCCGGCAGCGCGGCGAGGTGCGGCGCGGGTGGCTCGCCAGCCCCCGCGCACGCCGCGCTCTTGAACTCCACCGTGCTGTGGCCGGCTCGCGGGCTGAGCGACCAGCGCGGCTCTCCCGCGCTTCTCGCCTCGTGCTCCGGCTCGCCGTCGGCTCGGCCCCGACGCTCACCGACTAACCACATTATAGTGACGCCGTGCTCGCCGAACACGCCGCCCCGCGCGCTAATTGTTCGCGACTGCGCGAGAGGCCCTCACGTCGCCGCCCACGAGCCAGAGCGAAACGGCCTGCTCCCGTGCCCCCGTAATCGATGTAAAATCTTTATGGGGATGCTGCGTCTCGTTCAGTGCGCGCGGGGGCGTCGCGAAGGGGCGCGGCAAAACGCTGATTGGCCGCCGCCCGACCCGCCGCGCCACGGCCGCTGCAGGCAGAGGAGCCTTTTCTTTGTTTTATTGTCTCCATGGTTTCTCGTCGCTGCTGCGTTTAAAGTTTATACTTTTCTCCATGTTTTCTTTTACAAAACGCGAATTCATGTATGAACTTCTTGAGGTAGAGTGTGAAACGGAGAGGGGTGCAGGTTTCAGCGACACGAGTGCTTTGTGCTATTGTAGTGCGGCTGTATGCAGAATCAAGGCAACGACGCGAGCTAAGCTTATACAAATGTCTACGATGTTGATTCTTTTGTGATATTACAGAATTTCTTCTATTAAAGTTGAGTATTATAGAGTGTCTTGTATTAAAAACAGAAAATCTTTTCCTAACGTTTTTAATGATAAAACTCTTCAATAAACATAATGTTTGTTTTGTTTTACTTAATATCACAATTATTATCTCACAAATTTTATTTTTACATTGAATAACATAATCTAAGCACATTATTCGAGCTTAGTAGAAGTTCATAGGTAAGATTTTAATCATATACTTACAATAGCTGGCGATATACCTAAACAACCTCTCGTCCAGTACGTAGAGTCCTAAGAGATTTTATCTATAATAATAATAATAAATTGTGGGACACAATTCACACAAGGTTATTTAGTCCCAAACTAGGCAGGGCCTGTACTATGGTTACTAAACAACTGATAAACATACTTAAATAAATATTAAACGACCAGACACGAAGCCAACAGACATGTTCATGCACACAAATGTTGGCCCCGAGCGGAAATCGAACCCACGATCTCCGACTCAGAAGGCAGGATCACTACCAACTGAGCCAACAAGCCCGTCTCATCTCATTTTATTCAAAATTTAGCTAAAATATATTCTAATTTAAGTACATCTTCAGAAACAAAGAAGTCAGGAAACCCCTTTTACTACAAAATGCACATATTGCAAATTGTAACACAATATCAAAGTATACAAAAGGCAAATTGGCTAGAAATGAATATTAACGTTGCCGAGAGTGAGCTGCAAGTGTGTCACCCATTCATATTTAAAGATAGGATCAAGCAACCCTTCACCCGGCCCCTTGACGCAGCGGTCGCGATGTTATGAATATCATTAACCGGATCGAGTTCGCGGCAGAACCAGATCAGATAAGATGTGATGGTAATCAAATTTATTATTTAAAACCACAATTGAAATATCTTTATGCTTCGGTACGATTTAAATTGAATGGTAGAATATAGTACAAGTGTAGGTACCTAATATCTACTCTTAGCAATAGCAAGCGCTCGCAGCCCTGCGGTACCAGTGTTATTGTAACGATCATACTGGTTAAGCAAAGTTGGGCGCGGTCAGTCACCGAATGGGTGGTATCACGAGCTCTTCCATGTTTCGGAAGGGACGTTAAATTGTTGGTCCCGGATTTCGTTGTTTACGCACAATCCTATCAGGTGTATACCTACCAAGTACTTACCCTTCAGTGACTTGAAAAATTCTGACAGTTAGGCGGCCACTAGCTTAACATCATTTCCTAATCCGCAGTGGGCTCGCATGGGAGATTAAAGCTGATACTTTCTCATGTGTGGGGAAATACTCTTATATCGGCGTGGGCTGTTACGAGTTGTTGATGATGATAAATATACCTTCTAGCATGAGGTCAACTGAACAAATACTAATACTTGTACATTATTTATAAAAACCGGCCAAGTGCGAGTCGGACTCGTGCACCGAGGGTTCCGTACAACCTTGCAAATTTATGGTTTTCGTAATTTTTCCTTTATCTATGCTATAAGACGTTGCTTCGTACCAAATTTCAAGATTCTGAGTTCACGGGAAGCACCCTGTAGGTTTTATTTCCCTTGCAAGTGTCGAAAATTTGCGGCATAAACGGCTGTATCTTTTGATTGCGTTGGCTTAGAAGTTTGATTTTTTCACAGCTTCAAGGGACAGTAGACCTGAGTAATTGATATAAATTTCAGCTTCATACCTCCACGCGTTCCTGAGAAAAAGGGTCTTGACAGACGGACGGACGGACGGACAGACGGACAACAAAGTGATCCTATAAGGGTTCCGTTTTTTCCTTTTGAGGTACGGAACCCTAAAAATACTAAAAATACTAAACTCGACTGCGTATAACAGGCCCTGAAAAGAATGAACACAGTACTCTCCATTAGTGTAATGGGGTAAAAATGTAGCCTTAGATACTCCAAAGATGAAGACGAATGTAATGAAACCTCGCACATTGCTCACATACACCTTAAAACATTCTGGAACAGTCGATTAAAAAATATCTATACTTCTAAGTACGAGTATACTATAAAGAGGAAAGATTTGTATTTTGTATCTTTGTTACGAATCAACTCAAAAACTACTGAACCGATTTTAACAATTCTTTCACAAATGGTAAGCTATAATCCTTGACTAACATAGGCTATATTTTATTTCCGTATCTATAAATTACTAAAACAAGACTGTTGTCTACCACTTCAGGATGTTAGTTAAAAAAATATATAAATCACTATCTGACCCAGTAAACGTTGTTCTGTCATATAAAGGGGGCTGTGGAGGTGGGAGGATGAAAAATACTTACCAAGTATAAAAAAAAATCGGTTGAGCCGTTTTGGAGGATTGCAACTTAAACACCGTGACTGATATTATTAAAATCAATAAACATGAAGATCATATTCAGTCTGCGATGGAATATATGCAACTATTTGAATACATTACCAGTTACCATACAGAGTATTTTAATTTAAAATTTTATAAAGAGATTAAGGTGTTTATATGTGTACCTATTTATAGGAGCAGTGATAGCCCTGTGGTTAAAGAGTCGGCTTCTCATTCGTGAGGCTCGGGTTCGAATCGGGCATATACCTAAAAAAATTGTTTTAAAAAGAAAGCCTACGTAAGTACATTTAATTTATCAGTATCTCGACGGTGACGGAAAATATCGTGAGGAAATCCGCAGGCCCAGAATTAATTCTTAGACATGTGAAACAGACCCAGTCCGGCGATCAGCTTACCACCTATCACGTTTAGTTGTCCAAAGAACATACACAGGTGAAACGGGGGTATTTCCATTTCTGGAATAACTCCCTTATAATATAATAATACCCCCTCGGGGATAAAAGGCGTGCGATTGTATTTTAGTTTTATTTATTATATGTATTTTAAAGGAAGGTAATTTTAGGAATTATAATCATAAAAAAATGAATTTCCGATATCGAAAAATATTCTACTGATAGACATATTTGATGGTAAAAAAAAAATAATAATAATAAAAAAATAAACTTTATTACTTCTTAATAAAATGCTGACAAAAATGAGACACTCCCAGTAAGTAATAAAATACTTGTGTTGGGGTTGTCTCGCTCGTTCCCCGTGACAATTCTAGCGGAGTAGTAACTAAGTAACTAAAAGAAAACAAAATTGCTAGTTCTAAAGCATTATACCACAAACTTAAGTATATTCCTAACGTAATTCATGTACGTAGGGGTGTGTGTGTGTGGGGGGTGTGTGTGTGTGTGGGGGGGGGTGGGTGTGGGGGGTGTGTGTGTGTGGTGATGTGTGAAGGGGGTAGGGGGTGGATTGCGCATGAGTAAGAGGGTGAGATTGGGTGTGAGTTAGCCCTACGAACTAGTCTTGGGATCGGAAGCTGTCAAGACAGCCTCCACTAACCTGTGTGTAATTGAGAGTGTATACCTAGGTGTTTTTCATAAATTTCTACGAGGTGCAATAATGCAAGTCAATCAGGTGACCCTTTTCAGAAGGGATTCGGTCTCATCATATGATAAAGTCAAAAACCAGTCCAACAGAATTTTCTTACAGTCATACGATTGCAGAGGGTAGATATTTAGTTTACGATTTGCTGCATTATAAATGAACACAGACTGCGAGCTATATTGGCGCTCAGCGAAAGTCGTACGAACTCGATTGGAAGGTGCCACATCCTTATTTCTCTTAATTGCTTTACTGCGATCTAACGGCAGTTTTTTATGTAGGTCAGTTATTAATCTATAAATGTATAGTCGTCTCACAGACAGTAAGCCACTAAGCCTATACAAATCATGAGTGGGGTATCTGTATGGCTTGAGATACATAACCTTCAATAGAGATCTCTGAGCCCTTTCCAGGCCGGATGGTGTTCTAATACTTCTAATAAAGAAGTACCTATTTCTTATTGCAGATATTTACACAAATGATGATGAAAATGTAATAGATCAAGTGATGTTACCCATGGAATAATATATATATATATATATATATATTTCAATTAAGAATTTGCAATTAAAAGACCAAGAAAGTTTAATTGATTAGTGAGTGCATTATAAAGTAATTCTCATTCAATGTGTTGTAGAAGCTAAACCTTGAGTGAAGTGAAGCAAGGTAAGTTATGAACTAGTTGAGGAACCAAGTATGTGATTTTAATAAGTGTAAAGGGGTCCTTATTTACTCAGCTGTACTTAATGTACACTACATAACTAGTAAGTCTAACAACATACAACATTTGTCTAGCTACTCAAACGTAGCTAAAGCTCCCAAGTCTCACTTCAAGGAGCGGGGAATCAATTAAAACTAGTAATAAAGTTCTAAGACATTTCAGTTCTCCCTTACGTACACCCCTCCAACTTTCCTTTACTCGAATTCTGTTTAGCTTTATCCCGTGAAATAACTGCCATGCAGTGCTGGTTTACATAACCACGTAGCAGAAGTAGCAAATGCTACGCGCATTAAGTAGGCCCGTATCAGGGCGTAAAAAACTAACAAGTATACGTATGGTATACCATCTATCGTCTAATTGAAAGACGGTTGGGGATGAAAGGCGTGAGTGGTTTAATAAATTTCATTTTTATTTTACTTTAACGTACAGACGTAGGTTAATATTGTCGCGTGTTAAGGTCGGATTCATCTAGCGAGGAGTGTTCCAATTACCTATCCCAAAAAGTAATCGCCAACAGTCTTTTGCGATTTAATATCCAAGCAATTTAGTCTCTGTTGGATATTAAGATTTTTAATTGAAGTCTGAATGACGTCATGTCACCGGATGTCAGTATACCTACGTGACTTTTTATTTTACATTTTAATTACCCAGTTTTGCCGAGTCTGCTCGAATTATGAAGTCCACGTGGTCTGGAAATTATTTTGGAATCGATCACAATCACCAATTTGTTCCTTTACTTACCAAAACTATTATGAACAATTCACTATTCATAGAACTTTTGAACCCAGGAACGTGAGTACAAGTTTATTCACGTTTATAAAACAGCTTACTGCTGGTAAATGTGTCTTACATTAGGGAAGTAGAATGAGCAATCAGTAAGTTGAAAATAAAAAACTGTAAGTTGAGCGTTGAAGTCTTTTCTATGAGATACGACAAATTAAGAAAACCATTTTCAGTTTCAAAATGAGTAAACAATATTTCATGAATTTATTAAATAGAGGATTAGTATATAATATCAAACAATAAATACTTGTATAAAAGTTTCCATGCTAATCCCAACCTTTTTTTTAAAAAAACCTTTAATCATCGATTTATTTTTAATTATTGTTTCTTGTAAGCCAACAAGTAACTAAGCCAACATGTATAATCTGCTTCGTTGTGTTTTTAGATAGTATAACAGTAGGGGCTGAAAGAGCTATATTTGTTTTTTTTTTCATTTTTTTCATGCTTCGTAGCAACTGATGAAAAAAATATAAAAAGTACCATACCCCATGATGTCAAGTTTTCAAAGCAAAAATAGTGAAATGATTTGTATTAATTTGAGATTTATAAAAATACCACAGGAAAAATAAAATGATGTACCTCTGTGTTTTTAAGAAATCATTTGTCCGACTCGCTTTGTCAAATTCCCATACCTAAATGAAAAACTAAAAATCACAAAAAAAAAATACTCATAATCAACTCAAGTTTTCTTATAAATGATCACCATCTCATTGGGCTTGCGTGGAAGATTATGGCCCATACTTACTCATGTGTGAGGAAAGACTTAGCTCAGTAGTTGGCAGTTACGAGTTGATCATGTGTGTAAACGCGATGAAGTACCTACAAGCTAAGAGTTGTCTGCCACGGATGTACTTATTTAAATTGCATTTATTTACAAAGATAATATACATTAATTTACAATAATTACGGATAAAGAATGTCCTCCAAAGAGGAACCATTTTAGACAGTGCCCAGAAGACTGGTCGCATTCCGTCTCTGGATAGCTAGACTGATCGTTTGAGTTGTCTTACCATGTTTCTGTCTAATTCGCTGTGCAACACATTCTGTATAACTCCAAAATTTGAATTAAATCGTAACAACTAATCAATTACTCATTCTATAATATTACCGGCAGCTATCGCAAAATTTATGATGCAGCTTTCAAACAACTATTTCTGTAATTTCAGTTAATCAAACGGCATCATTAACATGATTGGTAACGTCGCTGAGTTAGTATATCATTCATTCCACATGAGCTCCGAAAGATTCACCGCCAAGTTTTAATGTACTCGGAAACTTCCAGCGAATGGGGGGAGTGTGAAAATTGTATGTGTTCTCCCTGTAATGTTCGAGAAGTCAGTGGGTAAATGGTTGCAGGTTAACTCTGGAAAAATATGTTCAAAGAGAAAATATGATTTCTTGAAAATCCAAAGAATGAGTAAGATTTGATATATGTGTAAACAAAACTCGGAAAGAATGCAAAATAAAGCGGTTAAGGTCGACAAAAATTATTAGCCGAATGTTATTATAAGGGTTGAATTTTAATTTAATACCTATAGTTTAATTTTACTTGGATTTTGTAACGTGAATGCTATCAATATTTACCTTTCCACGTGTAAACTGGAGAACCAGTCTAAAGTTGATCTGAGTCCTTCACACAGACTACTTTTCGTTTCGAAAAACCTTTCTAGGGAACGTTATAACCTAAGGTTCATTCGGACGGAGTCCGCCACCAATGTATCACAATCACAAAATATGCTTTGATCCCAGTTTTATCGATCACTAGTTATATTCATATTGTGACAGTTTTCATTTCTATCTACAAAGTCTATTAAGGTTAGATAAATCATTGTAAGATGTAAACTGCAACAATTTGCACCATTTGTTCGAGCATGTGCGCGGTCCGCCCACTCTCCCTCCGTTTGAGGCGCTCTAATTCCAATTTGTATTTTGTATCCCTGTAATATTATATAGGTACCTACACAATGGACTCTCCCAAATTACATGTCTCCGCTGCATGAACTGTGATTGTAGCCACATGGCTACTGAAAATAAAATAAATCAGATATTTTGAAGTTAATAGTAGCTATATAGATTTATAGTTATTTATTTAGGCAGGTAAAAACAAAAAGTATAAAAGCAATTTTGAATTGAATTTTCCTAATAAAGAAAAGCTAGCGCGGGGGCGCCTTTAAAAAAATTTGACTAAATTGACATACATACATACATAATGTCACGCCTCTTCCATTGGCGTAGGCAGAGCCAATAGACCGCCAATTGCTATGAACCAGGTAAATCTTTCTCTGTTTTCTCAATTGACCAAATCACATTACTTATATAGGGAGGTAATTAAGATATTCTTGTCCACTCGTGTTCCTAAGCACATTTCTCATGCTTTGAGCTTTTCTACATAGTAACTTACTGTAGATTTGGAAACCACCGCCTTGCTATAGACGGCAGTTGAAAAAGAAAAAGTAAGTAATCTAATAATAATAATATTCAGTATATTGCATGGGGCAAAGGATTTCAATTTAAATTCAAACGTTATCGTTATAAAGAAAGATAAATTGTAAAGACCATCTTATACCGATCCATAAATTTATAGTGATACTTTAATCTTGCGGTGACAGGAGCAGATTCTGAAGGGTCATCTAAAGTTGGCGACGTATTTTGGCTCGGATAAACGGAGGCCCGCGCCGTCGCAGCCATTAAAAACTTATTAAACATCATCTCGAGCAATTACCTCCCCCTTCTGTAACAACCCCCTCGCCTTTCCCCTCGGTCTCCCTGAGGACTTCTATTTAAAATAACTATAAATATACAGTGTAGTCGAAATCTGTACTTAGAGAATATTATTTAACTCATATATCTAGTTATAGCTACAAGAGCAGTTGACTATAATGACGAAATGTATAAATAAAATGTATTGGTTTCTGCAAATTATTGTTATTCCATATAGCTTGAAATAAGATTCATACGAGGATTGAGGAGGATCTCAATATCTTTGGCCACGTGTGCAACTTCAATTCTTTTCATATATCTACTTACAATATATTAAAATGAAAATGTATTTTATTCTGTAGGTAATAAGAATTGCACTCAAAGAAAAGTCAATAGTCTAATAACAAGGCACACCAAACTCGTCCATGAAGATTGGCTAAATGTAAACAGCAGCCCATCTCCACCGACGAGTAGCTGGTTCCAAATGCAGTACCCCGAGAAGAACCAGCAAGAAACTCAAGGGCAGCTCTTTTTAATCTCGTGTCTTAGGTACAGTCAACAAAGTTGTTAGGGTTACATGGCCAGTAACTAAGAATTCATTTTTCTGGGGAAGTCATAAATAAATCTTATTGATTAATGTTTATTTCGAAAGGTATCTTTGATCCCTATAATTTACCAAAAAAATACTATAAATAGATTTAAGGCTTTAAGAGAAAAGTGAATCTTAATTTTTGGCCATGTAACACTAACAACTTTGCTGACTGTACTAGTATATTCTGATGTTTGATCAGTTTATTTTCATGTTTATTCAATGTTTTAGCGAGAAGCACGCATTTTTCTATTTTAAAACATGGACGATAAATCACAGTGAATAAATAAGTATTAACATGTTAAGAATAACAGGTTTAATAAAAGGTTTTGTAAATAATGAAGAATCATGAACTTTTATTATGAAAAGAGAGAACAAAAAATAATGTGTACTATAGTGAATGTTGCGGGCAACATGATCTGTTAATAATATCCAATCAAAGTACAAGCTCTATCGCATTTAAATATGACCGATCCTAGCACTAAACGGCTTCGAAGAAACTATCTACACAAGAATATGTATCGTATATCGCGGAGGCTGCGGACCGGACGCGGCGCGGCGCTAACAGGAAACTGTCACGGCAGCGGCTACCCGGAATCACCCACTATGCTTCGCCAATCGGCGAGTCACTTCTATTACACTCTTATTACAATAATGCGGTTACTTTAATATATATTTAGATTTTTTTTTCGACGGCCACATTTCTAGCAAATTATGATTATGCATTTATAAAATACCGATCTATTTTCGTTTGAATTATCAATTTGCCGATTATGTAACTATTGAGAATCGATAGTTTTATGTTAATTGTTGTGAGAAGCCTATTTGCTAAGTTGGTAGTGACCCTGCCTTCTGAGTCGGCGGTCGCGGGTTCGATCACCGCTCGGGGTCAACATTTGTGTGTGTGAACATGTCTGTTGGCCTCGTGTCTGGGTGTTAAATATTTATTTCAGTATGTTTATCAGTTGGAATTGTATATACCAAGCTACGCAAATGCCACCAATGTACGTTTCCATCTATTAAGAAACATCGAATTATAAATAGTTCTTACCAATATATTACTCATCCCTAGAAACTGATTGATATGGAATCGACGCGGGGGCCAAAAGCGAAAACAATTTATTTTTATTTCGAGAAAAAATCATAACATTTATTAAGGGACGTCCTTTCATATTACGAGGGGACATTTACTGTCGACTGGGTACAAGCGACCCTTGAAAGGGGTCCTCACCTGTTAAAAACTAGAGAGAGCGAGCAAGAGAATCGTGTGTAGCTCCCTTCAAAGCATACCCTTCCATTTTCCACGAAACGTTTGAGAGCTAATTTTATAATTCATCCTTTTTGGATCGTTTTCCTTGATTAATAATTTATATAGCGTCCCCAATGGACAGGTTAATTGGGAAAAGTACCTACATAATTAATAACTAACGAATTTTGTTACATCCAACGAAAACGCCTCATTTGCTGCGGAGGTTTTATGACTGATCGTGGTAAATAGAATAATTGTCATGGATTTATTAAATTTTACTGCTTCGTATGTTCTGACATTTTAATTAAAAGTATTATTATACATATAAGTATTATATTGAGACCAAAAATTGTCTTTGAAAGGGGAACCATGTGGAACAGTCCTCAAGAGAATGTCTGCATTTCTCTGGATAGCTAGGCTGACTTTGATATTGGTAGCCTGCTCTGTCAGCCCTCTGGTCACCTCTGCTCAAACGGCACAAACACGTAGCGACCATTGACATCCTATATTTATGCCTTGCTATGCTCTTGAATATTTATATATTTATTATTTCTTGTTCACTGAAGAACAATTATTTAAGTATTCATTACTAACTCGATGGTGAAGGAAAACATCGTGAGGAAACCCGCAGGTCCTACAGTTAATTCTGAGGCATGTGTAATAGACCCGGTCCGGCGATAGGCTCACCACCTATTACGTTTAGGGGTCCAAAGAATATCTAGTGAAATGTGGGTATATCCAGAAATGGAATACCTCTGCCTACTCCCCAACGGATACAAGAGGCGTGAGAATTTTTATTTATTTATGAAGAACAACAGACAAGCTGTAAAATTTCTATAATATGAAAATCTACCTATTACAAGGACTACAACTTTTGTAGTGCTAAAATGCTAGATCTACTATGCAAGGAGGAGCTTCGGTGCAAAACTACGAGTACACAATAAACGGTCCATAGTATTTGAACAATGCAAGCTACAAGTAACTATTATGCTAATTGTGGTTTTGTTTTGTTATTTCAAAGTGGGCGTCCAAAATTAGGTAGAGAATGGGAGCGTCAATTGTTTGCAAAAATATTTTGACAAGAAAATTCTCACTTGTCGTGCTGTCAAAATTGCCACGTAATTTGGAGCGCGCGCACGTTGCCCGCCCATAGTTAATTTTGAAATTAGAACGCATAACTTTTTTACTGCCGCCACGTGGCAGCGGGGATTGGCACAATGCCATTGTGTTAAAAAAATATAAATGTTATTATTTTATTTGTGTTCTGTACATAGATAAAACTCTAGATTGTAGATAAGACCTAATAAAAAGTGAAACGTTTTTAAACATAAAAATAAATATACAGGACCTAATATTATTTTTTTCTGAATCAAAAGTGGAATCGATTTTAGTTGGGTTTTTAATACAAATATAATCATAATTTTAATAAACACCTTATTTCACGATCAACAGCTTAATTTGAATTTCATCATCATTGTAAAAAAAACGTTTATGTATCGTTTTCAAAAAATATATTATATTGTTACAAGTTATAACTGAAAAATTTATCAGAATGTATGAGGTGAAATAATAATATTTAATTTGTACTTAAATGAATGTAATTAGGTATTTCTGTTGTTGAATTATATAACTACTTAATTATGTGTAATGACAACCTTGAATTACCTCCCGTTTTTTCAGAAAAAAGTACTTCTGATACTAAATAGTAAGTAGCATTTAAACAGATCTCTTCCCTTGATTTAATAATGTAGGTCTCGTTATTGGTCTTCACCTCAGAAGTGTCACGCGTTTTTTTTTTACCAAAAATAGGGAACACATTTCAGTGTCTTTTACACGCAGTCGGAATTTTTGGTGTTCAATTAATGTACTTGTTTCACCAGTATACCTCAATTTTACCAACTCAGTAGAACCCAAAAAGCCTAAAAATATTTTGCTGACATTTTTCCTTTTTCCACCGACGAGCTGCCGTTGTTTTACCTTGTACCTGATGCGATGTCAAACGAACGCGCGGCAGTCTTAAAAGCTCACCAATTACGGGCTAAAAGCACCTATGGCTTGCTTGCTTCGCCCCGCGGTTTCACTCTCTCATCAATTTTGCAAGCCTCTCTCCAAGTTAAAAACTTTGCTTCGTTTTAGGAGGAATCGGTAAACATCTAGGGTCAGGTTTATCTGACGCTGGCAAGACAGGGTTGATTGTGTTAAGTTAAGAACTGGTTTTTAAGATCTAAAATACTCGTAGATCTTATTGAATATATGATTTTAAGATAAGTAGGTATAATATCAGTGATAGCCTTACGGTTAGAGATCCTGCTACACATGATGATAATCAGTGAGGCGCGGGATCGAATCCTGGCATGTACCAATGAGTTTTTCAAAACTTACGTACATATTTATCACTAGCTCGACGGTGAAGGAAAATATCGTGATTAAACCTGCAGGACCTAGAATTAATTCCAAAACATGTGTCAAAGACTCGGTCTGGCGACGGGCTCACCAACTATACCTATCACGTTTAGGGGTCCAAAGAACATCTCGTAAAAAGTGGGTATATCCAGAAATGGAATACCTTTGCCTTCCCCCTGTGGGATAAAATGCGTGCGATTATTTATTTTTATTTATTTATTAAGCTAAGTATCAGTTATATTAGAGTTAAATATTGAAAGACTTTGTCGGTAGGTAGGTAATTATAAAAATTATGAGTAATTGTAATAATAAATTGGGGGTTGCAACATGGGTTTTTAGTTTTATATTAATTTATAATATAATATGTTAATTTTATATCTAACTAGCGACCCGCCCCGGCTTCGCACGGGTGCAATGCTTATAAGATTTTCCTAAATTTTCTTTGCTGTAAACCTCACGGAGCCCGAGACCTTTCCAACGAATGCAAAACCATAGAAATCGGTTCGTTCGTTCTGGAGTTATAGCGTCAGGAAGGAAAACCCGACTTATTTTTATATAGTAGATAGTAGTGCCATTTAAAATTTGCCATATTAGGTCAAAACCTAGACTGGTAAAATAAATCAACCAAAAACCTACGTTTCGTTTTTGTCTATTCAATACAGTTTATCAAAACAATACATCAACTTTAAAAATTGTGAATAAATTCTACAGGCAATCAGCCTCTGTCATAAGGTTAGTCTGAACTAAACTCCCGTAAATCGATCTACATAGTTTAAAAAGCCATTTTTCGCGTTGCGAAGTAAATGTGTCTTTTTTCAGATACGCTAAGTAGCGCGGCGAGTTTTTCAACATTTTCACAGATTAAATGAGCGGAAAAATGTTTTCTCTTTTTTCGCACGTTGTCGGTTCACTCGCGAACGGTACGTTTATCGACTTTTACTCTTTGCCTGTCTATATAAAACTCATGTACCAGTAATAAGGCTTATTCGTACATAATCCTCTATTGTAATATCAAACAAGACGAATTATTTGTAACACGAAATGGTGTTCCAAGAAATGTTTTCTTCTTCTGATTTTATAATGCGAATCTTCCGCGCGTTGTTTTCCGACCTAAAGAGGCTTAAAACAAAAAGAGGACCAATCTGAGAGCCACAAGCAAACCTTAAAAACTTTCCGACATGAAAGTTTAAAAGTGATCCTGGTGGGGGCAGCTCTCGGTGGGGGTGGAGGCGGTTGCCAAGCAACGGCACCCAACCCGCTCTGCACCGCAAATCTCCGTTCGGTACAGAAAACCGAAAATTTATTGTTCCTAACATACGGATTTGCCTATGTTTTATTTAGTAGGATTTTGTATTGTTATTGACGCCCATTGGAAATTGTATCGTCATTCTGGTATATCAGGTGGTTAAAGATAGAATTTAAAAAATATTATGATTTCCTCTTCATTAGCAAATAAAATCTTTTTTGACTATTTTTAAATATGACTAGTAATTTTCCATCATTATTTTAACCAACATAACGATTAAAAGTAACTGTACTAATGTGCCAAATTATTTCAGGAACTAAGCAATGCGCCCAGCTCTTTTGCCCTCAAGGATTAAATTTTCACTTCCCGTCGGAACATCAAAAAATTCATTCCTAGGTACTAAATTTTACGTTTCATATTTCAGCTTCATGTGATAGTTAACGAGATTTCGTGATGATCGAGTCAGTAAATGAGTGAGTTAGTATTATTTCGGTTTTATATTATAATACTAGCGGATACCGAGCGGTATTCTTTACTTCTTAGAGCTTATTTACGTCATTTGTATCTGTGTTTGTAGGACCCTTTGTGCAGAATTCCATGCTTCTAGACCCAGCGAGCGGTTTCGGCTATGCGTTGATCGATCAGTCAGTCAGTCAGTCAGACAGTCAGTTTCTTTTTTATTTAAACAGAAATTAAATTGAATTCATTAAAATATATATTAACTATATATATATATATATATATATTATTGACGAATATATATATATATATATATATATATATATATATATATATATATATAACGGGGATTTGTTACCAGAAGAGTCAGACATGGCAGAGCTTCAAAATAATAACGCAGGATTCCTCACACAGGCTTCTAATTCGTTGATCGCCAATTCAAAATTAACAAGGATAACGCGATTGTCTAGATTCCAACAGATTTAGTGGGAAACGTAGGAAGTTTGACACGCAGCAATCGGAACCCGCCTGCCAGCTCCGAATCTCGCTAAAAAGGTCATCACTCGGCCATAGTTTCCGCTTTCATCCTCTTTTACAGGTTAGCCAACCTCAGTTGACAGTTTAGCCAACATTATGCACTTTATAAAGCGTTGCCATCACTCGTGCTAACCATCCCCAAGTCGTAACTTGACGTTTCCAATCAGCTTTTAGTTCGCATATTCACCAACAGATAATCAATGGTGCCAGCGTCGATTAAGCAGATTCTCCGACACATATATATATATATATATATATATATATATATATATATATATATATATATATAATTAAAAACTTTAATCTACATCTACACTAATATTATAAATAGGAAAGATTTATATTTTTGAATGTTTGTAACGAATAAACTCAAAAACTTTTGGACTAATTTTAAAAATTCGTTAACCAATAGAAATCTTACTTTTCTGGGAGTAACATGGTCTATACTTTTTCCAAGCGCAGAACAGCTAGTTCTCTGTATTAGGACAAGAATTCTTTAAAACCTTTCATAGTGCTCACTGCTCAGCTCACCTACGTTAAACAATGAACTCCTGTGCAAAATGTCATAGTTCTAGACCCACCGACTTAGGCTGTACTTACTCTGTCGTTAGGCTGTGTCACATTTTAACTAAGTAGAATAAATATGACGACTAAGCAAATAATATCTCGAAGAAAACAAACTTGCTAACGCTAATCATTCAAAACCTAAGACAAGAAAACTAAGAGCACATATTGCATTAAACCCATCGCCGTACAAGACGCTAATTCGTCGCAATTTGTGTCACAAATAACAAGACAAAAGGAAGAGCCGAAGCCGAGTGAAGTCAATTAGCATGCAAATGTAAGAAAACGACCATTAGCGAGAGAACACATACAAGCCGCGGTATCGATCACACGCCTTACACGCGCACATACCTACTCCCATCTCTTTTTAACTTCCCCACAACAGATCGCTATAAACATACACAAATTCAACACTGAAGGCATTTTGTAGCGGTTTTTTGCTTAGAAAACTCGACCTTATCGTCGGATATGACAGCAGGTTTCTTAAAATTACAGTTACATGGGTCTTACATCCTTTTTGTGTAAAGGAACGTTCTTGTTGTACCAGCAAATTCTGTTCCTATCTCTAAAGGAATAAAGATCTATTTCAATTCCGGGCTAAGAGAAAATGAATCGTATAACTAAATTTCAGAGACTATTATTGATGGGAGTAATGGGAACAGTTTCAGCTGTTGACAAGTCCGCTTAGCGCTTATGTACATGCTAAAAAGAAAGAGCGATGTAAACATCGTTATGTATGTTTTAGTTAGCCAACAATAATTTATCTTATACTTATGTATTCGTAGCAGTCAAGTCTGTATCAACGCCCCACGAGCAATCAAGCAAAAAAAGATAATCCTATTGTGTCTGCATTCCGTTACGGTACGGGCTAATTAGACACTTTAATTTATTGAAACACAATTTGCTATTGCAAATGAATTTATATCGTCATGTGATGACCAAGATGCAGTTTTTTTCATCTTAGTACCTAATAGATTTGTAAGGTAGTAAATTAATAGACCAACCAACCATTACTGGAACCCCTTTTGTATTGTATAATCTAAGAATAAATCAATCTGACTCCACACTATACTACACAAAAGCCTAGGTTTAGGTTTAGTTTACTTCAGTTCCCATTCCCCTTGCCGGGATGAAAAATAAAATATTAAGCTGTCTTCCTGCCAAATTACATCAAGATCATTTTAGAGATTTAGACGTGAAATGATGACAAACAAAAACACTTTGGAATTACTAATTGGTCAATTAAATTTTGTAAACAATTCAGTCGAGTATTCCGCCGGTTGATGTCATTCAAAAAAATGTTTATTTGAAAAAGGAGAATAATGCGGAATATTCAATTATTCATATCCATTCGATGCTACGATTGCTACGACTTGGTATACGAACATTATTTCGTAGCGCCGCGCTGTCTCGACGACGACTCGCGACATTGAGACGGCGCGCGGCGTAGCAAGTGGGAGATGAAATCTTACAGTTGTATTAGACTGAGATCAGCGCGATATTACCTCGGGATATGACCTTCATTTATATAAGCATACTTTTTTTGATGAAGATATTTTAATGTGAACATACACACAACATGAAGAACATTTTCTTATATTTTTCAATTTTGAAATATGACTGTGAATGTTATCATCCACATATAACAAAGTATATGTATAAGCTGGAAGCCTCCCTTAGGAATAAATTTTCCGTAGGAAAACAAGCCTTAGGCTAGCCGCATTTTGGACTAGTTTTCGTACCAAATTGAGTCGAATATGCACGAAAATGCATGAACTATTCCGATCCTCCGAGAACTATAGTAGCTCGCACATTGAGTGCACATCTAGTTAGACTCCAATTCGTACGCAAACACGTTCAAAATGCGGCTTGTTCTGCCTGCTTGCCCGCAGAAGACTAGTACATAGTATAGCGTTTGATACTTAAAAATATCTCGATAATCTAAGGTCAAATAGACGACCAATTTGTGCATTAGGTATTTAATATCCCATCATCTATGACCAAACTTGAAAATTATATCAGGCAGGCAACTTTTTTCTTTTATGTTTTATATATATAATGTATAGGTACAAATGCATGACCACAGGTACTTGACTTTTGTACACATGCGTATTTTTTTGAAGAGCAGTTAAAGATCCCGCTTCTCGTTCGTGAGGCTGGGGTTTGAATCCTGGCGATGTCATGTATCAATGAGTTTTTTAAATACTTACTTACATCTTACTTACATATTTATGTATGTAAGCGAAGTTAAGCAAACCATCGTGAGATAACCCGCAGATCACAGAATTAATTCTGAGGAATTGAAAGTGTACCAGACCTGTCCGGCGATGGGCTCACCACGTATCACGTGTAGGGGTCTGAAGAATATACTCGTGAAACGTGGGTATTTATAGCAACGGTATAACCTCTGCCTATCTTTTCGGCGATAAAAGGCGTGAGATTATTTATTAATTTAATTTTTTCTGTATCAGAAATATTGTCGCATATTAATTATTCTTCCAGTGTATATAGAGCAAGGGACTACGAGCACTTCGAGCAGAGATGTAGCAGAGAGACAAGTAACGACATCTATCGCAGGGTTGTGACAAGAAAAATACTGAACACCAAAAGACATGCGCCAAGAAATATTCCCTGCTAAACGTTACTATGACTTCATCGTGCTACTTAAAGTTCAAATTAGTGTAGACAGGTTTGCGCGTGCGTTGTAACATTGATTTCTCGCGTCACCCCTGACAGATGCCGACAAAATGAAAATATTTTGAAAAACAGACTATTATGAAGATATTTTAGATGTTTTGTAATTAGTTAGTGAGTCACAAACCTAATTATAATTGTTAATAGTGCACCCTGAGGCTAAAACAATGAAAATAGAAGGTTAGTCCCATACATTGATGTAAGTAAACATGAATCGTAGAATTGTTATAGGGTTATAGATTGTTTGTTAGCTATCAGCTATAAAGGTGTCTTCTAAACCTAATTCAAATACGCTAATGTGTAACCAAAGCTTATGTAGGATAAAGGAATTTTTGACCCGTAATGCCAGAGAGCCGCTGTAATCGCAGGGGATTATGGTGTTATCAGCCGGTAATACGGAGGGCCGTGCTGCTCTCTGTACGAGGAGACCCTTGATATAGCGTCGTGACACACTGCAATGGCGATCAGCACATCCACTCAAATACCAAAACTATTTGTGCAACTAGGAACTTTAGATTTTTACTAAATAAAATTAATTTATTTATTTATAACGTATGCTTGAAATGCTAAGCAAGCGCTCTAAATACTCTATGTAATTTTCGTAACAGGATAGAATTTATTCATGGGAAACATCTCTGTTTGAAATATAGTTCCATCACATGCAGGCATCAACACTAATTTTAAAAAACTTGTAGGTACCTACCTACCAAATAGCTGAAAAAAGATAATGTAATACTTTAAAAAATTACAGAATAAATATACATAGGTAAATAGTCATCAAAGAAAGTGTAATGGGGAACTTGCAAAAAATTTTGTTTTTCGTTTATCTTAAAGATTTAAGAATAACATAAAGATACCAAAAAGAAAAAAAGTTAAAATATGCTCAAATAATATATTTATTGCAAATCAAAAATTTATATTTCAAAGTTCGCGCGTAAACGCCTTGACGTGACGTCACTCCTCATCTTATGAAGTAAACTTTTCATGGCGCGTTAATATATTATTTATTCCAGAAATATTATATTTTCAGTTTTATTTAATACTAGCGGATATTGTAGCATCCTATTTGTGAAAGAATTTTCAAAATCGATTCAGTAGTTTTTGAGTTTATTCGTTTCAAACATACAAGTATTTTCTTACCTCTTTTTCGCTTTGCGATGGAGTGACGTCTCATATATCGTTACCTACTTAGAATTCAAATCACAAATTTAGATTAAATTTTTCAGCAATGCACTTTTACCGACTATCGTTATTGAATTATTCGGATAATTTATCAATATATTTTTAGTGCAAGTTCCCCATAGGATAAAAGTATTTTTTTGTTATTATTAAGCTATTGCATAGCTTCTATCGCGGGCCTTGAGCGCGGGGACCGAATCCAGAAATTCCGTAACGAAAAAACCTCACGCTCCCCACTCCGACGGGCACGGAGGTCCGAGTCCGAGTCCCGAGTCCCGAGTCCAGAGTCCAGAGTCCAGAGTCCAGAGTCCAGTGTCAAGAGTCCAGAGTCCAGAGTCCGAGTCCGAGTCCGAGTCCGAGTTCGAGTCCGAGTCCGAGTCCGAGTCCGGGTCCCGGTCTCAGTCCCACTCCCACTATGACTCCCACTCCCACTCCCACCCCACCCCCAACCCCACTTCCACCCCCACTCCCACTCCCACGCCCACGCCCACTCCAACTCCCACTCCCCCCCTAAACCCACCCCCACTACAACCACCACCTCTCCCACTTCCACTACCACCACTCCCACTTCCACTACCACCACTACCACCACCACCACCACCACTACTACTTGTAATGGTAATAATAATTATAATGATAAAAGTTGCATAATCCTAAGCTCAAAAAATATTTTTTGGCTTCCCCTCTGAGTGCTTACTAAAATTTTGTTAAGCAGTAGCACCTCATTGCAGCTCAAAAATAATTACAGCCATCCAGAATGACATAAAATTCTGACAGGTTTTGTAATGTTTGCTGGCCATGTGTTGCTGACCAATTAGCTATTTCTGTTTACAGATTATATTTTTCTGCTTACAAAAATACGAATACTCTGCTAACCATTTAAATAACACCGGTGTGGCTTGAAGGCCGTGCCTGTCTAACGTCGTTTCTTTTCGGCAGTCTTGTTGATAAAAAATGCTATGCAATAGCTTTACCGCGGCAGTCCCCGAGTGCCACACGTCTTTTTTTAGTTTTATGTTTTATTCAATTGATATAGTGTGTGCATTTTTGGGAGCATAGTAAACTTTCTATTTTACATGTATTATCTGCCTAATAACATTACAAAACGATATTTAGAAAGAAAATTCTCGTCAACCTTCACGACAGTGAGTAGCCAGTACGGCCGCTTGTGACGGACACCCCGACATATGTACCGCGCACTTGTCACTAGAAACGCATAATTTGTGCTCCATTATGGCTTTATTTTATACAGTGCAGTCTGTAATAAAGTGGGGTCCGATTAGAGGCCGGTCTCGTCTTACCGCCGCACCAAATGTTCGCGCGAGGGGAGATGCGTATAAATTAAACATTCGATACATTGAAACTTATTTGTAATAGATTTTTGTGAAGGGGTTTTTCGATGACACCTGTTATCATTTTGTGATGGAGCGATAAGTGTGTCACTAGGAAGCGATTTCTTTGAATTTACACAGGAACGGCAATAATGAGAATCGAATAAAACGATAAGTTGTGTAAAGATAGAGGTGTTGCTTCCAGTGTCATTTAAATATCTCTTGTAAAGATTTTAAACCAAATAATTAGAGATTTTGGGTCGTTAAATCTGTAAATTTAATAAAAAATAAAATACAAATCTTTATTCGTATAATACGCCAAGTAAAGCCAATTCGCAACAGCGCAGTTCCTCCAAACATTTAAATTAAGGTATATTTGACGGGCGTTGTCAAATGTAATGGACAGGGTACTTGTGAAATGAGGTGTGAATATTGCGTCTCGGCGGGGCACTTCTAGCTGGGGGCGAAGGGCCCCGGGGGGCCGGGGACCCAGCTGGACGGTCCCCCAAGTACGGCCACCCTTTATGTTGCAACTACAATGCACGTCAAATTAAAAGCAGGTAGGTACCTATTGAGCGTGTTCTGTGTTGATGTCGCTAGTTTTGATTGTTTCGTATTTGTCAATTGTTGAGTTGTTTGTGGACGCGTTTCTGAAGGTTAGTGTTAGTTGAGAAGGTTGATCATTTCTAACGAGTAACCAATACGAGTAGATAAATCTTTGTATTTCCGTATGCACCGAATATATATTTCCATCTTTTAATTTTAATTTGTGTCTTCATCATCATCAATCCGTAACAGCCCACTGCTGAGCTAATGGGCAATTTACACGAGGTCATTCTATTGTCTTAGTGGAATGCCACTAAGCCAATCTACTAAGACAATCCAAACTGCATACAAAAAAAGCTTGTGGACAATCCATTGCAGTGGACTATCTCCATTTACACGAAGTCATTAGTGGATTGGCTTAGTGGAATGGCTCAATGGAATGGCCTCGTGTAAATAGATCATAAGATTGTTTCCTCACACACGAGGAAGTATGGGCTATAATCATAGAAGTTGGGAGATGGTGTGAGGCTAGTGGCCACCTAACTGACAGAATTTTTCAAGCCATCTAAGGGTATCTGACATGGCTTAACGACTTCCATTGTGAGTAAACACAACGAAAACCGGAACCAACGGTTTAAAGGTTTATTTGTGCCTTATGTAATAATTTAAATTGAAAAATGATAATTCAAATAAAGGCAACAAGATGACGCGGATATCGGAAAACATAAAATTATCACACAGGAATTCTCATAATTTGTTTACCTAAATGTTTTATAGATTAGCTGTTTGTTTCAGCATGTCTAATAGTTTTAATGAACGCGATGGCGGCGGGTCTTCGCCGCGGGCCGCACCACCCGCATGGTCAGACGCCGGTCGAGCAGAAGCACCATCACTACAAGCCGCGCGGGTCGGAGTCGCTCACCGGCGACTCACAGCTGTTGCACGACATCAAGTAAAGCACGGTCTTATACTGACACTTCGTAGTAGTGTATACGATACATGTACTATGTAACAGTATACAAGGTGATTTTTTCAAGTGAGCGTGGTAGGCTAAATCAGAAACTATGAGGAATATCAAAAACTACTCAAAGGATTCTCGGGCATTACATTACCTGTACCTTGTAAAATAATGAGCATCATTTCGGACAAGGTACAGGTAAAGCAGGTATGAAATTACGGCATTACTTTAAAATATGAATCATAATATATAATAATATAATCTCATGCCTTATATCCCCGAGGGGGTAGGCAGAGGTATTCCATTACTGGATAAACAATATGAATCAGTTTATTAAAATCCAACATTTTCCTTACGTATGTCATTTCTTCCCAGAATTCGATCCTTATTAGCTACACTATTAAATGGTGTGTCTTAGTTTTCATCAAAATCGGGCCCAAGACTCCTTTGAGTACTTTTCGATAATCCTCATGGTTTCTGATTTAGCCTAACACGCCCACTTAAAAATTCACCCTGTATATGTACGTATGTAGGGTACGTCCTTGCATGGGAGAACGACGATTCTACTATAACAAGCCACGCGTGTCAGTCACTGGTGGATTGTAGCTGCTGCACGACATCAAATACACTGAAGTTTTAGAAATAATCTATGATAGCCCTGTAGGAAATGAGCCCACCTCTCAGTTGTGAGGCACAGGTTCGATTCCGGTGTCTTGGGATGTACCCGTAACAATATTTTTTAAGGCATGTGCACTTCTTGCGGTGACGGGCTCATCATCTGTCACTGTTATGGAATTCCTCTAAAAATAGTTTTGTTTTCATTTTATTAAATTATTTTCAGGCACATAGAAGAAGACACACATGTTCTCACTCCGGAAGCGGTAGCGAAAATGACTCATGAAGATCTGGAGTTTTATTACTTTTCTGCTCATGACTTCGACAAAAATTCGAAATTAGACGGTCTAGAACTTTTGAAGGTAAGATTTGACATAGCACTTGGTGAGTGAATGAGTTGATTGAACTTATAAATAATCTAAACGTCTTTTCTCAGTCCGTATACCACACAAGTGATCATGAGGCACCGGATCCTGACGCTGATTCTTCTATAGAACCAGAAGCAAATGATTTAGAAGAATACATAGGTAAGGTAATATCTTATTCGGTTTTCACTTACGTTATATAGTGTGTATGAATATGTTTGTTGATTTCTCGATTGTTTCATTTAGTGTGCGTAGTACTTTCGCTACATCTACAATTTGGTATTATTACCAATTTTTCATAGTTTACTCATCAGAATGACAATAGTGGAGACTTGTTGTCAGCAACTTGACTACTTACTAAGTTTTTAAATTTATTGTCATAAAATTAGTCTGTAAGTATTCCCAAAAATAATAAAATAAAATAAAATAAATCAATAAATATTGCTTATAAAAAATAATATGACATTGTCGATAAATATATCATTCTAATAGAAATGAAACGAAATTTTTTTTTTAAAAAGCTTTTGAAGATATTGGGTGGGGTTGTGTCGGAACAAACGAGCGTAGATTTAACGTGATACATCTGTCAGTGAGCTGTCTATTTTATTAACTAATATCCACTCTTCATAAAAAATTTGGTGGCGTGTTCGAAAAAAAATAGTTTTAGCCATGCCTCTGATACTTGGAAAATATTATAATGAGTAATATTAAATGCAGATTGGTTTTTGTCGACTTTTATTATTTATATTTTATTTTTATTTTAAAACATTGATAACCATCAAAATTAAGTGGCAATGATATTTCGAGTAAAGTTAAGTATATGCGAAATGTTCTATTTAGGTTTTGCCTGTAGAAAGTGACAGCCTTATCCTATAGTTAAATTATTTTGACGAATCGACTCAGGTGAACTATTATTGATTTACAGCACTTGTTGATCGCACACTGGAGTCGGACGATACGGACGGTGACGGGTACCTTTCGTATGCGGAGTACCGCGCCGCACGCGCAAGAAACCCGACGGAGCGAACCCCGCGGGTGGTAGCTGCCTTCGAAGCCACCTAGCCAATCACAGCTTACTGAAGGGTGATTTTCTTGTATAAAAAGTTTTCTTAAATTTACTGAAAGCAACAGCAACGTTTACAGCAGTGACAACGTTACATGTGTAAATAAACCTGGGCATTGTTAATGGCCTAAAATTAGCTTTTAATTACATATGTACAACTTCATTACTTCGATATTGGTCGGTTAATTCTTACCTTTAGTGTATTACTACTAAGTACGCGAATCATCATAATTAAGTTGTGATGTAAAAATAAATTTAAGAGACGCTAGCTTTTCCCGAATTCCCGAATATTACCTATTCCTTGGTAATTTGTTTATAATTATTTTAATAAGTTGTTTAAGTGTTTTATTGTACAATACAATAGGGCGTATGAATAAAACGTCTTACATACCTTTGACAATAAATCTTTACTTTTACATAAACTTTGTACATAATGATTTATACAATAATAAGAAAAAAATCAGTCGTTGTGTTATAGTAATTGAGCAACATTTTTACGTTCACAGAATTATAATTTTATCTATATTTATTTTATTATCTGTCTGTGTTTGTGGTGTTATTCCCCGCAATGGTAGCGTGCGACACAGGAATTGCCTCCCTCTCCATAAGCTGCAGCTTCTTTGATCCCCTTAGATATCTCTTCATACTGGTCCAGGTCTAAACTGTTTCTGTAGACGAGATATTATAAAAAAAATATTTACCACATGGACAACATCAAAGCTGGGTTCAAAAAAGATAAGTTTTTCTAGAAAAAAATAACTTGCAAAATACTAAGAACTTTTGTTTTAACCTGCCGTTATGAGATTTATTTAACGTTGGTCGAATGAACCCTCTGAGATTGAACTTTAAATACTAAAAATATTCGGATTTCTTACAAAAATATTTAGACATTCTGAATTACGGTCAAGTGAATACGTTTTTTATTGTTATTGTTATAAATTGGTTACACCATAATTAATAAACTTTGTGTGCATAACTCATCTACCCGTTGCTGTTCATGACTTACCTATTAAGATTACGTAAATCTCTATCTATAATTGGTAAAAAAGTAACTACACACAAGACAGTAAATATTATCAATGATACATACCCTTGCATCAACTTTGCTCCCTGGAGAAGTATTTCAGCTCCCGAGGAGTATAGCGCAGCCTGATGCGGCCGCTGGCAGGACAGGCGGTAAAGGCATCCGTAGTCCTTGTTCTGCTGACCTGCCAGGTAGCTCAGGTACAGTAGAATCTCGTCCTCAGTTATATAGGTAGCGTTTTTGTTGTCTGTACAAAAAAAATATCACATACTCTTATGAAGTTCTAAATCTAATCTATTCCTACTACATTTCCTATTTGAGTAATATTATAATTCGAAAGTTTTAATGTTTTTAATCACGGAAAATATGAGACACACACAGTTTTTAATCTGCATTACGAGTAATACATAGAATATTTCTGATGCCAGTAAGCGGATCAAGTCGCAAGCAAAAGCTGTAATAAAAGTTCTAGTCAAGTAGCAGTGACTGAAGGAGGAGGATAATAGGTAATCCTACTGGTATGGTATCTACATCTTGCGAAAATCCCGGCACAATACCGATATTCATGATCAATACACACAAGTGATGGTCCTAGCCGGGAATCGAACCTATAACTTCTGATTTAGGAGTCTGTGTCATTACCAACTGACCCGACAGGCCCGTCTAATTCTAAAGTTTGTATGAAATTTATTCAACCTTAGTAGATAGGATGAAACATAGATATGTTTATAAATAGGTCAGACAGTCAATTAGAGTAAATAACAAAGACCTGAGGTCTGTGAGCACCGAATTTTACCCCTTTGACAAAGCATTGGTCATTTTGGTGCGATTTCTATAGCTACAGTGTATTTCATTTGTCAGATAATCCCTGGACGATGGGATTACGCGTCGATACACTCTGGGTGGACATGGCAAATGCATCTAGAGGTGTATTGGATTAGTGCGGTGTCGAATGGGCAGTAGGCACGTGTATGGTATGCAAAAAAACTGACCAGTAAATAGATACAGTTAAATAGTTATGAGCGGGTAACGGACAGATGGTTGGTCCATACGCGAAAAATATTTTTGCTGTTTAAATTCAAATTTCCATGTCATTAATGACAAAAAAAAAGTTTGTTGGGAATTTGGTCGCATCTGGCATGTTTGTTGATGCTGATACTGACGATTCTATCCATTCATGCGGAAGAAATCAGTTCCCATACTAAGCAGAACACTGGGTAGCTCGAATGGGGTCCTGAGGATGATATTGGAGAGTCCCACCGTCAGCTTCCTCGAGTTACATGAAAACGTGTAAAACAGGGAACGTGGTGAGGTTATCTTGTTAATTGTATTTTATTTTTGTCTTTAAAACTAACATAGTCATAACATAAGTCTTCTTATCACTAACACATCTATGGACAGCATTATCTAATAATAAATATTTTTATTTAATATTTAGTTAGGATTCCAAAATAATTAAATACTATCTACACTAATATTATAAAGAGGAAAGATTAGTATTTTTGTTAGATTAGTGTTACAAACAAACACAAAAACTAACTGAACCGGTTTTAAAAATGCTTTCATTAATGGAAAGCTATACATTATCACTGAGTAACATAGGCTATATTTTATTCCCGTATTCCCACAGGAACGGGACCTACGCGAGTGAATTTTATAAAGTTAATTAAATTTAAAAAAAATTTAAGTCCTACTTTTGAGGCGTGAACAGTTGATATGTCGACTATTGCTATACATATTTACTCGCACTTGCACTATTATTTATTCTGTGACATTAAATGCTCTTATCTGATCGATAATGGAACACTAGTGATAATAACGAAAAACACAAACAACAACAAAATTGAATTCCTGACTTGGACTTACCATCAATACTCCTCGCGTAGTGATGGCCGCCCTTCCAAGCCCCAGCGCCGAAGAAACCAGCAGCCAGGATCAGAGCCTTCAGCACTATCAGGATGACCAGATTTGTCAGATTCAGGCTCAAGACCTGGAATGATGGAACGATGTTTGAGGCTGGCCAGGTGGAATGGATGGTGACTCACGCACTAAAATTCTCGCGCATGGGTGAGTTGAGGAAACTACAACGTAATATTATTAGACAATGGATATATGATAGAAATCATAAGCTTACTCTTATCAAGATTCATACATCTACATATATATTAAATACTAGTGGTCCGGGCAGACGTCGTTCTGCCACCGTATAAACCATCCCTGGACCCACTCTAACCCACACAAAAAGTTTTATCAAAATCTGTCCAGCCGTTCTGGAGTTTTAATCAGACTAACGAACATCAATTCATTTTTATTTATATAGATGTTAAACTGATTATTTGTCTATCGCCTGTGACAAACCTCATTTATATTTTTTGTTTAAAGAATTGCGTGGTCAATAGTAGCAAAGTATGTTATCGTTCATGTCATGACTCATCTGATAGTTAGTCAAAACAACCCTTATCTTATTATCTCTAACAATACGAAGAAGCATTACTCATGCGAACACACATGCATCAGTATGCGTGCAATTTTACTGAAAGGTGCTTTACGAACCTGCGATACGCAGTCAAAACCAACCTGGCTGCTGCCCGTAGACCTGGCTATGAAATCCTTGGCAAGGGTCGACACAAACTGTCCCCCTGAACCGCTCAAGAAGTTCCCAGCTGTTTCCATGAATGAGGACCTTCCATACTGGGCAGTCTCGTTGGCTTCACTGTCGATCCTGTCTATAGAGTCCACGTGACGTTTGAACTGAATCGGGGGCTTCTCACGGGGTAGCAGAGCATTTGTGTCAAAACCATTCGAATACATCTTCTTCGCGTATTGCGGCGAAGAATACGCTCCGGAGTGATCAGCCGAAGTTATTAGGACACAAGACAGGAGGACGATAATCACGACCATTTTGCAAGGTGGTTCGTTGCCTACTGGTCAGGAAGCAGGTAGTGCAGACAAAGGCTCGCGATAGTGTATAAGGCGGTGCAAGTAGACCCTCTGTTTTATCTCTTCCCGTCCTTTTGTTTGTTGCACGCACGATGACATCTGCTAATGGTGCTATTGTTGTTGCGTTTTAGTGGCGACCGACATTTTGATATAGGAAAATATATTCGAATATTCCAAAATTATAGAATTTAGTACCAATCCGTTGAAAGTGTCTATAGGTGTAAAATATAAGCTCACGCGCTATTAACCAGAGTTCTTCGAAATAACCAAGTTGCTTCAGCTTATTTTCAGATCCCTAAACGTGACAAGTGGGGAGTTCATCGTCAGAATGGGGCGGAATGGGGTGCTGTTACACATATTTCAGAACTAATTCTGAAATTAGCGGGTTTCCTAACGATATTTTCCTTCAATAAATATATAGTTAAAAATAGCCAGAGTATATCTTAAAAGATAGTTCTATTCTCAACCAAACCTCTTCCGTTCTAGAATTGAACTTTCGATGCACTTAACATAAAGATAAGTCTCACAAATCTCGTCAAGATTACGAAACCTTGATATTTATTGCGATAAGTAATCTTTTCAGTTGTAGTATTGTTCCATAACATACACAATAATGCGTTTCCCATTGAAAGTAAAAGCAGCGACAGTCTCAATTCGTCGCAGGCGATGAAGATAGCTCTGCGGAACATGTTTGTTTACCGACACGCCTAACATGGTTCCGTAATAGTTACATCTTGTTACAGTTATTCGGGGCAGTGGCTTGCATTTCGGAGTTAGTGACATAACATTGTGTTGTTTTAAACAACATTGACACGCCGGGAGCCCTGTAATTCAGAAGGTCGCTACTGTAGTGTATTAGTATATGTAGCCAATTAGCTAAGTCTTCCTATCTATGTCTTAAGGGAGTCCCTCTGCCAACAAACTGTCTTGCAGTTTAGCAAAAGAATTTTGTTTTTTAAGTTGGTAAAAAAATAAAATAAAATAAAAGTATTTAGAAAAACCTTATAATATTAACAAAGTGATTATAAACAAAGATCGATATTTTCATCATATCAGACAACCGCTACAGCTAGGAGTAGGTAATCAACTGGAATGCACTGTTATTTAGTCCCAAAACCCCCAAACTAGGCAGAGTCTGTACTATGGGTACTAAACAACTGATAAAGATATACTTAAATAAATGAACACCCAGACACGAAGCCGACAGACATGGTAACGCACACAAATGTTGGCTCCAGGTGGAAATCGAACCAGTGACTCAGAAGGCAGGGTTACTATCAACTGAGATAATAGAAACGTCGATAATAAATGATCGCATGACACAATGATACAGTATTTTTTAACATTAGACTGGTCATGGTTTTGTTTCAATAGAAACAGCAAGTGAAAAGCGTTCACAAAGAAATTGAAACGATTTGCAATTGCCATTTGAATTTACCATTGTGTGCTACTAACTGTTGTAAACGAGTGGTTGTTATATGTACACATATAACAACCACTATTATTTTCTGTATCTATAGTCCTACGTTAAAATTAAAGGTATTTTAATAACTAATAAAATTAATAAGAAAATCCAATTAATAATACTGCCTATAAAAATCAAAATATTCTCATCATTGTTGGGTTTTGTTGGGCTTAAGAGGACTTATACCTCTTATTGAAAGTCATTGCAACTCCACCTCCACAAAGGCACTGAACAGATTTAAGATATCTATCTAGATATCTAGATCTGAAAAGTCGTATTAAAATATAGCCTCGGACACTCCGAAAATAAAGAGAGTCCGGTTGACTCAGTTGGTAGTGACCCTGCCTTCTGAGTCAGAGGTCGCGAGTTCAATCCCCGCTCGGGGCCAACATTTGTGTGCATGAACATATTTGGTTGGCGCAGCCTGTTGCCTATAAACTGTTTGCCAGATTTTGAGGTGCGAAGTGTTGTTAGTTTGTGTAGTTCGTTCTTTTTTATAAATTGTGGGACACACGGTTATTCAGTCCCAAACTAGTCAGAGCCTGTACTATGGGTACTAAACAACTGATAGGTAAACCTACTTAATTCGTCGAGGACCGCGCGGTTCCAATGGGCAACAATTAAAAATCAATTGTGTTTTATTTTATTGGCTTAAGAGGTTAAATAAATATTGAACACCCAGTCACGAAGCCAACAGACATGTTAAATGTTGGCCTCGAGCGGGGATCGAACCCGCGACTTCCGATTCAGAAGGCACGGTCACTACCAACTGAGCTAACAGGCCCGTCAAAAAGGCTCGTTCAAGTATGATTTATTAAATTTATCAATGAAATTAGAAAAACGATCAGTGGCTTATCAGTGGTCCATACCCAGCCCTCTGAATCCACCCTCGAGTGGACGCAAATAAAATACATTTCCAATGTTGCCTAATTTCCCAAGTTTGTGTGTACATAAAGAGGTGTTATTGTATTTAACACGCTACGTGTGGACAGATCTTTTAGAGCATGAAAAATAAGCACATTTTGTTATACAACCAGCTTGCTCTAGTTACCATGGGAAAATTGGATGTTCTTATTCATTTCTTTGTTTTGGAATGTAGGTACTGGAAAAAACAAGATGTGGACACTTTTGGGAGATTAGTAGCCATTAGGCCATAGTGAAGTAAAAATGGCCAGGAAATATTTTATTATAAATCCCACTAATATTGTAAATTTTAAAGTTTGTTCCTAAATGACGCAAAAAAAGTATTGACGGATTGGAAAGAAATTAAGCAGAAACATATTTTATAACCATAACATATAAGATTATTTTTTTATTGGCCTATGTACCTACCTATTGTCCCATTGCTGAGCAAAGTCATCTCCTTAAATTAAACACTTAAGATACTTTTCAAGTTGTGTTATGGATATTTTTGACGGGCCTGTTGGCTCAGTTGGTAGTGACCCTGCCTTCTGAGTCGGAGGTCGCGGGTTCGATCCCCGCTCGGGGCCAACATTTGTGTGCATGAACATGTCTGTTGGCTTCGTGTCTGGTCGTTTAATATTTATTTAAGTATGTTTATCAGTTGTTTAGTACCCATAGTACAGGCCCTGCCTAGTTTGGGACTAAATAACCGTGTGTGAATTGTGTCCCACAAATTATTATTATAATTATTATTATTATTAATTATTAAATTATTATTAATTATTATTATTAGAAATAGTGTTTCAAATTTCAGAATCGATAACCATATCTGTTGTTTTGCTGCGTCTCGTCTCGAGTCCGAATTTCAGGCTAAAGTTTATATAGAAGTTCTTCTATAACATGGTCAGTCATTATTCTTGCAGTTATTTAAACTGGTCTGTGGTATTATTATAACCACCATAGCACAGAATAAGTAATAGTACTACGACCATAGTCCCTTTGGTCCACTACAAAGATGATTTTCATTTTTAATTGCTTTAACGCTATAAAGAATACAATTAATGCCACTAATGGAAGCTACACAGAACTTCTTCGTAAGCTTACTATAAGCACGTTCACAACTCTGTAGAGACACGGACCCCTGGGCCCCAGAGTGATGTTTCATAAGTACAGTCACGCAATAACAGATGGTGCTATGCCATTATTCGAGAGCTTCTCTCAGTTTACGACAGATAGCGTTGAATCAAGTCGCATATTTACCTTCAAAAGAGAAAGTACATCGAGTTCGTTAAATTAAAGCTAGATATCTCTTACTATGCCATTATATATGTGTATTTTTCATTTATTAGGGAAATCAACTGCGTATAATTGTATCCACGGAAATGGGATAAATATGAGTTCCACGCGAGCAACGCGCACTGCCCGGGCCCCTTTATTAAATGATTGTTTTTATAGGTAATTCTGTAGTTACCCTCAAAGCATGAAGATACCTTTTAGACTGTAGTGTAAAGGGTTTTTATGAAAGTTCAGTGGTTGTGCGATATTCTGTTATATATCCATAGCTCTACATTTAGTTAGCCTTTTTAGAGGACCAAATATAAGACTATTGCAATGAAAAATACTGAAGTTACGTACGGATGAAAGTTGATATAATTATGCTTATGGATTTTAGATATCCCAGTTACCTAGTCAAGTTGGTAGAGTTGCCTAATTTGCGCTGAGCATACCTCCTACTCTAAAAGTTTGTAAGAACCTACATACGATGATTATGATAAAGTTTCTTGCTAGTTAGGATTCTTTTGAGGTGTTTCTTCTCTCGTTCTCATTAAAAAATAACACTTGGACTAAGTAGAAAGTTTTTTTTTATTGAATGTAATTTAGAAGCGCTTAAAAAGAAAACAATTACGTATTCTGTATACATATTATAGATTAGGGTATCTATAATGTTCCAAGTATTTAGATAAAACTTACCTATTACCGAATCTTTGACTGTATGATGTTCCTAAAGTGAAAGACCATAAACAATCCTATTTCCATTTATTTGTCTTACTAACAGATGCACAAAAAAGAAAAAAAACTTAATATTTAAAAAGAAATTGTCTGTGCCATAACAGTTAAGAAAAGACTCGATTTATCCTTTTCACACACGTTTCTTTTCTTCTAAGAGGTGAGAGCGGGAGGTCAGAGGTGAAATACGTCACGGTCACCTGCAGTACGCTAATGCGCTTCTAAATGCGCCGGATTCGCATTTCTCCAGGCTAGGCGTGAGCGGTGCGCGAGAGCAGCGGTGAAATGTTTTGGTACGGAAAGTGAAACCGAGTACCCAGCCTTGACCGTCACGCTGGTAAAGCTGCAGAGAGGTTATTCAACCTAATATATTTTTTTAAAGTTGTAGCGTAGATATTACAGGTATCTTATAAATATTGTACTAGCTTTAACCTGCGACTGCGTTAGCGTTCCATGATAACAAGTACCATATAAGTGAAGCTAGATTGTAAGTATCAGTGTGCCAAATTACATACAAATCAGTTTACACGTTGCGTGACTGAGTAACAAATATCCAAATTTTCATATTTAATCTTAGTAGGATATACCTACTTTTAGTAAAGTACAAAATAACTATGTATTTCTTTTGTTGGGACATTCAGCTCCATCATTTCATAGTTTTTACTTTTGACCACAAGTACCTCATCAGTCATCACATGACCAACAAACGTAAGCTGTTGTAATACTTTCAATATTATGAGTAACTCTGCATTAAAGTATTAAATAAGTTTTGAAATAATAATGACGAATCACAAGTTAATGAAATAGGCCTCGTCTGAAATAAATAATAAAATAGAATCGAATTGCTCTTTTTGAAGTCTGATAAAAATACGTAAAAGTACAACGCTGCTTGCATTGCATCTCCACAGTTTTCTCTGTCCGCAGAGCAGTGTTTAGGCAGAGTGCGACGAAAGTGTTTTGTTTCTTGCTCTTATAACACTTGATGGCGCCAATTACGCTTTCCAAGGCGTGATGCAATTGTTTCGGTAAGTGTAACAGATGTAACGACGCACGTAAGAAAAAGAGAGTTGTTTTGTGACAAACAAGTTTCTTTTGGTAAACAACAACCTCCTCACTCTGTTAGGCCATTTAGGTGCCAATCTAATCAGGGCCCGTATTCACGGAGATCCGACATTCGATATTCGACTCGGAATCGGAAAATCGGAAAAGGTTTCGATATGGGCTATTCACAGATGTCATATTTGACATAAGGACGAATCCTTACAGATTTTCCGATTCAGAGTCGAATATCGAATCTCCGTGAATACTGGCCCAGATACCCATTCCACGTTTTTTCGGCTACATCCCATTTGGTAAACTTCCCATTTGGTAAACCTCAAACTGTACCTACTAAAAAGTTGCGTTTGGTAAACATTTTGTTACAAAGGGGACATTTAATCCCATTTGGTAAACTAACATAGTTTACCAAATGGGATTAAATGTATGAAGTAACAAAATGTTTACCAAACGCAACTTTTTAGTAGGTACAGTTTGAGGTTTACCAAATGGGATGTAGCCGTTTTTTCGATATGACATACATGAACTACATTTGACTTTTTTCGATCGTAAGATTTATAATTCTACGTAATATATTTTTATAATAATACCTTTCTCGGTATAATAGTTGCTGACTGAGAAATATAAGGTGAACGAAATTACAAAAAATTTCCGTTCAATCATAGATTTTCAGTCCCATAAATTATCTTCAAATTGGTCCCATCCCAAGTTTAATCCAAACCAAACACATAATACTACGTTGACAATTGAATTGGTTTGTAACAAATTTTATTATTTGTTCTTACGATGGCACACAATTATTAAATCTCAGACCAAACTATTTCTTACCTGTGTATTTTAAATGAATCACGGTCTTAGAGGTCGGACGGTCTAAAAATACTATTTAATATGAAAGTAAAGTAAGTCTAAATTGTGTATATGACAAACCTCACAGATCTAACCACGCTCTACTATTTTTAACAATAATAGTGTTGAGAAGTTGTGTTTGATGTCATCGATGGCCGCGGTAAAGAATCCAGGGGGTGGCTCCTTGGCTCAAGCATTGTCTCAAGATAAATATATATTATTCTGCTTCTTAGTACTATACTACCGTACGTGCCTTTTTATTGCTTACCTTGTTACAATTAAGTCTCTAGTAAACCAAAATCCTGAATTCGCCACAGGATGGCTGCATTCTCGGCGACGACAACTAAACGCTTGTGTTGCAGAAACTTGTATAGGGCCTTAACTAGAACTTTAGGTGCTGAAACTGTGCATTGTGATGGTATACCTCACTTTATTGACGCTGAAAAATTATTAACAAGGGAAACATAAAACAACTTCGTTTTAGTAAGACTCAGATGGTAGGTATATATTTTTCGGACATACACAAATACTATTAAGCTTAGTCTGTAATATAATTTTATTAATTGTTGAACAGTAAATATTAATTGTTTCAATAAATTAGTTAACATCGTTAGTCACCAATTCAATATGACAATAATTGCTGCAGCCTACAATTTCAATGTTTACGCATGCGTTGTAGGCTTTCCAAGTTGCAATGCATCCCTTATAGGTCCTACAAAAAACTCTTACCTACCTGTATTTATTTATTTAGATATATCAAAGCTTGTTTACATATTATATAAACTATCTAGCAGTAATACTATTGCATTGCATTAATATTATAATTTGATATACATTATATTATGTTCAAAATATCAAAACAAGAACAAACAAGATGTCATACTTATTACTATAGGTATAGACGATGCGAACAACACGGCATGTGTGTGATAGTGATAAATATAAACATTCCAATTTAAATTCAAATTCAAAATTCATTTATTTCAATAGGTTAATAAAATACACTTTGAAACGTCAATAACAAGGCACACTAAAGAATCATAGATGAGCCATATACTTATGCTATATCTTCTCTTTCTCCGTCGCAATTCTCAGCTTTAATCAGTACGTATGTACCATACTTTAATCAGTATGAAAAGTAATAAAATAATGGGTTAGTCATTATTACTTTTCATCACCATTTAGGCAAATACAAACACAAAACTTGGCTATGTTTTGTGGAAAATTATACAAATTAACCGCCAATGGCATTACATCGATTACCGATTATTTCTGGCGTAAAAAGCACAAGTGAAAATGTGTTTAGAAACCTGTGGACAGCTCCATTTGCGAGTCGTAGAAACTGTAGAAAGCATAAAGGAAGATGGCGTTAAATGGGCATTGCGGAGTGTCGGCTGCCGGTCGGGCAAGACCAAAGAGATTTAAATATAATTTTAATCTCTTTGGGCAAGACCGTGGCGCGCCGCGGGTCTCGGCGACGACGCTCTCCAAGGCTCCGAAATTATATCAAATATTTTAATATTTCTAAACAAACACACACTGAGTGTGCCCGATGCAGTTTGTGGGACAGGTTGCAGACTTAATTCGAATATTATAAAAATGTCCCGGTCAATCAATAAATGCGTGACAGCCGTATTGACATTGTATTGTAGCTCATCCATGTTTCGGAAGCTACCTACTTTAAAATGGTTTTCATTTTAATAATAATATTAAATTGTAGGGCACAATTTATACATGGTTATTGAGTCCCAAACTAGGAAGAGCCTGTACCTACTATGAGTACTACACAACTGATAAAAATACTTAAATAAATATAAAACACCCAGTCTGTCCGTCCGTAGTATCTATTACTTATCTTTTTTTAAAAATCTTTAGCAAAATAGTTAGATAATCTTTAGTAATCGAATTCCATAATGATCATATAAGTTATTACCCGCCTTTCATTTCAATGTCCATCGCATGAAGTTTCATATGCATTATTTATTATGTAAATAAAAAACAATGGATTGTTTTTGTCTGCGATAAAATTGCAATTACATAACTGCTTTCTCTTAAAGGCACTATGATTTACGATGAAATAGATTAATGACTTTTGTGAGCTTACAAAACACAACAGAACACAGTCAAACAATAAGCGGTATATTCTTTCTTTACTATATAAAAATAAGTCAGGTTTTCCTTCCTGACGCTATAACTCCAGAACGCACGAACCGATTTCCACGGTTTTGCATTCGTTGGAAAGGTCTCGGGCTCCGTGAGGTTTATAGCAAAGAAAAATCAGGAAAAATTTCAACAGAAAAGCGGGAAAATCTTATAAGCATTGCACCCGTGCGAAGCCGGGGCGGGTCGCTAGTTTTTTATATTTTCGAAGTAAAAGTTTTTATTTTGCCACAAAATATCCAATTAAACATTCCTGACAAGAATTCTATGCAATGTAGGAATAAGATAATAAGATCTTTTCAGCATTAGGGTTATAAACTACCTTCTTAGAATAATAAATAGTGATATAGACTATAGTTCTACCTCAAAGCACAGATAACGAGATGACTGGTAAAAGTCCGTGAGGTAAAGTGTACCGGATGACATATTATAATGTTTACTCATAACTGTACGCTATATGCAACGCAGTAAAGCACACGTTGCCATAATGAAAGTGCCACTGCCTACAGTACATGCAATTAGAGCGGAGTTGATCGAGACGAGATAGGGATAATGGCGACCGATTATGGAGAGAGCAGACGAGAAATGGACTAATAGAGTAGTCGTTTTGGGTCACGTGTTCGATACAATTTATAGGAAGGCGAAAGGAAACTGTGATTGCCTTTTGATAGCGTGGTCTGGGGCAATAGGATGGTGGAGAAAGAAATTTTAAGTCTTATTGCACTTTATCACTTGTGTTGTGATACGGTTCTAATATCATTCCGTTTTAAATATGTATCTATATATAAACATATAAAAGAAGAAACTGGCTGGCTGATTGGCAGACTGATGTATCAACGCACTTACGAAACGACTGGGGCTTGAAGCACGAAATGGTCAAAGTTAATGACTTAAGGAGCACTAAGAAGTGATTTTTAGAAACTCGGAACGGTAATAAACAGCATCAATGCGGGCCACGCTGCTATTGCTGAGTTTGTAAAATAAAAAGAAAAAAAAACTCGCTCCTTTTATCCCTGAGGGGGTAGGCAGAGGTATTCCATTTCTGGGAATACACAAATTTCTCCACTATATTCTTTGGTCTCCATCGTCGGACCTAAGGGTTTCCTCGCGAGGTTTTCCTTTACCGTGGAGCTAGTGAAAAATATGTACGTAAGCCTTTTTGCTGTACCCAAGCCATCACTAATGAGAAGCGGGCTCCTTAACCACTCTGCTGTGACTACTCTTATATCAAATCAAAAACCAAATACAATATTATTATTATGATAATATGGGAGGAAATCATCGAGACTATACAAACATAAGTTTGTACAAAACTCTTGGTGCGTGAGTTAGACTCGTATTTGTCCGGTTTTTACAATTGGAATATTTACCTACCTAAAACAAGGTAGGTATATTGTCATCTATTGTCATTTATGAAAGTGTGAGAAATAGACATTACTGAATCTTTTATGCGAAAGGAGTATCTACTAGAACATCTACCTACACACTATCCCATGTTGTTTACCAGAGTGCGTAGTCCGGGAAGACATTTGATATTGTATAAAGGCATTCATTGTCATACTAATGCATACTATGTATTAGTATGACAATGAACGCCTTTATACACAGTGAGAAAATAAGAAAATATTTATATGTTTAAAAAGTACCTAAAGTACCTGAACTTTAACTAAAATTAAGGCAGACAAAGATAACTATCACGAATCTCTTTGAAAATGAACCTGCGAAAGTTTTCTTCTATTATCTACGGAGAAAACACTTCACAAAATGAAAAACGGTTTCACTTGAGCGCGGGTCACGGCCCTGCCTGAGAGAGATGCGATAGCAAATTAAGATAGACGCCGGCAAACGACAATCGCCACATAATTATCTCGCTCATTCGTCGTGACCGAACTGAAATTACCATTGCAGTAGAGCGCAGGGAGGGTTATTGTGCATCACAATCTAAACTATATCAATGCGGTGCGGCCGCGCCGGCGCTCAGTCCACGCGCGCCTTGCTTGCGCGCCGTCACGCGAACAAACGAAAGTGAAAACCACGCGATGAAAATGACAGTGATAGTAATCTTCTGCATATTTTCTATAGCCTTCGCTAATCCTAACGACCCACCACAAATCGAAAAATACGGCGAGAATGTAAAGACTTACCGACTGGAAGTGCCTGGGAAGAATGCTATCACAATAATCGAAACTGAACCAACTAATGAAGTGCAGAAAAAATGGGAAGATATATCTCTAGAAGCTAGTGCCGAAAAGGACGATGTAGAAATGAAGAATTTGATGACGCATATCATACATGATGTAAATGATGACAGTCCTCGCTGTTATGGACCATCTTGTCAAGATGGGTTTAACCCAGATGAGGGACCACAAGCAGATTTCGATGAAGATTTATTTGATTCCGACAAAGGAAAAGATTACCGTGACTTTTCAAAAGATCGTTTACAAGCTATAAGCCTACTGGCGGCAAAACTAAAAAAAGACAAACTGGTACAAGATCGGTATTCTTCAATGAACAATCATCAATCTGGCGATGAAGATAGTAAAAAAGTGTTTACTTCCTGGAATAGATTGAAAGTAAAACAGCATAAGCACCCCTATGATGACAAAGATGGTTGGGTGACTATGGAGCCAGTAGCATGGTCTACCAGCAAGATATCCAAGTGGAAGCCGAACGTGAAAAAACAGAAGCCTAACCATTGGAACGATGATGATGAAAGATACCCAACTGATGATCCCTACGCGTCCTACCAAGGAATGGATAACACTTATAGTTTTCCCCAAAAGAAGCCCACGATGCCGACCACTGTGAATCGTCCTGGATTCATCAACAACAAATTCCATGTACCTCATGATTATGACACTGAAATGCCATCAAAGCCAACGTGGACAAAACCTCAGCAAACTTCCTACCCTTCATCATGGTCTCCAGACGAAGGAAGACGACCCCACAAGCCACACTGTGATAGTCAAGAAAACTATCCGGAAGACGATACAGTGTTCTACGGGATATCGGATTCAGTGGTGACCGATAACCGACCTCCAAATTTTCCCTATGAATATGAAGCATTGCATCAGGCAGCAGCTCACCCTCACCGTCCTATGAGGAGACCCACTCAGGTTGTTTACTCTGGACCTGTGGAGTATGACAGCGATCGCGGTTCAAGACCTCCTTATAGTGATGGTCAATGGGTGCTGCTCTCTACTACTAAAGGATATCGGAACAAAAAACGTCAGAGATCGCTAACACCTCCAGCTGATGATCGTTCCGACTATGGTTCTGTGACGTCCCATCAAGCAGTAGCTTTGACTGTATTGCCAGTAGATGACGACCATACTAATATGACGACCTCTCACGGTGGTCTCCTAGAGGTGGAAAGAAGTTTTCAGACAGTAGAGGAATCTAAACGGGATCTGGATAAGAAGAATGACGTGACAGTTTTGGCTTCGAATCACAGACCTTTTTTTAAAAGGTTTGTAAACAGGAGGGTAATTTCTAATTCACCCGATACTTCAACGTTGTTGGCTGCGGTGGGAGCAGGAATGGTTCCAGCTACAATGGCCATGGTCGTACCAATGATGCTTGGGCGCAGGCGGCGGAGAGACCTTAATGAAACACCAGGATACTTGCATTTAAATAATGAATTTTATAGATACGAGTAGGTTTAGTTAATTTTAAGATAATTTAGTAGAGTTATTTATTAATCTATTATGTCGAACTGTGATTTTATGTTTACTGAGCTTCAGTGGTATTAATATGTAGTTTATTATTCTTAAAAATAATAATTAAATTAATTTATTAAAAATAAAAATCTTCTAACTACTCGCAAATGACTTCGAAATAAAAATAAAGGTTATTTTGAAAGAATTTATATTTGAAAAATAATGGTTGTTATAGGTAAGTACCTACTTAAATACCTTGATTAACTTATTGAAGCTAAGTTTTAGAGTGTAGTATAAAAACAGGTATTAATATTTGAAATAGACTTCGCCGGGTTGACTGTACATGTGGCCGGTTCGAATCGCTTCCATCAGATATTTGACACTGAAGAGGCAAATTATCAGGAGCACTGGAACGGAATAATGTTACAGTTAACACCCGGACATAGCAAATGGGATCTTAGTAGATCTTCACCTAAATGTCCGAACTTTCCACGCTGGATGGCATGGGGCATCATCTCATAAATGAAAAGAAAACATCCAACAGAGATAGCACTGTATTCCGAACAACCGTCAAATATATTAAAATTTGACCGATGGGTATCATGTTTGTTTTCAGGTATTTAATTTATTGCATAAGTAGTTATAAGTCATGGATGAGTAATAATTATTTGAAAAGTGTTCTGAATACATTTTGGTTTACGGCCGCTTGTTTTATTTTATTCTACTTACTCGTATGTTTCTTGCAGCTTATAAACAGATTTTATAAAAACAAAAATTAGGGACTCCGGTCGGTATATACTCAGAAATTAAATTTAGATTTTTTTTCCAAAAACATGAAGCCATGTCACAAGACACAAGGTAGGGGATAACCCTTGGGTGGCTCTGACGGTGACAGTTAAGCAACTAAAACAGCTGGTCTTTTTTGGGAGATTCGTTTTTTTTTTTAGAAAGACGTACAGCGGGCTGTTACAGGGCTACTCTAGACGGGATTATTGATGTTAAATTGATAACTCACAATCGAAGAGTAGCACCAAGCCAAGCTCCACCCAACCGGCGGTGACGGCCTCCCACACTACCAGCCCCACAGTGAGGAACAGGTGCAGGAAGCTGTATCCGAAGAAAGAGGACACCAAGCAGTGGCTCGCCTGCGGAAAATCATTAGCTGTTCGTATTAAATGTTCTTTTTATGGAATCTTCTTTGTATTAGCTTCTACTCCTATATAGCTTTTTCAGGCCTAATGGTCGGTATACGTTCCAAACTGAAAAGTAGCCTGTCCTTTCTCAATATGCATTCCGATTTTCATCTAGATCTGTTCAGTGATTTAGACATGATAAGATATCAAACTGATAGCCTACTTTCGGAATCAGGAGAGTCGGTGTTGATATTGAAATAATTATTTGGTTTGGCAGTCGTGACGTCTAGAATAAAATTATCTGACCATGTCATATAATTTTTGCTGGTTGTAAAGAGTTGTTTAACTCTTGTTTTGCGGCATCATTGGACGAATAGGGGCCTAAGTTAATGTTTGATCTAGGTACATTAATACTTTACTTCTGGTGTTTTACTTATTTATGCATACTTTGTGCTTATACTCATCATTTTAAATAATTTTCGAAAGCTTTCAAAGTTATTGCACTTATACTATTTATTGCTAAATCTTCGTGTGTGGATTGTGACTTATTCCCTTTTTAGCTGACTGAAGGAGTGTAATGTTTTTCTTATATGTGTTTAATCAACTATATACCTTGCCTACAATTTTTGGATTCCCGTACATCAATTACGTATTACGGGAATCTAATAATTTATAATAAGTCATCATCAATCTGATTAAATAAAGAAGCTTTTGTATGACTCACGAATTTAAGTTCCACAACATCACTACTACACGTTATGTAAAAGTAGCTTTACCTGACTGTTTGTGATTCTGATAAAATTTGGCAAGGCATTAGCATATTTTTTTTATTTATTATAAAATGAGGATCGAAAGCTAATCAGATTAAACTTAGGTCTTACCTTATACGCGCCGCATGTTAGTAATGCAGCAAAAATGAAAAGCAGGAACGCTATAGCCACATAAGAGGAGTAGTACATAACTACTATCATTGCTATTAGCTCTTGCTTGTTCTGTCCAAATATGTTATCCACATTCTCGAAATTCCGGAACTTTTCATCAATTTCCGATTTTTCGGACACGAGCCCGAGACCCAGTCTGTATAAATTATACGCCATTACGGCTATAGCAATTATCTGAAAAAGAAAGAAATAAATGAACAATTTGTTCTGGACAGGTAAGTGAAAGTCACAGTAATCAAACTTTACGTAATCTAAAACGCCGTACAAAAAGATTAAAGCAATGTTGCATTCAAAACACTTTGCGCAAATATCACAGTAAGAGAACTTTGAAGAACCTTCAGACCAAACTTGTTTAGACTACCAAACCAAAAGTACTTACTATAACAATGTACCCGAACACAATATTCCCCAGTCTCAAGGGGAAACAGAAGAGAAACTTCCTTGTCATCTTGAATCAAGATTCTTGACCCCATCCGTGACTCTGCAACAAAATATTGAGTTAAGGTTTACTTTGACACAATGAGATCTTGACTACGTTCTCATTCGTGTTCATGGAATATCTTTGAAATAATTTATTTATAATAAAATTATACACAAGATTAACCCCCAAGATTAAATAAGTTATTTCCCGTTTGTCACGGAAACTACCTAACTACATAGGGTAGAGACGGGTAATGCCGGTCAGGTGATAATACCGGTCACTATTATTATTCCCATATTACTGCGTTCAATGCGTACACACACATACATTGGGTAGCTTGACTATCACCCCGCTCTGGGGCACCAATCCCCGCTCAGTTCCTAGCACGCGTTTGGGAAAGATGCACGTCAGTTGTTTTCGCGCCCTCGCGATGTAATTTCTTGGAGTTGGAATTTAAGAGGTGAGTCTCATATTTTTTATGTTTTTTAATTGTCATTTTTTTATTTTGATGCAGAACTATTAACGATTCGAATTAATCATAATTTAATATCTCTTTTAGACATGTTTTCACAAAAATATTTTTTTTTTCTAAAATTCTTCTAAATGGGCAATACCGGTCAGCCGGACCGGTATTACCCGCAAGTGATATTTTGACCAGTGATGACTTTTTATAATTTTGTATTCTTCCAGAATGTCCAAAACAGGAAGCAAACCACGATCGAAAGCCGCCTACACCCAAGGCCAGATACATAAAGACTTTCAGTTTGTTGGAAAAGCCGATCAGTCAATCCACGAGGTCTCGACTTCAGGAGTTTAAAACATTAATCTCTGCAAAGCATTTTCTCCCAATACAAAAAAAAACTGTCAATAAAAGATGTGTGTATAGTAAACTGCTTTCGTCTATTTTAACAAGAACTTCTCACAAAGCTTCAATTCTAAAAGAAAACAAAAAGATAACCAGAGTGAAAAAAAAGGTCTTGTCAAAATCAAAACTGAAAAGAAAAAGATAAGGAATCTTTTCCTAATATCCCAAGAGCCCAGGCTTGTCAGACCTTCGTCATTTTGTAAAACCTCAAAGTTTGTCTGTGTATGTCCCTACTACAGGTGTAAACGATCCCCGAATATGAAGTTTGGATAACGGTTCCTTTGGAAGTTATCAAGCAGCAAAGGTCCATAAAGTTGCACCTCAAATTCGTTAAAGTGTGAAGCCCAGTTTTTATATATATTTTATTCGGATTAATATTAGAAATCACGTCGTCCATTGTCAGACACTTGGTGCGGTGGAAACCCTCTGTCAGACACCCTTGAATCATGGTGAATTGATATACTTATTGATATTTTTTTTTACACTTCTATACTTTGACGATGTTATTGAAATAATACTTTTTATATTGTGCAATAAAGGAGCTATAAGGTAATATTTTTAATTTAGTCTTAATCGTTATAGTGTACTTCTGAGCGACGAAATTCTTAAAAAAATAGTTTCAACATTTTGGTTTTTTGTAAGTTACTCCGTTTTTTTCTATGGACTGATAAAAAGTTTATTCCAGAAATGAATTCCTCATCCTTGAATTATATGAAAATGACATCAAACTTGGCCTAGTAGCTATATGTGGGCAGAAATCATGTCATGAAAGTATACCCTCAATTCACCATGATTCAAGGGTCTGACAGGGGGTTTCCAAAGCACCAAAAGTCTGACAATGGACGACGTGATTTCTAATATTAATCCGAATAAAATATATAAAAACTGGGCTTTAAACTTTAACGAATTTGAGGTGCAACTTTATGGACCTTTGCTGCTTGATAACTTCCAAAGGAACCGTTATCCAAACTTCATATTCGGGGATCATTTACACTTGTAGTAGGGGCATACACAGACAAACTTTGAGGTTTTACAAAATGACGAAGGTCTGACAAGCCTGGGCTCTCACTCTATAAATTTAAATGCAGAGATGTGCACAAGGTCAAGAAAACAGTATCCGAAACAAAAGGCAGTACTACATCGGACTCCGAGATAGAAATAAAAGACCTGCATGAAGACGATGATACCTATGCTGGCTGATGCTTGGTGAACAAATGTATTGTCTGTGACGACTGTGGACAAAATAGCGAGCTATGGTACATGTGTGTGCTATGTGGTCTTTGGGCTCACACAGAGTCCTCAGGATATAACTCTGCTGAGGGTTATCTAAACGACTTATGCCTTAACAAAGCCTGACTGGTATTACCAAAGTAGTGACTGGTATTACCTGCTATATCGGGTTATACCGGTCAAAGCTACATCTTTTTTAAATGATGATTATGTCTAAGATGTTAGTCTTATTGATCTCGATTGTTGTCATTATGCTAGAAGAATACCTATAATTTGGTTTAAAAGAATATTAATAAACAAATGATGATTGATTACGAATTTGGTTTCACTTTTTCTTAGGTGACCGGTAATACCCCATCTTACCCTACAGACACGGTAGATACCTAGATACTCGTAATTTTATACCATACCTACCTTACTCTAAATTCATCAGTATTTATGTATTTAGTTTATGTACCGGAGTATATATTATGACTGTTTCTCACATAAGTATTTCCATCCATTGTTCCACGTTAAATGCCCCATCATTGGGTACATGATTGTCGATCACACAAAGCTGAGCTTACACGACCGTTACGTTCGATCGCGTCACACATTGTGCTATTTTAGACTAGCTAAGTATCTAATTGGTTTGATGAGTATCCAGTTTGATCAGGTATACGTGGGTTTATTTTTAAAGGTATGAGTAAGGGTCTATTTACTTTGGTATAAGAGGTCTGCACGGTTCGCTGAACGTTGTGTGAGGGTTCGGGATTGCCTGTTTAATAACTCGGTGGGAACGCTCCAAGGCAGGGAGGGCTACGTCTACCAGTTCATTCTAAGAGAACTTAAGATCAAGTACACAATTATTTGCGGTTTAAAAACGTATGTTGGACCAATAAAAAATAGAGAGTCTGTGATTACAAAATAAATTCGAAAATTAAAATGAAAACTTGTAATCATAAATTACCCATTTATATGTATTACCCATATGTCTGAAAGTTTGTCTCAAATCTACACTAAAATTATAAAGCGGAAAGATTTGTATTTCTGTACGTTTGTAACGAATAAACTAAAAAACTACTGGACCGACTTAAATTTTTTTTACACCAATGGAAAGCTAAAATATCCCTGAGTAACAAAGGCTATGCTATAGGCTAAAGGGTATTTCAACGGAAATTACGCGGGTGAAGCCGCGCAGAACCGCTAGTTTGCTATAAAATGGTTCGGTATGTTCTGTATTTAGTAAATATATATATATATATATATATATATATATATATATATATATATATATATATATATATATACTCTATATATTCTCAATCACGATCCCTCAAAGACTATATTCGAAATAAAGAAAACTCAATGCCTACTTACTTTCAAACTGTCAAACCATTTATTGAACAAGTGTAAATAAAGTAATATTTACGTTATTCAAGCTGAGTACAAAAATGTATTCAAATAGGTACCGTGGGTTCCCGCGGCCCGGAAACGTGAACATTGTCTTTCTCCGTTGTATTTTCTTTGTTATTTTTGTGTAACGTGTATACTCAGATGTTTCGAATGAGAACAAGAATGCAGTCCCACACTCAATAACCAGCAGTGTGTAGGATCTTTCCGTTTTATTTGTGTAGCTACCTGCTAGAAGTGAAGCATCTCATATATACAGGATGACTTTTTTACAGTCTGGAAAAAAATGTGGTGTGATAGGTAAGTGTAATAGATTCATTTGGCAATGTTACTTAATTATTAAGCTATTGCATAGCTTCTATCGCGGGCCTTGAGCGCGGGGACCGAATCCAGAAATTCCGTAACGAAAAAAACCTCACGCTCCCCACTCCGACGGGCACGGAGGCGTGGCTTGAAGGCCGTGCATTGTCTAACGTCGTTTGTTTTCGGCAGTCTTGTTGATATTGTTTATTGGGCATAATCCAAACCCAAGTTATGATAGTAGATGGATGGATGGATGGATGGATGGACGGACGGACGGACGGACGGACGGACGGACGGACGGACGGACGGAAGGACGATGGATGGATGGATGGCAGGACGGACGGACGGACTGACGGACTGACGGACGGACCGCCCGACGGACCGACCGACCGACCGACCGACCGACCGACCGACCGACCGACCGACCGACCGACCGACCGACCGACCGACCGAACGACCGACCGGCCGACCGACCGACCGACAGACCGACCGAGCGACCGACGGACGGACGAACGGACGGACGGATGGATGGATATTGCATAGCTTCTATCGAGGGCCTTGAGCGCGGGGACCGAATCCAGAAATTCCGTAACGAAAAAAAACCTCACGCTCCCCACTCCGACGGGCACGGAGGTGTGGCTTGAAGGCCGTGCATTGTCTAACGTCGTTTGATTTCGGCAGTCTTGTTGATTAAAAATTCTATGCAATAGCTTTACCGCGGCAGTCCCCGAGTGCCACACGTCTTTTTTTTTCTCATAAAAAAATTTTCTTGCTTAAACTAATATACATTACTCAATTGTAGTCAATAATACACACTGAAATATTTCAAATAGTATTTTAAAAAGAAACAGGCTCGTAGCCTTCCATTTATGCGCAATTTACCTACAACCGCTAGAAGCGAAAAATCATCCAGTATATATAAAATGATAAACTGACTGACTGATTGGTGATGTATCAACGCATAACCTAAACCACTCGGTCTAGAGACTTGAAATTTTGCACATAGTTAGCTTATACAGTGTAGGCCAGGAAAAAGCTAGTGAAACGAGTAGGTATAATTTAGCAGAGGTAGCAAATTTCAATAAGTAAACATTTTTCACAAGTGTATCAAACGGACCTTTATATAATACGTGGTGAGCTCATTGCCCGGCCGGAGTGCTTTTTATGCATGCCTCAGAATCGATTCTGTGGCCTGCGGGTTGTCTCACGATTATCTTTCACCTACGAGCCAGAGGTGAATGTATACCTAACTAATAAACTCTTTTACCTGACCCAGATTATCCCGGCCTTCATCCACGAGAGATCTCATTTCCATCAGAACTAAAGCTGCTATGCCCTTGAAGAAGAGGCTAACGAAGATTCTTGTAAATTAAAAATTAAAATGTATTTATTTCTGTAGGTAACTGAGAATTACACTTAGAAAAGTCATTATTGTAATACACGACAAGGCACACTAACTAAACTCATCCATGAAGATTGGCTAAATGTAAACAGCAGCCCGAGATGTAGTGTACCCCAGTATACCAAATGTATTACTATGTATTAGGAACTATAAAAATAAAATAAATAATCTCACGGCTTTCATCCCCGAGGGGGTAGGCAGAGGTATTTCATTACTGGATATACCCACATTTCACGAGATATATTGGACCCCTAAACGTGATATGTGTTGAGCCCATCGCCGGACCGGGTCTATTTACACGTGTCTTAGAATTAATTCTGAGACCTGCGGGTTTCCTCACGATGTTTTCCTTCACCGTCGAGCTAGTGATAAATATGTACCTACGTAAGTTTTTGAAACACTTATTGGTACATGCCAGGATTCGAACCCGAGCCTCACTGATTTTCGCTGCTAACTAGGAACTATAAGAGCCAGTGACTATTAAAATATAAGTATATTAAATAAAATATAAAAAATAAAATATTAAAATATAAATATAAGTATATGAAGAAGTCTTCAGAGTGTCGAATAAATTTTAATTAGTCGCGTTATAAAGCCGCGCTACTTACTCTATACCTACATGTCATTCTGTTTGACTAGTCTCACAGTTTTACAAAGTCACTTGGCTAGGCCTGCTATCAATTTGTTTTTTTTTTCTATCATAAAGATCTACGTGGCTATGAATGAATAGTTGAAATCAATTGATGGTTTAAAATAATAGGTCATTTGGCATTTACCTTAGTTTTATTACTTACATCAGAGGAAATAAATTATTACGACTCTCTTTGAATCACACGAATATAGAAACTCATATAAACTTTGATCGCGTGCGTCTAAGTCCAATTTGTATGCAACATAGTAACTACGAAAATACAAACTGATATTAGTTCAAGGAACAAGAAACCCATAGAATGGAAGTCAATGCCTCTATAATGTAAATTATATTCTAATGATATCTTTATTCTGATTATTTTTTGTTCAACAATATTATTCAAGAATAAGAGATTTGTTTTGTATGTTTGTTTGTAATGAATACGCTCTGAAATGGACCGATTTCAAAAACTCTTACCAATAGAAAACTTATTTTTCTGCGAGTAACATGTACTCGAGTACTCATATATATGGGCTATCACTTACTCACGGGGAACGGGACTTACCTATCCGGATGAAATCCCGGGGAACAGCTAGTCATCAATAGAATGAATTGTATTCATTTTCATTTAAAATTTAAAATTAAGTGCAAATATTTATAATAAAAAAAAATACAAGAAACTATTTTTGGCATTGATTTTTATTTTTCCAAGTCCCAAACTAGGAAAAACAGTTTCAGTGTGCTCCCTGGCTTCGAAAGCGTTTCCCGAACATCCTGTACATTAAATCTTTGAAAGGGACATTTTAGTTTAATGTTTTGATAGAGGAACTACTTAGTTTAATAAGACATGTATTCAAAGATGATAAACCTATTGAATGAAAAACGATAATTACGTTCAGTATACAGCTCGTATTTATAGGTAAGTCGACCTGGTTGCCATTGTCCTTAAACTGTCGTGCAGTAAACCATTTGTGATGCACAATTGCATCGATGTATGCCAATGTTATACCTTACGTATACCTACTCAAACATATGGCAGGTGGCCATAAAAATATGTTAATTTCAAAAGGAACAACCACCTGTCCTGCCTGTGACCCTCTTAAAAACAGGTTAATCAGTCCCTTATATCAACCGCAAACGCACCTTGACAGATTTTATATGTAGTCTACTTAGATATAAAGTTAGCACTTTACTAATTTCTTTTTTATAGTAACTATGACGAAAATTGTCTGCTCGTCAATCTGTTGTACGCGTACGGTATAAAAAGTTTTCCTTATAAAGAGTTTTTTACGATAAATATTCGTAATAGAGTCCCTTATAATTGAATTTCCTTCAGTCTATCCGATCTTTTCCATTATATTAAAGTAAGTACTTATATTGTTTATATTTAGGAACTTAACAATTATAATATTGCTTTATTAAGACTGAGGACTCTACTCAAAATACCATAATATTATTATTATCAAACTAAGTCCGTCAATATATACCCTTACCGTACCTAAATATTATACAAAAATGTTAAATAACTGTTACTTAATAATATCACAGAATAAGTTATATATAGTTGATAATATTTAAACGTCCACCAGACCCTTCTGTCACCGTCAACACCGTAACGTGCCATGATCGGACCGACATGCAACTTTGTCGAAGTAACAAAAAAATACTGTTTTTTTTTTACGTAACATATCTACTATTTTATTTCTCTAAAGAATAGTCTCACACACTCAATATTATTGTCAAACTAAAATTGACAATATTCTTATCAATATATGGCTCCGCATACTGCAAAATATGACAATACAATCAGAATACGCTCAATATTATTGACAATACTTCTATTATTGACAATAATATTGAGTGTGTGCGGGTAGCCTAAGGCATATTATGCGTTGTAAGGCCAAACTTTAATCCGTTGCAGTAGACGCATGCCGCGTAGCTACTGTGTAGTGTTTTCGTGTCTGATACGTTCATAGCACGATCCTACAAAGAATAGCTAAGAATGGTCCTACTATGACGCGGTATACTTATCATAGTATATTATATCATATTATATTTTACTGTCACACGAGTACGAAAATACATATCTATGCAAAATAATACATTAAATATTACAAACCAAAAAACCGACTGCGTGTAAAAGGCACTGTAAAAACAAAACACAACGCATCACAACGAAATATAGGTATACTCGTAGGTACGAAGTACGAACATAGGTACAACCGAAAAACATTACCATCCTTCTGGAGCAGTCGGGTAAAACATTATATCTACTTATTTAGAGACAACGCGATGCCATAAGGAAGTCGTGGTGGTTCCCATTTGGTGGTTCCCAACGACATCAATAAGCAAAGATCAATTTACAGAAGCTATAAGTATGACTAGATGTTTGTATAGACTGTAGACGTTGTGTTTACGCTTTACAAAATGCTAATCCCGCCAATAAATTCCGAACACGTCTCGTCCTTCTGTTTAGATCTACTTTTATTACAAGATTCTCTAAATGGAAGTAAGCAAGTATACTGGAGTTTCTAGTGGGACCATCCTGTTATCGTTATTAGGAAGGTGTTTTTAAGGTTATTTATGTATAAAAAAAAGTTGTAAATTATTTCACGGTTTTTCAGAGAATATTTAATTTAATTTCTATGAAATAACAATATTGATAATATTAAAATCTATTTCTCCGACATTTGCGTAGGAGTTCCATATTTTTTTCTTGACCAACCTTAGGTACTTCAAATGTTCCTTCTGTTTAGATCTACTTTTATTACAAATTTCTTTAAATGGAAGTAAGCAAGTATACTGGAGTTTCTAGTGGGACCATCCTGTTATCGTTATTAGGAAGGTGTTTTTAAGGTTATTTATGTATAAAAAAAAGTTGTAAATTATTTCACGGTTTTTCAGAGAATATTTAATTTAATTTCTATGAAATAACAATATTGATAATATTAAAATCTATTTCTCCGACATTTGCGTAGGAGTTCCATATTTTTTTCTTGACCAACCTTAGGTACTTCAAATGTAGGTATCCCGCAGATATTTAAAAACCGTATCGATTAAAAAAAAAGTACTTACCAAGTGATTTATTTATTGAATTTACGTTTACCAGCAACTGTTTAAGCTCTTTCTGAATTAATAATAACAGTAATTAAATTACATAAATGATAACAACCAATTATACTAGTAGATAAACTCTGCGTGCATTCATTAAGTAATTCGTTTATCACCTAGGTACTTACCTTTAAAAAGAATTAAAATCAATTTGGTATGTGGTAGGTAATCCTTTTAAGTACTTATTCTAAACTCACCAATACAATGTCGTTACGACGTTATTAACTTAATATCCATTATAGAATTCCAGGAAACCACAACCTTATCAATTTTATACGCTTCTACATACAATACTCAAATCAACACGAAACGTACACTCACAACAGAACTTTAAACTTTGCTTCTAACGATATCACTATTCAAACCCACAGAAAGAAACTTTCTAGTGGATTTTATAACAAAATTGCTAATAAAGTGATTATAATAGGAAATGTTCGAATTTTGAATAAAGCGGCGCGGGCGCACGTTCGTCGGGCTGCGCAGGCGGCGTGAAGATCACCGCATCGAAGTGGTGACGTCACGCCCGCGAGGCCGCCGCACAACCTATTGACTTGTCTTGGAGGAATTAATCGTAAGCCAAGGTCAACAGCCCAGTGGACCGACCGACCGATACCTTCATTATTTTTTTTATCTATTTTCTTATTCATGCTCGGGCATTATAGACCACTAGATTGTTTGACCGCTATTTCACCTGCGTTCCCGGATAAATAGTAGCCTATGTTTTATTCTGATGTACTTACCTATAGCTGTATTATTGTAAACATGCAAAGTTTCATCAAAATCCGTGCATTTTTACGTGAAAAAGTAACACAAATCCATCAATCCTCATTTCTCCTAAATATTGGCGTTTATAAAATTAGTAGGTAGTAGGATCGTAGAATAGGATAATCATCTAAGAATTCAGTAAATACAATTCAATAAATAGATAAAACTTACTATAAATATGAGGATTATCTAGCTTAGTATTTATATGATAGTGTCCCGAGGTGTATTATGGAACTCTAACCCCCCGTTAGAGTTTCATAATAATATCTAAATCCGAAATAAATCAAACTAAAATTTGACAGACTGGTCAAATAATCTCATGTTAGCTGTTCTGATTGGTTGAAAGAAATCATAAAGCTTTTCAACAACCAATTAGAACTGTTAACATGATATTTAACAGTCTGTTAGCAAATTTTAATATAATTTGCGTTTCGGAAACGGGGGGTACCTCAGTCGACAGGTCCATTATATTTTTGTATCCCCGAGCTTAACCCCGCACAATATGTTATCCGATACGACGTGTAATAACGGTGAAAATCTCATTAAAAGTTATAGATTATTTATTACTATGGCTTACACCTCTAAACCCTAGGCTAGTACTATTTATTATACTGTGCCCTATTAGACCAGGTATATTCTCGAGTATTATCTAGCAAATAAGGTATTAAAAAGTAATTTTCACTGTGAGTTGAATAGAAATATAATACTTATAGTTAGAATATCTTGTTTACTGTAATAATGTTGAATTGTCAGCATTATTTTCATTAGGTCCATATGATTTACTGCGCCCTTAGAGTCTCATAAACGCGATGGGGTATCGTTAAGTGACGTCATAAACGACCATATTGCTCTAATGATAAGCTCTGACGTCATAAAATAAATTACAGTCTGTATACCATGCTGATAAATAATGCTACTTACCTAATTTTGACGAATTCGTAACAGGGTCACTGGTAGACATGAGACACCTTTGATTATCAAACTCATCGACACAATTAACCGCCCATAGCAACATTCGAAGTCACTTTGGAACCTCAGTTCCCCATCATACTAATTATTTGAGTGAGATGTGATGGAGTAGACAGTATTAATCAAGGAGGTCCAAATTGCATTATTTACCTATCTGATGACAAAGTTTAGACCAAAACTGTTCATGTAAGAAAAAACATCAAAAATTGCATAAAAAATAGGTATTAGAAATTCAAACGCTCAGTACCTTGTAAGAGATATGCTGTCGAAACGGCTTTTCTGATTAGGTAGATATCTAAGGCACTTTGAATTCATTCCATGCTGTGGATTTCCACAAAATCCACAATCTGACGGAGAAGCAATGCTATATAGGAACCTCTAAAATTCTATCAGAGAGTGCCATAGGACATGATTTAACGATACGGGTGAAACCGCAGTATTTTTTGTAACGAAAGACTTAGAAATAACAATGTTCATATTCTTCGATATTATTTGATTGTGCCCAAATCATTTTCGTAATAGAATAGTAACCAAATGGAGATGACAGATTGAATGGTAGATAACGAACCGGAAATTATGTCTGTCGGTCGGGACAAGCCCAGAAATTGGTTATTCTAAAACCGTGAAATATTATCATTGGTAACAACTAGACATCTTGGTTCGAAAGAGAAAGATAGACATTAAAAAAATCAAATGAAAAATGTACTACATCATTTTAGAATACAAACAAAACAATAACATATAATTTTATTAGGTAACCAAAATGTCTAGTGTATTTCTAGAATTATTTACAAAAAAAACAAGCCTGTACTTATTCAATGTGAAACAGTGAAAGCTTACCTTCATGGGAATCATGGATAAGTTAATTTATATGTATTTTGATGAACAATAACCAATGTTTTTATCAAGATGCAAGGTATGGCCCTCCCAACTTTCAACAAGATAGGTTAAGCGGTTTATTCCAAATACCAATTCAGCAGTTTAGTATGTAAGTATCTACCTAACAGAGTAACTTTCGGATTTTTAATATTAGTGGCATACTAATAAGATAATACCTACTGTTTCAATACTAGAATACTATCATTCAATTCCCACATCACGCACTCGTAAATTAATGCACATGACGTTTTCTAAAGCAGGGCAGAAGATGGCGCTAAGAGCGCTCATGTTAAGAGCCCGTTGGCTATGAAAAGTGTCAAACGAGCACCCACACCTCTCTCTCAGGCCTTTCCAGTTTCCACTCGCCTTTGGGCCTTTTGTTCAACTCGTCTCTTTTTTAAACCAATCTCTGAACCTGTTGAGTTGACGTGCCTTTGAGTTGATGAGCTCAATTTCCTCTTATTTATTAGCGGTGCCTGCTTCAAATGATTCTATAAATAGGTACCATTTTTGTTATCGCTTTACTGACAATCAAACAAAAGCATATGAATCAGCGGTAAATTAAATTATTCTATTTATTTGGTGTAGCAGCAATTGTAACAATCATACATTTGCAAATTCTTACGAAATGTATTCAGACTTGCAGCATGGATATCTGTCAACTTTTCGTGACAATTTAGGTCAGAGAGGAAGAGTGATAATCTTAGGACAAACGATCAGTTCTTTCATAACTGTTAATATAGATTTTGTACATAATGAATGTTTTACAGACAACGATTACTTAAAACAGCAAAATAACGTTAAAAGTAATTATTAATGTCATTGTATTGGCTTCCTTTAACGAAAAATTATTTAAACCTACACAGGGAAATTGGCAAAAGATGTCTTCTCTGTAAATATTGTGGGTTAAGGCACAGGTGGAGCGGTTGAATTATTTTAGTAAGATACACTTCGAACAATCCTGGAGAAATATAATGCGCAATTTTATAAAAATGTCACATAGGTGTGTTGTTATAACAACAGGCGTTAGATTAGAAAGAGATAAAATAATGCGTTTGTTACAATATATAACAGAATAATAAACCCAATTCCTGAAATTATTTTGTTCAGTATCGACTACGTAATCGATTTCAGGTATTTTTAATATGTTTTTTTTTCCGAAAAATGTATTAGGTAGCATAACTGAATTTGGGGCTACCAATGGAAACCGTAGTATTTGCTATATTGCTCTTTATTTAAAAAATTTGGTAAGACAAAACTAAAGTACGAATGCATCATATTTTTTTTATAATAATATACCTACCTACTAATTGAGGTGTATAATGAATTGCGCTCATTTTGTGAACCGTTGTATATAAAGTCTAAGTCTAGAACTACTGAAATAATTTTAAAAATCCTTCACTTTTTCCTAAAGTAATAACAGCTACATTAATCTGTATACCTACCTACTTATTTCATTTTAATACAATAAAATAAAATAAAACTAAATAGTTCAGTTAGAAATCCCAATAAATAAAGACTGAAGCGAGGACCGGTCGCTAGTTTCAAATATTCTGAAAAACTTTAAATTTTTCCACGCGGTCTTATTTGTCATAGGTCCCGAGGAACAAATTTGAAAACTTATGTTTTGGATATAGGTAAAACTATTTATAACGGAGATTTAGATGGATATCTTAACTTTCTCACAACTTGCGCTACACGCTTGCTACACGTAAAGCAGCTCGGATATAGAATGTTTACTTCGCAACAAGATATTGAATTCCCTGTGGCCGGAATGTTTCTACGTGAACGATTTCATTTTACGCACTATTAGTCGTTGCTCAGTTCTATACGAGGCTTTGGCGGTTGTAAAGTAGGATTTTGCTTTTTATTTCTTTTATGGCTCTAATTTATTCCGAACGGTAGTCGTTAGGAGAGATGAGAAAGATCGGAAAATTTGGGTAGGAATGCTTCACTGATTGAAAGAGGTTCAAAAAGTTATCATTTCATAAAATATTTTTGTTGAAGCATCATTAGGTTCCGGGCTCAAGTACTAGGGGTAGGAATATCCAATATTCATTATTTGTAAGTTCAAATAATTTTAAACAAAAAAAAACCGACTTTAAACAGGAAACTAAAAAGAGTAGAACCCGCTAAGTGCGAGTCGGACTCGCGCACGAAGGGTTCCGTACCATTATCTAAAAAAACGGCAAAAATAACACGTTTGTTGTATGGGAGACCCCCTAAAATAATTATTTTATTTTGTTTTTAGTATTTGTTGTTATAGCGGCAACAGAACTAAAACAGTGAAAATTTCAACTGTCCATAGCTATCGCGGCTCTCGAGATACAGCCTGGTGACAGAACGCGAAGCCTTAGTAATAGGGTCGAGTTTTTAACCTTTGGGTACGGAACCCTAAAAAGCACTAGTCACCACTACGATTTTCGAAGATTATCCTCGATTTTTCTGGGATGCCATCATAGATCCTGTGTTCCTTATCATGATATCACCTTATCCGCGAACACACATAAATATACATACAACGCGTAACAGAAAAAGGACAATTCCCCATACACCCCAATTAGTATATTAATATAAAAAAATATATGATGCAATCGAAATTTAGTTGTGTCTAACCAATTTTCTTAAATATTGATTAACAATAGCACGATTTCCATAGAAAGAACTAAATTCCGCTACGCTAATTCATTTTTTTGAAAAATTTAACACAATATTAAAAATAGCTGAAATCGAATAAGTAGTCGATACTGAACAAACCAATTTCAGGAATTGCGCTTATTCTGTTACATGTTGTATATATACGGTCGAATTGAGAAACCTCCTCCTTTTTTGAAGTCGGTCTAAAATGTCTTATCAAAACTCTGGCTAATATGAGGAAATGGGAAAAGTAGTGGCAAAACGGAACCATCGCAAAATGTCAGATTCGCAAAATGACGGATTCGCAAAATGTCGGAATTCTGACATTCTGCTTATCTGACCATTTGCTTTTCGCAGAAAGTCAGATTCGCAAAATGACGGATTCGCAAAATGACGGATTCGCAAAATGTCGGATTCGCAAAATGACGGAATTTTAAAGATACTTCCCACGACACTAGGATAGATGAATTTGAAGTATTGTTGATGAAATGATGATAATCCAGTAGATATTTTGAAGAGTTCAACAAAAAAGTCAGTTAATCTATATATATATATAAAATATGATAAACAGACTGACTGATTGGTGATATATCAACGTACATGTCCACCCGTGCAAAGCCGGGGCGGGCCGCTAGTTAGCTAGCGATCGATACCATAAAAGTACAGGATGTTACTGTTTCAGATTTTAGATGGTTCGAGTCCCGGGTGATACAAGCGAATTTTAGAAAATCTTTGAATACACTTTTGTTTTTTTTAAAAATAAAGGAATGTTTCCTTGAGGAGTGATAGCCCGGACGGTTAAAGAGCCGGCCGAAAATCAGTGAGGCTCGGGTTCGAATCCTGGCATGTACCAATGAGTTTTTCAAAAACTTATGTACATATTTATCACTAGCTCGACGGTGAAGGAAAACATCGTAAGGAAACCCGCAGGTCTCAGAATTAATTCTGAGACAAGTGTAAACAGACAGACCCGGTCCGGCGATGGGCTCACCACCTATCACGTTTAGGGGTCCAATATATCTCGTGAAATGTGGGTATATCCAGTAATGGAATACCTCTGCCTACCTCTCAAAAATTCCGTCATTTTGCGAATCCGACATTTTGCGAATCCGTCATTTTGCAAATCCGTCATTTTGCGAATCCGTCATTTTGCGAATCTGACATTTTGCGAATCCGTCATTTTGCGAATCTGACATTTTGCGATGGATCCGGCAAAACACCTCTTTTATCCATACTAATATTACACTTGCTAAAGTAATTTTATCACGGCTATAACCCGATCTTGATGGAATTTGGCAGGGCCGGCCGGTAGTTCACATCTTATGGAAAGACATGCGCTTTTCATCCCGGAAAAACACATAGTTCCTCGGGGATGCGATAACCTAAAGATTTTGGTGTCACGAGCAACATCTAGTCATCTACACTAATTTTAAAAAGAGGAAGATTTGTATGCTTGTAACAAATGAAGTCAAAAACTACTTTACCGATTTCATAAGTTCTTTCACCAATGGAAAACTTACATTTCTGAGAGTAACTTGGTCTATAATTTTCTCACGGAAACGGGACATACTCGGGTGAAATTTCGAGGAACAACTAGTTTACTATACCTATTTTACACAGGAACAATATAATTGCAAGACGAATTACTGAGGAAAGAGAGTTTATTTCTAAACCTCAGTGGCGAATTAGAAATTTTCTCCAAGTCTCTCGTTTCCCGAGTGATTTATCAGACCGTGGCTTGAGTGGAGAGTGATTCGGTGTCTATGGAACAAATCGCCGGCCGATGGATGGAGCCATCAATCCGCGTAAACACTAGACGTGCAAGGACTTCTAATGAAATCCTTAGTAACCTAATCAGAACTTTACGGGTCCTGAAATAAAAGCTAGAATGTAATATGTAAAAAAATAAAATAATATAGGAGCAGTGATAGCCCGGACGGTTAAAGAGCCGGCCGAAAATCAGTGACGCTCGGGTTCGAATCCTGGCATGTACCAATGAGTTTTTCAAAACTTACGTACATATTTATCACTAGCTCGACGGTGAAGGAAAACATCGTGAGGAAACCTGCAGATCTCAGAATTAATTCTGAGGCATGTGTAAATAGACCCGGTCCGGCGATGGACTCACCACCTATCACGTTTAGGGGTCCAATGTATCTCGTGAAATGTGGGTATATCCAGTAATGGAATACCTCTGCCTACCCCCTCGGGGATGAAAGGCGTGAGATTATATTATATATATATATATATATATATATATATATATATATATATATAAATAAAATAATATAAATAAATACGCTCAAGTTTTGACCCTAAGGAGGTTGGTAGAGGTATTTCATTTCTAGAAATACTTACTTAATTGTTTTTAGAAACATATTGCAAGAGTTGCGATGTATGCTCAAATAATATGTACTTATTAAACACAGTACATATCTATGATATATGGTTTCAGCGGAGTTGGATTTTTCAGTGAACGTTCACTAGGTTTTCATTACCTTGTAAGTGGACTAACATTGCGATCTTGACCGATATTTGCGCAGAATTGCATGTCCTATACAGCCTTACTTCATTCTTGGGAGCATTGCCAAGTTTATACGGATGATTCGTAGAGCTGCATAACGCAATGCCAGTATTGTAGGGGCGAGCAACATATAATTTCGTACACATAGAAATCAATATATTATATATATATATATAGAAATCAATATTATAAAATTATTCAGATATCATGTACTAACACTAACAAATAAGTAAGTATTTACTTTTATTACCGAAGGGCATATTTTCCTACGATGAAATGGGTATTGCCGTGCCTAGCCTACATAACTTCCCATTTCTTTAACTATTTATCTCAAAAAAAATTCATCGATCCTTTTTTCATGAAAGAAGGACTAAGACACTTTCAACATTTAGTAAAAAGTAAGACTAAATTAAATATAATAGTTATTAGATTATGACGGTGGAATCCGGCAGGCTGAAGATCAGATCAGAAGAGAATTTAGCAGTGGAATGTTGGTTTGATGAGACTAAATGCAGAATAAACACTTTGTTTACGCACTCTGCGCACGCCACGCCTCACGAAAATCTATACAAATAAAATTTCTTAGCAGCAATCTTCAAGATGACGCAATCCAGTCACTTAATTCTATGTTGTGGTACGTATAGATAATACTGCATAGCGCACATAGGTGACCTTGAGAGGTTTTGGCAACCCCTGGCGCGGCGGCGAGTCGATACGACGCGGTGTGCTGACTCATGGGTAGGCAACGGGCGCCAGTATACTAGAGGGGGGAGGGGAGGGTATTCTTCAGCTATTACGATCGGACTTTGATTAACGTTGATAGTGACGAAACCCAAAAATGGGGCAATATCTTGCGCAACATACACAATTGGAAAATCACCACATCGTATAAAACAAAGTCGCTTCCCGCTGTCTGTATTCCCGAGGAAGGTTTTAGTATCAGCATTGCACCCATGCGAAGCCGGGGCGGGTTGCTAGCAATTTTCCATTGGTGAAAGAATTTGTAAAATTAGCTCAGTAGTTTTTGAGTTTATTCGATACAAATACCGTTAGTGTTATAATATAATAGCGGTTCCGCGCGGTTTCACCCGCGTAGTTCCCGTTCCCGTAGGAATATGGGAATAAAATATAGCCTATGTTACTTAGTGATGATGTAGCTTAGCATTGGTGAAAGAATTTTTTAAATCGGCCAATTAGTTTTTAGGTTGATTCGTTACAAATACCGCTAGTGTTATGTATAATGGCGGTTCCGCGCAGTTTCACCCGCGTAGTTTTCGTTCCCCTGGGAATACGGGAATAAAATATAGCCTATGTTACTCAGGGATATTCTAACTCACCATTGGTGATTTTTTTTTTAAAATCGATGCAGTAGGTTTTGAGTTTATTCGTAACAAACGTACAAAAATTCAAATCTTTCCTCTTTATAATATTAGTATAGATTAGTGTAGATATCTTTGTGTTATAAGACAAAAATAACTTAGCGGCTGCACGGATTTAGATGAAATTTGGTAGGTAGATAGATTAGGACCCGGATTAACATATACGCTACTTTTAATCCCGAAATAACGCGAAAGAAGTAGCAGGCAATATTTTAAAACGACAGAAATGCAAAAAATTGCTAAGATCGAAAAAAAATATAAACTTTGAAAGGCTAAATCTCGGAAACTATTGGGTCTACAGAGACAGTTCTAGTATCATATTGTAGTTAATTTAGTTTACTTTAAAAACGTTCAAAGAAAGTTTTTTCAAAAACTACTCCTTTAGGGTTATAATCGCGAAAATTTGAAAAAAAAAAAACATTTTTTTGAGATTTCACAAAGTTGCGTTCGGCGCTCGAGGTCACAAACTTGGATTATACATTAGGCCAACATCTTAAACAAGTCTGCAAAAAATCAGAACTACCGGATTTGACGCATGCGGTAATGTATAAAGTTACTGGACTAGTATGCGATTGCGTCAAAATCACGCAATTCGCGGGATAAGCATTTTCTCCATACTGCCGCGATATTTGACGCGCGATATGGGCGTGGCCAAAAGGACGCGATATAATATCACGGCAGTGGAGTCGAGGCTTAATTCACTTTAATGTTATACAAAACTAAAAAAGTTTTTTAAAAAGGAATTAATAGTATCTATCATATAACTCAATAGGTACCTATGTACTTATAATCCAGGTACAAACCCCCGACCCCGGCCCACCAACTATCAATGCCATTATTCTCACAATAGCCACTCAGGCAATTAACATCAAAAGCAAATGTCAAAGTTCAAATTTTCTCAATGAAAACAAAGGACATCGGACAAGAATGTAGGGGAACCCCATGTACGACGCCAGTCTCCCCGGGAGGCGAGGTCTGCCGCCGTAGAGACGCGGCAGCAAGGCGCCAGTCAGCCTCACTCCACCGCTATAATTCACAGTCTGTCTCGCATCCAGGCTCGGATCCAGGTCACTGCGGCTATGACGAAACACGTGGAAACTTTTAATCGGATCGCTATTTCCAATGCGAATTTAAAAAAAGTTTTACGGGTAGGTAGACTTTCTTGGACATCCTGCATAAGAAGTTCATGATTGATCGACATTGTCAATTTGCGGACAAATTGCCCTTGCCAGTCCTAAACTATTATTCACTCAAGTGATGCTGATTAATGACTAAAATTGGTGAAACTTCTGGATCAAGTTTATAAGTTGCTGTATACGCTCGCCCTTTATCCCCTAGGCAGAGATACTATTCCGTTCCTGAAACAAAAACGCAGATATTTTTTTAAATCCTTAAGCGAGGCAGGGTGCTGTTACATAAGCGTCAGAACCAACTCTGGGGCCCCCGGATTTCCTCGCGGTATTCCCTTTTACCATCGAGCTAGTGATAAATACGTAATTATATTGGGTTTTGAAAATTCATTGGTATATACTAAGTAGGTACATATCCTTCGCACGCAAGGACGCAAATCCATTAAATTCTTCAGTTCTAAAAGGACTGTACTTTATAAATTGATTAACTAATATCGTCAGTTTGTCGATATAGTATTTAATTAAGCAAGGCCTTCCGTATTCCATTATTATTTTACTAGGAGCAACTATTTACTACAGTTCAGAAGAAAATTGACGAAACCTTTAAGGTAACTCGAGGCGCCTATAGCTTTAGAAGTTGGTATCTTTTTGACCACTCAATAGCTTCTACGGTATTATCATTATGTATTACACAAACAATATGGATAAAATTGCTGTCCTCAAATGCCCAGAAAAGTATCTATGGTCAATCCTTGGTTATGTTTCTCTTTATAGCCAGATCTATTTATTTAAAACGTATTTTATTAGATAACTTCAACAAACACCAACGCAAGAGTCAAGGTGGATAAAGGTTTCCAACTTTTTGGCAACAAAATTAGGAGTTGTTACTTAGTTCTTTTGTTTACCTACATGTACTTTAACTGCGTAACTTTACAGAAGAATTCGACAAGTTACTACATAGTTTTATATAGGTACATATTTTTAGCGTTTGATTAAATGCCTGGATGATTTCGATCCATAATCGGACCCCGGTAGGTGGCGCTGAGTTAATTTGTTCATTCAGAAAATTTTATGTTTCTTTATATTTTAGATGTTTTTACTATACCTATATAAAGAGAAAAATCTGGTTTCCCATACTAACTTATCACTGCACAGCGGAAACTAAAGACTTGAATTTTGGACGGTACATTCCTTTTATGACCTAGGTTAAGAAAGGATTTAGCGCAATTTCGACGGAAACGGGGAAAACGGGATCCGTGTGGGCAATGCCGCTGGGCACCAGTTACTTGATAAAACATGACAAATTCTTTCCTCGATTTATTAAAATAATGGTGACTTATGGAAATTTGAAATGAAATAACAAAGAACTCTAAAGAGTAAAAAACCGACTTCAACGAAAAGCAATTTTCAGACTTTGTTTTTTTTAAAACCGCTCGACCAATTTAGATAACCGCTGAACTATGATCTACCAAAAAAGAAAAGAATCATCAAAACCTATTCATAATTAGTGGAATAATCGCGTACAAGAAAATCATTCAGTCGAATTGAGAACCTCCTAAAAAAATTAGCCTTCTGCCACCATCGGGTAAATATTAAAACTAAGATTCTGGATCCCATCCCGTCTTATGCAGGGTTATTTTGTGTTTGTTATGCATAACAGTGAAGATACTCAAGGACGAAAGTATTCATGCCAGTTTCAATCAATAAATGATATGCTTTATGTATATCATGTTAAGGTTTATAAACACAGACGATTCCTATCGTGAGGGCAAAAGAATAGAATAAACTAAATAAATATTAGGAATAAGAAATAAATAAATAGTACCTAAGTATTCTATTTATTTAAATACGAAATAGTATATGTATTTTTTTATTTTATTTATTTATAATATAATTTCATGTACCAAGAAAATGTACACATGGCGAACTTAATACCTAAAGGCATTATCTACCAGTCAACCATCAGGCTAAGCAGAAATAATTTGGCGGAATATTGGCCGCAAACAGTAAAAATAAACAATGAAACATAACATTACGGTTAATCCTAATACTTATATATGTTGATAAAATAAACTAATACATACTAAATATCGTAATAAACATAAAAACAAAAATACTTACATAACATAATCTAAAGATGACGATTTTCTTTCGAACAATTCATGTCTGACTATAAGATGATTTTTTATAGGATTTACTATAAGATGATTATTATATTTCAGTCATTGTTTTGTATGACCATTTTCGCCAAATTATCTCTTTAACCATCAGGTTGACTGGTAGATAATGTCTTTTGGCATTTAGTTCGCCATTTGTATTTGGTACAAAGTTAAATAAATAAACACTAATGTGTCCCGAAATGTCCCTTTAAAAGATTTGTTCACTTTGGAGACATTATTAGATAGTTGCCCTTTTTCCTTTCTTATTCGAAATATAAGCAGAACAGTAACCCCTCGAGAACATTTTTGGGGTGACCTGTATTGACAAAGTGTATTTAGATAAAGATCTGCTTTCAAAGTGAAAGTATTGAGAGCTCTCTAAACTTCAAAGGAATAATGATCAAAGTTGTTAGGTGTCTAAATATATTTCTAATGTGAACTGAAAATGAAAATACGCCTTGTGCGCCTTAAAATATGCTGGGACAAAGTACTTGAAATCCCTAAAATCAACAATAGCTACTTTACTTCTTTTTTAATAGATATTTTAGAAAAAGCGGGACGTGACCTCAAATCTAATCAATTGCTGAAAAACATTTAATGGATCACGTTTCTAGTATGGGAACCCAGTTGTAATTTTTTACTTTTTATTATTTGTTGTTATAGCTACTATAGTAATACCAGAGAGTATTCTAATATCTGTGCCAGAGACCAGTTTTTATTTAAACTGGTCTCTGGTAATACACACTGTGAAAATTTTAAGTGTCTACCTTAATTCAGTACAGCCTTGTGACAGACAGACAGCGGAGTGTTTGTATCTAATAGGTTATAGGCCTAGTTCCGTTGGCACTTTTTTGCTACGGCACCTGAAAAATTCGTTGCATAATAAGTTCTAAAAACCCTCATATCCTATCAAAAAAACATATCAGTAGTTAGCACGCCAGTTCTGTCGTCCGAAAAACTAATGTTGTACACAAAAAGCAGACTAGCACAAAAACCTCTGAAACAGCAGAGTGCAAAAGGGTAATAAAAAATTCAATCAGTCTCTGTAAACGTGTGGCGTTGACATTAGCAGCCACCGTTCTTGAGCTATTATATCGGGGCTATCGTACCTCGGGCGAGTGGACATCAAACGCTGTCGAGCCCCACCGAATAGCCTGTCATCACGGCACAGAGGAACTAATAATGCATCGTGATCGTCTATATGGGGACCGATAGATAAGCTGAGTAAAGCCAACCGGTCACTACTAACATCAGTCTTATTTTTATAAAGCTACAGGTCTACAGGTCGAGACAGGAGAAGAAACGTATAAGACGTGTACGACGTACACAACAGCACAGTAAATATTAATGCTCAGAAACCAGCGTTGCGCTGCATTCGAATTAATTATAATCTATATATATAAAAGGAGAAGCTAAATCTAAAAATCAAGTCCCAGCCCAAACCGCTGAACATAGAAACATGAAATTTTGTGTGTAGGTTACGTGGATAGTGTAGATGCTCACTAAGAAAGGATCTTACGAAATTCAACCCTTAAGGGGGTGAAAGAGGGGGTTGAAGTTTGTATGGGATAGTGTGATTTCTGCGTGTATCAACTTTAAACTTGGCACAAATACTCTTCAAAATACACTATGAAATATTAGTTCTGGGATTTTTGGAAAATCATCCTCCAAGGGGGTGAAAGTAGGGGATGAAGTTTGTATGGAAAACCTTCATTTTTGGGTGTATCAATTCGAAACTTTGTAAAAATACTCCTCAAAACAAACAACAAGACACGTATTTCCGGATTTTTCAAAAACCATCCCCTAAGGGGGTGAAAAAGGGGAGTGGAGTTTGTATGGAGACGTGTTGTTTTTTACGTCTATCAACTTCAAACTTTACATAAATACTCTTAGAAATAAATTATGAGACACATATTTTTGGATTTTTCGAAAATCATCCCCTAAACGGATGAAAGTAGGGGTTGATGTTGATACGAAGAAGTTTATTTTTTGCGTCCATCAACTTGAAACTTGGTACAAATGCTTCTGAAAACAAACTATGAGATATTAGTTCTAGGATTTCTCAAAAATCTTCCTCCAAGGGGGTGAAAGTGGGGGTTGAAGTTTGTATGGAAAACCTTCATTTTTGAGTGTATCGATTCGAAACTTTGTAAAAATACTCCTCAAAACAAATAACAAGATACATATTTCTGGATTTTTCGAAAATCACCCCTTAGGGGGGTGAAACAGGGGGTTGGAGTTTGTATGGAGACGTGTTTGATTTTTACGTCTATCAACTTCAAACTTGGCACAAATACTCTTAAAAATAAATCATGAGACCCGTGTTTTAGGAATTTTCGAAAATCATCCCCTAAGGGGGGAAACTAGCGTTTGGAGTTTGTATGGAGACGTGTTGTTTTTTACGTCGTATCAACTTGAAACTGGGCACAAATACTTTTAGAAATAAATGATGAGACACGTGTTTTTGTATTTTTTGAAAATCATCTCTTAAAGGGGTGAAAAGAGGGGGATAAAGTTTGTATGGGATAGTGTGATTTCTGCGTGTATCAACTTTAAACTTTTTACAAATATTCTTGAAAATAAACTTGATATATTAGTTCTAGGATTTATCGAAAACCATCCTCCAAGGGGTTTCATCCCCTTGGGGGTTGAAGTTTGCATGAATACCTTCATTTTCAGGCAAGTAGGTATATCTCGATTTTTCAAAACTCACGGGTGAAACGGGGTTGGAGATTATATGGAAACGGGTGGGGTTTTTTACGTCTATCAACTTGAAACTTATCACAAATACTCTTAAAAATAAATGATGAGAAACGTATTTTTGTATTATTTTAAAATCATTCCCTAAAAGGCTGAAATTAGGGGTTGAAGTTGGTATAGAGAAGAGGGGTTTTTTGCGTCTATCAACTTGAAACTTGGCACAAATATTCTTTAAAAGTCTCCATACAAAGTCTAATTTTTTTTGATAATTTACTATGGGTTGCTAGGAGAAATTTGTTGGTGCATCCCAAAATGTTGAAAAAATAAATGTCCACCCGTGCGAAGCCGGGGCGGGCCGCTAGTTATTTTATAGTTTAAGAAAACTACAAAGATACGCTTTTACTCGTATATGTACTCGTCAAAACAAATAAAATGAGTCCCCAAATAATAGGACTCGCGGGATTTACGAATCGTAATTAATGACTTCGATTATTAACCTGCCAACTCCATCATCAAATCAGCTTGATGGTACCATGGTCATTACAGAACTTAGCTAAGTATGCAAAATGGTTTCAAATTCAGTTGCAATCAGGGAGTGTGTTAGATATTAGGTATCTACCTAAACCGTAGTTTGTCTGCGTCATGACGTCTGGTATCATGACATGATTGTCTTTACTCATGATGTATTGTGTTCTAATGCAACTGTATACCCTATAATACATCAAATCTTTTTAACTCATGGTCTATAGGTGCATATTATTGTTTTGACGATTGTGTATTACTGTATATATGCTTGGAACAAAATAAAAAAGAGAAAACAATCAGACAGAATGTTACAATTTATAATAGGTATGTACAAATTATGAATTATTAGGGAAGTACGAAAATAACAAAACATATCCACAACAACAATTTGTTAGAGCGGGGCGTGACGTAGATTATGAAATAAAAATATGTCGATTAGTTTCCATCTACCCCTGGGACCGCAGCCAGAGTAGTTTTGAATCAACTGAACCATGTATGCTCTACTGGAGGGCAAATATTTATCCCATATTGTTTTGCCAGACAAGCCAGAAATTCAATCCCCTTCTGATTTTGAACAATACACAAATGTATATGCAGGTGTAATAGTTTACTCTATTAATGACTATACTCACTTTTCACCAGTGTATTTTTCGACCCGTAATAGTGAGTCTTTCGTCGGAACGAGGCGTTGTAACATACCTTGGAACCATTTTAGTAGTTTTTTTTCACTGTGAAATAAGTGGCAAATATATATTTATACTTAAACTTAAGTACCTATTTGAAAGATTCATTGGTAGGTATGTTAAACCGTCGAACGTACAGTTGAACCGCCTGGAACTAGCAAGCTGATATTTGAAATCAATATGAACATCATATAAATATTACAGTATATTGTTTCAAGACTAACGACTTACACCTGTCTCACGGCAGATTTTTAATGTGTGTGAGTGAGTTTAGTGTTAGTTAATAGTGGGTCTTTTACTTCTTTTTCATGCTGTTTTAATTGCGGCGCAACTCACACTTCAATTTCTACGTTTCAAGTGATAGGCTGATAAGTTTTAAAGTTCCATACATTTAGCTATTGGGTAAATAAGCTCAATAGAAATTTGTATATTTTTTTTCGTAAAAAAAAACAGTATTAGGTACTTAATATACCAAAAGATTCCGTCTACTATGACAAAATCATGAGACCCTCTTACCTTTTTCCGTCGGTTAAAAACAGAAGTTTTTTTTAGGAATCATCATTTAGATACGGTTTCAAAGAAATTAAATATTTTTTATCCTTTTAGCCTTGAAGGAAATTCAATCAATTTAACATTGCCCTCGTTGAATCACGCCCTGCTCTGACAGGTGACTAATGGAAAATAAAGCTGGCAGCCAGCTCGGCTGTTGTGAACAATTAAATTAATATAAGAAGAATATGTAAGAAAACTTATATTGATTTTTAAAATAACATCTAGTTTTCCACTCTTTTCTCACTGAATATCGCCTTTTGTTACTATTGCCTGCTGCTTAGCTAAAAATTTGCTGAAAAAATGTAGAATTCGGAAACATCTGGTTTTTTCTATGGGTTTCTTACAAGATAGCGTCTGTCCGGTCAGTTATCCTATAATATAGATAGATGAATACTTGCGATGATTTGAATAAATATTAGAAATAAAAGATAGTTTGGAAATCAGTAGTTGTGGTAAATACTTGCGATGATTTGAATGACTATTAGAAATAAAAAATAGTTCGGCAATCAGTAGTTGTGGTAAAAATAGTATTCACAAATTAAAAAAATAAATAGAATCTAAGCTTAATCTATCCCTGGCTTTCCAGCGCTGCATCACACAAAACGTATGTAACAAATAAAATAACATATTTCACGTCCGCAAAATGTAAATATTAAAAACAGAAGCCGATGTAAATAAGCCACACCGCGCTGCAACTGTCCGGTTTGAAATGCTGGTAAGGACAGACTGGTGGATGGTACGGGAAATTCGCTTGTTAGATAATTACCTTTTGCCAGGTGTGCTGTTTCACCCGGGTAGTAAGGCTTTCCAATGTCAAGTCCGTGTAAAAATATAAAACCAAATGTTGAGGTAGGTACTCGTTCGCTGGGTCCGAAGAGGCGAGGAGGAATATCCCTGGGTTTTTAATGGGTATGGCAGCCCTAGGATGCAGAGCCCCACATAACCCCGCGGCCCCCTGGGTCGGGTGCGTATGCAGTAATGCATTTTCCCAGGGTAACAAAAAAAAAGAAAAAAAAGGTAATTATTTAAATTTGTGTGCTACATCTTTAGCGTTTCACTTGTTTCTATACAATGTAGTAAGTATATTGATTTGAATAGATGACATTAGGTTTGTAGAATTAAAAATAATAAAGCAAATATTCTTAATTTACAAAGCTTCGTTGGTTTGTTAATAGTAAATTCCCGAGGCTTTTCATAGCAGACGTGTTATTTTGCAGTCAAATCTGGTATCTCGGGTAACAATGCACGCAAGTCACCCGCAGCAGCGAGGTGAAAATGTATGCGTTGCCATGGTTACTAGACGCTGCAGTACCATCCACTGCCCGCCCTCCGCCGCAGTAAGCTCGCAAACACCGCCGAGAGAGGGTCGGCCACGCGCCCACCCTGTACAACCATCGACGTATTGTCATTTGTTTTCACATCAACTTCAAATTCGGAATATAAAAATTATAACTACTTTTTTTAAAACTGCCATCGACTTATCAAGGCTGTAAGTGATTAAATATGAAACCCGAGGTCGCGATTTTCGCAGGACAAGTTTGGATGCAGTTCAAGTGTTCAGTGATCGAGCTGAGTGCGGTGTGTGTGTAAGCCATGAAGGAATTTTTCTATGGATACTGGATTTTTAAGGAGACATGACGCAAGACCGGGCTAACATATTCACTGATGACGACGAAGACCTGGTGAGTAAGATACAGGGTGGTTATGTAACGAGTGTCCTGGCTGTATCTCTTGGATGGGTTCCAAGAAACCTCACCCCTCGGTTGGGCCATTACATAAAGTCTGCAGAACGCAAGGCGAGTTGCAAATTGCATACGAAATTTGAATTCTATCGCGCATTTTAATTAAATGTGATGTTGAAATAAAATTACTTTCTATTACCGTATGAACTTCTGTACTGCAGTATTGATTCTACATAGATTTTATAGCGCATACTCATAGAGTCCCTGGAAATGTATTTGTATGATGGATTCTCACGATTCATATCTCTGTAATATTCATATTTATATTTCAAAATACATAAATATTTAAATAGGCAACACAGTCACAATAAACCAACCAAGTATATTCAGTCACAATAAACTAATTACTTAAACATTCCACCTGCCTTCTACAAAGCACAATATGATAATGCATTGCAGACTACTTTCTTTATAGCTCTACGTTTATCACGCAATGACGTACACACCACACGACTACCCTGTGTATACTTATATTATTGTATCACCTGGGAATGGTCAAACTTAGTGGAAATGCAATACCATAAGTAGAGTTCTTATGGTTTTTATTTTGATGTATACCAATATAACATTGCAAAATGCAGGATACTGTCGATTGTAATATTTTTCAGGCCACCAGAAAAAAAAATATGGGTATGTGTCAATAAATATATATTATACGGTAATTTGGTTTTGAAATAATTACGGTTACGCTTATTCACTGCTAGAATTACATAATAAGATATTACCTGTCTTTTAATTTCACGGTGTTCTAATATGCACGCAAAGCCTATGAATAAGCACAATTTGTCAGCGATGGCGGATATGTTGGACAGTTAGACATGAATGTGCAACATATTATCGTATATTGTTGAAGACAATAACACCGTGGAGTCCGCTAATGCTCGAAGGTCTATTGTTCGCCGGAGCGGCTCCTGTCGTATTCATGTGCTCCGGCTAGGGTTGCTGCTTCGTTTTTAGAAATCCATTAATCAGTTAAGAACCACCGGTTCCAATTGGAATCGAGACACAATTAAAAATCCAAATGTGTCTGTGATTCATTGTCTGAGAGGTTAAGTCAAATCCATAAAAAAATCCTGCACAATATTTCTACTGTTGTAAAGTCCTTTTAGTCAAGTTCAGTTCTTTATTTCATATTACAGTACAGAAACATAAAAAAGTGGTTAATTACAGATCCCATGACACCATGTACACTATATTTGAGATGATATATTACATTACAGTTTATGTAAAAAAATATTATTTAAGTAAATACCTATTTTAAACTTATATTATGTACTTCTTTCTAATAAATTGCACAGACATGGAAGAGCGGGATCTTCTGACACAGGTGTTCTCACGCTTAAAAAAAAGTCCCAATCACAAAAATAATATAATAATAATAATATAATCTCACGCCTTTTATCCCCGAGGGGGTAGGCAGAGGTATTCCATTACTGGATATACCTCTGCCTACTCTGATAATCACAAAAAGCTGTCTTAAAATAAGTTAAGAAAATAAATACTTTTTCATTTTCACATATGTACTTATATTAGATGTAATCAATAACAAGATAATTGTATTCATACCAATATTTAATATAAGTTTTCTTTATTATAGAAAACTACTACTCAAATATTGATTTGCTTCCTCAGCCCTACAAACTTCCCGTTCATATGATTGCATTGGACGTAGAGAGGAGCAAATTACCGCGAGGCATCAGGTTACCCTGATTGGGTTTTTAATATAACATAAGTAATTAATGTGGTTAGTGGAGCAGGATCAGTACGAATATACTTTGGTAGTTTAATAAATTATACCGGTGACGACGATGACGGGATATACTGTATGCCTGCTCGAGGTCATGCTAAGAGGAAGAGACTGAGGAGAGCTTTTTGCTCAGCAGTGCAAAGCCTACTTTTTCTTTCGCAAACACGGGGACGACCAATGGAAGGTTGTAGAGTACTAAATAAATTACATACATACTTATAGTCACATCAATCTAATAAATTAACAAAGCAGTGATGGTTTCTTGGCGGTGAACACGCCTCTCATGAGACTTGATTTTTAATCCTGGTGAGACCGTGTACAGTCTAAAGCACATAACGTTTTACATTTCTAGTGCGAGTCTGACCTCTAAGGCCATTGTAATAAGAACGATACAAAGTTCAATGTGCCAAGCTCCACGTGCTATTGTCTGTACCTAAGAGTTTCTCAAACACTTATATACATATAAGTATATACATATTTATCACGAGCTCGGCTGTGCAAAAAACACCATGAGGAAACCCCGCAGGCCACCGAATTGATTCTGAGGTTATTTCATGGGCCAACCCTCTCAAAGAGAAAGTTAGAGCATATTTTTTATTTTATTTTGAAGTTATTTTATAAAACACATACGTATATACTAGGAAAATGTAGCTAGACAATTTTAGGCAAAAATAAAATTAATTGATTTAGTTAAACCGAGGCCAAGTAGATAATTGTCGTCACGACTGCCTCCACTTTGACTCCTGAAATATTCACACAGAAAGAAAAATGGCACGAGGCGCCAGCGGCGCGGCACGGAGTAATGTGATTTTTATTTCCATGGAAATTAGCTTAATGCCTTGCCATTTAAATTTAGGCAGTACTTAAACAAATTTCAGGCATTAAAATGTCATATATCACGCGTTGAGTATATTAGACATTTAAGAATGCTCATTATATAAAATAACTTGCAGGAGCTCGCGGTTCCGTCCGAGTGAGATTTTGGTAGAGATGAGGAACTATGTGGTTTTTTCCGGGATAAAAGTAGCTTATGTCCTTCCCTTCCAATCTATCTCTATAGGTACCAAAATTCACTAAGACCTAAGACGAAATTTACTAAGACCGCTTCACCGTTTAGACATGAAAATGAACAAAGTCATTTTCGCATTGGCATTCACGTTTTTAACATCTGACAAGTCTTTGTATGCACGCGATGTAGAGAAGTAAGTTATGTGCTTACAAAGTTTGTCGGACCACGACGTGTCAGGAGATTGGGCCTTTCATAAAATATGTTGGGCTGAGAACCCATAATTTAACTTTGGACTAGACGGACCAAACGACGACAAAGAAAGGACGAATAATACGTCGGAATTCGCAATGTGTCCGTGTTTTATGGGCCGTACTCTAGGGTCTTCTTTTTATAATCTAGTACCTAAAACGGGGTGAATAGAAATTTCGGGAATAACGCTGGGTTTACTTTCTGGCGCGGTCAGATTCTTTCCGGGCAGAATTGCAGCCGGATTCACACTTTCAGGCGCTCAGATACTTATTATTTATTTATTATTATTATTTATTTATAAGCAACAGACTCACAGTGTACACCAACGCGCCCGTTGCCTTAACTATTGACTGACGACGCTTTGCTTACCGGGCTTGCTGACTGTGACCGTGCGTGTGTAAGTAAATCTCTATAGTTTTTGTTGATCCGGTCCTTATTAAGACCTGGATCTAAAAATCCATAGTTGTAAGCAATAAAATCTATTAAAACCTATTAACCAAGGCTGGTAATTATCTCTGTCAAAGGATTAGCCTAACTATTCAGAGAGGAATGCAGGCGGCCTTCCGAATACCTACTGTTCCATGTGGTTTTTCCTTGAAGATTTCTTATCTGTGAGCCTTACTAATTTTATAAATGCGAAAGGAACTCTCAAGTGAATTCTATACCTGTTAAACTGTGCTGAAACTACATTGATGAAATTTGGTAGGGAGATAGCTTGTGTCTTTAAAAGATGTTGAGCTATGCTATACAAGTATTACTTTATCTACATCTCCACTAATATTATAAAGAGGAAAGATTTGTATGTTTGTAACGTATAAACTCAAAAACTACTGGGCGGATTTCAAAAATTCTTTAACCAATGGTAAGCTACATTATCAGGGAGTAACATAGGCTATAATTCCCTTATTTCCACGGTAACGGTTACTACTAACGGAAACCGCGCAGAAAATAGTGTAATTATATCGTAAATGTTATTTAAGTTTTTTAAATTTCAAGCTCTTAAAACGAAAAATTTGAAAAAAAAATTCCTTCTAACGCCTGGATAACCTTCCACGGTAGCGCCAGGCGTTGGAAATAATATTTCCCTTTATAATGATCCCACGAAGTAAGTCCAAAATTTATAGGCAATTTAGAACAGGTACTTGTACAATTTCCGGGGTTTGTCTTTTTATTACCTGACCGGATCCATTTTCCGGGACATTTTGCCGATTCCCGTTCAATTTAGCAGGTACTAAGAATATGATTATTAGTATTAAACTGTAAAACCCAAAGAGGTTGGAAGAAAATCATTCTCTCGAAGAAAACTTTTTCTTTAAACGTCTTTGGTAAGTGCTATGAATACCAAAATGAATTTTGTGTTTTCGGAGGAAAAAACTGAGGAGATTCTCAAGTCGACGCGTATCTTTTTTTATGTATGATCTATTAGGGTCGCGCCACACCTGCGGAACTTACGGCGCGGAACTTTCGGTGAACAACATGCATTAAGGTTGACGCGGAAAGCAGATCCATTTATCTTTAAAGTGAACGTCAATGTATGTCGTTCACCGAACCTTCGGCGCTGTACGTTCCGCAGATCTGGTGCGACCCTCACTTATAGCTTTTCACAAAGTACTTACCTAGTCGGACTTTAGATAATTCTTTTTTTTTGTCTCAAAATTGCTTAGGTTTATTTAGGTACATTAGTTTAAAAACTTAGTTATTACGGTTAATTAAAAACTTAAAATAATTACAAAAATATACTTAGGTTTACTTACATTGGTTTAAAAAGTTAGTTACTAAGGTTAAATAAAAACGTTTTATTATTTTTTGATTTTCAGTTTACGGTGGTTTAATTTTTTTAAAGTCTTATAAATAAATAAGAATTTATATTTAGAACACCAAATCGAGTCATATCTATACATATAATATTTTAATATAATCTATACATTATGAAATAGAACATATATTATATGTACACACCGTAACGAGACCGTATCTGTATTTTGCGGTAGAGTAGATAATTATATCGATTTAGATAACAAAACACCAATTTTTGGAAATGTTGTCTGTCTGTCCTTATCCTTACAATAGCAATGTAGTACAAGTTTAGTATAGAAACCTAGTTATAATATCTAGCTTGTCAATAAAATCAGTTCAAATTAGTTAGCAATTGATTTTCTTAACGACTTAGGTAGCCACTCCAATCTGACTATTTTTACAGATCTTACTAGTGTTAATCACTAGCTACTTAACGTAATAAATTCCTCTAAGAAATTACAGATTTACTTCTTCTTGCAATTAATTTCTTAGATACCAATTAGACACAAACAGGAGTTAAGAAAACATTGTGACAGAATCACAATCCAAGACACCGTCCTCTCCAGGTAGGACGTCCGGTACTACCAGCTTCCGGAGCTTATGAACGGATAAATCGAATCGCACCGCAGTGACCTCAGGCTCAGAGGGCAGAGTCACTACCAAATTTTTTTTATTATTTTGAAATTTGAATACAATGTACCTAAATTGTTTATGAATAAAATAATATTTTCACATAATGTGTATTTCAATTACATAAACTGTGTTTCGGCGTCTTTTGATCAATTTTAATAATGTTCGTGTGTAAGTCCGTTTCGTACTTGGCCGGTTTTTTGTTTCCCGCAATGGTAATCCCAAACGTCCTCCGTCGTAAAGGGGCGCGGTAGATGCTCGGGTTTTGTGGGATTTTTCTTGTTTCCTGAAGGTAGCTGACCTATATAGGCGGGAAGAGCGTGTCGAATAAAAGAAACGTTCTGTTGATAATGTAATAAAATTAGATTACGGAAAAAGTCGCAAACTTAAATTTAAATGCAGCGAAAATTTGAGAGACTTACCGATTACTTGACTGCTTGCCAATATGTTTTTCTTTAAATGAAAGGCTATTTCAATCAAAGATGAATAATATGTTGGCTAAATTTTGTTTTTATCATAAGCATAGCTCTGTTGGTAGTGAACCTGCTTCTCATGAGAATTGAGCCATAGAAAAATTTACGCTATATTTATTACTAGATCGACGGTGAGAGAAAACATCGTGAGGAAACCTGAAGACAATAGCTCGGTCCGGGCGATGGGTTCATCACAACATGCCGAAAATGCACTGGTGAGAAGAGGGTACCTCTCTAAAATGAAATACCAGCTCTGCTAGCCTCCTCGTGCGTGAGGCGGTAGCATACATACAAAATGTAACAGAATAAGCGCAATTCCTGTAATTAGTTTTTTCAGTATCGACTACTTATTCGATTTCAGCTATTTTTAATATGTGTTAAATTTTTCCCAAAAATGAATTAGAGTAGTTGAATTTAGTGCTTTCTATGGAAATCGAGCTATTATTAATCGATATTTAAGAAAATTGGTTAGACACAACTAAAGTTCGATTGCATCATATTTTTTTTATATTAATATACTAATTGGGGTCTCATACACCTCAATATGATTGCGAATTGCGCTTTTTCTGTTACGCGTTGTGTATTTATGTATATCTTTTAAGTTAAATATATAGTTTTGTTTACGTCACCAGAATGGTATAATAGGACTGAAAAAGATTTGTTTCTTTATGATCACTACATACGAAAATCCTTTTCATGACAAGAATGGATAAGTTTGTCTTTCGACCGAGCGGGGCGTGGAGATTGACAAGGACAAATAACAAATAAAACTACAACGAACAGCGTAGAATATATTCAAGCATAAAATATTCATGCGACAGAAATGGATTTGTTCAATTAGGTATTGGTGTACATTTACATTGTGTGTGCATTGTAGCGGATCATTACACAATGTGTTTAGAAAAATCGTATATGTGGGAATGTACCTATTGTAGTTATATCCCTCATGTCCTAACTTAAACTCAGAATGTTAAGATGTTTTTGTACATATATAACCGCGTCACAGAATAAGTGCAATTCCTCATACACCCCAATTAGTATATTTTGACATCTTAAGCCAATAAAATAAAACACAATTGATTTTTAATTGTTACGGTGCCAATTTCAACCGCGCAGTGCTCGACGAATTATTATAAAAAAATATGATGCATTAGTTTTATCTAACCAAATTTCTTAAATATTTTTCGTAAAAATTTAACACATTAAAAAAAGCTGAAATCGATACTGAATAAACTAATTTCGCTTATTATGTTACATATGTATATGTTTATTTATTTAAATCACCTACACAAAATATTGGCCCCGGGCGGGAATCTAACGTACCTACAACCTTTGGCACATAAGATTGAACTGAGTTCACTTTAACAAAACAGGCGGACTTGTATCCAGATCTATCACTACTTTATAATTACCACAGAGAATCTACATAGTCGGAATTATCATATATAATATCTGCAATGCGCTTACCAGAACTGGAATTTATTACATAAGCGTTACGGTAGTAGAGGCAATAAAGTACTCGTATCTATAGCTTCATGTAAAGGTTACTAGATTTTAGGACTGCTGCTCTGATTAGATTGAGGCAGTGTAATATGCGGAAAACTTATTTTGTTATTCTAAAAAATGGTCAATAAACATATTATAATAAAATTTTATTAAAAAATGGAGATACACCGTTTCAAAACGCCCTCTGCTTAAAAGCAGAATTTTTATTCGAGACAATGAAGCAATAAACGCTATGACTAAAAATCTCTTTTTGCAAACTTAAATTAGTTGTTCCCGACGTTCCCGTGCCATAGTTACGGCTACAAAAGCAAGATTGGCTGACGGAGTTCGTCTAAGTAAAGTTCGTCAGAGCTTGTAACTAACTTCCGAACCCGGCGTGGAGCATACCTGATGGCGGAACTTCGAGAAAGTCAGTCTGAAAGCTTAGTTACTTTTATATAGGTGTAAGGAAAGATATAGTCTATAGTTAAGAAACTTACAAACTGTTTGGTAGCCACGATTAAGGTCTAATTGAGGGAAAGTATTCGCTAAAGGAAATCACACCTTACGAAACAATAAAATAACTCTTTTATTACAATGGGTACTGGGCAGACTTTCGCTTTTAGCAGTTTGCTTCAGACAACCTTGGGATAGATTAAGAACTGAGGGATTAAAAATAGAGTATACGGTACATTAGCTATGTCGCAGGACTGAGTGACACACCTTTAACCACTATTTTATTTCGTGTGCCTTACGATACCACACGCAGAGATATGCGATAAGACAGAGCTTCAAGTTTAGTATAAAAGAGGTCCTCACACTCGGCAGAGATTTTTCATTCTTATTCATATCATTATCAGTATTCTACAATACGTACGTTTACGTTTAGGTAGTACGTTTCCTTTCTGTTTTTCGAACCAACTTTTCTGGTTAAAACCAATTCTAGAGACCTGGTGGTATAAATAAAACTTACAGGAGCATGTTTGTTGAGATTGAATATTTAATACTAATAGGCACTCGTGCTACATACTTGACGACATATTTGATTTCCTCCTGACGTAAATAAGTATATGTAAGTATACCTCTAAGTTATTAATTAAAAGGCAAGATTTGATTCACAATGTGTGCAACATGTCCAATATACCTAAAAAAATGAAAAAATAAAAGTTATTGCTTCAGAACTAGTTCGGAAAAACCCAAACAATATTAATTTGCTATACAGTTTACTCCACACTATTCTTTCTTCTCAAGTCCTTTTCACAAAACTCATTTCCTTCCAATTGAAACGAGAAAGAACAAACAATCAAACAATAGTAATACTTTTTGTTTTGACCTTTTGTTTGGAACGCGAATTGAATTGACGAACTTTAAAATTTTGATTTCATCAATTATGGCAATCTTGTTTTCCCATTTAATATTATCTTCGATTTCACGTAAACGCTTACAAAATAACAAATATTACCTCTTAATATTACGTATACGTATTAGTGCAGAATACAAGTTACAAAAGAGTACCTACCTACTGAGTTAATAAGGTTCCAACTCAGTTCAAGTGATAAATTTACTTGACCTTTTAAATACTCTAAATACAGGGTAGGGTGACTTTTTTTACCGTCTGGAAAAAAATGTGGTACGATAGGTTAGTGTAATAGATTCATTTGGCAATGCTACTTAAAAAAAATGTTTTATTTACTATTAGCAGTACATATATTATGCTATATCTGTCTGTGTTCTTTTTATATCATTTACGAGAATTCTTCTGCCTGACTGCTTTTTAATGGTTTCTATGAATGAATGTGAATTTAGTTTACTTGCACTAGGTATATGTCTATAATTCTAAAGTAAATTATTTATAATCCTTGCACCTTTTTGAAATAAATGACTGTGTATAAAGTGGAAACATTGCTTCAAAGTTTTCGTTGCTCTATCAATAAATAAAAGTACCAGTACAAAGATATGTGAAGAATTTCAAGATGATTTATTTTTGAGAAATTTCACAGAATAATCGCATAAAAATATCTTAATACACACAGTAGTATACAGCACTCCATCTACTTTTATATTATGTTTATCTCAGTTACATTAATAAGGTTGTCGCTTATAGCAGCCTCAATTAGATATTAAGAAGTCAAATAAATTTATTTAGCAAACTCTGATACTTGTTATTAGTATTTAATAAACCAGTGCTACTTAGGTATCTACTTACGTAAATTTTGTCATACAATCTCAATTACAACAATGCCAAGTAAGTAGGCAATATATTTGAATACATCAAATATTACGCCTAGTCACGTTACCACATCTGTATGTCTTTACCAAAATGTTATTTATTAGAAGAACCAAGACGTAACAATATTTTTTGTTGGTAGATATTATCTTTATGAGAGCATTCTTGAATAAAATTTGGTCGCCGTACCACAGCTTGGTTTTATTTATAATTTTCTAATCAAATGATTGAACACAGTCTTTCAACCACCTTTATTTTTTGAATTAAAAAATCAAGTATAATAAATTTCTTGTAATAGTTTTGTTTTAATATAAATATAATAGAAGTTACAAAATATATACATATACCTGCAAAATTTGAGTAATTTAATAAAATATTGTGTTCTATTTCGTAAGAATTTCAATGCTTTTTGGAGAATTATGAGCAGTTTGCACAAAAGTATCTTATTGAATATCCAGCTAATCTACAAAGTTTTTGTAATTTAGCAAACAAAAGCACCAAAAATTTATCGAAATTAATTACTGAATACCGTTTAGAATGTACCAAAAAACTTTTCCAAAATCGCAAAAAATATTAAAAGAGAATAAATCATTTTCATCATGCAAAATTAGATAGGTGAAGATAAAAAGTGAAACAATTCACAAAACAACAATTTATTAGAGTGCGATGATTTTTTTTTGCCAGAGTGGTAGCCGGCAAACGCCCTCGGAAGTAGCGAGAGAAAAACAAACAACTATCGGCGGGTTCTTATTTATTCACCCCCTTTATCGATCCACCTCGGTCCTCTACAAGACCAAGTCGTGACCAACCTACTTAATTTGACTGGGTTAAACTCATCCCTCACTTTATTATTATTTCTCTACTTTTGCTGAATACTAACGCTAAGTTTATCGGTATTTTTGACTTAAGAAAATACTTCATTTCTGAGTCTGTATCTAATATAATTATATTTGCTGTTTTTATTATTATTTGTCTACCTATAAAGCCATACTGCCTCAATACAATTAACTATAGACATGCCTACCGCTAGTGTATATATATGTCACCATAACATACGAGTATTTATGTATTGCTAACTCTACCTCTGGGAAGGTTTTAGTGCATTAAGAGGTTAGAATAGACCGAGAATTCTTCGTGGGGAATAATAGCATATCCATGTACTATGTTACATTGACTAAATATTTTTTTGAAGTGAAAACTTCTTTAGCGGCGTTTTGAGCACTTTTGTGGGATGGGTAAAAACTGTGAAACTCGCGTCAGGTCACGTGTGCTGATCGAAAAAATACCGTAAGACGGCGCAGAGCGCTTGCGCGATCTGCCATCTGCGAGCTATTCTGGCGTACGCTGCCAAAACTGTGTCTACGGTAGACTAAAACGAAACGCACATCAAATTGAAGAGCGTAAAAAATAAGTCGATCTGAGTCGACAACTTATAGGCGGAAAATTCGGATTATCGAGTATTTTCAATATAAAAATGAATAAATTAATGGTGTTGCTAAGTAAACATGTCAATGTCATCACGTGTCACAGGTTCGTATTCCCTTCTCCTTTGTGTTTTGGGTAAATAAGATTTAGCAGAAATATCTAGAGAAGCGGAGAGAAGATAATCACGATGTTGTCAAGAGAGGTTCAATGCTATTCCCTAACTATTCCAATAAATCAAAAATGCACAACGTTAACAATCAAGTTTTCACTTCTGCTGGCACTCCCGGAGTGCAACCCGTGTTTTTTTTATTATAAAATTTACCCCGTGAATATAAACTTCACCTACCTACTTCTATCACTGGACCAGTCAAGCATCAGCATCCCACGGGAGATCATGGGTAACAATCATATTGTGTCTGCATTTAGTTAGTTGACGGGCTAGCTCGACCGAAAGGAATAGGTCGTGAACACCTACAGGACCGAAAATTGGTTCTGTTTTGAGCTGTGTGGAAGGACCAGGGCCACATGTATCGCATGTTAGACATCCGTAAAACAACATTGGAGAAAAGCTGCCACTAAATACTTCATGATCATCAACTTGTAAGTCAAGTTGCTGAGTTCAAGAGTCTTTTCTCGAACAAGAAAATTGTGTGGTATCTCCTACGCAAATTGATGCGAGACGTGTTAGACTAGTGGTACTGATCATCTAACTGTTAGAATTTATCAAGCCACCCAATGGTATCTGACATGGCTTAACGACTTCCATTGTGCGTAAGCTCTACGAAAACCGGGACCAATGGTTAAACGTGCCTTCCGAAACACGGAGGCGCTCGTGTACATAGAACGCGACTTGCGGTCACCCATTCGCTGACTGACCGACTTAAAAAAACTTTCCTTAAGCACTGCGATCATTACAAAGATACTGGCATCGCAGGGCTAAGCGTGCCTCCATCCTTCCACTAAATACATACTTCCAGAAATAGAATTCCTTGTCTCGCGGGGACAAGGCATTTATAGTAATGATTTTGTGGATAACGATATTTTGTCCATATTTGTTATTGTATCGGCAAAGCCCTTTGAATTTAATATGTCTGCCAACTCAATCGGGTCGAATTCATATAAATCAAAATTAAACGAAACTACTATATTTATGAAAATATTCTGCAATTAATGTTTCCGAGTCACAATTTTCGTTCCACAAATTCAATAAATTGTATTTCCATGTAGCCTGTAGCCCTAAAATATCCAATTAGTTGGAAACTCGATTTTACTGCTATAATGCCTTCGATATTCAGTTTGTTTTCTGTACAAATAGTATTTTTGTAAATGGTTTTTCCTACTAAACTGATTAATCAACATTTTAATTGATTTATTGCACTGTTAGAGGTAAGTATAAAATAAATAAATAACCTCACGCCTTTATCTCCGAGAGCGTAGGCAGAGGGATTCCATTTCTGGAGATACCTACGTTTCATCAGTATATACTTTCGAACACTAAAAGTGATAGGTGGTGATCCCATATTGCCGGACCTATTACACACGTCTCAGTATTAATTCTGGAACATTCGGGTTTCCTCAAGATGTTTTCCTTCACCGTCGAGCTAGTGATAAATAAGTACCGTAAGAATGGTAGGCAAAACATTCTACCTACCTAGGTAGGTATAAAAGGTGGAATTTCAAAACTAGTTCTCTGTCACATCTCATGGTTGAAATGAAAAGTTATACAGTATTTCTTAACCTTCATATATTCTATTAAATATCATGAATTATAATTATAGATATAATATACATTATTATAAATGTTTCTTCGTTGACGTGGTTTGTTCTTTTGTTTTTTTAATTAGCTTTTAAGATTATCATCTTCTTTTTTTTTATTCTTCTGTCTTTCTGTTTTTTCCCGAGCGAATGAAGTTTTTCCCGTGTCCATATATGATTTTTTTTTAGACTCTTTCAGACCCTTTAAGACGAAAAGAAACGCTCGCATCGGAATATTATTATTCTCGGAGGGATTTTAGGAGGTAGGAATTTTTTTAAGTACCTATGTACATATATTCTTTTTAAAGTATTAATTAGGTACCTACCTATTTACATTTTTCGGATTCTTAAACGAAGTTGTTAAACATACATACATACATATGCTCACGCCTTTTTCCCGATGGGGTAGGCAGAGACAACAGCCCGCCACCTGCTACGATCCTGGCATACCTCACGCGCCTCATCCACATCCATCAATCGGTTCATACAAGCTCGTCGGTTTCGGGTACTCTTTATCTGGCTTTTTTTCAATACATCGCCGATCTGATCGATGTAAGTACGCCTAGGTCGCCCTCTGCCGACTCGGCCACTCACAATCCCCAATCACAGTTGTTAAAATATTTTATAAACTCAGAAATGTTTTGTGCCGACGGAATTCAGAAGGGAACAATTTGACCTCCTCTTCCAGCAAGATTTTAATCTATAATGGGCCTCCCAACATTCTAAGTTAGTGAGTTCAGGCAATCTTGCACCACACATAAATTAATCACTGTTCGGCAGAGGAGGAAAACTTGCACCGACAAGTAGTGATCGAGTTTGGGACTTTGCTCTTGCAGAACGAATGCCTTTGTCTTTTATATCATGTGCACTAGTATTTCGAAGAGCAATGAACCCTGTTGGTATGTGAGAACATGTAAAAAACATTAACTAAGTACATAGGTACTTTACATTAACTCGACGGTGAAAAAAAAATCGATTGGAAACCCTCAGACCCCAAAGTTGTATCTGAGACAAGTTAACAACACCCCAGTCTGTTGACATCTTCATACACATGGATAACCTAACCTAACCTGTCACGTTACGAAATTGTATTAGCTAATAAGAATAAGATATAAATGTTTTAGCAATAGAGTAGTCTAAGGAGTAAAGAAAATGATAATATAGAAAACGAGTAACAATAAATGAAAAATAAAATTATCTAACCTCCATAGTCAGGGGTACAAGTATACATATATGTATTTTTTAAAAAAACCTGTCACGTTAAGTGTCCGCAAAATACAGTGGTGATAAGTTATTATTTCCCGGAATGCAGACCCTGTAGGAGATAAAGCGTTTTAATTTTATTTTAAATCCGTGTCGTAAGTTCTGTCTATTCCTATAACTCAGATGCAGAACCATTCCAGAGAAGTGTAATACCTATGTATAAAACTATCAGGTAAGAAGGCCGACACCCAAGGGTGATCATGCCTTTTTCCTGTGTTTCTATCCATTGGCAGTACATACGAAAGCCTAAATCGTAAGACAACATTTCAAATTTCAGATTCTTAGTTCCAGCTATTAAAGCTGTTCGTTATTAGATCCAATCAATCATTTATTCTTTTATGTAAAACTAGCGGATGACCAGAGGCATTACCCGCGTTGAAACCGTTTTTGCCACTTCGTCATCGTGGGAATTTCCAAAAAAATCTTTTTAGTTCTCACTGGCCCAGCGTACACCGCTCTGGAAGCGCGGCGGAGCGAATTTGAAGACAACAATTTAATATAAGCCTTAACGACTTGGACATACGATAAACAATTGCATGAAAGGAATAGGTGCTCCCGCGGTTATGGGAGCGCCCCGTTCTTCGCCCACATAAAATCTTTGTACAAAATTTCATGTAGACTCACCGCGTGCAGCGGTTTACGAGAGTTGGTTAGCTATTACTTTAAATTGTGGGGACCATTTCCACCCTCAAGCTATCTTAGATCTATTTGTTTTGCCAGTGATAGACCCTTAGATAGGTACTTTAATTATCTTTTGTTTCTATAATTAATCCAGAATTTGGTACGCTGAAAAATGATATTTTCCGTTCATTAGAGGTTCGGCCACAAGACTATAATCGTCACTCCCACAGTCTCTGCAGTCAGTTGAGTAAAGTAAATGTAAAATTAATAGCACAAATGTCTACAGACTCTTTGGATATAATTTTAGTTAATTTACTTAGGGCTGATTTTTCAATCGTCAGATAAATCTTATCTGGAGAATATATTGATGCTGTCACAGTCTGACATAATAGAAAGGAAAAGTGTCAGGTGATATTTATTCTTCAGATAACTTTTAACTGACTATTGAAAAATCGGGTTCCCTACTTTATTTCGAAACCCTATTAACCGAATGTTGATTCGTCGATGACGTTCTGTAGAACGTACTATAATTCGAATCCTCGGTGCATCGAGTGATCGTTAAAACGATACCCGTTATAGCGATAGTACCTACGTTTTATCGAAAATTGATACCACGATAGTCAAATTTATCGAAAGGTTCTTATGTCGATGATCATTTTAACGAACGGTAAAATACAAGCAATTTTTAGGGTTAGTGTTTTGATTTCTTGCACTTAGAGGGTAGGTAGTTTAGAAAAAACTATTGATTTGTGAGTTACTGTGTACGATGTTAATCTGGTTGGTTTTGTTAAAAAAATATATTGGACTTGGACACACAAATGAAGGACTTTGTTGAAAATTCGGTTTCAAAAAAGAGATTCTTGTTATCATAATAAAGATTTTTGTTTTCAAACCTTTTTATTTTATTTAAATGTTTTCCTTGTTATTGATTAATCATGCCCACTTCATTTTATCAAACTCCATTGTATTTTACTTTCATCTTTATCTATTCCTCAACATGGATCCACCAATATTTATTTACTTACATTGATGAACTATTCTGCATTCATATTAAATTTATTCATCTTTATATCCTGCCTATTTAATTAGATCTCTCTTTTCTGTCTTGATCTTTTATTCATCATCATCACTGTCTGTTTGTTTACATTGTCCATAGATTGAACCTATTTATTATTTTATTATTATCCAACTAGTTAAGTAGTCTATCTCCATTTCCACAAATAAATAAATTATATCCTATTTATCCACCTCTATCCGACAATTTGAGCTAAGTTATTTAAACCAATCCATTCCTTAATTTAATTTTACAAGCATCGTCAACTTTATAACTACTTATATAAATTTTATGCCGATGAATACGTTTTCTGCATAAAATAAGTTTCAGATAAATAATTATTCGATTAGATAAGTTGTCGAGTAAAACTAATTAACAACTAGCAAATGAAATATCGATCAATCAATCCATCGCTTAAAAAATTTTCGACAAAACGAACCATCGCAGTATAGAGAGTCTATTAAATGAGCTTTCGATTTAAAGAACTGTAGACAAAATGTCATCGACAAATCAAAATTCGGGTAATAGGGTTTTGAAATCAAGTAGGGAACCCGAAAAATCAGCCCTTAGTGTGATTGGCATGTTGAAAATGAGCATGTCTCTCATGCATGAGGTCTGATCCCATACCATAATCTCTTAAAACATGCCTAAACAGTATTGTTGTAAGATCTTCGTACCATGACGTCCTTATAAAGTAAGCTTTTCTCTGGCAAGTTCCTAAGACGACAGTAGGTATTTATATTACTTAACATTAAATAAAATAATAATAATATAATCTCACGCCTTTTTATCCCCGAGGGGGTAGGCAGAGGTATTCCATTACTGGATATACCCACATTTCACGAGATATATTGGACCCCTAAACGTGATAGGTGGTGAGCCTATCGCCGGACCGGGTCTGTTTACACATGTCTCAGAATTAATTCTGAGACCTGCGGGTTTCCTCACGATGTTTTCCTTCACCGTCGAGCTAGTGATAAATATGTACGTAAGTTTTGAAAAACTCATTGGTACATGCCAGGATTTGAACCCGAGCCTCACTGATTTTCGGCCGGCTCTTTAACCGTCCGGGCTATCACTGCTTACTTAACATTAATTATTACAAATGTGAAAGTTTGTATATTTGTAGCTCAATCTCGCTAAATGGCTGAATGCATTATTCTAGAAAGCGCACGGTGTCGCAGCCACGAGATATTTAATTATAATGTGGATATCGATATTTCCTCGTACTCCTGGTAAATCTCCCTCTCTTTTATCCTAAATACGGCCCAGGGGACACCACGGCATAGCGAAACAAGATAAAGCTCTCTCTCGATCGCATTACCTCTGAGATGTAAGTTGAGTAATGTCTTATACTTAGAAACTTAAGAGAATCCTACAAGGGATTATCATACGGTAAGCATACCGAAGAATTTCTATAAGATTCCAGCGAACAGATAAATAAATGGTGGGATACAATTACACAAGTTTATTTAAGTCCCAAAATAAGCAGTTTTTCAATACCTATTGAACAACTACTGTTAACATACCTTATCCTTATATATACGAAACCAATAATCATATCCATACACTTTAATTAATACACATATTGCCTAACACACATGAATACACATAAAAATTCGGGTACTAGGTAATAATGAATGTTTCGAATAAAGGTCAAGTGTTTATTTGGGGTCGCACACCCGTTCCTTGATAGTTTAATGGTATATTACTATGCAATAAAGATTTTTTTATTTGTAAAAAGATTTTTGATTGGAATGGCTTTTTTATCATAAGTCTAACAAATTCGGCAAGAAAAAAATTCTATTTTTAATGAGTAAAATGTAGCCTTTTCGTTTGACGAAGTCTATTTAAACTGCAAGCCCCTTTTACCAAATTGAAAGTCTGCAGCATTATGCTAGAATAAGTTAATTTTTTTCCAACTACAAATCCCTAAAAAGTACTCATATACCAACTTTTACCTTTTTATCTACACATATCTGTGATTGATGATACGACGGACGTCTTGATAAGATCTATATTTAACAGATTCCATATAAATGTCGTTTTATCCTTCGGTGAGCTCAAAACGGGATCATTCATTTTTATAAACGTAGGAATGGAACGAAAACGAAATAAATGGCGCCCATCAGCTTTACAATTGTAAGAAATTTTTCATTTTCGTAGACATTGAACAAACACAGTTGAACTTACATGACCACACATCATCGATGAATGAATACAGATATACAGCAACAGTAATGAGGGTACGAAATCTATACATATTATATAACTCTAACGAGACCACACATAAATTATTATTTGAAAATTCTAGTGGTAATGTAAATAGTTTATTTATTTCTTTATTCAGGACAACAAACAATTACATATAGAGCTTACTTTATTATTTTAATTTACGTATTAGTAGCTATGCAACGTATTATTATAGTTATCGATTTAGGTATCAAACACTATTTTTTGAAATGTTTGTCTGTCTGTCCGTCTGTCTGTGTAACTGTCTATCTGTCTGTACACGCATCACGCAGAAACTACATGACGGATTTTGATGAAATTTCGTATGGAGACAACTGTTGTACTGCGACGACCTTTTTTACACAATATTATTTTCTCTGCTTACAGACTTGCATGTCAAACTTCTCAAGAAGGCAATCCTAATGGATTTAATCCTAATCCTAAGATATTTATACGATAATTCGTATAAATAATCTAAAATATTTATACTTAAATTGATAGTTGATTTTAACTCTATAGCAACTAGAAGCACGTCTGATTTCATGAGCGTATGTAATATTATATTTGCTAAGCTCATACACGAATTTAAATTAAACTAGGGTTTCTTCAAATTTTAGTACCTAATAAGAGTAACAAGCGTGAAATTGTACTCAAATATCGTATGTTGTATTGTTTAAAGTTTTTTGTGGTATCGTCTCTCTCTCGTATTTGAACGAAATTTAATATCCCAGCCATAGCTTCTTACCTTCATAAATAAGGCATGAACAACCTCTATATCTATATCTATACATATTACAAAACTCACGAGGCCGTGTCTACATGAAATATTGTTTGAAAATTTACCGGTAGTGTAGATAGTTATCGATGTAGATATCAAAACAGCAATTTTTGAAATTTTTGACTGGAAATTACTGAGTAACTGGGTCAACATCTAGAGTACTTTTTACAGCGGGAGAAAGTCTCATTCCTACGGGAAAATTAAAAAGAAAACTACTACTACTCCAAATATGGTACGTAGGTGTCTTATATGTCGTAGGCAACTGGGCACCCGCTAGTAGGTAATCATTAAAATATACTTTTATGAAAGCTGTTGGCTTTCGAGTTCCTGAGTTATCTTCTAGAGATCAGTCAAGCAAAAGTGTTAGCAGATTATCTTCCAAAGAAATAATGCTAAAAGAAATGTTATATCGATCTAGAACAATCAAACTTATCAAATAGAACAACATAAAATCGTAAGTTAATAAATGGTTTTGTTATTCCTATTCCAAACGTAAAGAACCAGGTGAGAACTCCCACTGACATTAAATCAAGATTATTGTTTGAACATTGCTTGCTCAACGTGACAAGCACAGCGCTTCGACAGTGATTCTGTCGGCTATACCTAATATAGGTATTAAAATCTCAGATCAGAGACTATTGTGAACTTGAACTATTTAAAATGGGATAGAAATATTACATACATTCAGTGTCCGTTGTCTTAGTGCTGGAGTGTCATGCTTGAAAGTCGTTAAGTAAAGATAATTAATTAATTTAATATTAACTATAGTACTAAAATATCCCAATACACATAAATACTAAAGTACTACAGATGTTTATCCTAGGACTAGATGTCACGAAAGTTCACTTTGATTACATCGTTAAATCGGAACTCAATACTCATAACAACATAAATTAAGAAATAAATTCTAATTGGCATAAGAAGAGTTTTAAATCTACACTATTGGATAACTACTATATAGTCAGTACTAAGATCGGAGGGTTTCAATGATAATAGAAACTCATGGTAACATAGTGCTGGCGGTAATATCGTACTGACTATATACTTAGCAGTTGTCTACTTTTCATTGTCAATGAAAAGTAGTGCAGTATACTCATATTTTCATTCTAAATAACCACATTTTTAAACGAGTTTATTGTACTACCAAGCTTTAAATGCACTATCTGGTTGCAACTTACGCAAGAAAACTATTACAAAAATAAGATCAATGACCAGTCCAAGCCACAATTCATGGACTAACAAACTGACAAAACAATAGAGAAAACCCCAAAAGTTATAAAATAGTCAAGAGATTAGAAGGACTAATTTGTTGGACAAGAAGAGTTGGATACCAAATTTCATAAAATGTTTTGTAGTAAAATGCCTACCCTTATCATCATTAGTCATGTCCCTGTACGGAATATTAACAAAGGGTATCCGAGGGAGGCGCTACCCGAAAGACTAGTTGACTTCTTACGGAGTACATTGTGAAAGAATAACAATATTTTTTTCTTTACATTTTGGAAAGCTTACAGAAAAATTTAATAAATAAAATAAATAAATAAATTGTGGGACACAATTCACACACGGTTATTTAGTCCCAAATTAGGCAGGTCCTGTACTATGAGTACTAAACAACTGATAAACATACTTAAATAAATATTAAACGACCAGACACAAGCCAACAGACATGTTCATGCACACAAATGTTGGCCCCGAGCGGGGATCGAACCCGCGACCTCCGACTCAGAAGGCAGGGTCACTAACAACAGAGCCAACAGGCACGTCAAAATTATACTATTACATATGATAATGACAAATTTCCACATTTAAAACCAAAGTTTCTCAACTATAATACTATAAAATAAACTAATTATGTACTTGTAACATTGAGAGGACAAAAAGGGTATGTTTTACCGAATTGAGCGCAGAAAAACCGGAATAACATTTATATGGACATAGTATTGAAACACATTATATATATATTCACATACAAACGTCTATGTTGATTCAAGTTATAAATGTTTTGGCACGTTTCATCGTAATCCCTGGAGCTGTTTTGCTGTTAAAATCATTCAAACATGTTATAATATGTAAAATTATGTTTTAGGAATAAGACGTGAGCTTATAATATTATTAATATTATGTATTTTGCGAAATTAGTAAATTGTTTATGAAGTAAATCTTACTAGTAAACCATGTTTTAAGAATTCTTGATATCGTGGCCTAGTCAGTCATTTACTATTATAAGTAACATTATTAGTTCTGAGGGCCTAGCCAAGCGGCTTTGTTAAACGTAAAGATTATTCGAATAGAATGAAAAATGTATGGCCACTAAATAAGCAAAAGAAACTGAATATTTCCAAACATGCAGTATTAGAATGCGAAACATACTAACTAATTATTCACTCAAGCAAACTAGCAAAAGTCAGCAGTTTCCTTTTTATTATAAAAATAAAAAAGAAGAAAGTGGGATTGTCGATAAACTCTATCGATTTTCCTTATCGACAATTCGGATAGTTGGGCGGTTTATCTCCACTCTTACCCGACGCTTCCGTTTCCTGTTCGCGTCTTCCTGCCGTTTGTATCAGAAACTGTGCAAATACACGTGAACACCGAACAAAATACGATTGTGCGGGATTTTCATGTGGAAACCGAAACGCTGAACAAATCGTATGTAAATTTTAATGTTAGCAAGACGCCAAACAATTGCTTAGGCTTTTATTCCATTAATTCTCAATGAACCATTCCAACCAAAAACAACCACCAACCAAAAATTTAATATTGTTTTCGTAAATATTCGTAAATGAAAAAGTATTTAATCATTAAAAAGATTTCAACATTATCATCATCGTCCCGTAACAGCGCACTGCTGAGCTAAGGATATTTCCTCATAAATAAGCAAAGGAGCTATAAGTATATAAATAAAATATCGTCAACTTTACAATATTTAACTTCTTGAAACATTTTTTATTACACATAGGTACCTACTATTTAAACGTAATAAAAAAATCATGCTTACAAAGTTCAATTACAAATTTTATGGCAACTATAAAAGCGCCCGAAAGGTACCTACAAAGTTTGGTCCCAACGTGCCAATTTCAGTTAGCTGGAAGTTACAATTAGGGATGCATCCGATACCGATACCGATATATCGGCGATACTTCGTACTTATAAATGTTACTTTTGATTACTAAAACTATTAGTTAATTGTGTTTTATTTATTCTACCTTCCTTTTTGAATTAAATAAGCGTATCGGTATCAGTATCGCCGATATTGTTATAAGAGTATCGGTATCGGTATCGTATCGGCAAAAAGGCGTATCGGGGCATCCCTAGTTACAATATTATAGACAGTGAGAATTATCTGTGAACAGTCAGACGTATCGCAAGAACATATTATTATGTTTTGAAGATGGACAGCTCATTAAATTGGCACGGTCTACTTCACCAGTCGACTGGAGATTGCTTTGTAATCCGATGAGCTGCCGCCCGACGCGAACAAACTTCATAAATATTTACCATAAACACAAATTGATGGAAATAGCTATTTGTTTTCAAAACAACTTTATTGAGAAGTAGGTAAAAGTTAGAGTGACGAGCGAATTAACGCGTCTGAAAGCGTTTCTTGTCAAAGTCAATTGGACCTTGTGTACCACGAGGTAGTAGGTACAGTAGAGTGAACGAATACAGTTAACAAATAAGGACGATTTTTGTAGCACAGGCCCTGTACATATGTTTCGCAGAATCCCAACATAGGTCATAGGTCAAAGGGCAGACTTTTGTGTTTGTTAAGAAGCTTTAATATTTACATTTCGTTTTCATGTGAAAGACTCCGCAAACATTTTAGCAAGAAGGTTTAAAACGCCGTGTAATAGGATTCCGTGACGAGCTTAAAGCCAAAATATAAATTGTTTTTCATTTAACGTTCATTCGTTGGTAAGTGCGTGGTAAACATGTTCTAAGAATCTGAACAAATAATTTCTATTTTCGTGGAAGTTATATTTATTTTCTTTTTATGATCTCAAGTTACGGTAATAACGTAACAAGTACCTATATTTTGTGAAAGACTATATACAAGTATTTTAATAAAACGTATACAGACAATGGCATCCTCATACGTATATACCAAGCTGTGTGATCAGAGAGAATGTGTGTCATTCAAATAACTATGTAGGAAAATTAGATTACTCAAAACATAATTTCTTATTTACGGAGTAGTACAGTCAAGAGCATGCTGAGCTTGACACTTTGGACTTTGACCCGGCTCTGTATTCTATGGCGCGCAGTATAAACCAGAGGTCAGCTTAAACTGGTAGTGTAAAGCTTGACTTGCTCTTGACTGTACCATTAGTAAATAGAATTCAAAACACATCTGAAGAGTTCCCTCTTTATAAATTAAGTAGGTAGTTGAAGCTGAAACGAAGCAGCGGAGGGATCCCAAAAAGAGTCAAATGAATGGACAACGAACAGGTAGGTTTTATATTATGAAAAGAGAAAAATAACTTATTAAAAAATTCTGTTAGAACTTGTAGAGAACATTGTTTTAAAATTTAGTGCTGTGTTTGTAGAAAATAAATTGAAATCTGTTTTATTCCTTGACATGATTTCTAGATAGATATACCTCTAGAAGAGCACGTCAGGAATTAAATCATATTTTAATTAATTTTATAACACATTTGCTCGTAAAAGGTGTCTTATTTCACCAATTTCAATATGGTATTGTATCTCATTACGCTCAAGTGCGGTAATTGTAAAGTAAAACGCACGGTTTATCAAGATGCTCCGTCTTAAAACGATCGGTACTTTTTAAAATCTCAGCAAAGAGTTTTTATGTCAAAAAAGTTGTCAACATTTTATGATTAAAATTAACTTTGGGAGATGAAATATAATAAAGAAATATTTATGTACTTATTTATTTAATTTAATTAATTTTGACAGTAAATTACAACCAATTAATCTGTAACAAAAACACAAAAATATTAATTTACTTTATTAGTAATACTGGCTGTTTTTTGTGCCTTTGCCTAAAAAAAAAATGCTGATGCGCGCCGCGCGCTTTTTCTTAACGGTGTATTGTTTTTATTCGTTTACCATAGTCGGAGTTTTATTTTATTTCCTCGCAAATGTGTTATAAAACGTCGTATGACATACGTGCGCTTTGATAATTACAGCCTCTGCTTACTTGTAGCCCTCGCCTACGGCTCGGGCTAGCAATATCGCATCGGCAGTAATTTTCAACCTACCGCACTTATATCGTAATGTACTATTCCACATAACACAACACTGAGGTATTCTTTTCAATGTTCTATAAAAATTTATATAAAAAATATATAAAGTAAAACCGTAAGACCTTGACAGTATATAGAATATTTTTTTGCTTATCGTAGTGTAGATATTTATGAATTTAGATTTCACTAGCGACCCGCCCTCGCTTCGCTTATGATTATGCATGTTTTATATACATATAAAACTTCCTCTTGAAACACTATATCTATTTAAAAAACGCATCAAAATCCGGTGCTTACTTTTAAAGATCTAAGCATACATATAGGGATTAACAGACGGGAAGCGTTTGTTTGTTTTATACTATGTAGTAATAGTGATGAAGAAACCTCGTTGTCTGTCTACCTGCACACGTCGCAGAAAAAGTACTTCACAGATTCGTATAAAAGGTATGGTGATTCAACGTATATGGGGTACTTTTTATTGCAGGAAAATATCTCATCCTCATACTTGTTCCAGGCAAAAAAATCGAACCCGCGTTTCACCCGCGTAGTTCCCGTTCCCATATTAATAGGGGGATATGTTACTTTGTAGCATTGTAATGGTAAAAGAATTTTTGAAATCGCTCCAATAGTCATTAGTTACACGAATAAACTCAAAACATACAAAAATACAAATCTTTTTTATTTAAAATATTATTCTAAATGTAGACAAGAAAATTTGTGGTACCTACTTCCTTTTTTTTCTTTGCTCTACTGGTGCAGAAACAATACTTCTAACTTTTGCGAACCCGATAAGTAAGAGACAAAACGAGACTTTTTCTGTTACGTAAACCCTTTTATTACGGGACTCTAACGCTATTGGCAGCCTTAACCGCTGGCCATGAATTTCGTTAACGAGTCTACTAAGGAAACTTGACTACAAATTACCCTCCTAACTCCGTTCTCTTTAACGCTTATTTATCGTGTTCTTTTGCTGTTTGCAAATTACCTGATCTATTTGGACCTGTACTTTTCTGGTCGCTTGGGATATTTCTCAACAATATCTGCTTGACAAAGTTTATATCTCTACGCCTTATTCTCGAGGGAGTCGGTCGAGTCATCATCATCATCATTTCAGCTAATTGCTGTCCACTGCTGGACAAAAGCCTCCCCCAAGGAGCGCCAACCATTCCGGTCTTGGGCAGCCCGCATCCATCCACTGCCAGCCACCTTCTTTAGGTCATCGGTCCATCGTGCCGCAGGGCGCCCTACACTTCGTTTGCCTAAGCGCGGTCTCCACTCCAATACGTGTCGACTCCAGCGGCCATCAGTCCGCCTGGAGACATGACCGGCCCACTTCCACTTCAGCGTGCTGATTCTCCGCGCGATGTCGGTGACTCTCGTTCTCTGTCGAATGACTTCATTTCGAATTCTGTCGAGCAGAGAAACCCCGAGCATCGCGCGTTCCATTGCACGCTGAGCGACTTTGAATTTGTGGACCAGTCCAACGGTGAGTGTCCACGTTTCGGCTCCGTATGTCATTACGGGTAGGACGCACTGGTTAAAAACCCTGGTCTTAAGAGACTGTCGGTCGAGTACATTCCTGAAAATACTCTGTGGGTTTTCAGCTATATATAATGTGCTTTGTGGTTTTCGGGTAACTAAAGATGGCAGATAGTGAGCCCAATTTCGGATAGGGGGTCTCATACCTCAGATCGGGGCCTCCGGGTTTCCTCGAGATATTTTCCTGCACCGTTGAGCCAGTGATGAATATGTACATCGGTTTCTAAATACTCTAACTAGGTATCGAAGCCGAGCCTGGTGCATAATTGTGCTCACTTCTAATGACTTGTTTATAATGAGCCCATTTGAATCCCGACCAAACAGTTTATCGACGAAGAACCCTCAGCTAATTTGCCTGACAAAAAATCTGCAAAAAATTATACCGATGGTGATGGATGTTTATCCTCAGATTTATTCATGGGCCAGTAATTCTGTATCGATCCCTTGGGCGCTTGACTACAATCACATATATCTACTTATATAACTTAGGAAGGGTGTGACAAAAATCCATAGTGATGATTTGCATGTTTTATAAGAGATACGGTGCTCGACGTCGCAAAAATGTGGCAGAAAAATGAAATTCAATAACACTCTTTTTAAATAACTTTAGTATATCTGCAGGCGTTTTTCGTATCGTATAGTATCTGCTAGTATCTACCTGCTCATATATCACACGTACAGTCTGCATCTAAATTATCAATACGACGCACTGCAGCCAGAGTTTCGAAGCAAATATTGAGAACTTTTGAAATTTCAAATGATATAGTGAAAAGTTATAGATTTGTGGCGCAACTGGCTGGGGCAACCTCCTCAAAGAGTTGAACCGTTTCAACTCAGCCTCAAAGTTATCTAAAAGGCGGATTTTGTTGTTATCATAATGAAATGAAACCCGATTTGAGATTGCGGGCGGGAAATGGGGCAATCAAGACCTTGCTTAGTGGGAGAAAGAAAAAATAATGCTCCCAAATTACAAGGTTATTAAATTTGGCTATCCAATTTTGTTTCCTCATATTTTTTCACGGATACATTTTCTTGGGTAAAACTTTAATCCCATAATCCCAAAATATAAATCGAGTTCGGTAATTAAACTTATTCGACGAGCTGTAATTATAACAACTTTTCTGACGAAGGGTCCCCCAAAGGACGCTCGGAAGAAATTAAGTATTCCATTTAAATGAAATGAGTTTTTTTTAATTCGGTCTCGGTGAATTAGAAAAAATACACATTCCCAGTGGCTTTGGTAATTTCGTGAGCACAGGAAAACGGCACCTTTTGCGCTAACAAGCAACAAAATAAATTCGTCGCATTGTGAGAGCCCTTTGTCTACTTATTGATTTCAGGTTGAATAGCATTCCAAGATTTCCAAGTAATCATTATAAGCAAATATTTTATTGTCGCTTGTTACGTCGTTGTTGATTGGTTTCATATAAAAGAAAATAATATTTAATCTTTTGCCATTTATAATTTTCAACACAATTTATTGTACAATTGGAAAAAGTCTTATGTTATGAATTATAAGTATAGCTCGTGTAAGTGACACAAAAAGAAATACGTATTGTTGGTTGAGGCTTTAGGTAAGCAGGGGACTGGCGTTATCTTAATTTCTGTCTAACTACTTATTACGCTAGATTTTTGGAGAGGAAAATTCTGTCGTGTTTTGAGCACTATCCCGTTCAGATTATTTTTGTTGGTAAATATAATTTCCAATTGCAGAGTATATTATGTGAAGTTAAAAAACATTGAGAGATGAAGGCACGATGAGGAGTTAATCCAGACAATTGGCGCTCATCGCGGATCGTAGACCGCGCGACTTACTGCCAGTCGCAATGAAGATTGACTTCGCTGGCGCCCGGCCAATCTAAGCTGGCATTTGATTCTTGGCGACCGTAATTGGGTTGAAAACCGCTTACACTTGAAATACGAGATTTTATTAGTAACATAGGTGAAAAAAATAAAATAAATAATCCCACAGATTTTATTCCTCAAAATACCCTCGTTTCAACAGTATATTCTTTGAACCTATAAACATGATAGGTGATGAGCTCATAGCAGGACCAAGGACACACACACACATGTGTCAGAATTAATTCTGGGATCTGTTGTTTTTCTCGCGATGTTTTCCTTCACCGTTAGAGGGGACTAGTGATAAATATTTAAGTAAGTTTTTGAAAAGCTCATTGGTATGTACCCGGTTATGTACTAATATGGCATGGCCCCCCCAGTACCCTGCCAATATTCGAACCTCTTCACGATTGACAACCGGGCTCTTTAACCGTAGGTGCTACAACTGCTATGAAACTAAAACCCGACTACTGAAAAATGTAGATCGATTGATCCGTGGATTAACCCCTTATGTCATCCGATCTATAATAACGAATCGATTGATACCTCATTCTTTAAAAACGGGTGAGTGTTAAGGTAGCGTGGAATATACTTACGTTATTACCTTCTCATACAAAGTAAGGTAAAAAAGACATTTCCTTAGTTTTCCAAAACAATTAAGTTGCTATAAAATTTTGACTTAAATTTCAAGAAAAATGTTGTATAAATTTTCCGGTAAGAAGAGGCAGTAATGGTGTAAGTTAATCGCATGGTAGACTGCTTGGTTAGACGAAAAAACATTGCAAATACGCAGCTCATTAATATCTATTGTTAGATCACGATCAGTAGACAATATATAATACCAAATGCGTATTCTTGACAGATTTACGGTCACTATGCTATTTCTCTGGATTGTAAGGACCATTTCGACCCTTAAGTTATCTTTGATCAATGGTTTGTTTTGCCAGGGAAAGACCCGAAAGCAGCGTTTTCACAGTACAAGCACGCTCGGACGAAGTGCTCTCATATCCTAAAATAAAAAAAATAAAATAAATAATCTCACGCCTTTCATCCCCGAGGGGGTAGGCAGAGGTATTCCATTACTGGATATACCCACATTTCACGAGATATATTGGACCCCTAAACGTGATAGGTGGTGAGCCCATCGCCGGACCGGGTCTGTTTACACATGTCTCAGAATTAATTCTGAGACCTGCGGGTTTCCTTACGATGTTTTCCGTCACCGTCGAGCTGGTGATAAATATGTACGTAAGTTTTTGAAAAACTCATTGGTACATGCCAGGATTTGAACCCGAGCCTCACTGATTTTCGACTGGCTCTTTAACCGTCCGGGCTATCACTGCTCATATCCTATACTACTAATATTATAAACGCGATAAATTGTATGTATGGATGTTTGTTCCTCTTTTACAAAAAAACCTCTTTTAAAACTACCGAACGGATTTTGATGAAACTTTACAGTTATATAGCTTATACATCAGAATAACACACAGGCTATATTTTATCTCCGTATTCTCACGGGAACGAGAACTACGCGGGTGAAACCGCGGGGCGCTGCTAGTGATTCAATAAAACCTCATCCGATCGACGGCTTACCTGCACGAGTCCGAGTACACTCGGATCACGGGTTTACAAGATAATAGTAGTTTCCGAGTAGAGACTATAGTACAGTGAATAACAAAGAACTCATCGATTCATAATTAGAGGAATAATCACGTAAGATTCACACAAAAAAAATATACATACAGTCGAATTAAGAACCTCATCCTTTTTTTGAAGTCTGTGGAGGGCAGGTTTAGATATTTACTTTTATTACTTCACCTTCTAATAAGTATAATTAATCCCAAAACATCGTAAGTAAGTATAATAGGAACGCTGTAAAATGATAGCTTGCGTTAATTAGAGCTTCGCCACTGTGTTATATTATAATCTTCGGTCTCCCTCTCACTTTATGTAAATACAGGTGAATGAAATAATGTTATACATAACTGTACACATGTGATCATATAAGTATAATTGTATTTATTTATTATACTTTAATATACACATATTGCTGTTGGTTCGTCTGGTAATGGAATTACTAAGGTTTTATAATCTAACGCTAGGTATACTAACTTTCTCGACGGTGAATGACAACATCACGAATAAAGCGATAAGACCGCCCATTGTACTTTAGTTAATGTTGGTATCCGTATTGTGTTGTTTTTGGTGTACAATAAAGAGTTATTGTATTGTATCACTGAGAAACCCGGAGGCACAAGCTTTAGAAATTGACCCCAACATACATAGAAATACTCTTTATAATATCAGTATGGATATTTTTGATTTTATTTTATCATTTTATTTTATTATTTTTCGGAACACTTACAGACTAATTACATTACAATAAATTCAAAAACTGAGTAGGTACTCTGGTTGCTGACAACAAGTCTCCACATATAGCAATATAGATGATTATGATAGATAGATAGATAGATAGTAGGGTTCATGATTTCTCGAGCTTTTCAATTTCTCGGGTCTCGAGAATTCTCGAGGCTAATTTCTCGGGGCTTCTCGGGTTGTCGAGAAATTTACATTTACTTACGTTTTCTCATGTTATTTGGTTCCAATGACGTCAACAAATTCATTGGTTTTCCTCTCAAATAAAAGTATCAATTTAATTATAAAACTTTTATTGATTATATTTAAAAACATTAATCTTATGAATAAGCTAAATAAGTTTTTTTTTAAATACAGAAATACTATTATTCAGACTCATAACTATAATGACAGCACAATTTTTGGCTGGTTATTTAGAACTTATAAACAAAAGTAGCTTATATTAAAGTTAACAAGAAAGAAAACGTTAATATCTTAACTTATAATTAAATTACAGTCACAGCTCCATTTTTGGCAGGTTATTTAGAAAAAAATCTACTTAAAACTTGTAAACAAAAACAGCTTCTATAAAACAAAAAAAATATATGTATTAAAGTTTGACTAAAAAATAATAATAAGGACAGATAGGTACTTACTCGTACCTACCTAGTAAAATTTAAGATCATATTATAAATTATATTATTGACAAAAATAATATGAATAATAAAGCCTTGATATGTCAATAAAAGTGAAAAGACTTACCTGTTTGATTTCAATTTATCACGTAATCTGTGAAACACTCACTACGTAAACTATACTTGGCTAAAGTCGAAACACGTGTAAAAACGAAATCAGAGCGCTTGCAGCAAGATCAAACACCCAACACAACAAACGACGATTTAATTTCTATATGGGTACATGATTTCTCGAGTTCTCGACTTTTCTCGAGCTTGATTTCCCGGGAACAAAGCCCAGCGATGAACCCTAGATCTATATATCATTTTATATAATTTTTATCGTACACAGATATTAAAATCTACTGAAGTTCTGACGCCGTTAATCCCGTTAAATATGTTACTCTTAAATTCAATTTAATTAAATGTAACATATTTTACGTTATAACTGATTGCCTATAAAAGCATAAACGGAATATCCACTCAAACATAAAACTTTTTCGTACTGAAAATAATTTTATAAAAACATTTCGTAAGCCAAAGAATTATTTGGTTGCTCAATGTATGTTGTATGCATATGGGCAGGGACTTTTTACAATTGGGTTATGTAAGGCTGGCCCAACATGTTCGCTGGGTAAGCACACCTTTTTTCCCCGGATCCAACAGAGTGATATTATTGTGGCTCTTATTGACTCCCGAAAATACAAAACTCTGATAAAATATTTATGCAACCTTCAACGAGAAAAAAACACATTCGTGTTATTCGTTTCGGTTTTACGGACCAACATTGCGTTGCCAATAAATTTTAAACGCAATTAGTGTCTCAGCACCACGGTGGTAATTATTAGGAAAAAAGAACTTACCTTAAGAACCTATATGGTCGAAGGTACGGTGGGTATCAACTTATCTGTAGTACAACATGATATGAAATGTTACATGATTCTTGGTGTAACTGGATTCATCCGGTGAAGAGTAGTAGAGCTTAAATTGCACAAAACCACAGATACTAAAATACTATACAATACCTAGTTTTTGTGATTTTTTTCTTGGGATAAGGGTTACTCTACGTTTTAAAAAATATATATAATAATAAATAATATAATCTCACGCCTTTTATCCCCGAGGGGGTAGGCAGAGGTATTCCATTACTGGATATACCCACAAAATTTAAAAAATCTGTCCTTAAAAACATTCATTTATACTCGTATATTAGAATACAATATGAAATATATTGCATTCTATTGTACGAGTATAAACGGTCCGTAAGGACACACTTATAATTAAAAAATAGTATGGTTTTACTGTGTTTTACCAATTTTAAAATCACAAATTACACTACGAAGGGTTCCGTACCGCGGAACAATAAAAGAAGCGCGTTTCTTCTACCGGTCTTTAATTTTTAACTTTTTTGTTACAGCGGTCATAGAGCAGTGATAGCCTTTACGGTTAAAGAGCCGGCCGAAAATCAGTGAGGCTCGGGTTCGAATCCTGGCATGTACCAATGAGTTTTTCAAAAACTTACGTACATATTTATCACTAGCTCGACGGTGAAGGAAAATATCGTTAGGAAACCCGCAGGTCTCAGAATTAATTCTGAGCAAAGAACCCGGTCCGGCGATGGGCTCACCACCTATTACGTTTAGGGGTCCAATGTATCTCGTGAAATGTGGGTAGGTATATCCAGTAATGGAATACCTCTGCCTACCCCCTCGGGGATGAAAGCGTTAGATTACACTACTTAAACTTATACGGTCATAGTCATACACTGTAAAATTTCAAGTGTTTACCTATCACAGTTCATTACGGCATTTTGCGTTCTAACCTCCGTGTACCTGATCCTTTCCTTTGAATATCCTTTCCCTGAAAGAATGGAGCTAAGTTGATTACCTTTTTCGCAGCGTCCACGGCAACAGAGCCTTGGCGGCGTTTTGCGCCGGGAGGGAAACTGGAAGTGCTTCCTGTTGACCCTCATGATCACCGGTTGTCTTGGCTCCGTGGCGTGGTGCAACACCGCCGAGATAGATCGCGAGCTCATCGACCTGAACACGTGAGTATAGTCTTATGAGTGTTCTTATCTTGACGTGATATTACCGTGATCTTATCTTATCTTTCTATTGGTTAAATATTTTTTCTGTCTACTGAGGCGTGAAAGCGTAAAAAACAAAGTCTCTTTTGCATTCGCAACCACTAGACCGATTTTAAAAATTATTACCTCAATGGAAAGTTAAATTATCAGGGAGTAACATAGGATATATCTAATCCCTGTATTCCCATGGGAACGGGAACTAAGCAGATGAAGGGCTTTGGGCTAAGGGGCTTTGCTAAGTAATATTATAAATGCGAAAGTCAGTTTGTCACCATTTCACAGCTAAACTGCTGGACCGATCTTGATTAAATTTTTATCAAGGATAATTCAACCAAAGGGACGAGATACCCTAAATCGCATGCGGTCGGAGTCGCGGGCAACAGCTAGGCATCTGACTCTTGGCCTTTACAATTATAAGCTATTTGAGCTAATCATAAATCATTAACCATGCAATGTATCCTTATTATTAAGGGTTGATTGATTTCGTGCCTATTATGATAGTGTTTGTTACCCGTTCACTACAAATAAAGCTTGATTAATGAGCACCTAACGAGGGATGAGATTCCGGAAAGCGGTTAGGTACTAGTAATTAGTAAGTACTGAGAATTGTCAAAGCATTTGATTATTTTAGGTAAAATTAAGAGCAGTGATGCTCGGATTCTATACTGGCATCGTTCCTATGAGTTTTTCAAAAAGCTTACGTACATATTTATCACTAGCGGTGAAGGAAAACATCGTTCAGAAACCCGCTTGCCCAAGAATCAATTCTGAGATATGTGTAATAGCACTCCGGTCCAGCAATGGGCTCACGTTTCATCAGGGGTCCAAAGAATATACTGGTAAAAAAATGGGTATTTGCAGAAATGGTATACCTCTTCCTACCCCCTCAGGGATGAAAGGCAAGAGTTCATTTTTTTATATAAAATTCCGCATGAAACATCTAACGTCTAAACCAGTTTTGCATCTATCAGGTACCCGATCAAGAGGACCGTTCGTGAGTCGCCATGCGACGTGGGGTACGCGTACATACCGATCGCGTTTGTGCTGCTGCTGTACTTGGTGTATCTGGTGGAGTGCTACCACAGTACTGCGCGGATTCAGTTGGCTCGGCGTGTGGACGTGGCGGCGGTCAGCGCAAGAGTGCATGCTATGCGGAGCGCCACTCCTCGGGTTTGGTGAGTGAGCGTAAAACTATCTGTCTGATAGGTCTTCCCGCGAGAACAACAGGGAGCCGACGGTGGTCGGCGAGAGTCGGGAATGTGACAGGTTAATGCAATATTCTGTAAAAAAGAGTAGAATTTAGAATTGCTGACTACTGAGATATAGTTTACTTTGTAAAACATAAACGTCAGTCCAATAGAATGACAAATGTATGGGATTCAGCGCTCGATTTGTCACGAGGTCCTCTCTAGAGCGACCAAGTAAAATTCACGCAACACTCTAACGATAGTTACTGATAAGTAGTTCTTAATAGTTAGAATATCATTTACCTAAGTGAAAGCCAGCTAAGCAGATACCCCATTCGTTGGCTGGTTAGCTTGGGGATTGTATAGACAGTAGAATTTACAATTGCCGACTACTGACCGGTTTGTAACTAACCCTGTGCAAACCGACCTTAAAGCCGGATACAAACTTTGGAGCAAATTTGTTGCGTTGCATACGCCACAACTTTGTTTGTGTGTGCGAAATGCCAAACACAACGAAGACGGCTTTCGCAGAATTTTGATAAACGATACGTAACAACATTTTAGCTACTTCTCTATCGACCTGACTCCTATTGGAGGTGCCATGGCCAATTGGTAACATGGCGGTTGTGTGAGAATTCAAGTTAAACTGTATTCGTTTTCTCTTTGCTAATTTGAGTCCATACGTTCGATCCAAACATTCATGATTGATGTTCTTAAGTGATTACATGGTCATAGGCTTGATGGAAGGTTAACTTAGTAAGTACTTGTAGAACAGAATTTTTTTTTTGAACAATTTTGCCACCTCTTTGACATGGCTTCGATCAACGCCATCATTCAGATATACTAGAAACAGGATACATGACTTTTGTCATTTTATTTATTGATTTAAGGTATATCTGTATTATTAATTAACTACCACTACTTTCAAAAGTGTTGTAGCTTAGAAGATGCGACGAAGACACTCTACAACAACACTACCTAGTATGGTAATGCAAGACATCTAGAATTTTATTATTTAGGTACATTTGATCAACCATATGTATAAACTGAAAAAATATATCTCGTATTGCTCTTTGATGATAGTCAGGAATACCAGTGTAACTGTTATTGACGTATTTCTCAGAATTGTGATTACCCATAACAGTTCCATTATTCGAATGATGAAGGTAATTTCGTACGCACTGCGGCGGTGTTCGCCCGAGATTCAGGTTTCTTATTCCGACCTTCATAAGCTTACCATAATTGCATACAAACACATCCACGGAAACAATCATAGATGTGTTACCATCCACGCATTCGTAATAAATAACATAATAGCAGCTGTGTGTTCGTTAGTCATACCTAAATAATAAAACAGTCTAGCATCAGTATGTCAATAATTTCTTTTCAATTCGTCCGCCATTGTCAAAGAGCACCTGTTGGATCAGTTGGTAGTGCCTTCTGAGTCAGAGGTCGCGGGTTCATATTCTGTGTGCATGAATATGGCTGTTGACTTCGTTTGTGGGTGTTAAGTATCTATTTGAGTATGTTTATTACTTGTATGTGAATCAGATCTGCCTAGTTTGGGACTAAATAAATGTTCTTCACATATTATGCCCCACAGCTAAAATAGATAACTTGTTAAAATGTAATATATAACCAGTGTAACTCATGTGATGATTGTTTACTTTAATAAAAATAATAGGTTTATTTTTTTCCGAACTTGTTTGTTTAGGTACCATACTCCATGACAAAAAAGTCTCAAGTATTGTTTAGCATGCATAATAATCTGTTGTTTACATCTTCGGAATCCCATTTTTTATATTTCCAGAACAGGTACTAGCGGAACTCATTATAATGTTTGAAATATCGAAGTTAAATTACGAGGATAATAGGTGCGAAATTATAAAGCTGTAAAAAACAGATTGAGTTATTTATTTTTTGCTAATTGTATGTATGTAGGTGTATCATCGTACGCGGAATAGTCCCGTATAGGCTTCTGCTTATTCCAATAAGAGGGTTCCCTACGACGAAGAGAAACGCAATTTTCCGACCAATGTCAGTGCGACAAGGTCCATATTAATCAAACAAGGTCCATAACATTAACAATCAAACAAATGTAACGAAAAAATTGTAACATAATCATTGTTTATTGCGTTTAAATAAATTCCTAAGGCTCATCATTGTATGTCTTTATATTATTATCTAAGTGTAGTTTTATAAATTTCATCATGTTCTATACAGTTTCTAGGATCGGTTCGGATAGTCAAATAGATAGCGATGAAATCTTAGAGTACGGCGTTTTCATAACCTCTTTATAAAGGCATCTTCGTAGTAAGATAACAATAAAGTTATATTCAATGACATCCTGGCAGGTGGAAGGCGATATGCTACCACTACGTGCGCCGCAAGCGACAGGTCACCAGATACCGCAACGGTGATGCTTACACCACCACACAGGTACGTATCGAAGAAATAAAGGGTTCAGTAATAACTAAAATATGGATATGAACAACAGAAAACACGATTTGGTCGTATTTTATCGATTTTTTATGAATTTTAATACACAAAAGAGACGTGTTTAAATATATCAATATACTTAATAAAAAACAAAGTAGGTAGATTAATATTTCACAGCTAAGCCGCTTAACCGATTTTGATATCATTTGGAAGGGATATCACCCTGTAGAAAGTAGAATAGGTTACGTCAATACGCAAATGAAATAACTAACTAAAGTAGTCGCTACATGATATATATCCCTTTTAATAATATTACTAAATTCAGTTTCAAAATTTTTCGTTTTTATATGCAGTTTATATGAATGATGCAATATGACTGACATAACCTGTGCAGGCTGTGCATAACAAAATGCAAGTCACCTACGTCTTGCTATTGTGTCTTTGAACACGAGCGGATAAAAGTAGCTCTTGCTGTCTGCGTCACTGGTCTGACGCAGACAACTGTCCCACTTTTGACCGGAGAAAATAAAACTAATACCTAGGTTATAAATAAAATATTAAATAATACTACTTTTCCTTGTGTATTTGTGTAGGTAATCCCAGTTTCCCTAAGGCTACTGATTGCGAACTGATTTATAAATAATTTTAAAAATGTTTAGAAAATTTCATGTATCGGAAACGAGACCCGGTAGGATTTTTCGGTGTATCTATAGTCCTTGCCCCTGGGTCACTAACTATTGAAATATATACAACGCGTAACAGAAAAAGCACAATTCCTCATACACCCCAATTAGTATAATAACATAAAAAAATATGATGCAATCGAACTTTAGTTGTGTCTAACCACGATCAATAATAGCACGATTTCCATACGTAGCACTGAATTCAGCTATGCTAATTTATTTTTCGGAAAAATTTAACCCATATTAAAAATTGCTAAAATTGATTAAGTAGTCGATACTGAACAAACTAATTTCAGGAATTGCGCTTATTCTGTTACTTACTTATTCCACTTGTGTATTCCACAAACTACATATTAAAATGTATTCCCGGTAATTTCGTTGAGCATTAATATTAAACTTAGTTGTATTAAATTACATTGTAAAGTTTACACATTATTTGATAGACCCCAAATTAGTGGCAAAAGTCCTTTACAGTATAATTGCACAAGTTTCGGTGCGCCTCTCGCAAAGTTTCCTTCTGTAAGTGGTAAACTTTTCTAGTTGAGTGGTTGTTCTCGGGAAATTGTTGACCATTGGTTTATCAGAGTGACCCTCGTTTTATATTATCGAAGATTTTAGAACAAACTTTCAGGTTCGGGCCAAAGCTAGCCAAACTTCCATCTAAGTTTTTAACTGTAGATTTTATTTAAATAATCTATCCATACTTCTATTAAATAAAACCGAAAAAAGTTTTATACTCAACGGTTCTAACGACCCATATTCTACGTCGTTCCATAAGTTGTAAACCGTCCTTGATTTTCCAATAAATTCCGCGCGTTCCTTCTTTATTAGGTGTATTACGAGCGAGTGAACACGCACAGCGCGAGTACATCGTTCGCGCATGCGTGTTGTGGCCAGAGGGATGCCTCTAGGAACCTGGTGCTCGACTCCAAGACTCCAATCACAAAAGTCCGCTTCAGCAAAGGCTTTGCGTTCGCTAACATTGAAGCCGCCAGTGGTATGTTATTTTTTTTTAAAGTTTTGACGTTTCAATGAGGAATAAACTTTTATTTCTCACCGCAGAGTTCTTCAGAAGAAGTAACAAATATGGTTTGAGATTGGCAAATAAGAGGAGTTGTTGAAGAATATAGCGGGTTATATTAATTTCAGAGTTCGAAGACCAGAGATCAAGATTTTTCGCGGAACACGAAAGATTTGATGACTTTATGGAAATGCGGGAAGGACTAGATCTCATTGGAGTTAGCTCTTTCAAGGAGTATATGGTCGCCTATAGGTAACTTACAAATATTTTGTTAATAACTTTCTGCTGATTTAACATTTTAATATATATAATGATGATAATATATATATATATATATATATATATATATATATATATATATATATATATATATAATGATTATTACAGGGATACCGACAGATGTCCTTGGTACTCGTCCCAATTACTGTTCTGGACATTATCCTGCTTGCTTCTCTCGTGGCCGCTCAGAATACTCATAGAATGCAACACAGCGTACGTTCATTACACGGTTAGTAGACTTTCATTACCTATCTCATTTTATTGTTATGAGTATTGCGCTATTAAGGGTATATTGTTGTAGATAACGAAGATATTTGGTACAAACTACGAGCTAGATGCGAGCCGCCAGTTGGACATAGAAACCCACCTGTCGGACACTCTACCTCCAGTGCCTACTACCAACTACTCTTGGGCTCTGGCCGACGAGCAGAGCGCCATGTTGTGTTCCGCACCCCGCCCTCCTCGTGCCCTTCCCCTTTCTCATGCTTCGACAGTTGACAGCCTCGAACTCTTCGCAGCCATTCGAGGAAACTGTGCCTTAGTGCCCTCCTACTCAGAAGCAATGCGCATCGACGCAGCAGTTAGAGAGGACCCAGTCGAAAATCCATCAGACACCGCAGTATTACTTGATGTCGAGACTGAGACACGACCCACCAGGTCCACTATTAAAGCGGCCTCGTTTGACGAACCTACCCGAAGGCCAAGGATCTTAATAGCTGGCACTCATTCTAGTCATAATATAGCTGCTAACGCCAGGTCCAATGAGGCAAAGCAGTTGAATAGGCGGTCATGGGCCGGAGTGGTTACGACTGCCAGAAGCGCGAGGCAAATTCTCGAAGACTTCAGATCGTCCAACAACCCAGTCAACTACCAGCAGATGCCGGAACCTGAATTCAGAAGGACTGGTGAAAGCACAATATATTTCTCTAGAGAATTGTCCCCAACTTGTTCGAGGGATCCATTCGGAGGTCGGGCGCTGACTACACCGACTGACGAGCCCCCTTCTTATGAGGAGGCGCTAAAACTGCCAGCACTAAGAAAGTTGACAAGGTCCATCACAGGCACAGACCTAGCAGGCCCAAGGAGAGCCTTTTTGCGAGATGTCCTGGCCAATAGGAGGTCCTGTCTGGAAGGAGTAGGAGTCCTATCGGAAGCCAAGGTGGTGAGATTACCGTATCGTGAATCTGGTGAAGAAACACCGCTATAGCGCTTCAGTTACTCTCGGGCAATTATTGACTTTTTATGGTGCAATAAAATGTTAATATAGGAAGACGCAATGAAATAGATGAGGCCATATTACAGTGAGATAGTATAAGTTTCGATACGCTTTGGAATTGTCGTAACGTTGGAGAAGAATGAGCTTGCACAATTATTAGTACTCGGTATTACTACATAGTTATGAAATGGAAAATAAAAATCCACAGCACTGCTTTTAAAGAATTGGTATCTATAAATAACTCACGAATTATAAATCCGTCTCCTATAAATTAGTTGTGTCTACTTGTAATTCTCCTCCTTCCGTTCTACTTGAATACGGTTTTAGTTTCCATTTAACTGAACACATCATCATTATTTTTAATCGTCGACCTAATAATGATTTATCCATTTCCATGCCCATTATCGCCCTGTTTACATTCGCTAACACCGAAAACTTCTTTTAAAAATGTACTAACATCACATTCATTAATTATTGTTATTTGTTTTAAATAGGTCGAATAAAAAAGTGAGTTCATCACCTACTGCGAACAATTTTGTACATACTATTTTATCTAAGCACTTATATATTTTGACATTTACCAGATCAATAACATTCGTCTTTCTTGTTAGATAGTAAAACTTTTCATCGTTCATTTGTTTTGAATTTTTTCACACTCGTTTACTACGAGTATACTACTTTTTATGTTTTAATAACTCATAATTACCTAAATGTTTGTGAATTTGTATAAAAAAATGGAACTACAAAATATATTATTAATGTATTAAGCTAAAGCTTCTTACAGTCGGTTTCAGATGCTACTCAACATCATTGGTAAATCTTAACTAAAAACAGTTGCCTCGATGCGTTTTTAATATGGTTATTGTTGAACGACTGTAATTCATTCATTACTGTTGGCAGACCTTACCAGGTAGCGCTGCGTAGCTTCTGAAACCGGCCTTTATTGTACTAGTTACTAACTAACACACGTATGTGTGTGGTATAGGGCAGTGCCTTGTATCGTTGTTGTAGCTCTAGGCATATTGTATAAAGATTATTAAATTGTTCCCTCCACATGGTTTATTCTACTTCAAAGAGATTTCCTTTAATATACCGCTTCAACCAAACACTTAATTGGTTATTAATGACGTAGAAGTTTTATTCCGGCGCCATACTGAATAGCGTCGGGCCGGCGCAGCGTCCGGTCATTTTCATAATTCCATGTATGATTTATGTAAGGGTGTGTGGGATGTATTGGCTACGTCCCGTGAATAAATCAGATTAAATACTAATTTCTTACACATATTTTGTTTTTCAACTTTTCATAATGTAGCAAAAGTATAGATGTTAAAATAAAATCATTTAAATTCATGAACATTAGCTACAAAAACTAGCATTTAGTGTTTTATGTACTACCAGCAGTTATCGGTATGCTCTATCAACAGTAGTTTAGATATTTTTTTATTGTGGATTTATAAACAAAAATTAAGTATGCGTTATCAAAATCGGACTGTAGGAGTTGAAGGGGTAGGCAGAGGTATTCCATTACTGGATATACCCACATTTCACGAGATACATTGGACCCTTAAACGTGATAGGTGGTGAGCCCATCGCCAGACCGGGTCTGTTTACACATGTCTCAGAATTAATTCTGAGACCTGTGGGTTTCCTCACGATGTTTTCCTTCACCGTCGAGCTAGTGATAAATATTATGTACTTACGTAAGTTTTTGAAAAACTCATTGGTGCATGCCAGGATTCGAACCCGAGCCTCACTGATTTTCGGCCGGCTCTTTAACCGTCAGGGTTATCACTGCTCTTTACTTTCATAATCGCTAAACAAATTAAGGGCTTTCCAAAGCAAGCTATAGCCAGCTGCCGCTCCTAGGATGCGGCCGCCTATTGTTGTCTCAGTGTCAGAAGATTTACAAACTTCAGTTGCTCTATTTTCTTGCACACTGTGTACAGTCAAACATTAGTTCTATTTTGGCGGAAAATAAATCGAATTGTACCGTAACGAGTACAAGATACGGAGCAATTTAATAATGGTGATTTCTTTTTATTCAAAACGCACGTACTGATATTGCTGCTCGATTGTTTGTAACATGTTATTCCAGACATATTTAATTTAGCTAATGAGTGTACTGAAGCTAGGAACGCTGTAGTCGTGACCAAACTTGGGTACAAAATTAATACCGTTATTAATTTAGGTTAAATTAAAATTTGATTAAAATCTCTACCAGACGTTTCAGCATAATTAAATCTCTTGTAGCAACCTTAACCTGATTTATGGCTTGGGTTTTTATTTCCTTTATTTTTTGTAAACATGCACAAGCATAATTGGTCTATTTTAGAATCGTACCAATTTATTCGGATTGTGTTAATATTGCAAAATTCGGAATAAGGAAATTTACTGATAGTTAAGATACTTTCTGTGTTTTATCGGTAATGTTGCATATATCTTGACAGCTTTCCGGGAGTCAGCAGATACACATGTTTAATGAGTATCAATATCTCTACGACGAAATAAATTATGGTGCACGTGAAATGTTAAGGCCCATGAAGTTATGAAGCTATTATTGTGTCGACACACGTAAGTTTTTCTTGCATTATTATATAATGGGTGATTTACATTAACATAGTGTTTAGATTCTGTGTTTTATAAAAAATGTAAGCAAATGAATTTAACCACGGGATTAATGTAAGTCTGTCTTTATATGTACATTCCAATTAAATATATTAATTAATGATGATAACAAGAAAGAAGAAAAATGCAAGTAAATATTACGTGTAAGCGATAATTTCCCAAAAGTGATATTAATATAAATTAGGGTATTTTGACTAATATTATACGCACGAAGTTCAATTACTGAATATTCAAGGAACCAATAAAATATTTAATGATTTAACAAGTATTACTAATAATCCACGTAAATGTTTTTTAATTTTTAAATATTTTATCAAACCTCGACCTATTTTATTATAATCTTATGATGACCTACTTTCCACAGGATGTCAGAAAAGTTTATTTTAATATTGTGCTTGTAAATACAAAGTAATTGTTTGTTATAGGATAAGATTTTTGACATTATTAATTTTAAAGTGCCAATAAATATTATCTAAATAATTAAATTAAAATAAATGAATGTGAATATAAATATTCAGAATAAATTCAATGTATAGTATATTCTGCTTTATTAAGCACAAAGTGCGAACTTTCAAGCACAAAGCGTTGATTAAGCTGACCTACCAGGCATAACATAGTGTAAACATAACTGTAAGTAGATGTACACGCTTTTAATGTTGTCTTTAAAACAACATTTTATTGTAAAATACCATACGTAGTTACGCTAAATATTGAAACAATATTTTCGATTGTAAATTGTGAACGAACAAGAGAAGTTTATTATTTTCAATAAACGATGTTACAAACTTATCCGACTTTTTATTGTAAGAATAATTCCTCTTAATTTCGAAGCAAACTACTTCAGGTGCAGGTTATTTTAGACTTAAAGACAGTATAGTAGTATTCTAACTTATTGGTATATACCTATAGAAGGACTCTCTGAAGTACATAGTATTAATATAGTAATGTTTCTTTCTAAAGCAAAACTACGAATTACGATCAGATATTGAGGTCGAAAGAAAAACAAAGCCTCACCTCTCTTTTATCTAAATCCTGCATGGTCTCAAAGTGGCGTTTCAAGCTAACAGATAAATGATGTTAGATTTTTCACCTCTTGGCCATCCTTATTCCCAGTAAGTAAAGTCCTAAACTGGTCAGCAAGAACGTAGGCTCTTTTGAAACTTCTTAGTTTGATGTAGCCTGTGGCATCCTGCTGCTGCAAAATGCCTCCATATTTAGGTGGCTCCTTGTATTCTTTTCGCTGTGTTGTGACGATGCGGCGTAATAAAATGGGAATCTTCATTTTATGTCTTCACGCCATGCGACTACGGAAAATATAATAGTTCTTTTCTTTTCGACTTTGTGTCGGGAAAATCAATTTGTATGATCCACTTTGGTTAGGCGCTTCATCTCGTTACTTTTGGGAGCTCAGCCAACGGCAGATAATGAAATTAGTTTGGTTACTTCAGCGGAGATTGAATTCTGTATTCCATATTCATGATAAAAATCTGATTGATATTATAAAGACATCATTTGCTTTGTTTACTCTATATTATGTACATTACATTAATATATAAATATATAAAATAAAAAATTTAGTATTTTTGTTGCCAAACCTACACCATTTTTAATTTTGAACAGAACTTACGAAAATCTCTTCAAAATATGATAGTTACTTCAGACTAGGAGTACTTTTTTTAAAGATACCATCTTATCTTCTCTTGATTGGAATACAAACATCTTAAAATTTCCGCAAAACATAATCAGGATTTTTTATAGGAAGGTTGAAATAAAGAACAGGCGCACGTATATTTCACTTCAAAGAAGAAACAACTGACCGCATCGCTGCTTCGTTTCTCTATCCTGTTTTACCCTCAAAGCCTTGCTGTTTTGTTTGAAGTACAGAGCCAACAACGAGGTAAGTACCTATCTAAATACTTGCCCGATAGCGACATACGCACTGGGCAAAGTAAATAAACACACAGAGTTCCGAATACCAATTTATTCAGTCTAGCCCCGTCATTCTGTTTTCGCATTCAATCTGTTTTTAAACTCTGCTCCCAAATAAACAATTGACAATCTGATTTAATCACACTAAGGGCTGATTTTTCAATATTCAGTTAAAAGTTATCTGAAAAATAAACATCACCTGTCACTTTTCCTTTCTATTGTGTCAGACAGTGACAGCATCAATATATTTTCCAGATAAAATTTATCTGACGATTGAAAAATCAGCCCTTAATCATACTACTTATATCGAATTCTGTAACACTGTAGTATGAGAGGGTATGTCATAAGAAAAGTGGTTATAAATGTGGAGTATACAAAATAATGCAATAACTCTTTATTGTACACCAAAAACAATATAGTATAAATAAAACATTAATTAAGGTACATTGGGCGGTCTATCGCCATTAGCGATCTCTTCTAGACAACCTTGGGATCGATGAAACTAAGAGATTACTCAAGTAGATCAAAGAAAATATGGATAGATTGTTTTATGGAATATAAAGAGTAAGGATTTGTATTTTTGTATGTTTGTTACGCATATACCCAAAAACTACTTTTTGAAAAATCTTTCACCAATGGAAAGTAGAATATCCCTGAGTAACATAGGCTATATTTGATTCCCATATTCCCACGGGAACAGGAACTACGTGGGTAAAACCGCTCAGAACCGCTAGTAAGATGTAAAATAGGAAATAAGTAAATATATATACCTACAATGGTTGATGGAGATAACTGGGAGGAGAAGACATACTACCGAAATAAAGGGCAAGAAATGATGACAATGCACGGATGTATACGTACAGCATGTGCGGTTTAAAGTTAGGCGAATTACACGAAAGCGCAAATAACAGCGTAAATTATTTATAAGGTGCCAGAGGAGTACCACCTACATACGATGTCGCAGAGGTGTGCGGTAAAGTACCTATATACAGAATGGTTTTTTTTAAACAGGACCTCTGGAGGCAAAGTACTTTAAATACTAATAATGGCAAAAAAGTACTATAAAAGTACAGGGTGCTATTTTATTGTATAGCTGCCGGATTGATTTTTGTGTTTGGTAAGGGTATTTTCAAAAACTTTGTATGTAATTTTTCCTTTTCTTTTCTTCTAAAAAATAGTATAAAATAAAGTCGCAATCCTCGTCCGCTAATAATATCATAACATATAATATCCGCTAACTCCTCCTAAACCACGCAACGAACAGAGCAAAAACAAAAATCATAAATGAAATGAAATAGCCACTTATAAAAACGCTGTACTATACATTTTTGAGACAATTCTATTCGTTATTCCTGACAGTCGACGACGTAGCGTTTTATTGAAGGTTATTCGGAACATCCGATTGAATTACACTCGACGGGAGTGGAGTGGAGCGTGTTTATAAAGTCTTGGTTTGCCGTGAAAATTGAAATGATGAAATTGTAAATGACGAAAAAGAAATTACCTTCTTAATAGCCGATTTATCTATACTAATATTCAAAACAGGTAAAATTGAGTTTTTTGTGTTCTACATGTATGCGATCTCTGGAATTACTAAGATTTTTATAAAATCTTTGGCTGATAAGAATAATAATAAAGGCTATACATATTTGAAATTGATAGGCAATTTCAAAACAAGCAAAACGAGGACCTTCAATATTTTCGGCCTTTTTTCGTTTCTTTAGAATGCTTTTGTAGCGCGATTACACAACATACCCTTTAAGTTCGATCTTTTTAACAAAACTTTACAAAAACCGCTAAACACGACGCAAGTAAATGCAGACATAACCCAAGCGTAGCTAAACCTTACGTATATCTCCGGGTTACGCAGGAGCTAATTACTTCCCAATCCGTGTCCGGGTACGAAACCGCAACCTGCGATCCCGGGATTCCTTTGCGGAGACCGGGATATTAACTCGTGTTTCGGTCACGTGCGAGCATAGTGGCACGAGCTACGGCGTAGAAATTATACTATTATTCTTACCTTTTTGCGAAGGTTAATTTGGATAAAGGATATTTGAAACAGGGTTATCGTAACTCTAGCGTTCTTCTCCAATGTATTTTTATTGTTTTTAGCTACAATTTTTCATGATATACTTTTTTATTTACTGTAATTCACACAAAACAGTAAATTATATTAAATACTTATAAATTTACATAACATTTTCTAAGCCTAATTAGTTACCTAAGCATGTGAGCACAACAAAACAAGTATGTAGAGATGGTTTCTCTCTTCTACTAAAGTCCTAACAAACTGACTTTGTTTGTATGTCACGCTTTCAAGTAGGTAATTGTGGGGGTATGGTGAGTAAAGTCTGTGCGTAACATTTGCTAAGTTGCTTATCTATTTATAGAAACGGGGAAGACTAGGGGATTTTTTTGTGTCCTTTTGTCTTAGTGGGAAAGTAGGTTATAGGTACCTATTACTGTCAAGAATATATTTGCTGCATATTCATTACAAAGTAGGTAGGTACGAGTATGTGTATGTAAGCACAATAGTAGGTATATTACGTGCCAAGGGAAGTAAAATAAGAAATCTCAGATCACATGTAGGTAATTGTCGACCGACGCGAAGCCGAGGTCTACAAACATGTGATCTGAGATTTCTTATTTACTTCCCGAGGTGTGTATACTTTTTTCAGCTCGACTGATGCGGAAACCGACAAAAGTTGACGATTTCCGCCTGGGGAGATGAAAAATAGTTTTTATGTGTTCCTCTAAATCAGTTTTTTCTTGTTGTCTATGCTGAATAAAAAGTTTGTTTCTCATAGTTTCTTTCTGACCCACAGAAACCTGAAATTGAGCAGGTTCCGTATTAATCGTTTTCCGTATTATAGGATGTAGGCAAATAGAAGAAAGCATATTATTTTGAAATTACCTAACGCCGCGCTGTGCAATTTTTATTTATAAAGTAGTTAGCATATTAAGTAATCTACTAGATTAAACTAGATTAGCCTTTAAGATTTAAAATAATAGAACTTAAGAACTTTTTAACTACTTAATATTGTTTAGTTCTGGTATATAGCCTCCTTCTATTAGCCTCAAGGACTGTTCTATTTTCCTGAACATGCTGTACTACCTATATCTCTATAATATTATACAAACAAAGACCTCAAATATGAAAAAATAAATCGATTTAGCGAACGGTGGCAGAAGGGTAGCAGAATTAGAGGCGGTCACCCGTGGCAGGTGGCGAGCGCGGCGAGATCAAAGCCGTTGTCGCGTTTGATGTGCCGCCGTGCACCCCCGGACCCGCCAAACACCACCCGCTCGTATTATGTGATGCTTATAAAAATATGTCGCACATACAGCATTATCGTGAGAGACATGAAGTGTGATATAATAGGTAATGGTCGTGCAAAAAAATCCTCGTTATTTTTAAATAACTTAAAAACCTTTTATCCCCGAGGGGGCAGGCAGAGGTATTCCATTTCTCGATATACCCACTTTTCACGAGATATTCTTTGAACCCCGAAACGTGGTAGGTGAAACGTCTAGTTATTTTTCTCATATAGGAAACATTTAAGCCCTATGGAGTGCTTAAGAAGACGAGAAGGGCATTTCGTAAATCAAGTTAATTGAAAGTCTTAGAACTTTCAATTAAATTTATTTACGAATTTAGAGGTGGTCGTTAGCTACCACCTCTACGCAGTGTGTTACTTTACGAATGCTACGCGTTCTACGAATTGCTACGGACGACGCTACGTTGAGTTCTTCTCTTCTTTTCTAATATCTGTGCTTTTAGTTAGGTACTTGTGAAGTCATAATTTATAATATCTGACTATAGTCTATTTCACATAGCATGGGTTCGGTGACAGTTCACATTTTTCCGTTTTACGCATACTACTTTCGACTAATATCTAATATCGTGACAATAAAATCAAGTCTAATTTTGGGGTGGCCATCTGGTTTTAGCCATTTTTGATAACTTATAATATCAGATAATGAACGAAAAGGGTTTAATATTTAAGAAAAAAACCTGTGATCTTTCATTATTTTCTACACCCTTATTTCTAGTTTTGCATTTTAATTACATTTAGCTCCTTATTCTTGTATATACCGATTTTACAATAGAACAAAATAGAAATAAATTAAAAAGCAAACACCTTTCTTATAATACCACTAGCTACCCGCCCCGGCTTCGCACGGGTGCAATGCTAATACTAAAACCTTCCTCTTGAATCACTATATTTATTAAAAAAAACCGCATCAAAATCCGTTGCGTAGTTTTAAAGATTTAAGCATACATAGGGACATGTTTTATACTATGTAGTGATATTCCTTTTTTTATTCGTTGATCTTATGACATCCGCCATAATAACACTATTGTGTGTTTTTTTAGAAAAGTGCATCAAAGACAGTCGTCTACACCTCTTTTTACAAGTAAGCAATAAAAATATCTCGTAAATACCTAATTAATTGGTAAAGTATTATTTTACAACACTCAATAATGTTACATTTAAACAAGGTCTTCTTGTACCTTGAACTTTACGCATTTAGATTGAAGTCATTGACACTGTCTAGAGGTGAATTAGGCGTTATAAATTCCTTTTTATGAATAATTATTCTTTTGATATTATCTATAACAACTGCTGGATGTAGGTCTCTTCTCTATAGGAAAGGAGGACCACCACCTTTGACAGTCAGATTGGTGATTCCAGAATAATATTATATCTACGTAAGTAAGTTTTTGAAAACATTTGTGGGTACCTACTGACGAAGATTTAAACCCTCTTATGTACGAGGCAGACTGAGTTGAGAAGTGGTTCTTCTACATTTATGTAACTACAGTAATCTTTACCTCAAGAAACATTACCACAACGTTATTATATAGCTTTGACAAAAGTGACCCTTCGACCCGTGGCCTTTATTCTAACTTTAAACACATATGACACATGGGTTTGTGAAATTACACAAAATGACGCCTGCGCGTAAACTACTAACTAAATTATAATATATTAAGGCCCAACTTCCTCCATAACGAGTCTCTTCTGTGGGCCCGGGCGCCGCCGAGTCGCGCCGCACCGTCGTCGCACGCGTCCGCCGACCCTTATCATGTCGGCCAATCCAGAGATACTCAAATAGTACAAGAGACCTCGAAACAGACCGCGTAACTCAACTTTTTAGTTGAGAATTGAGAAGGAGAAATTGCTAAGAAAAAGATTACGATTAAACGCACGTTGGTGTGGAGACCACGTTTAGGCAAACGAAGTGTAGGGCACCCTGCAGAACGATGGACTTAAAGAAGGTGGCTGGCAGTGGATGGATGTGGGCTGCCGGGGCAAAACTAGAATGGTTGGCTCTCCTTGGAGGAGGCTTTTGTTTAGCAGTGGACAGCAATTAGCTGAAATGCTCACACTTGCGGTAAGTACGACTCTCAAAGGATACAAACAGATGTCATAGTTTATTGAAAACTAGCCATCCCCTTCGCTTCAATTGATCAAAATAACATATGTCTTCTGAACACACCAAAATATCAATATCCTTTAAGCCGTTTCAGATACTATTTAAGACAGTCAGACAACCATTTATGATTTGACATCGTATAAATAAACTTGTCACTTAAGTTGTGGAATTTATTTTGAAATTACAGACTCATCACAGCAATTTTATTATATTGGTATCTGGATCTTTTTATTGACATCTACAGGTACTTTATTTAAGTGCAGTATACATAATTATCTATACAATCTATGATTGCAACTTATACTATACATAATATATACATAGATGTGAATTACACCAATTAAGATAATATTAAAACAGCATATCTTATGCTGTTTAGTGTTTTTACCTATGTAAGATGTTTACCTATCTATCCAACATCAAATCTGTATAAACTTTTTTATAGTATGTAGGTATTTGTACCTGAATTTTACTCGATGGATTCGTTTTATCTCCATGAGAGGAACCGTTTGTTTAGGACCGAGTTGAAAGTTGAAAACTGAAAGCTTGTAAATTTCGTGTCAAACTAAACATTGGTTCAGCAACTCTTGGTATCCTGTCGTCTCTTGTTTTCAGGACAATCGGAGTATTCAGCGCAGATTATCAGCACCTCAGCGAGTAACGCTCGGTTGATCAGCTGAACTAAATCAAGTTGTTACACGTGACCTGGTTTGTTCTTAAAGTATCTCCCGCTCGTAACATTATCGACAGTTTATCAATTTATCAGGTCCCGTTAGATATACTCCATAAATAAATATGTATCACTTTTTGCTACGTGACACATGAGACACAATACATTCACTATCGTTTAATTTTGTTTTAATTTGAATGTCGTAGCATATCGACGGATTCGACGCCATTATTCGTAAAGGCTAAGAAGAGCTATAAGTTTTCTTGTTTCTAACACTACTATGGATAGTGATACTACTAGTAAGACATGAGATTAAAAATGTAAAATTTTATTAGTACAGTCAAGAGCACGTTAAGCTATGGCGCGCAGTATAAATCAGAGCTCAGCATAAACTGGTGGTGTAAAGCTTGACTTGCTCTTGATTGTACAAACATGTTGCAAAATAAAGATTGTATTATTGGTATTATACCGAATTAACATTCATTTTAATTGAGGAAAAATACATTTCCCGTTGACGTTCGTGAGATTTCTAGCAATTACCCAATTTTTATATTGTCATATTTTTTAGCTCAGATAAATACATTTACCTCAGTTGTAATAATTACTAATGGTTTCTATCATTGGTATTGTCTAGGACCTATACATTAAATTTATAGAAACCTTGACTGTAGGTTATGATTTTTTTAATAATGCTATGCAGTCTCAAATAATATGTATTTGTAGAAGCATTATTTACTTATGCAATCAAACAAAATAGATTAAGTTGAGATTATTGATAACTATGGCCAAGTTATTTTGTAATGAAGTTTTTTGTTCCAGCCTAAAGCTGTATTTATTAAACAAATTGATTAAAAAGATATTAAGCAAATTTGTTATGGACAAATAATAAAAGCAAATTGAAACAAAAGCCATCATTATTTCCATTACTCAATTGTACATTGTGTACAAAGGGCGGAAAACAAAACAAATTCTTGGATATCCATTTCATTCATTTACTTTGGTGTCAATTTACACTGACAAAGACCATCAAGAGAGAAACAATTCTGATGTGCTATATTATTTATAGAGAATAAATTAAATTGTTGAACGATTTTGAATTGAGTATTGGTGAAATCCGAAATTTTCTAGTTCACTATCGCAATTAAATTGCGAGAACTAATCGCCCACTAAAAGGATTATCTTAAAATACCTCTACAAAATTATAGCCAATTTTAAAGTAAATTAAACAATCACAAAGTAAAATAATTGAATAGTTCAATAAAAAACCTTCACATCATAAGTTTTCAGTTAAGTTAAATTAAATTATAATTTTGATTGATGATAAAAGTCGTGTTTTGACTATACAAATAGTCCTCTTTGAGCAGTGAACGGAACTATAGTTTAAGGTATATGCCCATCCAGTAACACTCCTTACTGTAACACTGTTACTGGCTGGGAAAAAGATTCGTCATCGAGTATTCAGTGTTACTAGGTTGGTGATAAATTAATTCATATCGGGTAACACTGTTACTCGATGAAACATTTTATTACCATCGAGAAACACTATGTCATTTTATTTAAATTAGGTTCCGTTTACGTTGTTACTAAAATTGTTATTAAATATTGAAAAAAATGTTACTTGACCGGCTATTGAAACGTCAGAATTCCACGGAATAAAAAAATCTGTCTTTAAAATCCTTCACTGTGTAATACTTTACCACATCCATTTCACATATAATACCCAATGCGTGTCGTTACAATTCAAGCCTCGTTTACTATTGAACGATCTCGGCCTTATCTACGGGCAATACGTGACAATACCCGGTGATACCCTGCTAGCGAATTGTACGTGTGTTTACGGTCCACGATATTACACGTGTTTATATTAGGAAAGGTCACAAAATTCGCAGACGTGGACAAAATGGAGTAACGCCTGACAGCACAACAGATATCCTCGCCCGGATGAAAAGAGCGTTGATATATCCATGACAGTTTCTCTCAAAGAGGTGAAGGGGGCTGGAAACTATGTCATTTAATAAGAATACTCTTATACATCCGACTACATAATGAAGAAGTTTTCTCAACTAAGCAGTGATAGCTCTAGATGTAGGTACCAATTAATTTTCCAAAAAACTTCCCTTATTAATAGCCCGACGGTGAAGTAAAGCATTGTGAGATAACTCTAAGGCTCTAAAATAGGTTCTGAAGATTGTGTAACAGCACCTCGGTCCGAAAAAACACTGGTGAATAAGTGGGTATATCCAGAAACGGAATACCTTTTTTTGCCCAGGGAAAATGCATTACTGATTACGCACCCGACCCAGGGGGGCCGGGGGTTATGTGGGGTCTGCAGCCTAGTGCTGCCACAGCCACTAAAAAAAAACCTGTAGTGTTCCTCCTCGCCGTTTCGGACCCAGCCATGGCACCGCGGCGGGGCCTCCTCGAGGGGAGAAACGGAATACCTACGCCAATTCTCTTGGGATAAGGTGTGACCATATATTATATTGTTTTTTTTTGTGTGTAGCATTATTTGTAGGTGAGTAAAATATAACACATTGAATATATGAGTAGCTTTTTTATTTTTTACTCTGCTAGATCAGAGCTGTAGTGAAATTGTATTAACCACAGGGCTGGACTGCATTAATGCTTTTAATTCAATTTTTAATAAAATTTTTGATTAATCACATTGAAGGCGTAACCAAGATAAAGTTAATATCTATATTTACCCGACTGCACGTGGAGGGTAATGTTTTTCAAGTGTTATTATACAACATGTAACAGAATAAGCGCAATTCCTGAAATTAGTTTGTTCAGTATCGACTACTTATTTGATTACAGCTAATTTTAATATGTGTTCAATTAAAAAAAAAATGAATTATCGTAGCTGAATTTTGTGATTTCTATGGAAATCGTGCTATTATTAATCTATATTTAAGAAAATTGGTTGGACATAACTAAAGTTCGATTGCATCATTTTTTTTTATATTAATATACTAATTGGGGTGTATGAGGAATTGCGCTTTTTCTGTTAAGCGTTGTATATGTAAGCATATTTCGATGTGCTTAGATTTAGGTGTCGTTAGACTCATCTTCATCTCCGGAGAAACATAGGCTACATTTTTATCGGACTGCACCAGAAGAAGGGTAATGTAATGTAATGTTTTAGATCTTTTAAGTGCTTTTCACACGCAGATTGATTTTTGTATGTTTTAATAGTCAATATACTTGATATATCATTCACTATTGCTAATTTTACCAGTTTGAAATTCAAATTATATCATACTAGTAGTTCTGCGCGGTTTCACCCGCATAGATCCCGTTCCCGTGGTAATACGGGAATAAAATATAGCCTATGTTACTCAAGGATATTCTAGCTTTCCATTGGTGAAATATTTTTTTAAATCAGTCCAGTAGTTTTTGAGTTTTTTCGTAACAAACATACAAAAATACAAATCTCTTTATAATATTAGTATAGACGAAGTAATATAAACAGCAAAATACAAAGCTATTCAAGTATTCACAATGCAGTGGTGCTCATCATTGATTAGTATTATTTAACTTTGTGCAAGTCGAATGCAGTCGATAATCGACGGAATCGACAATGCAATCCAGGATCGCAGCATCGGGGCGTGATTCCCCTGGGAATAATACCGCGGTGGATTGGAGTGGGATCCAATTGGATTAACTTCACCCGAGATTTTACTCGCCAAATTTAATAACTGCAATCTACTGGATGATTTCCTGACGGTAAACAATTTCCGGTACATTAGAATAGAATAGTTTATTTCTGTAATAAGTATTGTATAGTCATTCGGTTTCGACGGATACCTTTACTACTGTTTGTATGTTACTTTTTTACCCTAAATCACGGGACCGAACTTGATGAAATTTTATAAAAAGAAGAGTCTTTTTAGTTTAATATATCTACTTTTACTTTGACGAACAAGAAAAGTGATGTTCTTTTGTGTTTTCTCTTCATGTTTTCAACCTTCTATATTCCACTTGTATTACAATATTATTATTGTATACAGCGACCTATCACTTATATCCTTTACAGTGTCTGACATGGTATAACTTCCATTGTGCGTGAACACGAGTAAAACTGGGATTAATGAAACACGGAGGCGTGCGTGTGAAACATTCATCGTTGGAATCCTATTAATGGCATGTATCAATTATTTTTTCAAAAGTTCATAATTATTTATTAATAGCTGTTCCGCGTGGTTTTACTCGTAGTTTCGGTTCCCGTAGGAATACGTCAATAATACATAGCCTATTTCACTCAGTGACAATGTAGCTTTCCATGGGTGAACCATTTTTTTTAAATCGGTCCAGTAGTTTTTGAGTTTAGTAGTTACAAACATATAAAAATACAATTCTCTCCTCTTTATAATATTAAGTGTAGACTACCTCAATGGAAAAAAAAACCTCATGAGGAAACCAGCCAGAATTGATTTTGAGGCGTGTGTAACAGCAGCGAGCGATAGGCTCACCACCTGTCACGTTTAGGAGTCCATAAAATATACTTAGGGAAAAGTATACGTTGGGTATCAAATATACTTGGGAAAAAGTGAGTATATTCGGGGATAGAATACCTCACCGGCATGTCGCAAACCTATGAGCAGACGCAATGTAAGTATTAACTGAATTACCCCTTCCTATAGTAGTGTTTGCGGAATGTTATCGGTCAGGTTCAGACGTACCTACTCGCTATATGCGTGGCGTGGCACGAGTGCCGGATATCATTAAGCTGGCCGCAGAAGGACCATCGACACTACTCTCCACTTATCCAATTACGATGATTAATGAATCGCGGCGGATGGTCTGACAGGAGGTACACAGAAAAATGATAGTTCATTTGAATAAATATAAATTTATAAGATAGATGTCTTTGTAAACATTATTATGAAGAGTATCTTCGTAAACGTACTTGTATTCTCTTAAAACAAAAAGTCATCTCGTCTCGTTTGTCTAAATCAATAAATCGTGTTTCTAAGGAAATCTAACGTGAGTTAAATTGGAATATTGCTGAATCCCAATATATCAGTTCTGTGGTTTTCATAATAGGTACCATAGGAAGTGGATGTATATATACAATATGTATCAGAAAGGTGAAATAATAATTAAGGGTCATATAAAGTAGCTTATATACAGTTCGGGAAAAATGTCTCTTGTTTAATATATACTATAAATTTGGAGTCAAACGACGTGGAAGTTATCATTAAAAAAAATCATTTTCAACCCTTAAATCAGCTGCTAAATGCTGTTGAACTCTCTATTAAGTGACTAAACATGGTACAGGTAAGACATCGTGTTTTTACCTACGAAAAACTAGACAGAGCCTACACTATGAGTACTAAATAACTAATAGATATACTTAAATAATTATTGAAAACCCAGTCACGAAGCCCACAAAAATGTTCATTCACACAACTGTAGGCCAACATATGTTGTTCAGCGGGAATCGAACCCGCGAGCTCCGGTTCTGAAGGTCACTACCAACTGAGCCAACAGGCCCGATAATACTCCATCATTATTTTTTTTTTCCCCATAGTTTTAAAGAAAACCTACTAATTTACCTACGTAAATATCTGACATTATTAGTCTTTGATAGAATTTTGTAGTCCACGTGGATTGCGGTCTTAGATCAATGAAAAATCCATTGATCACTAGGAACGTCCGCGCGCTCCTTTTTGGCCAATAAGGACACTGCGCAAAGGTCAAAGGGCCGTCGGCGGCATTATTAAAGAGTCTAGCTCCACCCTCTATTTATTGAGTGGTTCCGTATGTTTTAAAAAATATTACTAATTCTAAGTCTTTTACCTTATTTCACGTTATTATTATTTCATAATTGAGAAAAGTAAATTATGTAATTAATTGATTCATTATCATTGTATCGCTTAAAATTATTTTTACGTCTTTTATCTTCATAGGTTTATGTTTAATTTTCAACTGAACCCTAGAACAAAATTTTAGAAAATCGGCAAATTCTTTCATTTTCAAATCAATGAACTTAGTTGCTTCCTATCTATCAACGAGTGAAGACGTGTTATAATCAAAGAATATGACTCGCAACAGTCGTTACAGTGTCTCACGATTATTCAAGTGAATCTTATGAAATGACTTTGTGTCGGTGCTCCTGATGGCAATATCAGTCGAGTTAGGGAGCTGTGTCACGTGCGCTTCGCCGAAGGTAGACCGCTGGATGAGCAGCGGATGCTATCCTTCAGCTGCTTCGGGAGAATTTGTCAGGTGTCTGCCTCCGCGCGAGGCTGGTTCGTTCCGCGCTCAAACCCCCAAGGTCGCGCGCCTGTACGTCTACTCGTGGTACCGGGACCTGCGGCTGGTGGTACCTACCCACTGCGCGCACGGGTGGACATTTTGAGTTATTGTGCGGTATTAATGTGTGTGTAAACCAATAGTAGGTCGGACCCAAATCCCAAAGTGTAAAAGTTGGATGAAACTACATGACTAGTATGTAGGTAGGTATTACTTGTTTAATGTCAATGTTTTGATCAGTTAAATTTATTATTGAATAAAAACTATGCTTTTACCTCTAATTTTTTTTGAATAAATAATTACTGCTATTAATAACTTTCATTATTTCCAATAACATTTACCCTAGAATAAAATAGGTAGGTATGTTAAGGCGCGGGCGGCGACCGGCGCTCGGCGCGAGCGATCAGCTGCGCGCGCAGGCGCTACCTGCCACTACTACGGTCAACGACACTAGCGCGTAGGGAGCCCCTACGCTTTTATTCTTCAATCACAGGGTTGGCGAAAATTCACACATAAAAAGTAATTATTAAGTTTATATGAAAGAAATAAGTTGCTATATTAGATCTGATATTTTTGTAGGTATTTCGTTACACGATATACATATACACCCTTCAATATTATTTCACCTTTCTGATACATATTGTATATATATATATATGTCAGTAGAAATATAATACAAACGGCAACAGGGAAAAATATTTTCATAAGTTTATTATATTTATTTCCAGATCAAAGTGTTGTATTTTAAAAATACTACAACATTTGATTGAACTTTGATGTTTGGAAATTTTGATTCACTTGTGATTTTAGCTAAATGATGTCCACAGCTGAACATAGGCCTCACTAATTAATATTATCAACCAGAGCATCCTACTTTTATAGATATGAACAGATTCTGTTTTCTACTTTTTATTTGTGCTTATCAATAACTATAGTGTAATAAATTTGCATAATTGAATTAGAGAGAATTTTCAGTAGACACCATGAATGTTTTAATTCTAGTAAAATATTTACTCAAATGCCTCTCTACAGTCAAACGAGCGCCGCGACTCCATTTAGCTCTGGAAAGGCTCGTTACACGGAATTATGCCTTCAATAAAATTGAAATTTGTCTGCAGCACGAAGTAGATAGCTTTGTAATTTTCCCGTTTCTAAAGTAAGATAATTATGAAATTCCAAAACAGTAAACAGATTTTACTCTTTTGTTATAGAGTACCTACACAGTTAGGGTATATTGTCATCTCCCATATTCTCGTGTGTATACGGAGTATAGACTTCCAATTTTGGTAAGTGCTTGTTCGTTACCATAAACTATTGTAATAGATAAACAATATGATTGTACGAATGAGAAACACTGCGTCACCTATATGCGACAGAGATAGAATCAAAACTTTTGATACTAAAAACTCTCAATATAGCACTTGAAAATACAAGTTTATTTATGTATATATTATGAATTTATTATTTTGTGCTAGTATAATAACTTAATGATCGTTTACACATTATTTTGTTATTTGTTATTAATGGGCTTGTTCTTGACCTCAATCTAACCTAGAGGACTTAAATGTGGTCTACGATGGAACTACTCGTATTTCAGGAAATTGCGTGGTCTGCTGATTTCGTCGCCGATGTCTTCCGTCAACGCCAATGTATTATTAACGAATAAATATTTGGAATTTGAATATTACCCCAAATATAAGATTACAAACGTGCAAATATAACCAGCGGAGGGTAAGGGTTCGTAGATCAATCCCAAGTTGGATTGAAAGTAAACACATAAGATGTTTAACCAGTCGAGATTGTTGCTAACAGACTCTTCACATAAAATATAAATTAATAATATAAATGCGTACGTGTGGTTGTTTGTTTGTCTATTTCAACGTCTAAATGGAGCTACAGAGCCAGTAGATTTTTGGGACGAAAGGGTTACATTTTATCTTTAAACGTAAACAAAATCTTGTACAAAAGCTTATTATTTATTTATTACCCTTATAATAATATATAATACCTACCTTGAAATTGACTTAGTTTATGACGTTAGTTTTAGCCCTATTCGTTGATACTTTGACGTACGTCCAATGTCCATGCAACATCGCAACAACAATGCCGTTCTCAAAACGCGCGTCACTGTGAGTCCAGAGGAAGGTCATAAGTACCTACAACTGTTTTTTGTGTTTACATATTAAAAAAAAATAGCCTTTAGTACTGTACTGTTTTCTCCTAGAATCTAGGAGTAAACAGTACAGTACTAAAGGCTATTTTTTTGTAGTTGTAGGTAGGTCCACTATACATAAACTTTAGCTATCTGATTTTTTAATTAGTTTTATGCGAAGTCTACAATAGGTTATATTAACTATGGTTAAAATAATAAAGTAAAAATAAGCGAAGAAGTCGTAATCAAATAGTTTATGTAAGAGCTGCTTCTACCAAGTTCCTGCAACTCAATTGAGGTACTGTCAAACTTGCTAGAACCGCTAAGTAATAACAAGTAATATTTATTTTTTTAAAACAAACGGAGACAGTATACATTATCGTAAAACTGAAGTAATAGCACTCCAAAGCTGTCTTTACAAGACCGCGTGTGCAAACGTGAACAATTTAAAACTCTTTCTTAAGATGATTTCTCATTTCCCGATCCATCATGTTAAAAATAATAAATGCTATTTAATATGTCTTTGTTTTTTGGTTGTATAATAATCATATATGAATTCTTATAGTATTTAACTACGAATAAGGAAGAAGTCCTTATTCGTAGGTATTTAACCGATTACGATAAAACTTTGGTGAGGTTTTGAAAGCAACCCTAGGAAGGTGCGAGTCTAAAGAACATCGGCAGCTTTGGTACCCACTGAAATAGACACCCACGGGGTATCACACTATGCTTCTTATATTGACTCATAACAAGTCGAAATTTTCCATATTTTTAAATTAATCTAGCAGTTGGAAATATTGAGTCAAATAAAACATAAATATCATAGAAACTCGAATCGATCGATTGGGAAATCTATCTAATACCAAAGAGATTAAAATATAATATAAAGCATAGAGGGGACAAAGCGAGGATTATTTGAAGCCAAAAGTTATTCCAAGTGGAATAAGTCTAGTACAATTTCGACCGAATGACAGCTCGCGTTCATACTAACTGACATGACAAGGACATGACGCTTGAGCTTCAAAATTTTGTATGAAAATATTCCCAATGCCCCCTCTATGCTAATATATTTTAATGTCTTTGATTAATACAAAAACTTTTTTGTTGTTGTGGTAAAATTGAACGTCGTGTCATCACGTCAACCATGTCATTCGCTAGGGATGGCCAAGTGAAAAAATAAATTGATATTTATCGTATCGACATTTCTAAATAGTATAGATAAATCGAGTGAAAAATATCGATATATCGTCAGTTTTTACATTAATATTTATACATATTCTCAAATTCGTAAAAAAGGACGATGAAAATACTATTTTTTTTATAAATGCTTGAGTCTAAGCAAGTATCTAGTACCTAACATGAAATGAAACACAAAACCAGAATTGCGTTAACAATATATTAAAATTGATACGAATTCAATACTGTAAAATAAATGTCGATATATCGCCATTAAAAATATCGACGATATACATATATAATATGCTAACTATGTATTTGGAAAAATATCGATATTTTAATATAGGTATCGATATTTTTTGCCCAAGCCATCATTTACTGCTACTATGTGGCATAGAGTAACTTATATGGCATGTGGTAGGCAGTGCAATTTTCTAACAAAGAGGTTGGAAGAAAATCATTTTCTTTCCTAGAGAAACTTTTTCTTTACACGTCTTTGGTACCTAAAATCTCATAATAACCTACAAAATACACTAGGTAACGAATATCTTTTAAACCCCAACTTATAAAAATGTGGTATGATTACTTATTATCTTAGTCTGTCCAAGAACTATCGATTTTACATGGTTTCGTCTTTCGTGGGCAGGTGTAAGTGGGGTACCCAAAACACATGGACTTTTGCCATTGTTGTTTAGATATTCCCACGAGAAACATGTTTTTTTTATCAGTTTCCAATATTACACATAAGAATGATTAATTTCCAATTTTAAACCAAATATATAGTATATAATACAACTGATTATACTGAGACCTGATTGTTCAATCGCCAGATAAACCTTATCTGGAGAATATATTGATGCTGTCACTGTCTGACAAAATATAGAAAGGAAAAGTGACTTGAAATGTTTATTCTTCAGATAACTTTTAACTGACTATTGAACAATCAGCTCCAAATCAATGTTATAAAAACAAACATATCTATGCTTGTTAGGACCAATCAATTTCAAATTCAGAATCGTCTAAATAAAAGACGTAATATTTTTGACATAAATCCACGAGGTAATTCGGCCGTTACCTCGTGGATTTATGTCAAAAATTACCTGAGTCAAATTAATTATCGCTGTAGGTTCAGAGAATAGTGAAGTCGCCCTTACTCCTTGTTCCGTGTTCTTATCCCACTTGTGTGAACTTTACGAGTACATCCGAATGGAGCAACTGCCATGAATATTTAAGTTGGATGTTTGGAGCTAACGAGTGTTGTTTTAGAAAGTTTGACGGAATAATTAACCAGGGCTTAAAAAAGCCTGAGGGCTTGCGTTCAGCGTTTTCTAATCTGTAAATTTTATCAGTGTTATTGAAATGGAAATTCTGAGAAGCCAGTGATTTTCGATCCGATTAATTTCAGTTAAGGTATGGGTACGGCTATTATTATTGGTAGCTCGACCACGCCTATCTTTGTTTTTTTTGTTACTTTTAATTATTACAATCTAGCCTTATGAGGCTAATATTTAATTTAAATTAAACTTAAGTTGCTAATAAGTCTATCACAGTGAATAGAATTAATTCAGACAGGTCGTATGATGTTTAGCGACTGTTGCTAGGAAACCAATAAGTATAGTATATAATATATAGCAGTAAATATAGTTAATGACACATCGTTTTAAATGTTGGTTGAATAATAAAGCTGAAAAGAAATGGATTAGATAAGTTTCAGTTTTCCACTTTAGCAGAATGGATCGACGAATTCCAAGTGCACGGTACCGACAAGACTTGGCATAGAACTGCACCATGCGAGAATAGAATACATAGTGGATTGTGTAGCGACATTATATTGTGTTGGGCTTATACATTAAAGTATACTGAAAAAACCGGCCAAGTGCGAGTCGGACGAAGGGTTCCGTACCATTATCTATTATTGTATTGTTTGTTGTATGGAAGCCCCCCTTAAATAATTATTTTATTTTGTTTTTAGTATTTGTTGTTATAGCGGCAACAGAAATACATAATTTGTAAAAATTTCAATTGTCTAACTATCGCGGTTCTTGAGATACAGACAGACGGACTGACGGACAGCGCAGTCTTAGTAATATGGTCCCGTTTTTATCATTTGCATACGGAACCCTAAAAAATCATTTATCGTTTTACAATAATATACAACTATTTTTAAAATGATATAAAAATGAGTCAATTGAGTACTAAAAATTATGATGTCATAGGTAAATCACATTTTTTATTTTGACATATCTTAAACGTAACTGATTCGACTAAGCAGTCAACTTACTCTATTTTTAAAGACTTTGTAGCTTTTGTATCTATCTGACTAATTATGATGATTCTAGCTCACTAGCACAAATACGCAACTTATCGGTATTAATGTCATATTAATCGTACAGCTCCCAAGTGACGTTCTGTTTGTCTAAGAGTTAGGTAGTTTAGTTGGTCAAACATTTACCACTGTACACTTGCGTGCACAGGTAGGCAACTTTAATTACATGCTAACACTTGAGTCTTTGCATATGTGCTCGCTTACGTCATGAAAATGTGCTCCGTAAACGGTACAAGACTGGAGATATTTAACGAAACTTCAAAGACCTGAATTCAAGTTAAAAGTTCGTGTAAGTTTTAATGCATTCCTAATTGTTTAAGATTAATCTTAGCATTTAATTTAGAAAGCTATTTGATGTAGTTAAATGTCTTTTCTGATACTTATTATAAAAGTGGAAGTTTGTATGTTATATTACTTATATTCTATCTAAATAGAGTTTGTAAATTGAGCACGAGAATAAGAGAGATAGGTATACGAGTATGTTGTTAAGTATTACAAATATGTTTTAATAATTACTATACGACTCGACTGGAAAATTATTATACAATGTGACATGTAGTCGCTATCTTCATAAAGACTGAAATAAACTAACCACTAACCAGTTCCATTATAGCTTTTTAAAATTATTCTCGAAATTTTCTACAAGTTTTTTTGATTTGTGTTCCAAAGTTACATAAATAAGGGAACTTTTTCTCCAAAGAAAGTTGTAAGATTTTGCATTTGATTCGCCGCGGTGACCCGCGAGACTCCATCACGCCTCTTGAGAAATTATCCTTTAATGTTCTAATTTAAAGTCCTCGTAAAACAAGTGTAAAATTTAACCTTAAATGGCTTAAATATACCAACTTCAATGAAGGGTACATGTTTTTTGCCTTTTGAGGTACTTAGAGGCAATACGATCGTGGTGCCCAGAGATGCGACAGTTCCAAAGATATAGGTCTAGGTTTTACGTTGGCTAGGCCAAAGTTGACTTCAGCGGGCTATTTGTAGTCTGAGAATTTAGCAAAAATAAAGATTTCCGTATGTTGATGTATGTATAATTTGAAAATTCAGGTATCAAGGTATAGAGGTTAAGACAGATGAATAGGTACATTAATTAGAAGGGGTTAATGTTATTACAGATTAAAAATGTTATAAAACGATAGAGTTATTAAATGAAACTTATTATTTGCAAAAAAAACTGACATACTAGACTAAGTAAACTATTTTTGACAATGGTCACCTATGTACCTTGTAAGTAGAAAATAAGGCGTCTGATCCACATAGTCGTTTTTTCTCACTAGTTCGATTTACCAGTATTTTTTTTCTGTAAATAATGCATTTTGTATTTTTCTGCAGGTACATATATAAAAATACTATGTAGCAGTTGCCCGCGACTCCGTCTGCAACTGTATTTTCGGGATGTAACCTTAATCAAATTTAATAAGGTTCAATCTAGCTCTACACCAAAATTCATGAAGATCGATTCACCGGTTTGGCAAAAAAACATAACAAACTAGCGACCCGCCCCGGCTTCGCACGGGTGCAATACTGAATTTTCTTTGCTATAAACCATCCCTGGACCCACTCGAACCCACAAAAAAAGTTTCATCAAAATCGGTCCGGCCGTTCTCGAGTTAAATCGTCAGGAAGGAAAACCCGACTTATTTTTATATAGTAGATAAACAAACTCAATATTGCATTTATAATATTAGTTTGGAGGTTCGAATAATATAACTTGGAACTGGAGCTATTACTTCGTCAGTGATACGAGCCTATAGATGGCTGAAATGTTGATAATAACCGTTTCTCAAAACCACAAACCTACAAAGTTCCTAATTTAAACTTAGAGAACGTAACATACTCACTTAATTAGTAATATTAATATATAGAGTGTAGAATAAAGTGTGATTCGAGAGCGTTGCGGCTTGAAACATATAGTGACTAAGACTGAAAAATAAATGCTGAGGTGGTTTGGTCACATTGAACGGATGAATGAATCCAGGGTCGTAGCAAGTGGCAGTCTACTGTCTCTCATTATGTATGTATGTATACTCACTTATAATATATGAGTGTATCAGCAATCTCATTCGAGCTTTTGAAGTACCTGAAATCATAATTAAACTAGAGACCCGCCCCGGCTTTGCACGGGTGCAATGCTGATGCTGATATAAGTACATAAACCTTCCTCTTGAATCCTTATCTTATATCTTCTTGAATACTATGTAGTGATTTACCATTTATGTCTAGACGTAGGCAGGTATACAAAACGTACATTAATTATTACAGCATCAAAAAACGACTGAATATAAAAAGTAGATATAAAAAAGTTGACCATTTCTGACACTGCGGAGATTCAAGCGTTTTTGACCGCTTAATACAGGTGCCAACTAAACAGCCTACACATATACATACTGTTAGAATGGTTCAGAATGAGACCAACAAATATTTCGATATCATTTATATTCTTGAACAAAACACAATTCCATGACAACCGCCTTCAACCAAAGAGAGCCTAGCTCCTTCCGGCCTCTCTGTTGACAGAACTCTATAACTCCTAGTCTCTGTCATATTTTACTCTTTGGATAATTAGCTGTATTTCATCGTAGCAGCACCATCTCTTAGTTCAAAGCATCAACTCGACGACCAACGCCATCCATGGTCTGAGCGTAGTACAAATACATGCCGAAGAATAGGATGGCGCATACGTCGCTTCCAATTTCCTTAACACTCGACCATCCTGAAACATAATACGTCCTCGTATTATCTGCAAGCATGAACAGAAATAAATTAGCAGTAGGTACTATTCTTATTTCTAATTAATATGACATAGTAGACAAGACCGAACTGGACTGTCAAAGTTATAACTGACTGTAAATCGAATCTCTCATCAAAATGGTTTCAGATCTCTAACCGAACTGGTCTTCGTCTAACTGACTATAAATCGAGTCTATCTGACCTGATTTACGAGATCTGAAAGTTCGACAGGCCTCTAACCTTACTGGTCTTCATCTAACTGACTATAAGCTGCGTCTATCTGATGCAGCTTACGAGGCCAAATCATTCGTAACTGCCCTTAACTGAGCCACGAGTTTCTCTCGCAAATAATTTGTTTTATACCAAACTAAACAATAACTTGACATGAACTGTTCGAGCACATTCAATCAATATTTTTTTCCTTTATGTTTATGCCATAACTTGACTAAGTCGTTTCTCTTTTTAAACAATTTGTTTTATTTCTTACTCTGTTCTTTACTAAATTCAGAAAATAATTTATTTATCTGACCTTGATTCGGGCACAAACCACTGGCAGATTTGCACTTGTCGGTGCGTCAGATTTGCAGTTGCCTAACGCATCCAGACATGGTGGCGCCACCAACGCTACGCACATCAGCGACGTTAGTGCGCTAGCTGGCACTGCTGGCACCTGACTGACGGCGGAATCTTGGCGTTCCTCCACCATACTCGTGCACGTAGCCGTAGGCACAATGTTTCCCCTCCCCACTGTAACAGAACAAACCGAAGAGCACCCGATCGAGGTGGGGTACAACATTGTTGTGTCATCGATGGATTAGAATTTGTAGGTAGACTATGCAATTTTCTCCAATAGTCTCTCCAGGTTATCTATACGAGACTCCATCTTCTTCTCGTTAGTTTTTCGTCGCTTAGATAAAAGGTCACAAGATTTGTCTGCGTTGATGTCCGCGAGAGCGCGACCTAGATCGCGACTGTTTTCCCATTTTCACTTTGTGGGTTAGGTTTATCCTATAAGGGATAGCAAAACATTCGCACTATCCCACTTCTGAACTGTTAGAATGGTTCAGAATGAGACCAACAAATATTTCGATATCATTTATATTCTTGAACAAAACACAATTCCATGACAACCGCCTTCAACCAAAGAGAGCCTAGCTCCTTCCGGCCTCTCTGTTGACAGAACTCTATAACTCCTAGTCTCTGTCATATTTTACTCTTTGGATAATTAGCTGTATTTCATCGTAGCAGCACCATCTCTTAGTTCAAAGCATAAACTCGACGACCAACGCCATCCATGGTCTGAGCGTAGTACAAATACATGCCGAAGAATAGGATGGCGCATACGTCGCTTCCAATTTCCTTAACAATACATAAAACCGAAAACGATTATCCTAAATATAGTTAGGTTAAATATCGTTACTCATTCAGCACAGAAACTTGTGTTTACTCGCTAACTGCCTCAATTTAAACCACAGATCGGTAGCTCGAGACTGAAACTGAACAGTGTCACTAATACAGGCTGATTCAATAGTCTTTTAGTTCATGTCAGTCGCCAGGGCCTTCGAATTAGTTAGCAAACTTCTAGTTGCGCCATTGTCTTAAGGGCTTAAATGGAACAGGTTTAAACTTTGACATAATTTTCCCGTTCAACAAGGAGCGGGTCGTGTGAGTAATTACACAAGTAATATAATTTGCCCTTGGCTTGTTTGGACAACGCTCAAATCGATTAAATAGGGATTCACCTAAAGTAATTAAGTAAACTAACCCTAGCCCAGTATTTTTAGGAACCCTTTCGAGCCAATAATTTACGGGGAAAGCCGTTTACAGATTTAGTTCTGTATCTATTTACGGCTAATGAATACGCAAATTAATTTGAAGTTGTATTCAATATCGAATCGTTTGGCATACCTACTCTTCCAATTATTTTGTTACTAGCTTTTGTCCGCGATTTCGGTCGCGTTATAAAAAACATATTAACTTTTATATTTACATATATATAAATAAGATTTCGTCGTGAATTTTGCAGTAGATACGGGATTTAAATTTTGTAACAAAGTATAAATAAATGGGTATTTACTATAAGAACTAACAGCACGCGAGAGTGCAGAGTGTAATTTTTATGTTGTTTCAACTAAACTGCGTCTCGTTTCATCCATCTTGCATGCAGCTTGCGGTGCCTGGGGGCACAGCCCGTACAAAGCAATTTTCTAACCCAGATGCAACTTAAGTTTTAGATTTTATTCAAGACTAGCTCTTGTACGTGATTACAAACACGTAAGTCCCGTTCCCTTGGAAAATTACAGTCCATATTATTCCCAGAAAAGTAAGCTTTCCATTGTTAAAGATTTTTTTAATCGGTCCATTAGTTTTGAGGTTATTCGTTACATTATTATTTATTACACTTAAAGACTCGTGAAATTTAAGCGAGATTGCATTTTTAAAAGTCTGTAATGAATATTTTTAGTGTTCCGTACTATCTATTACTAAGGCTCCACTTTCTGTCCATTCGTCTGTGACAAGCTATTGATCCCATAAAAGAAACAAATAAAAATTAAAGGGGGCTGTCATACAAGATTTTTTTTTTTAATAAACCTTATAAAAAAGGATTTACTTGTGGACCACGGTCCAACGGTTGATTGTTGTTGGACAGTGTATTTACACAAACTCATGAGAATGCGTTTTTGGGTTTTGCTGTCTATGGCCTAACTAAAGTAGTTAGGTCTAAGTACCGCAAGGTGTTATTCTTATTATAGGGAATCAGCATCACGATCTCCAAAAGTCCACCACTTACATGGTGTTTCGATCTATTGCTACAATTGCATTTGTTACACAGGACTCCTTATTAGGCTTTTATCCATCGCTACAATCCAGAGGTATGAATGGAAACAATCTAAACCAAATCTTTTTAAAAAAACTATCGATAAATAATATTCATAAATAACTCCAGTAATAACTTCAACTCTTAACATCTATTTTCGAAATCGACAACTATAGCAAAGAGGCTATCCAGCTGAAATACACTCGAGGAGTTTTAAAGTCTCCTCAAGAGCATTTCAAGTCTGCGTTTGAATACAAAATTAATTTCTCCCCTTTGTTGAACAACAAAGCGATTTTCACGAGCAAGCCTTGTCGTATTTTATCTTATATCTTTATCTTGTATTACTTACTTAAATTTTTGTACTTTTGCGGGAGATGTTTTGAATTCCCTAATAAGATTGACCGCCTCCTGGTTTTTATTAAACGGAAGCCTCGAGATTAATTCCCGGCCTAGAATTTTCTCGCTGATGGAAGCTTTGAAAGGAAACGAACGTAATATCATTGAATAACAAAAATAAATATCTTGCTTGTTTAAACTTAACAACACAATTATATCTTAATAGTTCTGTAGCGTTACCCTTGTGGATCCCGTCTCTTCCCGTTCCCGTGGGAATTTTGAAACACTAATTCTTGATGGGCGCTTACATTCCACAGCAATCGACTTGCCAAATTCTTATTTATTATTTCAACACTATATTTCTCTATACATACACTTAGCTCCCGGGCGGTAACAATTTGCTACCCCCAAAACCCCCCAGGCACGGCACAGAGCAGTAGTGTAATGTTGTAAGCAGTGGTTAAGACGAATTTTTAAAATTAAGTTGCAGACGAAAGTGAAAGAAGAAAGCGAATGTGGATATACACATAATGCCCAGACATAGGACAGTATCAGCAGTGTACACAACTGATATTTAGACATTTTCCATTTTTATGTCAGAGCCGGGCAAGTATACATTACATTTTTCAAGGGAGCTATAGAACATCTTACATCGCTGAGTTTTCTTAAAAAACTAGTTTATTTTACTATTCCTTCCTTGATAGGAAAAAAATTAAAGAGAAGACAGGTATGAAACTGATGATGGTCTACAGCTTGGAGCGCGTCATATTTTTTAAGATTACTCAATGCAGGAATCCATGACGTCTTGACAAGAATTCGCGAGGTATTTCAAAACCGTTTTTGGTAGGATGACAGAGAAAATTCCTCCACCCATAATGGTCTCGGAACGTCGTCTAGGCATAATACACACACATGTTTAATTCATGGCGACATCACGTGTGATCAAAGGCTTGGTAAACACCCGCACGCCCCGTGAATATCAAATTAAAGGGCGTTTGGTAATTACTTTTATACAAACTCTCTCTTGGACATCATGACAACGGTATCAAAATCCAATCAAACATTAGCTTCCCACGGGAGTTCAAATACCATTATACTGAGTCTGCATTCCGTTACTTATTGTGAATTTGTGTGGAATATTATAGGGAATAATAACACCGCAAAATTTAGCATTTAGTTATAGTAACTTATAATTTAGTTTTCTTAAAGATCATTAGAATTCAAGGATATCATTTGAAATGAACATAAATTTGCAATGTAATATTCTATGCCTTGCCCACATAACCATTTTGTTGATGTACCAGCACTGTGTTTTGAAACAGCATTTTTATATTTTATAGTTATAAACCTGTTGGATAAAAGAGCAGTGAAAGCCCGAACGGTTAAAGAGCCGGCAGAAAATAAGTAAGGCTCGGGTTCGAATCCTGGCATGTACCAATGAGTTTTTCAAAAACTTACGTACATATTTATCACTAGCTCGACGGTGAAGGAAAACATCGTGGGGAAACCCGCAGGTCTCAGAATTAATTCTAAGACATGTGTAAACAGACCCGGTCCGGCGATGGGCTCACCACCTATCACGTTTATAGCCTGCGCAGACGACGGACTTTGTCCCCGGAGGACAAAGTCCCCCGAATCGTAAAAAAATATGTCCGTCTCTTTTTGTCCTGTTCTGCCCCTCGGTGTCCGTGATTATTCGGGGGACTTTTTGTACTCCATACTTTTAATCCCTCGTGTGCGTTACTCGATACAGTTGTAAGCGTTCTATTTTGGCGGACAAAAAAATACGGGTACAAAAGTGTGTCGTCTGCGCAGGCTATTAGGGGTCCAATATATCTCGTGAAATGTGGGTATATCCAGTAATGGAATACCTCTGCCTACCCCATCGGGGATAAAAGGCGTGAGATTATATTATATATTATATTATTACTGTTGGATAAAAGTAAATGACTTTGAACATATTATGTTATTGAGTGCTGCGTACATTTATAAAATACTTGTGTATATATTAGTGGATACCGAAATAACATCGCCTCTTTTCTGCCAACATAATAACTTACGTCCATACCGATGGGATTTTCATAATCCCACTATTCAATTCCATACTAAATGAATTTTCGTTACATTTCAGTGACTTTAATGGAATCGTAAGCGAATTAAATTCTATCTTTAATTGTAACATAATTCGGGGTGACAGTTACTAGAGTATTTTAGGTGTTAATTAAAACTTACAAGTTATCCAATGAATCCCTGAACAAGTCTGCCAGAATAGAAGGGTCAAATACAATATTTGATATTCTGATTGAAGTTCAAAGATTTGTTGTAATTTTATCTTCAGTACATGTTTTGACAAATATCTTTAAATATTACAAAATAATATTAATTATTAAGATATATAGATTTTGATGCGGTTTTATAGAGTGATTCAAGAGGAAGGTTTATATGTATATAATACAGGCATAATATAGTAGAGAAACACTTATAATATCATATAAACCGAAGCGAAGCGGGCGGGTTGCCAGTCTATATCTGTAAATACATAAGGTTGAAACCCTTTACGCGAGGTGTACCTAATTCGTAAATAGACTAATTCGCGTTACGTCTAAAGCTTGGGTCCCACGGTCCGTAAAATCGCGGATGCACGCAGACCAGCTCGCACGACGCACCGTGGGACCGGCCTCGTCCGTGATAGCACAGAACGTCTGTGGCGGTGCGCCCGTATCCATCGTGAGTCGGTAACTTCAAAGGTGCGCTCTTCTCTCTCTTTCTTTCGCTTTGCATTATGACAACATAAAAACATCTACACACACCGACACGCACCGTTGGACCGGCCCTGCCTGTGGTGCGTCGCCGTCCGTGCTCGTCGGCTGAGTGTAGCTGATCCGTAGAATAGCGGACCGTGGGACCCCAGCTTAAAACGTAACGCAAAGTAGGCATAAAGAGAGTTAGACTTAAATCGATGTTGGTATATGCTGAAATAGGCTAAAACCCTAAATGGACTTAAAGATCTTTAGACCAAATACCTTATAGGTACATTTATGACGTAGCAAGGGGTGGAATAGGCGGCTCATTTAACATTAATTAAAAATGACCAGGATCTAATGAATTGCTAGAAACTTACTTAATACCTTTTTTGAATATTTATTGAATATATGTGTAGATATAGAACAGCTTTTGTTGATCTAATGTATGACTCTGCATACTGTTGTTCCCCTAGCAGACAAATTACGAACTATTCATTCATCATTTTCGCAGTTTTTATACAAATCCGCTCCATCAATTCTTGATCCGATTCAAATGGACCAATCAGAAGCCACCTTCTTCATGATTTGTTGTTTTCTATTGTGCGGTGTTGCCACTTTGCTTCACAATCAATGTACAACGACTTATGACCTTGGATCCAGGGTTACGTATTTAAATGTCTAAAATTAAAAAACCTAACGTTAAATAACCTAAGTTCAAAATACCTAAAATCAAAATACCTAATGTTTTAATATACCTAATAAAATAAGACATATCCACGAAATACCTAAGATTACAATACCGGTTGGACTTAATACCTAAAATTTAAAATGTTTGTAGTTATAACAACTAATTTTGATATACCAACATTTTTAATAACAAAATACCTAAAGTAATGCACCACTTGCGCGATATGTGTTTGCAATAGTGGATTACCTTCTGCGAGCGTAAAAGTGGGTAGATTGATAAAATTCATCGTTTTCTATGTATATTTTTTCTATGTATATATTTTGTGTCAGGAATATATACATTCATTTACAATAATTACAGATAAATATTACCTGTGTTTTCATTAAGATTTCGAACATTACGTCGGTATTTGTCACTTCGGTCAATTAACGGTGAGGTAAATCGATTTCAGGGACTTTGTACATAGGTATTTCAAGTTTTATCCTTTTAAACTTCGGTAATATATCCATTTGACATTTTAAGCTTTCGGTATTTTAACTTTATATCAAACAACCATTAGGTATTTTGATTTTAGGTATTTTGAACTTAGGTTATTTAACGTTAGGTTTTTAATTTTAGACATTTAAATACGTAACCCTTTTAACTCATACGGAATTGGAATTATTATTACAAGCTTTTATTTAACTTGCAATGTATGTATGTAACTATGTATGTTTGGGTGGAATCTTGCAAATCAATATTGAAGCAGATATCTTCAACCGATTGAAATGAAATTTGGTATACCTATGTAAATTTGGTGACAATGCAATATTACCTATGGTACCATCTGTGGTATGGTACTGATCTAATGATGGAGCCAGGAGGTAAATATAAATACTTCTCAATGACTACTCGTAAACCCCTCGAGTTTGGGCTCGTATGATTCGTCTTGACGAGTACTTTGGTGCTAAATGGTAACCAAGGTCTGATGATGAAGCTGGAAGATGGCCATTAGTTCTACTACACACACCGGCACAATTAGCGGAACAGAAAAAAAAGGGAGTATTTACGCATTTTTGCGTGTTACTGGCCGGCTAAACAAGCTTTTTTTAAATTTGGGTTTTAATTTAAAAATGGAATACTTTTTTTCATTCTTTTGTTTTAATTTTCATTGATTCATTTTTTCCACCGCTTGTCCGTTTTTAGAAGGTTCGTGAATTCCATTTGAAAAGCTTTGAATTGCAGTTTTTGAGGCTTTTGAGTTTTTTCGCATATTGATAATTTACGAGCATCTAATTATGCCTGATTTAACGCCATCAGAAATCATTAGGGCAGATCAAATGAGGAGAAATGGTCAAACCTACAGATCGATTGCCAGAAGCCTTCGTCGATCGTTATCAACGATTTATCGTAGCATCCAACGATACAGATTGACGAATGCTCTAGTGAGAAGGAGAGGACAAGGCCGGAAAAGGTGTACTTCAAGGAGGGATGACCGTTTTCTCCAACTTCAAGTCCGACGGAACACGAGACTAACGGCGGTGCAGGCTCGAAATTTACTGGAAGAGGTACGAGCAGTAAGGATGAGTGAGCGGACAGTTCGTAGAAGATTCGAAGAAGTGGGTATAGGCTCGTATGTGCCCGCCAAAGCCCCAAAACTTGAGAGACATCATCGCACAAACCGTCTACACTTTGGTCGTGAACATCGTGATTGGGACTTCGACGACTGGGGACAGGTTCTTTTTACTGATGAATGCAGAGTTATGTTAAATCAAATTGATGGAAGGCAGCGAGTATGGAGACGCAAAGGAGAACGGTATATCCAGTCTAATTTTGAAAATACAGTTGCATATGGCGGCGGTTCAATTATGGTCTGGGGAGGAATATGTTTAGGAGCTCGTACGGAGTTAGTAGTGGTCGATGGCGGGAATCTGAATGCTGATCGGTATATCAGGGAGATTTTAGAAGAACATGTTGTGTCATTTGCCCCCTTTATTGGTAACAACTTCATTCTAATGCAGGATAATGCTCGGGCTCACAGTGCTCGCACAGTACAGACATACCTAAACCATGTTGGTATAACGGTGATGGAGTGGCCAGCACGGTCCCCCGATATGAACCCTATAGAACACGTCTGGGACTTGCTAAAGAGGAGTGTAAAGTCAAGAATGCCCCCTCCCAATAATCTCAACGAGTTGCGAAACGCATTACTTGAAGAATGGCAGAGGTTGCCCCAAGAAACCATTGATAACATCATCCGCAGCATGCCCAGACGGATGGAAACCCTCATCAGAGCACGAGGAGGAAACACTCGATATTGAACAGTCATTGAAATTGTTGTTAAACTTTGGAAAATCTTGAATTTTCTGCTGTTTCTCTATAATTAAAAATCGAAGAAAAATGCATTTTGTTTAATTTAATTTTTATTTTTATAAAATTTTAAGTATGGTGTTACAAATGAATGTCAAAACATGTTAATTTAATTGTTGTTTCATTTTAAATAATATATTGTTTAAAAATTACATTCATTGTTCTAAATTCCCTCTTTTTTCTCCTTTTTTTTTCTGTTCCGCTAATTGTGCCGGTGTGTGTATTTATGATACATAAATACAGCAAAAAGTTTGATTTAGCACAAATATTGTAATGTAAGGATTTTAGGCATAACGCGATGTAGACCAACTAAGAATTCGGCATATAGCGAAGTAGTTCTTAAGCGACATAGACAAAATCTAATTTAGGCAAACAAAGAGTTTTGCTGAAAGCGAATTGAAAATGACATTTAGGCATAACGCAAATTAGTCTATTTACGAATTAGGTAGACCTCGCGTAAAGGTTGGTTCTGACTATCTAACTGATCGATCAACGCATAGTCGCTGAGTCTAGAATCATAAAATTGTGCACAAAGGCTCCTTACAGGACGTTACAGGACGTAAGTGAGCATTAAGAAGGGTTTGATATTCCCACGGGAACGGGAATAAACAGGATCCATTTCTCTCCCGCTAGTATACATATTATAAGCACGATAGGTATAATGAATGGAGCGTTACTCTCGACGACCAACTGCTCTGCATTATTCGAGTATACTTTTATTTATTGTAGATGTAGTACCTAAATATTACATGTTTGGAAATTGAAAAAACAAATTACTGTTACATTAGTTTAGAGAAACTATAGAGTAGTAAGATAAAAGAGAGAAATGTTTTCAATCATCTGAAATGCACAGAGCGCCAACCTGCCTCTGAGACCGGGCTTGGCCAAGTTTTCGGACGCTGAACTATTTACATATTATTATCCTGGGGCACTCTTTACACATTCCTACATACCTTAGGTAGCACACACTACAGCGCTGCGCAAAACGTAAACACATTTTTGTGCTGTGTCAGATACAAGCTCTCAGTGAATATTTTATTTTCGTACAATCAATTTGAAATCAACCTGTGCAGACACTATCACTATAAAATCAACCACTACCTGAGCAGACGTAGACACTAAATGTGTCCAGTTTTCAATGGAGACACACAGATTGCCGATCCAAAGGTTCGGTGTAAGCAAGTAGGTAAAAACTAAATCTTGTCAGACACAAGCAACATGAATTTTATGTTTCACTCATTGTTTTTATTACTTTCGTCCAATTCCGCCAAAATATGGTTGAGTGGTAGATAATGCCTTTAGGCATTAAGTTCGCCATGTGTACATTAAGATAAATAAATATACAATTGTGAGTGTTGCACACAAAACAAGCATCGAACTGCTCCTGTGCCCACAATTAGCAACTGTGGGCGGTTGCTGCTACTGAACACAGAAATCACGGTGATGGTTTCAAGTGTTATTTTTTTGTTGTGCTAAATAAATAAATAAATGTGTCATCAACACTTTTGCGCAGCGACCGATGTAGTCGCAACTCGGAGCGACACGCATCACACTGCTTTTATAATAGCACTTAATGTTGTTGGGTTTTCTTCGTTTGTAGTAAACTAATTTCGTTTTTAGTAGGGTTAGAACAGCGAGTTTTTTTTACATAAAAGAAATAATTGTTACTACGATCAACTACAAACAGTTCTGTTAAAGAATCAACTGTTAAGCTTCAGTGCCAAAAAAAACCAGGAGATGAGTTTTTTCAAAGTCCTCTAATTTTTTAGATACGATAGATTTTTAATTGTGTCTCGGTTCCAATTGGAACCGGCGGTTCTTAACCGATTAATACAATCAACTGCTAACCAACATCTACAAGAATAACATTTTATTTGAATATTTTCTAACATCGGCAGTTCACAAAGGTCACTTAGTAGTAGGTATGAAAAGGACGAGAAGCAAACACAGCATCTATGCTGTAGGTATATCTACGCTGGCAAAAGTCGGTAGGTACGATATGACATGCATCAGCCTAACTGATTCTAAATACAAAGTCTTGTTTTATTTCTGGAAATCCACCAAGGTCAAATTGTAAGGCAAAATTGTTTTATCAACATAATTAATTTGAAGAAAAAGGTAAATTCAAGATTTTTCCTGTTCGTCATCCTGCGTAACATAAAAACCGGAAATATTAATATTCGCTTTTTAAAAAACAAAGGTACATTATAATGTACTCTGACAACCTGAGGCGAAACAGGAAAAATAAAAACAGACAGAAACAGGGGGTAGAGAAAAAAAATATTTTTGGAAAAAATATATACTCATAGCAAAATATTTGAATTTGCTAGATGCTTCTATCAGACATAATACTCATTTCTTTGTTGTCTAAGTGACTCCATCTCGACGCCAAACAGGGGCCATAGCGTCTTGTAGTCTGCAAACAGTTCTCGCAAAACACTTACACTACTCCACCATTATTTGACCTCTAAATGTTAATAATAAGGCCCATTTTCCCTTATTTACACCGCAAAATGAAAATTGTTATTTAACATGAAATTGCGTCATCGCTATGTCGAATCTTTGCCAAGCCACATGGTATTCGACTAGTCTTCTACTTGGTTAGTATTAAAAAAGTTTACGACAAAAAGCGTTTTCTTGAATAGTTGTTTTTTCGGCAAGCGGGCTCAAGGTTATGTTAGAACCTAGATTATATAAAGGTTAATGTTAAAACGACTAGGCTGCAATTATTCATCATAAAGTGCCCTTAACGCTTTAAAATAATTTTCTGGATTGTTTGCTGTGTGCAAGTTTATACTTCACAATACACTCTCTTTTTAAGTCTTTATTTAATGTAAATACAAGAAGTATTTATTGACCTGACCTGAAGCACAAGTCTTTACATTTATATAATATATATGACGAGTTTTTGAATAAAAAATATACTCTCTCGGGGTACTGCATTTGGAACCAGCAACTCGTCGGTGGAGATGGGCTGCTGTATGCATTTAGCCAATCTTCATGGACGAGTTTAGAGTGCCTTGTTATTATAAAATATTGACGTTTCTAAGTGTATGTTTAATACCTATAGAAATAAATTATTTTTGATTTGATTTGACTTATATGCTAACGCCTTTTATCCCCAGGCACAGATTTCCATTCCTGGAAATACCCACTTTATATATAACATCAAATAAATAGAATCACATCAAACGTAAATGCAAACATAATAATCGAGTTACGAGTAAGCAATAAATGTTTCCATAATAAACACGTGTATACGCGCTACGCCAGATCCGATGCGGCGTAGCGGCGGCGTAGCATTTTAAACTGAAATGGAATTAATTACATGTGATGTGTTTGTGTTTGCTTACGTCGTTAATTCAATTTCCTTGCCTTTTAGTAATAATTTATCGTTTCGTAACATGTGACTCGATTTCTGTAGCTAGGAAGTAATAAACTGTCATGGTATTCTTCTAATATTAGGAAATATAGGTTATTAAATCGTATTACAAAATGTCGAAATTAGTATTTCCATGAATGGAACGCTTATTCGCTTAACCTAACACATTTGTTGATAAAGCAATAAATTTAATTTTTTATTAAAGTAAGAGCGGCCTGTGCAGTATTGCGATCGTTTGTAGCTGTGGTTTATAGGGTATTTTAGACAATAATTTCTTACATTTTGTACACCTAAATTAGGTGCTCTTTTCTGTATTTAGCAAAACAAATATTATTTAATAATAAGACTACAGCAAAAGACTACAATGGGATGAGATAACTTCTCCTTTTCCTTCCAAAGTTAGTTCGATATATCAAAAATAATGGTTGGAGTTTTTTGGCATAGGTATTGACGGTCATAAAAATAAATTCTACAAAAACATCAAATAAACTATGACACAACAGTTGCTATTTGTACGTCAGAAATAATATATATTTTCTTGAAAATGGTTCATAAACCTATGTAATTAAAAGTAATTATCCAGCCAACAAAGAAAATAATGAAAATATCAAGGAAGTTAATGAGTAAAATTAATTTTGCAGATTCTCAAGCGTTCAGCAGAATAACTTCGTCGCCTATTCTGCTGAGAACAATTTAAGAGCAACCCTATCAGGGGAAATTACGTTCTCTATAACAATTTCCTGCACTCAATTCGTCTTTTTAGTTTTTTGAGTTTCGCTTTTAGTTTGCCATTCATGAAGCTTCCCCGAACCATTTAGCAGTAAAAAATATGAAAGCCATGTCCACTAAAGTTATGTTTGATGAAATTATATCAGTTTGCAAATTAGCTATTGTGTATTTTTAATTTTAAAGCCCTGTTTCTATATCCTGTTAACATTAGCACGATTCTTAGGAACACACTATATTGTAACAGTCATTTTTATTTTTTTCGCCTGAAGCAAACATGCTTTCTATTTTATTTATTTAACTTCATGTACCAAGAAAATGTACACATGGCGAACTTAATGCGTAAAGGCATTATCTACCAGTCAACTTTTATTGCTTAGGATAATAGGTGTCCGTGAAAGAAATATCTAAACTATGCTTTAGATAACAATTTGTAAAAATGGTATACTTAGTACATTTTGAAAGGAAAAAGGTGTGCTTAGCCTTATACTACTTATTCATTGAAGTTATTTTATTTATTTACTTTTTGGAAAACTTACTAATTAAAGGTTAATTAAACACTATGGTTAAACATAGGCTGATGACAAGTTTCCACATTTAAAAAACAAAAAAATAATATTTGTCCATGGGCATTTAGACAAATTTAAATATTATTATTAAAATCTAAAGCCTTTTATCCCTGATTGGGTAGGGATCGAGAGGGAGGCTGTATAACTATTTATTTATACCAAATTTCTATATTTTTTTTATTTTAATCGAAGAATAACATCATTAGTGCCATTAAAGTCCTTTAGTTAACCAGCGAAGCATTGGATTTACCTGTAAATCCTTTGAGTAATTCGAGAGGTAACTGTTGCCAGCGTGCGACTGACATCTCTAAACCGAGTTGCAGAGTAGACTACAGACAGAAAATACAGAATTTTGCTTTTGCATTTCATGAACTGACAAAGCCATTACTTTCGATGTTAGCTTAATTTCATATTCTAATTAACAGAGCTCCTTGTAACCAGTTGAGAATATTTCTTATGATAACAGCAAGATCTACAGTGTTTTACAAGCTGCAAGCTAAAACTTGAGGCTACTGTGGTCTCTTTGACTCGACCCAAACTCTAACCAAATAATTTAAATACATAACTACGTGTAATTGCGTAGTTGCACATAAAATTAAATCAAGATTATTTTGCGATGCAATAGGATCGCCGAATGTTTATTTCACTATATAAATATGTAAATTGAATTGCGAGAAAGATACACTTGGAGTTTCATTTTATAATTACAAATAAATAATTTCATGACATATAGCACGACACATACAACATGACGCACGTGAAGATTTATACCTGTAGTTCGAGTCTGACCTAAGACCATTAAGACCGTACCTTAAGACCTGACTAAGGCCATTGTAATAAGAACGTTACAAAGTCCAATCTGCCACAAGCTCTTGACTGTACATGCCAGGACTCAGGCTCCAGCCTCATGAATGAGAAGCGGGCTATTTAAACACTTGGCTATCACTGCAACATACATTAATTGATTCCCTTCGGCCGTCTAAAGAACCGGAGTTTCAGAACTGGTTTCATACGAGGCTTTTAAATTACTTGTACGGAACTACTTATTTCTTTACTAACAGAACTACAGATAATATATCGTACATGTATATTTAGACAAACATAGATACTCTGACAAGCAGATACGAGTAATCACTTAACATATAACATAGGATAAGAACATTGTTACTAACACAGTAGGGTCTAAGTTGCCTTTATTAATAAAGTGTTTATATTATTATTATATTATTTTGCCTAAACAAATAAAGATCTCAAAAGTTAATAGTGAAGTACGGCCTTACGGAATGCAGATGGTTCTCCTTTTTAGGACATTTTTTATCTACAGGATGTCCCAGAAGTCAACAATAAGCCGGAAACCAGCGATAGGCCTAGTCATGAGGGTAATCAGAAAAATATAAAAAAAAATCTGTTCTTTTTTCAAAATGTTATGAAGGTTTAAAAAAATTCCTAAAAAATGGACACCCTGTAATGAACTTTCTTGTACCGTGACTGTAAATTTTTACTTTTTGAATATTTTTTTTCTGTAATGCTATAATGAATAGCCGTGCTACAATTTACAATAAAAAAAATTACATAACTGCCTCACTTTTAAGTAAAAAGTTAAATTTGTTTCCAACATTGAATTCTAAATAATTTCATCAACCAACTTAAACCAGCTGTACTGTAAAAAAAAATGTATGGCTACTATTTTGGCAAGTATACTTAAAAGTTGACGCATTTAGTCTAGATTCTAAAATGGTATAACACATGCTAGGTTTTGTTATAGTTGAGGCATGAAAAATTTTTTTCTCGATGAATCCGGATTCTATGCCAATCTAATTTAATGAGGTGAAATGTTGGTAAAGCAACCTTAAGTCTGCAGCTGACCTGAACTAAGCCTTTTTATCCTCTTTCTTAACCCTCTTTAAAGTAATGATACTTAAAATAAGTTTGTGTAATATTTTTTTTATTTAATGTGGTATGACATACAACATTGTTTTACAGCATTTTTATAACAAATGTTCAAACTGTTTTCCTTCAGCTAATATGCACGCTCTACATCTCCTTAAAAATGATCAAGCTTTGCGCCGGGCGTGACGTTTGGGCGATATTCTTGATCGAGAAACTCTCTGACTAGACTAGGCACTTCTTCTAATAAATCGGGTAGTTGATTTTGTAGGAATTCTAAATAAACATGTCCATTTATGGTCTCTGGCAGCTCAATCGGACCAATAACTGTACCGTTTAAAATGCCTGTCCACATGTTTACTTTAAAACGGTACTGTGAATGATCTTCACGCATTAGGTGAGGATTTTCCACGTGCCATTCGTGTAAATTGTGTAGGTTCATGTAACCGTCCTTTTTAAACGTTGCTTCGTCGGACCATAGAATCGTTTCAAAATCTCGGGATCTTCAGTGTGTTTTTGCAAAATCGTTTGACAAAATCGCACTCTCTCTGGGTAGTCTCGGGGAAGCAAAGATTGTACTCGTTGTACATGGAATAGATGCAGACGGTTTTTTTTTTCAGAATACGATGTGCACTGCTTTTAGGTACTCCAAGGCTTTCCTCAATTCCACGTACGGATATACTTGGATCTTCTTCCACAGCTTGCATGACTTCGTCCTCGTAGGGCAAGAGGGGCCTTCCTTCAACAGCCATATGATCAGGGAATCGACCTTCGGATAATGATCGATGCAGATTAATAAAAACTCGGTAATCAGGATGACGCTCTAAGTTTGGGTATCTCTCGCGATACACCCTAGCTGCAGCATTGGCGTTACATAAGCATTCTCCGTAAATAAGATGCATGTTGGCGTACTCCTGTACAGTATGTCTATTTGGTATGATAACTTCACTTTACGAACTCGTAATTACACGCAAATACAATCTGAGCAACAGACTCCAGAATCTTTACTTCTGGGACAGATGGATTTAAATCAAAGCCATCAAACAAATGACATAAACAAAATATGTACGAATAAAAAATCCCTGTTAGGTTCTCTTTTCAAAATTATGAGTCCGTCTCCATTCAAAAAGATTTTAACCTGGATTTACCTAAGAAGGTTGCGTTACCAACATTTTACCTCATTAAATTAGATTGGCATAGAATCCGGATTCATCGAGAAAAAAATTTTTCATGCCTCAACTATAACAAAACCTAGCATGTGTTATACCATTTTAGAATCTAGACTAAATGCGTCAACTTTTAAGTATACTTGCCAAAATAGTAGCCATACATTTTTTTTACAGTACAGCTGGTTCAAGTTGGTTGATGAAATTATTTAGAATTCAATGTTGGAAACAAATTTAACTTTTTACTTAAAAGTAAAGCAGTTATGTATTTTTTTTTATTGTAAATTGTAGCACGGCTATTCATTATAGCATTACAGAAAAAAAATATTCAAAAAGTAAATATTTACAGTCACAGTACAAGAAAGTTCATTACAAGGTGTCCGTTTTTTAGGATTATTTAAAACCTTCTTAACATTTTGAAAAAAGAACATAGTTTTTTTTTTATATTTTTCTGATTACCCTCATGACTACGCCTATCGCTGGTTTCCGGCTTATTGTTGACTTCTGGGACACCCTTTATATATATTGTATTTTTTTATTGTACGTACCTACTATGAAAAAATAGTACACGTAACAATAGTATCGCATATTAACGATATAAAACTTTTTAGTGTTACCTATTTTGAACAAGTTATTTAAAATATTTGAAGTAACGCTTATGCAATTTCTAAGTCATTATAGGTGTACCTGCGAATCAAATATGAATGCCGATGACAGGTTACATAAAACCAATTTACTTCCTTTTAACAGCATTTTCCCAAAAACATTACGCAATAAACGAAACAAATTTAAGTAAAGATTATATTCCAAGGCAAGTCCGCGATAAACTCAATGTTGTCGTTCAAGGATTTCAATCAATGTATTTGTTACGTAAAATCCACGTAAACGAACAGGGTTCAGGCTCCATTTCGGGGATTTATAAGGTGGAAAGAAAGTAAGTAAGGGATTAGATATAGGAAAGGTAAGTAGGTACATAGTATAGTACAGACAATACATTGGGTTTCAAATTAGTAATATCCTACAAAATATTTTCTCTAAATATATCTCGTATATTTTCTCTCATAGAAATAAATCGAAAATTACTGTTTCGATTATCAGTTGGTTTTCTTTGATAGGCTGTGAGTTATTTTGAATTTATACAGGGGTATAATTCATATAGACATGAATTTTCGATATTAATTTTAACTTTATAACTTAAGTCACCTCTGATTAAATGGGCATTGGCATGTAGACAGACGGAAAACAAAGTGATCCTATTCATGAATGAATATAGAAATGCTTCCTTTTCTTTCTAATGCAAGGCACAGAAACTCAAAACTAGAACTAATACAAATAAAGTGTGTAGTTTTAAACAATCTGTAGCAGAAGAAGTAACGCTTGAGCAAATCTTCTGTGCATTTCTATCGACGAATTTATACGCCTAAAAGCAATTTCCAACCTCCACAACTATAGGCGTTAATTAAAACGCTCCGTAACGCTTACAAATACTCGCATGTAATTAAGCCATGTTGATTACTACATTGTGCCTTACTCTGTGGCATGTTCCACCGGAGGAATATCTAATGATATCCCCACCAATTAAAAACACGTAAGCATATCCCCACCAATTAAAAACACGTAAGCTTTTCTTTATAATGTCAAATAACATTTCAGCTATACCTAAAAGAAAAAACTCAAACGGTCTCAGTTTTATCATTTGAGGTAAGAACCAGTTTTCGATTACAATAGAACTCATTTTTATGCAAATACTTTTTGCACGGCTTTCCAAGTGGACTCATTTCAATAATGTACGGTTTTATCTATCTATATTCAAATTTGTTAAAAAATATTTACCTAACAGTATAAGGAGATTCTGGATTTTTAAGAAGCTTTGGTGAGAACTGTGTGAGAAACTGAAACTACAAACTTTCCAGCAGCTTTGCCAAATTAATTTCAGAGACAAGTATGTAGCGATTTTTCAGGGTTATGTATGCGAGTAATAAGTAAGTAGTACCTATGTAAGTAAAAATAAATCTGATTTCCATAAATCTGTTTCTTTTCAAAAATTTACAATCTTGCATGAATTCGATTTTAAAAAAAGTACCATCTACTTTTCTGCTGTAGTTACAACTTAATTGACAGAATTCACTATTATAATTAATCTAATTAGGTTTCAATATTGTTCCTATTCAATTATTTATGCTCCTTATTTTTCCCTTACCTGCAAAATTCTTACATACCCCGTGTTCAATTTATTTCCCGAATTCTTCGACTTTTAGAAACGTCCGCATACTAAATCTTGGAATTTTCTGTTACGAAAAGGCTCATGTTTCCTGCCTTTTTCGGCCTATGATAAATCTCTCGGAGAGTCCAAGGTGCGAGAAAAATCGCAGACAACCGTGGGTAGCCGTGATAGATGGCTACGATCTTTCCACCTAAAGCTGGGAGAGTCGCTTTTAATTTTACGTCGTAGGTAATCAAATTATTTTAATGAATGAATCGGAAAAACTGCTTGGTTTTAATAATAATAATAAATCTTTATTGTTCACTGTGTATTATACTAAATTAAGATCTTATAATTAAGGAGGTTCGACCCAGCAGTGTAACCATTTCGGATGAACAATAATATTATAACATATAATTGAACATTTAACAATTTACATCAAATACATAAAATAAATTCAATTTAAACATAATGAAAAAAAAGACGTGTGGCACTCGGGGACTGCCGCGGTAAAGCTATTGTATAGCATTTTGTATCAACAAAACTGCCAAAAAGAAATGACGTTAGACAATGCAAGCCTTCAAGCCACACGGGTGTTATTTAAATGGTTAGCAGAGTATTCGTATTTTTGTGGTGGTGGTGGTAGTCGTAGTGGGAGTGGTGGTGGTTGTAGTGGGGGTGGGTGTGGGAGTGTGAGGGTGTGTGAGTGGGAGTGGGGGTGGGTGTAGGGTGGGAGTGGGAGTTGGCTTGGGCGTGGGAGTGGGAGTGGGGGTGGAAGTGGGGTTGGGGGTGGCGTGGGAGTGGGAGTGGGAGTCAGAGTGGGAGTGGGACTGAGTGGGACTCGGACTCGGACTCGGACTCGGACTCGGACCTCCGTGCCCGTCGGAGTGGGGAGAGTGAGGTTTTTTTCGTTACGGAATTTCTGGATTCGGTCCCCGCGCTCAAGGCCCTCGATAGAAGCTATGCAATAGCTTAAAAAATGTCAGTGTACATAAAACCACATTAATAAATATATTTTTTTGTAATTTTATTATTATTTTTCTATCGAACTTTATCTACCGTGAAATGTACGTATGTTTTTAAGCTTTCATTGAAGAATATAAAATAAATAGATATATGCTGTAGTTAGCGAGTTATTACATTCCTGGAGGTAACCAGTGGTGAGTGTATTTTTCAGTCTTTTAAAAGCAACGCTATTGAACCAATACTTTTACTTGCAGGGTGGGTCACGATGTTTTTCTTTACAGTCGAGATAGTGATAAAAATGTTGTTACATAGGTTTTTCAAACTCTCACCAGTAATCGATTCCGGGCATAACGCATGATAGGCGCGCTCTTTTCGTTCGTATTTTTTCAGAATGAATTAAAATACGCTCTGTATTTTTTGTGCTCAACATAACTCTTTTATTTTGTTTCTGAAATGCTGTAAATAATATATCGCAAATAGTGGGGAAAGGAGTAGGAAAATGGTGATGAATGTTCGTGTTCCCTCAATAAAGCTGTGTTGCTAAAAGAACATAAAAAAGGCTCTACCATAAATATCAGTATCATAATAATGGCGTCAATGACATAAAAAATGGTGTCGGTAGCACGCAGAATAGGTACGTGTTCGAGCAAAATATTCAACAACACCACTGGAATGAGTTTCTGAGAGCGCAGTTCATTATTCATGTATGCTCATAACGCCACCGTGATAGATGCCTGGTTACTTTTTTTAGGGTTTCGAATAAAGTGTCAAAACAAAAGCCTTCGTCTGACACAGAAGCTTACCTCAGCAATTTTTAGTTCTATCACAGAATAAGTAATAGTACTACGTAGTTCTATTGACAAAACTATACCGCGGTTTCACCCTCATAATTTCGGTTTCCGTGGGAGTACAGTGATAAAAATATGTTACTCCCTGTTAATGTAGCTTTCCATTGGTGAAATAATTTTTAAAATCGGTGGTTTCGGCGTGAAAGCGTAACAAACAAACAAAGTCACTTCGGCATTTATATTTGGAATTGGTAATGAAATAATTTAAAAATATTTTTAATATCTAAACACAATGACCAAAAGAAGCAGTTGCAATTTTAAAATGGCGTTTCCGATTAATATGGCTTATTTCGTGAGAGGGCTTCATTTGCACATTTAATTTTTTTAATACACCATATGTGTAAAAGTGAAATAAATACTTAGCTGTCAATAAATTATGTACCTACCTAAACTGTAAATTTTAATAAATTCACCCACACAATATTTGCAGCCTTTTCCTTTCGATTGATCTTACTTGCAAGACATCAATAATTCAAGAGACAGACCCTTCCCTCGTTACTGTCAGAAACAATTGAAATTCAAACAAAGAAAGTTCCGCAAAAACTTTGCTACCTTAAATTTAGTATCCACTCCTGTTTTTGTCTTGTCCTTTGTAGAGACGTCAGGATAGGGATTGCTTTGGCACACCCTATTTCATTTTGACAAAGCTTATTTGCAGAGTTTTATCTTAATGTTATTAAAATAACTACTTAATGAAAATCTTAAAGCCTTCACCAAATGTCACACATAAATTGATGTATTTATTTATTTTATCATCAATCTGATTTTCACATGCGATCATAGTAGCTTTACAGATGCAGATTCGGTAAACTGCTAAATATAGTTATCTTAATATACATGTATTTGGTCGCCATACAAAATGGATACCTTCTCATTTTAATGGAACAAAACTTCTTAATCACACTAGCTGTTGGAGAAACTAATTACCAAAATGATCTGAGAGTACATTAAGGTTTACTATGATTTTGTATAGCTGCACAGCCTTTACAAATCGCTAATCCGTATACACTCAAACTTTTAAATTTGCTACGAGTCCACCAAACTCTAGCATCATGGATATTGTATTTTAGCACATTGTATTTCAGAGCACGAGTTTATGTTTTAGTAGGTACCTACTTAAAGTAGTAGGTAGTACCTCCTTAATTTTATTGCTCCTTAATAAATAATAAAAAAAATACACTACCAGAAAGTATTAATATACCTACTTATTGGAGTTGTCTCGCACGTTCCCCTTGAGTCCCGTGACTAAAATGAACTCTAAAGAGTAAAAAACCGACTTCAACTTAGATAGTTTTATCATGGATGCCATTGTCAGAACCGGGCCAAATAGGGACCACGCGGAAAGCATAAGCTTTCAAATAAAAAAAAGATCATCAAAATCGGTTCAGCAAGTCGAAAACGCTGAGGTAACAAGACTAACAAACATAAAAAAACATTTGAATGGACAATTCCTCTAAAATATGTTGTCCGAATGTGTAAGGTTACCTGATTAATCGGTTTAACTTTTGCCTCAGAAAAGTCATTAGTATGTGGACGGAAAATAATTTCTCTTTAAATGATGATGATTTAGTTAAGAAGGTAGTTTACCGCTTCCGTAATCCGACATAAGTATAAGTCTAAGCTCAAAATATCTGTTAAATAATGTCTAGGATTCAACGACCCATACCGACCCTAATCCGATTGTCAAGTTTACAAGTGGCAAAGTATGTTTTAACAAATAATCTGGCAAACTCTTCAATATTGTATGAGACCGGTAAAGCGTGGGTTGACAGAGGTTTTGTTTCTATCCTCGACTTGCTAATTTCTCTTTGAGATAAAATAATTTCAGCTGCTCTAATTCTGTTACATATCGTATAGGTGTGCCTTCTGACTACAAACAAAGCTTTTTTGTTTGCCAGTAGGTAATCCCTCTGGTATTTTCTATTAAAATAATTTTGAGTAGGTACTTGGTTTTTCTACAGCAAAAGGTTTGTTCTAAATAAAAATAATAATAATAAAAAAAAACAAAGAAAGTATACCCACATCAAAATATGATTATACCTTGAAGATCTCATAGAGAGATGAAATAACAATTATGATTTAGCTCGCACTACAAGAAAAAATGTAATAATCTATACACAATTACATTTTTTCTTGTACTGCGAGCTACGGTCTGATAAAAACATTCTTAATAGTGTTTTCGTTCGCCACAGGCAAGATTTATTTCTGCGTATTTTATACAAAAAACAAAAATTGGGTAGTACGTGACCTGAATTTGAATAGGGAAAAACGGAAGAGAAGCTCCTGGAAACGACAGATTTTTAATAAAAAATTGGAATACTAACTTATTAGAATTCATGCGTGAAGTGGGAGTTAGTACTACTTAGTACCTACCTACTTAACAACAAAAAAACGGTTTTGCATTTTGGCTACACTTTAGGTAACCAAATATTTTGGTTACCTAGTGTTTTGACTAAAATGACCAAAAGGATACATTATAAAGGCCTAAGCCATACGATGGCAATATAAAATCTCACGCCTTTTATCCATGAGGAGGTATGCAGAGGTATTTAATTTCTAAAAATACCCACGTTTCACCATTATATTCTTAGGACCCCCTAAACGTGACAGGTGGTAAGTCCATCGCCGGACCGGTTCGGTTACTTACACATTTCTAGAATTAATTCTAGTACCTGCGGATTACTCACGATGTTTTCCTTCACTGACGAGCTGGTGATAAATATGTACGTTCTTTGTTACGTGCCAGGCAGGATTCAATCCCAATACTCACGGATGAGAAGCGGGTTCTTTAACTTTAACTGCTATGCTATTTAAGTATACTTACTTACTTAAATACATAGCTGGGCATTAACTAGTTAATCCGTTAAACGTTAACTAACGAAGTTAACATTGCGTTTAAGTTAACTGTAGGTAAAAAATGTTAACGGACTAGATAACTTCCGTTAAATTTCCTCAAGTCCGTTAATCGTCAGTCCAGTAACGAAAGTTCGAAGGACAGGGGTAGTTTAAGTATTAGCGGAGGCAGCAATGCGAGGCACAACGACTATAATGAGGAAGAAGACTTTTTCGATTATGTCACTCAGTCTAAAGAAAATCCTAAGTGCCACAAATTTTTGCCCAAAATCTCGTCAAAATGTGGTTATCCATGAAGCAAAATACTCGTTCAACTATGCGGCCGATTACTTGGAGAACAGATATTTTTAAATCTGTTTATTTATTAAATATAATACTGCTATATGCTGCAGTATTATGCGCTCAAGCGCTGCAGTTGAATGTCATTTTTCCAAGGGCAAAGATGTTTGAAAGCCAAACCGAGACTCGCCTTCAGACAAGAACTTCGACATATGTATTAATATAATGTTCATGAAGGGCAATATCCACACTATGCCAGACGATTAATGTACACACTCCAATAATTATACACGTCTTTTTTTCGTTTCTAACCTGTTGACTTCCAGAACCCAAACCCAAAGTTTTTATAGGAAGATCATGAGCGCAACGATATTACAACGTATATAATGCAATTTTATCACTGTTAACGGATTAACATTGAACGTTAACTTGGGTTAAGTCTTTCGAATTGTAACGCGCTTTATCGTTTAACAAAAATAACTTTGTTAGTAACGGATTAGTGATTAACGAAATTAATTATAGTGCCCAGCTATGTTTAAATATTAGGTAGATAGGTAACTGGCTGAGTTGGCGTGAACTTTAAATTATCTCAATTCCCTTAGTGTCAGTTTCCGGGATGTAGCTACCCTCATCAAGGTGTTAACTATCATCTTGCCTTTCATTTATAGATATATCCATCGGCTTAGTCATGAAAAGGTAAAAAACAAACAGGCAGCCCGAGGTACCTACATTAGCATTTAGTGAAGTATAGGGATTTTAAATGCACTCGAATGTAAAAATATCGGTTTTCAAAAGGTCATAGTATAAAAACATGTATAATGTAAAGGGGTCAAAATATGTCCCATAGAAAATACGACCCCGTCGACATGCCATTAAGTTGGTTCGGACGGTCTAATGACAAAGTGATGTTCTCAAACTGTTCGGGATTTACGATGTCGATAAACGGGGCGAAGGCAAAACATTCCCGTCCTAATTGAGGTCGGTAACGGGCGTGATTCACTTGGACTTCTGGGTGATGTAATCAGGGTCAAGCTTAACTTGTTTTTTGCAAACACATTACCATCCTTCGATAAAATATAGAGAGAGACCTTAACGTTAACGCCCGACTATGTAGAGATTTTTTTAATAAAGTAGGTACCTATAAAGAAAGGTTAAAAGGAGTTCTAAAGAATAAGTGCGCGAGCGAAGCTGCGGGTAAGTGCTAGTCTACCTACATGTTCGTTGTTAACTTCGTCGTTTATAAACAGATTTTGATGATTCTTTTTTTGTTGGAAAGGTGATATAAGTAGGAACGGTGGTACTTACCATGATAAGAAATCCAGGATCTAATGATGGCAGCCCAGCGAAATCGAAGAGAACCAATCTTCGAAAATCGTAGTGGCGACTTTTTGCTTTTTCACCTTTTTAGTTTCTTGTTTGAAGTCGTTTTTTTTTGTTAAAAATTATACCTACTTTATCTACAAATTTTAACAATAATTCTATTAACCCTCAACAATAAGACAGTATTATTTAGACTAGAAAAGCTACCCATTTGATTAGCTGACCACCATTACCCTGAAAGTTTATAACCAATTACCCAATTAAGCCATCAATCAATCAGTTACCTACATTCGTGGCAGTTGCCAATATGGCGGCTGTTCACGATTAAACAGTAATCGCTAAAAAAATACACGCGACTGACGGAATTCCAAACACATCATACATACATAGGTACATAATCTCACGACTATTTCCCATTAGGGTAGGCAGAGACAACAGGCGCCGCCACTTCCTACGAACCTGGCAGATCTCTCGTGCTTCCTCTACATCCATCAAACGACTCATGCATACTCGTCGGTTTCGGGTATCTACTCTTTATCTGGCTTTTCTTCAACACATCGCAAACACAAGTAGGTACTATGCTAGTAGGTACCTATCTCAAATTAACTTTTGCGAATTAATCAGTTAAATAACCACGCTCACATGGATATTAAAATATTTATAACCATAGCCTGTAGAAGGCCTACCACCTACCTTCCTGATATTCAATGGTGAAACGGTTTTAATTATAATTAAAATTTGCTCATGATAATTTGGATGAGATAATTTTGCGTCGTTTACTGAACGCAGTCTGACCGAATTGGATTCTTCGGTTGAAGTCCTCTCAATGTTGAACCTAGTTAATTGGATTGAATTGTTTGCTTAGGCGATATCGCTTTGGTACCTACCTATCTAAATTAATACGTTTTTAATGAGGCAGTCATAGCCCTGTTAGAAGTCATCTACTATATAAAAATAAGTCGGGTTTTCCTTCCTGACGATTTAACTCCAGAACTGACGAACCGATTTCCATGGTTTTGCATTCGTTGGAAAGGTCTAGGACTCCGCGAGGTTTATAGCAAAGAAAATTGAGCATTGCACCCGTGCGAAGCCGGGGCGGGTCGCTAGTCTACTATATAAAAATAAGTCGGGTTTTCCTTCCTGACGCTATAACTCCAGAACGCAAGAACCGATTTCCACGGTTTTGCATTCGTTGGAAAGGTCTCGGGCTCCGTGAGGTTTATAGCAAAGAAAATTCAGGAAAAATTTCAACAGAAAAGCGGGAAAATCTTATAAGCATTGCACCCGTGCGAAGCCGGGGCGGGTCGCTAGTTGGTCATAAAAGTCATTGTGGCTAGATATAAACTAGGTCTACGGATAGAAGTTAAACCTTGGTGTGGGTATGTAGGTACCAAAGACTTACTTATAATAAAATCTTACGTAGATTTTACCACTAGCGCAACGATGAGAGAAAACATTAGTAAGAAAATCCGAAGACACCATAATTGGTTCATCAGCTGTTAAGTGTCCGAAAATACACTTGTAAAAATTGCGTAGGTAATTCTGGCACACCTACTTCGTATTTAATTTGACATGTAGGTGCTGTAAGTGGGTAAGTAGGTCCTACAGTTGCCCGCGACTCCGTCTCAGTGAAATTTTCCCCTAGGAATTACGTATGTGTTTTTCCGGGATGAAAAATAGCCTACGTCCTTCAATCTATCTCTAGGTATACCAAAATTCATCAATATCGGTTCACCGGTTTCGGCGTGACAACGTGCGTAGGTAAAAAACTTTCACATGGGTATAATAATTTACTAGTGACCGGGCAGAAGTTATCCACAGACAACAGCGCCACTTATCTGGTACAATTTAAAGATATTAGAAACCATCCAGGAAAAACCCACACAAAAAATAACATCAAAATCGGTTAAGTCGTTTTCAATGGCATGACAAAAGGCAATAGTGATAGATTTTTATATAGGTAGGTACCTACCCAGGTAGGTACATTTAGATTAGGTAGGTACATACCTAGTTAGGATAAGAGGTAGGTACTCCCTTAGTCAAGTGCAGTCATAGACATAGTGTGTTAATATGTCTATGAGTGCAGTGCAGCAAAATAGTAGGTAGGTACGTGCTACTACGAAAAACCTATATTTTTGTATTCACAGTAACTACCTACTTCACAGTGAGTAGTGGGGCATTTTAGTACACTGCTGTTTGTGTTCGTAGTTATTAAGTTTATGGTCGGGTGATGATAAAGCAAGAACCTTTCGACGCAACTGTCCGAAACAAAAGATTTCTCGAGGCGGCGGCTAGATTGCTGACTGACCCCTCGGAGATTACAATTTTGTCTACAGGTACCTACACTAATGAGCCCCTCAGATTTCGTTATAAATAATGCATACTTACCTACTTAGTACTTATTAAATAGTTTATTATGCTAGGTACAGTCAAGAGCACGTGGAGCTTGACACATTGGACTTTGTAACGTTCTTACTACAATCGCCCTAAAGGTCAGACTCCCCGGTAGGTAGGTATATCACCTACATACTTTCATTCATCTATGTCAGACTCGCACTGCAAGTGTAAAGCTTCATGTGCCTACTGCCTTTCTAAAATAACTATAAGTAGGTTACTTACTTTACTTACATATGCCGTATACAGAAAGAAAGCTGAAAACTTATCAGCGCTTATAGGCGCCGGTTTACGCAGGTAACCGGCGCAGGCATATATATGAACCAGCGCCGCGATCGCGATCGGCGCTTATCGGCGCTTATCGGCGCTGATAAGTATTCAGCTTTCCTTCTGTATACGGCTTTAAATCTTCTTCTTTTCTTATTGGCCATTTATACGAGGCCATTCCACTAAGACAATCCACTAAGCCAATCCACTAATGGCTTCGTGTAAATGGAGACAATCCACTGCAATCTTTGAGTATTAAACCAACAGGAGACGTCACGCGCACTAGTTCCTTTGCAAAAAAGTCTGCCAATGGGGAAGAAAACTGACTTTTTATCCCAACAGAGGGCGTATGGTCGAGAGGGCCTAAATGATCTGTCAAAGCTGTCAAACTCCATACATTTTTTTGTTTACGTTAGCGTTTTTTCTAAACTCTGTCTAAAATGACGTTATGTGCTGCCTTTGGTTGCAAAAATAAAGGAACTCATGCATTCCCGAAAGACACTAAACGAAGAAAGTTGTGGGAAATGGAAACAGCTTTTTTACCAGCTGCAGAAGCTTTCCGTTTTTTAACTCATCCTTTAACTGCGGCACCATCATCAAGGAGTACATTTTCGTCACCAAAAAGCAAAAAGAGAACTCAATGCGAAAGGAAAACAAAAAAATATGGCCGTGACAAGGACCTCTCGCTGGTGGCGACATCTGTAATTAGCTTTGCGTTTTGTTCCCCATTTCTGCGGGGGGGACGAGGAAACAAACACAAAAAATGTTAAAACAAACGCATTTTTTGAAAAAACAATTAAACGCTAGCTTGAACTAGATGCACACAAATACATTCACCAATCCAAGCACTCCGTGAACTCAATAAAACTAGTTGTATTTAACAGGTGTGCGCGTTGACCGACACTTTTTTTTGGCAGAGGGGAACGCCTGTCAGTGGCGTCTCCGGTTGGTTTAATACTCAAAGACTGCAATGGATTGTCCTCAGCTTTTTTTGTATGCAGTTTTGATTGCCTAGTGGATTGTCTTAGTGGAATAGACTCATGTAAATGGCTCATTAAATTTGCTGTTGCCATGGTAATCATGTTGCAAGCTTTGATATTACCGAGTCTTATTTGAAAATTAATTCTTTAAGGCGTTTAGACATCGTTTAAAGCGTTATTTATAGCTATTTAAAAAAAAGTTTAGATGCATTTTGTACCTAATCTCATCCAACTAGAAATAATTTTTTGAGGATAACGGAAAAGCTATTACGGACTATTGTTTAATTTGGCGTTAATTACTAACAAACTAATCAAACCTAACATACATGTATTTTATTCTATTTTATTAGACTCTAAGGAAACCTATCGATTTAAAACCATAGTTTCATCGTACATAGGCAGATGCGTCCAACACTATTCAGGTCTACTCTACCTTGTCTATAGACAAATCACATGACCCTTGTATTTGTCCCCGTGATCAATTTGTGAAAATTCAAAAATAATTACGCGCAAATGGCACTAAAAGTAGAAACTGACGGTGACATTGACTTGCATGAAAATTCTCTTGATAACAGGTAAAATGTAGTTCCTGATTTGTGGCTATAAAGTGAATTATATAACTGAAAAAATAATTGACCGAAGGTCATCGCTCAATGGATAGGTTTTGCAACTTGGCAAGTGATATCTATTGACTGAATTAACAATTTTTATTACCGCTGTCCTAAGTTCTGGTCTTGGTTTTAGCGCGGATAGTGAGCTGCTAGGAATGGTGGATGAAGGATCTTTTGGTAAGTGTTGATGTATTTGATGTAACTATAAACAATACCAATAGGCAGGTGTAGACTGACCCACTCGACAGCAGGCAGGTAGCTAACCAATTTTGTTTATGTTGTCATGGTTAATGTTTACTTCTGAACTAAATGCAGCCAGTTTCAGCTTTCCTGTCTTCAATTATATATAATTTGGTCCCCTTATCATTGTCTTGAATACTTAAATATTTGGAGGCTGTCTTATTGAATTAGGGTTAAATTAAATTATGGTTCAATTACAGGTAGCGGTGGGGAAAGACACCAATTAGTTTCACAACATTTTTTGGATCCAAACGAAGAAGACACCAATACTACATACTGTTTTAGAGATATAGGTGAGTAATGCAATACTTTCACATGAAATTATACTACCTAGGTTAATCATAATATTTAATATTTATTTGAAGGAAATGTTGTAGTTTGCAGATTCATATCTATACTAATATTATAAAGAGGAAAGATTTGTTTGTATTGAATAGGCTCCAAAAACCTGGACCGATTTAAAAAACTCTTTCACCAATGGACAGCCACATTAAAGGGAACTATGTATGTGAAACCATGCAGAACAGCTAGTAATAAATAAAATTTAATTAATAGTATCTAATTATAGTTATAATAAAAATAAATATGTTTAAAACATATCTTCAACATGTTTAGCTAAGATATTGCATTTCTAGAAGTACCTACCCACATTTCACCAGTGTAAGTTTGGACGACTAGACATGACAGAGGTAGTGAGCACATGATGCTATTATATGTATACCTTTGAACCTACCTGCTGGTTTCCTTATGGTGTTTTCCTCCTACACTGAACAGTACAGTTTTGTCACTGATAAACATGTATGTAAGTTTTTATATTATGAAGGTACACTTGTATAATAATCATGTTTTACAATGTTTCAGCAGGGGCTGTGACTTATAAATTAGTACAAATGCCAGGCGAAGAGACAACAAATAATATATCATCAAATTCACCAACAAATTGTAAGTTATTATTTCCTCAAGTTAAATTGGATGCCATTATAGTAAGAATAAGCAAGAAAGCCTCCTCACTGCTTACAGTCGATCATTGAAATGCTTCACAAAGTATAGAAGATTAAATTTCGTTACTATACTTATCTTTTCAGGGTGCAATTTAATGTTCTATGAGTATGTTAATTACTTAATAGAGGAATACATTATGAAAACCCAAAAACAACACTTAGGTATATATTTTTTATATTGAAAATGTGTCAAATTCGGGTGACATTTGGTGGTAAATGATCATCATCCTCCATGGATATATGTAACACCAAAGTTACCTACTTAATTTCTGCTTTCTAATATTTTTTTATTCTACAAGACAACTTGACTGACTGAAAAAAGCAAAAATGAAGGAAAACATAACACCTGTTTGTACCTATGACAATGTAATGAATGAATAAATGATTATGATTGTCATTTTTTTTTGTACCACCATCTTATGAGTATGTTTTGGGAAAAGAAAAATGCACTGGTTGTAAGTGGATTATTTCAGATATGTCTCTACCCTCTTGAGATGAAATTGATAAAAATCAAGCTCACTCTTAAATAGATCAACATCAGCCAATTTAATATCTACCTATTACTCATATATAGCAGGAGTAAAAATAACATAAAAGTCAATTTTTATTTCAGCTATGCCAAACGCAGAATACTATGTGATAAGTGAACCTGTTGAGGTCTATGGAAACACAGCCGGTCAAAAGAAAGTCATCCGTAAAAATCCTTTGCAAGCCAAAGCTGTCACTGCTAAAAAGGTGTGTAATATCTGTTCAACCCTTCATGAATGAAATTCTCATCCTACTAATATTATAAATGCGAAAGTTTATATGTATGGATGTTTGTTCCTCTTTCACGCAAAAACTACTGAACAGATTTTGATGAAACTATACAGTTATATAGCTTATACATCAGAATAACACACAGGCTATATTTTAACCCGGTGAAACTGTGGGGCGCTGCTAGTATTTTTTCACATAGAAGATTTACTTATTTTAGCTAATTGGTTGATAAGATATCATCATCATAAAATCAACCCCTAACAGCTCAGTGTTGAGCTATGAGCTCAGTGTTGAGCTATGGGTTTTCCTCACACATAGGAAAGTATTGGCCATAATCTTCCACACGAGCCTACAGCAGACTGGGAGATGGTGTTAAGCTAGCGGCAACCACAACACGGAGGGTCGGAGGCGCCAGTGATGTGATGCCATTAGGCAGTCACCCATGCTGACTGACCACTAGCACCACTGACTAGCTGGAACATGGTTGAATCTGTGAGATTGTTAGACCTATGTTACAAACACCTACACAATTATTACAACTACAATTTGTATTATTATAGCGTGATGATAAACGACGTGCTACACACAACGAAGTGGAAAGGCGACGTCGGGATAAAATTAATAATTGGATCTCCAAACTGGCTGCTTTAGTACCAAATTCTGGTCTCCCAGATACGGCCAGCAAAGGCGGCATCCTTGCGAAAGCCTGCGACTACATCACAGACCTCACTGAAAAACAAAAAAGGTTAGCGCTCAATAACATCAGCTGAAAGAAGTCCGTTGATATTATCATATATTTTGTTTACTATCATACAGTATCTCTCTCTGGTTATGTTGGTTTAACGTAGATCGAAATGTTATATTTACATTGACAGGCCTGTTGGCACAGACAAAAGTAGAAGTCGGGGATCGCAAAATCGCTTCCCGCCGAGGGCCAACATATTTAAGAACCACAGGTTCTGCCTACTTTGGGATTAAATAGCGTATTTATTACTGTCAAGGGCTAGTTTCTCTTGCAAGACCAGACACCAGTGATGTGTCTTTTTTATTGAATTAGTAGGTAGGTACTATAGTAAAACACTCATAGAACACATTTCTAAATGGACTGATACCTCAAGTCTACTGTATGCATTTATTTATTATATACTATATTTATTATTTATTTATTATATTATTTATTATATTTATAGAAAACCAACAGCTTCTTACAAACAGTAAACAATCTTTAAACAAAACAATAAATGTTCATAAAGTTCTTATTTTAATAGGTTTTTTATACTCTTGTGTGATTTCAGGCTTGAGAAACTGGAAGTAGATAATGAAAAACTTGTACTAGAAATATTGAGACTCAACCAAGAACTGACTGAGTTAAGAAAAGAAAACTCCTCAATGAGAAGCCAACTCGCTGACAACTGTATAGTGGTGAATCAAAGATCAAAGGGACAGAAGTCTTAGCTGAGGAAAACACGGACTAAAGTGTGAACTAAAAGGTGCTGACAGTGTTTAGTACTGTGAAGTGTTTTATTGTTAATGTTAAAAAGGGAAGGCCTAGTGTAGCTAGCTAGTAGCTAGTCCTAAATATGTATGTAAGTTTTTGCTAAACTTATTGGTACATGCTAGGATATCACTGCTCAGGTGTCGATCATTCATTATAAAATCTGATAACACAATCAACACCTCAAAAATGGCGGAAAAATGTGAAACTTGGTTGAAGATTTCGCGTTTTCACCGTAAGAGCGCGCTCGAACGGACTTAGTAGGAACCTAGTCGTGTCATGTAAACACGTGAGTCGAGTGTTCTCTGACGCCCGGCAGATCACTGGATCAGAATGATGGTACAGCAAAAACGCGAACCATATACATATATCAAGTGGAGATAATTTCCCTGTGATATTGTATGTTATCGTTATCTAGTTTTATAAATGATCGAAGGTACATATTGGTGGCCAGTTTTTAACTACGACAGCGAGTAAATCGCGTCCATACGGAATTTGTTGTGAGGTCATAATGCCTAGGATTATGGATAAATATGAAATAATTGGTTCAGTAGTTATGGTTGTATGAGGTAACAAACTAACATACCTACTTAGCCTTCGAGGTCAGAAGTCTTCAATTTGGCTTTGTGGTAGTCTAGTAAATACCTTTGGCACGTTGATGGGTTGCACATGAAGTAGAAAAGTAATCAAATTTTGTGAATGCGAACATCTTATGAATAAAGTAAATGGGCCTAACATGGAATAAAAAGCCTTTGTACCTTTCTAAGTTATGATGAACCACAAAATAGATATTGCTGGGGATAAGGAAATAACTTTAATGTTACATCACAAGTGAGCAATTCATTTCGAAGCTAATTAAGTGACCTTTTAGCATACTACATACAAGTATCAAGTATGTTTACTCAAATGTAAGTAATGCCTAATAATTAGGCGGTCTTTGATATAATATACAGTCGAGATTAGGTATCTAATTTATTTTTATGTCATACCCATTTGCAGTACTTACAGAATTCCACAAAAAATGTAGTGTATAAATAAATCTCATTCTATTATTTATTAGATCATGTGCTTATGGGTCCAACCGTTCAATAAAATTGTAAAAAGTAAGGAATATAGTAGCCTCATACCAAGTTATTATTATTTAGTTCTATTTAAGTATTTGATATAAGGTAATAATGTATATTCGTTTTCAACACACTTGCTCATAAAGTGGCTCTAATTTCACTGCAATTAGGCACATAATGACACCTATAATCAAACTGAGACTTTTTGTTTGCTATTATTCACTAGTGAGTTATAGATTTTTTTTTTCAATTTTGTTGCTAGAGTTGCTTTGTTCTTAAAAAAGTTTCGATACAAAAAAGATCGTATTCAATCGTACTAATAAATTAATACACAAATATGGCTTGCTCATTTCATGCAACTTCGTATTTAAATAGATCATTTCAACTTGTACGTGTTTAATAAACAAAACTTTCACTCAAATATAACTTTGGTTTTCTCTGTAAAAACTTTAAATACCCCATTTTGTACGTGGCTAAAACGCTATCCACGACAAACCAAAGAAAAAGAAACCTAATTTTTTTAGTCCATGGCCGATCGCCATTGTAAGATGCGAGCGCATAGGAAAACGAGGCTGTATGGGCCTAGATCCTTTTGCCTTTTCCAAATTATATAAATAAAAAATTGGAAAACCAATTAATTTTCCCCGCCATTGCGAATGATTATTTTAAAATGATTTTTTAGTATTATTTATTCACAAGTGTGTTGAAAAACGTCGTATGATACACGTGTGTATTGATGATTACCGTCCTCGGCTCTCTTATGACCCTCGCCTACGGCTCGGGTCTCAATGGCGCCTCAGCGGTAATCACCAACTTTACTCACTTGTACCATAATGTACTATTTTAATTATCTATCATAAATCGGCTATGTGATTGGTTTTTACAATACAAAACTGCATTTAATTAAAACGTTTACTTTTGCACATGTACATTCATGAAATTTCATACAGTATCAAGATCCTTTTTGTATTTTTTTTAATTCCAATCTAGAAATCCTTGAAATAAATATAATCAAGTGTTGTTGTTTTATATCTCGTTTTATTGAACACATATTTATAAAATGTTAACACCGTTTCAGAAAACTGATTACATTAGCCCACTTTGGACTAGTATATAAGCTTAACTGGGATGCTTTCTTTCGGATGATAGTATGATGATCCTTTGCAACATTTAATAAAGCTTGGTTCCTTTATATAGCACTGAACAGAATCTAATTACTACCAATATATCATGGGATTCATAGGCCACATGCCATGAAACACTGAATATTAAACATCTCCACCCAAAGGCCAATAAACAATTAAAGAAAAAAAAAAACATCTCCACCAAAACCATCGTAACCTAACCTAACAGTTGAATTATACCTCTGCATCTGCTACGATTATAGGTAAAGAAATGTTTTTACTGTTTCCGACCAAGTTAGACACGGCCTCAAACAAATTATTCTCTTTCGAACCATTTGATTCAAACATATCAAGAACTTCTATAATTGGCAAAGACACTTCTGCATGGTGTTCTAAGACGCTGGTATTATTTTTAGCATTCTTATTTTTGTTTGCAACAGTTGAATCAAGCATTTCTGTTTCTTCTACTAATGTGGGTAAACTAATTTCTTTATCTTTCTCTAAGAAGCAGTTGTTTCCATTAGTTGAAGGTATTTCAATTGTGACATTAAAACCGTCTACCGTATCTATATTTGCTTCAACAGTAGGTACGGAAACTACTTTATCATTTTCTGCAATTTCGGTATTACCGTCAGATTTTTGTTTAGCTTTTCTAGCGTTTGAGTCCAACCAGCTCTTTTTTATTATTGCAGGTACAGAAATTACTCTATTTTTTCCGACGATGTTAATAGATAAGTCGGTTTCCTTCCTCAGATCTATAGTTGGACATTTTTTTATATGACTCATATATATGTAATGCCTTACAAATTTCTTACCGCAACGCTCACATTCATAGTGAGTTTCAGCTGAAATGAAATAATAGTGTTAGTCGAGATTTAACCAGTTTTCTTCACGAGGGAGATAAGAAAGTCAATGGACAAACTCATTTCTCCTGCCAAGAAAATAATTCTATGTTTAATGCCGTACACATGATCAACTTATATCTAAGTCTGTAAGTAGTAAGATAAGCTATGTGCCTTAAATTGCTCTTGTAAATCGTAGCAAATGTGTAGTATAGATACTCGTATCAGAGAGCAGTGATAGCCTTACGGTTAAGAGACTGCTTCACATGATGAAAATCATTGAGGCTCGGGTTCGAATCCTGGCATGTACCAATGAGTTTTTCAAAACTTACGTACATATTTATCACTAGCTCGACGGTGAAGGAAAACATCGTGAGGAAACTCGTAGGTCCCAGAATTAATTCCGAGACATGTGTAAACAGACCTAGTCCCATGGGCTCACCACCTATCACGTTTAGGAGTCCAAAGAATTTCTCGTGAAAAGTGGGTATATCCAGAAATGGAATACCGCTGCCTACCCCCTCGGGGATATAAGGCGTGAGATCTTTTTTTTTTTAATTCTATACTCGTATCTATAAAAACTACAATATTTAGTTGTTTCACTTATGAATGGCGTACAGAGATACGGTAAGCACGAGAATACAAGAGATAGCTTGAATGTTATGTGTCGTCCGGAACATTCAGAGACACAAAGAGGTGTCAATTAACAACTGTTGCAAGTCAATCTTCCGATAGGCAAGCTTATCTACCAAGTTTAAGTATACATTTAAAATGTTACAACTTTTGTAAGAGAATCTTCAAATACGCTATCGTATCTACCATGTAAAGACGTTTAAAATGGATTTACTCTTAATATAATTGACATTAACCTGTATGGCGTTTCATGTGTAAGTTTAGTGCGTCCCGTCGTGCAAATCTGTTTTCACAGACCTCACATTGATAAGGACGAATGCCCAAGTGCGATCTGTAAGAAAATAATTACACTTTAAAATCTTAATCTATCCTAAGTATAAAAATGTAGAATTCAGTGGTGACACAAAGTAGGAAAAGATTATGACAGTATTTCTCATATTTGAGACACTTCGATATAATATAATATTAATACCTCATTATAGTAATCAATGGGATTACGGCCCAAACTATTCAGACCATTTTACTACTACCTACAGGTCCCAGAGCGTGTTCAATTTACGGACAAGAGGCCAGTTGCCTCTTAACCAAAGAAACAAGAATCTTCTAAGCCGATTCGTCTAAACACGCCTCTACGCGAATGTAGTTACTCAGCGTGGCTTTTTATGCATATTTGAGCGTCCGTGTCGCGTCTCGGTTTTAGAGGATTTTTATTTCTTAAGTTGGTTCTTTTTTTTGTCAGTTTATGGTTTGGCTCTTAGACCTTTTAAAACAAGTGTTTATATAATATACTGCTCTTAAGTAAATGGCTCTGCTTCAGACTAAGCACAAAAACACAAAGTCCCTATATTCCCTTTTTGCCATCCGACAGTATGTTCGCATGAAGACTACATTGTGACTTTATGGTAATCTAAATAATATGTTCAACCCACCTATTTTAACGAATTTTCCATTCTTCACACTTTGAGACACTTGTCACATAATATACTTTCACAATTATGAAAAAAAAAACTCGAAATACACATGAAAACGAAAATATTACAAAAAGCATGACGGGGGTTATTAGAAAACAGGTTCTAAAGTTTGCCACTTGCCGTCACTTTCTTGGCAATAATGTTAAAAAGCGACATCTATTCTGTTTTAAACAGTGTCCATAACTATAATGTTAAAAAGCGACATCTGTTTTAAACAGTGTCTATAACTTTAAAGACTGCTTTATAATGTTTTGTTGACCGGGCATCTTTCTTTGGATTCCCGCCAAAAACTCATCCTTACGAATAAGTTAATACTAATGTGTTACGTGTGTGGACTATTACCTCAAATGCGTGGTCAAATTGTACTTAGTGTAGAATCCTTTGCCACACTCGTTGCAAAAGAACATATATTTTTTGGCATGCCGCAACATGTGCAATTGTAGATTGCTGCTCGTCGTGCTCACCGCGCCGCATATGGTACACACAAACGTCTGAAAAATTACACCTTATTCAGTAATTTTATGTCATTTTGAAAAAACTTCTCAAGCAGGAGCGGCTGCTATATCCGCGGAAGTAATAAAGAGGCGAAGGCGAAGTCTGAGTGGTTGTTATATGTTTGTACCGGTGCGGTCGCTGTTGAGACGATGGGTCCTAGGGGCCCAGAGGCTAAAGCTTTTGTTAAAGATCTTTCAGCGCGTCTCATCGAGGCAACCCGTGACCCAAGGGCTGGCAGCTATTTTTGCCAAAAACAAGATTGGCAATACAAAGAGGGAACACTGCCAGCTTATTGGGAACCCTGCCTCGGTGTGATGCGTTGGAACTGTTGGAAGACGTATTTTATTTATAATTAAATAAATGAAAATAAAATAAATAAATTATTATTAATAATTCGAAGTTATTTATGATTATGCGATTATTATTATTATGCATGACAATAAATGCTACTGAATTTGTGTTTTAATTCAGTAATTGGTTTTCAGAATGAACTATTTACACAGGTCTAAGAATTTATTATGATGCCAGAGTGTGACCACCCCGGTTCGGCGGCAGGCTCACCAACTACCACGATTAGGGGTCCATAAAATATACTGGCGTAAAGTGGTGAATTCCATGAATGGAATACCTCTACCGACCACCTCGGCCACAAGGCGTGAACGTATAGCTATAAAGAAATCTGCAGTAGGTCTAGAGAGTAAAAAGAGTAAAATTAAACGCAGTAGTACGCACTTTTTTAGGAGGATCTGAGGCTCTTTTTCGTGTGTGGGTGGTCATGTGCATTGTGAGACCACTTCTAGTAGCAAACTTTAACGAACACAGATCACATCTGAAAAATTTTCCAGCTTCCTGAAATAATAAAGAACAGTATACATATTAGTGCAAACACACTGGCGAAAAGTGGGTGGGTTCCAGGAATGTAAACCTTGCCCAATAATCAAATTATTATAATAGTTGCTTGGTCAATTAGTTTGTCTTTAAAAGAAAAAGTACCCTGGATGTTGACCCAGCTACTCAGCTATCACCACAACAAATTTCATCAAAATTCGTCCAGTATTTTTTGCCTAATGCGTGCACAGACAGACAGACAAAAATTTAAAAAATTTGGTGTTTTTGTATCTACATCGATATCTACATAACGCTGAAATTTTCAAAAATATTTCATGTACAGACAGTCTCGTTACAGTTTTATTACATAATAAAATAAAAAAGTAATCTCACTCCTTTTATCCCCGAGGGGGTAGGCAGAGGTATTGCATTTCTGGAAATATAATATAAACATGATAGGTGGTGATTTATTGACTGTTAGTGTAATTCTTATTACCTACAGAATAAAATACATTTTAATTCTCATCGCCGAACCTGCGGGTTTCCTCTCGATGTTTTCTTTCACCGTCGACCTAGTGATTAATATGTGCGTAAGTTTTATTATATGTACCTATAGATAAATTTTATTATGAGTTGGTCTTACCTCATGTTGAATTTTTTTATGCCTCATTAAACTTGATCGGTCGTGGTATACTTTCCCACAAATATCACATACTGTTTCCTTGTAAGTACGTTTGGTGCGAGGTAGTTTTATTTTATGAAGTCTACTCAAATGTATTTTCAAAGCTTTCTCACTGTCGAATTTTTTATCGCAAGTTTTACATAAAAAGTTCAACAAATCATACTTGATATCACTATCATCAACTATTTTAGGCTTTTGCAAAGATATTTTAGTTTTGTGAACTATACTAAAATGCAAATTTAATCCTCTTGCACTGATATATTTCGTATCACATAATTTACACTTAAAGTTTGATATATCATACATGATTTCAGATTCTTTATTTTCAGTAGGTTGAGTCTTATGTACAATTTCTTTCGATTCCTTATTTTTAATATCTTCACTGACATGATCTTCAGCATCTTTGTAATAGAAATCTTCAAAAAATTCTACATCTCTTTTGACATCTACATAATTTTCTATGCAATGTCCATTAGGTTCGTTTGAATTACTATTTCCATAGTCAATATCTAGATTTTCCCCAAATATTATATTATTGATCGTAGGAGTAGATGGCCCCGAGCCACCCGATACAACTGTAATTTATAGATTACCAATTTATCTCTACTATATAAAAATAAGTCAGGTTTTCCTTCCTGACGCTATAACTCCAGAACGCACGAACCGATTTCCACGGTTTTGCATTCGTTGGAAAGGTCTCGGGCTCCGTGAGGTTTATAGCAAAGAAAATTCAGGAAAAATTTCAACAGAAAAGCGGGAAAATCTTATAATATAAGCATTGCACCCGTGCGAAGCCGGGGCGGGTCGCTAGTTAGTTTTTAAAATCATATACAATTTTATCACTTAGACTTTCCACTCGAACAAGCTTTACATTAAACAAATCAATATTTATTTATTATACAACCACATTATATAATATACTAGCAGCGCACCGCGATTTCACCCGCGTAGTTCTCGTTCCCGAGGGAATACGGGGATAAAATATAGCCTATGTGTCATTCTGATGTGTAAGCTATATACCTGTAAAGTTTAATCAAAATCTGTTCCGTAGTTTTTGGGTGAAAGAAGAAGAAACATCTATACATCCATACATACAAACTTTTTTAATAATATAAGTAGGATGTACACATCTTGGAATTAATAGTTAACTAAGTAATAGTAATTCGTGTTACATAACTTTGAATATAGACATTTCATCGCATAAGTATTTTCAAAATAAATAAAATTATTTTATTACCTCGAGGAGTAACAAGCAAGTCATCCAAACAATATTCTTGATTATCTTCATTTTGCAATGCCTTTTCTAAATTTCTATCAATAGTGCACTTAGTTTCTTCTTTTTTTGGAATGTCATCATTACGAATTTCTTTGTAAATTTCATCATTTTCGATATAAAATTTATTATATTTTGGTGTTTCAGTTTTAATTTCAAGAACTGTGTCTATAGCTTTAGAAATTTCTTGTTCATTAATAAGTGAATCTAGGATTATGGGTTCAATACTTGATTCAATTGTAACTACAGGCTGCAACTGAATGTCATTTTGTAGGATTTTCTTTGCCGTATAATAGTTTAGTTGATGTTGCTCTGCTGTGGGTGCATCATTTAGCTTCGGCGGAGTGTGGCAGCGGTCTTTGTTTTCTGGGCGTGGTGTGGAGAATGGACTGAAACTGCGGTTTTAACATATTTTGAAAGTCTACTTTAAATAACTATAGATTTTACCCGCGGCTTCACTCGCGCATTTTTATTTCACCCCCTTAGGGGTTGAATTTTGCAAAGTCCTTACTTAGTGGATGCCTACACTGTATAAGCTGTCTATGTGCAAAATTTCAAGTCGCTAGACCCAGCGGTTTAGGCTGTGCGTTCATGACCTTCACACATAAATATTTGAATATTCGGTTTGCATTGTTTTTACCTGACTACCTCTGGAGGGTAATACTTATGTAATATAATAAAAAATATTTATATTTTAATGTATTTTATAAAAAATTCTACTGTTTGTTTTTGTTTTTCAAAATTAAAGGGCAAAGTTAAATCTGTGATTTATCGTAGTAATTTTTGCCAATTCACTAGGGACTTGGATATCAAATGATTTGATTAAGTACTTTCAACTGAAGACAGATGATTAGTTACAAAATCGAGATTACATTTCTTGATTTGTAAATATTGTCAACTAGCAGCCGCGTAATTCCCGTTCCCGTCGGAATACTGGGATAAGATATAGTCAATGTGTTATTCTGATGTATAAGGTATATAACTGTAAAGTTTCATCGAAATAGGTTCAGTAGTTTTTGCGTAAAGGAGGAACAAACATCCATCCATACAAACTTTCGCATTTATAATATTAGTAGGATAGTATTATTAATGCTTAGACAGTACCTGAAGTCCAACCGAAAATCTGTGTCAATAGATGCGTCGTCCTGAAGCCAATGAGAATCAAGCGAATCATCGAGCACATCCGCCTCTTCCTCAATAACTTCGCGGATGATACGCGCCTCAGTGTCAGGAATGTCATTCGCCTTAAAGATATCCGTCATAAAGTTGCGAATGCTTGTGCATGTTGACTCTGCAAAGTTATTGAATGATGAAAACAAAATTTCATACAGAATTATGAGGATGAAGTAAAGTGCTAAGGCTCGAAGCTTTTTTTTTATGGAAGTAAAAGGGATTATAACAATAATAATAATCTCACGCCTAGGGGGTTGGCAGAGGTATTCTATTTCTGGATATAACCACTTTTCACGAGATATTGTTTGGACCCCTTAATGTGATAGGTGGTGAGCCCATCGCCGGACCGGGTTTTTACAAATGTCTCAGAATTAATTCTGGGACCTGCAGGTTTCCTGGCGATGTTTTAATTCACCGTCGAGCTAGTGACGAAAATGTACTAAAGTTTTAAAAACTCATTGGTATGGATTCGAACCCGAGCCTCACTGATTATCATCATGTGAAGCAGGCTCTTTAACTGTAAGGCTACCACTGCTCTTATCTATCTCTTTGGATGATAATAATATAACTGTTTAAATAATGTTTAATTTGTCAGGCAAGCAAAATTTAAGCCAACAAAAGAACATATTAAGGTCTAGTCTACGGGTCTAGTAACACAATTTTCATGAATAATCATTACCATTATCATCATCTTTATTGTTCCTATGAAGTGGAGTGCTGTTGCCACTCAGCAAGGGGAATCTGTAAAATTAAATAGAACACATTTACTTATATATCAATTCGTAAAAGAAAGCAAAATGAAACATCTATCATCATCATAAGCCTACTGCTGAATTTATGCTCTTTCCTCACAATTAAGTGTTAACTATAATAATTTAAAATTTTAAAGTAAATGTTATTGAAATTCAGGAGTCACTTTTGTTTAAAAAAAATGTGTTCAATTAATACACTACCTATATTTAAAATAAGCACAGAATTTCATATGATACTATGTGACAAAGATATATTATACCTGTGTGCATAATGGGATTTGCAAAAATGACAAACTTCAATTTAAACTTTTATACCCCATTTCAACCATTCAGGGAATGAACTTTCTAATCCTTTTTAACTACCAAACTTCTAGCATCCGCAATCCTTTTTAGGTGTTTAGCTCTAACACTTACACAATACAGTAAGGTATGTATTTTTTTAAATTTGCTAACATCATAATCATCATCAACTTGTAACAGCCCACTGCTCAGCTAAGGGTCTTTCTTCGCACATGAGAAAGCATTAATATTAAATAAATTTGCACATACTTATTTGATAATAAAAAAAATATATATATTACAGTACCTGAATGTAATGGAATCATCTTTGTTCTTAATAAAAGTGCAAAAATCCAAATCATCACCCGCTTCTTTCAATGCTTGGTAGTTACTGAACCTCTTGTCAGAATTTCGGCACATTTTTTTAAAATTACAGGCAAGTTTCATCTTGAGGTAACAATCTTTACAGAGTTGGAATGAAAAGGCATCATTCCGTTTTACCTGGTAATTTAAAAAGAATATTGGAATCTTATTGTTATATTAATATTTAACTTTAATAGTGAGGTAATATAGCCTATAGATGTATAGGTAACCTACCTTATAAGCTAACACAGTGAAAAATAAATATTGAAAACAATAAATGATCTATGTGACCTCTATATTGATTGTGTCAACTTTGGTACTATATTTGAAGCTGGTACAGTTCTCTGAAATCACAGTGATGGTGTCGAACAGCGGTTGCGACACATGCACCACCTATCAACGCTGTCTATTCCCATGTAAGTACATCTTAAAAATATTTTTATCTTCCCAGATAAGAACAGTGTTCGAGATTTAGGTTTTACAGGAAAGTGAATAGGATACGACAGTTATTTAAATAATGTTGTAACATGAGGGCAACATTTTCTGTACTTCTAACTTTAAAAACATTGGTCGTTTATTACTATTTGAGATGTAGAATTTGATAATACATTTATCAAGTGATTCATATTGAAAGGTAAAGCAAATTAATCAAATAATCACCTGCAAGCCAGTAGAGTACACAAACAATCTTCTGTTCTTTTCTGTGTATTGCAAGAGGTCTGTAGGCTCGTCATACTTTATCAAACAGCCTCTGCAGAATCCCTCCATATTTTAGAATTAACAACTCATCTAAGACTTAAATAAATACTACAGAGAAGACGAAGAATAACAGAAACAACCACAGCCGCAATAACAATATGTCAAATGCAGTCAATAAACAAGACCAAAGAGTATGAACAACTTGAACAAGACAACCAACACAGAACAGGGGGCCAATTCTACTAAGATCTCGTGCGCACTAGCGATTTAAGTTGGCCGATAGTTCAGTTGCAATCGTACAACGATTATGCTCAAACTGTCGCTCGATAGTTTAGTCTCGTGGTGGTGCGCGCACTACACGATTGAATTCGGCCGACGACCATTTGTAGTCGAGCAGGCAGACTGAAAATGATTGCTAAATCAGTAGTAATATGTGCAATTTTAGCAAGGAGAATAAAAATAAAAAAAAGAAAATGTAATCAGTTTTGGGTTCATCCATTGAATAGTGATAGATTAACACATGGAAAATTTTATACCCGCCATCATAAACTATTAAATTTTCCAAATAAATTTTTCGACTATTATAGAATGAGTTTACAAAGTTTTGAAGAGCTAGTGTCTATCGTCGGGCCACTAATAAAAAAAGAAGATACACGGCTACGCCTTGCTGTTCCTGTGGAGGAGAGACTAAGCGTGACGTTAAGGTAAGTAACAAAACAGTTTGTATAGGTACCTAGTAGTTTTTTTTTATTATCTCTTAATTGAAAATTACAAATTTTGATACAAACAACACTAAGTAATAAGTAATGACCATCATCAAGTAATTATAATTTATTTCCTTTTTTTAGTCTCCACGTACTTGTTACAAATCAAACAGGTTTTGTGGAGAAGGGGTAAAACTGGACAAGTACGACTGAGCCGTGTCACTAGAATAGCCATCTCTGGAATGACCTGGTTGTGGATTTTGTACTGGATTTAGATAGGCTTGTGACTGTGACTTATCTCTGGAATGACCTGATTGTTGATTTTCTTCTGGATTTAAACTTGTCTGCATATTAGGAGGAACTATATGGAAGGTCTGTTGTAAATTAAAATTCTGTTGCCTTAAGTTTCTGATTTGTTTGAAAACTGACAAAATTTGTATTTTTGCTTCCAACTTCTCATCTGCAGATAGTTCTCTTAACGAAGGAACAATAGACATGGCAAAGTTATAATCTTCATCCGCTTCAGTATTCTTCAATGCATTTAATAATGCTTCGTCGACTTCCGAGTTTGATGTGGTTTTATTTATTTTTCTCTTTCTTGGCGTGTATGTTCCTGTTTGTCTGAGAATGACTTCCGTATTATCCTCCGTATCATCGTCTGGATCTGTAGTCGTCGTCAAATCAATATTGCTTTCTGTGGGCCTCGATTGAACAGACGGCAAAAGAAATAGTAAATGTTGGAAATAAATGTACTCGCGTCTATTTTTGGCAGCTTGACCAGATTTTACATTTTTCTGTGCATTAAGTTCTCTTTTGAAACAAGTTCTCAAATTTAACCATTTTTTTTGCACCTCATGACCTGAAACAATTAAAGAAATAATGTTGTTATTGTTATTATTTACAGATATTTAGCCACAGGAAGCAGTTTTCACGTACTATCCGATGATTACCATCTTGGCGTTACTACAATAAGAGAAATCGTACTGGATACATGTGAACAGCTGTGGACCGCTCTTCAACCCTTATACATGGCTAACAAACAAAAAGAGGACTGGATTCAAATTGCAGATGAATTTTATCAGCGAACAAATTTCCCAAACGTAATAGGAGCAATTGATGGCAAACATATCCGAATGGTTAAACCACAGCATTCCGGATCTTCATTTTATAATTATAAAAAGTTTTTTTCCTGCGTATTAATGGCGTGGACTGACGCAGACTATAAATTTGTATCTATTGATGTGGGAGCGTTTGGTACCTCAAGCGATTCAGACATATTTCAATCATCTAATATGGGTAAACGACTAATAGCCAATCAACTAGATATTCCAGACGGAAGACATCTTCCTAATGACGAAAACGGAAGGGTTATCCCATTTTATGTGGTTGGTGATGAAGCGTTCAGACTTTCAAGCAAAATTTTACGGCCGTATGCAAAAAGAAATTTGAACTATACGAAACGAATTTTCAATTACCGACACACTAGAGCGCGTCGGATTGTTGAATGTACTTTTGGAATTTTAGCCAATAAATGGCGTGTTTTTCACAGGCCAATTGATGTAAATATAGATTTCTGTGTACAAATAATAAAAGCGTGTTGTATCTTACACAATTACGTTCGTGTTAAAGATGGAATCCGAATTCAAGATACGTTTTATGAGTGTCCCTTGTCTAACTTTAGAACAAGGACTAACATGAGTGGTGTTTCTAATAACATGAGTGGGTTGAATGTTCGACAATATCTATCATCATACTTTGTTACTCCACAGGGCAGTGTTCCATTTCAATATGATAAAGTGTAAATATAATATAATGTGTCTAAACGTTAAATAAATACAATTTGATTACTTACCTTGTTTTCTTCTTTCTTCACTAGTGAGTTCCAACCAGTTTGGTATAACTGCCTCGCAAACATCTTCCCATAATGATTTTTTCAAATTGGCGTCAGCGTATTCCTTAAGAGATTTTTTATACAAAGCCGGCCGCTTCTCTACTTCTTCGATTAATTTCGTAATTTCTGCACTCGATATCAATGCCATTGTGTACCTAATCGTCACCTATCTCCCGCACTACGAATCGAATCGACTGACAAGTGCGCGCACGCACATACTGCGTCATACTGACTGTGCGATCGGTCGACAGTCGAGCGACAGTTTAGTTGAATGTAATACGCACACTCGCATATAACTTCATGCACATAAGCAATCGGCCGATAGTTGTTTGATAGTTTGATCGAATAGGGATCAGGCAGTCTGATTCGATAGTTTGGTCGTACAACTATTAATCTTCAAGTGCGCACGCTGCCATATAACTCTATACTGATCCTCTGACCGATCAAACTATCGGCCAACTTAAAATCGCTGGTGCGCACAAGCTCTAAATGTCAACGGTTACAGTTGGATGACAATGACAATGACATGGCCAGTCGATGGTGTTGTTTGCTTTGAAAAGTGTCAAAATAACACCATTAACTGACCAAGACCGTTGACATTTAGTAGAATTGGCCCCCAGACTAGTCTTGGGTAGTTCACCTAGTTCGAAAGAGCGCTCTTTTAGGTGAACTATGCGAACTAGTTCGTCCACAGTCTCGCTCTTAGTTCTTTTATATATTTGTATTTTTCTGACGTCTCCGCTCTATTATTGAGTGGCGCTGCATGGCTAACCCGCTAATTCTTTTTTACTCTTGTCACTCTTACGCGAGCTTCTTATTAAATCTATAGTTAAAGTTTTTATCAATTACAATTTTTTTTTTTGGAAAACATTTCTTTATTGAACTATCTCCATACATAAAAAAAATAAAAAACGAACTAAATGAACGAACTAGTTCGCGGTAGGACTAATAAAAATCTAAAATAATCACAACACTATTTTCGATTTAATACCGATTTTTCGGTTATATGCATAAGTAGGGCATCCCTAATAAAGTTGACAGGTGACAATGGGTTCGATTCTGCATTACAGCGCACACGTACAAACTTATTTTAGTTTAGCCCTGTCATTTTCTTTTTCATAGAGAAGTAAAAAAGAGACGAGTGATATTTAGTCCTGTCAAATTAAAATTAGTCCTGTCAACTAAGGCATTTCATAACGTGTTTAGTGCATAAGTAAATAAGTCACGACTAAAATACCGCCTCTGACAGGACTAAATTCGGTAGGTTATCTTCTATCCCTTTTCTTTTTGAGAGGTAAAATAAAGACAGGAATAAACTAAAATAAGTTTAGTCGCTGTAATGCAGAATCGAACCCAATACTTTTGTAAAATGTGTGAAAGAGATACTAGAGTGGAATGTGACGGATCGCTCAAGAGGGAGTGAGAAATAAGATAAATTCTATAATATGTTGTTTTCTCTGCCTCCCCTACGTCTCTTTAGTTGTACCAAAATTTTGTATGCAATTGGCTGTCTGTCTTCTGATTATTAGTCTGTGGTCGTACCTACCTAACTGAAACAAAACATGAAATAGAAAACCAGAAAACCTATGTAAATATAAAATGCAGAATACTGGTGTTAATTCATATGCTGAGGTAACCATCAACAAGCCTGCTAGAGTGTTACATTGTAGCGATGGAATTATAGAAGAGATAGAGGAAGAAAACGTTGAGGAGTTGCACACAAAGCCCTCCGACGAGGAAAACATCGATCCGGTGGGTGCACATTAATTATTTACGCACATTTCCTTTCTCAGAACTTGCAATTTAAGTTATCGCAAGGAAAAATGGCAAAAATGCATTCGTTGGATTACTTGTATTGCATCCAAGGTCACTTCGTACCTTTGTTTCATTTTATATTGCGTATGATTCATCATTTATGCACAAAATATATTAACAGGCGTGTTTGCTATTGACTGGGTCATGGTTATAAATAAACTTAGTAGTCATTAAATTGTAGTCCCAAATATTATTCTCTGTTTCATTTTTTTTTTACTCAGAAATCTCTGACTTGGGGTCCATGGTTCTCCCACTATGCTTGGAAATCCGGAAGCAAAGTTTTGAATGCAGTGGACTACGCTGGGGAGTCTCTAGCCAGTCTATTTGGCATAACCACACCAAAGTATCAGATTGAAATAGATGAATATGAAAGAATCATGGAAGAGAAGAAGAAAATGGATGAGGAATCTGTTGGCTGGATTAAGAATCAGGGTGGAGATATACCACTAGTATTAAATGAACCAGGAAAGGTTTTGAATGATCCTGCGAATGTTTGAGTTTCTTTTCACAATATAGTAACTTATTATTTTTGGGTAGGTACATCACATACACCACCACATTTTCATGTTTTTTGGGAGTGGTAGAAAATAATAAATCTAATACTTTCTGCTAATAATGTTGGTATCTATTTAAGTACTTATTAATTTATTTTCTATTAAGATTATTTTTTAGGTTTTGTTGTTTAATTTTAATGAAGACTAATAATTTATTTTATGATTTTTAAGGCTAAATAATTACACTATATGATGCTACTTGAAAAACAGATATTGAAGTCAAAGTCATAGTAAAGTTATATAATATGTTTTTCATCTTGTTTGTATGTTTCCAAATGGTGTCTCCTCAAATCACAAAATTAAGATGTTTGATGAATTAATGTTATAATAACTTACAGTACGGCCGTTTTAACTTGGCAGCTCTGAAGTTGCGCAAATGTCTGCGCAATAACATATTTTAGCGACCATTTGGCGGTACGAACGAGGTTTGCGCAGGCGAAGCCTATGTTCAGAGAAGCCAAGTTAAAATGGCCCTACTGTATGTGATTTAGGTGCAGATCACAACTACAGTAACATATCTTTGTAGATGTATAACCATTTTGCTTATAAGATGTGAAATATAATATATATAGTAGAAAATAACAAAAAAAGATGTAAGTATATTAAAGAATATTTTGATAAATGGTTTATTTATTTATTCTTTCATTCACAATCATATTGTATTTGAATATTAATATTTAAACAGTTTTATCATTCATAGATATTTATAACCCTTTTTGAATTATTATTTAGAGAACTTTTACTTATACAATATACATACTTATAGTATAGCCAAAGCTAAGCTATAGATACAACCAATTTGTATCTTTGCCTGGCTTCTTCCTTTGCACTACTGTTAGAAACTAAATCACTACATAGTATAAAACAAAGTCGCTTTCTCTGTCCCCATATTCCTATGTCCCTATATGCTTAAATCTTTAACACTCCGCAACGGATTTTAATGCCGTTTTTTTAATAGATAGATAGAGTGATTGAAGAGAAAGGTTTTAGTATTAGCATTGCATCCGTGCAAAGCCGGGGCGGGCCGCTAGTAAAAGTAGTTCATAAAAACGAGCTATAGCAATGGCTTGAGTTTAAAAGAAACAAATGACCCCAAACTCGAGGGGTTTACGAGTAGACGGTGAACTCACAGACTAAGGGATAAAGGAGTTGCGATAGTCTCCTGGCTACATCATCAGATCAGTTTGGTGGTATTGTATTGTCATCGAACTTACATAAGTATGATAAATTCCAGCTTAATCGGTTGAATATTAATTAATTAAATTAATAACCTAACGCCAGAGGCAGTAGGTAGGTAGAGGTATCCTATTACTGGATATACCCCTTTTTTTTCACGAAAATATTCGACCCCTAAACGTAATAGGTGGTAGGTATCCATCCCCTGATCGGTCTGTTTAGGGGGCGTCCATAAATTACGTGAGGTGTTTAAGGGGGGGAGGGGGTCGAGTCAAATCACATCTAATCTTACGTTGGAGAGAGCGGGGGTCTCGGCAAATATCACGCAATTTTTTTTCTGATAGAAACAAAAAAAAATTATACTATTTTGGTCTATTTAATCCAGATTGTAATATTGATTACTAGTCTTAACTAGTCGTAAATAAAAGGACTACGCAAATTTGTTTTTTTCTTTTTACAATAACAATCCAACGCGTTTACGTAAGAAACTCACATTTTGAAAAATCTCACGTGAGATTCGGGGATGGGGGAGGGGGTTGAATAAAATCTCACGACATCTCACCAGGGGGGGAGGGAGGGGCAGAAAATTTAAAAAAACACCTCACGTAATTTATGGACGCCCCCTTACACATGTCTCAGAATTAATTCTGTGACCTGCGTTTCCTTCACCGTCGAGCTAATGATAAATATGTATGTAAGTTTTTGAAAAACTCATTGCTCATTGCCAGGATTCGAACCCGAGCCTCACTGATTATCATCATGTGAAGCAGGTTCTCTATCCGTAAGCACATGAGTAAAGAAACGGTTAAGTACTCATGTGCCGTAAGGCTATCACTGCTCTTATCGGTTGAATATATCTGCTTCAAAATTGAGTTGCAAGAATCCACCCGTACAAAAGTACATAAAAGCTTGTGTAAAAACAACCCCCACTTGTAACTCTGTATTGTGAGAACCCCAGTAGGTCGTCTTCGCGGATCCTTCATGAAACAGGAAACTTCTTGGTCTGTAGATTTTGTTGTAAGTAGTTCTTTTTAAATATAATAGATGGGTCTTACCGGAGATACTGATCATCACACGTGTACGTTCTCATTAGTGCCACCTACTGGAGTGGTAATGCAAGTGGTAATGTAAGGGGGCTTCGAAACAGTTGAAGTTATTGGGTACGTTTAACAGATGGCGTTGCGTCTACAGCTAGAGTATTTTGCAATTTTTATGCAGTAAATTAAAATGAAACCATAATATTATTTTAGAATACTGCAGCAGTATTCCAAAATAATAATATGGTTAGGTGTCGATTATGATTAAAAAAGGTTACTTGCTACAAATATAACAATAAACTTAATATAAAATTTTGTTTCGTTTTGGTCTAATCCAAAGAGATTTAAATATGCCCTATTATATTTAAATCTCTTTGGTCTAGAAGTCGGATTAAAAAGGAGGTTGGTCATTCAATGCAATGTTGAAGCTGGACTCGCACATCTCACCATGTGTAGGTAGGTACTATGCTTAAAAAGGTCGTATTCCAAAAATGCAATCCTCGTAAACTGAATCTACAAAACTTGTAATAAGACTCAAAGTTTACTCATTGCTACTTCACATTATAAATTACACCCCCATGAAATTCAAAATCGACATAAGCGCCGCTAAACTTATCGACAATTTTAAACTTTAGTTTAATGTAGCTAAAGTTGAAATTTGAATGTGTATTTTTCAAATGTTATTGTTTGCCGGTGTTTAGCATGTGATATGTCGAAATGTAAACGGTTCGGTGTCCGCAGATCAATATGCGTGTTGCGCGAGGGGGTTCACAGTCGTGCGATTGGCCAGCGTGTGTGGGGCGGAGTCGTGTGTGAGGCGGCGCGCGTACACGCGGCTTTGACGCCAAATCGGACATTCCAATTTCCAATCTTGCAATGATTAGACGACAATTCGTATGTTAGTACCTACAACTTAGAAGGCCGGCATTAAACATAGATATTAAAGAGTTTTAGTTGTTATCACTACATAGTATAAAAGAAAGTCGCTTTCTCTGTCCCTATATCCCTATGTAGGCTTACCTAAATCTTTAAAACTAAAAAAAGAGGAAGGTTTTAGTATTAGCATTGCAACTGTGCGAAGCCGGGGCGGTAGCTAGTCTACCTATATTATTTATTATACCTACATGGTCCTTTTAAATAAAGTGCAAATATTGAAATGGTAGATCAATTAATGAACAAGAAACTACCTATTTTTGGCATTGATTTTTATTTTTCATAAGCTACTTTACTAGATACCTAACATCGATTATTACAAAAAAATAAAAAAAACAATCGAACACGCTGTAGGTAGGCAAATAAACAATAGGTACACGCACACTATCCAATCAAAAATTTGCCCACGAAAATAGGTGGGTACCTACCTATCAAAAGAAGCCGACAAAAGCGGCATTTTAGTGCGGTTGTGAGGGTTTATGCTGCATGTTTTAAAACATTTTTTTGTTACAAAATAACAAGAAAATAACTGACCTCCTTTTTTTTATTTATACGTATGTTCTGTTTCTCTAACGTACTCTACTTATTTGTGGCTACCGTTAAAATAGGTATTTAATTTTGCACTTGATTTAAAAGGACCTTAGGGTTTAAAGAAAGAAAATCTGATTGACTGACTGACGCACAGCCGAAACTGCTGCTAGAGACTTAAGATTCCTCTTATCACCTAGACGTCGGATAAGAAAGGATTTTGCAAAATTCCTACCTGAACGGGAAAAAACTGAAATCACACTATCAACCAACAACATAAGTATACCTACTTAAAGCTCTAACCTATACCTACTCACAACATTTTTTAGACGACTATCGACGTCTTTACACCGAATTTTAAAAGAACACCTACCTATAGGTACTGCCGTTATTTTTCCTCAGCTGCGGCAAGCTATTTGTCATTTTCCTACAAGTGTGCTCTATGTAAAATTTGATGAAGTAGGTAGGTTAGTAGGTATACCTTACCTTACTTAAATGTAAGTAGGAGTAGGCACCTACCTACCTACTCGTATAATCTTTAATGTAGAGTAGTGAGTAAATGCCGGGAATTATGCCTGAGCAATCTATTATTTTCTCTTAGTTTTATTTTTTTTATTTTAATTATTTTCTATTAACTCAATAGGTAGGTATGTTATTAGAGGATGGGATAGGAGGGTAAAGGAGACGTTCCATTTTGGGGCTGCACACTGTAAATATAAGATATAAAATATATTTTAATCTCTTTGCTGTACACTAACCTGAAAGCAAAGAGATTAAAATATAATAGGACTTAGAGGGGGCATTGGGAATATTTTCATACAAAACTTTGAAGCATCTTTGAAGCTCAAGTGACATGTCAGTTAGTATGAACGCGAGCTATCATTCGGTCGAAATTGTACTACACTTATTGCACTTTCAATAACATTTGGCTTCAAATTTTTCTCGCTTTGTCCCCTCTTTGCCCTATTATATTTTAATCTCTTTGCCTGAAAGATAGAGATAAATCTGGTGATTATCAGCAGTAGCTCTACTTTCTAACGACGTCAGTTCTCCGACGTCGTCGTGGCTCATCCACCCCCATAAATTGACTGTTTTGCGACCAGATTCATTTTGAGGCACGATATATGGTTTTTCAATCAATTTCTATTATTTCAATCCTATTATTTTTGATAAATGTCACTGTAAAAAATGCAATTATAACAACTTTTAAATAAAGAGTTTTAAGAAAAGAGTTTCATCATCAAAACGTCATGAATACTCTTTTTGTTAGAATCGATGCTACAACTATTAAAAAGTAATATGTACCTAGATATAGAATTTTAGACTTTACTGCACACAGTGTGCTAAAGAATCTAAATTTGAAAACTGATAAACATTTTCAGACCGCGAGTGTACCTTATCTGACGCTGTACACTGACCAGTTGCCATAATTTACGACGAACGCCGTAATTATTAACTAATTCAATAATTCGTTAACATTGCAGGTCATTCCGGACAATATAACTTTTAACAAAAGACACGCGGTGTTGCCAGTCCACGACAAGTTTTCCCCTAAAACGTTGCCATCGGTAAAAAATATTGCAAATTACAATGAGGCGCGTGGTCAAACTCGTTTCAGCAAATGAACTTGAATATCTGGTTTGCGGATTTGGTGAGTGCATTTTATTTTTGCATGGATTTGTTAAACATAATGATTTTCTATGAATTTTATCGTTGAACTAGTTTTAGCTATTTCACGGTGTTTGGATATAAATAAAGAAATAAAAATAATGTTGGTAACGTACCTACGGCAGTAGCAACAAATATTTTTGATGCATTTGATTTTGATCAATAGAAAAATATTGTAAGAATTATATTTGTTTTATCGGTCACAGTTAGTTACATTTCCGAAATCCTAAATGATAGTTAGGTAAGTACGAGATAAATATTATCTACGTACTTGCCTAGGTATCTACAGCCCGTGCAGCCAATAAGAACCAGATGTCGTATTGAAAATATCAAAGAGTTTTTCTTATGGGTTTAGTCCTACATAGTGCCTATAATAAATAAATAATTTAATTTTATCCTTCTTACGACAAATAATTTAAATGAATTAGTAAGGTACCTAAGTAAACTTAGTAGAAAAATGTTAAATGCCAAGTGATACAGTAAAAAATATATGGTTATAACTTAGTTCGCAGAGTTTCAAAATCTTCTAAGATTCTCTGAATCAATTAAAATTGGAAATTTACTTATTGCATAAAAATTAAATCCAGTTCAAAGTCAAAAACGATGAGCAGTAAAATAATTTCAAATAGATACCTACTTGATTAGCTGAAGTTATCCCTCCGGACCAGCTGTACCATTGAGTTTTACCATTGATGGTACAATTGCTACCGACTTGTACCACTTGTACCATTAATGGTACAAGTGGTATCTTATATTTTATTTCAATAAATGATGTGAAGTTTGTGTTGTCTAATTTTGCAAATGCACTGACTTTCTCTACCTACAAGCCTCATTTGCATTTAAAATCAACCCTATCCAGTAAAGAGCAGATGTTCTACTTTTTAACTTGCCAATGCTTTCGCAATGTTGTTTATTAAAAAAATCTTTTGTGGCTATTTAAAAATAAAACTTCCCTTGACAATGCTCCATGCAAATTAGAAGCTTGTCTCGTCTAAAAAGACTTAAACACCACGCCTGCAATTTTGCAAAATTGAACTTAATTACGTTTGAATTCAGTACCCTTTTTTTGCAGGTAGCCAGTTGCAAATAGGTACAGTATTTATGCTAAAATCAGAGTGATAGAATATAGACCTTAACACATAGAATGTAAAGGCTATATTTATTGGTGAGCATCGTTTGGGAAATAGCAATTTGCATAAGCGGCATCGCACACCTTTCCCGCTGATCCCGCTTTGATATTTGACTGACAGTTTTCACTGCATTTGAATATTATTAATTTTGCTAGAGATTGAATAATTCGATTTTAAACATTTTCAGCTATAAGGTAAGAGTAAAAAATAATTTAAAAACACAACATAGAAATAAATATGTGATTTATCATAAGTACCTACTTATTACTTAGGTTGACGTTATAGACATATAGAGCTGAGTTCTACACTGGCTAAAGGTACAAATTTTAACAAAAAATATTTTACATTAATGTTGTATTGGTCCAACTAAGAGTACTTAGTTAAGGTTTATTTTGAGATTAAATCGCTTTGTGCCATAGAGTTTTGGCGAATTAGGTATCTTAGTGATAAAGCTTACTCCACGTTCCCGTGTCATAAAATATTTCAATTTTGACATACTTGATACTTCTGCGATGTTTCCAAATGCTTTCCAACTACGGTTTTCTTTTACATATGAGTAGGCTGGTTAACATAAGGTCAAATAGTAAAAAAATCTACTAGCACTAATAATCAAAATCTACCCTACCATCTATGTAGAGTATCTAGGTCTTACTTAGGTACTTAACCGAATTGACCTAAGGAACTGACTTATTATTTATTTATTGGATTTTTAACGTTTTCTACCTCTGTTCTAATCCCGCATCTGTCTGTACGAAGGGGCTACTTCCGGTGCAAGAGGTGCATAGTTGCATACTGCAGTAATAATAACAATGACTAACCATTAGGAGGGGTGTTTATGCAAAATAGCAATGTGTGTGCCGATTCGCAGGAACCGCGTGTGTCCTGCATATTGTCATAGCAGAAAGTTGCGTGCAAAATGTCGGATATAAATGGTTTGTGATTGAACACAGCTATATCTAATTTTACAGAACTATCAACCTTCTGTTGATGTGGATTTGTTGTTAAAGAAATGGTAGAAATAAATTTGCTCTACATACCTACTCTTAATACAATCGTATCAGCAAATTTGATCGATTTTTGATTTTAGTTAAGTTAGTAAATATACCAATATTGTACACCTAAATATGATAATTATTTTTCATCAAAATCCTATTTGACGAGATTCCGATATAGATACTTAATTTATAACACCAACGTTCAAGCTTTGTTTTCTTTGTTCTGAAAACGTAGTTAATCTGTGAGATAGTCGAGCAAGGACAATATAAAAAGGCATGTAGGAGTTATTTGCCTTTTATAAAGTAAGAAAGTAACCTATAAAGCAAAATGTTACTATGTAGGCACAGCAAATAATAGGAAAAGAATGCTAAAACCAGTTTTATGCGCTGCCATTTTTCAATCAGAAATTTGCAAACCAGTTTCGCAAAACCCTAAACTGCCGGGGGGACACTTAAAACTTTTAATACAAACACAATAGCGAATCTCCGCTCGAACTCGGGGTGGGCACTGTCCACAATAGGCACACTGCCGATTAATACTACACAATGACCGAGGGCCACGTCCGAGAGGTCATATTTAGGTAGAAGGGTTAAGGGTCAGTAAGGGTTATTGGTAAATAGCAGTGAATGTCCAATACGGAGGGAGTGACAGTGGCCGGCAGTTTGGAAAACATGTCGACGATGACGGGTTGGGCAAAATTTATGTGTCTCGTTTGGTTTGCTCTTTGGATTTGCGTCCTGTTAACGTTGTTTTGATTGCCTAAACGTGCCTTCTTTATATGTGATATATTAGTTTAAAACACTGTTTGTAAAAGTATCATTATGGGTTCCCAACACAGTTTTTAGGGTTTCGTATCCAAAGGGTGAAATAGGACCTTATTACTAAGACTCCGGTGTCCGTCTGACCGTCTGTCACCAGGCTGTATCTCATGAACCGTGATAGTTAGACAGTTGAAATTTTCAACGATGATGTATTTCTGTCGCCACTACAACAACAAATACTAAAAAAAAAATCTCACGCATTTCATCCCCGAGGGGGGTAGGCAGAGGTATTCCATTACTGGATATACCCACATTTCACGAGATACATTGGACCCCTAAACGTGATAGTTGGTGAGCCCATCGCCGGACCGGGACTATTTACACATGTCTCAGAATTAATTCTGAGACCTGCGGGTTTCCTCACGATGTTTTTCCTTCACCGTCGAGCTAGTGATAAATATGTACGTAAGTTTTTGAAAAAACTCATTGGTACATGCCAGGATTCGAACCCGAGCCTCATTGATTTTCGGCCGGCTCTTTAACCGTAAAGGCTATCACTGCTCTATAAAATTGTATTTAAGGGGCTCCCATACAAACGGGGGCTCACATATAAACACGTGATTTTTTGCCGATGAATTACAAAATACAATGAATTCAAATAAACTACAGCACAGACAGCAGTTTGGGAGCATCTCTAAATTTTACGTACTTACACAAATCCCACAATGATTTCAATTATACAATCACGACAAAAAGTCAACACTCACAAGGACTCTCGACCATAAAGGCGCAAGATCAAATCGGGAGCGATGGTATCAGCCAAAATAAAGCACTCTGGTGTCACATAAAAATGACGGGACCAAGTGTGAAATTGTTGATGGTATCTCTAGGTTTTGTCTAACCTTTTGATGTAATAAAATATGTTGAAGGGTTCGGTAGGTACTATATTTTTTAAATGATATAGGTTCCTAGACAGTTTGTTTTTATTGATGTTCCTATTAACTATGTGAAAATTTTTTTGTTAGGTTAGGTTATGTTTTGAAGTAGGTTATATTCAATATAGGGTTTAATTGATATACTTAATATATTTTTCATAAAAACTATTGTTGTTGTATGGTGGCGTAAGCACAATATAAGTTTTATAATTCAGAAAACGCCGAAAAATTTATATGGTACTTACTCTGTAATTCGCGGTATTACAAAAAAGAATTAATTTATATACTTACGAAGGAAAATTTTAGTGACCATATGTCAAAAAAACCTAGAAAACACGATTGCAAATTCAACTTTAACACAGAAATAACGAACTATTGCGAACCGCAGTAGCAAAGGGTTAGCTCTTTATCCTGCGCGCATAAAAACTATTCAATGCACCGACGTGTCTAACCCTTTCAGTGTGCATAAAAAGACCAATTTTATATGCGGACCCCGGTGTCTCATTTCAATAATGCATAATAAAAAAAGATAAAACTTTTTTACCCACGATTCTTTGGGGTCACATTTTTTATAAGGGTTGAATCCTTAATTTGCAACAAGGTGCATCGCTGGGGATGCGTCGAGATTTAAATGAGTTGTATAGTGAAAAAGTCGATAGGGTTGCATTGCTTTGCTTGTATTCTCGGTTATTTTTTCCCATCGATCCGACAAAAGATGTTAGTGGCGTTTGACATTGATGTGTCGAACTATTAGGAATGGTTTATTGACTTTCACTTTCTCATGGGTGTCTCTACAATTTCATTCTTATTTCAGAAGTCCTTAATTTTATTATACTTTGGGGAGACAAATATAGTTATTTATTTATATATTATAAACTGTAATGCTCACCTATTAGTTTTCGAATAACTATAAATAACTACTTTTAGTTTTAGTGTGCTAGGAAGAGGTATCACTATACGTTTCATTATCGTGTGTACCAGCATTTAGGTACAGAGACAACACTAAGTATATCAAGAGCAAATCCAATTTAACTTTTATACTTACACAAACATACAAATCAAATACTAGTTCAGGTAAAATTAGACATGAAAATTACAATTCTCAAACATTTGCATGCTCGTCGGTTTAGATACTCTTTATCTGGCTTGAAAATAAGTATGTAAGAGACTAAGAACTTAACATAACTTAATATTCTTTGCCTAGTACCTACCAAGATTTCAATAGCTGAGCTAAGAACGTTCCCTCCAAATTATTTAATGAATGTACCAAATACCACAACTGCCTGCCTTTGTGCGGGTCGTTGGTAATCAGCTTGTATATACTAAAGCACTTACGTACCTATATCGTATAAATATACCTGTAGGTACTTACATTTCTCATAGTAGAGAGTAGATATAGATAATATTGTGTACCTTACCTAGGCATGTAAAGTATTTGTATGGTTTCATTTAATATTGAAAACGGATACCCGATATATTCAAAGGTATCATGCCTAATTAACTTTTTTAAGCTGTACTTATAGATAATAATAATAAAGACTTATTTCTATGTTGCCTGTTAGAAGGTTAACATTATCACGGCCATTCATTTACGAAATACTTTAAAATTTTGGAGCTATGTAAATGGATAGCATTTAAAGGGTTAAGAAAACATTTTGAAGTTTTTTTTTGCCTACTCAGCAGGGGCTCTCTTTATAAACTTTCGAAGATATTAAGAGTCGAGATACATGGTATTTCGGATATAAACAGACATAAATACAAGCTAGCGGACAAATCATCGCTATAAGTTTCTAGAGTGCAGCCGCGTTCTCCTATAAAGTTGTGTTTAAGTAACTAAGCAACGTCAAACATTGCGAGATGAGGTTGCGACTCGCGACTTGCTGCGCTTGCAATCTGCCAGTTGCCGTTACTATAGCAACCACGTGTGGTCCGCGATCTTCCATCCCGCGTAGGTATAGTCAGCAAAAAAAGTCTTGAAAAGTAGCACGTGGTTGGTAATCTATACTTATATAAGTACTTAATATTATAAAGAGGAAAGATTTGTATGTTCGTATGTTGGTTACGAATAAACTCAATAATGGAAAGCTAGAATAACTCTGAGTAACATTTTATATTATATTCCCGTATTCCCACGGGAACTACGCGGTTTAGTGTATCTATATACCTAAAGTAAATTAAATGCTGATAGTAAAAAATTCACTTGACAATGGCTGGACCAATTTTGGCAAATTTTTAAAACGTGCTTACGTAATAGTCAAAGTAAGTCGTATTCAACAATCGGGAAACATGAATAGCGCTTTTTTGTATGGGATTTAGGCAGCTAACGTATATCAAGTCGAGCGGCGCATATATACCGACTTCGATGAGGCCTCGGTACTTAGAGTACATGTTTGTGCCGTTTGTGGGTCCGGAAGCATGGCCGGCAGCTTATCACAGAGCTATCAGTGCGATTGGTCGAGGCTTTAGGTGACCACAGTGCTGGTAGTTATATCTTTCAAATGGTCAGCCTTGCTATCTAGAGAGGGAATTCGGTGTCTCTTCTTCTTGAGTCTGCTGGGCCTGTTAAAAGGTTTGCTTTTCGGAGGAAATTTTTATTTTTTATCTTAATATCAATAATATCTAGTAAATATTTAAATATGTATTTTTACCCGATTAGTGCGAAGCCAAAAGGGGGATGATGGTTTTAACTCGTATGTATGTTTTTCATTGTCCTTATTTTATGCAAGATTACCTGTTCTGAGCGATTTCACCCCCGTAAGTCTCGTCTTTATAATATTAGGGTAGAAGTGTGGCTGTAACTAAATTGAAAAATAAATTGTCACTATCCTAAAAAAATATAAACAATAAAAAATATTCGTCTTCCTCAAGGGTAATAAAATTTATTACGAATTGTTGTACTTGTATGCAATCGGTACATATAGGCAGGTATCTGCGTGCTTCTATCGCAAGCGGGCAATTTTAGAGCTCTGTCCTGTACAGGATTTCCCTTTGCGACGTGTGCCTTCAAACAGGAAAATGTAACCCCCTCTAACGCACCCCCACCCTGCTTAGTTGACGAACAAAGGTGTTACGACACGTCATAAGCGATGAGCGATAAATCTTTCAACATGTTCTTAGCTGAATGCGAAATAGACTGTTTGCTAAGTGGGCCGATAGCGAAGTAGTCACTTATGAGAAGTAGTCAAAATGCGAAATGGGCTATTTGAGAAGTAGACCTCTGGCGCCTGAGCGCTATCAATATACTCGCGAATTTAAAAATAATGGATTTGAAAGGAGATTTCGTTACTGAAATCAGTTAGAAACAGGAAAATTTTATTTCGGACTCGTAAACTAGACCTCATAAGGTCCAAATAAAAATAAAATAAATAATCTTACTCCTTTCATCCCCGAGGGGTAGGCAAAGGTATTTCACTTCTGGAAATAAATACTTTTCACGAGAACATTCGACCCCTAAACGCGATAGGTGGTGAGCCCATGGCCGGACCGGGTCTGAACAAACCCTTATGAAATACTTATTTACTTACTCTAAAAGTATATATTACACCTCATTCTAATAAGTACGATATTTAGAACTATGACTCTAAAGTATTTTTTGTATCTCATGGAAGAGAAGGATCAGATTGAATTTACTAAAAAAATGGTCTGTACTTTTCAAAAACTTACATTACAACCTTCATTGAGAATTATAATTTTTAACGGATTTTGTCCTTTACCTCTTTTGTCTCTTATTCTCTTGAATGATGATGAGGTTATGAAGGACGCAAACGTCGCCCGCTTATACTCGTACCAGCCGCCAAGCATGCGTTACCAAGCCACCCTGCTTAGGCGACCAAACAGGGTGGGCTATGTACCACCATCGCATGATATATAGTGCCCCTTAAACTTAAACGGATTACCTTTGATATATTACGTGGATTCGCAATTCAATCTCGGATAGTCGATCTCTCTCGCAGCGCTCCAAGTGATTGCTTTTTGAGTGAACATCGTCTATGTAATTACACCTACGGGCTTCTGATATGAATAGGGAATAACTAAATTGCTATCGACCGGTAAGTGATGCTAAATTACTATTAAACTATTACCTTTTTGAAGAACAGTTTGGTGTTTGGGTGATGTTGGAACTCTAGAGGATTTGTTAGTAAAAAAAGTCAACAATCATTAATTTTCTGTTGGTACCAGTCCATGAAGATTGGCTTAATGTAAACAGCAGCCCATCTCACCGACGAGGTGCTGGTTCCAAATATAGTACCCCAAAAATCTCATGTCTTATATAACTTAGTATTTATACAAACAATTTTTATATTTTACTATTTATAGAAACACTTTGGGTACATAGATTCTGCCATATTTTTACCCCAGAATATTTTATACTGATTCCTGTAAAATTTACAAGCTGTTTTCTAAGTTTTGGTAACTTAAACTGTGTACTACCTGTGTACTGAATGTCCATCTTTATATTTACATACTATTATAAAGTCGCTGTCCGTGTCTGTAATTCGCTAAATCCTGAACTAAGTAATTGATTTTGATGTGGTTTTCACTGATATAAGGAGCTATAAATGAGGTAGGTTTATAGTTAGTTAGTTTATATGATAAAAAGCTCTATATTTCCATACATCTGCAAGTAAATCACACAACTAACCTTTCCACTTTTCATCGTACACATCGTGTATTAGGGAAGCAGTACAATATTCCTGTGGCATCCATTTCTACGCCATTTCATTGAAAGGAGTTCGGTTGCCGTGCGACAGGCCACAAAGGACGGTACGCACCACACGTCCTTTCATCACTTGAGGAGCGAAGGGCAGGCATGTGTGAATGAGAGGTACTGCGCCGACAGGAAACTGGATGTGGTATTTTGTGAAAGTTACATGTAGTACCTACTGTTCTTAATTAGGGAAGCGAGTTCAAGAGGGTAGTTGGTTGACTGTATTGAAATGAAATTAAGAGCAATGATACCCCAGGCCGATGAGGCTCGGGTTTGAATCCTGGCGTGTACCATCGACAACCAGTAACTAAGAACTCATTTTTCTGGGGTAGTCATAAATAAATAAAAGTATCTTTGATCCTTATAATTTACAAAAAAAAAACTATAAATACATTTAAGGCTTCAAGAGAAAACTGAACATTGTACATGGGCATTGAAAATGAACATTTCTTTTACTAAGTACATTGGTCTACCAATACGGTATATGCTTGTATCTTGTGGGTTGAGTTCGTCAATTTGATTTAGCCACAAAGAAGCTCTGTAAACCTTAGAAATGCCACATCCACACCGTAGGTTGCTGTTTATGGGCAAGAACACACGGGGGGAACGGGGGTGGCGCGTGGACAGGCATTCGAAATGAAGAGTGCTCCACAACTACGTCTGTCTGTCCTCTGTTGTCGCATTGTGTGGCATTGGAATCAGCATCTTACTGTCGTTATGTTATGGGTGATTGTGTATTGATTCATTAAATGTTCACCATCAGTTTTTTTCATCATGTTCTATTAGGTAGAGATGGGTCGAAAAAAATGTACGAATTGACTTTTCATACTTTACACCTGCTTCTCTCTTTTAACTAGCCTACTACTTATGAAATCTTCTATTTCACATTTCATTTCCAGAAGCAGATTTAAATTTCTCATTTTAGTTAACAATCATTGTCTATGAAATTTTACAACTTACAAGTAAAATTAAATAAAAATAAATTTCATTAAAGGAAATGATTGCAATGTAGCAATAATCTCTACTATAAAGCAATATGACAGTGAGAGTTATGTACCTACTACACGAGTTAAATTAGGTAAGGGATTGTGTAGAATTCTTAATATGATTATGATTCCAGATGTGTCCCTCTAATAAAACATGTTTGAATGTTGAAAAGATCCACCTGTATGGATGTCAAACTTTCGAAGAAAGTTTGATATTGATGGGAGCCTGATCTGAACCAGATCAGCAATGAACTCACCAGAGTCGAAGCAAAGCTTTGAGACTTGAGACCATCTAAAACTTAATGAAGCACATTGGACTTTGACTCCAATAACAAAAAGGCACACATTTCTTACCCTGTTAAAAAATCGTATATATTTGTGTATTTAAATTTTGCTTCTCATTTTTTCGACTAATAAAGCCATCTCCACACTTCCGTGGCCCGTAGTAAGGGTAGTGTAGTCGTCATATATCAGGATCGCAGCGTCCCGCCGACTGCTAATGGCGACCAACGTTTATATTGAAATACTCTACCGAATTGTCATGTAGCCAGGAGTGCAGGAATGCTCTGATGAGAACCACTCCTAGCAGCGTTAAGCTGAGCGGTATTTAATATGATGTGCTTTATGTTTATGATGACAATGTGACGGGGCTTTAAAGTGTAATGTAACTTTATAGTAGGTAATGTTAATGATAATGAATAAAAAAGTAATAAATTAATATATGTTTGTAGCGAAGGGTGAATAGATTTTGTCATCAGATCATAGACACTTGGCACGGAAAGAAAGCCAAAAAAACATGTGTTTAACCTAAATATTGGTTGAAGTACCTACCTATGAATAGGTACGAAATTCATAATTCATATTATGATGTTTACTTTTTACTGGATTCCAGTAGACTAGGTCACCATCGACTATCGAGAGACTCGTATGAATAAACTATGAAATTAATATCAACATCATATGAATTTCATAGTCCAGTGTAGGTCCTACGTCCTATACTCCATTACATATCACCAACATTATATGAGAGATCGCATAATTAAGGTAATGATTATCTGTTGTTGAGAGTTGTAAGGACTATCTATGTAGCTTATGTAAAAAAGAAAAAAAAACACAACACCGATTTTTTATTGACTTTGATATTAACTTTTACAATAGAACTTATGACATTACAGTGAATCACAAAACTTTTTAACAGTTTCAGTGTGGTACTGTATCGTACACCAATATACAAAAGAGCTAAGGTGAATTTCCTATCGTATTTGTAATAGCTAAAAAGATTTATACTTATGTCTTCTAGATTCTGGAACATTGGTAGCCGAAATCCGAGCCAAAACTAAGTTGACATACACAAATAAACAAAGCGAGAAGTTATTTACAATTTCAGGTAGTGAACAGACAATTCGCGGCCAGTTACCATGGCAACGGCAAGATGGCCGACGTCTGCTGCGGTTTCCAACTTCGCCTCTAGTTCCAAATTGTTGAGCGAGTATTTTAGAGCGGTATATGTACGAGCGTGCATAATTACATTATGTACGGTGGCTATATACGACGGCCCCACTAATTACTGGAACAGACAGCAGCGGCGACGGGTTAGCTGTTAGATGAAACTCGTGCGTCCTTGGATCTATGCTATATATATTCTTTGTTATATCTTTAAATCTTGATATATATATTTGTTACAAAATGAAGTAACTTTTGGATGTTGTACAATGTAGCCGTGGATGGCAGGGCAAACAAAGTACCTATTCAAACATCAAATTTATTACTATAAAATAAGACCCAAAGGCCAGTCAGCCAAACATTGCAGATTAATGCAATAACAAAGCATCCGTACCTATCATGGAAGGCAAAACATTTTTTTTAATTGAAATAATATCATCATTATCATTAGTTACTGGATAAAAGTAATTAGGTACATACATAATTTTCTTTGTTATCCCTATTTTTATTCCAGACACATCAATTTTTTTGCTGGCTGTATCTGTAGAAGGATTAGTTAAGGAGGATTTAATAAGAGTTCTTTACGTAAGTGTAGCGCGCTCGTCTCTAATGCGAACCTACTCAGACCGTCAAGTGAACACCTTAGTGGCCTCACTTTTTCTGACCACAACACATCCACAACATGAACTTACTGTATTGTTTCAATGTGGTTTCTTTATTGAAACACAGTATCTTTATCTATTATTGGTGGTATTTGTCAATAGTGCAAAAAGATGGTTATTAGTTTCAGGTTGTAAAAAGAAATCAATACTGACATCTCATATAAGAAGATAAGTTTCTGCTTTCAAGTATATTTCTGCTCGAAAAATAATTTATTTAAGCGTGCTGTATCCTTTTTGTATATATGTATATATATGTTGTAAGATTTTACTTAACCTACGTTTGGTATTATGGAAGTTACATTTAGATTGTTTCAGCCATCTGCTATGACGATTTCAGATTATGTCTCGGCTCTTATAGGCTCTTATACTCTTTATATATATATCTAAATCATTACCTAATAAATAACTAAATCATTACCTATCCACCTTGAGGAAACCTGTCTTGCAATACAATAGAAGATATTAAACAAAAAAAAATGCTTACTCCTTTTACTCAAAGGGGTCGTGAGAGGAAAGGAACATGCCTGGAAGTACCCACTTTTCACCAGAACATTTTGACGGACCCCTTAACTTAAGAGATGGTAAGTCCATTGCCACATCTGGTTGCTGTTGCATAGTTAGACATGCCTCAGATAGAATAAATTCTGGAACAGAGATACGTAACGTTAGGTAGGTACCTACTTATTAAAAAAAACAATGGTCATCAGAGGAGGTACGCTCGATCACCACAAGGTTGTCGCTGTTTGTAACAAAGAAGTAAATAAATAAAAAAAAAAAACCAATAACTATGTGATACAACGTAGGTATTCCCTCAACCATTTACAGAAAATCAGGAGTTTAATTAAATACCACATATATGTTGCGATGTAATTAAAAAAATTTCCTCCGAAATGGAAGAAGTCGAATGTCTATCAATGGATTACTATAATGATTTTATTGTCTCATCCAATACTCATGCACGAAACCTCCGCAAATAGTAATGAACTTGGAATAAGTCGTAACCCGTACGTGTTATTGGTCTAGCTGGAGTGTCCTCAATAAAACATTGTAACCGTGCGAGGCGGAGAGGTCGTAAACTCCTTTACTGTCGATGTACTCATTTATACGGTGGTATATGGACGCTGCAAAAATTAGGAGAAGCGTACAATGAGACCAATAAAACGTAGCGTTTTGTAGAGTCCCATGACAATGATCAGCTCCCCTATTATCGTTTACCCCAACTTGAGTTATCGTATTGTCGGTCGCTAAAATCACACAAAACTATAAATAGTATATGACACAAAAATGCGTACCTATAAGTTTCTCGTCCGCGCCACCCGTTTTTAATCCAGCGGCGAAAGTTGTAACTTGAAACGTTTACAAGACTTTTTGTTTTTCTCGTATTTTACTGACAGCATATTGTGATTTTCGTAGTTAAATTTGTCGAGCACTGCTCGGTTCCAATCGGCACCCGTAACAATTAAAAATCAATTGTGTTTTATTTTATCTTACTCTAATAATGTTTCAGTAGAAATTGGTTGTAGGAACGTTATTGGTTGAACTGCTGTTCTGTATAAGTAATCCATATTATGTGTATTTCAATGCTGTTTGTTACCCAATACTAAATGAAAATAAAATTAGTGAATACTAAATAAAAATAAAATTAGCCTCCCAAGCCAAACAGCCAACAAAAATTTTATTTATCTCGTTGCTTTTATTTAGAATCTATCCCAGTTTAATATGAATTATGAATAGATAGCAAGAATAAAAGCAAATAAAAGTGTGTCCTTTTTTCTATTATCAAGTAGGTAGGTAGCATTAAGGTCATGCCTCTACATTTTTGGTCTAGTGGGCGGTGTCCTCAACATTTTAGAGGAATAGCCGAATCGTAAAGTTTGTTTTTAAGAGTCACGGTCCTGACGCCAGCGGTATGAAAGCTGTCTCCTATCTCTACAGCGCAGTGAATAAAAGTAAGTGGGGACTCGTATTAAACATAATTTTACCTGAAACTTAATGGACACTATTTTGTACAAAAATTTAATTAAGACGAAAATTGTCGTCTCCAAACAGAACATATTATTATATAGTTAGGTACATCGTTATAGAAAGGTAGTAGTGCTCAGATAAAGAATATTTCAGGATGGGACATTATTAGCTCATAATAGGGTAATTGGAAAAATCAAATTGTGATTATTTATTTTATTAAAAAGATTAAATCAAAACAAATTTTAAATTCGGGTGATCTACAATCAGGTAACGGGTTCGATTCCCGCTCGGGACAAACATTTGTGTGCATGAACATGTCTGTTGGCCTAATGTCGTCTGGGTGTTTAATATTTATATAAGTATGTCTATTAGTTATTTTGTACCCAGAGTCAGTCTGTTTCCACTGTGTTTAATCATTCTGTTCTTCTCCTCAACAATTAGTTTATTAATCGGTTACATTTTCCATAATAAATTTAGCGTTTGACAGATAATAAAAAGTAATAAGTGATTCGACTAGGCTTTCAACTAGATTCCCAATTATTATTGCTCTTGTTTGAGGAACTTAGTTGGTTGTTAATGATGTAGCTTTTGCAGTAAGAATTTACTTTCGACGTTTGTCAAAAACTCAATTTAATATAGAAGGAACTCTCAAAATCTAATATAAAGAGAAACGAACCGACTGCGAACTGAGAACAAAGCTATTTTGTAAGCGGATATTACTAGCTGGAATATCCGGCAATCGCCCAAGGAGTTTGTATATGACAATATGATATGTGTGTGGGGTATAAAAAAGCTTCCTTGTCTTAAAGAGGACTGCGTGTTGGCTTGATTCTTGAGTCTTGCTATTCTAATATTTGTCATTCTCAGGCTGAATTCGACCAACGAAGGAAGGTAATGGTTACATGGAAATTAAATTAAAAATGGTATAAATGTATTTTTTTTGATGATGATTCCTTTACTTTAGGCTGATAAACCTGATTCAGTAGCTAATATGTTACAGAAAAAGTTAAGCTAATTAGCACATTCAAGTGGTGTAATAACAGAATAGTAAGTTTACCTACGACTTTTGTATGATCAAAATAGTGATATTAGTAGAATTTCAATTCTCTTTAAAACATAATCTTTTAAAACATAGGTATACTTATCTAAGTATATTTAATAAAATATCATAATCTATTTTTAGGCTCGGTACGGGGGGACTCTTTGACTATTTGTGTTCAATGCATTAATTTAATATTTTGACAAAGCCTAGATGGATATTTTTAAAATCTAAGTAGTTATATTTGATTTTGACGAAGCCTGATGTGGATATTTTGCCTGTATTTTATTATTTTTTAATATTTGCTATACCGACTTGTTGTATTTTGAATATTTTTTTAATAAATCAGTTATCCTCTAAGCCTACTTTCATCTACATACTTTAACATGGAACAGTTTGACGGGATGCGTGAGGGACACGCGAGGCGGATATTGTGCGGCCTTTGGCGGGCCCAGTCAGGATATTAGCATACTCATTACCTACATTATGGAATATTTTACAATAGTATTCAATAAGCATATAATATAATATAGGGACATGAATACAAGATGTTAGAAAAGCAATATATTTTACAGGATTAAACCAGTGAAAGTAGAACTAACTTCTTAAAATCGGAGATAAGTACTTAAAATTACTTTTTTATATTAATATTGTGTCATCACTACAAAGTCGCATTCTCTGTCCCTATGTCCCTATCTCCTTAAATCTTTAAAACTACGCAACGGATTTTGATGCGGTTTTTTGTAATAGATAGAGTGATTCAAGAGGAAGGTTTTAGTGGTAGCATTGCACTCGTGCGAAGCCGGGGCGGGTCGCAAGTATTATTATAAGATTCCATCATCTACGTCGATAACGGGAATGTATTTTTTTTTTTCATATTATGGTGTACAGTTTTCATTTTTTATGTTGTTGTGTTTTAGTTTAAAATAGTGTTTAAAATAGTCTTATCACAAAAAAAGAGATTTTTGTAATAATTTGTTACGATTTAAGATAACAACGCTAGTTGTTTATACGTGCAAAACTTGCTTGTTTTGTACTTTTAACTTATACCGCCCTGTAATTAAATAACCTACACATACGAATACACCACATTTCTGAATAAAGCACATCTCTTCGCACCAATAGGCGACACTCATTTACTACCAGACTAATTTATCGCATCTAATTCAACCCTAACAAGGCTGTCCGTAAACCCAGCTCTATATACACCCACACATACACGTAGTTTGTATATATTCTGTTAAGCCTTCCCAAAGTAGCTCGTCACACACGGGGCGAACACACACATGGGAAGTAAAGCCGCAAGGCACGTAACATAAGGAGCTTTGAAATTAATTTAGCTCGGAACTAGCTGGCAAATGGATAGACGTGAACCAGGCGTGGGGGGCGACCCCCCCTTGGAAAAGGGGTGGGCGTGAGTGCTGGCGAAATTCGGCGTTTAGAAGATCTCTGTGGCGAGGCCGGTCTTTCTTAGCCTGTAAGCGTGTGTGTGGTTGAGGATTACACATTGTTCGGTACACAATTTAGACTTGGAATATGTTAAGCATTCTTTGTGTTCTTAATTTTGGTAATCTAAGAGTTAAATAAAAAGAGTAGATATGTTTGCAAGTGTAAATATATGTTGTTCTTTTATAATATTTAATCAAGAACTAAGTTTATAACGTAAACCCACATTATTCCACATAGATATTAAAACGTAGAAATAAGTAAGGAATAATAGCCGTGACAGGCCAGTTAGAAGCGAGGCCGCCTCTTGTGTGTGCAGCCCAGGTTCGATTCCTAGTGAGAGCATGCAAATTTACAATCAATTACAAAAATCTACATACATATTTCTAACTACCTCGACTGTGAAGAAACCCATCTTGAGGAGACTCACAGCCTCAGAATTTGTTCTGAGACATGTCACTGCACATCTCTAGCGACTACCACCTTTTGTTAGCCTTACAAATACACAGCTTAAAAGTCTGGATGACAGAGTATAAGGAGAATATTATATGTATGTCTTAATGGGGGACTAGCTCAGAAAGTGTCCACTGTAAGCAGTAAAGAAGTTTCAAAATTGTCCACCATGGCGCTAGTGGAGCAGTTGTTGACGGATTAAAGTGTGCCGAGTCAGAAAATTTAATATTTTTGGTAGATTTTTGGTGAAAGTAGTAAATGATAGTCCGTATAGAATAAAGCCTCAACTATTTATTAATGTAGTCCGAAATAATTTAGTCAAGAAATCCTGCTCTAATGAATTTTGGCGCTCGCTTTGAAAGTTAACCTGTTGCTATTCAGTTTGACGGACACTTTTTCACATCAAAGAAAGTTCTCCTTATACCCTCCATACCACAGAACACATTTACTCCTAGCTCCATACTGAAAAGTGGCAGGCATTCCTTTTTATTTATTTAAATAAATGTCAGCAAATGGATTTAGCTTGAAGCGATTTTCCTGCCCCTTTTATCCCGCACATGTTCGCGCATAAATAAACTGACAGGCCCGACAGATACTAACCGGATATTGCTTCGGCCTGCAATTTACGTATATCCACAAAATTCATAATGCATGCAACTCATATCGAAAAAAACGTATCTTTTACTAAGCTAGAGTGGTAAGTAGGTGGCACGTAGAGGATTCGATCCCGGTCGATTTTTCTAATCCCGGGATTTCGGGATTATCTAAAGTTAATCCCGGGATCCCGGGATAGTCCCGGGATTGTATTGGTAATGGAAAGTGGTAATAAAAAGAAAGTAAAACATATCAAAATAAATTTTTCGTATCTCGGGGCGGAAAGCATCAATATTCGGCCCGCTGTGTTAAACGAAATTGCCGCTTTTCGGGCTGAAAAAAGTATACATACCTCGGAAAATAAATAAGAAAGCCTTGTGAGGACATAGAATATTTAAGTTTTAAATCTTTAAAAAGGCGGTTAAACAAAATTATACTTTTTTCTTATAAAATAAACAAACTGGGCCTAGTTTGTTCTGTAAATAATTTATGAAACTAAAAATAAACTCCAAAAAATCTATTTCTTTAGACTCATTTAGATAAACTATAAGAAATATTATAAAGAGATCAATGTTTATAGGTACTGTAAATGTAAATGTATCAATCCCGAAAATCCCGGGATTAATTAAATTTAATCCCGGAATTTTCGGGACTAAAATATGACCGGGATCCCGGGATCCCGGGATCGAATCCTCTAGTGGCACGGTAGTAAAAGAGTTGGGCCTCGGTCCGAATTCGAGGCCTCAATCTCTTTATTTTTTAGGGGTGTGTATAAAGTGGAAACTCTTTTGGTGACTCTCTATCTGTGATCTATAGCGGTTTATTTCCCCAACTTCATAATGCTATCGTCACAAAACTTTAAATACATTTTTTATTATGAAATAAGGTTGTTAGCAGTTTATGTAAATATCACAGGAAAACAAGATGTCTCTAACTAGCGAAGTTTTTAAATCTGTAGTAGTGTAGTCCCAAAAAACAAATATACCTTACTATATTGGCACTCGTCATTTCCATAAAAAATTGGTTCTTACTTACAATGTTGTCTGGAAGAGATAAGACCGCCCGTTGTACTTTGGGTAATGTTATATCCATAGTGTGTTGATTTTGGTGTACAATAAAGAGTTATTGTATTGTACTAATATACCATACTAGCAGCGCCCCGCGGTTTCACCAGCGGAGTTCCCGTTCCCGTGGAAATACGGAAAAAAAACCTAACCTATGTTACTCCCTGATAATGTGGCTTTCCATTGGTGTAAGCATTATTAAAATCGGTTTTGTGGGTTAGGCCTGTTCCCGTGTAAAAACTATAGCCCATGTTACTCCCAGAAAAGTAAGCTTTTCATTGTTAAAAGAATTTTCATCTCTCTGGGCGGAAAGCGTCAACTTTCAACCCGCTGCGCTAAATAAAGTTGCCGCTTTCCGCCTCCGTCGAGCAGAAAAAAGTATACACATCTTGGGAAGTAAATAAAAAAGACTCAGATCACAAAATTACGAGCAGGCTTCGCCTCAGTCGACAAATACATGTCCTCTGAGTCATTTCTTATTTTACTTGTAAAAAGTATATATTGCATACCTAGGGAGGTATGCAATATACTTTTTTTGTAATTGCACCGGTAGTATCGGAGCCTATTAAATACAAACAAACACAAAATCTAATCTTTTCTCCATCCAGTTTATTCCCGTAGTTCTCCAACCAGTTTTTAAATTTTCTCGCGGGAATGAGATATTTTTCTATAATAAAAAGTACCTACCCTACATGTTGACCTAGGTACTCAATTATCTCTACTTGTATGTGCCTAGTACTATATTGGGAAATTGTTACTAGTTTTATTATAAATTCAAGAAAAAACTTATTACTTAACAAAACCCAGTATCTTAGTTCATCGCCCTGCTATACAAAAGACATCAACGAATACGAGTAGAAAAAAACCTTAGATCTAAAAGATCTAAAAACAATTTTACAAAATAATTAGAAATTACTATTTGGTTTAAGCGTAATCTATTTATTACAAAGCAAAAGTTGTTAGCCAATTCAATTTGAATAATTGACCACGACAAACGCTCTAAAATTGAACCGATTCACAAAAACTTTTAATTCCATTTACATATCCATCACATCGCGTCAAACGCGGTCCTTTATTCCGAACATCACGATCAAAGAAATAAACTGAGATTAATTTGCGCCCTCCGAAACAATAGAGGTTCGTGCGTTAACAAAGGCCCTCGTCAAAGGGCCCGAGGAGTTTAGTCTAAAACTCTGCATGTGACTTCCAACCTTTGTTTTACCTTTCTATAAAACAATGCTCGAATTAATGCAGTGCGTTAGTATTATTTTATTTTTAAAACCCTTTTGTTGAGGTCATTTTGTTTACCGAAGATTTTTGTGTCGCTTTATTTAACAATCAAATATTTTGATGTAAAGGAATCGTAACGTATTTGACCCAATTTTCGATAAAGCCTCAGGAACAAGTATAAAAAGTAGAATGAATACCTATAATACAAAAAGTCAGTAATTTATTTTTTATTTTCGTTGAATCGTAGACTGTATGGCTTCAAAAAGTCTATCAGAGCGGAATATTCAGTTCATCAAATGGTAATCAAGAGGGAGTATTATACGTCATGGTTCGAATATCACAGACGTGGTTGGTACGATATTTTTTGCTTTGAAAATGAGAAAATAATATGTAGAGTCGGATTGGCAACTTATTTTTAGTATTCCACATCAATTTTGGAAAAATACGGATCACTGGAAATCTTTCTGTAAAAGATGTTTCCATAAATGAAGTTCATTATAGCCGAAAATGAATCTTTGGATTTTTGTAATAATAATTTTTTTAAACTGAAAGAATTTCTTAGAAGAGTGAAATAAGTTATTGTGTACAATGCAAAATATATTGATAATTATAGTATTCATATTTATGACCTAAGCATTACCATTATTATATAAAACTTGAACATCTTGAGGAATATAGGTTTCCTCAAGATGTTCATCCCAGGACTGAATCTGAGGCATGTGTAGGAGCAACCCGGTCAGCAATGGGCTCTCCACGAGTCTCGTTTACGGGTTCCAAGTATGCAGTTCAAAAATGGAATAACTCGGCTCACGCCCTCATCGACAAAGGCATGATCCCAATATATATTTTTAAATACTTGCCTTTCATTTAATTATTTACAAAAGCCAATAATAATATTCTTAAGCACGTAAGCCTACTCTGTAACATACTGGCAAAATGCTGGCAAATATTCGCCCGCATATCAGTCAATTAGCACTCTTATTGCACGGAGATATAGTTTCGATTGAATTGTTCCACCGACAAAGGAGTTAAAGGTTTAATATACGTGACAGGAGAGTTCTAGTTGGTAACAAGAAGGAGCGAGCGTCAAAGGACGTTTTTCAAAGCGAACGTGATTCCTGCCCGGTGCTGTGCTGTAACAAGTCTGCCCGGGGACGCTGGGGACATCCAGGCACATCAATAATACCATAGAGGAGTAACATACTTTATCTCATTCTTTAAATATTTTATACTAGGTATGTATGTAGTATTAATTATAATTACTCTACAAAGTATCTATGCTGTAACAAATAAAAGAAATAAAACAAAACCGTGTTAGGATAGTGTCTAAAACAGATTCTCTCCCTTTCTAGAAAAGACGTTAGACAAAGACAAAAAATGTAACAAAATTTAATTTTTAAACACCATTTTGTGGTAGAGCCGTTTTATTTTTAAACGAACATATACGTATAATGCATTAAATAAAATCACAGTGATGTATACTTATATCTAATTAGCATAATCGTTTTTTTTTAACTACGTTCTTTCTAACATCCTGTTTAAGAACGGGAACGTTACGAATTGAATTCAAATCACAAAAAGCCAGGAAATTAAAGATTAAAAAAAATTACTATAGAAATATTTCCAGGAGATGAAAGATTTTTAAAATTACTATAGATATTTACTTTCTTTCTTACAGTCAGATTCTAAACATTCAAGAATTTCCCTGTTCTTATTTCACGTACACTTTGCAACCAAAACAAATTCCTTACACGGGCATTCCTAGAATTAAATTGCTATCGCATTAATTCTTAAGCTCCACTTTACCCCACGCTTCTCGTTCCCGGGGAAAATCGGCTCAGTACCAATAGTTTCAATAGCGCCTCTAGGATTAAAGCCGGCAATAGATAACGTGCCCCATATGTCTGTTTCCCGGGCCCCGATACACGCCCACAATGGTGAGGTTGATTGAAAATCGGAGCATCATGTATAGGTATGGGCATACGTGTAAGTTTCCAAAGTTCTTTTTTCTATAGCTACATCTCTCTGACGACAAGTCTGACGTAAAGTGATGGCGGTAATTTGGTCTATAGGTAGTATTATTCATGAAGAGTACTGAAATTGGTCAGAAAAAAATAAAACACCTGTCATAATAATTAAATTTAACTTTATTTATAAAAAACAATTGATAGAAGAGTTAAGGTACAATTTATTCAAAATGATTAGTTTTTAGCCAATAGGAGTAAAAGTTTTAGAAATAAGTATAAAATCGGATCAAGGAACTCTTTCCTGCAGTAATCTATTCACTTAAAACTAACCACAGAAAAATATAATAAATTATGTGTAATGTTGACAAAAAAAAAATTAAAATACTGCTGAGTTGAAAAGGGTGTGAAGGAAATACGAAGAAACAGTAAATGAACCGACAAACAGTCGCATAGGGGTTCCAGTCACATTAAATATATGGGCTTGGGGGTGGAAGTAAACACAAGAGCGGAGTCCCGAGACTAACTTAGCATTGTACGTACTTTATTAAGTGAATTATGTTCAGGATTTGTTAAATTTTGTCAAGAAACATTGGAGCAATAAACAAGCGGAAAGAAAATCAAAAGTTGTCTATCTATTGAGAGCCTATTTAGATTAAGCAGATGAAAACAAAAGCATTTTGTTATAACCCATGCTTGCTGCGCAATCAACTCTATTTAAGGAGACCTATTTTGAAGGCTATGAATCTAAAGGAGAATGTTAGGGGTAAGGCAAACAACTGAAATCCACTCATCCGCCATATGTATATGTTTGAAGTGAGGTAGCGAGCACATAGCCCCCGGGCCCGTCAAACCCTCTGAAAGTCACGTATGCTCGGTGGCCTCGCAATGTTATTATCCAACACTTACGCACGAACGTACACTCACGCATCTATATTATACATACCTAAATCTTCATACATAGCTTATATGTGTAGGTGTAGGTAGGCCGAGCGGCCCGGGCATCGCGGCCCACACGACCCGAGCGAAGGGACAAAGCGAAACGGGTTTGTCCCAAGGGAAATTCAATATTCGGGACTAAACCTTAACTCCCCTTAAGACTCCCCGTCTGCCTCCCCCAGAATGCTTATATGGCCAGGACGTGTATCGATTTTCTTGCCAAATGGAAGATTGGTGTCGAACCGTTCTCGGCGGACGAATGAATGATGTATTGGAGTGGCGAGTGAATATTTTATGTGTGTGTGTGCCACCTTCGGGTTTTGTGTTTAGTCACCGTAACGGCTCTGATGGAAATCTCTCGGATATAAACGTGAATTTTTTATACCGGTAATGCATTGCGCGAGTTTGGGGTGGGGACGACTCTCCGTCTTTGAGCTTCTTGCCAATTATGTCAGAATGCTCTTTGAGGTGACTGATTGGATTCCACAAACGGAGCTTCGTGGGTCGCGATGTCTATAATGTGGTAGTTTGATGGAGGCCTCGATGAGATTTTCGGGTGCTTAGAATCGCTATCCCATTAAGTAAAATTTAAATATACATAATGCGTTTGTTGAAAAAAGTTTGTCGAGATTTAAAATTGTTACCAGTCTACACTAATATTATAAAAAGGAAAGTTATCTATATATAAAATGATAATCTGCCTAACTGATTGGTGTTGTATCAACGCACAGCCTTAACAACTGGGTGTAGAGACTTGAAATTTTGCACATAGATAGCTTATACAGTGTAAGCATTCACTAAGAAAGGATTTTGGAAAATTCAACCCCTAAGGGGGTTAAATAAAGCCGCGGTTAAAAGCTGGTTTTGTTTATTTCTTTGTAATGATTAGGCTCAGCAAATACTGGAAAAAAAAATATTTCACCAATGAAAGTCTTACGTTTCTGCGAGTAGATTGCACTATATTTTTTTCACGGGAAAACATATAGGAGAGAAACTAATGAACTTGATATCTAAACTATTTAGCACGTGGTATATACCTACATATATAGTAATATCAGTAAAGAATAAACACTGTTTTTACATAAAATGGTCGTGCGACCTACTAAGTTATTCACACCGAATCCTTTAGGGGAAAATCTCAACTTTTATGTTCGTAACATGTCATAAAGCCCGCCATAAACGGGTATCGTAAAGCACGTAATAACTGGAATTATTATAAATATTTACTTTGCTTTCCATGTGTGTATGCTCTGGTTATTATGCCATTCATAGAGGTTAAGGTGATAATATATTAAAGTGAAGAATTGCGAGTACAACCGTGATAAATGTAGTGGCGCGCGGCGATAGTCACATCGCTCTTTGCTTTTGATGGATGATCTACCTTACCACTGAGCTAGTAGTGCTGAATAAAAAACGTAGAACACAAGTATTTCTTTTTCTACAGTAGGTACTCTTATCATTTTATTTTGATGCAATTACGTCGTGAGATAATAAATATGCTTGAACACCTATGTTATTTAATAATTAAGACTTTAATTCCTAGTACAACAAAGAACAAATATTATAATAGATAACTATATTTTTTTCTAGTTTTCTTTACGACCTAGGTAGTTCTAAAATGCATTTTATCCTAACTCTCACATGCAGGTAACACTGTCAACTTTAGTTGTTATCACCATCCTTTACACAAGAGATAAACAACTGAAAATCAAATTTTCAAACAAACAAGTGAAAACTCAAACAAAGTGTGTTCTCACACACACACGCCCATACGTAGAGGACATTAGTATTAGTGGGTTTCGGCCTTTCAAAGGCCCCTTAGATCGAGGGGGCATGTTTGGGGTAAGATTGAGCGTGGGCGGGCGCGGGGGAGGGGGGAAATTCCAAGATGGCCGCGGACCGTGCCGGCCATAAGGGTAAAATAGGAGCCTTTATATATTTGTATGTTGTATACTTATGTTGGTCAGACTGTGTTCTAGCTTTGCTATCGATTTTGTGCGAGCTTATATTGGCTTAGACAGACTTGTGAATACAAATTTGTTTTGAAAGGGTTATTGAATGTTACTTCAATGACACACAATGTTACAAAAACATTACACAAGGTAACAAGAGTAAAAAGATAGCAATAAGGAACCCTGACGTTGAAATGGAATAACAGATTCACAGTTAGCCGTTTCAGCTTAAATAAAGTGCCCATAAAAAGTTGAAGATCTCGTTATTTTGAGACTTGCGGAAACTTCGGTTGTACTTGGAAGTAATTTTCCCACTTATACTTTAAGAACATGGTCCAACCATGTTCTTAAATAACCTAATTTACTATGTCCATTAAGAGTCTTTTTTATGTAATTTAATTTATTAGCTGACCGGTTGATAAAAAAATATAAATTCATTTATTCATTGAACCCGTACAATGCCGATCTAAAATACCTGCGTATATTTTATTTGGGACGAAAACATATACCTAATGTCAAATTCATATATTACATAATAGCGACTCTCTTTAGATGCTCTTTAGTTACGATGAGCAGTTACATCAAAAACTTATGTGTGACAGTTTCCCTAGTTTGGGAATACCGTCATTTTTTTTAACATTAAATTAACTTTTTGTTTCTGTTTTTTACTTTTTTATATGAATAAATCGATAATGTTTCTCTAAAAATGTTTTCTTTTCATTATATATTTAATTATATTTATTTGCCAAATACTTTCGTTAGGTTCCCGTGGCGCGATTGTTTTTCATTTTTCTCCATTCAAAGAACCCCATGCATCGTCTTGTATATCCAAAAAGAAATAAAAATTCCTTGAATTACTAAAAGCCGGGTCCATCCAGAAGGGTTCTAGGTGTCATAAATTAAAGCCCTGTTTATCAGGGAGGGAAAGGGAGGCCCTCCCGTGGTTTTACAGTTTATCGTCCCTCCTGCATGCCCTCCGGAGGGCGAAGGGTAGTGAATTACAGGACTGTTACTCAGCAGAACGTACCCTCAAAAATTTTTCCTTGTAGGGTGTGTGGTCATCAATTTATCAATGAATTTAGGAGAAAACAGGCGGTAGTATATTTATCGCCATCGAAATTTCCTTAAATACTAACGAAATTCAATTGAAATATATAGGGAATAAAAAATACTATTATGTTTGCCAAATTAATATAACATTTTTTTACATCTGCAATACATTTTACAACGCTTCAAAAGTTATTCGAGTATTTTATTGTTGTTGCATACTTGTGTACCTACGCCGACTCCGTTATAAAAAGTTTCCAAAGTATCAAGTTTGTTCGGGCGGAGTTTTGCTCCTTCCATACGCGCGGTCAAGCGGATTTTAAATCGTAGAGTAAATGAACGTTGCAGAGAGTACAGTTTAAAAAAAACTGTTTTTCTCTCAAAATTTTTATTTTTTATTTTATGTTTTAGACTATTCAAAGGTAATTGTAGTAGTGACTTTACTATATTTTCAATTGACAAAGCTATAACAATATTTTTAAGGGAGTAAACCTGCGTTTAAAATACAAATTCACGACATAGCGATTGGCATTCAGCTTTGTAATGATCAACAATGTGATCAACAACATGATCAACAATGAACAACAATCAATGGCAAAAGCCAGACGCACTGGAAACTGTAATCGCTTGAAATCAATTTTAAGAAAAAGGAAAGTTTTGGTAGCTACCCACCCAAGTATGGGAAAAGACGGGTCGCGACACAGTCGGTTGGATGATTTCAGTCTATAACGGACATAAGTGGAAACAATGTTTGTGTTTTATAAAAATATATAACTTATTAAAAATATTATAATTGGCCTATTTGAAAAAAACAAACCTTTAAAAAATAACCGTAATTGCGGTATATTTATGATCACAATATTTTTTTTCAGAGTGGCTTATTATATTTCCGGTCTTTGTAAACTATTGTATTTCAAATTGGACACCATAAAAATAGAGCTATCCACTGTATTATTGGATGCCCCGGGCATGACCTCAAAACGTCAAATAAAACCGTTTTGGCAGGTCTAAGCTACTCTGTACCAGTTGACAATGTAGAAGGTGGAGGCGTGCGGTCTTTGGGACGCGGGGTCCGGGGGACGAGGGGAGGGGTAGTGACACAGGCTACCGGTCACCACCGCTCGTATTGATTTGTTGTATCGCTCGTCCTGCAACGGCTATCCCTTTCCCTCCCACCCACCTCAGTCGCCGCGTCTCCCTCGCTCACGTGTCCCTCCCACACACACGTGGGCACATACGCCACGTATGTGCTGTTTGGATTGTGTGCGTGGATTACTATGTGCTTGGCAGTGTGTGCGTTGGGGTCCGGTATAGGCATCAATTTGGCTTTTGTTGTCATGGAAATTGTTAAAGCTAATTTATAGTCAAGGATGAAATGAGCTGGTTTTGAAATGTAGAAATTCATAGTTTAATGTACGTTTGCTAAACAAAATATTTCGTAGTGGATGTTTTGTAAAAAAATTATATTGGTTTCAGAATTTTAGATCATCATATTTTCTGGTTTGGTATATTAGAGCTTCACGGAGTCTTAAATTTTTTGTAGCTATGGAGTTAAGGTTATTATCAATTTATTTTGCTGATAGGTAACATAAACACTTATTTGAAAGATATATTTACCAGTTTGTAAAATTTACACAACAGTAGAGCCCTATTTTTACGGAAAAGTGATATCACAAGCTTTGACTTGGAAAATGAAATTGCTCATCACTGAAAGCGCCTACTCAATAGAACCAGCGAAAAATTACAAAACAAATTATTAAACCGCTTAGTCGGTCATATCCTTCTTTAATATATCAATAAACGCTAGGAAAAATGAAATAATATCCCCAAGAATAATTGTTAATTTAATATAGCATTGCTGAGTAACAGAACTGTCTTAAGTGGAAACGTCAGGATGTCAGCGTGTGTGCCAGCTAATTACCTCAGCGCGGCACTCGCATACTAACCAGCTTCGAATGTGGCTCGGAATACTAATACGAGACACGGAATGACAGCCATAATTGCTTATTTAACTATGTTATACACGAAGGTAACATGGGAAATGTGTGACTGCGTCAGAACTTTAGGTTTCACCATTGTTAACCTGGGCTTATTCGAATTTTGACTTTAAACACAACGGTACATCTAGAGACAGGATCGAGAAGTTATAAATAAATCAGTACTTTAAGGAAATACTTTGGCACCTACGTCAAAACAAATCCATAGTTAATTGAACATAATTGTACCTATATATTTTTACCAATAACTATTATTACACTTTACGAAATGATTGTCATTGCGGCTACCGCATCGAATTATGTTGAAGAAGTGGCTAAAGCACAGTTAAATACAACAATATTTTCATATGTAGGGCACACCTTTTAGCATAAATACTTACATACCTAATGGCATTTCTAACAAATCTGTTTCATATCTTTTTTAAGGTTACAAATGTGCAGATTAGGAACGCCTTTTTTAAATATGTTTTTATAAAATGTGTGTAATAGATTTTAATAGAATCTATGTGTACTGTGAAATAATTTAAATAAATAAATAGACCTTCGTCTGCCGTTGCATACTTACTCGTAACAGAAGAAAAATATGAAAATAATCACGAATCTGACGTGCGCCCTACGTCACGCCTAAGAAATTGTTTCCGACCCCGCGTTGCTACATAACTAGTGTAAAAGTAAACAAAGTATCGCGAGGGAAAGTTTCCTCGTTTTTCATCCCGCGGGACCCTCCGCGGCCGTAGCTCAAATTTCCGACACAATAATAGCATTTGAATTTCATTTCAAACTCGCTTTCTGACGTGTGCAGTTATGATTTTGTGTCCAATTGGCTTTATTGAAACGTTAACATTTTTAAAATTCCTTTAGTGACATATTAAATAACTGGCAAGGAATGCTAAGAAACTGGTTTCTGAATAGACATTTAGTAAGTCCTATTTGCTGGAATCACGTTGAACTCATAACCCTACGCTGACCTTTTGACAGAACGCGCGTGCGTTTACAAAATCACAAATTAAACGTAAAATTTCCAATATCCTACCCTCGCCCAGAACCGGTCTCGGAGACACAAGCTGCGAAAATATTAAAACTTTTGTACATTATGTAGCGAACACGGAGGGGTCACTCAGCCCCTGCGTGGAATGACCAACGGCGACCCGCGCGCGCGACGGTCAACTCCGAATAATGAAATTCAAAAAAGGAACGAACAGGCCCGCCAATAAACAAACCGTATATCATTCGTTATTCAAATATATTTTTAGTGAATGGTTGACCCGTAAGCCCACGCGACCATTTGATGGTTAAATATTTTCAGTGGGCAACATCGACCGCCGGACATAATTTATGACTTGTAAATTGGAAGGAAATTGTATTTTTTTGGTTGTACGATTCAATGATCAGTAAACAGGTTGTTTGGTCCTTCACAATTTTAATTCATAATTACCGTTATTAATTATATTTAACATTATGTAAGTACAATATAATTTTGACGGTAGACTAAATTAATAAAGTGACTTATAATTAGGTAGGGGAGAAAAAGGCGGGAAAATTATGTTACTTTGCTTTTTAACAGGAGTTTAACGCAGTGTTTTCCTCCCCCGCAGTTATAATTGTATTAATTGTAGAGCTTGATGCGTTTTTAATTCATTTTAGCTTGTTGAGGGTTCGCTAAATATAACCTAGACACTTTCGTATTAAGAACCATAATACAATAATGTTTTTTAAGTTTCGTTCTACTCGAAAAAATATGTGGTTATTTAACAAGTTGATACTGTAGTTTCAAAATTATTGTTGAGTGTAATATAGAGTGAGACATCAATATAGAAAATATAATTATTATGAATTTATGAAATATTACAATCACGTTTTGACCCTTTTTGTATATATTTTTTTGGCGTACAAGGGTGTACGATAAAGAGTTGTCACATTTTACTGACTTATCCCCGCCACCCCCTTGGGGATTGGCAGTATTTTAAAATGATTACCTATATGTAGGAAGAATGGAAACATTTAAAACAATATTATACAAGTCCACCGTGTACAGTGCCCATTACAAGTAAATAATTCATTCCCAGCTTTGTAACAATATTTCGCGAACAATAAAACAAAATACGACACACAAGGAGGCTCAAACAAATTTATGGCAAGGGACAGCATTCAAATTCAAACATGGAACATAAATTTCGAATATTACCTATATTGAAACGGCTCGGATTCTAAAATTAAATTTTGCATGCAGAATGCCGTCGCCGAGGGGTCGGACGCCGTTTTATTTGGTAGGCGTATATAATTTTATTGCAGGGACCAAAGGTTTGCGAAACATGTCGGGCATTCCTTATTTCGTAATTTATGAAATATTCAGAGACATTGCTTTATGTCTATAATATTTTTCTAAAAAACATCCGTCCTTTTTGGCAACATTAATATTTTGAAAAGTCTATACATACCTACATACCTTTCATTATTAACATAAAACTAGATTCTCAACCAAAACGCTTCAGAAATTGCAAACAAATAAAATTTACTCAGTTGAAGAATTCCGCCTACTTATATTGTACAAGTTCAAATGGACAGTATTTTACGGTATTTTGTGGTAGTTATCAAGTGTTATTACTGAAAAGCCTAATATAATTCAATGAATAAATTTCTCAATTACAAATCTTAATCAGTTAAGAACCGCGGGTTCCAATTGGAACCGATACACAATTAAAAATCTATTGTGTCTGTGATTCATGGTCTGAGAGGTTCATGGTATAAAATTAAATTACTTAGAAAACATAATAAAATTATGTCAACGTCACGCACACATACCTACCTATAGTTGCGACAAACCAAACATCGACCAACACAATAGCGACAGAACAAACGTTACCGTCACTTATAAAGTTGTTTACTCATTACACTATAGCCCTCATCATCATCATGATCATCAACCCGTAACAGTCTAGCTGAGCTATGGGTCTTTCCTCTCACATCAGGAGTAACTATAACCATAAGGGATAATATTACTAAAATACAAAGCATTTGTTCTGTCCTGAACTGGACATCGTATAGGTACCTATTCACTAAAGTAGATAACCTCCTATAGACTCCATCAAACTGGATTAAGGGACGTAAAAAGGAAAATCGAAAGCAAACACGGCGCACCGTTCCACTCTAAAAATAATAACATACGAGTATTATGTCCCTTCAAGTGCTCAAGAGAGAATTCTTCAAACGCGTTTCACCTCCATTACCCCCCAAGGTAACCCCTCCTCCCGGCCCTCCTGGTAACTGTACAATAACTTCACCCTCACATGGTCATAACGACGCCCGATAAGGGTCTCCGAGACCCTCCGTAAATCACCCTGTATCTACATCTGGGGCGAAACCCCCGCCGACGGTTATGTACTGGTTTTAACCAGTACATAGCAGTTTGGACATCGGATTTTGGTGGAGAATTTGTTGGGAAGACGCTGGAGTTAGTTAATCCAGTTTTGTCTTGGCTTGTGAATACAATTCTTTTAGTAAGTGTATCCTTTAATAATTATACGCGACAAGACAGAAAGCATTAGCATTGCATATGATGTTATATCTCTACCTCTATAATCAATAAATTTTTCAAGGTGTATCTCAAAAATAAGTCCATTAATAGGTAACCTACATTTATACTGGTAGAATCATTTCTTGCAAATTTATTTAAGTATTTAACTTCACGTACTTACCTAAAAAATGTAGACATGGTGAATTTTAAACGATGTAAAGGGTTCTATCTAACAGCAAAAGAGCAGGGAAACTTATACCTACGTCTGGAACGTAATACTTATAGAAGTTCATATAATTTATTATTTGTTAAAAATGCCTCGTGTAATATGAAATAGGTACCTAGCTGTCCAGCATGATTGATATAGAGTACCTTAAAATACATAAGAAAAGTAAAATAAGTCCAAAGAGAAATCAGTCGCGTCACGACGTGCCCTATTCGAAAAATAAAACATCTTAGTAGGCGTCCCGAGGGATGTTGGTGACTCTAATGTTTTCTTTTTATTCTATCACGCGGCGGCATAATCCATCAGAGGGGGCAAGACGGGGGTGATCGATTTTCTATACGAGAGGGACCCCGTAAAACTATGGTTATTGGATATTTCGGGCACAACATCATCTTGGGACGCACTTGTTTGGTTTATGCGCCAGGCGATTTGGAACAGGAGTGTGGTGGAGATGGACTATTCAGTGCCGCGGAGCGCCTCAAGTGTTAGAAATATACCGACGTCTATCAATGACATTTTGCTTTTTGGGGTAGAGACCATGGGACTAGGCTCCGGAGATACAGTATCTTATCAGAGAGCTTTTTAGGGTGTTTAGTCGAGGTTTTAGATAACCAGAGGGCTGGCACTTATCTTTTTTGTTAAAGGATCTTACTAGTTCTATAGAGAAGAAATTGAGATGGTCTTCTGGCACTGATCCAGATAGTACCTCCTGGATTATTGATGATTATTAGCAATAACTATCCATGTGAAAAAACCGCATGCTTAGGGGAAGATAATAATTATGAAGATAGGTAAGAAATTGCACAATTTATATTATTATGTATGACTCAGCTAGCCGTTCCCTAATTTTTGACTAAATATTTGTGTTAAAAATATAGCTTTTACGTAGGAATGGAGCCTAAAAAAATATCAGAAAAAAATCTGATTGGTGGCAAAACTAAAGTATTATAGTACCTATTATTATTAAACGTTAGTTCATAAAAAACAGGCAAAAGGTTGCGGGTATGACAGTGGATCTAGAAAACTTTCATTCCAAAACGAAGTCACCAGCGAATACATAATTCAGTATAATTTGAGTAAAGAAGCATGATACATAATAATATATTAAAATGGTAGAGGTAAAAAATTTAGAATCAGAATCTCTACAATTTTCTTTCGGCTCTTGCCTTCGCCGAAATAGGGTGGATTTATGTTAACAGGAAGTGCCCCGGCGAAACGGCGGCCTAAGCCTTCAGATACGGCTTATGTACGATACATTATATTTGTGTTTCGGAAAATGTGCTGGGACGTTTAGATATTAGGTACCTACTTATTGATCGGCCTATTAAACCTTTCTTCGAATAAAGCGAAGGCTTGAGAAAATATCACAAAAGATTGTCTCTACGATAAATAGATGCAGACTGCGTATAAAAATAGGTTCCAAAATGAACACGTATTTATAATAGAGCTAAAATTTACAAAATGATTTTTAAAAAGTCAGCCCCTAAATAGGGGATGGGGATCTGGGGATGATAGTTTAGTTAGAAGTCCGTAATTTTTTCGAATCTCATCAGTCAAACGACGTAATTAAAGTAATACACTTAGTCCTTATCAACACTCATTACCTTCAAAAACCAATTAAAGAACACATTTTTGCACAACACTATTTCGAAACCAACTATTCATATCAAACATCTGAAACACACTAATCTTAGTTCGAAGCACGAAGTTAATAAATGCAACAGCTTCTATTGAAACTGTGAATAAAAAGTTAACCCTTCGTACCTCGCACGGCGCGCACGCATGGAAATTAGATCAGTAGGTAGCGCCGATTTGGGATTGGTTCTCAAACTGTGCAGCCATCACTTTAACAAACAATTTAGTTTTTGACGACACAAAATCTTAACTAAAAAATTATAATAACACTAATGTAGAGGATGTAATTTACAGTACCATAATATAATATAGTAGTAGTAACCACTTCCTTTAATAAGACGACTAAACTGTTTGTACGGAAGTACCTATATTGTTATTGAATTAATTTGTCGAATATTTTTATTGAATTTATTATAAATTGTGTTAATTGTCTGTGTATTAAATATTTTAGTCAATTACATTACGATATAATATATATGATTGTATTGTATATCAATTGCAAAAAGTTTTCCTACTATCGTAACATAAGGCTATATTTTTTTAAATAAACATACTAATGTTTTTAATAAAAAAAAACACAAAAAATATTATTTTTCGGAATATACCGAGGCCTTCATTAAAATTTTCCGTATCGCACAAATATAACTGCACAAGTTTGGGAACCTCTAAAAAGATCGTATATCGCGATTGTGCAACTTTTTTGCAGTCGCTCATTAATTTGGAGTTGTAAGTTCAGACAATGTAACCCTTCCGGCGCGCACCGCGGTCTCGGCAGCCATTGTAGTATTATCACTGCATTTGTGTTTCCGGACGCTTCTTTTTATTATGTAGATAAGGGGTTTATCAGACCCGGATTTAGATAAAAATGCATTTGCATCTACAGAATAGGTAGATAGGTAGGTACCTACATTATATAATTTTATTTATAAAATCGATTTGCAAGTTGCCATTATGAGTTGGTGTTTTGAATTTTAGATCAGGAAGCCTAATTGAAGCTATGCGGGTAGAACATGGCATTTTAAATTTAATATCCGAGTGTACCCTCATGCGACAAACATCAAATAATAAAACACTAACTGCCAATCGACATGACCGATCATGCGTAACGGGAGATCAATGCAAAAACAGCAGTCAAATAAATCTAACGAGAACTTTACATCTGCATGTCACTAGAATAAATCAAATCACCATTGAATGCATCCGTAAAATATTTTCGAACTATTTTGAATGCACTCTGTGTCTTTTCGTACGAAAAAAACGCGGTCCCTCGTAAGTTAACCCGTTCACTGACACGTATTGAGCCGATATAAAAAGGTTACACCCATATTTTGCACTTCCCGATACCGAATAATAGGGTCTATTTATGCATTCTCGATAAATGAAGAGTATTTTTTTACGTCTATTATAAATCAAAATGTATTATTTATCTTTAGAGATTCCAAATCTGCATCCTATTGTTATTCGGGATGTGCGGTGTGTCAAGGGTGTAATGTTTTATAGAATACGTACTGGCAGATATTCAGCAAATAGTAGGTAATAATAAAAAAATGTTTTGAAATCACATTTCCTACGACGTCATGAAGTCAGTGTTTTATGTTATTTTCGCTGGAACGACTACATGCATAACATGAAAATAAAAATCCCACTCGAAAGAGTAAGATTTTATCACGTGCATAAATTAAATGCAGAGTAGACCCGCCATTTTGAATATTTCGTGGAGAGGCGAGGGTTTATTCGACCGTGGGGCAGTAATTATTTGATTGAAGTCAAGAGGTTGCATGCCGAGATACCGGCCGCGTTTTATTGTGCTCTCGCGCCTCGGTCGGGCTAGAGTTGCGTACTCGACTATTTTATTGAAATGTGCGACATGCTGCATTTACACCTACAGCGTTCAAGGGTTTACCGTTGAACAATTTTGCAAATATGGTCCATTATATTAGGATCATAATTTTAGGATAATAAAAAAAATTGATAACTTAATAATTTATTTTTGAATTGAAAATATACCTACACTTAGATTTACAAAAAAATATTTTGTTAGCAATTCAAATAAATATAAGCAGTCGATTCGATCGTTACAAATTATATAAAGTAAATACACATATTCAAGCATGCCAATTAATAAAATATCGATAACGTGCAGCTTGCATACCCAATGCATATTATTAAATCCAAATGCATTCAGTAACTAAAAAGTAAAAAGCATCTGACACTATACAGGCAAGGTGACAGGAACATACAAAAAATGTCACGCACAGAAATCTCGTAACCTTTAATCCGTTCTATTATGCATATAATTATTATTTCCGATACTCTATCAAAGAAAATAACAGTCCTTTTTGCATATGCGCTTTAGACGGAAGTGTGAATAAAAAATGTCACCCTCAGGTACTGAAAGGGTGACCCCAAGGGTTTTTTTAAGGGCAAAAGTAATCCGAGATCGGTTGTGTGTGGGATTTTTAGATGATTATTATGCATGCTTTCTCAGGAAGATTTGGCCGACATATGGCCCGAGGCATGTGTCGAGAGGAATGAAGGACTTCTTTAGGGTCTAAAGTTATATGGGGCATGCATTTGAGGGTTAACGGAATTTCTTTTACATTTTATGAGAATGAATAATCAGCCAGTGCGATTTGAAATTTAAATTTCATAATAAAATATCGTCATAATACTGTATACCATTTTTTATTCTTTTGGTAAGCGCTACGCTTACGTAGCGTCATAAAAAAGTTTCACCCACCTTACGCTTTGAGGGTCGACTATTGTGCTACTGTTTGTTTGGTTTATTTTTTTGGGTCTTAGTCCAGGTAATTCTGTGTCCTCTCATCAATGAATGGGTTTTGACATATAAAAGGATTAGTTTTTAATAGATAATTAATGATGTTGCGGCGCTGTCACGGTCTGGTCGTCTGCGATAGTGTTTTCTATTAATATTTGTTTTCGCATGACTATTTATCGTGTGACATTAATTATATGAAATTGTTGAGCATATTGTAGTTGTTTTGAGATTTTAGACACGAGAGTATGAAATATTTCATAAAGTAAGGACTCCATGAAAATAATCATAACAATAGAACATTGTTGATAACTTAAAATTTAACCAACAATAAATTAAGTGAACATTGTGATTGACGACAAGTATTTACTTACAAAACGTCTCATTTCCATCTAGACCATAAAACCCAGTTGGCAGGAATGTCAACAAAAACAAAAGACAGCTGAGAGTTCATCGACCTACGGCAACGTGGCCGTAACTTTCATTCTTAAAGCGAACGAAGTTAGTAACCTACTTTTCATTAATAAGGAGAGCTAAAAAAATGCACGAAGAAAGTATCAAAGATTGAGAGAAGCGCGAACTTCGTTGGAACCGGACGAAAGATTTGGCTGGATGGGGTGTTGACAGAGTATTAGCTAAATATAGTTTACGTAAATACTCATTACCTACAATAAATGTACGAGTATCATGTCCATAGAAATAGTGAAAAACTGTACGAAACTGAAACGAAACCGACTGTGACGAAGTTTTAGGCCAGTGGATCTTTTCTTTTGTATGATTTAAAGACATTATCAGCAATGCAAATTAAGTGGAACTTATTTGAAATGACTATTTTGTATGCGAGGATCAAAGATATTCTAATGATCACGGGCGACGTGGGCAACGCTATACCAGAATTGTTTGCTGACAATAATCGCAAATGACTGAATCTTATGTAGGTAATGCAAAACAACAAAAACACTGAATATGTTATTAATCGCGTTATTAAAAGTAAATAAGCAGTTTATCGGTATCATTCACTATACCTACTTACTTTTATAGTGCACAGTCTACCCTAGTTCTAATCTCTCAGTTCCATCCATCGCAAGGTTGACTAGAAGAGATTGCTAAAAGCGATAACACTGGCCATTTTGCTTTATTTTATTTTTGTATTTTCATTAGAGTAGCGTTACCTATATAAAATTATATTAATCAAAATTAAATATTTAATTTTGTCTGCAAATCGTTCAAAAACAAATAAATAAATTTTGAAAAGTCACCGCATTCTTGGTTTAGTCGGTCGCGTCCACATAATTCCAACGTCAATTTTTCCGAGCGCGCGCCAGACGCCGAGACGCTGAAAAAAAATAATTAAAACGAGCGACGGCGAAAGTGAAAGCGCGCCGTCTGCCGCGTAATTAGCACAATGGAGTTCCCCGACTTTGAACTTCGAACATCTTTTTTTGTCATTGAATTTGAATTATTAGGCCAGATGCGCGGAAACTTTTTACGTCACTAGAATAAAACTTTCGTGACATTCCTGAGTTCAATGGAAACTTTGAGTCGTAGTACTCGTTCGATGTTTTTGTATATTTAGTTGTAACTGTTGGAATTTTCTTGTCTTATTTTAAGGTGAACTATCTCTTGTCAGGAAATTTAAAAATCGGAGTCCTAATTAAACATAGTTCTGGGAACGCTAAATCAAAAGATATCTCCACTTGATGTAAAATTTGTCGGTGGATATTAAGAACTAATTAGTATTAATTAACTAAATATTTCCAATAACGAGCTGTATTCTATGAAGTATACTGAACATTTTATATCAGTGATATCAAATACTAATCAATATTGTCATTAGGTATTAATATTGACAAGATTTAAGCGTAATGCGTATTTAAAAATATTACTAATATTTTTCGTACGTACGTACTTATTTAATTTCAAATTTCAATGCGAAATAAAACCCGAACAAATTGGCTAGAAACCTTATACGCCTTTAATTTCGTGCGAAGCCTTTATAATAACCACACGGCCCACATCCCAGCCAATTTTTCCTCTCTATATTGAAAACTTGAAAATTAATTCCTCCACCTAATTTCCCCCACGTGAAATATGAGGTCGTGTCGACGCACACATGTGTGCGTGACGCAAATTTTGTTACGTCGCCATCCAAGGGTTGCCGAAACTACCCCCCCGCCCGTGGCATCAATCTTCCCCCCCGCGCCACCTACGATCGTATAATACAATAATATATGTCTAACTTTCGGACCGGCCCTGTAGGTAGCTCCGTCCCTTTCCATTCTGCCGTGTAATCCCTCGTTGGAGTGGGACGCACAACAAGGTGGGGGCGTCCTAAAGGGTGTAGGGAGTATGTAGGGGTGCTATTGAAATTGAAGCGGGGTTTAGGCGCGGATGACGCCTGGCTGGAGAATGGATGGAAATTTCCTCAATTTAGCGTTTTCGCCAACAAAGGACGTTGTTTAATTTTTGGTTTTTGTTAAGCCATTTGAGGTGTGGTCGGCATTGTGTGTGGTTTAACCTATGCTTCTATTGTGAGAGAAAAGTCAGGAAAATATAAACCTTATTGTAAATTATTGCCACAATAAATAAACGTTAGGTAGGTATCATTTTATATTTTAATAGGACTCATTTCTATACAGGACAAAATGACAAGGATTCTTACAGAGTATCTATCTAATATTTATCCTTTAATTTTGAACCGCACTACTTTTATGATATCAAATTTACTAAGTACCTATATTTTTTGAGATAATGATACCTACTTAGACAGTAGGAACTTACTCTTACCGTAGCAGCCTAATTTTTTAACATAACATTTATTCTAAGACATAGATCTATAGATGTAGTATGTCATATTGAAGAGATTGAAAACAGGTTGAACAGAATTTACCAAAGAACTTGTATTTAAAATACTTTATTGGACATAAAACTAGATATTTAATTTTATTTAACCCGCCTCAGCGCAGTTGCAATTTTCGCGTGAGTCACGTTGTCGGGGAATGAAAACAAACAGGGCTCGTCCCGGGTAATCCGAACACAATTAATTAAGCCGCACCAACTCACAGTCCAGATTTATATTCCTGTCGCGTTGGGCCGCCTATTCGTGTACCTTTATCTCTACTTCGGTGCCGACTTCGAGAACTAGGTGCAGCTGAATCTTTGCCACCGATTTTCGAGATAGGGTTGTTTGGTTAATCGACTCTACTTGATCCTCTATTAAAAACTCACGTCACTTTGTCGGTCTGGCTATTTGAAACCATGTTTTTTTAGAAAAATCAACAGTAAGAACAACATTGAATATTATTTAAAAAATGCTTTTCGTTGGTAAGGGCATCGGGCATCACTTTACCGACCGATATCAGATCGTTTTGAAAAATTGCAGTGGCAGTGATGCTAAATGTAACATAACCGGCAAAAGCTTTCTCGTTTTGTCAAATGAACCACATACTTACGCGTACGAAGTTTGTCTGTCTCTTAATTTTTTCCTATCCGTGATGAACAAACCTTGAGGAATAGTAGATTGTTATACAAGGGTTCAAAGGAATCAATTCCTGTAAGAGGTATTTAGACGTTCGAGCGCAACGAGGGCGGATATAGTCCGAGTAGGGATTGATAACTTTTAACCAGCGTTGAACACTCTACTTTTCATTTGGAATAAAGGCAAGTTAACGCTACAAAAATACAATTAATATAAAAAAAATACTTACAAAAACCCAAAATTTAAAAAGTACGAAAGTACAAAAAAACTTAATAATAATACTACAGTAATAAAATTAAATAATAAAATTACTAGCTTCTTTACTAGCTTACTAGCTTTTACCCGCGGCTTCGCTCGCGCACGTTTATTTCACCCCCTTAGTGGTTGAATTTTGCAAAATCCTTTCTTAGTGGATGCCTACTGTATAAGCTGTCTATGTGCAAAATTTCATGTCTCTAGACCCAGCGGCTTAGGCTGTGCGTTGATATATCACTAATCAGTCAATCTGGTAGGTACCATTTTATAAATGTGAATTAAAAATAAAATGTGTTTATCAGTTGTAGGTAATAGTAGTATAGTATTACCTACTGTACAGTATTCATAATACTAGTACTGATAACTCTGGGGTTAAATATCAATATTTTATTTCACAGTAGTTTATTTAATTAGTTTGTACTTAGTGATAAAGACCGCGACAATAACACTATACCACACACCAATCTTCAGCCTCTCACGTACATCGCTATATACCTAAATCAGCTACGTACATAGCCTTATCTCCCGCGTCAGGCCCATACTTAACCCTCGAGGGGTAACTTGAAATAGGAATAGTCGCATTAGGCCCCAAAATTACAGGCGACCGTCACAGCCTAACGTGGTAAAATGGCTCAACCACCTGGGGGGTTAACCCTCTAACACCCTCTTGCTACGAGACTTGAGGCTTTAAAGACCGCATTACTCCACTAACTTTGCACCTTAAAGCGTCGTATTAAGACGGATTTTGGAGGAGTTTGCGTCTCAAGATCTTGGACTCAGCATCGTCTAAATGCTCGCGTTTGACCCCACTTCGTATTTCGGGTCCGTGCGGGGAGCGGGGAGGGTTGTTTTAGTCATCAATAATGTTAAAAGGTAAGCCTTAGAGGGGATGTGCATGTTTTTCTTAATTTCACGGTATGAGCAACCTTTTAGGATCGCGCGAGCGTGACTTCGCATCAAAGGGCTAATTGGAATGCGAGCAACGCAATGGGAAATGGATATTCTATGGCAATATATATTATTCCAGTATCCAACACATGGTAAGTCTTTTAAAAAAAAATGAACTTTTTCGTACCAAGCGTGTTTATTAAATTCTAATATACCTAAAGGTACATCCACACTAAACGTCGGTGGCAGCGACAACGCCGCGACAATCTCACGGGGCGCGGCTTATCAATCACCGTTGATGGAAAGCCACTAGACCGTGGGGACAGAGCCGCGGCTTAGAGCATTTAAAGGTGTGCGAGTGCCACTGTATTGTGGAATACACTTAGAGGAAATGCGATAGATGTGACTGTCTCGTTTATATTATACTTATGACTTGTTTTACACACAATAACTATAATTATTTTTAGTTTAAAAATAATATTATTGAAGGTTTAAATTGTTTTCGGAGGTTTTAATCCAATTTTAAAAAAATAGTAGGTTATCTGTAAGCATATAGAGCCTTGAATTGATGATTGAAGACGTCTGAGACATAAAGCATAGGACGTCGTGTGTAGTTCCAAGGCTAAAGCTAGTTATTAGCACCATCTGTCAGGACGAATATTAACAAGAAATCGATTCACCGTGCTACTCGCTAACAGATGGCGCTAGCAGATACTTATTAGATTCTAATATAAATCATAATGTTGGAATACAGAAACGAATCTATTATATTCGTTTTACAATTAGACTCAATCTTTTCAAATAAGAATTCTCTGTGAATAAGCCCCTTTTCACACGTACCGGTTTCCGCCGCTCCGGCGGGCCGGTCCGGCGGCGAAATGTGTGGCCGATTGCCCGGTTGCCCGCCGGTACGTATGAAAGCGCACGTACATGGCCATATACTTCGCCACCCGCCGGACCGGCGGAAACCGGTACGTGTGAAAAGGGGCTAAGAGTATGTCATCTTAATCATCGTTTCATTATTAAAATAAAATTGAGTTCTGAACCCTGGGGGTCGATTTTTGAATCTCACCAAGTGACTAATTCTCACCGATGTGAGTGATTTCCGAAAGTTCGTATTTTTGAAACTCATCGGTGACTTACATTTGTCATACCTATGATATCAATTTACGAGTGCCCCTACCCACTCGTAATTGAAATCACCATGCGATTGTTTTTGACAGTTGACGTAGTGCCATCTGCAAAAAGTGCCAAAGTATGTTTTTCGGAAGAATTAGCAGCGGGGCTCGATTCTGATATTTTGTGATTGCGACGATTTATTGAAAACAGCGTATGACTTTCAAAAATACGGCTTTTGGAAAATGGTGACATAAAAGTCATCGGTGATAATTTGGTCACCGATGATTTTGATATCACCAGTGAGATTCAAAAATCGCAACGCTCGACCCCGGAGTCGATTTTTGAATCTCACCAAGTGACTAATTCTCACCGATGTGAGTGATTTCCTACAGTTCGTATTTTTGAAACTCATCGGTGACTTACATTTGTCATACCTAGCATATCGATTTACGAGTGCCCCCACCCACTCGTAATTAAAATCACCATGCGATTGTTTTTGACAGTTGACGTATGTGAAATCTGCCAAAAGTGCCAAAGTATGTTTTTCGGAAGAATTAGCAGCGGGGCTCGATTGTGATATTTTGTGATTGCGACGATTTATTGAAAACAGCGTGTGACTTTCAAAAATACGGCTTTTGGAAAATGGTGACATAAAAGTCATCGGTGATAATTTTAGTCACCGGTGATTTTGATATCACCAGTGAGATTCAAAAATCGCACTCAAATATAACTTCTACGAGTTTAGCATTGTCATGAAGGGCCAGACGCAATCACAAAATATCACAATCGAGCCCCGCTGCTAATTCTTCCGAAAAACATACTTTTGCACTTTTGGCAAATGTCACATACCGCAACTGTCAAAAACAATCGCATAGTGATTTTAATTACGAGTGGGTAGGGGCACTCGTAAATCGATATCATAGGTAGGTATGACAAATGTAAGTCACCGATGAGTTTCAAAAATACGAACTTTCGGAAATCACTCACATCGGTGAGAATTAGTCACTTGGTGAGATTCAAAAATCGACCCCAGGAGTGCGATTTTGAGTTAAACAACACTAAACGACCGTTAAGACAATGTCATATAAATAGGTAATTGTTTTAACAGTCATGAAGTGTATTGTGTACTAATAGGTACTCAGACCCAGTGGCGGACTAAGTTGGAGGCCCGGGGCGGAAAAACTGAATCAGGCCCTTCTGAGAGGAGACGGTCTTAGAACTTTTGGATTTGTAGGCTCCCCCAGGCCCAGGGCAGGCCTCTCCTAGGGCGCCTCACAATTTTGAGTAGTTTTAATCATATTTGCATCTATGAAGCCTCACATCAACACCCAACTGCCTCTTATCCTTGTTTAGGATTTGATTAAGATAACTTTTCGCTAAATTTGACCAGAGGCACAGGGCGGACTGCACTTTCCGCCTCTACCTTAGTCCAACAGTGCTCAGACCTAAAATATATTGTAGAATTTATACGGATTAAACCTCTGTAACTAAATAACAGGTGTTCTCAAAGATAGATTACAGCCGCCGAGAGTCGAAATTGAGCGCTATTTCACTCACATTTATCATTTTATTTAACTGAGTATTAAAATTACCTACTCCTAAAAATAATTATTAAATCTACACTTAGGTAAGACTTATTTCCTGCAGCACACTGAACTGTCAATGGCCTAAAAGTGCACCCATCGATTCCTATACCTATTTGTATGCTAGTATCATTAAGCAAACCTTAGTGATTTATAAATGCTATGTATCATGATGTTTTGTCCATGTTAATATGATGAATTAAGGAAAAATAACCTAATCTTTACGTTCTAAAAAACACTTGGCTAGGCCCTTAGAACTTAGAACAAAGAAAGACTATATTCCAAAGAATATTAATCCTGCAGAATCCCCATTACATACTGGTGTAGTGGGAGCAGGCAGGTGAACGCCAACATTACTAACTGTCAGCAGTTACGATGGCCTAGGGTGGGGCATGCGGGGAGGGCGTCCTATTTGTCTTGAGGGAGACATGTGCGATCGCTTGCTTATTTGTCCTCACGGGTTGCCTCCAGACTCCAGTTTATTTGAACAAAATTATGTTTATACCCCTCTGTTTTGGTTTAATCTATGAATTAATATATTTGCTGTAGATAGATGATGCTGAATAGATTGAAATATTAAACAGTCACATGGTCTGTTTCTTTCAAAAATTACGTTCAGGAATAATTTAAATAGATTGTTAGATTACTAATGTAAGCTGCACGAAACGGCATACTCATACATCAGAATAATAGATAAGATATATTTTATCCCCGTATTCGAACGGGAACGGGACCTAGGAGGATGAAACCGGGGGGCGCTGCTAGTTGTATATAAATCGCACGCAGGAACTAAGGCCATATTTACAAGCTGTTACTCTCTCTTCAAGGACCCTGCGCGTAGGGCTGACACGATAACTGCGTAAGTTACACTCATAAACCATGGTTGGTTTCGTGTGTAATATAGTAATTAAAAGATACTTATCGCTATGTTACGACACACTATAGACGATAAATAAAATAACTTTATTTCAGACAGGCAGGTCCGGTGGTGGGCTCCTTAAAATAGGTAAAAATAAAATAGTAGATTGTACAGATTGTGAATACAAGGGTCGGAAGGAATTGATAACTTCCACCCGCGTTAAACACTCTACTTTTCATTTCGAATTCAAGGAAAGTAAACAAAAAAAAATACAAATTTACAAAAATTCAAACATGCAAAAACGCAATAATACCTACAAAAAAAACAAAATTGTCAACAATACAACCAAAGAGGTTGGAAGAAAGAGAAACTTTTTCTTTTAAACGTCTTTGAATACTACATCATAGAGTACCTAACCTAAATAACATTATAAAAATAATATACAAATCCTTCCTCTTTATAATAATATGTACTTTTAGCAGAGTAATAGTGTTCTGTGCTTATTAGTGTCGATAAAAAACAAGATTTTGAATTTTGGAACAGCTTACCAAATTATTACTCTTTTTTTAATTTTAAATATGGAACGCGTACCGCCCCGCGCGCATGCTATTTTCTGTTGTTTATACCTACACTTACAAGGCCGCACCTTTTTTTCTTATTCTAATTGATGTAAAAAGTTTCGTATCCCTACTAAGTACCCAAAGAGGTTGGAAGAAAGTCATTCTCTTTCATAGAGAAACTTCTTTCTTAAACGTCTTTGTTAAATGTAGTACTATTTTTTTTTAATTCATTCCCGCCCTAAGGCCGGAAGCAATTACTATGAGTCTTTCCCGACCGAGGGCGGGAATCACAGCCCTGAATCTCTCTGTGGTGGGAATCATCGCTTCCGACCCGGTACTCAGATCAAACATACACTACTTTCCGAGTATGAGATATGAAAAATAATTTAAGTAATTAATATAAAATAAAAACACAGTCTGTTTAATATAAGCAAAGCTAGATAATTTCTAAACATATTACTTCAAGAAACACCCTTTTTCAAATTAATTTATCAAAACTAGATAATATCCTAAAATTCTTAATTCAAAAATTGAAAATTCCCGATCAAAGCCAATATATGGGTGAACAGACTTACGCCGAGGTAATCCAGCTCAGAGCTCGGGTAAATACGACCCGCTTTGCCCAGCCCGGTATCTCGTAAGGTGTACTATCTATGAACACATTTATACTTGACCTATTTAAGAATACTAAATACTTACTTGTAAATGTAATTTGGCACATATATTTTTAAACCCCAAAAGAGGCACTGCGTGTAATAGGCACTGAAACGGTTTAAAACCTTCCTTTTCGTATAGTACCTAGTAAATGTAGGAATGAGGTGAAGTAAAACATTGTGAGATAGCCCGTACGTCACAGAATGGTTTATTGAGCATAACACCACCCCCGCGCCCCGGTCCTGCGTTGGTAAACCACCTTTTGCTGTTTGAGTTGTTTTTAGTAAGTACTACTTATTTGATGACTATTAATTGTTTCCAATTTCGTTACTCACTTTGCATTTCGAGGCAATCACGTGTGAACAGTTTTCATGAGTTGCATTATGAAATTAATGTTCTCGATAGGAGAATCACACAAAGTCACAAACTGATGACATGGATGGTGGCGATACTATGATCTCTCTATCAAATTTTCAAATTCAACTCGTAACAACGTCGCACGGGTTGCACCCACATAGTCGTACGTCAAGATGTCCATGACGATTCAAAATGCTATAAGATCCGTTACTGTCGCCTTGATATAAATAACAACATCATCTTCAATTAATAATCATCATCAATCCATACAGCCCTCGGCTGAGCCAATGGTATTTCCTTACACAATGAGGAGAACATAACCTCCCACGCGAGCGTACTGCGGATTAGGAGATGGTGTTAGGTAGTGTCCGTCTAACTATCACAATTTTTCAAGCCACCCAATATCTGACATGGCTTAATGACTCCCATTTTCCGTTTGAACACGAAGACGCTCATTATATAATGCCACAAGGTAGTCACCCATTCACTGACTTACCGCGCCCAACTTTGCTTAACCAGTGTGATCGTTACACTCTGGTATCGCAGGGCTACGAGCGCCTTATGTTCATTGCTGAGATGTAATCAGCGCCAGGCAGCTTTAAGTTTTTCCTAATCACTTCCATAATTAGACCGCAGGCGCGAAAGTTCCTTCATCAAGATACGCGTTAGTTCAACGTTAGTTTAATGTATGCACATTATCTAAGCAAGTTCGGGGGGTTCCCCCTAGCTCCCTCCCCTCCTTACGTGTGCTCAATTTAGTTGCAGTCAGTGATGTCTGTACGTATACTTAGTTGTATAGTATGGGATTATGAGGAAGGATAATTTGCGATCTATTCAGAATCTTGTAGTTTCCCAATTTAAGTTAGGTGTTAGAGAGTTGTCTGCATTGTAAGAATTTGTAATGACAGTAATAAAATCAGATTGTTATAATGATAATAACAACGTACCTAGATAATAGTAGTTCATCTATACAAAATTATTTACCAACAAACCACTAAGCAATTAGCTTTGTACTGTTTCACAAGGGTCATCTTTAGATATCATTTTGATCTTATTTAAATAAATAACAATGAAAACTTAGTTTTATTAATTAACTAGGCTTCGTTTATGCTGTATATTTTTCTAAAAGATTAATTATTCCTGATGTATAATACTTAACACAAACAAAGAAATAAGAGATAATCCAAAAGTTAGGTACCAGTTAGGTGTAAACATCATGCTTACGTAAGTTTATTAAAAAATATTATCGCAAGATTTAATAGTATTCATTAGTAATCACAAAATATGTGAATTGAGGCCGAAATGTGAGAAAGGTATATTGTTACGTATGTAGAGAGTTAATTGTTATAAACATTTAATACATACCGTGCGAGTAGATCGTTATATATCTGCTAATATCCAGTCCACAGGCGAATATATAACGCGAGGGAAACAAAGCCGCGTACGTACTACGTAATGCCCACCCGAATTCTAACTTTTGTGTCGTAACTCACAAGCGGAAGCGTGAATGTCGAAAAGAGCGGTGTATTATATGTCGTAGTTAACCGCTATGAAGGGCATTTATTTATTACTAACTAGCGACCCGCCCCGACTTCTCACGGGTGCAATGCTAACACTAAAACCTTTCTCTTGAATCACTCTATCTATTAGAAAAAACCGCATCAAAAAAACACATTTTAAAAATAGCTGAAATCTATTTAAGTACAATACCGAACAAACTAATTTCAGGAGTTGAGCTTATCCTGATACAGATTGTATGAAAAAAATACATCGGCTTGTTGTCCTACTGCTTCATTTTTGAAACAGTACTGTACCCTTTTGTTCTTTATGCCGTTTGAATGCAATTCTAAGTGTTTGATACAAATCAGATGAAAATAGACAGGCTTGGGATGATACGAGTTAAAGCCTCCCGCAGTATCTTCTGATTACCATTTTAGTCCCAGATGTCCTATGAGAAGGGAACTTTGATTAACGTCTAGAAGACTAGGAGGATTGTGCTGACAAAAACTACTAGTCGGCATCAGCATGGTGCTGGTGGAGTTTCGTCGTCGTCGTCGCCGCTTCTTCCGCGGCTATTAGCGGCATCTGCATTGCATACGGTTTGTTGTTACAATTCATCTGTAGATAATAATAATAATAATAATATAATATAATCTCACGCCTTTCATCCCCGAGGGGGTAGGCAGAGGTATTCCATTACTGGATATACCCACATTTCACGAGATACATTGGACCCCTAAACGTGATAGGTGGTGAGCCCATCGCCGGACCGGGTCTGTTCACACATCTGTAGATGAACACATATTTTAGCATAAATCAAAATGATTTTATTCAAAGTAGGGGTTTATAGGTCCTATTGAAAGTCATTGCAACTCCACCGCTTTGGCATGCATAGTTGACAAGAAGAAGTTGTTAAAGAAACTCCTCTATATGTATCTACAGATAGCCTGATGAACTCGGCCCTTATGCATGCGGCATGCATAAAGGCGTGTTCGGTTCAGGTCGGGCATTTAGGTACTAATGAGTTTTAGGACTTACATACATATTAATAACTTGTTCATATAATAGTAAAACATAATAGGCTACTGGAATCCATTCAGCTCTACACTTGGCGATTGTTCATTACACGTTTATTTTTGTAAATATTTACAATTGACTTCCAAAAAAGTCGTTTAATCAAAGTTTTGTTTTAGACCTATTATAGAAATTCTTGAGTACCTAACCAAATCGCTCAGATCAATCAAAAGATAGCTTTGGCAGGTTGTTCTGATATCACTCAGTATTTTGAGATCATGTCGCACATTATTATTACGAAATGATAATTTAGACACATTCTCATTGCTGTCGTCGTCATCAGATTTTGAGTCGACCCTGGTCGGCAGAAGCAGTAGCATCGCAAACACCAGGGAGAACTTCCACAAAGACATCCACCGTACTATTTTTAAATATTTGTTACAAAATTGGGTAAATGATATAACTTAACAGTGTTTACTTCCTGTATAATTAAATTATCTTGTTTATGGCTATTTCGGACTCTTGAACTGAGGGCTTATTGTCTATTTATTATTGGAATCGGAATCGTCTTTACTTGACATATTATATAACGCGGGCAGCGACACTGACGGTGATGAAATATGTATTTCAGAAGCAACGTATACACGCCAAAACTAAGTCGATTGCGGTTATGGTTGTAAATAGACAACCACAAGTCAATCATGGGCAATATAGAAGAATCTCCATAGAATTTATAACCATAAACTTTTTCAAAAGTCAGTTGTAAAACATTTACTTCCATAGAATCGCCGGAATAACAAAAAGTGACGACCCGCTAGGAGTAAAAGTGTTCTGTGGTGACGACTGTTACAACAAATATTAGCATTGGATCAGCTTTTTTTGAACTGAAAAACACCGTGTGGGTGTAAAGCATTGAATGCTGCATGGTTTAAATATGGTACGGTGGAGGTACTACCTGGTGTTGGCGCTGATGCTGCTTCTGCCGACCAGGATAGGCTCAAAATCTGACGACGGGGACGGCAATGAGTATGTGTGTCTGAATTGTCGGTTCGTAGTATGTAAGTAGTATGTCAAGCAAACAAATTTAAATTATACTCTTTTTAGTAGGTATGTATGATATATTGATATAATATAATAATCTAAGAATTACAAACCAAAAAAGGTAGCAATTGGTAATACTACTTAGTTACTCGATTTAGTAAATGAACTTAGGACAGTGTGATCAGAAGCTTCTAAATAGACTTTGAAATTCAGTTACTTAATTCAGGTGCAATAAGTCCTTTAGATAAATAAACCCACCAATCACCTCTTAACTTATAAACTACGTATTATATTATGCATACTTTATAATGGAATGCGGTAGTGTTTTAACTTTTCAATTTTAATGTTCAGTTTTAAGGGCCAATATAAGCTGTATTGGAATAAGATCCGTCTTTTTCTAGCTCAGCAAAGAGGAAAAATAACAAGGAAAGTGAGAAAAACAAAGGACAGGATAAACTTGAACGGTCGTCTCTAGCAGCGAGACAAGCGAGGGCCTATCCATGCTAGCATGAGAACTAGTCCCCTTGAATGCTACGTATGCGCGTACAAATCCGAGACACCACTCGAAGATTGCTTGGATCCGACGAAATTCGGGTTTGTAAACTGATGAAGATCTAAGCGGTCACTGTTTGATAAGGAGTCAATTAATTAATTAGTTTTCGTCGGATTCTATTTATATTTTTAGTAAAAAACATTTATTTTCTGTTGGTACAAGAGGTACACTTAGAAATATTAATAGTCTAATAACAAGGCACTTTAAACTCGTGCATGACCAAATGTCCAAATGTAAACAGCAGCCCATCTCCACCGACGAGTTGCTGGTTCCAAAAGCAATACCCCGAGAAGAACCAGCAAGAAACTAATTAAGGGAAGCTCTTTTTAATCTCATGTGTTACTAGTAATTATAGTTTACAATAATATGATTGATGGCCTTACAAAGGCATAGTCTCTCATTCAGCTTATTCTCCAGGGTTTCGAGATCTTTCTATATGTGATTTAAGCAATATTGACCTTTGGTAATACTACCTATAAAAGTATCGATTTAATTGCAGAGTACACAAAATAACATGTAACAGCGTGAAAGACAAGTGCTTCACATCAGTCATAATGAATGGCAAGAACTACGAGTCAGTGGTGCGTGGGTGTGTGTCCGGATGCTCTGGCTCTCATAACACTACATGCTGTGAGGTATGGATAGAACAGTAATGACAATATACTCGTAGACCTGATGTTACATAGTGCTAATTCAACGAAAATATCTTAAAAGCTGATAAAAAAATAAGAAGAGGTACAGCCTCAGGGTAGTAATTATTAGTTAGCGCAAGATACCTTACCTGACGTTTAACCGGTAATAGAAGTATTTAATAAAAAAGCGCTTACGCGCGTACCTCCTTCTTATCAGTGAATATTTCTGGTCCTCAAACGTGATCAATGGTGGTGAGACTATCACCGGGCCGGATCCTGTTAGGCATGCCATATAACCAATTTTACGTTCTGCAAGTTCCCTCACAATTTTTCCGTCGTCATAAAGTACATATACGGAGAGTAGAATGTAAACGCATGAGAAGAGCTATAAAATCTTAATATAATAAACTTTGCTTTCATCTACAGTTGAATTGCTGTAACATCCAAGCGTTCGCCATGCCGATGCCGCGATCAAAGCTACGCAAAGGTGGAAAAGGAGGAGGGTCGAGAGGAAGAGGATATAGAGGAAGAGGGTCTAGAGGAAGAGGCTGCAGCAACATACCTACTAAAGTAGTATACGTTGTCACCATCCTCCTCGTTTTGCAGACGGTGGTGAAATTCGCCGTCATATAGAATATCTAGAACTAATATCATCGTGATCAGAAGCTACTAAGACAATTTGTCTTTATCTATATTGATCTATACTAATATTATAAAAAGGAAATATTTGTATTTCTGTATGTTTGTTACGAATAAACTCAAAAACTACTGGACCGATGCTAAAAATTCTTTTACCAATGGAAAGCTAAACGATCCCTGAGTAACAAATGGTATATTTTATTCCTATATTCCCACTGTAACGGGAACTACGCGGGTGAAACCGCGCAGAACCGCTACTTTTTATTTCTATTTGACTAGCGAGGTCCGTGACCGTGACTCAGAAGGCAGACCAATTTTCAGAAGGGCAGATCTCGTTAAGCACGTTACATCTCGAGACAAGCACGTGCTGACAACTTTCACGAGTTATGTTACTTGCTCGTTTTCTCGCAGTCATAGGGAAATCACACACAAAGTCACTAGTTTGGAGAGATATGGGTCATGGCGATTTTCGCATAACTCTAACGTCCAAATATAGTATAGTATAGACGTCTCACAGGAGCATCCACGTCGTCAAGATGTCCATAGCGCTGCAAAAGTTGTTGCCACGTGAGTTGTAACTCTCAGAATATGCAAGATTAAGTGGCAATGGGCAGGCCACCAGACCGACGGAGAAGAAAGGTTCTCGAGTGGCGACCACGAACCGGAAGACGCAGCGTTGGTAGGCCTCCCATCAGGTGGACCGACGACATCGTCAAGGTCGCGGGTAACCGGTGGATGCAAACGGCAAGCTGCCGTTCGTTGTGGCGTTCTATGAGGGAGGCCTTTGTTCAACAGTTCACGTCTCCCGGCTGATGATGATGATGATGAGTCGTAACTTGAGTGACCTTTATATTGATAGCAACGTTCTCTTAAAGACTAATTGATGAGATGTAATCATAACGCCAGCAGCCGCGGTTTTGATATTCTTTTATGTTTTTGTTTAAAGTAATATAAAGTATATGTTTATTTCTAACATAGTATAGTTAATATAAGTAATGGAAAAGCAAGTCCTCCTGTTCTTGTGCGTTGTTAGATTTATGTGGCAAACGAAATAAATAGTTTTTATTTTCCTGTATGATCAATACTTTTTAATTTTAGCACCGTATACTGCGCCGCTGCATTTTGTAGCCATCAATGATATAATTGGATTATTATTGTATTGCATTTTTGTAATTCATTCGTTTTTACAATGTTTTCCTTCACCATCAAGCCTGTGATAAATATTGTAAATAATAAAAACTCATTGGTACATGCCCTCACTAGGATTCGAGCCAGAGCCTTACGCATGAGAGGCGAGCTCGCTACCAACTATATAGTAAGAAAAGCAGCCTTTACCGAGTTCCAGTGATAGAGAGATAAAAAGTCACCATTGGCTTGTAGAACGGCGGAGGATGATTGCCCCTCCATCGCGAAACGAGAAGATCTTCTATCTGCCAGAGGAGGTGATCGTGCCTGGTGAGAACTCGAGTGAGAACTTCCATAGCGCGGTTTAGAACTTGTGGCGTTACATCTTTGCCATCTAATGGTGATTGTTTGTACAATGTACGCATCCGTACATTGAACAAACAAGCGCCATAGATCTGTCATCATAGGTGTTGCTCAGGTTAATGATTATGATGTTTTCACAGAATTTTACCACTCATTTGCTTCCCACTTAATATTGTACCACACAGGGAGCGCGGTTGGGTACCATACAAAGGGGAAATTTCACCAGAGCCAGCCACCCACAAACAAACATTCGAGGCGTTTCGCATTCCGTCCACTGAAGGCTTGGCGGGGTTTACACGACACATCAAGTTTGAACCTTGTGATCTGCCGTTATGTAATTCCCCAGTTGGTATTGGATGTGCTGTTTCAATTTGCTGTGCTGTAATGCTTTAATAATGAACAAGATCTCTATTTTTGACTCGTGACTTCATACATCAATTACTATATGATTCCGTATTTTTTAGTCGATCGCGGGTCGAGCGCTGGAGACGAGTGGTAGAATAATAAGTAGGTAATTATTTGTGTATGTAGTTAGTTTAGCTCATGAAAACTAAAGTAACAAGTCATAAAATATCAAATTAGCCCAAACTCGAAGGGTTTACGAGTAGCAATTGTGGAGTTGTGCGATATCCACCTCCTGGCTTCATATCCAGATCAGCGCAGTGGTACCATAATATTGCATTGCCACCGAACAAAGAGATTAAAATATAATAGGACATATTTTAATCTCTTTGCCATATTTTAATCTCTTTGCGACCAAAGTTATATAAGTTCAGCTCAATCGGTTGAAGATACGAGTATCTGCTTCAAAATTAAGTTGCAAGATTCAAGTTAAATAAAAGCTTATAATAAAATTTTTAAACATTACCTACATTGATTGACATTATCAGTTTTACCAAAGAGATAAAAATATAATAAGGAATTTCCTATATATTTCTCTTCGAGTTGTACCCTTTTTTTTTTACAAAAACCATAAATATTTTCAAACAGCCTGATATATTTCGACCAGTTGTTAAAATTTTGTTCTACACATTTCGAATTATACTGGTAATACCGGTAAGCCACCATTCAAAAATGGCGAAAATCAACATCATGCAAGTCGAAGGTGACCTTATACGACGAGACTATGTCATAGCCACAAATCAAAAATAGAGCTTTCTATTTTTTCTAACGACAACGGTGAACGGAAAAAACAAACGACAATGATAAAACCCAGCTAGGTCTTACGACACCTTTTTAAATTGAACTTTTTGGTGCCGCTAATCTCAGAGATTTGTGTGCTTTAAATTGTTTTAGTATTATAGTCTTATAAGATCCATGGTTTGAATCTGAGTAATGTTGATGTGAGCTTTAAAAAAACGTTCCTGAATCAAGAAAGTTTAAAAAAATATATGATAATTCTCATTAACCCCAATCTATATTTTAATGACGCATTCTTCTTTCTAATCATACTGTGTTCATCGACTACAACTATATATATATACAACGCGTAACAGAAAAAGCGCAATTCCTCATACACCCCAATTAGTATATTAATAAATAAAAAATATGATGCAATCGAACTTTAGTTGTGACTAACCAAATTTCTTAAATATCGATTAACAATAGCACGATTTCCATACAAAGCACTAAATTCAGCTATGCTAATTCATTTTTTTGAAAAATATAACACATATTAAAAATAGCTGAAATCGAATAAGTAGTCGATACTGAACAAACTAATTTCAGGAATTGCGCTTATTCTGTTACATGGTGTATATACAATATACCTATATATATATATATATATATATATATATATATATATATAATCTCACGCCTTTCATCCCCAAGGGGACTACAACTAACACATTATTAAACGCCATAGTTACCAATACTGATCGGTAAGACGAAGAGGTACCTTTAGCGTAGGTACATGCCACACATCCATACGCTGTCTGAAATGTAGAGGTATATAAAGGGTTATTTACTCTACGTATTTGGTTTGGGTGGAGCGGCGCCCGGACCGCCGGGTTACAAACGTTTGCATTACCAACTGGATATCAAGTAGAGCTGAGACCATGTCGATTTTATAAGACGTTTAAACCTAGGTACATTTTTATCACCAGCTCGACGGTGAAGGAAAACATCGTGAGGTCATTGCAAAGTCATTAATTTTCAGTAGGTATAAAAAAAACACATAGAAAAGTCAATAGTCTAATAACAAGGCACTCTAAACTCGTCCATGAAGATTGGCTAAATGTAAACAGCAGCCCATCTCCACCGAAGAGTTGCTAGTTCCGAATGCAGTACCCCGAGAAGAGCCAGCAAGAAACTCAAGGGCAACTCTTTTTAATCTCATGTCTAGTAAGACTAGACATGAGACTTACTATTAAGTAAATATGGTGACTAAACCAGCAGGTCTCATAATTGATTCTGAGATAGGTGTAGCAGCACCTCCGTCAAATTTATGGGTTCAAAAATCTTATTAGACTATAGTGGGTATTTCTAGGAATAAAAAAATGGCTGCATAAAATCTGCCTCGGGGATAAAAGGCGTGAGCATTTTCACTACCCTCATGAGGCACAAGTTCAATTTGTGGTGACGGCATTACTGATGAGTATTTTTTATCAATAACGGAAAAACATCGAGAGGGACTGTAGGCCCCAGAAATAGTTCTAAGACATGTGTAACAGAAACACGGTCTGCTAATGGCTCACCACCTGCCAAGAACTCTGAACTTCTGAACCTGGCAAGATATCGAAATGGAACATAATATACGAAAATTTTAGTTAAAATTCTTGATCTAATCCCTAAAACACTTTAATTAGACCATACTGGTTGGTAAGTAGGTACATATTAGAAAAATAGAATAAAAAAAACCTCAAAATCGCCGGACCGGTTCTTATAATAACACATGTCTCAGAATAAAATTAATTCTGGGATCTGCGGGTTTCCTCACGATGTTTTCCTGTGGTACTGTTTTTTTTTAAATCGTAGTCCGAAAGACAGATTTTATTTTTTCGGTACGATATAATTTTTATCGATACGATAACCGACACGGTAGCAACACGTCAACCACTACAGCATAGCCTGTGGTGCTTGCGGGGCGAAACCGAATTTCCGAAACGTCTAATAAGTTGGATGTTAACTCTGACAGCGTCTTGTATGTACATGACAACACCAGCTACATGAGACCCACCTCCCCCTCTATCTTGTATCTATTAGTAGGCTCTCCGGGGTTTATAGAGGGATAAAGAGGGGTCTTCGCTTCTTGGTTGGCTGTTGGGCCGTGTGTGAGTCTCATTTGCCTGCGCTAGTTACTTCGTAGTTCGGTTCGAAATTAGGAAATGTTTAGGTACATTGCAAGGGAAACAAGATTTGTAGATGTCTAAAATAATAATTAATTGTTTCTAAATTATATATATGTAACCATTCTCATTATCACGACACTGCATAAAACAGTAGATACGTTAATAAATTCTTACTATAATATAAATACCTAGACTGTAATATTCTTACAATAGGGATCGGATGACCTCAGAACATATTACCTATTAGATATCACACGCTCTCGGCCTTATTACAAAAGTAGGTTAAAAGTTCCACACTGTCTAAAACAGATGTCACTTGATAATAATGTTAAAAAACGACAGCATGTTTATTGTGTCTAACTTTCAATTACGTTTTGTAATAAAATCGTCTAAGTAAATTAAATCTAGGTAGTTACCTACCTTTGTAGTCATTTATAGAACCTTTGTGCAAAATAATGCTTCTATTCCCCAGCTGTTTTGTGTGTGTTTTTATCAATCAATCAATCAATCAGTGAGCCAGTAATAGAAAAGGGAGTTTTGGAAATACTTACGGGAACGGGAATCCGCGCGTTGTCAAAGCCACTGGGCACCCGTCTCAAAATAAAACACGAAACTTCAGCAAGGAAACTCACTGACACTCAACAAGTGCCGAATATAAAACCATACTCCATCAAATATAACGGAATCGAGATCTGAGCGATAATGAATGCAAAACCGCGAGCTCCCCCGGCTGGATTAATGGACTAATTAGGGGAAAAACCGGGAGAAAAGAAACGTTTAAAGCTCGAGACGGCGCGATTCACTTTCCACAGTTTGGGGCAGGTCCGGGACGATTTTTACGTCAGTTTTCAGTCTTCTTTGAAGTAGTTGTATTGACTTGAATTGGTTTATGACTCATATTTTATATATTTTAATATAATATTCAGAGTTTATGTCGTAATATTTAATGAAACTTCAAACAGCTATCTGTTTTTGTTTTGGTTGTATAATTGGAATAACTAAGTGCATTTAAATCTACTGTTCACCTGGATAGTATGTAACTACAAGTAATAGCAGGTGTAATGGTAATGGCAACTAAACTATAAATAAATAACAGAGATCTTAAACAGCGGTGTCATACCTTCGATCTCAGATGATGTATACCAATGACTTTAAAATCTTACGCAAGTTCCTTTTAGTTAACACTATATAGTTCAACAGCAAAGAAAATCTTCATGAGGAAATCAGGCTCCAGAATTTGTTCTTTTTTGAAGTAACCGCACGCCGATTCAGGTATGGGCTCTACCTCCCACGTTTAGGGGTCCGTGACATACACTAATAAAACGTAGGTATTTGCAGGAATTAAATAGAACGCGGAACTAGTTGATACAGCTAGAGCATATATTTTTATTAGGTTAAAGTAATAAAAAAACTTTATTTTTTTAAAATAACGAGCACACGTAAAAAGTTCGAAATTATCACAACAGCCAATACGCAGCAGCACTACAACGCAGCACTCGCGAGCAGTGCCGCGTTGAGCAATCATAATGAATATTTTATTTTATCATAGCTCCCACCCCCGCACCCCCAGCCATGAACTTGACACCGAGCGAAAAATTAGTTCACAAGGCGAAAGTGAACTTTGTACAGAGTTTGCACTTTTTGAGCGAACCTAGACTGAGATAAAAGAAGTTTGAGGCGAGACGCGCCCGCCTGTTCTCAGGCTACGTGGCGAGATTACAGTTGGTTGCTTGACAGTTTGTACGTGTACGATGTACTTTTGCTTCATTGCTACGTTTTCTGGATGCTAATATTGAAAAAAAAAAAGTGGTGGATTTGTTTTTGTTGTGTGCAAAAGAGTGATAGAAGACAATTAATAAATGATACATCCCATATTCATAGACGAAATGTACAAATCGTTCATAGAAACCAATTTGACATTGAATATCTCCTCTATGTCTATGCGCCAAACAGCTTGCAGCTAATTAAGGCCTCTCACAAACGAAAGTTACCAAACGAGCTCCTCAAACAGTTCAAAAGGCACACGAGTGCGAGGCTACTTGTGAATTAACATACTACACTCAAAGCCAAACTAACCGGGAAAAAAAACAGGTATTTCATTCAATTCGTATGAAGCTAATTAAAATAGTACAGGGGTTGACTCCGGGAGTGTAGTTCCGCTACTTTCCGCTTGGTAGCGCTTTGAGGCTCAGTTTTGTGGGGCATTTTGTAGGCTTAGGGCGTGTTTGTGGTTTCATTTTTTAATGAGGTCGGGTATTCGGGATTGAGCGGCGTGGGTTCCGAGCAGCGCTTTGTGCCACGATAAGCGGTCCCAGCTAGAGCCACGCAAAGAGATCGCGTTGTATGTGCGTGTGCATAGAACGCTATTCAATATTTATAGCGTCCCATGGATGGGCGCTTTCTTGTCACAAATTGGTACTTTATGGAAGCTGCTGGAATATGATGAGCTGTATTATTATCAAACAGAAGAGCGACTGCCTTGTTTTTAATAGTAATATTCAAATTCTTCTAATCCTAATATTCCTCTGGCTCGTTGAAAACGTTCGATATCAAAGAGATTTAAATATAATAGGGCATAGAGGGGGCATTGGGAATATTTTCATACAAAACTTTGAAGCCTAAGCGTCATGTCCTTATCATGTCAGTTAGTATGAACGCGAGCTGTCATTCGGTCGAAATTGTACTAGACTTATTCCGCTTGGAATAACTTTTGCCTTCAAATTTTCCTTGCTTTGTCCCCTCTATGCCTTATTATATTTTAATCTCTTTGTTCGATGCTTTCTTAGTTTTAAATTATCTAGGCAAATATTCAAAAAGGTACCTACCTATTCTAATAATTTGAGTTGAGAGATATTTTTTTATTTAAAATTTAAATATACGTGTCTAATTTTATTAATCGTTTTTTTTAATGGTTAAAAAATATATTATATTTCGTAATTATATTAAAAGACAATGGAGGAAGAAGAAAAGAACAAGTAATAATAATAATAATGGAAAGAATAATCATGACTCTGTGATGATTACCCTTAAACTACTTTAAACAAAAATAAATCGAAGTAGGTAACTAATATAAATTTGAGCGGAAGACACTCTATGAATAATAAACCTTTCAAAATGTTACCACAGGTTTTGTCATACAAAGTACATAGGCATTTTACTACAAATACTAATATTTTTTTTATTATAAAAACAAAGACATCTTCTGGGCATCCTCGTCCCATCGTAGGGCCTGTCTTTGTCGTCGGGCTAGTCTGGGGGTCAAGAGTAAGTCCAATATTAATCATATATTTGTTTAATTATTTATATGACATTTTTTAACTGTAATTATTGTAAATGAATGTATATTTTTTTTGCAAATAAATAGTTATTCCTAGAATAACGTGGAATTAACCTTATCGCAAAAACTCTACATACAGTATTTTTCAATTAACACTTTGTAACAACTAATAATATAATATATCTAGGCTATTTACGCTTGTCATAGAAATTATTAAGAGGACTCGTCTGCTATATAATATCCTTATTATACTCTAAAAACTCAATCAGCAGCAGTGATAGCCCGGACGGTTAAAGAGCCGGCCGAAAATCAGTGAGGCTCGGGTTCGAATCCTGGCATGTACCAATGAGTTTTTCAAAAAACTTACGTACATATTTATCACTAGCTCGACGGTGAAGGAAAACATCGTAAGGAAACCCGCAGGTCTCAGAATTAATTGTGAGACATGTGTAAATAGACCTGGTCCGGCGATGGGCTCACCACCTATCACGTTTAGGGGACCAATGTATCTCGTGAAATGTGGGTATATCCAGTATTGGAATACCTCTGCCTACCCCCTCGGGGATAAAAAAAAAGGGCGTGAGATTATATTATTATTATTATTATTATTATAAACTCAATCAAATGTATATGTCGTGCCCAGATCATATAATTGATCACTTCAAGATTTGGTTAGGTTAGGTTAGACAATTTCATGAAATGTTCGACTATTTCATGCTATGATCTCAGCACGACATATATATATATATATTTAAATGCGAAGAATAAAAGAGCGTGCATGAAAAGGCTTATAGCTGTGAAGGAAGCGAAAGAAGATACAGAGATTGAGCAAAATGGCGATCCATCGTCTCTGCCTATCCCTGTGGGATAATGGCGTTAGCTTTATGTATGTATGTAATTTTTAATGGATCCAGTCATTTAATAAAAAGTTAATAAGTTCAATGTTTTCAAATTAAGGAAAATGTTTATTTGCATGAAAGATGGAAGGCTAGATGACAATAATTTCCAATTAGAATGGCCTTATTCGTTCTTATTAGTATTTATTATATCTAAGAGACATACACACAATATTTTTTTTAGCAAATAGGTACTTTACGCTAGGAATTATACCCTAAGTGGGCTATTACAAACGTATTTTTTAAAGCCGTCGTTATAGTTTTAATTATCAGAGACTTCGTAGTGTAGTTGTAATATATAAAAATCAATTAAAAAAATATATAATTATTTCTTTAATAAAACTGTATTACTCTTTTGCATAAAACAGCTCGCAAGTAAACAAAAAATAAGGTCTGTTGAATATTTCGCGCCATCTATCGTTGAGTAGTTAGTTCTACAAGTCATGTGTAGATGTCTCAGGCGTGCACATATTAACACGTATGTGACGTATGAGACTATCGGTAACTAAAATAAAATAAAAACTTTAAAAATAAATTTACTAGAAGTTGTTTTATAAATATTTCTATGTAGGCATGAAATGAAATGAATGAACTATTTATTTGCCAAAAATATACGTGTCTTATTTTATTAACAATGTTGATTAATGTATCAGTAGATATATTTAGCCATTTGAAGCATGCAAGTTTTATATAAATGAGAATTGACATAATTATATTTAATATAATATCTTTACATTGTAAGTTATCAAGTTAGCAATTTTGTCAAGAAATACTTATTTGGGAGCTGTTTTAAATATCCTACTTATATTATATTCTATTTTAATAATCATACTATTGCACCTTGTTGCGTAAAATGCGGTTCTATCTGTAGATTCTATTAGTGTGAATAATTAGTTATAGTCTTAGGTTACGACAAAAAAATAGGAATAGAAAAACACACGGAGAAACCGAAGCAACACCAAGCAGACCTCATGAAAGAAAAGAGTTCAAATGACAGCTGAGCAAGGAGGCGCTATACCAGAAGAAGAAACCTATCAAAAACGCCAAAAATAACAAAGAAAAAATTCCAAAAACGAAAAGCTGTTCAAAAGTGATGTCAGTTACAATTTTTTTATGAAATATTAGTTTTAGGTCAACATTTTTCGAAGATAAAATGACAAATCTACAGTGTGGGTGTGAATAAGCAAAGCGTTGATTGGTGCATGGTGTAGAGATGGTACGGTGGAGGTACTGCCTGGTGTTAGCGCTGCTGCTGCTTCTGCCGACCAGGATCGGCTCAAAATCTGATGATGACGACGACGATGAGTATGTGTTTTTGAATTATCGGTTTCTTATAGTAAAGTGATGCTTGGTTTCAAAATACTGGCTGATAAAAGATCAAGCTGTCAGATAATTGTGCTATTGGGCTTGATCTGAGCGACAAAATGTCTAAATGCGGTAATAGGTTCTTCGCCATTAAGGTGACATTAATTCAGACCTCGCTTCATCTGCTGTGACAAAGCTACTAGAAGAAAATTAAACTCATTATATTCAATAACCTTGTTGTTTATTTCTGCAGATATAGGGCTTATCCTTCGGTAGTACCTACCTAAATTTAATATTATTTTTGGTTCAAGTAACGAGGAACTAAAGCCGGAAGTGAGCCTACCTCTCATGTACGAGATCTAAGTTAGATTATCTGAATTATTTTTAGCATGATTTAAAGCCATTTTGGTACTTAAGGCTTCAAATAAATTTATCTTAAATTTTATTTAATATAAAGAAGAAATCAACAATCCTACTATTGTTATAAAGGTGAAACGCAAAAACTACTCTATTATTTTTCTACTATTTTTGCGTTTCGCGTTAAAAATATTCAATCGGATTTTGATGAAACTTTGCAGTGATATTAGCGTACATCCGAATAACATATTATATAGTATAATTTATAAATATATTGTGTAAAATATGAACCAAGGTAAATGAAGTCGAGGATATCCACTACATTATTATTCAATCTGAACTCAAACTTTTGACTTAGTTGTAATTTGTTCGAAACGGCAATGTTCAAAGAAGATCCGGCTATTTCTAGATCATCAAACAGGCGAAATAGTGAGGAAAATGAAGAAGAAGATGATGATGATGACGACGAGGAAGAGGAAGAACAGGAGAAGGTGGAACGTTCGTCCCCGGCCGCGAGACGGGCGCCCATAGTCATCCCCACACCCAAGCCCCTACCCATAGCCATCACGAGGACGCCAAACAAACGCCCCCTGGAGTGCTATGTTTGCGCGTACAAATCCGAGACACCACTCAGAGCTTGCTTGGATCCTACGAAATTCAGGTTAGTAAAATTATAAGGACCATGGCTGTAACGGGTTGATAAGGAGCGAATGAATACATTTTAATGGATCGGATTGTAGTATGTCAGCCAGTCTTTATATCTTGTTGAAACCGATCCTTTCATACGTGTTTTAGCAACTTAGCTCTTTGGTTACATATTATATAACCAAAAAACAATAGAATTATTATAGGTCGACCTATATAAATAAACATGTCAAACTGTTCGTTGGTAAGTATTCACTTGAAAATGTAACGAAATGTATCTAATAGGTAATGCGAATAAGAATTTTAGCGAAAAAGAAATTTGAAAATATACCCAGGAAATTGTAAAATTCCTGAAAAAAAGTTCTATCTTCAATGTGATTTCGACGGGAAACGTTTGTCGGTATTTGTCAGGTAGTAATTATAAATTTTGGTACGATTACAGAGTACACACAATAACATGTCACAGCGTGGAAGACAAGTGCTTCACGTCGGTCATATCAAAGGGCGAATCCTACGAGGCTGTGGTCCGAGGCTGTCGGTCTGCATGTGTCAGCAATCCTGAAACTACATGCTGTGAGGTAGCTACAGACATAATAAACTAGCTGTTTATTCGTTACAAATATACAAATCTTTACTTTTCATAATATTCAGAGTAGATGAGACCGTAACTAGACTAAGTACTTAGCGTATACCTGTATTCTGCTGTCCAGTTCCCTTCCAAAAGGATACTAGAACACAGTTAGTACCTACTCTAAGAAAAAAATAACTTTTTCTTTTTAGTTGAATCGCTGTAACAACCAAGCATTCGCGATGCCGCTCATACAGCCGAGAGCGGTGCGGACCCAAGGGTCTATGAACAAGAGCGGGAAATTGATACCTACCAACGTAGTTTTCTTCGTCACCATCCTTCTCCTCTTGCAGACGGTTGTCAAAGTCGCCTTCGTATAGTACATCTGGAACCACTACTATGGTAATCAGAAGCTACCGAGAGCATTTTGAGTTTATAATTTTACCATGAGTTTTGTGAAATGCAGCGTAGGCTTGTGTTTCTGCCACAAGTACAGGTTCCAGAGTTTTCCAAATGAAAACAACGTGTGTGATGTTTAAGTGAAAATCTTGATTGATAGAATTTTGTAGTAGTTATGTTGGTAAAAAATTATATTGTTTTTGTATTGTTTTTATTTTTTGTAATAAATATTTCTATTCCAGTTGCCTCTGTTTTTGACTACCAAACCTTTGTCTCTTGATTTCTTTTGCAATCGCCATCAGTATGATTGCGGTCTCCTATGTTTTTGTTAAAAGATTCATTATTAACCAATTTAAAAAAGGTGGTTCTCTGTTTGACCCATACTTATTATGTATGTTATCTATTCATACGAATTGTATGAAAAGTTCACTATTCAACTTTGTATTTTTCTGGGAAGGTTTCAATGAATATAACATTGTCCCAGACTACAAGAAACCAGAGCTGCTCTCTACTTATCGAGTAAACATAGGTGTAAGTCAGTAAAATTTCCATTAATTTGTGATGTGCGACTTAAGTCAAATGATATATTAGTTTTATAAAGGATTTTGTTTTAGTGGACAGTGTCATAATTCTAACAATTTGAAGTGGAACAAAGTTGTTCACGTGACGAGTAGTAGGTAGTAGTAGATAATGTTTTAAATATTTTTAGTTCCGTTCACATTCAGTTGGGTTATACAGCGTTTTAACCCAATGCTCCCCAGGAGCCCGCCGGCGGGCTGGCACAAAATGCCGCCATTCCGTCAAGCAGCGGCAGCCTGCTGGCCTACCGAGACGACTTTAAACATTATTTGTATCACCATTAAATACATGATATTGAATATAATTTACTACAGTGATCTTGAATAAATTCGGAATCCGTTGATATCCAAAGCTACACATGTTTTTTGTTTTTATTTATAGAAAACCGCTTCCAAACACGCGCCATGTGACAAGTCATAAAAAAAATGGCCACTCCATAGTAAATTTTCGGTGTCGGATTTCAAGTGGTGTTCAATTATAAACATAAGTGGCCTCTAAAGGTTGAGTTGTTTATCTTAGACGATAATACGATCTTTCTAGTTGGTGTTTAGTAACATTGTTTATAAATTTGAGTACTGTGGTAATATTGGTAGCAATTATTCTGTGATTATTCTCGAAACAGGTCCGATTTTTTATTTACGAACAGAAATGAATGACTTGGACTCATAGTACCCCTTTGTTTTTTACATGTGGCAACACATAATCTATCCATAGACAAAAATACATTGACAGTAGGATGATAGTCAAAGTAGTTTTTTTTTGGTGATCATTTTTTTGGGAAAGTTGAACAACGCGCGGAATTTTAATTGCACCCGCGCGCCCCCAAAAAAACGTCAAAATCAAATAACATTTTATTGTGGTTTTACGGGTATAAATAAATTAATGTAATTATTTCTAAAATTGACCACCTTCCAAAAAGTTGTTATTATAGATATATTCGCACAATTTCATAAGCCAAAAAATTGACAAGATTTTCAAAGGGGATCTTGAAAAGACCCTTATGATGGAAAGCGACAAGGGAAGGGTCACTCGACCTCGGCGGTCAAGTCGCTTCCGCCCAATTGATCTCACTTCCGGAGCGCCGTGTGCGAATAAAATGAATTATTCAGCGTATGTGATAAGGGTTTTAGGGGGAAATATTTGCACAGTATGAAATTAGCCGGAAACTATTCTTCGTAGAAAGGTCGTCTAGTACACCTATCCCGACGAAGGTATTCTTATTACTAGATTTGCCTAGCAGTTTAGTTAGCTACTTTGACACGCTTTATTGACTCAGTTGGTAATAGTGGTGGACAGTTGGTGAATTACCTTGCATTCTGAGCCGGAGGTCGCGGGTTCGGTTCCCGCTCGCCAATACTAGCGTGCATGAACTTATCTGTTTAGTTCGTGTCATGGTGTTTAATATTTAATTATTAAGTATTTATCAGCTTTTCAGTATTCAGAGCTCTACCTAATTTCAATTCAAATAATTTATTTCAGATTATAAATCCATTTATATTAGTAACAAAATACTAATTTCGGACTAAATAAAAAAAAAATCTCACGCCTTTTATCCTCATTGTCATTGAGTGGGAACAATATCCCCTTAGATCTGTCAGAAGTAAATAGTGGAAACTTATCCCTACTACTGAAATGTTTCATAAAATATTAACATTAAAAATAAATCTGCTTATACAATTTGGTTACAAATAACTTACATATTTCATAAACACATCACTCCCCTTAACCGCGAAAATCGCGTATCAGAGGAAATTCCAATAAAACCAACAATTTCCACCCTCAAATACCCTCAATTTGGGGTGTCCAGTAAGTTAAGCGGCGGCTCACTTGTTTCCAACATATGGGGCTGATTGTCTAGAAGGGAGTGAATTTCTTCGCCAGTTTTAAATGCAGCTCTACCATCCTTATTTCCGTGGCTCAAGGTTGACATTAAGACTTTTAGAGGTAAACACGTATGGTGTTAATAAATTTTTGAGGGTGAGAAAATTCTCGATATCCGGACCGGACTTGCCGGTGATTTTTATTGGGCATAAACAGGGGTTCGGCGTGTTAACACAGATTTGGGTCGTGTGAACGTTTGACCGAGATATGCTTGAGGGTGCAAATATTTTCTTAATATATCACGTTTGAATTGGTCGCATTCGGCTTCGACTGTCCCGAACGCTTTTATGCAATTTTTACCCAACTATACAGCGAAGCCAAATTTAGGTGTATGTTCTACTAGTAGGGGAGCCCAAGTATTTTGGGGTTTCCTAAAGATTTTTTCTTTCACCTTCGAGATAGTGACAAAATGTTTTTTGAAAAACTTGTTGGAACCTTTCTCTCACCAGAATACGAAACCGGGCCTCACGAATGAGAAACCAATTCACTTCCAACAGCGTTATCACTTATTTAATCCTGAATATTGTAACAGTGACTTTGTTTGATGTGAAAGCGTTTGCGTTTATAATATTAGTAAAATATTTAGTAATATTTGGTATATATACCAAACGAGAAATTATTTCACTAAATATTTTACTAATATTATAAACGCAAAAGTTTGTGAGTATGTTTGTTGCATGTATAAACTACTTAACGGATTTTTATCTCGCGGGGCGCTGCTAGTACCTACTTATATAATAAATTCAATATAATTGTGTTTATTCAACGCGCTATCTTGAGTAGCTATTGGAAATATCGGCTTTTTCCTCGTGGCCTAACTATTTCGCCTAACTTATGACCTCATGTCCAAATAGGCAAAGTACACTGATTGTCACCGCAGAGAGGATACTTAGAGGATACCTACTAATTACTTATGAATAAACATTAAACATGGTATAGGTATATTATGTGACTATTTACTTTGCTTATCAGTGTATAATCCAGTATGTGCTAGTGACTAAGCATGTTTTTTTTCTAACTCCCTGATATGTTAGTTCCGTGTGCCATAGCCCACACCTGGCCGCGACGCAAGCGCAAGACGTTTTGTGTGCAATGATCGATCGTGTCATTCGCCACGCACCATCGGTCAATAATGTGATTTGGAATTTGCACAATATTTAAGCATTAGTATAGTGTGGAGATATATCGACTGTTGATTCGGTGACGCTATCGACTAAAGATAGGATTTATCGATGTGACGATGTTTGCAGAGATGTGGATTTGCAGACTTTTAAGCAGTGAATTTATAAGCCCCAACATTGAATAAAAACATTTTGGTTTGATGGTTTGCTCTGTCTTGTCTTGTTCTCAGTTTGCCTGACGATCACGATTATATGTATTTTATTAACTACTTAGATTAAGATTGTTCAGAAGAGATCGGTAAAATCGATAAGAGCGTCTATTGTAGGTAGGTACTTTATTTTATGTTTGTACCTGTTTTGTATATATAGTTTTTGAAATACAATAAAAATATATCGTATATATATACTGCATTATCAGCTATAATTTACAACAAGTGCATATTTACCGAAAGTCTAGTTATTCCTTAGAGGGTGCGCATGCAGGCTGTGTTTATACACAAATTTTACTAAAAATGTTCCAACACATTAAATAGAGAATATATTTAAATAATATATTTTTTCATTTTTATCGATAGAAACATCACTATTCAAAAGTGACAAGCTTAACGCGTATTATTGACCCGATGATCAATGATCCACGGCTATTCAGATCAATAAAATTATGCATAATCATCGCCTATTTGTGCTATTATTCATACGTAGTATTACGTTATAGTATTGACCGTTTATCTTTTTTCACCCAATACCAGTAAACTCGTAATTCCTTGGGTAACATAATAATGTAATGTAAACTGAGACTTGAATATTGAATAAGATTTAAAATATTTATCGTGACACTTCGTAACAAAAAGCCAAAGAATCAGTCACCTTTCCACCGTGACGCTAAAATCTGTTCCATATAATGTGGTCCTTATGTAAACTGTCTTATTAAAATCTAGCAGCGCCCCGCGGTTTCACCTGCGTCAATCCCGTTCCCGTGGGAAAATTATAGCTCACAGAGAAAAGCGGGTGACCAGCGTCGTTGCCTGCGCGGATCCAGTTTATTTCCGTTCCTGTGGAAATTTCCAAAATCCCATAGCAGGTGCCTACGACGTATAAGACACCTACATACCATGTTTCAAGTTTCTAGGTGTAATACGTAGTATTTGTACGTACGTATTTTTCTTTTAACCAGTTTTATATTATTTTTCCCTGGGAATGAAATATTTTCCTGTAATAAAAAGTACCCTAGATTTTGAAACAAGTATTGGTACTTACCAAGATATACTTATATCTACCGCTAAAATTTTTCAAAAATATTTCATGTACAGACACGGCCCCATTGTTTTATTATAATATGTATAGAACATTTTATTTCTGGGTGACCTATCACTAAAACTTTATTTTATCTGTGCGATTTTTCTTTTGGAGCTAATTTCCAATAAGTTAAATTTGATACCACAAACAATTGCAATTTCATTTATAAATAAGGCACACTATAATTTTTATTTTATTTATTGAATAATAAAAGGTATGTACCTACATTAATTTATTATTCCAGTTTTCACGACCGACCTAAGGACTTTTTGATGTTACTGATGTAGTGCAAATAATTACTATTGAAACTGCAATGTTATTGTTTTAGTTTTCGTAAGAAATATGGATGTCTGCTTACGTAAAGAATGTTGGTCCAATATCTTATACAGCTTTTTGACCATGAATCTCCATTAATGTTATAGTTTGTATCTAGTCAATTTTATTAACCGACTTTTTTGCCTTCCCATTCCCATTTTGATTCAAGTTCGACTTTGTTTTTGATCTGTTATAACTTTCTACGTAGAATTTCCCAAAGAGAAAGAAGAACAACGTTGAATTTGCAACTTGAAGCAAGTGCAACGATTTCGGATATTTGCAATCGGTGAACAATACGAAGAAGTTGTGACAGAATATGATGAAAAACTGGACCTGTGGAAAAAAATAATACAATTTAAGATTTTCACAAAATCCTTGAGTAGAGTCTTGGTGAACCAATTTCCATATTCCACAGATAGGTAGGTACTATAATAACGCTATTTTGGTTTATCGTTGTTTTTGAGTTACAAAACATATAAGTCCACAAAAGTCTAGATAAGTTAGTTCGTGTGGACTAAAATAAAATATTAATTCTGACTACGGAGATTTTTAAAACCACTCACATTTTTTTAAACCTAGGAACATATTTTATCAACGGTGAAGGAAAACATCGTGAGGAAATTTACACGTCCCAGAATTGGTTCTGAGATACGACTAGCACTCATTTTCAGCAATGACTCTTTAGTTTGACCACCTTTCACGAGTACAGGTTCATAGAAAATACTCTGGTGTACACTGGTTCATCATCATCAACCCGTAATAGCCCACTGCTGAGCTAAGGGTGAAACACATGAGGAAGTACGGGCTTTAATCTCCCACGCGAGTCCACCGCTGATTGGGAGATGGTGTTAAGCTGGTGGCCACCTATACACTGGTTCCTAGAATTTAATACCTTTGCCTCGCGGATAAGACTGCTTTATTCAAATCCATTCAGTCGTTAAGGGGTGATAGTGTATGAAACTTACAAACTAATCTCACGCCTTTTTTATCGCCGAGGGGGTAGGCAGAGGTATTCCATTACTGGATATACCCACATTTCACGAGATATATTGGACCCCTAAACGTGATAGGTGGTGAGCCCATCGCCGGACCGGGTCTTTTACACATGTCTCAGAATTAATTCTGAGACCTGCGGGTTTCCTCACGTTTTCCTTCACCGTCGAGCTAGTGATAAATATGTACGTAAGTTTTTGAAAAAACTCATTGGTACATGCCAGGTTCGAACCCGAGCCTCACTGATTTTCGGCCGGCTCTTTAACCGTCTGGGCTATCACTGCTCACAAACTACATTTGAGATATAAGTTAGGATGGACGCTTACCAGTTGCAAAATGGTTATATGCCTTTTCCACCATAGGTACTTTTGGTACTGCGGCCCCAGGCCGGCGATGAGGTAGTAAATGTACATGAACACGTGAACGAAGGAGTTTATCACTCCAAATAGAGTTGCGTGCCCACCTGTAAGTATTATTAAGGGATGAAAATTACTTTCCACAGTTCTCGGCGTGTGCGATGTGTGCTTCGGTCGATAATTACATGTGATCTGAGACATTTATTATTTTACTTCCCTAGGTGTGTAATAGGTATACTATTCCTGTACATTCGCGATGCGATGATCGCAATCGCTCGCGATTGAGCGGTGATGGCAATTTCTCCCCCTTTGCCAAGGCGCCTATACCTACCCACCAAGAAATGTTTTTTCAGGTTTTATGGCATTTTTTAGCAATAAATACCGCCCTCTCTCCCTCTCTCTCTCTTTCTGTTTGTGGTAATAGTAATAAGCGCCTAAATAAAATAATAATAAGCCACCACAGAGCTATCTGAGATGGCTTAAAGCTTTAAACATACCTGGGAAATATCTGACTCCCACCCACGTGAAGAGTGGCATTGAGGCATGGTGGTAGAGGTGCAGAAAAGTGACTTGACTGGTTTTTTTTCTGAGCACGAAGAATATTGTGTCTAGTAGTTCTGTCAGCTTCGCGATGTAGTAAAACCATACAGCAGACGCCATCTTGAAAATGATCAACAAGAATCATCATTATCACTTTCTTTAATGAATATGAACTGCTGTATATGCGTCGTCTCCTAGGTGACAGCACAGTTTAACAATCATAATGATTTAGTTTTTTTTGTATATTATGTTTAATGTTTAAGTTGGTATTTGGTAATGACGTTGTTTTTTGAGTTAGCGTTCGACGATTTGATTTCCGTGTGTGCCCCAGATTTGTATCCGCTGTTGTTTTGTATATGAGTACAATTGTTTAATACCAATAACAGTTAGTCGCTAGTGACATTATTTATTTGAACAAGCGGCCTTACCCAGCCTTAGCCTTTGAAATACTGCCTGATTTTTTTTACCGTCTGGAAAATATTATGGTGTGATAGATTCATTTGGCATGGTTACTTATTTTTTTTCCAAATATCGTATAATACAATTATACTAATATACATTACTCAATTATAGTCAATATTACACACTGAAATATTTGAAATAGTATTTTAAGAAGAAAGGGGCTCGTAGCTTCCATTTACCTACAACCGCCAGCTGCTACATAGCTGTGTGCGTAGGTACTTTTCTAGACTATGTAAATTGCATTTAACATTACTATATTTAATAATTAATCTCGTGTATAATTTCGGCGCTAGATACCTTATATGTAATATTTTTTTCCAGTCGGTAAAAAACATCCAGTATATTATATAAATATTATTATTATTATATTATATAAACCGATCGAAACGGAACTGCAGTTATAAACATAATGTTTTATATTTTTATAAATATACCTGTAGCTAATTTTTAGTATACGGATCAATTCTTACCCGCATAGCTTTAGGAGAAGTAGACGTGTCAATTGGCTGGCAAAATAGGTTGTACTCGCCATTCCATCCGCTACTTATGCCCTGGCAAGTAAAAATACTATTTTTATTCTAAAAACTTAAAGAATGTTACCGCACTAGGAAGAAGATCTTGTCTTTCCAAAATATGCAATTTTTTTAATAGCCACCTTAATAATAATTGTAAAATGAAAATCGATCCAATTTTTTAGATGTTATAAGTTGTAAATTTGATATATCCTCTTCAGAATAGCGAAATGCAATGCTGGAATGTTTGTTAAAAAATGTAATGTTATAGTATTTTCCATGGTAAATTTGTGATTTGCCCATGATTAAACCAGCTGAGTTGATGTTTATCTAATAAATTGGAAGTAAAGAGTGAAGACGCAAAAGAAGATTTTTTTTGTGTAAAAAAACTTTTCATAATTAATATGTTTTCACTAGGTAGAGTAAAGCCGTATACAGAAAAAAAGCTGAAAACTTATCAGCGCTTATCGGCGCTGGTCCATTCTACATAAAGCAAGCAGATTGAAGCAGAGCGAGCAAAATGTCGTACGATGATTGGCGGGCGGCACCAGCGCTGACCGGCGCGAGTCGGCGCCGATAAGCGCCGATCGGCGCTTATCAGCGCTTCTTCATATAAATGCCTCCGCCGGTTACCTGCGTAGACCGGCGCCTATAAGCGCTGATAAGTTTTCAGCTTTCTTTCTGTATACGGCTTAACCTGTAAAATCACTATAGATTACGGCCTATATGTAGTTCTTCTAAATGAAGTGATAAAATTAAAAATAAATTAAATTGACAGAGCAGTGTTAGTCCAGCGTTAAAGAGCCCGCGTCTCATGCGTGAGGTCTCGGGTTATAATCCTGGTTGAAATGAGGTTTTCAAAAAACTTTCTTACATATTTATATTACTAGTTCGACGGTGAAGGAAAACATTGTGAGGAAACCTGCAGGTCCCAGAATTAATTCTGAGGCATTTGTAAAAGACCTGGTCCGGCGATGGGCTCAAAACCTATCACGTTAAAGGGACCAAAGAATACACTGGTGAAATGTGGGTATTTCCAGAAAGTAAAACTTCTGCTTACTACTGCTACACCGATGAAATGCGAGAGATTATTTATTTTAACTTTTCGATAAAATTTAATTAAATCACCTCATAGACCAAGAAAACGCTAAATAGCACTTGAAAAGCATTGTACGCTATAAGTGTAGTCTTCAGTTTAAATGGTTTTCGTCCTTTCATAAATCTTGGTCCGACTTTGGTACACCAATACAGGTAGGTTGCTATGATGACTATGGAGGGCACTGGGCTAGTCACCAGAAACCAGTCTTTAGTTCTAGGATCTGTAAGCAAAAATATGATCAGAGAAAAGGCAGGCTGCAGCTTTGCGTCTGAGACTTGTGGCGTTGCACTCAGTGTAATATGATTGCGGGGGGACCACGAGTCCGGAGGCCAATATTAAACTTTAGTGGGTAAGCAATGTTCATATACTAAGCAACTTAACTAAACAGTGTGGAAACAACTACACTACAAGTAGATGTATATAAATATAGTAATATAGTGTTCTAAGATTTGACAGGTACATAATTCGTAAAAATAATAACAAAATACTCACCTGCATTTTCAAGTAATTTATGATATACGCGCACAATTTCTTGCAAGGTTTGGGTCATTTCAGAAATTGTTGTAGAATTATCAACGATTACGTAAAATCAATGACAGGTATTAATTGCTGCCCGTACCCGACCTAACTAACTAATGTATAATAGTTACAACTGTCGTCACTACTATGCCAGCTGTTATAGGTGAACCCAAAGGTCAACATTTACATGTGTAATTAGCTTATAAATTATCACGAATATTGTTTGTCACTTATTACGTAAATGAATATTACATAGTCATTTTGTTTCAGTATGTTTACTTCGTAATACTTAGTAACTTGAACACATATGTAAACGTATTCGTAGATTATTTATTTGGCAATAATTTTAATAATAGGTTTTTGGTACAAACATTTAAAATTGCAAGGAAACAAAAGAACCTTCTCGTCTTGCCAATGTTCCTATTATGGGCCATTTATACGAGGGCAATCCACTAAGACAATCCACTAAGACTGCATACAAAAAAAACGTCAGGACAATGGAATGGATTGTCCTCACGTTTTTTTTGTATGCAGTCTTAGTGGATTGTCTTAGTGGAATGGCCTCGTATAAATGGCCCATAACTTATGATTACTTTTAATAAAATGAGCCAATTATAAACTACCCGACAAATTAGCCTATTGTTCATTTTGTCACTCGTGAAATCGTGCAATTTAAAATGATGCCCTGTGGTTTAAGTTCTAGTCCTACTAAGTCCTCGGACGTTACCTTGAAACTGCTTTCAGAACCACTGACTAATCAATTTCAATTTCCTTACGATGTTTTCTTCACCGTTGATAAAATATGTTCCTAGATTTTAAAAAAATGTGAGCATAATTAGTTGTTTTAAAAATCTCTTTAGTAAAAATTGATATTTTATTTAAGTCCACACGAATCAACTTGTCTGGACTTGTGTGTAAACGTGTCCTACAATTCATTATAATTATTTGAAATTGCATGCATTTTAATATGCACTAAAACTGACTCAAAATGAGACTGCTGTCTCTAAATAGAAAACATAAGTAGCCATCATTAAAATTTAATTATTGTATAATATGACTTGCACAAAGTAACAAGTACAATATATTTGCACCATATTTTTGGCAAAATTTTTTCGTCTCCTCCCCACTACTCAACCTTATCTACTAAACGTGTCTACGCGTTCGGTACATAAAAAAATCTAATGTTTTCGTCGTCGCAAATGAACATCAGTAACACCACAGGGGACCAATGTGTTAATTATATTGTATTTCACATAGCATGGGTTCCGCGGCAGCTTACATTTTTCCGTTTTACGTTTACTAATTTCGACTAATATTACACGGAAAAAAAAATATGGTTACCGTAACGATATTTCGGTTGTTCCCACCATATTTCTGGTACTATATGTGACAACTCTACAGATAGTTAACTCTACTATACACTTCTTGTAAAACATAATAGTATAGACAACTATGTGTATAGTATTTACAACAATATGTATAGTACGCATAACGATTCAAATTGTAAACTGCCTTTAGTAGACGTCGTACGTCCCATACGTCTACGATGCTGTCTTGTAACGTCTACTATATGACCTTGTTGTGCCTACATTACTTTGTGGTATTTATTTACTATACTTATTTGTAGTACCATACTATGACTGTGAATTTCCTAATCAGGAATCCCTAAGCCAGGTATTGCAAAGATTTCCAATAGAGTCGGAGAACCGTCTACTAGTGGTGTAAATCTTACGATCAAAACTGAATACGAAGCAAAAGTCATCCGACCTTATGGCTAAACGCCGGGAACCAAACGATAGCGCGTTCTAATTCGCACCCCACGCCATCTATGAACGACGTATTCTAACTGCGTCACGCGTTACGCCCCGCTGTCTACCACACACATTCTAGCCGCTATCATCTCATTCGTTGAGAGAACGATGCATATTGTAAACACAACGATATTATTGCAACTATTACTTGCTTATTTGTTGGTTTAAACATTTGGATAGTAACCCTTACAATGTTGCAAGTTACTAGAAATGAATATTGCCCGTTACAAACAAATTGTCACTGTTACACAAAAAATACTTGGTGATACGAAAAAATTCGTAAGGCCAACAGAAAAATTGTTAGGAGAACTAATTTCCATTTACTACACATTCTGGTAGTATTGTAAAAATATTTTTTTTCCGTGTAGGTTTAAAAATAATAACTAACTAAAAAAAAGCATAAAATGTGTTTATTGTTCATCATAAAATTAGTGTTCACAATAAGTAAAAGATTTAGAAAGAGTATTTGGCTGTAGCGAAATTCATTTGCGAGTAAATTATTCCGAAATACCTCTGATAATTTATTCTGATTTCACAATAAAATCAAATTTTAAATTAATGTAACCATCAAAAAACTACGGCCCAGGGCTGTCTCAGTAAATTTTACATAATAGTAAATTTTCGTTTTGACAGATAATAAAAAGTTACTTTTTTGACTATTAGGCAGTCACATTATCACACGAGACGACGAGACGCTTTGATTCTCTTAACTCATCGGAAAATATTACTAAATTTACTAAAACTGTGCTCGAGGAGTACCTCTTATTGTAGATATTATTTAACTTTTTTTATTTAAAGGTTCTTCATTGAGACTTTTCTTTGATTTCCCGGTATACGTCTGAATGTAAAACTTTCCGAATAGGTGCATAAACACTATTGATTCTATGGTGATCAGGACTAACAATATCTTTGGGTAGCTGCAGTCTATGAAGATTCCAAGAACATTTTGCCAAAACAATATGAAGAATTGGCCCTGCAAAAGAAAATAGTGTTCATAAAGTGTTTTACAAAAAAAAAAACACAAAACATTTTACTCGTCAAGTATCAAAAATGAGACACGATAGAAAAATCAATTGTCTCTGATACTTGACTTAAAAGTAGGTAGTATTTATTAACAGACTTAAAATTACATAGAACTCTAAAGAGTAAAAACCTACTTCAATAAGTTATATTAAAAAATATAGTAGAATTGAGAACTTCTTCTTTTTTTGAAGTCGGTTAAAAAAAGATTCAGAAATCGGTTGGCGTGATATTGAGTTACTTAATGGTTTAAGACTTATATGGTTTTCTCATGGATGCCATTGTCAGAACTAGACGAAATTCAAATCGGACCACAAAGAAAGCACCAACTTTCAAATAAAAAAAGAATTACAAAAATCGGTTCACCCAGTCGAAAGTTTTGGGGCAAAAAATGTAAAAAATTTTTTTTTTTAAGTTGTTTAAAAAGGAGGAGATTTTTTGATGAATATTCACCGATTACTCGAAGACGCCTAAATAGATTTGAAAAATTATTATTTTACTAAAGGGTAGTCTTGGGCATAGCCGTTTGCCATTGGGAGTGCTCAATTTAGTTCGCAGTTCTGCCGCGAGCTAGTTCGTTCATTTAGTTCATTTTTTTTTATTTTTTTTATAAAACGCGTAACAGAAAAATCGCAATTTCTCATACATCCCAATTAGTATATTAATATGAAAAAAATATGATACAATCAAACTTAAATTTCCATAGAAAGCACTAAATTCAGATACGATAATTCATTTTTTTCTTAAATTTAACACATATTAAAAATAGCTGAAATCGAATAAGTAGTCGATACTGAACAAACTAATTTCAGGAATTGTGCTTATTCTGTTACATGTTGTATAATAGACATAATTGTTTAAGGAAATTTTGTAAATATTATTATTGTGAAAAACTTTAACCATAGAGGGACTATAAATGTATATAGTTTAATAACAAAATTTTGTAAATATTATTATTGTGAAAAACTTTAACCATAGAGGGACTATAAATGTATATAGTTTAATAACAAACTCTTGTAAGAGCGGCAAGAGTAAAAAAAAATTGACGGTTAGCCATGCACCACCACTTCATGATAGAGCAGACGCCAGAAATAAAAGTATTTAAAAGAACTAAGAGCGAGATTCTGGACGAACTAGTTCGCATAGTTCACCTAAAAGAGCGCTTTTCGAACTAGGTCGTTCGCGAACTACCCAAGACTATTAAAGGGTATATTTCCCTTTAAACTATATAAGTCAGCGAAGAGTTTTTAAAAAAATCTACCAAAATGTAAATATTCTATACATTGATGATAGTTTATAGTGCTATTTGTTGTAGTTGATTTTTTACTCTTTCGATTATTATTTTAATTTTAAAAGTGCCTACCAGTTGTAGGAGTGTAATGTAGTTTTTCCACCACAAGTATTTCTGGTACTGGGGCCCAAGACCAGCGATTAAGTAATACATGTACATGAAGATGTGTACAAAGGCGTTTATCAAACCAACAAGTGTACCGTGGCCTCCTAAAATATAAACAGAAATTAGAAACATTTTGTTTTACAATATTTCACCTCTTCTAAAATAGTATCAGACGACCTTCACCGAGGTGGTTAATGGTGGTGGTTAAAGTATGAAAAGTATTTTATATCAAATTAAATATATTAAAAAAGATATCTCGAGTGGGTTGGCTGAAAGATTTCAGTCCAGGATATGATTAATTAAATATTTAATATATCAGTGCATCACTATCATTTTCAATTTCATGAAACAAACAGCATGCGTACTCTCATTCAATGGACGTTCTTAAATGGATGGATGGTTTGCTGAGACCAAAGAGATTAAAATATAATAGGGTGCATTAGGAAAATTTTCATACAAGACTTTGAAGCATGTTTCAAGCTCAAGCGTCATGTCAGTTAGTATGAACGCGAGCTGTCATTCGGTCGAAATTGTACTAGACTTATTCCACTTGGAATAACTTTTCGGCTTCAAATTTTCCTCGCCCTATGCCCTATTATATTTTAATCTCTTTGGCTGAGACCTTTCAGTCGTATTATATTCACTCACAGCAAGCCCGCTTCTTATGCGTGAGGTCTCTGGTTAGAATTCTGGCATGTAGTTTTGAAACATATTTGTAGGTCAACGGAAAGTACTCTAGGTATAAATTTTGATTCCCTCCAGAGTGTCGAAATCTACGTTTTTTGCGCCATAAACGGCCGTATATTTTACTTACGTACTTGAAGTTAGTTTCTCTCACAGCTTCAAGGGACTGCAAACTTGAGTATACGGTACTAATCGGTACTTCCACGCGTTCCCAAGATAACGTGTCTTTGTAAACATACGGACATGAGTTTTTTTTGGTTCTTTTTGGGGTACGTACCTACTTAAGAAGAAGAAGATAGTCTGCTGTATACATTCAGCCAACCTCCATGGACGAGTTTAGATTCCTAGTTTTTCGACTATTGACGTAAGTGTATTTTTTTACCAACAGGAATGTTAAAAAACTACTTTGCAAAATGGCGTATTACAAACTAGATGACTATATCTATAAATGACAATGATGCTTTTCCTCCAAGAGAGCGCAATACGACAGCGAAAAATAACCAAATTTTGTAATATAAGTAAAAATTGATTATAACAATAATGCGTTGAGGAGAGCAGTGATAGCCCGGACGGTTAAAGAGCCGGTCGAAAATCAGCGAGGCTAGGGTTCGAATCCTGGCATGTACCAATGAGTTTTTCAAAAACTTACGTACATATTTATCACTAGCTCGACGGTGAAGGAAAACATCGTGAGGAAACCCGCAGGTCTCAGAATTAATTCTGAGACATGTGTAAATAGACCCAGTCCGGCGATGGGCTCACCACCTATCACGTTTAGGGGTCCAAGGTATCTCGTGAAATGTGGGTATATCCAGTAATGGAATACCTCTGCCTACCCCCTCGGGGATGAAAGGCGTGAGATTATTTATTAAGCTATTGCATAGCTTCTATCGCGGGCCTTGAGCGCGGGGACCGAATCCAGAAATTTCGTAACGAAAAAAACCTCACGCTCCCCACTCCGACTGGCACGGAGGTCCGAGTCCGAGTCCGAGTCCAGTGTCCAAAGTCCAGAGTCGAGAGTCGAGAGCCGAGAGCCGAGAGCCGAGAGCCAGAGTCCGAGTCTGAGTCCGAGTCCGGATCCGGGTCCGGGTCCGGGTCCGGTCCGGGTCCGGGTCCGGTCCGGGTCCGGGTCCGGGTCCGGGTCCGGGTCCGGGTCCGGGTCCGGGTCCGGGTCCGGGTCCGGGTCTGAGTCCGAGTCCGAGTCCGAGTCCGGGTCCCGGTCCCAGTCCCACTCCCACTGTGACTCCCACTCCCACTCCCACCCCACCCCCAACCCCACTTCCACCCCCACTCCCACTCCCACTCCCACGCCCACTCCAACTCCCACTACCACCACTACCACCACCACCACCACCATAACCACCACTACTTGTAATGGTAATAATAATTATAATGATAAAACTTGCATAATCCAAAGTCCTTCTTAATCTTTGTAAGGAATGCGCCCATTTTGCGCATGACAAGTTTGCTAAGATTATTTTTGCTACTTTTATATGCAGCTCAAAAAATATTTTTTGGCTTCCCCTCTGAGTGCTTACCAAAATTTTATTAAGCAGTAGCAGCTCATTGCAGCTCAAAAATAATTACAGCCATCCAGAATGACATAAAATGCTGATAGGTTTTGTAATGTTTGCTGGCCATGAGTTGCTGACCAATTAGCTATTTCTGCTTACAGATTATATTTTTCTGCTTACAAAAATACGAATACTCTGCTAACTATTTAAATAACACCCGTGTGGCTTGGAGGCCGTGCATTGTCTAACGTCGTTTCTTTTCAGCAGTCTTGTTGATAAAAAATGCTATGCAATAGCTTTACCGCGGCAGTCCCCGAGTGCCACACGTCTTTTTTTTTTATTATTTTTTTTTTTTTTTGCGTTAAGGAGATTCTTGCCCCGCTTTTTCTCCACAACCATACATGCTGAAGCGGGAGAGTTTAAATGATTTTCAATTAGTGGACTTATAAGTCCCTACTTTATGTAAACATTTTAACTGTTAACTTTTAAATTTAATTTAATTTACTCCGAGAATTTTAATTTAGTCGTACTTTCAATAAAATTGTACAAACCTGGAAAGTATCTTACTCCTATCCAAGCAGCTATGGGCATTAGGGTATGGTGATACAAGTGTAGAAAAGAAATTTGATTATTCTTTTTTCTTAGAACGAAGAACACAGTGTCCAGAAGCTCTGATAGTTTTGATAAAAAGTAGAGGTGACAAGCTTCAGCCAACTTTAACAATTAAGCAACATTTTTCATTATAAAAACAAAATCGAGTCCCCTTTCATCTTCTCCTAAACATATATTATAATAACTCTACCAGGGCCGCGTCTGTAGGTACATGTACCGTATATTTTTTGAAAATGTTAACTGTTGTTATCTACCTACATGTATATATTATGTAGATATGAAAACACCATTTTTTTACATTTTTGTCTGTCTGTTTTTCTGCTGTCTGTCTGTCTGGTTGTGCACACTTCACGCAAAAACTACTGAACAGATTTTGATGAAATTTGGTGTCGAGAACTGAGTAACCGGGTCAAGATTTAGGGTACTTTTTATATCGAGAATATGTCTCATTCCCACGGGAAAATAAAAAAAACTGGGTAAAAAGAGAAATACGTACTACTCCAAAACTATAACACCTAGAAACTTGAAATACGGTATGTAGGCGTCTTATATGTCGTGCGCAACCGCTATGAAGGGATTTACGGAAATTCCCAGGGGAACGGGAATAAACACCGCTGGGCACCTGCTATTTGAAATACGGTATGTGGGTGTCTTATATTATGTCGTAGGCAACTACTTTGAAGGGATTTTCCCACGGAAACGGGATCCGCGTTGGTAACGCCGCTGCTGGGCACCCGCTAGTTGAATATAATTATAAAATTGTTGAATGGCAGAACCCTATTGTGTTTTGAATGTTGTTATGATGATCGTATTGGTTTGATGAAAAGACTTTGTCATATTATTGTGTAACATAATTTGTCCCAATTTCTAATACAAATAAAGTAAAAATAAAAATATTAGTGCTTTATGTTACATATTTTAATAATCTTTTTATTATCTTGGAAATTTAGGTAAATCGAAGGACTCACCATCACAGCTTTAGGGTTTGTCGAACGGTCAACTGGTTCACAAATAAATTTATATGCACCTGCCCATCCACACTGTAGAGCCTGCAACATACATTATGAAACAGAATAAGAAATCATGTTGTTCAGTATCGACTATTTCATCGATTGCAGCTATTTTTAATATGTGTTAAATTTTTCCGAAATATGAATTAGAGTACTTACTTATCTGAAATTCTGAATTACGTGCTACCTATGGAAATCGTACTATGTATTATTGCTCTTAATTTAAGAAAATTGGTTAGACACAACTAAAGAACGAATGCATCATTTTTTTTTATATTAATATAGATACTGATTGGGTTGTATATGGAATTGCGCTTTTTCTGTTACGCGTTGTACAGTAGATTATACACCGATGGGATAAAATACTGAAAAAAAAATTTTTCGCACTAATTAAATATATATATCATGCAAACCTCACCTAAATCAAGTCATTATTATATGTACTGTACATAATAATTTTTTTACTCAAATGTTTTATTAGTCGAAATTAGTAATCGTAAAACGGAAAAATATGTACTGTCAATGAACCCATGATACCTACGTCCAGAGCGGGTTATATTGAGATTCAGTACAATATTATAACCCGGCGGGTTATAATAAATTCGTATGAAAAAAATCCATAGAGACCTATACAAAGCAAAAATAACTTATTTGAAATCGAACTGGCTACTACACGCCATATTAAGGCTTTGTGGTCAAATGAGCCCACAGACGACTCAGCCCGCGGGCTAAGTTGAGCCCTTAGTTTTTTTTCGTAGGTGACTCGACCCACACGTACCGGATAACTCAGCCCGCGGGCTCAGTCGACTACTATTTTACCGATAAGGGTCCATTCAGCCCGCGGGTTCAGTTGACTACTATTTTCCCGGGAAGGGTCCACTCGGCCCGCGAGCTAAATCAACCACTAACATACTGCTTCAACTCAGCCCGGTGTAAACGGCTACCCATTTTATTTGAATGGGTTCTTCCTAAGGGTTTGCTTATACTTTGCTGTCTATTGTCTCGCAAAAGGTAACACGAGTTTGGCCATGAGGATATGTTAGTCCTTGTAGCCAAATCAGTTAGGCGAAATATTAAACCCATAAGAAAAAAACCGAGATAAGTAGAATAATCTCCTTTAGGATAAAGCTGTTATCATCTTGGGCGAGCTTGAATCCCTCGCTGCCTTTACTCAGAACTTCGTTTTAATCTCCTCGCTACTCCTTTGCGCAGGATTCAATATCGCGCCCGGGACTTAAAACAGTGTTTTATCCCCTCGGTGTATAATCTACTATTATAGGTACTAGTGTATTACGTAGACGTTACGTCAAGAAAAAAAAACAACAAAAATTCAAAAATTCAAAATTCAAAAATCGTTTATTTTCTATTGGTATTAAAATATACACTTAGAAACGTCAATATTTTATAATAACAAGGCACTCTAACACAACAATTATTTTTATGTTACTATTTTTCCTATAATAATATAATCACTCGATGATTGTGACGATGTCTCGATGAGTACAAATAAAAAATATATAAGTACATATATAATTACTCCCAGGGATCGGCAGAAATATTCCATTCCTAGTCATACCCATTTTTTAAAAGTGCAATAATCTTTACCCCGAACTTGACTTTATGTCGTAGAAAGATTCTGGGACCTACGGGTTTGCCACACGGTGTTTTCGTTTACCGTCGGGCTCCTGATAAATATTTAGGTAAGTTTTTTGAAAAATATATTGGTACCTACATGTCCTCACCAATGTTCGAACCCGAGCTTCAGGCATAGCAGGCACTACGCATTGCATATCAATGCTCATCTAAGTACTCATTAATCTATACAATACGAATGAAGCTTAGTACTCACCAAATAAACTAAGTATATACTAAGAAGAACTTGGACCACATTGTAGACTATAATAGTATTCTTCAGATCGAATGGTTTCCGCCCCTCCATAAACCTTGGCCCAGCGTTTCTGCACCAATAATTGTAGAACACCAAAAGTAGCATGAGGTAAAACGGGGAAGACATCATGAAAAAATCCTTAGTACGAGGATCTATATAACAAGAAATTAGATATTATGGTTAATAGGAAATTCTTGCTGTCTTAAACTTCTACAAAAAAAAAACGAGTTATTTCGTCAAAATAAGGACTGCTTCCACTAACCTGCATAATCATCTATTATCACACGATAACCGTTAATTATCCTATTTACTACTGACATTTTAATTAATAAAGGTAATTATTCCAATTTACTCAAACTAGTTTTGGGCTTGTTAGTATCGCGTTATGTCCAGTAGCGGATTTTGCTTGAACTGAAACGTACAATTGATTTGATTTATTATAACAAATTCCTGTTTATGAGACTGAATAATAAATTAACTTTTGAAGTTGAGTTTCAATTTTATTTATACCTATCTATAGTAAAATAAGTGAGTAAGTATGTAACAACTCTTTATTCTACACCAATTAAAATATAATATGATATTATGTGACACCATGACAAAATTATTATTATTTAAGGTATTTTTTCCAGACTTCTTGAGGACAGATGTAACACACGACGGTAAGTATAGTGTTACCTACAGATTATAGCTTGTGTACTAATATAGTAAAGACAGAAGTACTATTTTGTAAGATTGATTGATCATCTCCCAGCGGAAATCGGTAGCCAACATTTAAAAATCCGGCCTGTAGTGGCGTTTAATAAAATAATAATAATAATAATCAATACGCTCCTTATTAATATATTATCAACGAAACTCAAGCACGGAACACAGATAGGAAAAAGTTTCATGCTACTCATTGAGTGGCGTCTCTTTCAGACTGTCCTCAGGCGTAGACTTTCGATGAGCTAAAGTCACATTCTGTAATATGACCCTTGGACTCCACCAAGAATACCGACTCCGTCGTTCCAGCTGCGTGTTCCTGCTCTGTTCTGGTCCTGATAATATACGATTATTATATTAATTTAATGTAATGTAGGCCCCTAGGAATATTTTTTGAAAAAACGCCCCAAAAGTAGTTTTTTTTGTATGGGATTTCCATATAATAAGTAATATGTATTTCGACTCTCAGTGACAGATTTGGTATATCTGTAATTTTGAAGATCAGTAATTTTTGAAACTGCCATTAAAATAGTATTTGGTCAAAAATTAAGAAACTCATGTTGTTTTGAAAAATCATCCCTTCCGTAATTTTTAAATTTTTGAGATGACGATCATAAATACGTCGGCAAAAACAGAATCGGCAGGGCGAAGTTACTAGCCAACAAATTTTCAATGAAGATGTTGCTGCTGACTGCCAAAAATCCATGAATATGTATGCACATTTTAAATAAAAAGGTCAATAAAGCTACCAAATTCCAGAATAATAAACTAAACCATTATAATCACTAAACTACATATAATTTATATTTAACATCATTGCCTACATACATGTTTAGTTAAGTCGATGGTGGAGAATATACGGTACTTGTGTACCTATGAAGTTTGTTACATCTTTAAACAGAAAAAAAGTTTAAAAGCGTCAGCTTACAATGTGAATCTTATAACTGAAGAAGTAGGTACCGAAAAGGCCTCCACTAAGCATAATACCAGCAGTTGTACTTAAATAGCATAATATAATAGACTCATTAATATTGGTTTACTAGGGATCAATTACACTAGACCCTATCAACTGGCGTATTCACGGAGGCTCGACACCGTTTCCGTTCGATTCAGATCGAGTGAAAAATTTTCCGAAACTGTATTCTAGGCGTTTCTGACAGCCACGGAAAATTTTCCGAATCCTTATGTCAAATATGCCATTCGTTTTCGATACCGACATCTGTGAATAGCCCATCTTCGACAGATTTTCCGATTCAGAGTCGAATATCGAAGCTCCGTGAAGCTGCTGGTCTCTAATAATGTAAAACAAAGACTTTGAAAGTTTGTGATAGGTATCGTAATCAACTTGTAACAACCCACAGGTGAGTGATGGGTCTTTGTTTAGACATGAGGAATTATCACATATGATCCATAATATCTCACAGGAGCCCATTTAGGAGTTAGAGTTAGGTTAATAGCTAAGCCATCCAAGGGTATCTGCTTTGGCTCAGCGACTTCTATTGCGCGTAAACACAACAAAACCGGGACTAACGCGTTAACGTGCCTTCAGGAACACGGAGACACTTGTGATATAATGCCACTAGGCGATCACTCGTTCACTAACTGACCGCGCCTAACTTTGTTTAAGCAATGTCGCTTCGATATCAGTTAAAAAATTGTGAAAATATTAAGTTAGGCGTTAACATTATATTACTATTTAAAAAAATAACAGACACATTTTGATGTCAATTTTGACAGACAAATGACTATTGATGGTCATCGTAAAAATCGAGTGAAAACAGAAGTCGACAAACAAAATTCCTGAGAGCCATTTCTGTATTCTGTTTATAGAGTGCAGGACAAAGAGTGCAATGAGTGGCGAATGCTTACGCGTTTGTTGCCCGACGCGTGACCGCTCGGGCGGACAAACAGACAGGGACGTGAGTAGCAACTGGCAAAAATAAATGGTAAGGATTCGTCTAGATTTGTTAATTTATGATTTCTTAATCACTACCTTGTTCTTAATTTTCCTTATTAGAAGAAATAGTATAAGAAGTTTATTTATAAGAAACTAGCGACCCGCCCCGGCTTCGCACGGGTGCAAAGCTAATACTAAAACCTTCCTCTTGAATCTTTTAAAAAAAAACTCATCAAAATCCGTTGCGTAGTTTTAAACATTGAAGCATACATAGGGACATAGGGATATAGGGACATGGAAAGCGACTTTGTTTTATACTATGTAGTTATTACAAGAAATAAGCAATGTCTGTTGTGTCTTTTTTCTTACTATGTTACCTGCTCTTGGAATCTCTTGTGTACAACAAATAAATTTGTAATAAATACTACTTCAAATACTTACTTAGTAAATGATTAATAATAATATTGTAGATAGCCCGAACGGTTAAAGAACCCACCGAAAATCAGTGAGGCTCGGGTTCGAATCCTGGCATGTACCAATGAGTTTTTCAAAACTTACGTACCTACATATTTATCACTAGCTCGACGGTGAAGGAAAACATCGTGAGGAAACCCGCAGGTCTCAGAATTAATTCTGAGACATGTGTAAACAGACCCGGTCCGGCGATGGGCTCACCACCTATCACGTTTAGGGGTCCAATAAATCTCGTGAAATGTGGGTATATCCAGTAATGGAATACCTCTGCCTACCCCCACGGGGATAAAATACGTGAGATTATATATTTATTTTTATTTTTTAATATTGTAATTAATAATAGACTCCTTAACTCAAAAATCTTTTTAATTTAAGATTAGTAAAGTTTTTGTAAAATGCATGCTATTTATTTTACGAAACTAGAGTTTTTTTTAGATGATGGACAGAATTGTTTAAAAGGGGCGTAGATATCTACGGACTAGTATTTGTGCGTCTAGATGAACAACTAAGCAGTGGGACAGCTGAAAGTCGATGGCGTTCTCATCAATTAATGCTACGTGTGACCTGCATCAACAACCATCCCTGCATCGAAAGTGTATATTGAATATTATTTAATCAAATAAAAATACACTTATTTACAATATGTACATATATAAATTGACCCCCAAAGAGGAACCACGTGGGCAGTTCCCGAAAACTTAGCGCATTCCCTCTCAGTATATTACGTAGTACCTAACTATTAGTAATTTGTATCTGTGTATATCTAGGCTAATTTTTCGATAGAGGTATTTAATTTAATCGAGCTATGATAAAAAAATATGAATTCACTTTATTCATCTTACTTTTGTATATTCTCCATCTAAATCCGTGCCATACGGACCGATCCGTGTATTTGTGTACGATTTTTTTTGTTGGCGCTGGTCCAGATGACCGCTACTGGTCTGCATTCTCCAAACACTAAGAGAACATACGCACTCGATAATACAGGGTGTACTAAATTGACGATGAGTGAATGTAAGTGTTCGTAGTTGTAAACGTAAGTTTATTTTATAGTAGGTAACTGTTCCGCGTGGTTTCACCCGCGTAAGGCCCGTTCCCGTGGGAATACGGGGATAAAATTTTGCCTACCTTACGAGTTTATTTGTTACAATAAATGCTAAACTTTTCTCTTTATAATATTAGTGTAGATGTGTAGATGTAGAAGTATAGATTCTACTAGCAACTCGGTCTCGCTTTGCTTCGCTTCATCAAAACAATATACAAGTATATTTTAAACCCTGCTAGATATGACAAATATGTTTCATACAGTATTTAAGATATTCCCTCTTTTCGTGTGTAGTGTCGCACATTGTCCTTTTTGAAGTTAATTGTTTATGTAACCGTTTATGAGTAAATATTGTAAATAAATGTATTTTTATATTTAAGTATATCATGAGGATTACAGCCTGTACTCTGGCGTGTAAAGTGCATTACCTCCTCCAATATTTATTTTGGTCACACGTTAAATGAACAGAATTTGGTGCCGAGAAATGCTCTGCAAATATAAGTGATAATTGGTATCCTGCATTTTCGCCGAAAATTGTTTGCCCGATTATCACTTGCGTATCACCTATTTTTCACTTTGACAACGATTATAAAATTTTTGTATGACAACGTGTCATTTGTTAGAATTATTGTTAAGCTGATTATTATAATGACAACATTTATAATTTGTCAAATCTTTCACTAGGCCAAACAACTATTAAATCTCAGTATGACAAACAACGCACGAGCCGAGCGAGCGAAGCGAGCGTGACGCTGCAGCCAGCCGGCGAAGTGCCAGAACCAAATCGCTTTTGCAAAAGGAAACAGCTAGGTTAGTTTCGGTCACCTTAAAAATTGGGTGTGATGATGAGCGAAGCGAGTAGGAGCGTGTTAGGTTGTCTGTGAGCAAACCAAAATCGACGTTTTTAATTTATATATTATTTTTTCGTACCGGTACCTACTACGGTAGACTCGAACGAAATGCACATCAAATTGAAGAGCGTAAAAAATAATTCGTTCCAAGTCGGCCGACAACTTATACTTAGGCAGAAAATACGGATTATCGAGTGTATGTACTCGTGAAAAGTGTGTATTTTCAGAAATGGAATACCTCTGCCTACCCCTTCGGGGATAAAATGCATGAGATTATTTATTTATTTCATTTTATGGAAACGAGCAAGAATTAGAACTTGCATTCGGCCATTTTTTACCTGTCCAACCAAAGTGTCCAATTAGGAATGCGAGCACTCTGGCGAACTTCGCTCTACACTCTAGCGAGCCACAAAGGCCGGTGGTTAAAGATAATAAATTCAGTTATCTCGGGCCCGTGACGACCAAGTTTTTCAACTCACAGCCATAGTTAGTGCTAGTTTTGAGAAAGGGGCTAAATTATGTGGAAATTGATTGTGAATGTTAATTTATTTAATTAAAAAAAAAACTAAAATATCACACCTTTTATCTCCATTCACTTTTGATCAGTATTTCTATTGTGAATCCCTAAACCTCACAGGTGGTGAGCATACCTCCGACCGGGATGCTAGGCTACACATGCCTCAGAATCAACTCTGAAACCTGCGGATTTCCTCAGAACAAGGCCCTAGTAGATAAGACTTGAGCAGAGCTTTGACTATGACAAATCTTACACCCGTCTGTATGTAATTACAAGAAAATTCTTTGACTTGATAGTTTAAGCCTCACAAACCATGTTTCAGTTTGCTTCATGTCAATTAAACAATGTATGGTGATAAAAACTATCTCCATAACAAAAAATAAAATAACATAAGATTAAAAAAAAAACAGACTTCAAGAAAAGCACTAAAAATAATAAAAATCCTTACCCAAACCCTTAGCCCTACCCTAAACAAAAAAGACTTTTCCAAATCGATCTACCCGTCTCTTCGAGTAATCGTGCTTTTATTAAATCTATACTTCTATACTAATATTATAAAGAGGAAAGATTTGTATCTTTGTTACGAATATACTAAAAAACCACAGGACTGATTTTAAAAATTCTTTCATCAACGGAAAGCGGGAATAACCCTGAGTAACATAGACTATATTGTATTCCCACGGGAACGGGAACTTCGCGGGTGAAACGGGTTTATTATAAAATTAAAGCAGTTTCCACACTAGGGCACCGTCTAAGCGGGCAGTTCCCGGCCGGGCGCCACACACGGCATAGGGGTCTGATTGAAAAGTTCCCAACTTTAAACTTTTGCACCACTCACCCTTACCGAGACCACGGCTTTACTACTTTAGGGATTCCCTTTGTTACTTTAGTAGTTTAGTTCAAAATTAATGCTTTGATGTGAATGGTGGCTTTAATTTTTAAGTGTTTAAGAAATGATCAGAGCTGAAAAGTATGGGATTAAACCCATCATCATCGATGATGTATAATCGTAGAATAATTATTTTTTAGCAAGATTCCTTAAACGGTTTGCTTCCTACATCTCAAATGTGAACCGTCAACAATATCTACATTCCACAAACACATAGACACTATACCAAAATAAACTTAAATAAACTTAAAAATTTCATACGTTAGGTGTGTGTATCTCAAATGTGTACTGTCAACAATATCTACATTCCACAAACACATAAACACTATCCTAAAATCAAACGCCTAATGAGATAATTCGTTTCGAACACAAATTATCTTTAAATTTTATACGTTAGGTGTGTGTAAATCCGTATATGCACTAGAAAGAGCTATAGCGTAGTGCTAAAATATCTGAGCTAAACTAAATAAATTTTAAGTCGCCCTTACTCTAAACGGTTTGATGGAATTTGTGGTGCAGTGTTGTAAAATTCGTTTTCATCTCCTATATAATAATTTCTTGCTGGACTATTCTAGAAGTAGGGTAATATTGTAAATCTTTTTAATGCCTACTACAGTTGGGTTTTAGGCGTGAAATAAAGAGTGTTGGTAATAGCTCCTATGTCGTTTCCTAAAGTTGTAAGTCATACAAAGGGTCTGAGGAAGTTACATTATTTTTGCTAGCTATAATTTCAAGTTAGATTTAGGCAAACAAGCCATGACAGCCAATAACTCGGAATATTCATGGTGTGCTCAGGCAATAGATTAAACAGCATAATTCGTGCGGCCTGTCGCAGGACACGGCTCCGCTAATTGTTGGTTGTGCAACGCAGGACAAAGCTACATGCATCTATTAACATAACCAATAGGCTAGTTGTGGAGCTTAGAAACAATACAGTAACTCTTCATTGTATGTAATTATGATTATACGTAGTAGCTTAGATATTTGAGCAAGATATCTTTTCTGAATTATGTAGTTCTACAGTGTATGGAAAGGGTACGATGGATGGGCTATAAAGGATGTTGACGTCACCAGCAAGGCGATTGGACGTCGAGGTGGATATGTTGGTCAACAGGCTTACGGAAGTAATTTTCTTTTATTTTTTATTTGCTACAGATTTTGTATTTTTAACCGACTTCAAAAAGGAGGAGGTTATCAATTCGTCTGTATGTTTTTTTTTCTATTTTTTTTTTATGTTTGTTACCTCAGAACTTTTGACTGGGTGGACCGATTTGGATGATTATTTTTTTATTTGAAAGCTGGTGCTTTCAGATTGGTCCCATTTTAATTTCGTCCAGTTCTGACAACGGAATCCATGAGAAAACTATATAAGTTGAAAATTGAAGTCTGTTTTTTACTCTTTAGAGTGGTTATTTAATCTCGAATTCAAAGGTCAATCAGTACGAGCAGTCTGAACAAGGGTAGTTGTGTACTACGATCAAATGTAACCTGTTTTTGCTTTCTCTATCTTGCTGCCAAATTTAATACAGATTGGTTCAGTTGTTTAGTTGTATAACAAGAAAGATATAACTTTTATGTAGAACTAATAATATTAGTAGGGAATTAAATAGTGATTAGCAATGGGTACTCCAAATATTTTTACGTTCAAGTCACAGAACAGACGTAGACGTCAGCATTAATGTAACACTATATATTATTATGAAGGAATTTTGACATAACAATAAAACATGGTCAAGTCAAAGATATTATATATAGAAAGACGTAGATATGTCACTATCGCGCGGAAAATGAGGCCGACAAATGTAGTTAATTAACCACATTTTATTTATTCGCATTGTATTTCAATTCGTATTTCAAGCGCAACTGTTGACAAATAGCTGTCTCTTTCTTTATTATTCGTTCCGTATCATCTTTCTCCGTCATTGTTGTATCCTATAAATACGCTAAGAAGTAAGTATGTGAATGTTGTAGCAACTCGTAGCGGATCAATTTTTAAACGCGCGCAGTATGAGTATAACTCATCCTTACTTTAATATCTTTGGGTCAAGTACAACTGGCTATGACCATAAAGGACATTGTATTCATGTAGTACCTACTTTGCTACAGGCTGTATTCAGTATTTCGGCACTCCTTTACGAATATTATTACTAGTGACCCGCCCCGACTTCGCACGGGTGCAATGCTGATACTAAAACCTTCCTCTTGAATCACTCTATCTATAAAAAAAATCCCATAAAAATCCGTTGCGTAGTTTTAAATATCTAAGCATACATAGAGACAGACAGACGGGAAGCGACTTTATACTATGTAGTGATGGCACAGTAGCAATATAACGTTAATAACTTTACCTAATACCTAGTGATACACCGGACGTAATCCCAATTTTGGGTACCTGATATTGGGATTACATGGGAAATTATACATTATACATGGTAAACATTTTTCTTCTTGTTAGAAAAGGCCCATGCGCATATAGAATCTACGGTGTTTTGGATTCCTGATTGATATTTACATTGGATTATATAAAGTAAATAAAGTAAAGAATAAAACGATAGGAAAGTGGGGGTTCGGAGGCGCTCCAGCTTATAAACAGCTGTCAATGCGTTTGGTTGATGCTTCTGGCGACTAGAGGCCTGGCAGTTATCTTTGTCAAAGGTTCAGCCCAGTTTTAAAAGGAGGATGCAGCCAAATTTCTATAACCCTACTCTTCCACATTGTACCTCTTTGGAGGTCATTTTGTATCTGTAAATATTGTACGAAATTATATTATTTTTGTGTATATTATCCTTTATAAATACTATAAATGCAAAAGTGACTTTTTTGTTTGTTTGTTTCTTTTGGTTTCACGCCTCCTCTATACCAAATTAAAAAAAAACAAGTTGAAGTCCGACTCGCACAGGGCCGGTTTTGTATTTATTTATCTTTATAGTTGATAGTCGTTTTGTAGTAGCACCAGAGTAGTACTCAAGATTGAACTTAAGGTAGAATTAATATCAGTTTAATACCGTCCGTGTTAGACCGCATATTTTGCCCGATTTCCTAGCCAGTATATATTATAGTCCAGGACACCGGGTACTATTATCACCCCACGCAATTTGATTCCGAGATCCATACCTCACAATGGCTTCCCGCGCATATTAAAACATTATTCAAGGCGTTCATTACCATAATAAATGTTAATAAAGTCACTGTACATGCACATTAGCCAGCCGTAAATCATTTGAGGGTTTGCTATTGGTTTTTAGCTCGCCCTGTATCAATTATGGTGCGGACTATGGCGAGCGTTTATCGTGTGCGCTGGTGATGAAGATAGCTTCACAATTCTATAAAATAGGTACTAAGATTTTTTATTTTGTGGAGCCAGCTGTAATTTCAGAAGTAGAAAACCTTTTCTTCTAGTCTCTATTGAAGGGTTTTTTGTCTTAACTCTGAAACGTCAGAATTCCACGGAATAAAAAAATCTGAGTTTAGCTGTGTGCATGATTGAATTTAAAAAATATACGTGACTTCTTTTTTGAAGTCGGTTAAAATGACGAATTTCCATAAAAACTTTCATCCCTTATCCCTCACTTTTGGGGATTAATTTAAAAAAAATATTTGACAGTGTACCTACTACGTTATCTAAGGAAGTTCTATGCCAAATTTTATGCTGCTTTACCCATTGGTGTAGGTTTGTGTGCGTCAGTCAGTGTTAAGAGTGTAAATGTGTTAGGGAGTGCCAGGATATGACACTCCTCAAACCCAGAGATGCGTTTAGTGTTTGATTTAGTTTTTTCTGTTTCTTACACTACCTATGTACTTACTAGTTACATGATATTTGCTATACAATAAATGTTATTCTACCAGGCATTGTCATGCTTAAAGGGATCTGTGGCATTGGTGCGTCAACCATTTTTTTATAAACCTGTGTCCTAAGTGTGATAATGACGGTGTCGGTCAGAAACAAATAACATAGTCTACAATTCATCCAGACTGATCACAGTAAATTTTGTAGCTATGAGAATTTTTATGACATTGTTTTATGTTCTACTGTAAGTAAGTACCTACATAATTATTTTAATGTAAAATAAAATAAGTAAGTTCTAAAATGAATATGCCTCAGGGATATAAGCCGCGACTTTTTTTTATTATTATAGTTGCGATACATTATGATATATATATAACAGCTATTGACTTGGTGTGCAATAAATAATTCTTATTTATTATTGATGTAGAGCACACATCGTTTCTGTCCACTTAATGCGGGCGTACATAATCGTCGGCCAAAGACGCGCGCCCACGTGCGATTGTCCTGCAGGACGCAGGACACGTCCCGTGCCCGACCCGTCTTCGTCCCGCTATCGACACCAGCATACCGTCATGAATATGCGCAAATATACAATTTAAATATATTTCTATAACCTACCTACCAGGCAAGCATCAGTGAGGACAGTAGATAATGCATTTTTTCTGCATTCCGATACTTGAGGGGGTACTCTGTGATTGGAACTTTCTTTTAAGAGTGAAAACCCATGTACCAGAAGATTCCACTCCTCTATATCTGTGATTTTTAGAAATAAATATTTTTTTGCTAATTATAAACTATCAACTAGTAATAGAGATCTGTCTATGTGTGTGTCAGTGTTAAGAAAAAGTGAAGTTGTATAGTTTCTTTGCTATGGGGTTTTCCTTAAATATGAGGAAGTATGATCCACAATCTCCCGCACGGGCCCATCGCGAATATTTTGAGCCACCCAAGATATGGCTTAACGACTTCAATTAGGTACTTAACTATATCAAAATGTACTAATACTAAAATATAATATGTACTAAACATTACATACGTTTCCTTATTCAATATGTATTTAATTTTTTAATTTTTCGTATTTTATTTCGTATATTTAACATTTTGTTTTCGAATTTGTATGAGCACGAATGATATGTAAGTATTCACTTTTATAACGTAATATGTATTTATTTAAATCTATATTAATATATTCGGAAGTCTGGTTGACGTGTATTGTGCCTATTTACATTTTATCCATTTATTATAATATTATTTGAGTACCTATATTATTCGTTGGTAACTTCACCTTTTATCTATATATCTGAGTGTCATCCATCCTAAGTCTAAAATATACCTACATAATAGGAAAGCCCATTGCATTTTTTGTTGTAGTGTCACATTTATTATTTATTTTGTGTGAACTAAATAATTGTTTACAGAACTAAATTACTTTTTCGTTGTCTCAAAATAATGTGTTAAATAAATGTACATTTTAATCGAAAAATTTGGTCACCTCTATATACGTCTAAGGCTTATAGAATTATACCTACTTGAACTAGCAAATTGCCAGTTAGTAGGTACATACACGTGGAGGAAGAGTAGAATAGAGCGTAGAGAGCGAGTCTTAAAAAACATAATTATAAAAATGTCTGAAGTAGTTCAATTTTGTTTTGTATTTTACGTATAACATTTTTTTAAGAATTTAGTATTTTTTAAATCTGTGTATTTATTTAGATATTTATTTATATACACTGCTTTTTTTAACATGCAGGTAACATGTTTGCATGGTTGTAAGACTCGTAGTTCTTTTACCTAATGTGCGCATTAAAAATAATCTATATGTATACATTTTTCTTAACATTTTTTAAGTATATCGGTTTAGATAACTTAACATAATTTTTTATATTAGTCTCTCTGTCTAAAGCAGTGATAGCCTTTACGGTTAAAGAGCCGGCCGAAAATCAGTGAGGTTCGGGTTCGATTCCTGGCATGTACCAATGAGTTTTTCAAAAACGGTGAAGGAAAACATCGTGAGGAAACCAGTAGGTCTCAGAATTAATTCTGAGACATGTGTAAATAGACCCGGTCCGGCGATGGACTCACCACCTATCATTTAGGGGTCCAATGTATCTCGTGAAATGTGGGTATATCCAGTAATGGAATACCTCTGCCTACCCCCTCGGGGATTATTAATTTTATATTTAATTTTTTTCCTTCTGTCTGGTTGCATCACTCACTGCTGGAAGCATCACGCAAAAACTACTGGACGAATTTTTATGAAATTTGGTGTGGAGATATATGAAGGTGTCATAAATGTCGTAGGCAATCGCAATGAAGGGATTTTTGAAAAAAAAAATATTCTAAAAATAAATAGCTTAACAACAAACTGCGGCTCGCAGCAAGTCTATCAAAACGAATTCTGATAGATAGATGAAAAATCATTAATTTTATTTATCATATCGCAACATAAAAAATATTGGTTTTAATACTAAATTCAATAATTTACTCTTATTAACATTATACTATTGAGTTCAAGCGCTAAAACTCGGTCCAATCGACGGTTCTGTTGTTGCCGGCGCACGCGCACGTTCCCATAGTAACCCCATGGTGTGGTGCAACGGCCCAGCTGATCAGAAGGCCGCAGTCGTTATCGGTCAGCGCACGACCTTTGCGAAGATGGTTCGAGAGGGTACTCTGGGAGAATACGAAGGGCTTGCCTCCTATTTCGCAAAACTAAATTTGAATAGGTATGTAATAAAATATATACAAAGCAGACCTGGGTAATGTTTTGTATTGTACTTATATACATAGACATACTAATGGACTAACTGGTCTAATAGGAAGCGGACATTTATATAATAAGTAGATTAAGTCCACTGCTGAACTAAGAGTTTTCATTACACATGTAGGCCATAATCCCACATGAGACCACCGCAGTTTGGGAAATGGTGTTAGGCTTGCCACCTCACTGCCAGAATTTTTATAAGCAATAGGTACGACGAAATGCATGGTATCTCTTGCCAAACTTTATGAAGATTGATTCAGCACTTTAGTTATCATACCAGACCGACAGAGTATTTGCATTAAAAATATGATGAAACTATTAATTTATAATCATTGAAGAAGCAGACATGCTCCAGAATTGTACCGTGGCGTAGTAGAATATGTTTCCCTACTTGACGAATCATATAAAAACAGGCTGTTTATTTATCAATTCCCAGCGTTTCCTTTCAAAAATGTGTAAAAGCAATTGTTGTAACGAACAAACTTCACTTTTCCTTGTTTAATGCATGTTTAATGCATAAAACCTTTCGACATGTGGCACAGCGACTTTTTGCCCCACACCCCTTTGCCTCGTGTGCCACGCAGTGACCGCTTGACCTATAGTCACTCACTTCTACTACTAGATAAAGTTTCATCTAGAATCTATCGAGTGACAACCCTGTGACTAGTTAGCCCGCCTCTCATTTGTGAGGTTAGGGTTCGACTCCAAAGATTAAAAAAAAACTTACGTTCATATTTATTACTAGCTTGAGTGTGAAAGAAAACGTCGCGAGGAAAGCAGTTAGTGAGGAATGTGTAACTCACCAACTGTCACCTTTAGGGGTGTATGTATGAAAATAATAAATAAAAAAATCAGACAAGTGCGAGTCGGACTCACCCACCGAGGGTTCCGTACGTAGGTACATAATAACTTGATATTATAAATGCGAAAGTGACTTTGTTTGTTACGCTATTATGCCTAAACCACTAAACGATTTAAAAAAATCTTTCACCAATGGAAAGCTATCAAGAAGTAACATGGGCTATAGATTTGAGCATATAGTTTTAATTTCAAATCGATACCTCCACGTTTTCCCGAGATACATCTTGACAGACAGATAGACGTACAGACAACGAAGTGATCCTATAAGGGTCCTTTTTTTTCCTTTTTAGGTACGCAACCCTAAAAATAAAGTGGAGACGTGTGCATATTTTAAAAGTTATTTACATTATCATTACGCGTATGCAGCCAGTAAATACTTATAAAGTTGCACATTGCAAAATATGTATTTAGCAAATTATTTTGTGCTGTATGCCATGTAGTACCTGTGTTCTAGGAGAATATTAAAGGGCAGGGTATACTTTCCCAATCAACGGAAAATCGTGTGGAGTCCATATCAAGAGTTGCCTACAGCAATGTATGAGATTTGCAACGATCGTTAAAATCGGCTCAGGAAGACAAGATTGCATGGGTCTTAAATTTGTGTTTTGAGAGAATCATTATAGAGTTACATTTTGAAGAAAAAACTTGGTGATTTGAGTTTCGATATACAATATACTTGTTGGTATTATGATAATTAAAATAATTAGGACTATTTTTAAAAACAGACGTAAAAGTGCGTGTTCAATTAACCCACGGAGAGGTCTGTACCACGTTTATGTTTCTGTACACATTTCTTGTATGGTGACAATCTTAATTTCTTACTTTGTTATTAGTTAACTTTAAGAATGTTAGACATAGTACACATGCTCTGTGAATTTTTCAACCGGCTAATTAGTGCTGTTCAAAAGATCAGCGATAGAAATAGAGCTGTTGCCTTGGTTACGGAACCCTAAAAATATTAAATATAATAAATTATACTAAATATTACACTAATGTTACACTTAACATACAATACAATAATAATACTGGCAATAAATTACATTATTATTTTTGGCCAGATGAACAGAGATTTAGATATTGTCGAAGGTCATTGCATAAACAAGAATTGCGAATCAAATAGGAGCATTAAACAAAAAACAGTTATGGAATTATTTTGCAGCATTATGAGTGTCCGCTGACATTTAAGCCGGAGTCCGAGATTTATCGAATGCCACAGCTAATAGCTCAAATTGTCGAGGCCCGATTTATTTTAAAACTCCTCTCACGAAATGTTTGACCTTTGAACATTCCCACAGCAAACTGTTATGAATCCTTACAGAATCTAATGTTTTAGGACAATAGGTTTTTGAGGATAATAAACATTTAGTATTCAATAAGGTTGGCTGCAATAAATCGTCATAGAAGGCTATCTGACCAGGAACAATCTGATCCAGAGAGCGCCCGCGCATACGACCGCGGGCCCGAGTTCCCGACCATTGTACCATTAGGAATGGGCCAAATCGTATTCAAATAGATGCCCTTAGTGGGCCGCCGGCATTTTGTGCCCGACAGAGTGTTTTGACACCTTCATACATAAACATTTTACTATTAAAAAATAAGGCCCGATGCCACAATCGCCTACCAGGACTTAAAAAATTAAAACGGTTGATAAACAGCGTATCAACCGTATTCCTCGAAATTGTGTTCGAGATGATGAATACCATCAAATTTTATGTTTCATGGTACCTAACCACACGACTAATCTTAACATTTCACGTAACTATTTGCGAGTCGATTATTATTTACAAGACACGAATTGAACGTACTGAGTACTTAATTTAATTTTAATCTACAAGGAAACTTGGGGTCTTTCAACACTGTTGAATTTGAAGATGCCTATCTTCAAAAGCGTGATGGATCGTTCGGTTAAATCTTCGCTTTGTCCCCAATGAAAATGTGTATTTTTTAAAATAATATTAATATAATTTATTACTTCTTTTACAAAGAAATGTAGCTGCAACCTGTTGAACTTGAAGAAGATAGGTGGGAGACAGAAGCACCAAAGTAGGAAAACCTATGCTATAATCCTGATGACCTTGCTAAGTGTGTTTTTATGTAAAAATCAGACGAATAAAATTTCTAATATATGGGATTGACATTGGCGCTTGACTTGTTATAAGCGGATTTATAGCGCGACCAAGTAGAATTTATTTAGCACTCTAAAGAATTCGTAGTTCTTTATAGTAAGTATTACAATTAAGCGAACGCCAACTAAGCGAATGAAACCTTCATTTGCAATTTGGCTAGGGGGCAAATTCCAACCTTTTAGATAGTACCTACCTCATAGATTTTACCCTCGGTTAAACGTCGTCTAACCGACTTTAGTGGCACGGGCCCTACAATGACATAATAAATATTTCCTACCCGCCATTGTATGCGGGGTGCTCGCTGTTATTATTGTAACTCCTTGCGGTCACCTCTCGTTTATTATTATCGTATTATCTAAACAGTATAAAACTGTGTTTGCCCATTTGTTTGTAATTTGAGTAACTGTTTGTAGAATCATATTGTAATAAAAGTAGCGTATTTAAGTTTCCTTTAATGACAGCATAAGTAATATGTGTATAGTTTATATGCAATGCAGTACCTGGGTTCTAAGACATGTAAACAGAACTATAGCAGTAATGGTTTTATTCAAGAGTAGCTATATAGTTGACGAGTTTCTTCAATATTTTTGAGCCTGCACTAAACTTTTGTGCATAAAAATATTATGGATATAGATACCATTTTTATTATTTGTTAAAAGAATTTTAAGTTACCTTAAGGAACTATCCTATTCAGCAATTTATAATAAAAAAACCTCTAAATCTTAAAGATGTTACGCCACTTTTAACGTTATGTCAAATAGAAAATATGAGTTCTTGAAGGAAATCAGTGAAAGTAGTAAAAACATAAATGCGATTATTAGGTAGGCAGGTCCACAGATGGAACGGAATAAGGAAGCCAATTGAGAGATTGCGTCTTCATACTTATTGTCATAACGCGGTTTCTCCTAGTCTGTGTTATTGGTTGTCGTTTTGTTTAGATATTAATTGAATTTAGGTAAAATTTTGCTGTGTATACGACCTATACTTAATTTGAATCACACCAGTAAAACTCTACATCAAACAGACGGTTATGATACATTAATACGTTTGTTATGGAATTAATAAAAGTCGCAATGTTTTGTAAGTATTATTTATATTGTGGTTTATAATGTAAGTGAGCAATATTTATTGAAGATTTTAATAGTAGGTAATTTCTTTCGTAACACTTTTGGTATCACTTCTAAAATTTGTTTGTATTTTTATTTTTTTCTAAGCAGACCAAGTAGGTCCTACCTTTAGCGTCAGTGAGTATTTTATTGATTGTTGAGTAATTCTAAAAGCCTAGAAAAGAATGTCGTAAAATCGAGGAATGCCTCTTACTTTCTCTAAACAAATCCACTATTTGTATTTTATTGTCTCGTTACATCTGGGTAGACGCTTCAGCAAATGCTTCCCTATAGCCAAATCACTCTGTATGTGAGTGTTTGTGTTTTGAATAATCTATATATATAAAAATGAATCCCTTTTTCCCTTGGTCACGGCATCACGCGTTAATGGCTGAACCGATTTGGCTGAAAGTTAGTGGGGAGGTAGCTTAGAACCAGGAGACGGACATAGGATACTTTTTATTCCGATATTCCCACGGGAACGGGAACTACGCGGGTGAAACCGCGGGGCGCTGCTAGTATGACATAATAAGTAAAACTTTTCCGCTAAAAGTCGAGTTGGACAAAATATAATAATCAAATTGGAAATAAAAGTGCAAAATCAGTAAAGACTTTCTATAGAAGAGTCCTTCAGAATAATATTTATACATATCGCAGATACTTCGTACAAGATAATACAATGAAGGCTATAATATAAATGTTAGTCACCATTTTAATGAAGAACTAAATATTCTAACAGTAACATACGGTGTAATTGTCCCGTAGACTGACGCAGATACGGGGGCAAGGGCCAGGCAAGATCCATAACTCTTTGAAAGTAAACAATCTGGATCACAGCCTAGGATATCGCCTTGAGGCACACTTCAATGAAACCAGTAAACAAAGATTCAATATGAATGTCTTTTACTATGTGGAATATGGTAAGGTCGTCTACGCCACACGTCCCAAACAGAACCGATAGGTCAAACTGGGATCACAATGTCAAGTAAAGAGGTCATTGTTATTGTTATTCATATTGTCATGTAGATTTGTGTATGTGTCCATATTTTCAAAGGAATATTGTCATTTGATTGGACCGGGTTTTTAATAAATAACATTTTTTTAAATAAAGAAGACAGACATTTTAAGATGATGGGGCGATACAACAGATCTTGAAGAAGTGACTAGATATGAGAAAGAACTTATTGCAGTAAGTGAATTTTAGAGCCATGTAGGACTGATCTCATTGTGACTCATGGCGTAGAAAATCAGCTCTATAGATATTTTGTCTTTTCAACATCTCTTAACCCTTGTTCATCATGAACCTGTAACAGCGCACTGGAGAGCTAAGGCTTTTCTTCACCCATAAGAAAATGTGTTCTTAATTCAGACATATTCCTCTATAGCCTCTCAATTGTATTAGAGAAAAAGAAATGCCATTTTTTGACTGGAAACGACGCAACATATCGTAGGATTATTTCAGAATTCAAGTTCCTAAATTCATGGAACCAAAATATTATGGTAACAACTTTTTAAATATGCCTATTGTAGAGGTCAAATGAAAGTCAAGTTATTGCCGTATTTTTGAGTTTTATAGAATGTAGAAATTAAAAAAAAATTGTTAGTAGGTAATGGTTTTAAATCAAGCAGTGCAGTTTTTTTATAATTTGCGTGCCAAATTGAATGCTAAAATCGTTCTAACTCGTGTTGCTTCTACTTGCCATGTAGGTCGCCTAAGGTTTCGAATGATGCGTCTTTATATGGTTGCTTAGCTAGGCTGTGAATCGCCTTTGACCTTAACGGCGGTCACAAGTTTTATCTTAAACAAGGAGGACCATGTTGATACAAGTTGCACCATGTACGTAGATAAGTTAACATTGCCTAGAAATTGTTACTAAAATTTAACTAACTGGTCTATCATGATCAGTGATGAGGTATTTGTTAATGTTTTTTGTGTAACAGTCGAGGGGTTCAAGCATTTCTTTTAGGTTGGTTGTAAAATAGACAAGAATACTCATTATGAAAAGGATGGTAAGGCCAATTTTCGTGTTTCTACTCATATCCATAATTAAACTCATGTGATTTATTATAGTGCAAAGTAGCATTTATTTGTTGTCATACTAGAGTATGACATATTTCATAGATGAAATTGTACTTGAAGTCGTCTTTTTGATTCAGAACATTCTGGAAAGGATGTTCCTCTATTCGGAAGTACTATGTCGTTCGTGCATTACCGGGGCATGAGAACCGATGCTATCTCTATCTCACTTGCGCACACGTCCGTGGAGCAGATTTGTGTCCGATTACAGGGATCATGTCCGTAAGGATGTTACGAGACAAGTCCTAAGATCAGGCATTGTGCTAGTAACATTACCTAGTGCACCAAAACTATGTTTATCATATTCAAAGTTATTGTCACTGGCACCTTTGTAATCTCACTTAGGACTATTTTTAAATGAGGGACTCGTTTTTATATCTATAACAATTTACCTTTACATTTATAAGAGAATACTGCTCTATTTTATGAAGTCTATTGATGTTACTGGTTATAATAGATAAATTGTGTGCTGAATAAATTGATTGTGTGATGTATTTTCTATTTTAGTACCTATTTATATTGCCCAGTTTGCTCTGTCGTTAAAAGTATGAATTCTAATTGCTAATTCTAATTATGCACTTTTCCTCTATAGCCCAATTAAATAACTATCAAAGGCAAATGTGAAGGTGGAAAATGTTCCTAATTGCGAGCAAAAACATTCTTATTCTAATCAGCTGGTACGTGCGATGCGTTATCTGGTAGTTCCCATGGTCGTGTTTATAAATGACCGTCGTGGGGTCACCGATGGTCCCGCTGATGGTCATCGCTGTCTCAGCGCCGGAACAACCGCTTACATAAGTGAAAATACAGACTTTTTTCTTAGTGTAAATGGGGAAGTGTGGATGGAGGAGTTGACTGTCGAAATTAAACTGCGGCTCATTACCAAGATTATCTCAAAACACCTCTAAATATTTTTTCATTTTTAGGTTAGGTATAGCAAATTTGCTTAAATAAAAAAAAAAAAAGTAGGTAATTGAATACTAAAAATAATGACGTCATAGTTTTTTCGACTAATACCTACATACACCAAAATTAATTTAAGTTTTAACAGATGATAAAGAGTAATTGATTTGACTAGCTAGGAAGTCAAATCCAATGGTGACCATTGCAATGCAATTTGTTCACAGATATTTTAAATTAATGTATTTTAAATATTACAACTTTCTAAGTTTTTCTCACGAGTTCCCCTGTCATAAATGGCCGAAGGTGGGATAATTTTCACATTAATATCATTTTTGGCAACGTTTATGATTACGATTACTGCAGCAAATAGATCTTAAAAATTTTTTTTTCACCATAAGGATACTTTTTATTTGACAAAACAATAGGTAGTTTTAACATTCATCTAAAATCTATTTTAAAAAGTACTCCTTCAAGGAAATGTAAAATTTTTCTTAAACGGACCGTAGGTAAGTATTTTCTATATGACTGTCCTGCGCGAGATGAAACGGTTGGAGCCTTTTAGCAAGGTTTTGAGTGAATTTAACGTGCGATAAGACTGTTTTTGTGTTTTAACCTTTTCATTTAATAAAGCTCAAGTTTTTTAAACAGTATTAAGTATTCCTTATCAAAAAGATTAATCATTAGAATGCCAAGTGTACCAAACTGATAAAAGGCTACAACAATGAAAACTTGCCGAGTCCGAATTACCAAATAATAAAATCTGTGTAGATATATCTGGTTCTTGTAAAAGCCGTGATATTGTAATTTCACTAGTTGTCATAAAATTGCACGGACTTTTGTCAATCGTCTCAATTTAAAAAATCCCATACACACATAATCTCATGCCTATTTCCCATTGGGGTAGGCAGAGACAATAGATAGCCACTTGCTACGAACCTGGCAGATCTCTCGTGCTTACTCCACATCCATCAAACGACTCATGCATGCTCGCCGGTTTCGGGTACCTACTGTTTATCTGACTTTTATGACTTTTCTTCAACACATCTCCGATTTGGTCGATGTAGGTACGCCTAGGTCGTCCTCTACCGACTCGCTCATTCACAACACCCTTGCATATTTGTCTCGTTAGACGATTTTCATTCATCCGCTCAATGTGACCAAAAGAAAGAGGAGTGCTGAGGTGGCAGCACTCCTCTTTCAATCCTAGTCGCTATATCATCTTTCAATCCGCAACGCTCTCTAATCACACTATTCTTCACTCGATCTGTCAAAAAAATAATAAAATAAGAAAAATATGATCAAGTCACGATAGGTTAGTGTGGCACGGTGGTCAGTGAATCGATCAATCAAAACGAACCTAGGCTTCCAACCACTGATTCTGCTTAGTGAAATAATGATGTACTTACTTAAGACCACTAGTGAAATTATAATGTCACGGCTTTTACAATAATCCTGCGACATATAGGTACAAAAAAAGTATATGATCATATTATTACGTTTATCTCTATAGACAGGCTCATTACAGTAATGGGTATTCAATTACACCATGAAGTGATAAATCCACCGATTGTACTTATTGTATCTACATCTCACAGCCTACGACCGTGAGTCATTGTTACTAAATTCGCAAATTTACTCTCAAACGTCTGTTGCTGTCGAAAGTGTTTAGTACCAAAGTGTATTCTAATGTATTGATATATATTGTTATCAACTTAGACTTTCTTGCTATTGCAATAGAGTACATGGAAGTAATTTTAGGCATCTAAGAAAGGTAACGTAAAAAATATCAATTGCTTTTGGATCAAAACACAATGCTGCGTAGGCGGCAGTTTTGTAATAGGTACTAGGAAAATGTCAGCAGATGAAACTTTAATGGAAAAATATTTCACTAAAATGTATTATTATTGCTCTCATTATCATCCATCCTCTTTTGATTTGTGTTGTGAATGATGAACGTGAATATCTAAAGGTAACCCAAACTTCAGAAACAGCTATATTTATTTATATACCTAGTAATTGTTTGAGGTAATAAAGTGTCCTGTAAAAATAATTTCTGTGAATAAACACTTTTTCTTTCTTTTTTTTTTTTAAATGTGAGTTGACTGACACATGAACCGAAATTATTTTTCATTTAAAAACAATAGTAAAAAAACTTAAGTTTCACTTGACAATAAACTTTACACAAAATAGGAAAAAGCAATCCTTTGATCTTTAGATTCCTGATTACTGCATGATTGTAGATCATTAGTATAGCAAACCAAAGAATGCAAAAGTTAGTGCTCCTAATACCTTATTGATTAATGATAACCCTCAAATAAACAGCTAAGTATGGTACATAATTACTTAATATACTCTCGGACGTGTAAACAGAAAATGGGCGAGGTATCCTACAATGGTCGACCACCAAGCATCACATTCGCATAAGCTGCGCCTACGCCTCTGAATCTATTAGCTTGGGGAGCGGATGTAGGACAATTTTCGGTAAGTTTGATAATGAGTTTAATAGTAGTGCATGTAACCCGTCAGCCTTTAAGGCTCGAGTGAACGGACATCTGGTCAAGATCGTCCCAGTTTGTAACCATTTACACATAAAGGGCAAATATTATAGATGAACAGATTTTTTTACTCTTATGTATGTTTGATGAAGCCCCAATCAGCCATTAATGAAAATCTGCTGCTTGACCATAGGAGTTTTTGGTTTTAGTGTATGAGATTGTATTATTATATTTTGTCATTTATTTTAGATAATTAACTAAATGTGGTGAATTATGTTCACAAATTTAAAAGAGTTTCAGATTTATTTGCTTGTGCTCGTGCTTGAATTGTGTTAAATTGTGCATTGTTTATTCTGTTATTTGTCACTGCAAGTAATTTGAATCATAAATTTATAAGTTGATTTGGGTTCCCCAGTATATTTTGAAGCTCCTTCCTAGATACTTCCCTGTCAGTCAGTGATTAACTTGTAAGTGTGGGCCGAATGAGAGCTTTGGCCACAATCGCCTTTGTCTCAAGACGTGTTAGTTTAATTTTCATGTAACGGAAGTACCGATTCATACGCTAAATAGGATGTCGAGAAAAAGTACTGGTGCTTTTTATCTACCTACATACGTTAGTCTAGGTGATAATCGTTTTCTTATGTTGTTCCATTGGTAATTAATCGCTTTTAAGACTAGTATAGATGAAACTAAGTATAATTTAGGGTATGAGAGTTTCTAATTCGATTACAGTAGCATACAATATGTAACAGAATAAGCTCAATTCCTGAAATTAGTTTGTTCAGTATCGAATAAGTACTTAATCGATTTCAGCTAGTTTTAAAATGTGTTAAATTTCTCCGAGAAATGAATTAGTATTAGAATTTAGTACTACCTATGGAAATCGTACTATTATTGCTCTTTATTTAAGAAAATTGGTTAGACACAACAAAGGAGGAAGGTATTTTTTTATATTAATATACTAATTGTGGTGTATGAGAAATTGCGCTTATTCTGTTCAGCGTGTACATTTGTTTTTATAATGAGAGGATGATGAATTTGAGATTTTTAAGATTTTCAGTAAAATGTTGACAAAAACTAACGCTTACCTAATATTTTGTAAAAGAAGACATGCTTACATCACTACTATTATCCTATTGTAATTTCGTTTGAACATAACTTGGAAATCACTTCGTTTCCTGGTAAAAAAACTATGATTTACACTTAGAAAAACACCCACAACGTTGTGGTGAGAGGCGCCATATTCGAAGTAAATGATGTTCTTGATTAAAGATGATTTTTGTACCACTTTTTTTTATTTTATTGTCCTGAGGCACGTGTAACAGCAACCCGGTCCGGCGATGGACTTACCATCTGTCACATTTTATTCATTCTAGTTAAAATGGGTTCTAATAATAAAATACCTTAGCCTTACCTAGCGTGAGTATTTTTTTTCTATCGCTTCTAGATTTTTTAAAGTACCTACCGTACACGGAATTGATGGATCATTATTTCTCAAATGCTTTGGTAAAATGACACAGTTTCAGAATACCAGTACATTTGCGAAGACGTATGCTCTTTGGCAGAGAGCGGGCGTGCGTCCACTCACGCGCAGGCACGGCGCAAGCGCGACCTCGCACCCTGCGCGTTTGCCGCAATTTGTTACTGTAGCACGGGACTTTCTCTACACACTCCATGACACGCTTTGATGTTATCCTATTTTTCTGGAGAGTTTATAAGTTGCAAATTCTAAATTTTAATAAGGAGTTTGGTTTTGCTGTACGTGCCTAACTATGAGTAGGTACCTACTAAATAGATCAAAGACAAAAATATATATGGCCGTGTTAGTAAACTAGCTAACTAGAGACCCTCTATCGCCTCACTTATAATATGATACTAGCGACTATTAAAAAAACCGCATCAAAATCAGTTGCGTAGTTTTAAGGTCACAGCACACTTATCAACTCGGAAAGGGATCGTCACCGTATCGCCTCGAGCCGTTCAGTATTGTTTGTATGAAACTCCCTACTGCAACGCACACTAATGGGAAACGTAACGTAATCGCCTCGCCTCGGAACAGGCTCCGAACCGCGATGCGGTGAGTGATCAACTTGCAGTTCCCGCGCTTACGGATCGCTGTCCCCCCGCTTACGTCTCTCCGTACGCGAGCTCACGGCTCTTCGTCCACCCTTGACCGTGTCCCCTCCCGCGACTTGCCTGCCGACCGTGCCGCCGCCCGCCATTCGCAAGGCAACTTCCTTTCGTGTTATGCGTAAGTTTTATTGAATTTTTTATTGAACACTCAACGTTTGGATTCAAACTGATTTGGTGCCAACCCGGTCATCCAGCGGTCGGCGAGGCGTAAGCGCGGTGACGCCTAGCCGTAGCCGAGTTGACGTACAGGAGCCGCTGCTACGCTTTGGTTACATGCATACGTTAGGTTGACGCCTGGTTGACGGCGAGGCGATACGGTGCCGATCCCTTTCCGAGTTGATATGTGTGCTGTGACCCTTAAAGATCTAAGCATAGACACATAGGGCCAGACAGCGGAAAGCGACTTGGTTTTATACTATGTAGTAATTGTGATACAAAAACCTTCCAAGTTTATATAAGTATATATATATATATATATATATATAATGACTACATCATTAAATACGATGCGTGGTTTAAAAGATGTTATAGCGGATATGTCGATCGACAGACGCGGAAAGCGGCTTTATTTTATACGACTGTAGAGATTATTATTATTATTACAGTTTTCATTTATTTTACGTTAAATGGTAGACAGTTTGAAAAACTTGTACGATTGGGTGATTGTTTATATAAGGTGTAAAAAAAGTTGTAATTTAATACCAACAGCTAAATTTCATAGACCATAAGCATTTTTAGTAAAAGCTAATATATTTTTCAATGGTAAGTCGTTGTATATAATAAAAAAAATTATTTCATTAAAATAATTAATAAATTGTATAATTTTCTATACATTATCCCCATAGCGGGCTAACGCTAGGAAGTAAATAACCAATACATTACCATTTCATTTATTTTAGAATGGTCCTCCAGCGGCTGCGTCTGTTGGCTGTAGCTAGAGGTAGTTAGCACTGAATACTTGTCCGGCATCACAAACGTAATAAAGTATGTTCTTTAGGACTAAAAATCAACTGAGGACCTAAAACCATTCCGTTCCCTCAGGTATGACATTGATGCCCTCCATTCGATAATCAAAGTGAAGATGAGTGATTTAATAAACACGTGTTTATTAAATAATATTGCGTGTTCGGCGTCGGCGCACGGACGGACGGCCATCTTATGGCGCATAAATCAATCAGATTTATATTTAGCGCTCGGGGAAACTATTTCAGAGTAATCAAGGCTCCGCTATCAATTATTATTTACTCATAACCTTTAAGTGGTCAATTTTATTCAGGTAGACCTAGAATAAAGATTAGATAGACAGAGTGCTTTTAGGAGATCTTTTAGACTTTTGTTTTTCAAAGAAAAATTATGAAAAGTGTGAATTTCACTTCTATAGTGTGTATTATGAAGTGTTGAAGTTTGTTGTAGATGATAATCTCTAGAACTATATAACCGCCTCTGTAGTTGTTTTGTACTTTAAAAAAGTTGCACTGTTTCTGGTAGAGGCTATGTTATAATTTTGATGTAGGTGAAAAAGGCAATCGCATATCTGGATTTATGTGAGCAGTAAATCGAAACTCAATGCAAATTTTTTGGAACTAATATAGGAACAATAGTAATTTTAAAACGAGACCTATTTAGATGAACTAATAAACTAAATATTTGTACAAACCAAGAGATTATACCAACTGCTCATAATTCATAGTGACGTCCCATTTGAAATATTGTAACTGGTGTAAGTAGAAGAAACAAAGGAGACATAGATCTATTTGCACATAAATATGAGACCAGATAGATAGATGGTTGCTCAAAGGATCAGCCTAGCTGTCCAGAGAGGAAATGCAGTGAGTCTTCTGTGCGCTATTATACCACATAGTTCCTATTTGGAAGAGACCAAATTATTTTCTGATGTACAAAAAAACCGCTCCTATAACTCGCAGTTGGTATTCAACTTGCTTAATGATAGAAAATTCCATATTTAAATCCACATGCGTGTACGAGCCCCACACAAGACACACGACACCCAATCTAGCCAGTGCCTAGAGTCCGGCTTGCTATCAATCTACAGTCTCCCATGTATACTCGCACTTTGCGGCGCACCGACGAATCACGACTCTTATATTTACGGTACTCCAGAGATTATGCGTCTAATGCGAAATATTAATTCTGGTATCACAGTGTGATAATGCCGTTAGCTCTCGAGCAAGCTAGGATGCTAAAGTTTAGGTTGATATCGAGTTGGGACTATTAGTCCAGTAAATTTATACATTACCGCATGCGTCAAATCCGGTAGTTCAGATTTTTTGCAGACTTGTTTATGATGTTGACCTAATGTATAATCCAAGTTTGTGACCTCGAGCGCCGAACGCAACTTTGTCAAAAATCGAAAAAACAGCGAAAAATAGTATTTCTTTCAAATTTTGGCGATTATAACCCTAAAGGACTAGTTTCTGAAAAAACTTTCTTAGAACGTTTTTAAAGTAGACTAAACTAGCTGATGCCCGCGACTTCGTCCGCGTAGAATTTGTTATTTCTTTGCGTTTTAAAAATATATCAAGAAGGATAATCTACACTATCTATCTATCAACACTTATATTATAAAGAGGAAAGATTTTTAGTTTTGTACCTATGTTAATAACGAATAAACTCAAAAACTACTGGACCGATTAAAAAAACTCTTTCACCATTAGAATGCTACATTATTCCTGAGTAACATAGGATATATCTATGACGAAAAAGAATTAGGGATCCTTACTAAAACTTGACTGTACATGCCAGGATTGGAACCCGAGCCTCACGAATGAGAGGCGGGCTCTTTAGCCAGTGGGCTATCATTGCTATTTATTTATATTTTTGTTATTCAAAACATCCTATATACAACGCGTCCCAGAATAAGCGCAATTCCTCATACACCCCAATTAGTATACTAATATAAAAATATGGTAATGCATTCGTACTTTAGTTTTGTCTAACAAAATTTCTTATATAAAGAGCGATAACAGTACGAGTTTTTGAGTTTATTCGTTATTAACATAGGTACAAAACTAAAAATCTTTCCTCTTTATAATATAAGTGTTGATAGATAGATAGTGTAGATTATCCTTCTTGATATATTTTTGAAACGCAAAGAAATAACAAATTCTACGCGGACGAAGTCGCGGGCATCAGCTAGTCACTTATATATCTACACTAATCTATACTAATATTATAAATAGGAAAGATTAGATTTTTTGTACGTTTGTTACGAATAAACTCAAAAACTACTGCATCGATTTAAAAAATTCTTTCACCAATGGAAAGTTACAATATCCCTGAGTAACATAAGCTATATTTTATTCCCGTATTCCCACGGGAACGAAAACTACGCGGGTGAAACCGCGCGGAACCGCTATTATATTATAGCACTAACGGTGTTGGCAACTAATAAACTCAAAAACTACTTGGCTAATTTTATAAATTCTTTCACCAATGGAAAGCTAAAATATCCCTAAATAACATAGGCTATATTTTATTCCCGTATTTCCACGGGAACGGAAACGACGCGGGTGAAACCGCGCAGAATCGCTAGTATCATATATAATAGTGGTTCTGCGCGTTTTCACCCGCGTAGTTCCCGTTCCCGTAGGAATAGGGGAATAAAATAAAGCCTATGTTACTTAATAATAATGTAGCTTTCCATTGCTGAAAGAATTTGTAAAATCAGCTCATTAGTTTTTGAGTTTATTCGATACAAATACCGTTAGTGTTATAATATAATAGCGGTTCCGCGCGGTTTCACCCGCGTAGTTTTCGTTCCCGTGGGAATACGGGAATAAAATGTAGCCTATGTTACTCAGAGATATTCTAACTTTCCATTGGTGAAAGAATTTTTTAAATCGATGCAGTAGTTTTTGAGTTTATTCGTAACAAACGTACAAAAAATCTAATCTTTCCTATTTAATATTAGTATAGATTAGTGTAGATATATAAGTGATAAAAGACAAAAATAAACTTAGCGGCTGCACGGATTTAGATGAAATTTGGTAGGTAGATAGATTAGGACCCGGATTAACATATAGGCTACTTTTTATCCCTAAATAACGCGAACGAAGTAGCAGGCAACATTTTAAAACGACAAAAATCAAAAAATTGCGAAGTTCGAAAAAAAATATAGACTTTGAAAGGGTAAATCTCAGAAACTATTGGGTCTACAGAGACAATTCTAGTAGCGTATTGTAGTTAATTTAGTCTACTTTAAAAACGTCCTAAGAAAGTTTTTTCAGAAACTAGTCCTTTAGGGTTATAATCGCCAAAATTTGAAAAAAATACTATTTTTTCGCTGTTTTTTCGATTTTTGACAAAGTTGCGTTCGGCGCTTGAGGTCACAAACTTGGATTATACATTAGGCCAACATCATAAACAAGTCTGCAAAAAATCTGAACTACCGGATTTGACGCATACGAGCCCATACATTCAACCGACAAATTTACTGGAGTATATTATTTGTCCAGTAAATGAAAAGTAAGCTTTTTCTGTGGTCTTATATAGTCTGTAAGCACGTTGGACAGACGAGATCACCAGGATATCGGGAGAGAGCTGCAGATAATGAGGTATGACGTAAATTGGAGGATGCCAATGTTCTGCAGTATTTTATTTTTTGTCTGTAAAAGGAAAGTAAGGCTTTTCCCGTGACTAATATGGTTTGTACGCACGTTCCATCACCACATTGGAAAGACATCACCGAGGTAGTGAGAAAAACTCGACGAGGAAGGCTAAAGATCATTAGGTGTGATGTGCATTGGAGGAGGATTATGTCCTGCAGAGAAACGATAATGGCTGAGGAAGAAGAATACGGTCTGCTAACGGTGTGACCTTGGGATAGTTTTTCAGATGTCCATGCACGACGATTACCACTTACAATAAGATTCTACTTTTTAATGTATAAATAAAAGTGTGTTTTACCTTCTTTCAGCAGTGGATCGTTCTTTATTATCATTAATATCCATTTGAGATACCGACATCAACTAATTGTGGCGTTGTTTGTGCAGGCCTTTATTTCACTAGGACACGTATCATGTTCTTAATACGAACGCGTTTAAATCGCCAATAGTTAAATACTAAGTTCTACTCTAGATCAAAGTCAGGAGAGATAGTATGAAATGGGTGATCTTGTAAAGTAAGTAATTGCTTTTTCTTCATCTCAATAAAACACGAAGTTGTATGATTAATTCTTCAACCAAATTCCAAAAGCAAGCAAGATGCTGTAGTAAAAGACTTGTATATTTAAATTGGTACAATTATAGATAACAGAATAAAATGTCATTAAACAACACATTTCAAGCATCAATATAAATCTCCTATTTAAATTGTAAACAGCATTATACATTTATAATTTAATGTTAAGGTGAATTAACATTAAATTATAAATTTATAAAACCCTTGACACAATAAATACACATAATCACAAACGGCTGAACAGATTTTCATGAAACATGGCTAATAACATACTCGCGATCAAATTACAAATGACACAAAAAACAAACTATTATATTGCCGAATAGATAAACTAGAATATAAAATCGAAGTTGAAACTGCATTTATTAAGTAAGAAGCTATATAAAAATATGAAGGAGACGGAAAAATATAAGATTTTTCAACACACTTGCTCATAAAGTGGCTCTAATTTCACTGCAATTAGGCACATAATGACACCTATAATCAAACTGAGACTTTTTGTTTGCTATTATTCACTAGTGAGTTATAGATTTTTTTTTTCAATTTTGTTGCTAGAGTTGCTTTGTTCTTAAAAAAGTTTCGATACAAAAAAGATCGTATTCAATCGTACTAATAAATTAATACACAAATATGGCTTGCTCATTTCATGCAACTTCGTATTTAAATAGATCATTTCAACTTGTACGTGTTTAATAAACAAAACTTTCACTCAAATATAACTTTGGTTTTCTCTGTAAAAACTTTAAATACCCCATTTTGTACGTGGCTAAAACGCTATCCACGACAAACCAAAGAAAAAGAAACCTAATTTTTTTAGTCCATGGCCGATCGCCATTGTAAGATGCGAGCGCATAGGAAAACGAGGCTGTATGGGCCTAGATCCTTTTGCCTTTTCCAAATTATATAAATAAAAAATTGGAAAACCAATTAATTTTCCCCGCCATTGCGAATGATTATTTTAAAATGATTTTTTAGTATTATTTATTCACAAGTGTGTTGAAAAACGTCGTATGATACACGTGTGTATTGATGATTACCGTCCTCGGCTCTCTTATGACCCTCGCCTACGGCTCGGGTCTCAATGGCGCCTCAGCGGTAATCACCAACTTTACTCACTTGTACCATAATGTACTATTATACGTTAATACTTCAGTTCGGTTATCTTGCGCCAGCAGGAACCCGCTGTTTGACCGGAAAGTATATTTAATATTATGCTGTTATGTTTGGGCCATTATCCATAAAGGTGTTTTAATACCAATAAATTTTATATGATAATCGGTTATAGGAAGCAATAAAGCTTATCGGTTCTCGGGCTCATTAAACCAAATAATTAAGAGCAAACAATCGTGTGAACAGACGGTACAGGGTGTTAGAATTCCTCTCGGGGCACGCAAGAAGCGCAGATAATGACCGACGGGCATGTTCGGGTTCCGTAGCAATGAATTAATACTGCCATTGCTATCTTCATTGCGGCCGGTACCTTTGCGAGCTACACACATTAGGCCGATTCAGTCACGAATAGGACACGCTGTATATTGTTATAGAGCTGTGTAAGTGTGATATTTGACGTACGAGCTGTGAGAAACAATAAAAAAATGATTCTTTAACTTAAGCTTACAATTAGGTATATTTCTGTGATTCAGCACTTCTTCTAAGTGTGTCAGTTCATTTCAATTTAGATTTAAAGTAAGTACCGTAGTTTGTATCATATTGCATTAAAATATATATTGTGTGATTGTGTGCGGGAAAGGGGGGGGGGGGGGTTTACGCCTAAAAGTGTGTTTAAATATGCGTGAGACAGAAAGAGCTAGAGAGCGAGCCTGTTTATTCTCATTTGCGAGGGAATTTCCGAAAATCGATTTTTTGCACTTACGTCATTTATGGTTCTAGCCAGACCCAGCGGTTTTGGCTGAGTGTTTGATCGAATCGATTAGTTTAGTCATCCAGTCAGTTTCTTCTTTTACATATTATATAGCTAAGGTAGATAGTTTGACGTTTCCGTGTGTTTTGCTTTTTTGTTTATAATTAGTAATTATTATTTTTTACTGTAATGTTCAGTGCGTACTGAACTAATGAGTTCATCGCTACTCTAGGACTTCTGAAATTCGTGAAGGTTGTGAGCTGTTGCCCTATTTAGCTTCATAACTCTTGTATACTGTCAGGGGTTTCTTTTAAAGTTTTCCTTCTTGTTTAAACTTCGGATATAAATATCTAAGTAAGTTTTTTACAAACTCCGTTGTACATTACCAGGAAATAATAATTACGTCTGGTTAAATTTATCATATTTTAAAACAATATTACTCAAGTGTTGTTAGCTACTCTGTAGATTCCCGTAATTGCAACAAAATACACCATCCAGCGCCGGTTGCGCATAATCCCCGATTGTCGATGAAATGCTCGCTGGTGTAATTTTCGAGTTATAAATAAAATACCTTCAATTACAAGCGCTAAGGCGTCGAGTGAATTGGATGTGAGTTATTCAATTTTCTTGTATAATTTTAGCAATTAATGGGATAATTTCAATATGCATTTTTTTATAAATGCAAACTAATGTTATAAAAGTGTTTGTTTGTCATTCTTTCACACAGAAACAGAGAAACGCATTGACCTGATTTTTTAATGACGGTAATTTTAGTCCAGATCTTGTACAAAATCGCGATCACAGTTAGTGATTGAAAAGATTGATACTGTTACTGTAACTGATACTTGATACTGTAAGATCATGAGACCAATACGCCTGTCAAGTCTCAAAATTCTCTTTAAATTTCTCTTTAACTCTAACTTGTAGCAGGACTTAATCCAGTAAGTAAGAGACGCAGTTACATTTTGACATAAATGTGTCTCTGTTACTCAATAAAGTAGAGCCTACTTTAAGGATTTAAAGGGCTATAATAAAGGACTTATAGGGCTGTCTTGTAGTCTTAAAAAGTATTACCTAAATTTTATTTCACTTTGGTGTACATAATATGCTTGCAATATTTATTTTTGTAGTTGCAGTGAACCTATTAATGTAGTTTTAAATTTATTTAAAACCAATTAAATATATTATTCTAAGCCTCCAAATAAGACTCCTAGCGTCACAGCTAGTTTCGTGCGCGCATTCGACAGGTCCTTCCAACTGTCCTATTTCATAAACTCACGAACGTTTACAGAAACACTGCAAAATGTGCTTTACGACATTAGCAGTAGAGGTGTGGACGAACAACACTTACAGTTCGGAAAGTCGTGTGTTTTCGGTTACCATGGCGACCGAAATGTCGGTGAGGTGCAATAGTTTAATCTGGCTGCGGGCACGACCACACGAACTCGCCGCCCGCGGAGACCTTGCGGCCCGGCGACACTCAACACTGGTTAACTGTTGTGTGACTCTTTAGATAAGGTCAATTAAAATCACATCCATCACGGCTCATAATTATGGCTTCATATATAATTATGATCACTGATTAGGTATCTAATTTACTTAAATATTAACGGGAATATAATTAATTTATTTAAATATTTATTGTGCATTAAAGAAACAAGATTATTACGTTACTCCAATGCCGGTATACAAAATACAATAGATACATCATATTTTGTAAAGACATTTCTTTTATCAAATCCGAAGACGAGAGATTAGAAGAAGATAAATAGGCAAAGCCAATTTTACAACTCAATACTTCAAACAAACGACATTTCATAGAATATGTATTTTAGTAAATAAAGATTTATTATTATTATTTAGTAGGTATAACAATTTAACAAAATTGTGTTCCTTCGTCCTGATTTCCGAATTTCAACTAGGATTACTAAGTCACTTATCACTACATAGTATAAAACAAAGTCGCTTTCGCTGTCCCTATATCCCTATGTATGCTTAAATCTTTACAACTACGCAACGGATTTTGATGCGGTTTTTTTTAATAGATAGAGTGATTCAAGAGAAAGGTTTTAGTGTTAGCATTGTACCCGTGCAAAGGCGGGGCGGGTCGCTAGTATAGCATAAAACAAAGTCACTTCCCGCTGTCTGTCTATCCCTATGTATGTCAGATCTTTAAAACTACGCAACGCATTTCATCATGCGTTTTTTTTTTATCAGATACAGTGATTCAAGAGGAAGGTTTTGGTATCACAGCATTGCACTTTTCACCCACATGTGATAAATTCAAGAAGAGAGCGTAGTCCCACCTCAAAGGCCGCACGCACGCAACGCACTTGTGACTCTTGAACTGCATGTGTCCATGGGCGACGGTAGTCACTTACCATCAGGTGACCCGTCTGTAAAAAAATATTACCTACTTTTATTTTGCAAAATATTTTATGCTATAAGCGTCATGTTGATTTATTTTTACTATATTTTACTTGATAACCAAGTGTTGGTTAACCAGCCGTGATGCAATTGGGCGTAAATCGCGTCGTGTCATCCGCGAGTGGCGCAAGCGCGCGGACGACTAAATATCAGCGGCGCATCACCTAACCTAATGACTTGTACAAATAGCTACTTTTGCTGTAGCTGTCAATGTGCACTTAAATATGTGTACCTACTGAAAAGACGATTGAGCACAAAATTTCGTCAGTTATATTCTTCCAAAATCGTTGTTGCAGCATATAAAATTGAGAGTAGGTACATAACACGAATTTATATTAAACTTATGATATTATCATAACGGATTTTATGTTATAAATTAGCAAGAAATCTTACACAGTCACAATATTTACCCTGTTAAAAAAAAGAAAATCTTCTCCTGCGCTGGCATTCTAAAATACACACTCTTTAGTTTAAAAGATAGAGGTGTGTGTGTACGTTGCAAGTACGTTATACATACAAATAAATACATTTTAATTTATTATTTATTTATTATTAGAATCTAAATATATGTATAGCAATTAAAACTAACTATTGAAATCTCTTCCAAACCTTCAAATAAGAATTAAACAACATTTTGAAAGTAAAAGGAATGGAATTGCAATACCATTCACACCTGTCACGTTCCTCGTTAACCGTGCGACTAAAAATCGCATAATTGGGTGCGTGCGCGCACGACCGCGCTGAGCAAATCGACGCTAATAAACACGTAGTGCACTTGATTTGTTGACTCAGTAAATCGAACAGATCATTGTGTTTATGGCCCAGTAGCCGCAAACGGTACGAATAGTGTTGAATTACCTACTTAATGAACGGCTATATTTGACAGCGTGGGTAAAACATAGTAGGGTAAAACACCCAATTGTTGACACCCCACCAATTAATTGACACCACAGCTTTGTTCAAAATTAACGAAATTACGATACTCAAAATATATTTAGAATAATCAAATAAACACGGTGGTTGTATCTAATTTATTCTAAACATAATTGTGTATTGTAATATTGTTGATATTGATAAAATCTGTTGAGGTGTCAATTAATTGGTAGGGTGAGCTAGGGTGTCAATAAATGGGTGTTATACTAGGTATTGCTTCGTAGAGAATTAATAAAGACGAATTGAGTGTTTATGAATCAGCGTATCTGTGGGTGTTACGGTATATTTCTTGTTTATTGAGCTGCTCGAAAAAAAACCACCAAATCGTATATTACGAAAACATTAGACGTCCGTATTCCGGCGTAAGATAAGCCTATATCTTCCCGGAAACAAAAGTTGCTATATATGGACGGAAAATCAATAAACATTCGAATTTATGTTAAGTAAAATAGGATATACCTACCTATTAATAAAATTAAAAGCCAAATTGACGGACGGAAAAAGAAAGATGATTTTGGAGTGGACCTTATTTTTAAACGTACCTACCTATATGTAAAGGAATTTTAAAAATAAATTTTAGTTTAATATATGCCTGGATATTGATGAAAGCTAACTCTCTGGATGTGCTTTCTAAAAATTTTGTGGGACAAAGTAGAAATAAATAGTTTCCATTGTCATTGTAGTTCGACCGAAGTAACTTTTGAAATAGCTACATATTTATATTTATTTTATAATAATAACATAATGTACTGACTGGCATTTGATCAATAACGGATGCATATTTCGCACTAGGTACTTACACTTTATAGAGTATGTAGTCTATTCAAGCTGCACATGCTCGAATTTAAATACATAAAAAAAAACTATATAAACTCAATAAGTAGTGCTTTGCAATTTAACCTTTACCGGATGACTCTCAGCTAATAAACATATTAAAAAATTAATAAAACTCTTGACACTTACTCACTGACAGAAAATGCGCCTTCATTTTCCACAGGAACTCGTTATGTAGCTAGTATTGAAAATCCATGACCTAAGGGATAAAAGTTTATATATTTTTTAAATCACATCGGGCTCATAGTTTGTTGCTATAGAATTTAAAATAAAAAATACACGTGATTTGGAAAACTCATTTAAGTGCTTACCTAGTATATCTGTGAGAATGATTATTGGAAATCTCAGACGTAACTTATCTTTGGGAAAATTCAGGAACTATTTACGTCCATTTTTTAATAATAAAATTACTTTCGGTAGCTTTAAAGCAGTTTTTAATACTATTCGAACAACCTGTCTTTATTGCACCCGATCTTCGGACCCAAACCCACATTATAACCTATTGGTAAATCAGTCACAGCAAATTTACAAATTAGATTTCATACTTCCATCACAGCTAATTTTACCACTGACAAATGGTTTGTACTAAATCAGTACAAAATCTTTGCGGAATATTGCAACATTTCAAAAGGCAACCTGTATATTATAGAAGCGTAACCTCTCACAAATGTGTGGGCGCACCAAGTCCGGCTGGCCGAATCATGACTGTTCTCATGCATACCTCACGACCGGCGGTTATGTGGATAGTGATGTGTTTGGAATAGCCATAACTATTCATCTTATCCTACTCTGCATTAGCGTAATCAGCCTGGTCTCTAAGAACTCTAGAACGGATGAGGTTTTGAGAGAATCTTAATCACGCGTCATTTATTTAGTACGAAAATTGTTTAGTCTAGACATAGAATTTACTGTTATGTACCTAATAATGACTTCTGTCATCGATATTATACTTAGAAATTAATGACCTATGCAGGAGACTAAAACCGTATCCTTTCAGATAACGGAATGCAAACACAAATAGGCATGTTGATGTTTGAGTTTATGAATAGTAAACCCTAAAGTATTGTTGCCGAACCCATTTTGTATACCTGATAATACATATAAACCTCTCATCGGCATTTTAATCTGATGATTAGACTTAGTAGTTCAACCCAATAATAAATCCCCTATAAATGGAGATGTATTCCGAAGCAACCTCTCACCAATTTCAATTCACAAGTCCCAATGAATCTCCAGGAAGGACAAGACAAAAGAACGGCACAACTCAATTAGCCGACGTGGAATGAGGAAGGTTGATAATGGTGTGATCACCACACAATAACTGTCCAGTCGGCTCGAGTCCATGGTAATAAGTAGTTAGCTTTCTCAGCTTCTTGCCGATCGTATTGTGTGCGCTTTTCCTCGTGAAAAACTTATGGTGACGCCCGACTGCACTGTTTGTTTTAATCGATAGATTAAATTTATTAGTGAAGACAGAAAATAAGTAGTGTTAAGGAACTTGCAACATTCTTGTGTTATAATTCTATACAATGTCAATATAAATCCTCTTTTTATACACTTAACTAGCGGCCCGCCCCGGCTTCGCACGGGTGGACATTTATTTTATAAACATTTTGGGGATAAACGTAGAGCTAATGTATCTTTATGAAGGACATAAGTAGGTTCTTCTTATTATTTAAGTAGAACAGCACAGAACCAGTATATTCTAGTTTCCGTTGGAATTTCTAAAAATCCCTTCATAGATCGGTTGCGTACGACATATAAAACACCTACATAATCATATTTAAAGTTTCTAGGTGTTATCGATTCGGAGTAGTACTGATACCAAAGGGTATGCATGTGCTCATGACAGCAAACAAATTTCCCAAAGGAACAAATACCTAATGAACTCTCAAAAAAAATTGACTTTGTATGGACACTTTTAAAGAATATTTGTAGCAAGTTTTAAGTTGATAGACGCACAAAACCACAATTCTCCAAACCAACTCCACTTTTGCCCTTTAGGGGACTATTTTCGAAAATCCAAAAACACTGTCGCAACACTTATTTCTAAGAGTACCTATTTGTGCCAAGTATTAAGCTGATAGACGTAAAAAGCAACACGTATCCATACACACTTATACCCCCCATTTCAGCAACATAGGGGGTGATTTTCAGAAAGGCCAGAAATACGTGTCTTGTTGTGTGTTTTGTTTGAGGAGTATTTTAACATAGTTTCGAATTGTTACACCAAAAAATTAAGATTTTCTATACAAAATTAAACCCCCACTTTCACCCCCTTGGAGAATGATTTAAATATATGAACGATATGAACTTCAACTCCTATTTTCACTCCTTTAAGGGATGATTTTCTAAAAATCCAAAAAAACGTGCCACATCATTTCAATCGTGCGAATCAAACGTGCGACTTAAAAAACAATTCATCTCCATACAAACTCCAGCCCCCTGTTTCACCCCCTTAGGGGGTGGTTTTCGGGAAATTCAGAAATATGTGTCTTGTTGTTGGTTTTGAGCAGTATTTTTACAAAGTTTCGAATCGATACACACAAAAATTAAGGTTTTCCATACCAACTTCAACCCCCATTTTCACCCCCTTGAAGAATTATTTTCGAAAAATCCTAGAACTAATATCTCATAGTTTGTTTTTAAGAGTATTTGTGTCAAATATAAAGTTGATAGACACAATAAAACATACTTCTCTATACTAACTTCAACCCCTACTTTCACACCTTTAGGGAATGATTTTCGAAAAATTCAAGAACACGTGTCTCATGATTTATTTTTAGGAGTATTTGTGCCAAGTTTGAAGTTGATAGACGTAAAAAACAACACGTCTCCTTACAAACTCTAATCCCGTTTTTCACCCCCTTAGGGGGTGATTTTCAAAAATCCAGAAATACGTATCATGTTATTTGTTTTGAGAAGTATTTTTGCAAAGTTTCGAATTGAAAAATGAAGGTTTTCCATACAAAATTCAACCCCTACTTTCACCCCCACAGACCATTAATTCACCCCCTTAGAGGATGATTTTCGAAAAATCCTAAAACTAATATTTCATAGTTTGTTTTAAAGAGTATTTGTGCCAAGTTTAAAGTTCATACGCGCAGAAATCACACTATCCCATACAAATTTCAATCTCCACTTTCACCCCCTTAGGGGTTGAATGTCGTAAAATCCTTTCTTAGTGAGCATCTACACTATAAACGTAACCTACACACAAAATTTCATGTTTCTATGTTCAGTGGTTTGGGCTGGGCCTTGATTTTTAGATTTAGCTTCTCCTTTTATATATATAGATTGGTATTTTTGTAGACTAAATTACAAGACGGACACTATTTCTTGTATTGGTATTTTTTTCAAAAACTTCCTAGCTATCTATATTTATGCCAGGTTTAAAAAAATAAGATATTCAGAGTCAAGTAAGATTTTTATTAAAAGCTGAATGTGATGCTAAAATATACATGCGATATGGCTGTCTGCTTTATCAAATACCAAGAGCACAGACCAAACATAAATAAATTCTTTAAGGTTCTCAAAACTTAGTCCCAATTTTACAACAATTAATCATTATAGTTACATATATTATATATATATATATATATATATATATATATATATATATATACTCGATTTAGCTCCTAACCAGCAGTTAGAACACCCGACCCTCATATCATCGGCATATGAGTTGCGCGTGTAATTACGATCGACGAGCGCTCTTTCAACCGAAAAAACTTCCATCTCTCCCATTGTTCCCCGTTTTCCCTCATTTCGCCTGTTACCGTTACACTCGCCTTCCTGATATACGGGCAAAAACTGCATTAATTGCATTCCTCATACTCAGCTGGCACGGCGACGTTTCGTGCTTTTTTGTTCTAATGAGGAAGATGGGAATATATATGTTAGGTTAGATAATTCATTGTTTCGTGAGAGTGCCACTTACAATTCGTATTCGCTTCTTAATCAGCAATTGTAATTGTTCCAGGTATTGATTCATTTGAGTATACAATCAGATTACATAATCTTAAGAAAATGATAAACTGACTGACTAATTAATGATAATATATCAACGCACACCCTAAACCGCTGGGTCTAGAGACTTGAAATTTTGCACATAGATAGCTTATAAAGTGTAGGCATCCACTAAGAAAGATTTTGCAAAATTTAAGGGTGTGAAATAAACGTGCGCGAGCGAAGCCGCGGGCAAAAGCTAGTGATTTTATAAAATAGAACACGGTACTGTCCACAAAAAGAACCTATAAAGTTGATTAAGTATCTAAAGACACAGAATTTTTGTGACAAACACTACATGGTTTCATCATAATGTGCGAGGTCTATGACACCTTATCCGCAATCGAAACAAACCCAAATATGGCGCAAACAAAACTTTCCAACTAATTTCAACAACATCGCGAATCGTGCAAGGAAGATTCACATGAGAAACGACCACTGCATACACGTGAAACTATCAGTCAAACCACTACTTAAACATCTGCATAGTCACGTCTCACGATTCTGGAAGAGTAACAGTTTAATAATGTCCGCGCGGGTGACCCAACCGACCCCAGTGAAATACGGTTGAGCGGACTTGGGGCCATATTTTCCCCCATGCATCGTACTAAAGTCGTGTCTTCCTTGGTGGAAATAAAACGCGAGGTCCATCTCTGGGGCCATCGGTGCCTCAGATGCGCCATTTTAGTGAACGGCGAATAACGTTGTAAGTCCATAAACGTGTTTAGGAAAAATGAATCTTAAGTTTCAATTTTTAAAAACCATTATTGTTGAGTAGCTTAAGGGTTATAAGTAAAAAGTATAGAGAGTGCGTGGATAATGTCATGGGAATAGCCCAATGAACGCGCGGACAGCGCGTGGACTGCCGGTCGGTGGGTACAAACTTATTTACGCCGTTTAACTAATGAATTTGATATTTACTGAGTAATAAATAAAGCCTGGGAATACGCAAACGTAAATGAAATTAGTTTTGTTGACATTTGTCGAGTTTCGCTTAATAAGTGTAAATCTATTCGGGGCTGTAGTTTTATCGCCTTCCATTAGTTGGCAGAGATTATGAGGGCCATTTTGTAAAATATTTATAAATCATTTCCATATTTTTACCCGATTGCACCAGAAGGAGGTTTATGTTTTTCGAGAGTATGTATGTATAATTTGTTTGGCACGCTCTGCGTTCTGAACGGCTCCATGGATTTTAGCTTCAGAGGTGTCGTTAGATTCGTATTTACAGTAAGAGTGACACTGGGTATATCAAATAAAAAAAAAACAAAATGGCGGATTTTTGTCTACAAATTGTAAAAAAGATAAAAATTGCGTAAAAAACTATTTTGCCATCGATGGTTATGTAATTTATAAAGAACTAGCGACCCACCCCGGCTTCGCACGGGTGCAATGCTAACACTAAAACCTTCCTCTTGAATCACTCTATCTATTAAAAAAAACCGCATCAAAATCCGTTGCGTAGTTTTAAAGATATAAGCATACAAAGGGACATAGGGACATTGGGACATAGGGATATAGGGACAGAGAAAGCGACTTTGTTTTATACAATGTAGTGAAGTGATATAATCTGATATAGGAATCTCATAATATTTTTCTAGATCTCCGCGGCGGTGTTATCAGCTCCGTGTGTGGGTGACGCTGACGTCTGCCCTTTCCCGTAGGAAGCGGTCGCGGCTCGCGGCGTGGGCCACTAACCTACTGCGCTGCGATGCCGCTTTGCTTTTATTTTTAAGACATTTACAGACGTTTCTGCTAGCCTAGTACCTGTAGTGTAGCTGTTGCATTTAAAGGTTAAGATTTTTTGGACATAACTCAATATCAAGCAAAATTTATGTTGTCCGTTGACTTAAAATATATTTATAAGTACTACTCCACTCGTTAATATTTTTAATATAAGTTTTTTACCCAACTGTCCCCGAAGGAGGGTTATATTTTTCAGGTGTATTTATGTATCTCAGCGTGCTAGTATACCCCTTTAAAGGCAGCATGTAGCTTAAACGTTTTGATGGATTCAATGTGCGAGGTGTCACAATTTTTTTTTTACAAAAGACGCCTTAGGAAAGGTTAAGATTTTAAAATCACTAGGTATTGTTTTTAAAATCTTATCTTTCAGCATTTTATACTCAGTACAGATTTTTTCTTATAAAGTACTTATTTGACACGTATAATTATAAAAAAGTAATATAAAGCAGTGATAGCCTTACGACTTAAGAGCCCGCTTCTCATGATGATAACCATTGACTCTCATGGTTCGAGTCCTGGCATGTACCAATGACTTTTTCAAAAACTTCACCGTCGAGCTAGTGATGAATATGTGCGTACATATTCATCACTAGCTCGACGGTGAAGGAAAACATCGTGAGGAAACCCGCAGGTCCCAGAATTAGTTCTGAGGCATGTGTTACAGACCCGGTCCCACGATGGGCTCACTACCTATCCGGTTTAGGGGTTGAATATACTCGTGAAAAATGGGCATTTCCAGAAATGGAATACCTCTGCCTACCCCCTCGGGGATAAAAGGCGTGAGTTTTTTTTATAACAGGAAATTAAACTAGTTGTTGGTAGAAAAAGTTTAAAGATTATTTTCTCGACATACTCTGAGAAATGACAGATTAGTTGTTAGCGATTACGGGGTTGCTACTCTGAAAAAAGTTCATTAGTATAATTATGTCATTTTACATTATTTTGAATCCTTAAATTAATTTAGTTTTACGGGACTATAATCCCTACTTTTGAATAAATACTTCTAATAGACCAGTTATATTGATATCTAGCTAATCTAGCACTATGGGCGGCACATTGTTCGCGGATCTTTAATTCAATTGTGAAATCACAGCACATCATCTAAGAATTCCTGCATAAATCAATCGAACCGGGAATGCCACGAGGCTTAGGAGCCAACAATTATTACCTTTAACCTTATTTTGGCATTTGGGTATGTCGCAAACGGCCCTGACTGTACAGTCAGGTAAGTACGGAGTTATTTTTGTACAAGTGAAGACCTCTAACGCAGCTGCTTAAGGGTTAAGATACAGGTGTGTCGTAGACGTATAATGTTAGGTAGAGACGCGGGCTATCTCGTTTGTCTTATCGAGTGTGCTGTAAAGATGGCAATACTAAATGTCTATGATAAAGGGTGTAATTAGCACCTGTCAATATTCGATAGTGGTCTACTATATTATGTTGTTACTATACTAGAGAATTATTAGTTAACGGAATTAGGAATCAAGTCTTTCCGCATCTCGTGCATACAAATACATACAAACATGATAAAGTCCTAAGGACTTCTTAACCTAATATTTCAAGCCACCTAGGGGTGTAACATGTATAACTTCAAGCTATGTAGAGTTATATCGCATGAAGCATAGCACAAAGTTAAAAACACGCTCCCACAGCAAAAAACATAATCGTAATCCAAAACTTATTACCTAATATTAATTATTTGACGCCTTTTCGAAGACATGGCCGGACTCCTCCGGCCATGTCTTCGAAAAGGCGTCAAATAAAAAGGCGGCATAGAGATAAGTGGAGGGAGGGAGGAGAGGCCTTTGCTCAGCAGTGGGACAGCGTATAGGCAATTAAAAAAATATATATATTAGGAAATAAATCTCGTCCGAATAACACGGTCGCATTCTATTGAAATCTAGATAGCTAAACTGAAGCTTGAGATCAAAGTTTTTGTATGAAAATATTCCTAATGGCCACTCTATGCTAGTATATTTAAATCTCTTTGATTACAGCTGCGGAAAAGAAGCGGACAAGAAACCCAAACGTAACATTACCTGTGTAATATAACCAATGATTTGGATTACCAAACTGTATCATCTTTCTCATTCACCTTGTTAACTGACGCAAGCCGATCTACTGCTATCTGACAATGGCATCAAAACAAAGTCAAAAGTGTGCGACCTTTACTCAGTTTAATATTCAGCGTTGCGCGATCGAATATGGCAATAATTCGAGAATAATAAGATAATTGTTTGCCGTGCCTGGCTGTCAATCAATTCACTTTCGAACATTGTGATCTACATTGCTAAGATCAGTTATGCTGTAGTGAAGAATGGCGATTGATATCAAATAAGTTCATATTAGTTATCAGGAAAAGAGGCCCGCCAAGTAAAAGGGAGGATGACCTTAAAAAAGAGCCAAAAGGGTGACTCGCGCATAAACGGTTGTCTAACTTTACATGTAATGTGAAAATGAAACCTTTTCACATGGTACCCCCCTTGCCTAGGCCTTGCCTTGCCCCTTAGAAATTTTGAATTCTAATTTTCGACCCTCTTGCTCTTAATTAAAAAAAATGTATTGTACTCTGTTATAACTATAAGCAATTGATTTTCCATTAATATGAGAAATAAAACAAATAAAAAAATAATAAGGCCTGAAACACACCAAACGTAATGTCGTGAACTTCAATTGTCACTCTATGCCAATGGCGCCACAGCCTAATTAAAGATTCGAGTGCTATCGTTTCGTTTATTATATTCGTCCACTAAGATTATTTCTATATTATTATGTACTCACTGAACCACATCTATATCTAATTCGTTAGGTTCGATACGACTACACTAGAACGAGTGCTTCGCATCTTATAGGTTTTTTTCTAGACTAGACCCTAGGCTATAACTAATAAACCTAGCTTTGAAGAATTAAGTAGTTTATTCTCTTCATGACAGTCTCGAACGGTAGGTAGGATATAGGAAATTAAATCACAAAATTCTAAAGAGTATGTGCGATTTATCCTTGGGGTAGAGATGTCTTTTCAGGAGTAACGTGTTAAAAAATTTAATATTATGAATTCTTTAATATTATGAATTCGGCGCAATTGCTACTCTCCTTCATCTAGCCGAAATCGAAAATCGTGTAAATTTTATGGGTCTTCTTGTGATTTTTTATTGTTATTTAAAATCATTACAGGTGAAATCGAGGGAACAAAACAACTAATTTCAAAAAATTAAGATGATTGAAAGGTAGCAATAATATCCATTACTATCTTAGGGTAGGGTAAGCCTTACCTCAGATGGATTTTAGTATTTGTGTCGCTTCGACAAACTTGAAGGCGACTTAAAACTATTAGGTTGTATGGTATCTAAAAGTGTCACATATTCTGTAAAGTGAATCAAACCATAATTTCATTCGGTCGTAGCGAAAGGGGACGCCAACGCTTTCATTTACGTAAACACTTCCGAAACCAGCAGGATTATGACTATGTAAGAGACAAAGGAAAAGCACAAGTTCTAATTAGCAACCCTCTCTTTGCTATGGTCAATTACTTATTCTGTGCTATGCTTTTCAAACGATAATAATTATAACCCATATTAGACATGGTTGGCGCTCCTTGTCTTTTGTCCTTTTTTTTTTGGGATGCTTTTGTCCAGCAGTGGACAGCAATTAGCTGAAATGTATATTAGGCAGAGACAATGTAGCTTCCTCTTAGTGATTTTTTTTAATTGGTTTAAAAGTTTCAGAGATTACCCCCATTTATTTATAGCCATACACACAGTTGAAGAACATTACCAAGAACATTCTGGAGAAAACGGGTAAAAAGGTTACAAACTTATTTAATAAACTTCAGAGAGTTTGTGAGAGTGAACAAGTTAGTGCCCGAACTAATAAATGTGCTTTACACTTTTCTGCATACAGCCGTCCAGCGGTATTTTGTCAATCGATGGCGCGGGCGGGGAGGGTCCGGCGCACAATACTGAACGTGATCTATGGGATGGTCGACTCTTGCGCAACTCTCGTTAGGCTGACTTGCTACGGACCTAGGTGTTAGTAGAGCAAGGTTTGTTTATCGCATGCTGTTACTAATAAAAACTATGAATGGATTACATATTTTTAAGGAATATTTCCATTTTTACTTATTTTCTTCTTTCTTATTATTTCTTTTTCTTGTTTTTCAAAAACTTACGTACATATTCATCACTATGTATTGTATGAACAAGGGCTTTTTTCCGCAACTCGACGTCTTTTCTGAGTCTATTTTGCATGATGGTGGGAATGGGAATATTCATCACTAGCTCGACGGTGAAGGAAAACATCGTGAGGAAACCTGCAGGTCTCAGCATTAATTCTGAGGCATGTGTCACAGACCCGATCCGGCGATGGGCTCACCACAGATCACATTTAGGGGTCGAATATTCTCGTGAAAAGTGGGTATTTCCAGAAATGTAATACCTCTGATGATTTACTTCTTTTTGATCAAAAGGTTTGGGTGTGGCGATGTTGTTAGTTCCTACGACTGTAAAAACCGGTCAAGTGTGAGTCGGACTCGCATACCAAGGGTCCCATACTTCATAAATAAAAAAATATTTATTCAATGCAGTGGCTTACAAGTCTACTTATTGAAAGTTAATGCAATATTTCTGTAGTTTCAGTATATTTTCAATGAATATGGATAGAATTGTCAATATTTTCAATTAAATCATTATGTACTATCATGCACAAATACCTTTGACGCAATATATTCGCATGCCATGCTCGGAGGTTTTACTTTTTCCAGCACCTAGTTTTGTAAACGCATCAGCATGTACGCTCAGCACACTTTCTTTAATCTATTAAATGAGCCTTTCAACGAACATAAAACCTTTTATAGCTTGCAACTATTTTGTTTGCTTGAGAGAAACACGAGACACCGTGTGATCGGTTGCTGTTACTGCTAAATTTTTCGGCAAAGGCATTAGCCGATATGGTCTTTTACATGATGTGGTGGATGAGGCAAGTGATAACCTCGTGGTTAAATCCGTAAGTGCATGTAGCAGTAAGAAAAACTTAGTACTTATTACCTGTCACGCTGACGCGTTTATGAGATGGAATGAATAATTGAATGATTTTCAATAGAAATATACAAAAGTGAGGAAACCTGCAGATCCCAGAATAAATTTTGAGGCATGTGCACTGTGCAGCAGCAACCCGGTCCAGTGATAGTCACGCTACCTGCTACATTAAGGGGTCCAAAAACATGTTGGTGAAAAGTGGATATTTCCAGGAATCATAAGAATCAGTCAGGCTTTCAGTCATTTGGCTCTGTATATACAGATTTTGTCATTAGGTAGGTAACGTTACCATCTGCATCGAAACACCCCAGATCCCAGGTCCCACAATCGAATGCGATATGTAGGCTAGGCTGCACAGGCTTTCTGCGCACACGCCGCTCGTGTGTCGCAGTCGTGACGTTCGTCAGCGCGCCGCTCCCACGGACCCCACTCTCCTACTTCGAAAGTGGAGGGAATATGATGCCCACGTAACTGCTTCAATTATAAAAGATGAAAAAAGAATTATGTGTATTGAACACTTAAAAAGAGAGAAGAGATCTTTATGCTACAATGAATATTCTAAAAAGTAGAATCTTTTATCGTTTACAGGCTATTTCAAAGTTCCTTTCCCTGTCAGTTTTCATAATAAGTTTGCAATGCGACATCACTCTACAAAAATCGTAGTGCTTTTTGGAGTTATAAAAAGCTCGGTCCTCCCTTACGTAAATACATCGTTTCTTAATGAGTAGAATAGACTATTTTGTCCTTTTACCTTTATGATCAATGTTAGTCCAGCTATAGACAGTTATTACGATGCCAAGATTAAATTATATCGTGTGTTTAATAAACTCACGGAACCAAATGTTGTCGTGTGTCTCTTTTCCTTCGAAGGAATAAAACCTTTAAAAGGTCCTGGTAGACTGTTTTTAAAAATTAAGATTCACAAACTTTTACTACCTAGCAAAAATATGCAACATTCTATTCAAGGCCATTCAACCAAGTGCAGCTACAGTTATTGTCAAAAAACCCCTAAGAAATCCACATCCAAACCCAACCGGACCTAGCTGTTGCAAGTATCTATTATTCCCCATTCGCAGATTGCCAGATACGTACTCAGTTTCTCAGCACCATAAATTAAGTGGCACACACGGACTAGTTATATTTCGACGGCGTGAGAGCGTCCGTCAGTCCAGCACGATTTCCATACACGACCGGCGCTTCCCGAGTTGCTTTGTTATGTCATTGCGCAGGATCGCAGGATTTATCGCGTTGTATGGCCGTTCGAGCTATGGCAGTCATTAGGCGATTCCGTTTTCTTGCGATCAACTTTGAAACTTATCATGGAATTAAGAAGGGGCCTAAAATCTGGAAGTTTTCAATTACATTTCTAGAGTTATGTTTTTTTTGGAAGAGGTTAGATTAAACATCTCTTCGGCGTACTACAATTTCATTTAAGGTGATCAAGCTTTTCTTACGTACCTTATTCAATTCATACATTGATCTTTACTTGTGGCATTTTAAGAAAATATTCTTAACATCTACTAGATAGCGCTTGAAGACAGTCAGAAAGAGATACCGCTATAAGAGTCGCATAAAGTTGTACTCTTGTAACTTTCCTCAAGTGAAATTGCATGCTTGAGGATCCTTCTGTAATACGGGCCTTATATGTATTTACAAATAATAATAACAATGGATAGATAAAATCAAAATGAAAATTTTCTAAACAAATTTCTAAATCTGCAACATAAGCGTATAATCAAATCCTATTCTAATAACCGCGCGATTTGCGTAAAGGGTAGTTACACACGATGCAATCGCGTGGCCAACCAAACAACGTGCCATAAACGGGCGTTTACGAGCGTTTTCGCTTTCGCGCCATTTGCAATAAATCAGAGACGCCACCAAGTGGGCGACGAGGTTGGTGCGGGCGCGTCACACCGAGCCGTGGTCATACCTCTCAGACATCTACAGACACGCGGGTTTTTGAATTTAATTGTAACTATTTACTTCTTTAGTACATCTGAGTGCTTCGTATTAGGCGTTTATCTATTCTAAGTGGAATGCATTTATTTTGGTAGTTAGATAAAAAAAAAAATATCTCCTACTTACGAGGATATTGAAAAAAATATTTACCATATTTATCATCAACTATGAACCATCGAGTATTCATTTATTTATAGTAATTTTTATTTTTATACCTTTAAATAACTATTTTTTATAAATTTTATAGATAAGTAAATTATTTTTCATGCTGCGATTGTCTGTAATTAGGACAGCAGTTGACATTGAATTGTAGAATAGGATTTTCGTAATGTATAATAGGTAAATAATAATTATTATATAAATATTTCCCATTAAAACTTTCATAAAGCATATCGTGTAAAATGTATCTTTTCCAAATAGTCATTTATGCCATTTTCGTGAAGTATGAACCGTGAATATATATTGGTATACCTATTTTTCAAATTGGTGTCCGCGTTCTAACTGCTGCGTTTTCCCGCCCGTTTGCAATCGCAGAGCAACGGGACAAATTTCACTCCGGCGCCGTTGGTCGTACGTCGATTCCCCATTTTACTGTCAATAGAAGTAAACGGCTCAATTTAGTTAAAGTCAATGCATGTAAACATTTCCAGAGGTTGACTTCTTGTTTCGCGTAGACACTAGGCGTGGTTCTAGATAGATAATTCTGGATTGTTCAGAGTGATATTATTAATGAATGTTAAATTTGTAATGCTACCAAAAAAAAATGTTTTAGGTAGAGTACATAATATACTTAGTTTTATTATTACATATAATAGCTACGTTTTATCACAATTATCAGAGACTAGACAAACTTCCTCTCTTATGACGAAAGACCCTTTGGCCCAGCAGTGGGCTGTTACGGATTGATGAAAATCAAGCAAATTTGATAAACGCATCTTCACTACATAGTATAAAACAAAGTCGCTTTCTCTGTCCCTATATCCCTATGTCCCTTTGTATGCTTAAATCTTTAAAACTACGCAACGGATTTTGATGCGGTTTTTTTTAATAGATAGAGCGATTCAAGAGGAAGGTTTTAGTATTAGCATTGCACCCGTGTGAAGCCGGGGCGGGTCGCTAGTTAAAAATATAGTAGGTATGAATGTTTTTTATTCAGTAAATTTTGAGAAAAATCTTACGTGACAACATAATGTGAACACAGGAGCTAAAAATACAAGTACCAGAGGCTTAACTATATTTCTGGCACGACTATATTTCTCCACTGTGGTACTAGTAAAGAACTACAACAGAAGGTTTGTTGCAAAAGGAACCTATCAAACTAATAAAATTTTGCAAACAATGCAACGTAATACCGAGGTAGATACGAAACAAAGTGGACAATAGCTGTAAATTAGGGGTCTACGGGCCAATTTGTGGCGGGAACAGAGGGTTCCGTAACACCATAACAGGTTATCAAAGAGTCGTACGTTTTCATTAGACTACGCATGCTGGGCTTTTAAGGGAATTTCTGCAGAGATGCTAATATGACCTTAAAGTATTTGTTTGTTGTTAGTTGAAGGTCAGACTAGTTGCAGGAACACTATAAACATTCTTAGAAAGACAAAAGGCTTAAAACATTTGGACATACAAAATATGCCTGAAGGATTTTTTCATAATATAGCTTTTCCAGCGACTTTGTCCCTGTATTGATCCAGTTAAAAAAACACTATTTGTATACTCGGCTTCTGGGGGCGTTCAAGATGAAACATACTAGATTTCAAGCTAGACCTGCAACAATACAATACAATTTTGTGCAGTAGTTGTTGCGTGATGCACTAACTTCGGCCAACATAAAATAATTATGTTGGCTTTAATTGCTGTTATAAAGACCCTGCATATTCAATTGTCTTAAATATCTCCCATGTTCAGACATCAGCCAGTTACAATTATATTATATTATTTAATAGAAGTATTACCTACTACTTTTCATCTCTCCTCAACTTTCGGCCCGCTGCGCTAAGCGAAGTTGCCGCTTTCCGCCTCCGTCAAACAGAAAAAAAGTATACACACCTCGGAAAGTAAATAAGAAAGCCTCAGATCACATGTTTGAGACCTCAGCTTTTACTTCCCTTGGCATGTAATATACTATTCCCTATAATCCTTATTTTTATTTTCCAAGATTTTAAAGTACCGTGTTACCTTTACGGGACATTATATTACTGTATCTACCGTACATAATGCCGTTTATTTACATTTATTCATTTAACTATAATAATTAAGGCCGTAATTTCCCAATTTATAATCCAATGTCCATGCAAATAATATTCTAATAAGACTTCAATAACGAATTATCTGCAAACGGTGGAGCATTACCCGATCACTTATTAATTGAGATAGATTGCCGGACAGACCGCTTACATAGATTAGGTCTGTTGTCGCTTCGGTGAACATTGTTATTAAAAATTTCTATTCTCGGAAATGACCGTACTCTACCTAAAAGTTTGCTTCTGATACAAATAACTAATTTTTTATAATAATTATTAACAAAAAAATTCCTCCAAATAGGAACCATCTTTAGTTTCAAATATCAACTTATCACAAGCGTAAGAAAAAAAATAAAAAAAAGACGTGTGGCACTCGGGGACTGCCGCGGTAAAGCTATTGCATAGCATTTTTTATCAACAAGACTGCTGAAAAGAAACGACGTTAGACAATGCACGGCCTCCAAGCCACACGGGTGTTATTTAAATGGTTAGCAGAGTATTCGTATTTTTGTAAGCAGAAAAATATAATCTGTAAGCAGAAATAGCTAATTGGTCAGCAACTCATGGCCAGCAAACATTACAAAACCTATCAGCATTTTATGTCATTCTGGATGGCTGTAATTAATTTTGAGCTGCAATGAGCTGCTACTGCTTAATAAAATTTTGGTAAGCACTCAGAGGGGAAGCCAAAAAAAATTTTTTGAGCTGCATATAAAAGTAGCAAAAATAATCTTAGCAAACTTGTCATGCGCAAAATGGGCGCATTCCTTACAAAGATTAAGAAGGACTTTGGATTATGCAAGTTTTATCATTATAATTATTATTACCATTACAAGTAGTGGTGGTGGTGGTGGTGGTGGTAGTGGGAGTTGGAGTGGGCGTGGGAGTGGGAGTGGGGGTGATAGTGGGGTTGGGGGTGGGGTGGGAGTGGGAGTCAGAGTGGGAGTGGGACTGGGACCGGGACCCGGACCCGGACTCGGACTCGGACTCGGACTCTGGCTCTCGGCTCTCGGCTCTGGACTTTGGACACTGGACTCGGACTCGGACTCGGACCTCCGTGCCAGTCGGAGTGGGGAGCGTGAGGTTTTTTTCGTTACGGAATTTCTGGATTCGGTCCCCGCGCTCAAGGCCCGCGATAGAAGCTATGCAATAGCTTAATAATAAATAGGTTGTGGGACACCATTCGGTCCCACAGTAGTGAAATGTGGGCATTTTCAGTAATGGAATATCTCTGCCTACCCCTTCGGCGTGAGATTATTACTACAAAATTCAGTCTCAATCTAGAGAGAGATCCAGTATTATGTATATTAAACAACTAATAAGTATACGCGGTAATAAATTTATGGGTTAAATTACTAATAAATATATACCACCTATTTATAAATTATAGCCTTATTCTTAGAAATCACTACAAATTTATTTAGTCATTCTACTAATATTTTAAGCGTTAACGTTATTCTGGCTTATTGGATACTTGAAGGTTTCTAACTAGAATTATAGGGATTGATAAGAATATTAATAAATAATTAATCAATTTACTTAGTTACTACAAAAAACATGTTTGAACTTTTGCCACTGAATACTTTACGATTTACCGACACTTAAAAACTCGTAAATTTATAATGCAGCCCGTATGCTCACTTTATCTTTACATATATTGGTAATAAACATCGGTTCGAGACGTATTTATCAACCTGAAACTATCCGAAGGTGCCGGCCGGGTGATATATGGCCTATATTTAGGGGTTATAGGGCAAACGATACAAATGCCCCGGGCGTAAGCTACTCGCCGCTTATTTGTGCACGTTCTTGCGTTGGCTAATTCTCTTGTGGAAATTAACCATGGACTTACATCTCAAAGAATAAGTCTAAGAGGACGTAAACAAATTATTTTTTGTCATCAGCAATAATGAGTGTCGAAGGCGAAGTGTAATTTAAATAACAGCTTTCTTTAGGGGCCGGAATAAAAGTGTAATTTGTTACGATGCCACTAGGTGGCGCTTGACAAACATTTTTTTATATAGTTTTCTCCCTACATACTCGTACATATTATAAATGCAAAAGAAACAGTTAGGATTTAATGAGTAAACCGATATTTATGAAATTTGGCAGAACGATAGTTTACATCACACGAATGGACAAAGACTATTTTTCATCCCGGAAAGCCACGGTTTGTAATCGTACGCGGTAATTTAAAGTTCACTTGGTTGGGATCATAAAAAACAGCTAGCACAGCATAAATAAAGCCTTTGTGTAAATGAAACTGATGAACTTCAGAAACATTGGTAAAAATACAGTAACTAAGTATCAGATAAGTTATTTCAAGAATAAAAATTTCTAATTGCCTTTCTTGAATCGAAAATTTTAATTGAAACGCTTTTATAATATAAAAAAATCTAACGCAAAATTTCATTAACCGGATGGAAACTCATATAGGCAAATGTCAAGTAGTAGAAGCTACCGGTACCCAAAACTGAGGACCCCTACATTTGATTAAGTCAACACCTCGAGATAACAGATTGTATGATCACTGAATTCTTTATGCTTTAGAATCTATACACATTAAATTCTATAAATGACAAATTCAAGAAATGCCCATAACTTCTTGCCCTGTCAAAGTCTAAAGAACAGCCTTCTTAAGACTACTTTTCTCCTATCAGAATTTACAATAGTGATTCTGCTTAGGTTACTTTTACTTTCACCTGTGACCTATATCCTATATGGAGCAAACAGCTACAATCATGTGGACATTTGTTTCCCACGTAGCTTCTAGTTGTGTCAGTAGGTAGGTGGAACATTATACGCAGGACGGCGGGCAGTGTCGCACAACAATTGCATCAATAGGGTAATTGGCGACCGACCGCGCGCCAATGGTCGCACCATTATATAAATACACTTGTGGACACTGCTATGGGTATAACAATATCTTTAGTAGTAGTAATAATTTCTGCAATATGTACAATTAAGATAAAGACAACATAGCTTTAAAGTAGATACTTCCTAAATTGAATACCTCTGAACGTTAAGCGTTAAGCTTTAGTCTAAGGTAGTACTTTACCACATAAAATACAACGTGTCACAGAATAAGCGCAATTCCTAATACACCCCAATTAGTATATATTAAGACAAAAAAAATCTGCATTCGCACTTTAATTTTATCTAACCAAACTTCATAAATAGGGAGCAATAATACTACGGTTCCATTGGTAGTCCTAAATTGAGTTGTGCTAATTGTTTTTTCGGAAAAATTTTACACATATTAAAAATAGCTGAAATCGATTAAGTAGTTGATACTGAACAAACTAATATCAGGAATTGGGCTTATTCTGTTACATTTATATCTATACTAAATTTATGAAGAGGAAAGATTTGTATTTTTGTGTGTTTGTTACGAATAAACTCAAAAACTACTGGACCGATTTTAAAAATTCTTTCTCCAATGGAAAGCCAGAAGATCCTTGAGTAACATAAGCTATATTTTATTCCCGTATTCTTACGGGAACGGGAACTACGCGCGTGAAACCGCGCAAAACCGATGGTATTGTCTATACAAATCGTTTCGTGATAGTGGCCGCAAGTGTACCATGGACGCGGGCACGCGGTGTGATCAGGATGTCCCGTCGGAACCGCTGAAAGTGGCGACAACCTGTATTGGTGTCATGCGTATCACTTTATCACGTACCCACTTGATAAGTGGTATCAATAACATGTCTAGAAATACACTATAGATTCCTATATACGGTTTTGCACTGTCTTCTCTAGATATATTCGTAAACAGCTTTGATAATGGTATTCAGTACTTCAAAAGGTTATATTTCAATTGTCACACAAAATTATGTTCTGTACATATATAGATGGGCTTTAGTTGCCGCATGGATGCCAAGAAGATGCCCGGGCAAAACTCAGCAGAAACCTGTGTCTAGTTCACCTAAAAAAATTTATTGATAATGACCTTTAATTATAGTCCGTTACTAAACGAATCAAAATAGAACATTTATTATTTTGTCTATAGTATAAGTATTTTACTAGTATATATTTTACCTCATAAATTTTGAGCTTGAGCCATTATAATTACCTATGACTTCTTATGTATATTTTGATAAATCGCTGACACAGTCGTCATAACCTTTCAAGCCTATCAACATGGATATCGGTCAAGGCGCGAGTCCAGGCAAAGTTAACTATAATGAGTTAATCCGGCCCACGCCTCGTATTGTTCTGTACGTCTGTCCGTCTCACCTCACATCTGCATTACAATATTAATATTATCAACAAACTTACTAACTGCGAACTTCAAACTTCTTGCCATGCAATTTTGCCCACTAAACCACAGATCATAAAGACGACAATCCTATTAATTTATGTAAATGTTTGGTATGAAAAGTTGGTATTAATGTTTAAATGGGCTCATTGTCAGATGAATTTGCATGAGATACGAAAGTCGAGGCGTTATACGATAGAGATGCGATTGACGATTTATGAATGCAAGTAAATTACATAGTTATTCATGAGCTGATAGGCATATTTTGCGCCTCTTCTTGTCGATATCTATTAATAAATATTAAAAATGTTGTCTTAGAATTACAGAAGATATATATTTGAAATGCTTGATAGCAAATATTGAGAAGCTAAACATTGTCAGAAGTATAGCAGGCTCCACAATAGATATTTACCTGTGCCCACCCCCTCTGGGACAAGGCGTAAGCTTCAACTAGGTATTATTATTCAAAAACATAAAAAAATCATTGGTAAATGTAGTATTATGTATCGGCAGCAATTAGAAATAATCTAATTAGAATTAACCGTAATATTTTTAGAAGCCTAACTATAAAAAAATACTTGAAACATTGTATTTCATATAGTTTTTCCCCGCGGTTTCACCCGTTTAAGTCCCGTTCTCATGGAAAAATTAATTCCATGGAAATCCTAGAAAAGTAAGCTGTTCATTGATAAAAGATTTTTTAAAATCGGTCCAATAGCGTATATAAATTCAAAAAAACATACAGAAAACAATTTTTTTCCCTTTATAAATTAGTAGTGCAGATGATATTCCGTGAAATATTTTTACATGATAATATGTAATCCTAATGACGAATTCGTGTAATTTGTGAGATAGGTCAATTAAATTGGAAACTTATTTTATGATTTAAAATTTCATTCTAAACTTGTAAATATCATTCTAATTTCTACTACAGGCAAATACCAACTCTGTTTGTCTCCATAAAATATGTGATATTGCGGTATTTTCAATTTACATTTTACCACAAACAGTTTTTTCTTTCGGCTTGATGATGAAGCAAAGCATTGACATTTTACTTTGTGTGGACTTTAGCAATAAAATTGCAATTAGTGCCCGTAATAATCCTCCTACGAGATACTAATTAGAATCTAAATGGTCCCTAGGCTAATAGTTCAAGATCCTTCTCAGAGTAACAACAAAGGCTGCGTCCACAGACGTTGGAGCCGGTAGACAATGAATATGGCCAAACTAGCTTAGGCTCCACAGATAAATAAGTAATTGCCTTGTCCCTAGGTCTTCTTTCATCTCAAAGGCGTACTTGTTTTTGAAACTAGCAATCATTGACCACTTACGTGGATATTATAGCGATTTAGTGGAGTTCTACTCAGGCGTGAAAAGGGAAATCTTTCGTCAGGACCACATTAGTAGTGCGATTCAGAATTATGTGCTATTATAGCGGTGCCATATGTGCTTAGGGTCTAAGACGCATATCTTGTTTTATGTGGAAAAGAGGAGTTTTCTTCGCTTTTCCCGCCCCCTACCAACTTTTGACATTACAATTGTCCAACACAATGTGATTTTGTTTTTTTTTTGTTTTTAACTTATTCTAAAACAAATACATGAAATGTTCACCAAAGGTGTAACATAAACCTTTAGGGTTTTTCTGTACACTCCGAATTCCGTAGTATGATAAATCTAACACAACATGCTATTATAAGTAGATACGACGCAGAATTATCGTGTGCTATTTTGGTTCAAACATTCGCTTACACTATACAGGACGTGAATTTTTTCTTATATAAATATATATTTTTATTAGTAAGTACAAATAATGTTAGATGGTACCCATTTTTGTTATATTCATATATTCAATATATATATAAGAGCAGTGATAGCCCGGACGGTTAAAGAGCCGGCCGAAAATCAGTAAGGCTCGGGTTCGAATCCTGGCATGTACCAATGAGTTTTTCAAAAACTTACGTACATATTTATCACTAGCTCGACGGTGAAGGAAAACATCGTGAGGAAACCCGCAGGTCTCAGAATTAATTCTGAGACATGTGTAAACAGACCCGGTCCGGCGATGGGCTCACCACCTATCACGTTTAGGGGTCCAATATATCTCGTGAAATGTGGGTATATCCAGTAATGGAATACCTCTGCCTACCCCCTCGGGGATAAAAAAGGCGTGAGATTATATTTATATTTATTATATTCAATACGCGTAGTTCCCGTTCCCGTGGGAATATCGGAATAAAAAGTATTCCATGTCCGTCTCCTGGTTCTAAGCTACCTCCCCACCAACTTTCAGCCAAATCGGTTTTCCTTTTATATATATAGATTAATAATATGAACTTTACAGGCAAGCCAATATATCTCGTAATGGGATGCTAATTAAATGTTCGTCATTAGTATTTTTTTCTCATTCATTTAGTATTTCAATTATAAGTTTGCTATAAAATATTCTGTTAAATAATGCATTACATTTTGTATTTTTTTCGGAAGTTCGTTTATGAGGGTAGGTATTTAGATAGTTTAATACGGTGTCTGCTGGTTGGGTCGTCTGTGGCTGTGTCGGAACGGTGATAAATCCAGGACGTAGCGTCCGCCCGCCCACGCGCCGATTTTGCAATGCGTCTATTAAGTTTTGATAGATCGGTGAGTCACTGGGTAAGCGCCCGCGAGGTACTTAGACAGACTTAAGTGATTTTAGCAGGGTTTTGAATATTTTAGTTAAATTGCACGGTTTTTGGCACATCTACCTCTACAAAGGGGAAAGATTTGTATTTTTGTTTGTTTGTATAACGTATAAAATAAAAAACGCAGGGTAGCTGGTAGCAGCTGGGTGAGAGTTGCCGAGAATCGAGCTGAATGCCGTGCAATTGGAGAAGCCTATGCCCAGCATTAGACTGCTATAGGCTGATGATGATGATAATGAACTCAAAAGCTACTGAACCGATTTAAAAAAATATTTCACCAATGGAAAGCTACATTATCACTGAGTAACAGGACATATTTTATTCCCGTATTCCCACCGGAACGGGAACAACTCGGGTGATGTCCCGTGGAACAGAAAGTTCATCATAATATCAATGTTAAAGATACAAATAAGTTTCCAGTCGAACAGGTACTTGTTTACAAGTGAACGAGTAAGATGCGTGAGTCTAATTAACATGCCCCATGGTAATATTGTGACTGAACTATGATTTGAAAGGATATTAAATAGTATTATTTCTCAATTATATACCCATATTTATTATTATCCTATATATTTAATTTAGTATCCTACCCATATAGGTAAGTGAGAAAAAGTACTATTTATTAAACTGATTTTGTCGATAATATTAATGCTGAAAACACAATGTAAATACAACATAGTGTCATTGTTATTTCCATTGTGTATTAGGTTTTTGGATATTATAGTAATTAGTAATATAGTATATACTTAGTCGGGCGAGTCGGTAGAGGGCGACCTAGGCGTACTTACATCGACCAGATCGGCGTTATATTGAAAAAAAGCCAGATAAAGAGTACCCGATACCGACGAGCATGCATGAGTCGTTTGATGGATGTGGATGAAGCGCGAGAGGTCTGCCAGGTTCGTAGCAAGTGGCAGTCTATTATCTCTGCCTAAACCAATAGGAAAAGGGCGTGAGATTATGTATTTATGTATGTATGTAGTACATACTTATTGTTTTATGTACATTTTATGAATTCAAATTAAATCGTGAATGTCATTCAGGTAACATTCAATCATTCATCAGTAGACTCATCAATAACATAAACAGCAATGTCTATGACAACACATCTGTCAACAACTTTATCTATTATACAAAAGCACAAATAACGGTATTCTCAATCATTTCAATAAAACGCATAAAAAGTGGACATAACATCTGCGCGCACGCATTGCGTTCGATATTCAAAAACTTCTATTTTTTCCCGACAATAATGAGTGGTAACTCGACTACCGCAGTATCGTATGACAAAGATCTACTTTTTATATTTGTGGTACTCGCGATCACTAATTTATGTATTTTATATCATTATATGCACGAGTATAATCATCGGGATTCCGAACTATAAATACTTATTAGTTTTAGCTAATATTATTAACTACCGCTTTAGCTCAAATGTAAAGAAAAATATTTCTTTCTAAGGCATGTTTAACAGTTGCACCTTGGTCCAGCGATGGCCTCTCCACCAACTGTTACATTTAGCCCCTTTTCACACGTACCGGTTTGCGCCGGTCCGGCGGGCGGCGAAGTATATGGTCATGTACTTACGTGCGCTTTCATACGTACCGGCGCGGGCAACCGGTAGTCCAGTAAATTTGTCGGTTGAATGTATGGGCTCGTCTGCGTCAAATCCGGTAGTTCTGATTTTTTGCAGACTTGTTTATGATGTTGTCCTAATGTATAATCCAAGTTTGTGACCTCGAGCGACGAACGCAACTTTGTCAAAAATCGAAAAAAAAAATTTTTTTTCAAATTTTCGCGGTTATAACCCTAAAGGAGTAGTTTATGAAAAAAATTTTTAAGGACGTTTTTAAAGTAAACTAAATTAAATACAATATGATACTAGAACTGTCTCTGTAGACCCAATAGGTTCCGAGATTTAGCCTTTCAAAGTTTATATATTTTTTCGATCTTAGCAAATTTTTGCATTTCTGTCGTTTTAAAAGGTTGCCTGCTACTTCGTTCGCGTTATTTCGGGATAAAAACTAGCCTATATGTTAATCCGGGTCGTAATCTATCTACCTACCAAATTTCATCTAAATCCGTTCAGCCGCTAAGTTAATTTTTCTTTTATCACATAATATCTACACTAATCTATACTAATATTATAAAGAGGAAAGATTTGAATTTTTGTACGTTTGTTACGAATAAACTCAAAAACTACTGCATTGATTTTAAAAATTCTTCCACCAATGGAAAGTTAGAATATCCCTGAGTAACATAAGCTATATTTTATTCCCGTATTCCCACGGGAACGAAAACTACGCAGGTGAAACAGAGCGCAACCGCTAGTATCATATATAATAGTGGTTCCGCGCATTTTCACCCGCGTCGTTTCCGTTCCCATGGGAATACGGGAATAAAATATAGCCTATGTTACTTTGTAATAATGTAACTTTCTATTGGTGAAAGAATTTGTAAAATCAGCTCAGTAGTTTTTGAGTTTATTCGATACAAACACCGTTAGTGTTATAATATAATAGCGGTTCCGCGCGTTTTCACCCGCGTCGTTTCCGTTCCCATGGGAATACGGGAATTAAATATAGCCTATGTTACTCAGTAATAATGGAGCTATCTATTGGTGAAAGAATTTGTAAAATCGGTCTAGTAGTTTTTGAGTTTATTCGTTACACACACCGTTAGTGCTATATATAATAGCGGTTGCGCTCTGTTTCACCTGCGTAGTTTTCGTTCCCGTGGGAATACGGGAATAAAATATAGCTTATGTTACTCAGGGATATTCTAACTTTCCATTGGTGCAAGAATTTTTAAAATCGATGCAGTAGTTTTTGAGTTTATTCGTAACAAACGTACAAAAATTCAAATCTTTCCTCTTTATAATATTAGTATAGATTAGTGTAGATATTATGTGATAAAAGAAAAATTAACTTAGCGGCTGAACGGATTTAGATGAAATTTGGTAGGTTGATAGATTACGACACGGATTAACATATAGGCTACTTTTTATCCCGAAATAACGCGAACGAAGTAGCAGGCAACCTTTTAAAACGACAGAAATGCAAAAATTTGCTAAGATCGAAAAAATATATAAACTTTGAAAGGCTAAATCTCGGAAACTATTGGGTCTACAGAGACAGTTCTAGTATCATATTGTAGTTAATTTAGTTTACTTTAAAAACGTCCTTAGAAAGTTTTTTCATAAACTACTCCTTTAGGGTTATAACCGCGAAAATTTGAAAAAAAAATTTTTTTTTTCGGCTTTTGACAAAGTTGCGTTCGTCGCTCGAGGTCACAAACTTGGATTATACATTAGGACAACATCATAAACAAGTCTGCAAAAAATCAGAACTACCGGATTTGACGCATGCGGTAATGTATAATTTTACTGGACTACGGGCAATCGGCCATACATTTCGCCACCGGACCGGCCCGCCGGACCGGCGGAAACAGGTACGTGTGAAAAGGGGCTTAGGCATTACAAGACAAAAGTAAAAGCAGCTATTAGAAGCATCTCATACTTGTATAATTAAAATTTAAAGGTACGCACACAACCTATTTCATCAAATACAACGGAAATAGACCACAGTTGTAATAAGCCATGCAGATGTTTGACCGTGAGAACTATGACCAAATCAATTTGCGATACAGTATTACCATCAACTATGCATACAATTTGGCTCTTTACTATCGTCGTCTTAAAAAATCACACACGGACCTTGTGGGGCTCGTTTTTTGTGTAGCACCCCTCAAGTTTTGGCACACATTTTTTATTCAAATTGCAAGGTAACTTTACCCCCGAGTTTTTTACGACAAACAATGGTTTCTTTTCTTTCGCTGTGTAATTTATTTTTATTTTTTCAACGGTCCAGGAGTAGCCCGGGGTCATAGGTGAGGATTAGGATAGTTCTCATGGAGTTTTTTAATAGATTTCTTTATCAATTCTTGCACATCTGCCGAAGTTCGATGTCTTTTATGCTGGGAAGTGAAAAGATTGATGCTTTTTATTTTGCGTGGGAAATTGCTAGTTTTAACGATTCATAGGTTTTGTTAACGAATAATGCATATATTTTGGTGCGTTATTTACGTTCTTCGAAATATCTCCCTCTCCGATAAAGAAGCTGGTTTTACACTAAGCTTTTTTGACTAAACGAAAATTAGCATATTATATTCTTCCTCAAAATATTATGTCAGTTCAACGCTTTAGGTCATCACTAGCTCGACGGTGAAGGAAAACATCGTGAGGAAACCCGCAGGTCTCAGAATTAATTCTGAGACATGTGTAAATAGACCCGGTCCGGCGATGGGCTCACCACCTATCACGTTTAGGGGTCCAAAGTATCTCGTGAAATGTGGGTATATCCAGTAATGGAATACCTCTGCCTACCCCCTCGGGGATGAAAGGCGTGAGATTATATTATAATTATATTATTAACGCTTTAGGTACCTCTGAAAAACTAACAAACAGAGTTACTTTCGCATTTATAATATATGTAGGGACTTATTGTATACCTATACTTAATCAAAAGATAAATAAAAGTAGCTTTTGACCTTAAAAATAACATTATATACACTTACATAACTGACTTTATAGTGCATACAAGAACATTTCATAAACTCATTTCATTTTATTGAACTGAGCTTGGACTCTACTTACTTTGACATTAACTCACTAAGTTAGTAGAATTAAGCAGATTGCAATTATAACAAAAAAAGACAATTAAACCGAACAAACCTCGCACAAAGCCCATCAACTATCCCTGCCACCGGCCTCGACTAAAACAAAAACGCATTGTCCCATGACGTCACGGTGATAACTCATTTACGACTACCCGCATGCCGGCAAAAGAGGACAATATGAGGACAATCGATAATGCTAAGCGCGGACACGTGTGCATGGTGGACGCGAACCCTATTGTTTTTGTTTGAGCTCGCGTTTTCGCGAGATAATATGGGTAGGCTTTCGTGGGGGAATTCGAGTCTGAGGTAGTCGATCTGTAGGCATGATCTTCAAGAGACTTGATTGAATTCAAAGCCTCAGGATATCATTGTTACTGTCGGCATTTGGTGTATATTAATTAAAAATGTTTGATTATTATGACTGCTTTAAACTTAGTGACTACTTTCATAGTAAAAGCATCCGATGGTATCCATTATCAAATTGAATACAATAGAGGTAATCTGCAACATGCTTCATAAATAACTAAACAAACGGAGAAACATAATTTGAAATTGTCACATACCTCTAGAACTTCCAGGAATGTTGTAAAAGAGTGTCAATTTTTATGGATGTGAAATTTAGATTTTCTTGACAATTATAAGTCCTTGTAAGCGAAATCAAAGTTTAAAGACGTTACTCAGCATATCACAAATTAATATTAATGTTTTTAAATGTCAATATTGTTTGTGTGCAATGGAATCTTAAAATTGCACAGCTGAAGTCGCTGTATCAACAAGTAGCCTTCTTAAATCAACAAGAATGTTTATCGATCGAAAAAAACGTCTTCAACAATAGGCCGGTCGATGCGTTACACATGTCTGTTGCGAATCAAAATACCCCATGGATGCCTTCTGATACCCCTAAAGGATTACCTAGACCATTGTCCTACAAGGGTTCCGCTGAACAATGTCTTCTGCAGTTTTTTAATTTATTTTTTCGCTAACACCACCTGGTCGCTTATTTTTTAGCCTCATCACGTAGCGATAGATAAAGTCAGTTGATAAAAAATGGGTTGAGATGAGAATTATCGACGATTCGGAAGGGTAGTCCTGGCGGTAAGGGACAGTTTGGAAATATAAGGGTGCAGATTTTAAATTGAAGGTCTTTTTTAAAAATGGACTGTGTGATGCATGGTTTTATAGATAAGATATAAAAGTGTTATAAAAATAATATTGTATGATTTATGTATCAAAGGAAATTTACTAGATTGTCATGGAACGGAGAGAAAAGTATTATGTTGTAAACTAGCTTTTACCCGTTTTCGCTTCGCGGCTTCGCTCGCCCACGTTTATTTCACCCCCTTAGGGTTGAAATTTGCAAAATCCTTTCTTAGTGGATGCCGACACTGTATAAGCTATCTATGTTCAAAATTTCAAGTATCCTGACCCGATGGTTTAGGCTGTGCGTTGATACATCACCTATCAGTCAGTCAGTTTATCATTTTATATATATAGATGAATGCTGTATCGGACCTTAATTTTTAATAACAGCTATTTAAAAGCTCATTTAAAAAGGAAGTAGATGTTCTTAAATTAAACTGGCGTTGTTGTACCCAGCTGTTTATTCCCGTTCCCGTGGGAATATCCAAAATCCCTTCTTAGTGCTCAATTACATAATTTAAGAAACCTTTGTCCAAAATTTCAAGTTTGGCTGGGCATTGATAGATTAGTCAGTCCGTCAGTTTCTTCTTTTATATATAAATATTGATCAATACTAATAAATAACGTATTCTTTACCAGAAATTACAACCGCAGACGGTTGCGGTTTTAAAAAATTTAGTATCGCAGGAGGAACAATACGATCTCACTATTCATTTTGATTCCATTACGATAATTTATGCTTCGGAAAATGATCGTGCGAAAATAACTATAAAAAGCTCTATATTAATATTCAATACTTCGTTACATCAATACCGTAGCTAACGTTAGCCAAACAAGTCATGGTAACCCGTGACCCCTCGGCATAAAAAGTGTCACCCCACGATTTTTTCAACCCTTTTATGCATATCCTGTGTCGAGCCCGTACACTATTACAAGTCAAATTTAAATAATTTATGTCTTACAGAGTGGCCCATAGTTCGTTAGACGGCTTGTTTTTGCATCTGCCTCGGATTTTGACGTGCGCAGGAGTTTCAAAAAGATTTATAACGTGTTTATATGGGTACATGGTTATTTGGATGGGAAACAATAATTTTATTATGCTGTTTCTGTGATTGTATAAAAATATATTACTATTAGCTAAAACATTTTATAATTGGTTATTATAAAATATGCTCACGCCTTTATCCCCGAGGGGTTCAGATGAGGTATTTCATTCCTGTGAATTCCCACTTTTTACAGTATATTTTTTGGACCCCTAAAGGTGGTGAGACCTTCGATAGACCAGGGTGCTGTAACACATGCCTTAGTTTCATTACGATGTTTTGTCTTCAGCGTCGAGCTAGTGATAAATAAAAACAATACAAACAAGTATGAATTGATATTTGGTACTCGTTTGTTACTTATGTAATGTTTCGATTTGCAGCATTTGCATATTACGCAAACTTTCTCGTTTTATAATAAAAATTATATATATATACTTAATGTCGTAGCCATTCATTTTTATGACCGCGGTAAAGTAACTATGAAATGGAATAGATAGAACAATACGACTTATAATATTAGATCAATAGACAATACAGCTCAATTGACACATTGGTCGACGAAAGTGAAAGGGATGAACTCCATTGTGTCTGATTGTCATTTTGTAAAGATCTCGTCATTCTCAGTGGTGATGAAACCTTGGCGGCGGTACTAGTTTCGGTTATAAGGTATCATTGAATATAGCAAGGTCTTTGAGTGGAAGGATGATTTTTATTTTATGTTTATGTCGACTTGATTCAGGCTACGAATACTATATTTGTAGTGTTAATTATTATAAACAAATAAAATTTACAGTTCAATAACAACTTCAAAATACATATTTGTATCTACATTTTTTTGTTAAAACCTTAAACCTATCTGAATTTCGGTAATTAAATTGGTTTCGTCACTTTACAGTATCCTGTATTTATGTTTTACTATATTATTATTATAAAAATTGAGAGCCATTAGGGTCACCTAATGCAGTCTTAAAAATAATTCAATACCTACATTCCAAACAAAGCGCAATGTACAGAATAAGCAGGTATTATTATTAAATGACAGATATAAATCTCTTTAACAAAATTAACCGCTTGTCCTAAAGCCCAGTTAGCTGACGATAATGGGCCGTTTTTTGTCATTGTTTTTACGCACCCCTTTTGTTTTTTTTAAACAGTAGCACCCCCTACCAAATGTTTTTTTGACACTTTTTGTTATGAAATTACATTGGCTTGATTTTTGTCATCTAGTTTATATTAAATTACCGTTTTTGTAACGTAATGAATATGCGGGACCCATTAGATATGCAGGATGAAAATGAGTGACTACATATTATATCACAGATTTTTTTGCTTAATATGTAGTAGCGGCTGCATTGTCTTTTCATTGATTTTTTAAGGTTCAGGCTGTGAAATATTTACTTACTAAAATTAAACGCGTTTAAAAAATATTTGAATAATACAGCGTGGTAGCAAAACGAAGACAATTTTTTGATCGTGACTTTTTTAAAAAAAATTAGAATCCTATTCCATATTGTTACTTTTTAAGTAACAAAATGCGAAAACCATAAATGAAACTTATTTTTTTTACGATCGTTCGTCCAACAATATCAATTCACTTGAACGTGAAATAAATAAAGCTCTCGGATGTATCTACCCACAGATCAGCTCCTGAATAGGACACTGCGTGAGAAAATTTAAAAAACTCACTCGCACATAAAAAATGCACTTGGAGAATTATTAAAAACCCTCCAAGATGTCTCTTGCACAATGCGCTCGCGCACCTTGAATCTGCCGAAGATACGCGCTTAAAAAATGTGCATATGTTTTTATAAACACACTACGGGACTCTCAGGATGTTAGAAAAAATCGAGGGGAGATGCTTTGGGTCTTATGAGCGAGGAGACAGTGGCTGTAAAACTTGAGACCACAACTAATAGATAAAGCGTTCAAAAAGGTGAAATAGAAGAAATATAGGAATGCTTTATTCAATCACTCGACCGATAAAAAAAAATATACATGTAAAAATGTATTTTGATTTTAAAATTTTGTATTATTTTGTTCGATACCAAAGTACCAAAGTATCGAATACCAAATTGTTGTGACATAAATAGTTTGATTTTTCTTTTACTTTGATAACATTGGGTAACATTTCGGTATAAAGCATTTTGCGTTAGATCAGCTACAAACTATTATTGAATACCATTTGAATACATATAATAATCGAATTTGTTTCTTTAAAACATGAGTGATTTGAAATCATAATCAGTCAAATCTTGTTTGTATTAAACACCATTGACATTATTTAATTCAACACTATTTAAATTTTCCAGTTTGAGAACCAGCGAATCAAATAAAATAGATTCGGAGCCTATGAAGCGATGTTTTTTGATAATTTCTCCCGGCAAGATTCGTGTTTTTGAGTTTTTATGGCGGAAGTAAACAGTGTTCGGCTTCCGGGCACTTTTTATTCCAATTTTAATATGGGCCGTTAACGTAATTAGAGCCTTTATTGGAGGCCTGTGGCCTCAAGGATGTTGTCTACAATTATATCGAACGAACTTTAGTTTTGTACACAGCTTGCGTTTGGCGAGTAGTTTCAGCAGATTTTTGTTTATTTTGCGGGTGTAGCAAATAATGAAAGAAAGTCCCATACACAAAATTACCAGCGGTATAGAGTATAGACAGATAAAAACTATTATCAAGATATCCTCGTTTTGTAAATCAAAGCAGGCGATTGCCTAGTTATTTTTAAGTCAGGCCTGTAAGCTTTTGCCCACAAATAACAGATACTATTTTAAAGTATTTATTTTATCGATCACAGTGACTACTAAGTATTGTAGTTCGTTGCCACATTCGGCAGAACCGATCGCCGCCAAGACTGAATCGAAAAAATAAGTTACGTTCGGAAATGATACATACTAATTGAATATCGATACAGTATAAAATCTATAATGATGTCTTATTAACCAACCGCAATTTTTTTTATTATGTTTCACTCCTCTGACCATTCTGAAGTTTCTAAAATAAAAAAAAATCTTATAAAGTGACATATAAATCTTTTGTATAAATATCCGTCCATAAACTTTCTTCTGTGTCATCTCACATATTTACACTTACCGTAACGCTTCCTGCCCTAAGTTTTTTGAGACGTTTCGTTCCCACAGGCATCCGCACGTTTTTTAAGTTTTTTTTCATGTAGATTAGAATTAACGGTAAAATCTCTTCCCTAAGGATAGTTTAATTTATTTCTTTGCACAAAAGGAGATGCGGTCGCTCTTTGTTTGTCCCTGTCATGGCGCTTGAAAATATAAAAATTGCATTTCGTGCTTGCGATTCGGTGGATACTTTTTCTAGAAACTATAGTACCGTCCTTTCATATAATAATCGGTAAAAACCTACTTAGTTTTATAAAATTTTGTTAATTAATGTTAAAATATTTTAGAACATTTTGTTTTTCTTTGAAGGTTTTCGCTTTTTAAGAGAGGAAAAAATACTTGACTGTTTTTTTTCAAATGATTTCCGTGTAACCTACTTATGTTATACTATAACAAAAAGATTGGATACACAAAAATGTACTACCTACTTGTATTTTATTTTGATTTACTTTTAAAAATCTAATCCAGAAACTAAAGTTTTTTTTTCATAAAAAATCTGTGTACCCGTTAGTAAGAAATTTATGCAACGTAAATGCATAAATCAACAATGTAATTATTTTTTGCGACAGCCGTGTTACGAGACTTTGTTTTCGTAAACAATGAAACTGACTAAAAAACAATCCACAGGAATCAAACCCCAAAGGATTCTTCAAATTAAACCATCATTAGAAATTTTCATAAAAAAAGCCTTTAACGTGAGAAAATTAAACCAGTATTTTTTATTCTTAAAAACTGGATATGCACAATGTCGCAACCGTTGCAATCATTTGCATCTTATTTTTTCGAATATCTAATTCATTTTTTATATGCATTTTTTATCTTTTACAGCTAGGAAGTGCTGGCACCATTAAATATAATTATAGAAAAAAAAGGCGTAGCTACCACAGGCCTATTCTGCCAGGATCCTTTATTCGCCGGTCAGGTAAAGTGCCTGAGTGTCGGATATAACAATGCTCTCCGGATTTCCTCTCTCTAATTCGAGAGCCGACCTTTGGCTCACGTGCAGATTCTGAATACAAAATCCAAGATTTTCCATGGGCGTGATTGATTTTAGAGATAGTCTTGATATGTTTCTTCCAAATCGATTTTATTGATTTCGCTCCGTCGCTTCCTATAAGCGTTCAGTTGAGGAAATTGAATGACTAAATATATTTTACGTTGAAACTGATATCTATACGTTTTCTTTATTTAGTAGTTTTTGTATTTTTTTTATATTATCAGATTTCATAGGACACTAGCTTTTTTAGATTAAATAAACTGTTTAGCTATAATATAGACTAATAAGCCATCTAATTACATTACCTAAATAAAAACGACAAAGAGTAATAAAGTCAACAAAAGCAACCATAAATTGCGAGGATTATGCAACGGCACGGCTTTCGTCCTCTTCCTGGCTTTAGGGCAATAAATTTCATTCCGCTGCAAGGTGGTCTGACAAATTTGCGGTCGCCACTAACTACCAACTGGGACTTTACCCTATTATAGCCGAAGATAAACAAAACTTTTTCAAAATCGAACGAGTTTTTGCCAGTGACAAAACGGAATAAGAACAATGTTCTCTAGCCTATGGCAGCTCGATTATTACTGTGGATACAAACTTTTTTCACTAAACCGTCTGTCCGAAAAGGACAAAAAAGGGACAATCGATTTGTGACACAAATGTTTGGGTTTGGGACATTCGTTTGTACATAGAGACCTTTTTTGTTGGCTCCCTAAGAAGGCTGTTGTAATTGGTGTGTAATTGTTTTTCGACAAAGATAAGGCGCCGTGTTTTGACTGGCCTGACAATGAAACACTGGGCTATTGGAGCTTTTAAATAGATTTGTCGATATTAACAAGAACTTGTAAGTTTGGGTAACGAGATCATAGACGCAACAAAAGATTTAGCAATTGATGAGTATTTTTAAATTTTGAGACTGTAGATTTTTTTTTACTTATTTTAGAACGTAATTTTAATTATCATGTATTGAATTAAGCAACGAATTATAGCTTAATAAAGTGACATTTTTAAAAACAGTTTAGAACTTATCGAAGTTAACTTTAGAAATGCAGATGCAACAACTCCCATAAAATTATTTATTACTAGCGGTTCTTCTCGGTTTCACCGTAGTTCCAGTTCCCGTAGGAATACGGGAATAAAATATACCTAGCCTTTGTTACTCAGGAATCTTTTAGCTTTCCATTGGTGGAAGAATTTTTAAAATCGATCCACTAGTTTTTGGAGTTTATTCGTAATAAAAATAAAAATCTTTTCTCTTTATAATATTAGTATAGATGTAAGGCACCTAGAGATTTATATCGTTTATTTGTAAGGCCGACGGTACAGTCGCGCATAGTTCACGCGGCGGTCGACCGCAGGCGCACGAGTGGTCATGCTCGGGTGACCAGCGCGAGCGCATCGCGATTTACCTGCGCAATTTCAACACGGCAATCTTTGGCTGTCATTACGTTGGTAGCGAGAAAAGGACCGCAAGCTCCGTAAGTGTTACCACGCTTTTAAGGTAATTATGGGTTTTTGAGATGTAGGTTTAGACAAAATAACCTAGCACTTGCCGCCTCTATACTCAATTGGACTTTTATTTATTTGAGATATAATACTTTCAATCAGTGTGTTTTTTTAATTTGGAAAGAAAAATTTTGTTAGCTTAACGTAGTGTATGAATACGTGAGTATAAAAGTGTACCTTTGTATTTTTTTTTTAAATAAGCACATTATCACTATGAATTTCCATTGAAATAGAGCATATTCTACAACCTAAGGGGCTTCAAAAACTTGTTTATCTTTAGGGGTAATATTTTTAAAGATGTTTGTCCGTAAGTGTGTGAGCTATTTCCTTAGCGGCGCCTCTAGCCTGCGGTTTGACGGATTTTGAAGTAAGAGGTATTGTCACATTAGTTTTTTTCTTTTGAGTGTCATATGCTATATTTTTATCCATCTGCATCAAAAGAGCTTTTAAAGCTTTTCAGTGACATTTACACGACCGAGGCGTGTTTTTGAACTTATTCCAAAAACAAACCTTCGCTCATTTATTTCTGTTGCCGACTGCCCATAAAATTAGCCATGTCCAGTTATACCTCCAATGCGCATATCAAAATCAAATTATTCGCCCAAACATTCGGCTATACGTGTCAGTCAGCTATTGGCCTGCGGTTGGTTTCTCTCGAGTCGTGAGAACACCATCGTGCACCATGGTTTCATGGTAATTGATGTCAAACGGAGGCAGTGATTGTGCGGTGGCCCAGCAGATGAAGTCCGTACCATGACAACTGTATTGCTATGGAAAACCTGTGGTACGCCATTATGATTTATTCTTATTTGTTTAAAATTTCGTTCTTAGAGAGAGCGGTTCATGCAGTGGTACAACACTGCCAATTTTAAACGGAAAAAGTTGAATTGATATCTGTTCAATAAGCAACTAAAATTAAATTATGTGGATGGGTATATACTATATTATTTGCCTTTTTTCATGTAGTTGTTGTTTTTTCGTGTTTTTTCATAAATGCTATAGCTATAACTATAGTTCATGAATGTCATAGGTAAATGAGAAATCGAAAACTTATACGAAACCAGCTGACTCCGTCCACGTAAAGAACAATGGCAAACGTCCATGTGTTTTGGGTACCCCACTTACACCTGCCCACGGAAGACGAAACCGTGTAAAATCGATAGTTCTTGGACAGACTAAGATAATATGTAATCATACCACATTTTTATAAGTTGAGGTTTAAAAGTTATTCGTTACCTAGTGTATTTTGTAGGTTATTATGAGATTTTAGGTACCAAAGACGTGTAAAGAAAAAGTTTCTCTAGGAAATAAAATGATTTTCTTCCAACCTCTTTGTTAGAAAATAGCACTGCCTACCACATGCCATATAAGTTACTCTATGCCAGTGAATGATGGCTTGGGCAAAAAATATCGATACCTATATTAAAATATCGATATTTTTCCAAATACTAAATTAGCATATTATATATATCGTCGATATTTTTAATGGCGATATATCGACATTTATTTTACAGTATCGAATTCGTATCAATTTTAATATATTTTTAACGCAATTCTAGTTTCGTGTTTCATTTCATGTTAGGTACTAGATACTTGCCGACTCAAGCATTTATAAAAATATACTATTTTCATCGTCCTTTTTTACGAATTTGGGAATATGTATATGTAGTAATAATAATGTAAAACTGACGATATATCGATATTTTTCACTCGATTTTTATCTATAGTATTTAGAAATGTCGATACGATAAATATCTATTTATTTTTTCACTTGGCCATCCCTAGTGAATGACATGGTTGACGTGATGACACGACGTTCAATTTTACCACAACAACAAAAAAGTTTTTGTATTAATCAAAGACATTAAAATATAATAGCATAGAGGGGGCATTGGGAATATTTTCATACAAAACTTTGAAGCTCAAGCGTCATGTCCTTGTCATGCAGTTAGTATGAACGCGAGCTGTCATTCGGTCGAAATTGTACTAGACTTATTCCACTTGGAATAACTTTTGGCTTCAAATAATCTTCGCTTTGTCCCCTCTATGCCTTATATTATATTTTAATCTCTTTGGTATTAATAGATTTCTCAATCGATCGATTCGTGTTTCTATGATATTTTTGTTTTATTTGACTCAATATTTTCAACTGCTAGATTAATTTAAAAATATGGAAAATTTCGACTTGTTATGAGTCAATATAACAAGCATAGTGTGATACCCCGTGGGTGTCTATTTCAGTGGGTACCAAAGCTGCCGATATTCTTTGGATTATCGCGTATCGTAGGAACTAAAATGTTTTTTTCTGAATAAAAAGTAGCGTGTTCTTTCTTCAAATGTTAATTATCGTCATTCCAAATTACAACAAGAACGGTTCACCGGTAAAAAAATGACTGACTAAAAGTCAGACTTACTTCAGCATTTATAATAATAGTAGGTAGTATAAGTAGTTAAGTAGATACAGATTATAATTAATACTGGTATAAAATTCATGAAAATTATTCACGTGACAACAATAATTAAAATAATTTGTCATTGCTAAAGCAGTAAAAGTCATGACTATTGTGTGTGGTCTAAGGTGAGAACGTGGACTAATATTGATACAAGTCTTAGTACTGCTGGAATCTACCCACTGCGGATGGTGATACGTATTACAAGAAAAGCGAAATTAAATTTAGTAGAATTAAAAGGAATCAACTGCTAATCATATTAATTTATATTTATTTTAAGAAACAGGATTCATTTTTCCCAGTGCACGGCGGGCTCGCATGGGATATTCATGCCCATTCTTCTTATGTAAGGAAAGACTCTTAGCCCATCATTGGGCTCTCAAGCAGTGGGCTCTTATGGGTTAGTGGTGATGAAGCACAATCAAAAGTAATAAAAAAGGTACATATTATAGCAAATCAGGCAGTTAAAAAAAACTCGAAAAAAAAAAAACAAAAAATCGATATAATAAATAAAAAAATGTAACTGTAGCACACAATTCCCACACTTTTATTTAGTCCCAAACAAGGCAGACCCTACACTATGGGTACTAAACACCTGATAATAATATACTTAAATAAATATTAAACACCCAAACACGAAGCCGACAGACATTTTCATGCACACAAATGTTGGCCCCGAGCGGGAATCTAACCCGCGACATCCGACTCGGAAGGCACTGTCACTATCAACTAAACCAACAGGCCCCCGGCGAATGAAAACCAATTAAAAATAATATTGAAATTTTAAATACAGAAACGTAGTGTAGGACGCCCACCGGTCAGATGGGATGACGATCTGCGAAAAGCTGCAGGCAGATACTGGATGCGTCGAGTTGAAGACAGGGCGCTATGGCGCTCATTAGGGGAGGCCTATGTCCAGCAGTGGACAAGTATAGGCTGATGATGATAAAATACAGAATCGCTTCTAATGTAACCATTCCTTAATTTGGAGACAGGTTGTTTGCTAAAAGGCTTTTCAGCTAAACTCTGTCCTTACTTTCGTCGCGGTCATCTTATCCTTAACTAAATACTGACGATAACACTTCCATCTCTGATTACACAGTCCGATGACAGTTATGAGTGATACTGATAACTGATAACAGGCACTGACGTAATTGTTTTACACATATCTTGTTTTCCTCTCTCCACATTCTTTAGGATATAATTCAACAGCTTTGACTGGTTGGTTACAAATATACATAAATTAACAATTATTTGGAGTACATGAAGTTGTACAATTTCTTTTACATACTGTGCATTAGGCATAACAGAAAGTACTGGTCTATGCGTCTTCCTTATACATACATATATGAGGCTAAATATTTAAAGCGAGCCGATCAGTTACTAGAATATGAATTATTTTAGATTTTTATTTTTCATGCCTACCAAGGGTAGGTACCTGCATTTCTTTACCACTTCCATTGTGCATGAACAAAAAAAACAATGGCAGCCAAATCATTTTCTGGTTTTGACACCCAAAATTAAAAAAATCTAATTTTCGATTTTTGCACCCAAAAATTTAAAGTAAAATAAAATGTGCCAAAATAACAAAACAACTAAAACTATTATACTCGCTGTCGCCACAAGTGCAATCTAGCGGTAATCGCTGTGTCTCATCAAGCCTAGTTTTAATTTCAATTTGCCTGTGTCCAGACACGACTGACCTAAGGATAATACACAGTACGCAGCAATTCTGAGCGACACTAGTCACAATGGTTTTAGTATCGCAGCCAATTGAATTGTATAAAAATCTTACGATATACATGCTGGTGTCACTAACTCGTGTGTCAAAATATATTGTAGTATAGTGAATTAATATTATATAGATCTCTATTCTCAGGGGTGAAAGTAGTTATGATTTAAGTATTTTTACTGTTCTAAAAAAATATATTAGAAAAAGAACTGAAAAAGTTTCATCAACTTTACCATTAAACCTATGTTCTGCATTGGACTATGGTTTTTATTTTACAATTGTAAAATTGTGTCATGCGTCCAAACAGTGACAAAAAACCTGCTTCTTTTTCTTCAACTATTAATGATAATTTACGCTACATACCTCAAATGATAAAACAATTTATTATGCGTGGTTTATTTTTTTGAAATTACACTTTAAGTTACAGTTACCGTTCGAGGGGTATTTCAATGAAGTTCCCTTGATCTATGTTTAAAAAAATAAAGAAAACAAAGGTAGCTGTCCATATGGATGCATCTTAAGGGTTTAGATCACAAGTTAGGATGGACGCAATTATGCTGCGGTTACACTTGCAACACTCAAATTATCCTGCAATAGCGCCTGCAAATTGCTTCTGTCCCTTTACTTGTTTTGGTGTCGTTATTCTACTTTGACTACTCACTAGTTTGCATAACTGTTTACGTCTTATTTCTAATACCAAGTATACAACCAAGTATAAAAATATAATTCATAAAAAATAGCTGAAATCGAATAAGTAGTCGATACTGAACAAACTAATTTCAAGAACTGCGCTTACTCTTTTACATAGTGTATACTCAAAACCCATTTTGATATACTGGCCAGACTGGCTGGTCTATTGTGAACCCTAAACACAATTTTTGGTGCTTTACTTTAACTGTTTATGCTGCTGTGATAACCGGTATTATTCGACACGAGTAAGTTACAAGAACTTATCGACGTAATTGCACATATCGACCGCTCTACATACATACATTTTCAGCCGGTAAAGGACAGGTAGTACCTAAGTGCTATGTTTTGTTTAAACGTAATTTATGTATTTGGTACACGGCAAGCGACCATATAATATGACAGGTTAGCTGTGTTAATTTTGAGCGTAATTTGTATCTAACAATTTAAGTTTCATGAGAGAGACATACGTAGGTATTATAACGTCCAAAACACACAACAAACATACGGATAAACATACAAACATAATATCACCCCTTCTTCCCGTTGGCGAAGGCAGAGACAATAGACCACCACTTGCTACGAATCTGGTAAATCTCTCGTGCTTTGTTCACATTCATCAATCAACAGACCCGGTCCGGCCATGGCCTCACCACCTATCACGTTTAGGGGTCGAATCTATTAAAAAGTGGATATTCCTAGAAATGGAATACCTCTGCCTACCCCGGATAGAAGGCGTGAGATTTTAAAATTTTTTAGGGTTCCCTACCTCGAAAAGAAAAAACGGAACCCATACCTATAGGATCATTTTCTCGTCCGTCCGTCCATCCGTCTGTCTGTCTGTCAAGACCCTTTTTCTCAGGAACGCGTGAAGGTATCAAGTTTGAATATATATCAGATACTCAAGTCTACTGTCCCTTGGAGCTGTGAAAAAATCTTATTTCTAAGCCAGCGCCATCAAAAGATACAGCCGTTTATGCCGCAAATTTTCGACACTCGCAAGGGAATCAAAACCTACTTCCCGTGAGCTCAGAATCTTGAAATTTCGTACGAAGCAACGTCTTATAGCACACAAACGAAAAGTTGCGAAAACCGTAAAAATTTAGTTACATCATATAATAAAAATATTTTTAATAATTTTAAACTTGAAGTTGCGAACGAAGAGTCAACTTTTACATATATACCACAGGTTTGTACAAAACCGTCGGTGCGCGAGTCCGACTCGCACTTGGTCGTTTTTTTATTCTTAATACAATGTATGTTCCTCAGTATCGGGTACACTTTATCTGGATTTCCTTCAACTCATCACCATTATGGTCAATGGACTCGTCCACTGTGTTATAATTAAGTAACAACTCTTTTACTTGGTGTCACTGATAAAAAAGTACAATGGTATTATACTAGTCTCAATAAGTGTAATTTATACAATAACTAGCAGCGCCCCGCTCTTTCACCCGCGTAGTTCCCGTTCCCGTGGGAATACGGTGATAAAATATAGCCTATGTGTTATTTTGATGAATAAGCTAAATAACTGTAAAGTTTCATCAAAATCCGTTCAGTAGTTTTTTGCGTGAAAGAGGAACAAAAATCCATCCATACAACCATCCATAGAAACTTTCACGTTTATAATTTTAGTTTATTTAATGAAATTCGGATGTGAGGAAAAGATACTGTAATTATAGGAAATTTTGCTTATAAAACATTCCTTTTGCCGAATTTTTTCGTATACAATTGTTCAATAGTGATAGTTTTTCTCATTATGTCATATAAAATATGAATCTCAGATTTTATTGTTTTCCTCCGGGAGAACGACGCATCTTCATAACAGATGGAAGCTAATCGTCGGTCCATTCATACGATCATTAATACGCATCGGTGTATGGCCGAGTGAACAATAACATTTAGGTACAGTCAACCACACAGTACGACCATCAATAACTATCTCTAGATATAAATGTTCAAACAACTTTTGTTGAACTTTGTACTTTCTGTGTCAACGTTGGACTTTCATTAGCAATATTGATATATCACCCGTGACGTCATACTATTGCGTTCTAGTAATGTTGTTTCTGTAATTTTTTTTCATTTGTTTAGGGGTTTGTCAGTAACAATTACGAAATTCATTTTACTGTTTTATTAGGATGAAAGAATCGCAGTCAAAGAGCTCACTAGCTGTCACGTTTAGGGATCCAAATATTATACTAGTGAAAAGTGGGTAGGTATATCCAAGAATGAATGTATACCCCTTATTACGGGGATAAAAGCGTGTATTCATTTATTTTATTTTGCATTATAAGACGGAACTTGGCTACATAGAGTACGAATTATTTATGGCAAGTGGCGTTTTAAAAGCAAAATAAAACTTTTCGAACTATTAAGTGTCCTAAATAAAAGCAAACGCTCCAAAACCTCCACAAAATCACGAACGCATCATTACATTCACATCAAAAAGTGTTTTGCAAAAAATCACAAATAAAGAAAAGAACATCGGTGACGTAGGTGGTCTCGATTTTATGGTGTAAAATAATAAGGGCACCTATGTGTTCTATTCTATATAATAATGGGGGTACTATTTCTGTGGGCAGCATAATGGTCGGTCGCGCAATGTTCGCTGGGTGGTCGGATTATAACGCAAAGCCGTGGATTAAGCCACATCGACACGTGTGCTTTTCTATGCTTTCAAGTGGCTTTAGGCGATTGTGTGCGTGATTCTACTGCTAGTGATAAGGTAATTCGAGAATTACATGATAGTTATAAATCGTTCTCGAAGTGAACTAAAGTAGAGTCTTTACAAGTTTGAAGACGAGATCCATGTTAGTGTTGAATATTTTCAATGAACTACTGCTGTTTATTTATGTTGAGGATTTTTGCTGTTGATGATAATATAGGTAGTGGTTGTGCTATTAACACTAACTGATAAGTACAGAATATACTTAAATATAATAGTTCTAGGAGATCGGCCAAAGCGAACAGAATCCAAAACTGATTATTTAGATATTAATAAGTCGTCCAGTCTTGTGTAAAACGTCTATGGTCTCAACTGACGCTTATGATTTTTTTGTATTAAAGTATTCCTAGTGGCCGCTCGTAAGTAATATACTTAAATAGCGAGTAGTATATTTAAATCTCTGGTTGAAAACAAGATAAATGCAAATAAATGTTGGTTAAAACGAACCCGCAATCTTTGACTCAGAATGTAGAGCCCACAGACCAACTACCAACAGAGATGAGCAAGTCGTAAAACGTTTAGATATATTTACTTTGAACCACGTGTACTGAACTTTATAACAAATATGGCACCGAAGTGTATTTTTAAACAAAAAAATTGCTAGGTAAACCGCCCACAACTAATTCGGCTACCGTATAGCCTTAACATGATTATTTTTATAATAAAAACCATGATTGTTTTGCGCTCGAACAGTTTATCGTAAAGTCCTTATTTCCGTAGTAAGAAGTATCAAAATTGAATAATAATACAACGAATAATACATTTATTAATATTCTATAGTGTGCTCAGTCCTTTTCAAAATGTCAAACGAACCGCGAAGTATTTCGTTCGGGCCAGCACCCGTGTTTGCTTGGCGGACATCGATTTTGGAAATTCCTTAACAGATCTTGGCCAAATAATGGTATTAAATTTTGGCCAGATCGACCCAGGACAATAGTGTTAAATTTCGTGGATCCATCGCGGAGTATGATGAATCTGTCGGCGGTGGCTTTGTGCTTTTTTTTGTGTAAAAAAAAAGTAGAACCGCCAGAGGAGACTTCGGAATTGTACCTATATCATAGTACAAAAATATGTAAAGTAAGTATGCAAGCTACATGTTTCAAGTATTCCTTGTATAAATAACGTCAAGACTAGAATTTGTAAATAGTGTCATATTATCATTTGGCCGAATTACGTTTGGTCGAAATTACACTTACAAAATAAATACTGCCTTAGAACTTGAGACAGCAACATGTAATCCTAAAAATCCTACTATCCTACTCGGCGGAAAATTACTATGAGGAACGCTTGTGAGGATGTATGGATGGATGTTTGTTACACTTTCACGGAAAAACGATTAAACGGAAATTGACGAAACTTACAGTAGTAACTTATGTAGCACAATAACATATCTACACTAACATTATTAAGAGGAGAGATATCATGTATATTTTTACTCCTGAACTCATATAAAAAATTCTTGCACAGTTGGAAAGCTTACTTTAAATAAATATTGCTCGTTGCGAGCATTTATTTCTGCTATCTTGATTATGTTACAACTCCATATGTTATGAATATGAGTCGTATTGTATGGAGTCTTGGACCTTTAACTCGGCATTGACGCGACTTTACCCTTGGTACAAAGTATGTAAGGGTCATCCAGGGTTGCCAACATAATCATAGCACTGGATCGTGGCCGGTGTCGCGTTATGACACATTATCGCGCCTGCGTTGACAGGGTCGCGCAATTTGCAATTAGCTATGGAAATAACACGTGCCGTGTTGTATGGACATAATATATTGAGAGATGTACTATATCGATATCGATTTATATCGATTAGATAGGGTTTATGAGTATGTACCTACATTTTTTTTGTGCTTCTAAAGTACGGTACTCAAAGTTTGTGGTTACACAATAGTAGTAAAAACTATTAAACGAAATGTTAAGCTTCTTGTAAAATGAAATCAGAAGAGTTTCATGTTTATGGAAAATTTATGTTATCAATTACCTACTACATCATTTAGTTTGAATTCTATTTACTAACGGTTCTGAGCGATTTTACCAGCGTAGTTCCCGTTCCCGTGGGAATACGGACACCTATATTATTCAGGATATTGTAGCTTTCCATCAGTGAAAGAATTTTTAAAATCGGTCCAGTAGTTTCTGTGTTTATTCGTTAGAACCATACAAAAATATAAATCTTTCCTCTTTATAATATTATAGTGTAGACTAGTGACTTGCCGTTGCTTTTCCTCGATTTATCAAAACAAAATATAGCTTACACAACTAAAGGGCAATGTAAGTTCCAAAAATAATTTCATTTCATTAATTCCTGGAAATACCTATCTATACTTTACTGGCATAATATTTTTTCAGCTACATTTACACAGCTTACACGGATAAGAAAAAAAGGAGCTGAAATATCAAAAGAATAATTCTCAGTGCTTATTAATGCTACAATGCCTCACTCTTACATACATTGTCGGTGTCATATTCATAATGCGTACGTTGCTATGTAACGAACTAATGAAGTAAAGAGACGTTGGTTTTTCCAGTCGTAATTGCTTTAATCATAAAGGAAACCGTGTATGCTTACGAAATTACGTAGATTTGCAACTGGTTTGAAATGTAAGTAGTCCTTATTTTAGAAATACATTTTTGAAACACTTAGATGAAACAGGAGCAGTGTGGTTAAAGATACCGCTTCCCATGCGTGAGACTCTGGTTCGAACCTTGGTGAGGGCATTCACGAATATGTTTTTCATAAAGTTATGCTCACATTTATCACTAGCTAGGACAGGAACTAAACATCGAGAGGAAACCCGCATCACCCAAAATTGATTCTAAGGCGTCTGTCGCAGCAGTACCCCGGACTGACAAAAACCTCACCAGCTGTTTAGGCGCCCAACAATATACTGGTAAGAGTGGGTATTTCTAGGAATCGAAAACCTCTACCTATCCCTCAGGGTAGAAAGCTTGAGGATATGTTTATATCAATTAAAATCGTTCCGAAATAGTTGTATAAATAAAGTGAACTATTATGTACTAGAGAGGCAAATACAAACTTCAAAGAAATTGTGCCCGTGATCTACTATCATTTAGGGTGACGTGACACATGACATACTTTTGACAGTTGAAATTGGAACAATCCGTTCCTTTGCATAAATGCAAAATAAAGAACATAATCTCAAAAATGTTGGTTTGCCAGTACCAAAAATATATTAAGTTCGAAGTAATCTTTCCATTTTTCTCGATAGAAGTGCATCTCTAAACTGTTCCCAAGAGCATATGGTACGGTTCACGAAATAAGTGATCATTATGTAATCTTCAGTCCGCGACCGGCGGGACCTAGCTATTCTTGGAACTGGGAAGAAGCTAGGAGTGCAATTTCCGAGGCTAGGATTTAGTAATAGTGCTAGCTAATAGGGATGTAGCGATTAAAAGGAAACAATCCATTGCGAATTAATTGACATAAATAGACATGCTCACGCCTTTTTTCGGACGGAATAAGTAGAGATAAGAGACTGCAACCTGACAAAAACGTAGCATACTTCTGGCGCTGCATCCAGAATCTTGAATCTACTCTTACTTTTACATGCTCGTGGGTTACTGGTACTCTTTATCTGGACTTTCTTCAGTACGTCCCCGATCTAATTTTAAAATAAATTTATAACACTGGAATGCTATTTGCACAAATAATTGAGTATATATTTTAGTCATTACACGAGCAAAAATGATAATAGCTAATACTAAATGTGGTGTTTATAATATGCGTACTTTTTACTTCAAGGAGCTATCTTGACTAGTTTAGGAAATATAGTCATTTATACAAGTGACTGATACATATTTTCGCGCGTTAGTGTTTAGTAACTTGTTCGGGTATTATCACATGAGCCATTGACCCCTTAATTCGAATTCCTTTCACCTGAAATAATTGCAACTATAGAGTGCCAAACGGCATTTTTATCTCCGAATTAATTACCGGTCCGTACCGGTACTGTATCGGTATCATTACCAGTGTATTGGTGCCGCTCTTTCATTTCAGGTGGCCTTTATCTTATCTAAAGAGGACGTGCGGGTGGTACATAGGTGCTTGGGTGTTGTTAACTGTCTTTTAGACTCAAGCTAGATTGAACTTTAAAATCATTACAAGAAGTTATGTTTCCAACTGTTCCACCTTTACTTTTACTTACAGTGTCTTCGTAAAGTTGAGCATTGTAAATGGTATTATAAGGAAAGAGATATAGAGTCGTCTTTGGTTTACATATAGTTTTTCCGGTAGTTCGGAGTAGTGTCAAACAACAATGGGCCACTTGTTCCCCGATAGGAATGTAAATGTAGACGGATGACTGGTCACCGACCAGGGTGCCTGCCGTGAAGATAACGTAAATTGGTGACAGGTTTTCACGCCTGCTTGTTGGATATCAGCCGTTGTGTATATCTATTGATGCTAATTGAATTTAATTTTTAGAAAACAAGTCAAATATATAGAGTCGCTATAATAAATAAATAATCTCTGGCCAACAAAGGCTAAATTGCAGTACCACAAAATATCCACCCCACTAAGTTTAATCTTTATTTAATAATACCTAAAATTAAATAAAATTTGGAGTTTAACCGAACTCTGCATAATTGGTCCAGAGACGACTAAGTTGTACTTTTGACATTTATGATGGACGGTAAATGATGTTTACGCCTCGAGTGAAACCACAATTGAATTTTAGATCATTTATTGTACGAACAGAAATGGTTTCTAAAACATATTTCGTTTCCCCCAGATAATACGTACAAAAACAGAAAAAGATACATCTTAACCCACACTCCGTTCTATCTCTCCGGTCCGTTCGTCCGTCTGTGTGTCTGTTAGGGGTCTGTATATATAATAATTTTTTGAAAATTGGAATATTTAAAATTCTCTTTTTTCATGATCGCCTTTACAAGGAGAGTTGTAAATACTAAAAAAATTGCATCGAATCGGGACACATTGCACAAACTCTATTCCAGCTTATTTATTTAGCATTAACAGCATGCGGTTTTACCCGTGTAGTTCCTATTCCCGTGAAAATATGGGAATAAAATACAGCCTATAATGCCTTTATCATGTAGTTTTTTTATTGGTGAAGGAATTTTTAAAATCGGTATCGTGGTTTAGGCCTGCTCTCGTAGGAAAATTATAGCCCATGTTATTCACAGAAAAGCAAGCTTTAAATTTTTGCAAAATAGATTTTAAAATTTCTCCATTCAGTTTCTTACCGTTCCCGTGGGAATTTCAAAAATCCCTTCGTAGCGGTTGCCTACGTCATACTTATATGACACGTGGAAGTAAATGTAAAATGTTTCAAGTTTCTAGGTGTTATCGTTTTGGAGTAGTACCTAATTCTGTGGTAGTACGTAAACTAAAATCTTCGTGCTAACTGTAAAATTACAGAAATAAGAAACGAAAACGTTACTTAGGCAGAATTTTTCTACAATTTCGTAATAAAACCGGCTTATTTCGTTTCCACTAAAAGAAAGTAGTGCCTAGTGTTTCTCATGGTTTGGTCGATTGGGTCCCAGTCGGTACCATTCGCCACTGACCGTCGTGTGCCCCTTGCGACCTTTCACCTTAGGGGACGGAATAATAATGCTGCCGAGGCAGGGAGTGGCATTCACTAAAAAGATTTTAACAAACGTTCCTACCACATACCTATAAAACCAAAGAGAAAACTTTTTTTTGACGTATGTGGTTCCTACCTACCTACAGTGTAAGTAATTATGAGAACATTTTTATCTATCTTCTTCTAATATACCTACATATAAAAAACTCGTGTCACGGTGTTTGTAGTTACACTCCTCCGAAACGGCTCAAACATTTTTAATATATTTTTTTGTATATTTGGTAGGTAGGAATAGGTCGTAAAGTATTTGTCACCACTAAAATTTAATGATTGTATAAATATTGGCTCTGCATAACTGGCAAAATGTGACACGTTCAATTAATCATCAATCCGTATCAGGATACTACCTCTCATATTATAGATAGATATACACGCAAAATAATTGTCACAAATTATAGACAACAAACTTTGCATCGGTCAGTCCTGATTATAGCGTGATTGCTGGCTTGATTTAACATAATCACTATGCTTTTAGAATTGGCACGAGACTGCAACAATGTAAAGTACTCAAATCGATTATAACCTCAATCTGTAATTTAATAACTATTAATCTGTCAATCGTTTTAACGCTAAAAAACTAGTCAGAATCCTCTCCACGGTTTTACGTGACAATAATTCGAGCTCAATATGATTAACAATCAGAGATTATGCTATTGATAAATGGACGCACGCCAGCCAATTGCAGTGCGACGAAAAGAAGTAACCATGAATAATAATTGTTTAGGTTTATGGCAGAAATCACGGTTCGTTGCTAATGGTTGCTGACCGTTGGGGTTCGTTTTATTGCATTTTTTCGATAAACGATTAATGAAACGGGCTTACGATTTTCGTAGGACAATGCATCTCATAAATTATGTTGGACAAATAAAATGTTTCCGCGTTTGGTATGCATAATGTAATGTTATGAATTTGATCGATTTTTGGCTTAGATTATGACAGTTCGGTAGCGACTAGCCTAACACCATCTCCCTATCCGCGGCGAGCTCGCGTGCGAGATTATGGCCCATCTTCATGTGACGAAAGCCTATAAGCTCATCACTGGTTTATGCGTTTTTTTTAACAATTGTCTTTAGGAACCAATAATGCTAGTAAACAAGGCACCTTCCTGTTGCAATCGTAATCCCGTCATACCACAATATCGCGACATAATAGGATTATTTTTGTCCTTCATCGTGCAACGCTAAAACATGGCTGATAAGTAAGAAATATTTCCATACAATGATCGCATACAATTTTTTTCATGGTTGTAAAGTAAAACCACCCTTTGAATTCTTGTTTGTGTACCAGACACACTTTTTTTCTATGAAGTTCCAGACTTAATAATCGTGTGTGAATAGTGTCACATAGATCTATACAGACACAATTGGCGAGAAGCCTCGACTCGAAACGAGAATGCTTACTATCAAAATAACAAATTCTACTAAGATTATAATTACAATACATCACGTTGCGCAATCACAGTCGCAAACACGACATAAATTATTATCATCCTAACACCACGCAAATGGGACATACAAGACGAGAATTAAATCATAAAACGAACGGCTTTCCTAGCCTCTATAAATAATAACGTTATCTAAAAAACAAACAGAGAAGGCTCTAAATTAAATAACACAATCTGTTATCTAAGCAGACGCAATCAAAACGGACACAGGTCCTGAGGTTTATTAGACGTAATGAGTCTTCATTGTGTGGTGTAAGTCAAGAATTACTGATTTAAAATCTGTTCCAGGATAAAATACCTACGTTTTATTATTGAGCTGTAGCGTGTGATCATCGTCAGTTCACATAAGTCGCATTAAAATCAAAATTTTAATGGTTTTTCACCGTGTATACTTCACTCTTTCGTCTTCTTAATCCTTATTTATTTGTTTCTTAACTAGCTAAATGGGAGCCGTTTGTATTTAGAAGCAAAAATATCTTTGCTTTCCATCTTAAAACAGCTTTACGTTTTTACCCGACTTCTTCAGGAGGGTAATATTTTTCAGTCTCTATTCCATTGCCATAGTCTAGGATAAACGGGGTGTTTAATGAAGTACCTATAAATAGATTAGTCTTAGTTGTCGAATAGACACTAGGTAAATGACGTCACACAAACAACCAATATCTTTGACGTTTGGTCTGACGTGGTTTTGAAATGTCACGTGTCTATATTAGACTCGTCTTTATCTCTAGAGTTTCAGATGTTTCCTTTTAGAAAATAATTTCAGTGTTTTTAAGTTGTTTTTTTAAATTAATGTACTTTGATATTTATTAGTTATTCTTTGCTCCACGTTCTTGTAAGTATGAATGTGCAATAGAATTACTAACTCTAATGTAAACAAGCATAGTATTTGTTTACCCGTGAGCAGCTGATAAGGGAGACGCGATGACAATCGTCGGTTGTTTCTCTCGCCAGGTAAATGATAAAGGTTAAATTAATGTGGTCAAAGGAAGTGCCGTTGTTTACTCTGTTTGTTCAAAATTTGTTCTTTCGTATCTTTCGGTGACATTTGTTTAACCAATTGTTTCTTCATTTACTGATACTCTTAGCTATCTCTTAACAATCTTGCAATTTTAATCCCATTTGAAGACATCAAGTCGAAACAGCTACGATCTGCCAACAGCTAACATTGTGCAAACCATTTTCACGCTAGCTTTTTTAAAGTAGACGACCACGTTATCAGCACGCGGAAGTGTTGGACATAGTGCACCGTAAGCTGTCATGTGCCACGGAGCACCGGGGCAATGGTCTTGGGATAATTTGAGGAGCACCAAAGCGTTAAGATCGTTAACTTCGCACTCGTGACGTCTGTCATTTGGACGGCTAATGCATATTGTCAACCGGCTAAACGTGCATGCTCTATACTAATCTCAGCTGTAAGTCTTCGCGCTATTCTTGGGTCATTAATTTTACGGTGCGGTTCAAATAGTTCAGGGATTCACACATGACCTTTCAATTTACTGGTAATATTTTCTATGACAATGGTAATATTACGCTGTTTACTGTTGTGATACCTATTTGTAACGGACAATGGTCCCTTACATCTCTATTTATCAAATTCCATTAATAAAACAATCATATCTATGGAAAAGCAACTTTCTCAATCTTTACGCTGACATGCTGACAGTCACCTACATTGTTTGCTTCAATAATTTCGATTGCACGATGAGTTGTGGTCATGACGAGAGGCAACGGGCCAGAGACAATAGCTGAGCAGAACCAGAGGCACGTGTGTGACGGACGACAAATGACTTCCTACATGTGACCGTGGGGCACGCGCCCGATCACCAGTCGCCGTGACGGTGAGCTTCTGAGCTGGTTTGGTCAATAGGCGTGGTTGTAAGATGCCGCTTTGAGACAAATAACTTGATTGTTAGTGTTCACCCAATTAAATAATAATCAATTGTGGGACACAATTCTGAACTTGGCAGAGCCTAGCTTGCCCCCGAGCTGAGATGGAACCCGTGACCTCTGGGTCAGAAGGCAAGGTATAACTACCAACTGAGCCAACAGGCCCATAAAGATATTATTTTTCGGTTGTGTGGGAGTATGTATATGCAAGCATGTGAGCATATTATTTCGTAGGCGCTGCCTGTAGTTTACGAATTTTGACAAGTGCGAGGTGTTTTATGTGGTAGATTCGTCTATATCCCTAGAATGTCATAAAATATTTTTACTCAACTGCACCAGGTGGAAGGTTTAATATTTAATGCACTTGTCGTTACTGCAATTTTATTTTCATGCTCTTTTCTATTTTGCTGCCGAAATAATGTACATTCGCATTTATTGTAGGTTTATCTTGATGATGAATAGCTATACGAGCCATGCGTTCGGGATTCTCATCAAATCTTGGAAATTTAAAACGGTCATAAGACTTTTGCTGCACCTATTTAAAATATGTAGCAGATACACGCCATTTAAACTTGACCAAGGCACGGAACAAGAGAGTAGTAAATTGGAAGCTCATAAAATCGCAGAACAGTACGGTACAGAAGATTAGTTTGCGTAGTGACTGTTATTAATAAGTGGCCTATACTGGTCCACTGCAGCATTCAGATGTCATCTGCTACATTCGGTTGTTTTATTGTCTCTTTGGTTTGTTAAGTTCGGTTTGGTTCAGTGCTTATGAAAGTACCTTTTGTTTTGGCGAATATCCGTAATCAGAAACTGGCGATAGAAATCTGTAATTGGGATTTGACATTTTTAATAGAATCACGAGCCCCTTCGTTGTGTTTGCGCATAATGGAAGTTATAATAATAATATATAATCTCACATCTTTCACCCCCGAGGGGGTAGGCAGAGGTATTCCATTACTGGATATACCCACATTTCACGAGACACATTGGACCCCTAAACGTGATAGGTGGTGAGCCCATCGCCGGACCGGGTCTATTTACACATGTCTCAGAATTAATTCTGAGACCTGCGAGTTTCCTCACGATGTTTTCCTTCACCGTCGAGCTAGTGATAAATATGCGTAAGTTTTTGAAAAACTCATGGATAATGGAAGTTGTTAAATCATATCAGAGACCCATGGATGACTTAGATGACTTAGATAAACTTAGTTAGGTTTGGTAATTTCGGTTACTAGCCTAACCATCTCTCAACCGGCGATGAGCTCGCGTGAAAGAATGACCCATTCTTCAAGAGTAAGGAAAAACCTTAAGCAGTAGGCTGTTACAGGTGGATGATGATGTGCGAATGGAAGATTATGGCTTGTTTGTATGATGTTCGTGCAATTGTTCTGTCAATTCTGCGTGAAATTTGTCTTTTATTTTTAAGAATACCGTACCCTGCACAGTTGTGCTCAACATTTTCTCCGTCAGGTGGGATCTTTAAAAAATATTGTTTGTAGGCGGCACGTGGTATAGTTTTTATACAAATATTTTTTTGAGTTAACGGATCAAATTAACAGGATGTAAGGGCATTACTAAATCGGTCAATGGGTTAAAAGGTTTGCTCACAAAGGGTGTTCCATATGTTATTCCGAATGAAAAAACATTTAGACGAAAAATAATAATAATTTATAAATTTAGAATAAATAGCGGACCATATTAGTGCAGTTTGTAAAGTAGCAAGATAATTTGTTACTCATAATTAGATTTTTTTATTGTAATTGAAAATGATACCTAATAAAATTTAAGAAATTGACTAACCGCTGCATATTTTACCTAGGTTTTTTTAAAATGTTGGTATACCTTTGACCTCGGGAATATAAAGCACGAACATATCGGCCTGTTGGCTCAGTTGGTAGTGACCCTGCCTTCTGAGTCAAAGATCGCGGGTTCGATCCCCGCTCGGGGCCACCATATGTGATCATGAACATGTCTGTTGGCTTCGTGTCTGGTCGTTTAATATTTATTTAAGTATGTTTATCAGTTGTTTAGTACCCATAGTACAGGCCCTGCCTAGTTTGGGACTAAATAACCGTGTGTGAATTGTGTTCCTTATTTTTTTTTATTCTAGTGCAAATAAGATCAACAACAACTGCTGTTATAAACAATAAATCTTTTAACCAAAAGTGGTGTAAATTAGCATATAACGACCATGCTTTTATCGCGGTATCGCAGTCGTTGCAAAAAAGTTTGCGGGCTTAAAAGGGAACCGCATTTTTTGCATAACATGCATTGTTTACTCCGTTTGAGAAATGCATCTTGAAACTTTTTATCGTGTTTTTTTTTATTTTATTGAGTTCTAACTTACCGTGTAATTTACAGAGTAGTTTTGTAGAAAAAATAACTGTTTGGAACAAACTCTTAACCGATTCAAGGATGATAACAAAAAAGCTATTTAAATATAAAAGGTAGCAGGAGTATTTTTAATAGCGACAAAGGATCTTGTAAAAATAACTGTGGCATCTATCCCACTATTTATTAATTTAGTTCTTGTATTTTTGCACTTAGCAGATTCAATGTGGGGGGTTTAGAAGTCCACTCATTGAAAGTTATTGCAAGTCCACCGCTTCGGTATGTATAGTCGAGGAAAAGAAGCGGGGAAAAAAATCCTCAACACATTATTTGTTTAATCAATACTTATTACTAAATTGGGCTATATAATTTGGTGACTTTTCGATCTTGAATTGCGCTGTGCTAAAGGAAATATACTCCATGTAACATTGACACTCATATTATCATAGTCTCTAGTTTGTTATACGAAATTTTCGAAGTACTTGTTTAACGATAGTTTTAACATGTTTTCAGATTTTAATATTTCTTTGGCTATTTTATTGTAAAAGCTTAAGCAAAGCTCCAAAAAGTAATTATGAATTTTACCGGATTGAGGTTGCCCAATTTTTAAAGTCGATCCCCAAATAAGTATCTAGATACTTTTTTTTTTTAAATCTCAAAGACAATTCTGTAAAAGGCAAAATAAAACGTAAAAAAATCCCCCAAGCAAAACCCTCTGGGTTGCCATAGCGAAGTACATAAATCACGTATAAAGTTCCAAGGCGCTGGGCGGGCGGCGGCAATGGCCAAAGGCCACGCTTCCCCGTGCCGTCGCCGCCCCGCCTCACGTGGACACCCCCCTTTTGGTGGTGGAGAAAAATGGGACCAATGCTTACGGGAACTATGGTTCCTCTTGGTGTGTTATGTAGGTATTTATGGGTAGAGAGAGACGAGTGTCTTGTCTAGAGTTTATTTTGAGTTTTTTCGTAGTTGTTATTGAGTTATAATTTTGGTAAAGTGTGATGGATCGGTCCAATCGCGGCTGTCAGTTTATAGAAATGTTTGTAGTCCGTGCCGTCATTCAATGCAATAGCAATACAATAACTCTTTATTGTACACCAAAAACTATACAATTAAATAGTATAAGATGGGCGGTCTTATGCGTTATTATCGATATTAGCAGTTCATTCATTCATTCTATTATTTTCTTGATAATTTTTTAGTTTTTTTTATATTATACAACTCAATATTTGTAGTTCCAGAAGCATGCATGGCATGCACCATCCAATAATAAAAGTTAAAAGTGCCAAGCAATTAGGTGATTTTTCCCGTTTAAAAACTTTGTTGGTCGGCCTTGGTCTAAGCGAGTTACACAGAAGATAGCTAACTCATCACAGCCGTATCGATCTTGCCACAGTAGCTGGCAGGCGTCCGTCCACGGGGCGGCGATGTCCGTGCCAGGACGTGTGACCCGTGGCCTGTGCCCACCATAAAGCACGCGCGATCAATTGCTGTGAGGGATTTCACTATCAAAAGACTTTAGTAGTCCACTGCTACACTATGGATGTGTGTTCGTGTTACAAACAAGGGTAGGGTTGAAAATCTCCCATGGTATATTTGATTATAGGGGTAAGTAAGTAAGTAACGACTCTTTATTGTACACCAATAAAAATATGCAACAAGTGACACAGTAATACAAAAAAGTACAATGGGCGGTCTTATCGCTTTAAGCGATTTCTTCCAGACAACCTTAGGATGGATGTAACTGAGATAAACAGATGAAGGTAGGTGGTGCACTAAAGTTAACGTAGTGCAGTAAAGTTAATGGATTAAGGTACTGTGGTAGTGGTTATCTGAGATAATTTATTTAAGTATTGGATATGACTTATCTTTGTGTCAATATAATGAGCACTGCATATTTAGTGTCAACATACGGTATAGGAGCTCGTGATTCAAACAGACCATATTTTTTTAAAATTAGAAAGGAACTTGCATTCCCAATTTGCGATGATTTATGAACGTTTTTTAAAAAAAAAACAAAGAACTAGCTCGACCTGTGGTTAAAGCTTCAAACTAATGATGAAATAATAAATATCATTTAGATAATTTATATAGGACTGAGATTCTGTAGTCTTTTCAATTCCTTAATTAAAGCCTAATAATTTCCTCAATATAAACAAAAGAGTGCACATAAGTCACGAGTGCGGGTAATAATGGCGATCGCGGCGTGTCGCACGGAACGTTCCAATAAATACGGCGGCAAATGGCTCAGTCAGGCACGAAGGCCACGGGGATATTCGTCATGCAACCTGAATGTATATCTGCCTTTATTGGATATATCTACTCGTATATCTTACCAACTTATATGTCTTATGTGAAATATAATCTCATGCCTTGTATTCCTAAGGGGGTAGGCAGAGGTATACCATTTCAGGAAATACCCACATTTTACCAATATAATCTTATGAAAAAATTGGTTTTATGATACGTTAGGTAGAGAAGTCTTTAAATGTAAACGGAATTCAATATTATTTGGTGGGTTATGGTTTAATTAAGCTCAAAAAACATGTTTTTACGATATCACATTTCAAATCTTTAAGGCTCTCGGATTTTCTCTACTATAAGCATGTATTATAAAATACATATAAACCTTCTTTTCTTGAATCACTCTATCTAAAGGCACTGCAAAGATTAAAAAAAAATCCTTCTGGTGCAGTTCAGTAAAAATGTAGTAAAGAAGAAAACGGCTCTAACGATACCTCGTACTTTAAAATTCGTTACGGCTATACAGCAGCCCACAAAGAAATATGCTCACATGATATACCTACCCAATAAATATATTACACACCTAGGGAAGTAAAATAAGAAATGCCTCAGATTACATTTTATTATCGACCGAGGCAAAACCAAGATCCTTACTTTAGCCCCGCGGGCCGAAAATTGAAAAAAAATTATGCCCTTCTGGTGCACTCGGGTTAAGAAAATTAACAAACAATGATCAAACTTTTTTAAACGCTTCTGTTCTCTTAGACTACAGCAAAATAACAGACATAGTATGACTGATTTTTAATACCTACTGTATAGGTACAGTTCATTAAATAAAATGTGTAAAATTCTTCATAATATATTTATTTGGGCAGTTTACTATAAACGGCTCACAACGATGCTACCCGATTACTCATACAAATAGTTTTACTGAAATATTTAAGCGAAACGGCGCTCCCCTCACCGCAAAATCAACTGGAGAAATTATATGAAGTGCATTCAAAATTATTCCGCCCCCGCGATTCATTGAAAGCGGCATAACTTAATGCGTAATGTATTTAATACAATACACAAAGATCAGCGGCCCGATATTTCATACAATCACTCACTCGTTTGGTCGCCAACAGGGATTTTAGGGATCTTTCTAAAATGAACCCAGATTTTCTGGCTTAGGACATAATTCTGTAGTAATTTGTAAAAAAAATCTTCTTTCTATCGATGTGTAATAGGTAGGTACCTACCTTATGCCTAAATTAGAACTTGTGCTTTCCTTACGGCTTACCCCAGTTTTTTATAGTATAGGGCGCAAACGAGCAGATGAGTCACCCTCTACTATTTATAAGCCTCTTCTATAATAGTTTAAATAGTTCTGAGAGAGATTATCGAACTGTCTGTCACCCATAACATAAAAAAAATAAATAAATTAATAAAGAAATGTGGTCAATTGATTATACTGCTAATTCACATTAGTGGAACCCGTCGAATTAAATCGCAGCGTATACTCATTGCAAATTTTTATTGAGAGTACTTCGATTGGCACTACAGTCGGCGAGCTTTTGAAGACGAAATTCCGATTACGAAGACAGATTACGTGAGCCCTCATAACGAGGGATCCTTAACAAACATAGACTTTTATTATTGGCCGGGATTCCATTCACAACAAAATCAATATTGCATGAATTAACGCAGGTGTACGCGGGTTTACTTGTGTAATCGAAAATTGGTATGAATTATTGAAAAAATAACCGCTATATGTTATTAAATTCGTAATGAGGTAAGGTCAGACAAAAAAGTATAACACAAAACCGTTGAGTAACAATCCGTTAGTTGGTTCAATCAAAAATTTCATCGGGTCTATAGAAATTTACTAATACGGTAATTCAACATGGGGTCTGGTTCCTTCGGGTGAATTAGAAAAAACGAGGGCCAGCACAAAGGCAAGAAAGGGTCAGGCGTCTGCTTTTTGTACTAAAAAACCTTACCAGATGGCCGTGGCGTTTAGCAACAAAAAACGGTGCGTGCCCAAATTTTGTGCAAGTACAGACAGTACAACAGTCAATGTGTATATAATGTGTGTGTGTATAAATTCTACCTGTGTGGGGCATAGCAACAGAACAAAATACCCTTTGATCATGACGTAACAGGTGCATATGTTTTGTTTTATATTTTTTTCTGAGATACCTATTTTGTAACACTGGACTACCACATTAAATATTTTGTCCGTACTCGTAGATACAACAAGTCTCTATTATTTATTATCAAATTTTAAACTATAAATTAAAAACCTAATTAAACTTATAATTATTCTGCTGACTCTACGACTTCCTCAGAAACGCCATGACGATTTGTCCCTACATATAAATTTCACTATAATTAATGGACTTAAAGATGATATTTTGATGTAACAGGATTTATACGAAATCAGACAACAGGTGGTCAACTATAAGCGTTTTGCCGCATCATGGACTTCTGACATATTTATGGGCACATGACCATCTGAGATGTTGTAGAATTTTGAACTACTTTAATTCAGAAGAACAAATTTCTTAAAGGCCATCGGTTAGACACACATAACGGACTTGAAAACGGAAATAAGTATTATTTCAAGCATGTTGTGATTATAATAAAAACCAAAATCTTTTAAGTACCTATCATAAACAAGTGCATTTTTTACAGAATATTTTTTATAACTTCAATTATAATAATATGTTTGTCAACATTTTGTTTTGCTACGGTCAAAATGGATCATCATCTTAACTACTAGTAGTAGTAAAGTTATTTGTAATTGTTAGTTTTTGCAACATGAAACAATCAATTAAATTTTGTCAGCAATATTCATATCGCATCTGTGACAAATAGACAGTTTTTAATTTTGCTTGCGTGGTCGTCTTTTGTTTAATCATTTCGTAAACTAATTTCACAACCGTTTCAAACTCAACACGGCACTTAAGACACGAATTTAGAATTAAATATCGTATAAATCATAGCAAAATAGCCTTGTGAATAGCCTTCGTGTTGTACTCTAAACCTTTTGTGTGGGGTTTTGACTGAACGCCTCTAATCAGATGGGACATTAAAAAGAATTATTACTGTATATAGTTGTCAGCGGTTGAATGGCGAATCCGGAGATGCTTATGAGAGCCTTAAGCTTTGATCTGTCAGCAAAAACAGGGTAAGTGTAGTTCTCTACAATGTTTAGTAGCGCATTTTTTTGAACGTCGCCTTATTAGTGCGCTATTTTGGTGTTTTGTAGTTTATGGACACGATTTTATAAAAATAGTGTCTTATGTTTTGATGTACCGTTATGCGTAATTATAAATTATTGGCAGGCGTTGAACGTCGTTGCACGCACCGAAGCTAGGTTTTCCCGTTTCTGTAGAAATTTTAAAATCCTTTCTTGGCAATATCTTGCTCCGTATAAAAAACCTACCGGCAAACTTTTTTCTTTCCACATCACATCCATCCATACAAACTTTCGCTTTTATAATATTAGTGCCTAGGACTATTGAAGGATAGGATGACAACAAAAATAGAAAACGAAGTTGACCACTGGATAAAATAATAAATGGTCACTCTGAATTTTAATAAATTTTGACTTATACTGGTTTACATTATGGTATAATAAGTGACAGTGAGAATGGGTCATCTATACAATTGGTTGCCCAATTATACATACAATGTTTGTATTTCTATAAGTTGCTTCTTTTCTGTCAACTTCTATATAAATAAGTGAGAAAACTTTTGGCTTACGTTATGAAAAATTGGTGGTTAATTTTTAAACAGTAACAATAACCATGGTATAATTGCTGCCTATAATTTGTCTGTAATATATGTATTCATTTGAATATCTGATTCTATACTGAACTAGGTTGAGCTGCGGCTTCCCCCGCGTGAAACCCGTATTGTCAATGAGTATAAAAGTTTTTTTATAACTTCTTTACAAACTTTCTTTCCCCATAACTTTATTTTTCAAAACCAACGTATCAAGAATTTACGTATTTGTCATAGACTTTTGGTTACTCAAAGGTCATAGAGAGTAATTTTTTTCAATCATATTGCAATCGCAACTACTGACCAAATTTTAGAAATCAGGTTTCAGCGGTTTGGTGATACGATTATATGCACATAGGCGATGATAATATTTATTCACCCTAAAAAAGGATTTCCTTCTTAAATTAGTAGATAGGTATACCTAGAAAAGTAACTTACAATAATAGTACTTATCAGCTGAATAATTTTTTATATTTTATATATACACACAGCTGAAGCTTTTTAAGTGAGTTTATTTAAACATTTTTAAACCTCCATAACAGAAACCCATTTCACAAAATTTTCGTCACATGCAGATTGAAAAGATACTCGTACAACGCGAAGTGATAAATTCGTGAGTGTTAAGCTAACTGTTGCCAAACAGATGACAGACTTGATGGTCACGTTTTGCTACCGAAAACAATATAATTTTTGTCGGTGTACATTTTCCTCACTTTCATCTCGGCAGATAAGGTTACGAGTGCAACGCATGCGCGATAACCGCTTGATGGACGATCGTGTTAAACTTTGTTCTCACGGGTTGCCTAGCAACGCGTAGAGGCGGCAATTACACATTTACTTAAATATTTATACATGTTGCTATTGTTCAGTTATTATTATAAAAAGAGCTCTGATAGATAAAATTTCTAAAAATATAATAAAATAAATTTGAATATTTCAGGGTTATCAGATCTTTGACTAAGGGCTGATAGTTCAATAGTCAGTTAAAAGTTATCCGAAGAATAAACATGATCTGTCATTTTTCCTTTCTATTGTGTCAGACAGTGACACGATTAATATATTCTCCAGATAAAATTTATCTGACTATTGTACAATCAGCCCTAAGTATAATAATAACAGGACTAGTCAGTATAGTAACAGAAATATAACGTTTGGTTTTATATTGTGGGTCATTGCTTTCCGTTATTATAGTTATTTTTTTCTAAAAATTATAAAAATCAGCTCTGAGTAGCATTACCTACCTAAAATTAAGTTTTAAAATTTCAATACTTTTAGGAATTTCCTTATTACATCCAAAATTATTAAATTATATTTATTAGAATTACAAAACAGATGATTACTAAGTTTTATTTTTAATTTTGTTTAAAAAATATATATTTTGTTGGCCAGTTCTAAGCACACTTAAGTCTTGTGTCCGCGGAGGCGGATACTCGCTGATAATGCGTCACGGCTGATGGAGATTGATCGCCGTAGTGTAAACACACCTTTATGTACGTGGGGACGAATGCCGGACTCGGTTACGTGACAGACATACCACCTGAAACATACCTATCAAAGCCATGAAAATAAATATTCTTCTTAACTATTGCAATAACTACACACGTACAAGTACACATGGCATTTGTTCATTCCGGAACGTGGATGAAGTCGCGGGAAAATTTAAAATGTTAGTTGCATACATATATTGACCGTTTTGCTGTATCGGTGTATCTAAAACCGTAGGTATTATACGGTAGTTGGCTATACCAAAATTACACAGATTAACTCAAAAAACATTTCTAAAATGTATTTCGTGTTATTGTTTTACGTAGCAAATTCTGCAATGATGTAACAATATGATATCATATGACTTTTCATTAATCGTTAGAGTAGGTACCAATTTAACTCTAGGCTGTCAACTACCCTATTCAAAACCACTGCTTACCTATGGTCTTTTCAATCGTGGACTACAATTCAGCAGATAAGTTTATCTTACGTGTAACTTTCTCCAATACATCTGTCATACGGAGAAGTCAGAATTCGGTTAGATGTGTCAGCTATAAATTCGGGTTGGTTTACAGACGGGACGGGGACGTTACGTGACCGGCGGCGCTGGAGTCGGACGTGATCGTTATGTATGATTGTACTGAACACTCGTAAAATTAAATAGTTACAGGAGAGTTGGAAGTGGGAGTTTCTAAGGGAAGTGGCAAGACATAGCGGTAACAAAACTTGTATGAATTAGTGAAAATTACACCTATAAAAAGATGGCCACATATAAAAAGACTGTGACTTCGTCCATGTTGTGGATTAAAAAATAGTTTAAGAAAAGTATTTATTTTTGGGATTTGTGTGTGGTGTGGATATTCAGGTGTAGTAAAATACGGTGTACGTGCTGTGTGTACTATAATAGGCAAACAGTTTTGGGGTTATATAAAAATGTTTTTAACTTAAACAAAGTTTCTCCAAAGAGAGCAGTGATAGCACTTACGGTTAAAGAGCCGGGCGAAAATTAGTGAGGCTCGGGTTCAAATCCTGGCATGTATGTGTTTTTCAAAAACTTACGCACATATTTATCACTAGCTCGACGGTGAAGGAAAACATCGTGAGGAAACCCGCAGGTCTCAGAATTAATTCTGAGACATGTTTAAATAAACCCGGTCCGGTGATGGGCTCACCACCTATCACGTTTAGGGGTCCAATGTATCTCGTGAAATGTGGGTATATCCAGTAATGGAATACCTCTGCCTACCCCCTCGGGGATGAAAGGCGTGAGATTATTTTTTATTTTTTATTTTTAAAGTTTCTCTTGGTATTTGCGGTCAACATCGCACATTGATTACGTCGCGTCGCGGCAAACGAAACTAATAGCATGCTAATGTGAAAATTCTACGACTTAATTAATAGCTGAAAGCGACCAAACATCCGTTGCTTGTAGAACTTAGGACGGTCGGCCACAAAAACTTACCAAAATCTTTCCCACATGTGGTTTGCCTGACAAACATAGCTTTGCGTTCCGATAGTTGCACAGTGGTCCTTATATCGGATAGATTGGGCCAAAAACTCGTAAAAATATTTTGACAGCTGCAAACATAGTTATGTTTTTGGGATAAGTTTTTTTCTTCACCGGATAAATAGGTCGCAGGTTATTTGCCATAGCAAGGTGCAAGCGCTTCTAACGGAACTTTTGGTGCTAAAATAAACGGAACGAAGGTTGTCAAGCTGGTGTTATAGGGGAGATAAAGTAAGCTTTTGTTTTCCAAGTTCAACCTGCGTTTTTTTTGCTCTGGGCGAACAATAACAAAAGTGTTTCACAAATTATAACCTGATCGAAGTTTAATTATATGAATAAACTATTTAATGTCTCATTCATAGTTGTGAGACATAATTCACACATGTTTATTAATACTAAGTTAGGTAGAGTCTTACAGGTACTAAACCACTAATAAGCGTCGTTAAGTAGTTGAATACCTATGAACCACACACGAAATTATAGCTTTCACACATTGGCTCCAGACAGGAGTTGAACCCGCGATCTCTGACTCAAAATGACTGAGACAACTGTCAAGTTATTGGTTAGTTCAAAATAATCATTTGCTTAATTTGGAGTTTACTAAATACTTACAGTACAAATAAAATGAACTAGGAATTATATACAACCTTTCAAAATCCTTTTACAATGGATGTGGTATGCTATTTTAGTTTAAGTAGAAATTATTTAAAATTTTACGTTCATTAAAATTTTGACCCACTGAAAAGATATCCCAACTGTAGACCAAACAGTGGTTAAAAATACCCGCGAAGATGGACAAAAAACATCATCAACTGCGTCTCATGTGGGCCAACTTTACGCAATATGGTTTTTGACCCTTATAACCGGCGGATATTTGTTTTATCTTCAGCTTATCCTGTGGGACCGTATACAGGTTGCGGCAAAATCCTTTTAATAAAAATTCTATACGAGATTTAATGAATATTATTTAATCAAACCTATCAGATTGTTAAGTGTCATAAAACAATTCCAATCGATCCAAAAGCTAATCTAAGATAGCCATCTAACAACTGTTCTTGCGAACAGCGATTCTGTGTCATTTCTTGTCAGTTAGAGCGTAATTGTAAGTATCGCATAGTAATTTTATTGTTACAAAGCTGGAACACTCCTACGCATCGCGTTTTTTGCTCGCCGGGTCAGAGCGCGCTGCGTAACGGTGAGAGCGACGCAACAACTTCCAGATGCGTCGCCTCAGCTAGCGGTATTTCACCACGATTTTTTGTCAACTCTCTTGGCATTTGAAGCCTAGGGGGTTGTTAATTGAAACTTTGGGACATTCGAAAACAGATGCTTGGTATCCTCTGGCAAATCTTTCAACAATAATTGTAATTAAGAAAACTATGACCCGGTCCGGCGATGGGCTCACCACCTATCACGTTTAGGGGTCCCATGTATCTCGTGAAATGTGGGTATATCCAGTAATGGAATACCTCTGCCTACCCCTTCGGGGATGAAAGGCGTGAGATTATTTATTTTATTTTATTTATTTAGCTGCTTTCGATCGGCCGCTCTGAGGGTTAATCGAGAGGCCTATGTATGTATATACGAATAAGTTTATGTATGTTCAGAACTTACGGACATCACTAGCTCGACGGTGAAAGAAAACATCGTGAGAAAACCCTTTTATCCAGGAATGGAATACCTGTGCCTACTCCTCGGGGATAAAAGGCTTAAGATAATTATTATTATTTTTATGTATGTTATAGTCTATCATATTGTATTAAATCTGTCGCTTGACCGCTTTTGCGCTGTCAGGTTCAAGCTTTTTTCAACAACCCAGAATATGTTACGCAATTTAGCATCTCGATTATTATTATTTTTCAACATTCCCGGGGCCGTCCTGTTCACACACGCTTGGCACGCCGATGTCCACATCATGTGCGGCCATTCGACTCCTCGTCAGACGTCACATGTGGTCCTCTGGCGAACACGTGTGGCTGCCCTCCGCCCTCTCTGGGGCACGTTAATGTTAAAACTGTAAAAAGGAAAACAAATCCCACTCATACGAGAATAAAATTATAACATCGTAAGTTTTGATCTTCATGAGTTGCTCGATCTTGCAGCTAAGGTTGATCGGTTTGGTTAGAAGTTCAGAGGATGCATCGTAACTTTCGAATAGGTAATACGAAACAGTGTTTGTTTGTGTTTTCCTTGCGTAGCACGTAGATAATTGGAGGCCCATAGAGTAATTAGGAAAGTATATATCCAAACAAAAAAAAAACTGCTTGCTTGGTTTATTATATTTACTACAACTTCGATAACCAAGCAGGGTCAAAACTATATTTAGATCCTCGATTAGCACATACGATACTTCTTATCCCGAAACTCGATGTAAGCTGCTAAAAAATAGTATGTGCTACGTAAACTTTATCTTAATATTTTGTGGCAAGTATTAATGACATTAGTATTAGGAAATCGTAAGTGATATCATCTCTACATAAACACAAAAGCTGTGACAGGCTTTTGGAATACAAACGGTCAATACGTGGGAATCATAATGCTGCAACCAAAATTGACCCACGTCCCGGTTTTTGACGAAATATTAGATGTGTACAAAAAATGGAGCAAAAAATTGCTGGTTGATCACAATCTAGTGGTAGCAAGGGTTTGAAGATGTTTTTTTTTAAAGTCCGCTATGATTTTATGTAAAATTATATACCTAGACGTAACAGTAGTAAGTACAGGAGATGCCAAATTTAAATGAGTGACCAAGAGGCTTAACCATTTCGCAATGCGATAGCAACTTTCGTATTTGACATAGGTAGCTTTATTTGCACATTTAGTAACACTATTGTAGGTACTCTATTTTATTTTTGTATCAGAGTATAAGAAAATAATATAAAGGAATATGCTCACGTCTTACCTAATTTATTTCTTTTAGGTCTTTTCCAAAGTCGCATTTATTTATTTATTTATTAGGGTAATCTACAGGACATACACTGATACATTTCTAATAACTTATTCTACAATTATAATAAATGTTAAATGCTGTCCTACTTACAGATTTAATTATAGAAATAGTTACTATAAAATGAATTTAGCACACAAAGAAAACTGATTAAAAATGAATAAATTAATTAATTAATTTATTAATTTACTAAAATAATTGTGTTTACTTTACTAAAAATCGGAGAGAGTATTTTTTTTTTGTGTGCACTGACTACCTTTATCTCAAAGTTAAAATCAAAACTTATGGCCATTTCGGCGTAGCACACACTCGAAACTGAAATAACTTTTTTGGGTTCGCTTCTTGAAAGGCCAAAAAACGCGTACCGTTATGGACACCACACGGTTTGCATAAATCATCTCGAGTGGGACATCGGGGTCCCTTTTCAAAAATACGAGAATGAGGTGCATTAGTGTGTCGTGCGTGTATTCGCCTTTACCCGACTACGGCGAAGCCAGAAGAAAGGCTTATGTTTTTAGTAAATGTATGAATGTTTGTATGTTCCACCGCAGCGTTCAAATTGCACAAAACGCGACATACTTTTTCAAAAGTTCCATTTTGAGCTACAAGAACAATGACTCTTCATCAATTTCATATTATATTGATAGTAAAAATTTCTTTATATAAAGTGGTCTACTAAAAAGTACAAGTGTTAAATCATCTTTGAGAAAGTAGCAGATGAGTGCATTTTTTATAAGTCGTCCTAAAAATCATTAGTCTGCACAACATGTGTCGCAGATACCATCGGGGACAGAACAGAGGCTATTAAGACATTGTTTATAGAACGCTTGTTGAGTACGGTAAAAAATGGCCATGACAAATTTTTAGATGACCGCATCGTAAATTGGTAGCTAGATAGCCGAGGACGAGAAGAGAATTTTAATTGATTATTTGTTTCTCGTAAATTAGTTTTCTAGGAGACTTTACCTACTGCTTTAGGGAAATGTGATATAATATTTCCTAACAAGACTGAACATTGTGGCGTTGCTTGGGGAGGGCTTGTATTCAGTAGTCGACGTCTTTTGGCTGATATGATGATGAACCCTTACACTGAATGTCCAGTAATTGTGTGCAATTAATAGGATTAATTTAGTCATATCCTAACTAAACATAATTAGTTTACCTGTGAAACACTCGTGGGTTCGACACCCACCCGGGGCCAAGATTGGTGTGGTTGAGGATGCCTGTTCATTTTGTAATTTCATGTTTATAGTTAAAGGCTCCTTATAGGCGGCTCCTCTGCTAAGTTCGGGAATTGTGACTATATATGTAACTGTATACCTACGTGTGTGTGAATTATGTCCCACAATTCATATTTAAGTATGCTTAATTTAAAAAGAAAAACTTACAAAAACAAATTAATAATTTACTTTGAACCTACACATCTTTTTATCATCCATCAACTCTTTTCCGTTTTTTATAGACAGACCTTCCAAAGAACATTTTTCATAAATAGTGGACAATGAGATTGGGTCCATCGCACTAAGGAGGTCTATCAAAAGGAGATTAGACCGATAAGGACCAACAATGCCTGTGGGCGTTTAGAAATAGACCTTATAAAAACTCTACGAAACATGAAACGAGGAATTATTCGCATCGTTTCCTTTGAGATCTTATAAAACCGTTTTTTCGTTGCAAAAAAGTATAAATGAGGGTAGAACGTAAAAAAATCCGTGGACAAAGGCCGATGCACAAAGAAATTTTTTGATATTGCTTTTTTTGATGACCGTATAGTTTTTCAAAAGGTAAGAAAGATCTATACACTTATTTATCTATAAAACATATAACCTGAGAAATATAAATTAAACCAAGTCCGAAAATGGTCTTCAACTACGTAAGTTCTATTTTAAAAACAGAAAAAGCAAAATACGAAATAAAATAATAATAAGAAAAACAAAAGAAAACTCAAAAGACATCAAAAGTACAGGTAAAGACGTAACATTATTAGCAACAAAAATACATTCACAAACAAAAGTGTAACTCGTTTATGAAGCCGCGCGTGTCGCAAGCGCAGCCGCGAGCACCGCACGATGCGAACACAATAATTTGAGTTTCGAAGGGTGGAGCGGCGACAGATTGCGCGCGTCCGTTAATGACAGGCTCGTCGAAGCGCGTGTGTCCAGCCCGCGCTCATTCAATGCAAATCCAGTTGTGCTCGCGCAAGAATTGTTAGACAAGACACAATGAACATGGACAGAAAAGCTAGCGAACATACCGAACGATGTGATGCAATTTATTCCTATGACATGTTTGCTTTAGATGTCATGACCTTTGCATGTTACAGTTTTATAAATTAGATGATACTTTCTACTGTCATTGATATTCTTACTCGTGTGTTGCAATAAAATAGAAACTAGGTACATCGTTTATTGGTGTCATCGTTAATACCAACTTACCGAATGTTTGATACTGACATCTGTCAGGCCATCGACATTTTGTCGTCTAGCTCTAGTCTAAGCATACCATCATAATCAAAAGGCTATTAAACTTTATAGTCCCGTAGTCTTATCTTAGCATTGAACAATGCCCGACGCAAAACAAGGCCCTTCTACCGTGTTCTCCAGTCTTTACATTCATACACAATGACCCCTCGATGACAGGCCGCCTGCCCACGCGCCTCTCGTTCTAATCACACCTATCTCTGTGCGCACCGCTCGTCCATTCATGCATGGACCGCTTTTTTATTAGTTTTTAAACGGTCATGAGTGGGCAGACGTTTTGTTTTATTGTCCTGATCTGACAGTTTGTAATAGCATTATGGTCAGATCAAACATATTTTTTTTGTACAGTAGGACTGTTGATTGTGTTACTTTTTTTATTGTGTAAGCAAAATGCCTAATAAAAACTAGAGTTGTACAATTTGTTACGTTATATTTAAAATTAGTGTTAATAATCGTTTTATTGAAACAAAGTGCAAAATCTTATTGATTTTTCGCATTTAATTCCATTCATATAACGATAATAAATATTAAATTTGAATATATTTAAAGCTTAACAATCAATGGTGAAAGGCAGTTTAAAATTTAAATACCGAACAGAGGCGCGTCCGTCCCGCTGGCCAGTATGCTAATCGGTACAATCCAAAATGTCAAACTCTTCAGCTTTGTGATGTTGATGACTTTACATTTCTGTGACCACACCCTGTTATTTGACGCGCTGGTCGGCTCAAAACAGTTCAAAACATTCAATGGGTCATCATTCACGTCAGTCTTCATTCATTTTTATGCATCCTTTTTTATTTCTGTTTCAAGAAACAAGTTCGTTTCAAAATCTAATCCCTATTACCTATTCCTTGCAAGTATAGTTGTTGTATTATTTTATAATAGAATTTTTATATTACTAATTATTCTAGGTAATGTAGTGTCACCATGAAACTATAGGCGTCGGCTTCACCCAGAATTTAGATGGTTTGTCGGCGTTCCAGGGATAGAAGTAACAAAATGATAAATTCGGGTGTGACTGTACTATATTGAAAACTAACTAACCTACGCAGTCAGTGGGTAGAGGTCCGTTTGGCAACTATCTCTGTTCAAAACCGAGCTGCCATTAATTATGAGCCACTTACTGCTCATTATTAATAGACAAAACCAATTACATCTTTCACAACATCTCCCGGCCCATTGTGATGGGTACAGTATGATTTATTTCACTTTCTGTTTTTCTGACTGTACCTATTTAGCGGCTAAATGGAATTTGTTCCGGATTAATTATGGAACCGCGTAGCCGCATAACAGATGTAGGTAAGTTCTGTACCACTAGTCCTAATAGCCTAAGGCAAATCAAACTAAAATTAGCTGACCGGTCAAGTATTGTAACAGATCGCCCGTAGTAGGCTGCTGCTTGATAGGCTAGATCTTATGTTAATCTTTCTGATTGATGATTTTATTTAACCATTCAGAACAGCTAAACATAAGACTTAAGAGTCTGTCAGCTAATTTTGTTTGACTTGCCAGTCGCAAACTACTTAGTATAATTATTTAAGCCAGTATCATATCATATCCTAAAATTTAAAAACTGAACCCTGATTACAACAGGATATTTAATAATATAGAGATATATGAAATATAGGGAACGCTAATCATGGCATAGTTCTATTCTTCAGCATTCGAAATGCACAGAGGTTGAAATAATCAACTTACAACAAACTACATACATTTAATGTTTCCTTTTCGTATAGGACATTTAAAAAAAACCCGAGGGGGTAGGCAGAGGTATTCCATTTCTGGGAATACTCACTTTTCACGGGAATATTCGACCCCTTAAAGTGATAGGTGATAGATTAAATCTGAGGCATGTGTAACATTCGTATTCGTAGGTCATTTTTTATCAGTAAATCAAAGTCGCTTCTTGCTGTCTGTCTGTCCCTATGTATGCTTAGATCTTTAAAACAACGAAACGGATTTTGATGCGGTTTTTTAATGGATAGAGTGAGTGAGTGAGTTCAATAGAAAGGATTTAGTATCGACATTGCACCCGTGCGAAGCCGGGGTGGGTTGCTAGTATTGTATAAAGTATGGTTTATTTGTAAATAAAACGGATCATGTAATTTTATCTGATGCTGGCTATATTTCAATACCTATACGATCTTTAACATAGGCTAGGTCTTGAAAATACATTGTTGAACCGTCCTTAGAAAGAATAACCACAAACAACCAATGCAAATAACCACTCAAATGTTATTCAGGCATTTGCATAACCTAATCGTCTGATTGAGACTAAAGATTATAAATACAGCAACATATTACAGACTAAATAAATCCAATTATGTAAATACACCATAATTTCAAAGTGCAAACTCACCACAACGATTACGAATTTATAAAAACGAAAAGGATTATATTTGTAAGACATGTGGTTGATGACTCTGTACCTACACAAAGGTTAAGAACTATCTTACAGCGTAGCTTTAAAACTAATTTCTTGGCTTAAAATCTATAGAACTTAGCAATTTATTCTCCGTGTAGAAGCACTAAATTAAATATTGTTTTTTTTTTATAGGATTTATATACACAAACTTCTTCCAATAAAGCTACGACGAAGCTACGTTTTTCCTCGTTTTCCAAATTCCAAATTTTAGCATCCCAAATCAGCCAGAAAAAAATACCTGGGGGCACGGCAGTGCCCCCGCCAAGTCGAGCAAAAAGTGGCAAGGCCGTACCATCCTTTTCTCGAAGCAATTCACGCCATTTTCGAGCCCCTATAACTTCGTTGTGGATAAACCTACAAGCCTGAATTTTCAGTAACCAAGCAGGCATTGTATAAACACAGTATATTTCAAATTTCATCTAATTTAGACCAGTAGTTTTAGAATTATAAATATTCAAAGTTTCCTAATTTTGTCACTCACTGACTGACGCACTCACTCACTCACTGACCGATCATCAAAACTCTAAGGCACTTCTAGCAGTCGTAGAAACTTCAAATTTGGAATACAATTAGGGTTTAGTGTATAAATAAAGGAAAAACTCAAATATTTTGCAATTTCGGTCTAGGTTTCTAGATGCACCAACTGCATAAATAACTTTGTAATCCCATAATAATTGTATAGGATTACAAAATTAGATGTTCAAGTGGAATCTTGCAACTCAATTTTGAACCAGATTTCTTCAACCAATTGTGCTGAAATTTGGTATACTTATGTAAGTTTGTTCACAATGCAATATTATGGTACCACCGAGCTGATCTGATGATGGTGCAAGGAGGTGGATATCGCAACTCCTCAATAACTACTCGTAAACCCCTCGAGTTTGGGCTGGTATGATTCGTCTTGACAAATACTTTGGTGCTAGATTGTAACCAGAGTCTGATGATGGAGCTGGAAGACGGCCACGGGAACTCCGTAATTAAACGACATAACCCCATCGAGTTTGGGCTCGTATGATTCGTCTTGACGAGTATTTTGGTACTAGATGGTAACCAAAGTCTGATGATGCAGCTGGAAGATAACCAATTGAGCTGAAATTTTGTATACACATGACCTCAGAATTAATTCTGGGACCTGGGGGTTTCCTCAAGATGTTTTTCTTAACCTTCGAGCAAGAATCAGTTGTTGGTATACAAGAAGTAGAAGGTACCGGAAAGGAAAAAAGTAAGATTATCTACAAAAAGAAGTTTTATGAAATTAAAAACAAAACTTGTCAAAAACCCAAGCCTCGCAACTCAGTTCTTCTACCGTAAAAGTCAAAGTCAAAGTCAAAGTCAAAATGTTTTATTCAAAATAGGAACTTACAAGTCCACTTATTGAACGTCATTTCAACTCCACCGCTTCAGCATGTATGGTTGAGGAGAAGAAGCGGGGCAAGAAACTCCTCAACACAATATTCTTTTAATCAATTGTTACTTAATACTAAATTGGGTTACATAATTTCGTTTGTTTTTCGCTATCGTATTGCGCTGGACTGGAGGAAATCTGTTCCAAGCATCATTGTCATTTATATAGTCGTCTAGTTTGTAATATGCCATTTTACAAAGTACATGTTTAACATGAGTTTTGAACACAGTTTCAGGCAATTTCAAAATATCTTCTGGTATTTTATTATAAAAGCGTATGCAAAGCCCCACAAAGGAATTATTAATTTTACTTAATCGTGACTGAGGTTGCTCTAGTTTATTTTTATTCCTAAGATTACAATTATGCCTGTCACAGTTTTTAGTATACAGTAATATGTTTTTCCGTACATACATAATGTTTTCATAAATGTACTGACAAGGCATTGTTAAAATATTAATTTCTTTGAATAGTTCTCTTAGGGAATCACGACATCTTAACTTGTAAATGGCGCGTATAGCCCTTTTTTGTAAAATAAAAATAGATTCTGCATCAGCAGCTCTGCCCCACAGCAAGATGCCATAGGACATTATACTGTGAAAGTAGCTAAAATAAACGAGTCTTGCTGTGTCTACATCAGTAAGCCATCTGATTTTTCTGATGGCATAAGCAGCTGAGCTCAGTCTGTTAGATAATGCAGAAATATGAGAATTCCATTGAAGTTTGGAGTCTATCGTTATCCCCAAAAAAACTGTATTATCAGCAAAATCTAATTTGTCATTGTTTAAAATTATCTCATTCTCTACTCGTCTAACATTAGGGAGTACAAACTTTATACATTTGGTCTTCTTAGCGTTGAGCACTAGATTGTTTGCAGTGAACCATGTGAGAATTTGTTGAAGAGTGTCATTTACCTCGTCGAGCTTCTGAGCTTGTCTATCTACTTTGAAAATCAGAGATGTATCATCAGCAAACAACACTATCTTTGACAAACTCTCTACCATGAATGGAAGATCATTTATATATACAAGAAAAAGAAAAGGACCAAGAATCGAACCTTGAGGCACCCCAATTTTTACGGGTGCGCCCTGTGATTTACAATCATTTATTTTTACTTTTTGTATCCTATTTTCGAGATAGGACTGTAAAATATCAAGCGCTTTACCGTTTACTCCATAATGATTTAATTTACATAGCAAGGTCTCATGATCTACGCAGTCAAATGCTTTTGATAGATCGCAAAAAACTCCAATTGCGTTTTGAGATTTCTCCCAGGCATTAAAAATATTCTTGAGTAATGCTATTCCAGCATCCGTGGTTGAACGACCTTTGGTGAAGCCAAATTGTTCGTTATGAAATAAGTTATTTAGATTGAAGTGTGAAATCATTTGATCAAGTAATAACCTTTCAAAAACTTTGCTAAGTACTGGTAAAACAGAAACAGGTCTATAATTTGAGGGGTCTTTTTTCTCTCCTGATTTAAAAAGAGGAATAACTTTACTATGTTTCATTAGGTCAGGAAATAATCCTTTGTCAATACAATTGTTAAAGATATAAGCTAAATATGGTGCGACTAAGGTTATGATGAAGCTACATACCTTAACAGACATGCCCCATATATCTTCAGTACTTTTAAGTTTAAGTGCTCTAAAAGTTTTAATAACGGTATCCGGACTAGTGTGTCTAAATATAAGAGATTCGTTACAGCTACTTACATTTTTTCGTAGAAAAGTTATGGCAAGAGATGTGGATGAGTTAAGGTGTTCTGTTGTTTTAATAGGTATATTAGTAAAAAAATGTTCAAATTCCCTAGCCACATCCTCACTCTTGGTAAATAGGCCGTGGTCCGTTTGAATAGCTAAGTCATGGTCACGTGGTTTCACTCTACCCGTTTCTCTGTTTATTACTTTCCAAACAGCCTTTATTGTGTTATCCAATTTTTTAAAAGTATTACTTATGGACATTGCTTTTGCACAAGCACAAACCTTTTTGAATGTTTTAGAATAGTTTCTAACATATTTCACAAACTTTTCATCATGGGTATATGATCGCTTTTCATACAATTCAAATAATTTGACCCTGCTTTTACGAATACCAATGGTAGCCCATTCGCTAAATTTAAATTTATTAGAAAGTATTTTATTTTTAAGTTCAAAATGTGAATCAAATTCCTCGGTTAAAACAGAAAAGAATTTCTTAAAATAGCCGTTTGGATCAGAATCAACAGGATCGGGCAAAGGTAACTTACACTCTAGTGCTCTTTTATATTTCTCTATTTTACATACTGTGACAGGTCTTATCTGAATTTTTACTGATAAATCGCGATTGTCCACAGGGAGTAAAATACACTGACCGCTGTGATCGGATTTTAGCTTATTTATTATAGTTTTACTATTATGAATACAATTACAATAGATATTGTCAATGCAAGTTGCCGAAGTTTCTGTGATTCTGGTAGGATCTGTAAATACATTCATTAAATTAAAAGATTTGAATAAACTTAATATCCTAGTTTTATACAAGCTTGGTTCAAGCAGATCCACGTTAAAATCACCACAGACCACAACACTTTTACTATTTTTACTTAACAACTTTAAGACCTCATCCATTTTGTTTTCAAAATTATCAAAATTTACACTATAAGGGGGTCTGTATACGCATACAATGATGTGTTTCTCCAACTCAACGCATGACAATTCAATAGTACTTTCCACCGATAATTTAATTACGTCCTGGCGGTCTTTCGCTTTGATATTATTTCTAACAAAAATTACGGAACGAAAAAAGTTGTGAGATCCATGTGATGAGTGACCTACTGTCTTAAGTAATTACGCAATTATCTAATCTAACAAAGTGACCCTAACAATATTAAAAATCTTTTATGTTCTAAATAAATAAATTGACTTGGCATCGCAGTAAACAATCTAATTTAATATAATATGTATCACTTGTGAGATACATTGGGTTTTCATGCGATGGCCAAGTCAATCTATTTATCTAAAACATAAAAGATTTTTAATATTGTTATGGTCACTATAAGAGGTTGTTAGATTAGATAATTGCGTAATTACTTAAGACAGTAGGTCCCTTAGTAGGGACTGAATAAATTAACCCACTTGGTATTACATGGATCTCACAACTTTTTACGGTAGAAGAACTGAGTTGCGAGGCTTAGGTTTTTGACAAGTTTTGTTTTTAATGACATATAAGTTTCTGTTTGCAAGAAGTTTTAGGTATCATCGATATCAACCCTTACAGCCCACGGCTGAGCTAAGGTTCTTTCCTCACATATGAGGAGTCATGGGCCAGTACAAGTGTAGGTAGTTTTAAATATGGAATTGTCCTATGTTTACAACACAAATGTCAGGTAACAATATTTAATTACAAATTTTCACAGCGTAAATGTATCGTCACAATATTTAATTACAGATGTGAGTCAAACTTGTCGTACCTCTAAGGTAATCACCTGTTCTGTGGCCTGACCCTAAGCCTACCTATTTGCCGGCTGCCAAGGAGAACGCGTGTGGTAATCACTCTATTGACAATGCAAAACATATAGCTGCCCTGTCCGAGGATAATTTGCGATTGCTTGAACAGAGCTTCCATGGAGTTGGTTAGGACTGTGTTTACCTACAAGTAAAAAATTATAGTAGCTTACGCTTTTAGACTTAGTCTTAGCTTTGTCATCGCCATGGCACAAGGGTCGTGGAAACTGCTACTAACTATTTTAATGTAGGCATTTGTAAATAAGTCATTAAGTTATAGGAAAACTAAGTAAACAAAAACATAATGACGAATCCTAATTTTTCAATAAAGTAATTTAATTTAAAAAAAATGCACCAATACTTCTTTGTATTCATAAATTTAATAACCCTAAGAATCCTACTCTACGTATTTCAATTGACCGCACCGCAATAAGGCAACATTTGGTTGGACCGCGAAAGTGGGATTGTTGCCATCATTGTTTGACACAGACCTCGTATTGTTATTTATTGAATAAGTTATTTTACTTTTTATCGTAAACAATAACATGGCCACTTACAACGTAGCGTTTTCAATAAAGACATTGTTTTGTTCATTGTTAAATAAGTCTGTATCAGAGATAATGATTATAAATAAAGGGACTGGCAAGCAATTTGCATTTTTTAGAGAAATAATAATGGGTTTTAACAGACTTGTTGATAGAGCTACACACTATTTTATGTCTTGATACTTTTATAAATCAATTCAAAAATATTTGTGCTCTTCTAAAACATCCATAGAAAATCAAATCCAAAAATTACATTTTATGTTGAATGATACTTTGGAAGATTTATTATAGCAATAAAAACATTGTTTATAAGACTAACTCCATTAAATTAATGAATATCTCACTTACAGTTAAAAAACAAAAAGGGAACGAGTTCGAAATTCAAAAATCCTTAGGCTCATACCACAGTCAGCTGACCTCCGGCCCACATGGCTGGCACCCACACCGCTCCTTTCATTTGCGATTCCGGCCGCGTACCCATTGTTTTACTTTTATTTGTATTTGAAATCTCCGATATTTCGACAGCTCGAGGGTTCGTCATACTGCGGTTTGACAGCCGTTTCTCATTGCTCTTACCACACTTATTCCATTGTAATAACGTAGGTTATGCACTGCTCAACATGCTTGGATATTCCCGTGGTCAATCGAAAATAACACTCACTTTCTACTCTTTACAGAATTGAATTCCGCAATGATGGATGTTCTGGCAAACGTTCAAGAAAAGATTTAGGACAACACTTTCATCATATCCTGTAACCAAAAAGCATAATTATCGATCTTGATACACAGAAGGCCAAACTAAAAACTAATTTTATCACGGATATTTTTTTAGTAGCCGTTTAATGTCACTGTCACTATTCCTTCCAATTGTCCTCTAAGTAACTCAATATAGCGCAACGGACTTTTGTCAAAATATTTACTTTACTCGACGAATTTACACAATGGACCTCTTAACGCTAATAATGCCATTCGATGCATTCAAATCCGAAACGGCATGTAATTGTCATTTTAATTTCCACTGTTCTTCCAAAGCGGCTGTAACGAATACTTCGTTTATTTGGAGGGAGTATCTAAGCGATATAGGAGTTGGAGACAAAATTGACGTAACTGGGTACAAAGCCTTCTTGAATAGTTGTTGTATAGGCTACAAGTGTTATAATATGTTAAACTTTGCAAATTTTATTTAGAAGAAAGTTAAATTATTGTGTTGTATAGAAATTATCTTCTTCCATGATTTGATTATTGTTTGTTCCTGAAATAATTCTTGTGCAATTATTTTGAGTGGGTAATTGAACTATTATTACTTTTTTTTCATTTGAGTAGAGCAGTAACTACTAAATAATATGTTTTTATCAAATTAGCTCTGATACCCAAAAACATAGCAGTGATAGCCCGGATGGTTAAAGAGCCGGTCGAAAATCAGTGAGGCTCGGGTTCGAATCCTGGCATGTACCAATGAGTTTTTCAAAACTTACGTACATATTTATCACTAGCTCGACGGTGAAGGAAAACATCGTGAGGAAACCCGCAGGTCTCAGAATTAATTCTGAGAAATGTGTAAATAGACCCGGTCCGGCGATGGGCTCACCACCTATCACGTTTAGGGGTCCAATGTATCTCGTGAAATGTGGGTATATCCAGTAATGGAATACCTCTGCCTACCCCCTCGGGGATGAAAGGCGTGAGATTATTTATTTTTTTTATTTACCCAAAAACAGTAAGTTTTTAAAGGACGTTCAGAACTTTCTTCCAAAGATAGTGCTCAATCCCCATCAAGTAACTTCGACATCTATGGTTACTGCGACCGTATTTTGTATGAAAATACTCAGCATCGTAGTTGTCAATGGAACTCGCAGAGATAGATCTTAAGATAAAACTTGTGTCGAATTGCACCATTCTTCTAAGTGTCCGATGTTAATTCGAGACGATTTTTGCAGCTGTGTTTAGGACAAAAACGTGTGACTATACCTACTTCATCTTTTTTATTGCAAAAACTTCACTCAAGAATTAGACCCGATCAAGTCTTGCTATTCGTCTTTTTGAATAATTATTGATATTCCTTCATCATTGTCTCCGTCTTTTAGTTTAATAGCCTTGCCTGTAGTGGACACGATCGATTAATTTTCTTATACATTACCTACTTAGGTTAAGATTGTAACTTTTAATAGGTACATTTAAAAATTGTTTTTAATCTACTATGTTGCCAAACATTATCTAGCCTAAACCAAAGTTCGGTGACAATTAGTTATTTTCATTAAACAAACTAGACACATTATAGGTACCCATTCTGCTAAACAAAAAAAAAATCCAATAACATGGAACAACAAAAAAACACCAGCAAAATACAATAATTAGTAAAACTCGACAAAAACTATGACCCCTACTGAACCAATGGTCATTATTCTCATTATTCATGTCTGTTTGTATGTAAATCCTGTCATCTATGGTGACCTTGGTTGCGGAGTCATCAGGAATGAATTAGGAATCGAACTTGACCACGGGGCCAGGGCGAAAGGTCGGTAGTGATTGACACTCATCTGCGTCACTGGTTCGAAGATCAGTTTTTTGTGGAGTTGACAACGTTTGTCTTGTCTCAGCGGTAATGACGTATTTTTATTATTTTTAAAATGCCATGTTTGCTAGTGCTAGTACCTACGTCAAGAAAATTTGATTTTAGTACAGTGTGTGAGATAATATTAACGGCTCGGGCCGTAAAATATGGAGAGAGATACACTCTACTTCATACAGGACTACTCCACTAAGACTACTAACTAATTTCCTTGTTTTTTTATTGTAATTTACTTATACATACTAATTTAAATAATAATTAATTAATAATCTCACGCCTTTCATCCCCGAGGGGGTAGCCAGAGGTATTCCATTACTGGATATACCCACATTGCACGAGATACATTGGAACCCTAAACGTGATAGGTGGTGAGTCCATCGCCGGACTGGGTCTATTTACACATGTCTCAGAATTAATTCTGAGACCTGCGGGTTTCCTCGTGATGTTTTCCTTCACCGTCGAGCTAGTGATAAATATGTACGTAAGTTTTTGAAAAACTCATTGGTACATGCCAGGATTCGAACCCGAGCCTCACTGTTTTTCGGCCGGCTCTTTAACCGTAAGGGCTATCACTGCTCTAATACTAATATAGGGCTATACTAATTTATCACAACCAAAATGAACTGTTTAGCTTGCTTACAAAAAATAAAACGACTTTTATTACTGACTCATCTATGGTGGTGATAACACTGATTACGAAGGCAAAGTTTTAACTAAAATCAGTTTCTAAAATGTTCTTGCAAATTATCCCTTAAATAATTTGTCTTCATTGGCGGTATCTTCATAAGTTTTTATGCCACAGAATTTTGTGCTAGTATTATTTTGTGTCGATTTTAAGAATTAGGCTTAAATAAAATAAAAAAGAAACATGCCCGCATAAATATTCTCCTGATGTTATTTTTTATCAATATCTAGGCAACAATAGAATCTAGACCAACGAGCCACAATGGCCGCATTAATCTGAATAAAGCTGTTTCCTCCGAGGAAAGCTGATGCCTTACATGAAGGCAAAATAATTCTTTTGTATAGCCATCAACGTCGGTCGACGTGTACTACGAACGTATACAAAGTGCCCGCGAAAACAGTGAGCTTAGACAAAAAACAGCTCAAATTTGAAAAAATATATAAAACATGTTTATTTTAAATATAATCCCTAAAAATATATGTATATGAGTTAAATTTATATTTTGATAATATTCAATATTCATGTTTTTATTTCATTATTATATTATTATATTTTTCTGTTGCTGATCCTCGAAACTGTATTGATTTTGACGAAGCATGTTGCTGATACTTAAAATTTTTTTATGATAAAAAAGGAGGCAAACGAGCAGACGGGTCACCTGATGGTAAGTGACGTCATTTGTAATTATTGCATTGATGTCTACCTAAATTAATAAATAAATTAAACATTGTTTTATTAATTATTTAAGAAAGTGCTCAGTTATAATTTACTTAAAGTAACTAAGTAAAACCATAATTATTATTTAGGCTCATAAAACCATAACTATTATCATAGCTGTGTGAGCGAAGGTCAGCCCAACAGTGGGCTGTTACGGAATTATGATGATATCGTTTGCCCCCTTTTAATCATAAAAAAAAAAAAAAAAATATATAATAATCGATTACTTTCAACATTATGGTTAGCAATGTCCGATGGCAATGTCACAATCAATCGCATAATCTGAGCATTATCTGATGATGATAAATTGATCCCACACCCGGGCAGAAGTCTGATAATGATAATTAATTTATATACTGATGTTATTTGTAAGATTTGCAGAAAACTGTTAGGGTACTTATACAGAATTACGAGACAATTAAGAAAATAACTTTTTATGGTCAAATGTCACGTTCTTGGCATAGGTATATTCAAAGATATTTTCTTTTTTTATGATATTTGCCTATACATATTATTCAATGGGTAGTTTTCGTGTGACCCAGGCTTTATGTAGAATGACATACGGGCTATATAATTACGGCAACAATGCGACAATGTGACATCTTTCTTTAGCCAAGGATTCATACGATCGCAGCTTTTACTTCCTATTAATAACATAATAACGTTAAGGGTTCGTATAACAGTTGGTTTTGTTAATATTTTTAAGTTATCTTCTGTGGATACTTATTTTTATTATTTATTTTTGATTTTCTAGTGCTTCTGTTAAACTATTGAAAAGGAAGCTATTTTTCCCTATCGTGTAAGAAGAACTTAATAATGAAATATTTTTTTTAGTCACTTATATATTGTTTCCCTACATATTATGACATAACTTAAACCATTTCCTAGTTAATAAACCCATGATTCACCCTATTTCACCTGACACTTTTGGCCTGCGATCAGCCGGTCAATAATATGGTACCAGGTAGTGCCTTACGCTCAATTTGAGGGCAAAGCGGACTTTAGGCAAAAATATTTAAAACATTGAGCTCCTTTACTTACAATATCTGGATGTCTGACCTTATGGCTGCCTTTGAGTTTCTTGATGGTTCTTCTCAGGGTACCTAGTGCATTTGGAATCAGCAACTCGTCGGTGGAGATGGGCTACTGTTTACATTTAGCCAATCTTCAACTTCAAAGTGCCTTGTTATTAGACTATTGACTTTTCTAAGTGTAAATATCAATTACAAACGGGAATGAAACACATTTTCATTTTCATTTTTCATATAAAATTCGACACTCCTAATTATTTGTGTTTAGAATAGAGATACAGTATCATAGCAACAATATGGAATATATTATTATTGAGTGGCCACTACCTATCTAGGATATTTAATAAAAACTATATACCAACTATTAAAACAATAGGTACTGTACAAACTTTTAATGCCCGAGTACGTAAAAACAAAATCAAATCCCCTATTTTCGATCAAGGCCGTTTTTAAAGATTCAATGGGCAAATTATTTCTTGTTAGCCAGAGAACTCTTTTAAAGCTCTCAGCGTGACCAAAAAGCGAAATTCCAAATTAAAAAAGCTCAGAGAAATGACCCGTGACTGAAGAATGGGGTAGGTGTACCTATTATAGCCGCCGGTCAATAGTTCTGTGCCTGCCAGTACCACGTGCCGGCGAGGGTAGCCAGATTTCGTGATTAGATTAAAAAAGTAATAATTCCAAATTTGAAAAATAAACGTCAATACTACTACCTAATTTAAAAAGAAGCTCGAAAAGCTGCATTAAATCGCACTACGAACTTATTTTGTAAGAAAAAGATATCAGTCGTTTCTCATTTCGGTTGTAATGTCGTAATTATGTTAGTTCGTTGAATTAAGTGACTATTCAAAACTTCGTCTCTACCATGACCTGTAACTATCGTATCGTTGAATCCCCTTCTCAAAAGGCTCGGCTATCAACTAAACGGTAATAAAAAAGTTACGAGTAAGTAGGTATATTATAGTTATCATAATAGTACATTATGATACAAGTGTGCTAAGTTGACCATTATATACAAGGCGATATTGTGTGCGCACGAGCGAAAGCGAGTGCGCCATAATAAAGCCGCGTATATTATGGTCACAGACACACGTGTTTCTTACGACGTTTTTCAACACACTTGCTCAAAACGACGTTTTTCTGAGAAAGAATGAGCGTTCTTGCCGGTTTTCCATTTTAAAAATTTTTCATAGGCCGGCCGCTAAATACTTACATTTCACTCGATTTTGATGGCAAATGACTAGCACGCGTTTTTCGCCTTGTTACGTATGTCCGGCGGAGTTAATAATAGGTTTTCTTCATGTTCTTCACTTGAAGTAGGCATTTTCGTTAATATTAAACTTCACAATTAATCCAAACTTCGTCAAAGCCGACAACTATTTACGAAAAATGGCGCGGATGGATGGATGGATGGACGGACAGACGGACGGACGGACGGACGGACGGACGGACGGACGGACGGATGGATGGACGGATGGACGGACGGGTGGACGGATGGAAAGACGGATGGATGGACGGATGGACGGACGGACGGATGGACGGATAGATGGACGGACGGATGGACGGACGGAAGGACGGACGGACGGACGGATGGACGGACGGATGGACGGATGGACGGACGGACGGACGGACGGACGGACGGACGGATGGATGGACGGACGGATGGACGGACGGATGGACGGACGGACGGACGGATGGATGGATGGATGGATGGATGGACGGACGGATGGACGGACGGATGGACGGACGGACGGATGGACGGACGGATTCTTCTTCTTCTTACTTACGACTTGGTACTAGGGTACAAATGTAAATTGGTCGGGTTAATAAACTAAAAGCACTCGTTCAATAATATACTGAAAAAGCACGCGTGTTTAATATCTAGGATTATGAGCCAAAAATCGGTGGAATAAAAACGTCGTTTTAAGCAAGTGTGTTGAAAAATTTATTACAGAACATATTTTGAAATATGGAACCTTGTAAATGATTTTATATTAAATTTATTTGTCAGTTGGTACCGGCTACTTAAATACTCTTTGCCGGGATGTAATTATTTGTTCCTAAAAATTTTTTTTTTTTCAAAGTAAAGGGTAGTACTCACTGATGTTATCGCTAGCACGGCTACCATCGCCCACAATGTGCCGGCACGCGCCTACCGCGGTAATTGTTTAAACTCGGACCTTTTCTTTTGTCAAGCTCTTTTTGTTTCTATAAGTAGCCCTTATGTTGATAAAATCGTATCGCGGTAAGCTACCAAAGTTAAAAGAAAAAAAAAATACAAAAAAATAATTCTTTTCACAATAATTACAGCGATTCAGACGCTTTAAGCTGAAATGGCAAGATAATAATTATGTTGAAAACTTTCTTATATTATAGAGCAGTGATAGCCTGTGTGCTTAAAGAGCCCGCTTCTCTTGCGTGAGGCTGGTGTTCCAATCCTGGCATGTAGCAATGAGATTTTTTAAACGTATATATACTCGTATTTATCACTATCTCGGGAGTGAAGGAAAACATCTTGCAAAAACCACCAGGGAGGTATGCGTAGCAGCACTATTGGGGGTGCAAAGTATATAATTGTGAAACGTGGGTAGTTTCAGAAATGGAATACCTCTGCCTAATCCCTCCGGGATAAAACACTATATTTTTTTTATTTATAACAAATCCTTTTAATTTTGAATACGAGTATTATGCGTCTTTAAAACTCCAACATATTTTTTTGTTAAATTAATATTCACAATGTATTATTTCGCTATGCCTTAGCATAAATACAGCATCTTAACAGCTAGTTTATAGATTCTCATGAAATGAATGAAGCCCACATAAATCCTAGCTTCACTAAGAATAGAAATGATTAGGCATTGTTTTTTTTTTAATTTCTAATGTAAAAACTCTATGCCAAAAATCAGTCTTCAAATTTTGTTTTTTTTTAAATCCCCATACAATTTGGATTGTTTTTTTAAGAAAGTGTGTTTGTTTATCCTTTCACGCTGCAACGGAGCAATGAATCTCTATTTTTTATATGATAGTAAGATGACCAGATACGCTTCTTTTTATCCCCGAATGCGAACAAAGACGGGGCAAAAGCTAGTAATTAATCAAACTCATTCACAAACCATTTATTTATTTGCTCAGTGATTAGCTGATTAACAAATCCAAACGGTTGAGCAACGGATGAGTCAGGCTGTGGGAATATGGATCGTGTGGGCGTGGGCGCATTGCGTTGCGAAGCTCGCCAGGGCCTTGCCGGCAGCCTGTGGGCATCCACACGGTTAAACCAATGTATTTAGCTTTTGATAGATATATTCCGTGAAGCTACTACCACTGCTACTACTGCTAACATAAACGTCTGCGAATAATTTTGTTAATCTTGGTAATCCCTGTATAACGTTCTAACTTTCTTAATTAAATAGTTTTTGCACGTATGACTTGCTTTGCACGAGATTCGGGAATCTTGTTGAAGTTTAAAAATAATTATAATTTTATAATAGAGTATAGGAAAGTTTGAAAATGTATTGTACTAAGTTTTGAAGATACGTTGTAGAAATAGACCACTATTGTCTATACTAGTCTATATCTATACTAATATTATAAAGAGGAAAGATTTGTATCTTTGTTACTATTAAACTCAAAAACTATTTTAAAAATTCTTTCATCAATGGAAATTATTCTTGAGTAACATAGGCTATATTTTATTCCCCTTTTTCCGACGGGAACGGGACCTACGCGGATAAAACCGCGCAGAACCGCTATTATATTATAACTCTGTTTGCGGCGTAAATAATCTTGATGTGGTTGACTGAAAAAAATAAATAAATAACCCATACAACAATAATACCACATTTTCTTTAAAAAAAATATTAGTGAAGATATCATATCGATGTATAGTATCGATAAGCATATCTGTTTACGAACCGAAAGTCAGCAGGTAGTAGTAATGTGCTAGCACTAATTAGGATGAATGGTCTGAGGTAGGTGTGATTCAACGCGGCCTACGGCGCTCGCTGCCTAATCAAGTGCACAGCCAAATAAGTCAGCCTGTTTACTGTTATAGTGATGTACTTGTCGATGAGAACTTTTTTAATTAGTACAGATATATTGCACTAGCATAAAGTATAATACGAAATGGATGCTTTTTGCAAAAAGTTTCTTAGATGCTTTAGTTTGTTACAACAGTGTAATACTTTTTGGTGTGATACACCCTGAATGGGGGCTGTATCGAATCTACATATTTCCGTACGATATCTGTAGTGACATTTCACTTTTTTCTACATGACAGGTATGCAGTTGTAGACTGAAAATTACTGAAAAACCTGTGCCCATTGAAGAATTTAACTTTTGTTTTAGAAGTATTTCAAATAGCTTAATAATGTGTAAATTCAAGTGGTCTAGAAAAGCAAGTTAAGTAAAAATAAAACAAAAACTGTGTCGATAGAGTCGCACAGCACTAGTGGATCAAATCCTCGGTCTAGGGAAGCATCTCGGTAGTTAGTGCTAAACGCTGCGTCCGCCAACGTAGACAATAAATTTAGGTGAAGCTCCGCATTAATTTGACCCAGGGTACTGGTATATGACCTACGCCATTAGCCTCTATAGCTCTATGACTAAGAATGAAAGTGCTTATCATTCCTTCCTCGCTAAATTATTAATGGAAATTAATCTCTGTCGGTTTGTTTGTTACCTGTTGCAGCTAAACTGCTCATTCAATTTTGGAGAAATTTGGCAGGGAGGCTTAGGTACTTACTTTCAATACCGGGTCAAAATACTAGTCATAACTCATAATATAAATTATCATTCTCCTGTCATCATCATCATCAGCCTACATTCGTCCACTGCTGGACATAGGCCTCCCCTAATGAGCGCCATAGCGCCGTGTCTTCGGCTTGTCGCATCCAACATCTGCCTGCAGCCTTTCGCAGATCGTCATCCCATCTGGCCGGAGGGCGTCCTACACTACGTTTGCCGAGTCTGCCGGTCTCCACTCCAGAACACGTTTACCCCAACGGTTGTCGGTTCCTCGCGAGATATGGCCGGCCCACTGCCACTTCAGCTCGCTAATTCTTTGAGCTATGTCGATAACTTTGGTTCTCTGTCGGATGTATTTGTTACGAATCCTATCCTTCAGAGGAACTCCGAGTATAGCTCTTTCCATAGCTCGCTGAGCGACCTGTCTCCTGTCTCTCCTGTGTTCTCCTGTCTCTATCCTACAATTATTTCTTTTAATATACCTATAGGTATAATTATGGATATATGCAAGATAAATTCAGATCTAAGGGTATATGTATACTCTATCATGCATTATTTTCGAGGTAGTTAGCAGCAGTATTCTGGATGCTGGCGTCATCATACTCTCATCGTTTCAATCTCTGTTCTCCCATTTGCTATAGCGTGAGAAATAATCTGATCCATCCTATATGGTACTTGACTGTACCAAAATTATGTTGTGAATATACATGCATTAAAAAGATTATCCAAAACACCTCGACAAATATTTTACAACTACACAAAATTTTTAAATGATAAACTAAACGCGAAAAGTAAAGCGATTGAGTACTAAAAATTATGATGTCATATCCCAATACCCTATTTATAGTAGGTATTAATGAATTCAATGTAGATGCGTAGTTACATACATATATTGTCTATTTTAGTTTATTATTAACTAGCACCGCCCCAGGGTTTCACCTGTGTAGTTTCCGTTCCCATGGAAATACTGGAATAAAATATAGCCTATGTTACTCTGTGATAATGCAGCTTTCCATTGGCGAAAGAATTTTTAAAATCGGTTTAGAAAGAAAGAAAGAAAGAAAGAAAGAAAGAAAGAAAAAAAGAAAGAAAGAAAAGTTTATTTTGTTTGTTTGTTTAGTGGTTTAGGCCTTTTGAAATGGGGAAAATTTGCTTAAGTAATTATTAAATAATTTATTAATAAACAGATATTTCCGTAAATCATATAAAAAAAGATTTTATTTTATAGTCTTAATGAATTATAGAAGTAAATTTTATGTCATAGAAATGTATAGAGATATTAATTTCTGTCGGACACACGTGTGTCCCAGATTGTGTCCTTGAGAAGGGACTTACAGTTCTATTTTTAAGCATGTCCCTCGCCACGAAAAGGGATGGGGTAGAACTATAATTAAAGAGCAAATTTATTGTACCCGTTTTGACTTGGATAAACTATAGTGATCGGTTTGTATTCACTCGTTAATCTAATGGAGGGAGACTAAAGTTAGAGATATTTTTATCGGTGTTTAGCAAAGTAAACAACAAAGAAATTGTATGGTATATTTACGTTTTTATTATACTTTTATTAATAGTATAAATTTTATTTACTTATAATGATACTAGGAAAAAGATTGATTTTTAACCATAGTAGGTACAGGCTTTCATAGTTTGGAGTAAATAACTGTGTTTGAGTGCAGCCTCACATTAGATTTCCCATCTTTTTTTGACCATGTTTTAGTTATAAACTTATCTATAGGTACATATTAAACTGACAGGACCGTGTCTGTGCATGAAATATATTTTTTTTAATTTTATTGGTAGTGTAGGTAGTTATCGATTAGATCTATATCAAAACACTAATTTTAGAAATATATGTTTGTCCCTATGCATGCTTAGATCTTTAAAACTACGCAACAGGTTATTATGCGGTTTTTTAAATAGATAAAGTGACTTTTAGTATCAGCATTGCACCCGTGCGAAGCCGGGGCGGGTCGCTAGTGGGCTATAATCTTCCGTCGGTAACGGGACTAAAGCAAGTGAAACAGCGGAGCGCTTCTATAAGCTATAAAGCTACGAGAAAGGTAATACTAAAACTACAAAAAAGGCTTTACCGAATATTACCTACTACAATACAAATTGCCGTAATACAAAAAAGTCATGAGTAGTTTTTTGCGTCCTATTCCAAATTATGAGTCTGCCATAGTCTCTACCAATGATTTACATCTGGAAATATAGTCGTGACAAAAAATTGTCACGTCAACACAGATCTGAACTCGATACTTTCTCAGATATAACGTTACAAATCTCGAATTGAGCAATTTTCTGTATCCTGTCCCACATCTGTCACAGAGGAAGATAGAAAAAATCCGAACCGTTCAATTATACAGCTACCGGTTGAGTATCCTTTTCACTTAAAATTGTATCTGTTTTATGAAAATAAAAAACATACTGTCGATGTAGAGCTTAAATGGCATTCTTTTCATTGAAAGTATCAATAATAATCCTTGTGTAGGTAGGTACTTACTTGTAGCCTTAAAATTCATGATGACGAAAAATAAGGTTTTCAAGTGAATGCAGCCTGTCTTTGGGGCACTGTTCATAGGAATCTTCTTTGGAGGTTTTTTTTTCATTTGTTAATATTGTAAAAATAATGTCTTATTTATGAACACAAATGTTGTGGGATCGAACCAGCGACCTCTGACTCATAAGGCAGGGGTTACTACCAACTGAGCCAACAGCCCCGTCAAAATAGTTTTTATCATGAAATATAGACAAAATTTAATAAATCAGTTTCAGAAACGAACCCGAAGGTTCATTCATAAAACAACCCCTAGCATACCAAAAGATTTTCCACGCCGCCTAGTGTCGAGTAGCGCCGCAATTTCCTCCCACACACACAACAATCTGTTAACTCCAGCCACCGTCCCTCTCAATGGACCCACACATTGCTACACATGAACGAGATAGCCGTATATCGGTCATTATATCCCGCGCTTTCCACACGAGAAAACGGACAACCCTTTAGCCGTCTCTATTTTCACCCTACATGTAATAGCCGAGGAAAAGGACGGGGGTATTTTCAAGGTTGTATTTTGAACTGGACATGAGTGACCACGGGGTTTTTCTCGTACTTTTATGCAGCCTATCCGAGAATGTTTGGTCAAGCGATGTTAAGAATTCTACCGTGAATGGGTGTTTAAATGGCGTTCTGTTTTGTTTTTTTCTAGAAGGTTTCCGGAAAATTCTTTTTGCGGAATTATTTAATGTACTCACATTTTTATTGACATTTGTTTTAGTTAGATGACAATAGCATTAAGGTGATACTAGTAATTATTCGGATTTATTTTATAGAAATAATTTTACAAATATTTTACAATATCTAGATACTTTTTATGTATGATTATAATTAGGTAAAAATAAAATCTCTAGGTGCCTAACTCTAAAATTGCTCGACAAAACAGATTGTTTATCACAGAAGTCTATTTAAAACCCAATTTAAATGTATTTTATTCAGTTTGATGTAAGATACATTCAACCCTAAAAATATCCGAATCAAATAACTAAACAGTCAACTCTTCCATTCAATCAAACCGGATTTCTAAAAATCTATTGTAAATAAATCGGGCAAAATGATAAAATTAGAACACCATCAGAATTTCAATAATCGAACGTCCCGCCCGCGAACTTGGGCAACTCAGTTCAGAAACAATTATGAAAAAGTTCTTTTTCGCCGCCCGTTCTCGCGCCAGTTAAGTCCCGACTGACACTCATAAAACTTATTAAAGTCAAGGACCGACCGAGATAAGTTCCTCGTGGCGTCTTAAGTAAAATAACGACGGGAAAAAATGTGCTCGCAAACTTGTGGGAGTGAGAGTGAAACGTCTAGCAACTCGTAGTGCTATTTATGGGTGAAGTCTCGTCGTGGAAAATAGATAGGGTTTATTTATACTTGTTTGTAAAAATAAAGAAATTATTAAAGCGCATACACCACAAAAATAAAATTTGAATATCGTACCTACGCAGAAACTACTACTAATATTGTATAAAACGAGATTTTCGTATGTAAACCATGCCTTATTTTCAATTCTCTAAAAGAAAATAACTGTGTACCTACATAACAAAACTCTCGTATTTCGGACGTATTCAACATCCACTAATGTCTTAAATTACGGGGAAAATCTTCATATCGCGTAGCGGTCGTAGCATCTGCTACGAATATCGCTACAACAGTGGATAAAAAATATGTAGGGGAAAAAAAATTGTGATTTACTCATAGAATATAGATTGGTATTACTAAATAAAATCCACATTACTATCTATTGTTAATAAGGTTTAGCTACGTCTTTTATCTAAGTTACATTGTTTTCCACTTTCTGAAGAGTCGTAATAAAAGTAAAACTTTGTATATTTTTGCCAACCAAAATTTCAACCCATTAAAAACAAACGCTGACCGCGCGACATAGTCCATTCAATTAAAAATTCCATCTCCTAATCGAGTCATGAAATATGCAGGCAAATATTATCCCTTTTCTTTTGTACGCGCTGCATCTTCGCCCCACCCGCGCACGCACACCGAAGCACGGCACTCATGATGTATGCCTGTCTCTGTCGCTCCAGCGGCGGAGGTAACACACCACGCATGGCACGATCTCTGTCGAGCAGCCGAGGCTGCGGCGACCGCAAGTAACCCCTGGCCACTTCGTGCGGACTCGCACGCGCCGTCGTCGGCCGGCGGAGTGAGATGGCGCGACTCGTGGACATGCGGAGGCCGTAGAGCCCTCGCGCGAAGGGACACAGGACAGACGCTCTCGGACATCGGGCGAGAGCGGGCGGCCGGCCGCGCACCTGCCTCGTACCGCTCTGTACACGCGACGTGCTCGATCGCGAAACGTTACTTTGAGATAATCGTAAACACGATACAAAATAATTTCAACTTCAAAATTTAACTCTCTTGTTTCATATCTGTAAATTGTAGCCTAATCCTAATTTGAAATTAAATCCTATCAATTTCTCCGGACAATTCTATTTAATTTTGCAAATTTATGGACAGTGAAAATAATTGTTTTGGAACTGAAAGTGAAGAAGTTACTGATACTTCAATCCTGTGGACTGTGACATAGCGACTTGTTTGCCAAATTGCAAGATGGCCAGTATTATAGATAAGATAGGACATATAGAGCTCTTTTAAGTGTTGATAAGAACCCTGTATGACCCAACAAATTTGGCGAAGAAATATTTGACCACCAAAGTGTGAAATTACTCACTGCAATATGAAAAGAAAAAAGTAGAGTCAAAATTGTTAGACATTCAGTTGTTTATGACGGATAAATTAACAAGATGACTAAGAAATATGTTGCTGTTTGTTTCCGTCGGACTATAACAGAAGATTCTGTGACTCGACCTCCGTTATCGTAAACGTTTAAAAGGACGATAAGCCGCCGGACCGACGGCGGCACATGTGAAGTGAGCAAAAACTGTCTGATAACAAGATATTAAGATAAAGATTTCTGAGGATAAAAGTTGTTGAAGATCTAAAAATAGGTGACCAAATCAAGATGAGAATCAAGATGCCAGCTGTACGCATCGCGCAAGGTAAGTTGAATAAAACATTTTATTACCATAACAATATTTTAATTAAGAACGTATTCCTAAATTTTAATAATTTTGTAAACATTATTTTTTATGAAACTTAAACAACACTGCGATCCAACAAGATTATTCTATAGCTTACTGAACACGAACATCGTCAAAATAAACAGTACACATCTCCACTATCCCATCTGTGCTGCCGAGACTCTATTCACTGTCGCAATGAGCTACTTAATGCCCGGGCTTGCGTGTCAATATTGACACACGGCGATTGTGGTCATCTCCACTTGTCCGAAAGGATTGGACAGAGTGAAAAGACTTCCCTGAGTATGTCAGTAGCCACCCCTTAAATATTTATCAACCCGTCTTATACTAGACTTGGAGCTACCTGCTGAGATACTAAACTAAAAAATAAAAATTTTGGTACGCAAAATGTGCAAACAGTAATTATTGTACAAATTGTAAGAAAAAGTAACAATGTATTGCCTTAAAGATAAATATTAACAGTTTAGTCACGTTGAAGAAGGTAATGAAAATGAAATGGTCAGTAGTAAAGTAATGACCGTTATATATATTGTTACAAATGTAATATTAAAAAGACTTTTGAATAGGATTGAATTGAATGCGATATTAAAAAACTAATTGACGTCTGTACATAATTTTACGTCAATTAATTCATGTAAACTACCACAATATTGTTCTACACTGCAACAAAGTTACAAATCATAGGTATAAAAGGTCAATTAAATCGCATTTTTGATCCCTAGCCACAATTAACCTGCTTCACCACCATTATTATTTTCTAGAATTTAAGATTGCAACAAAGTAATAATTTGAAGCCTTAGATTGCAAAGATATTTTAGGTTTATATTAGGTTTGACGGAAATACAACAATGTTTAAATCAAAGTATCAATTTATTAAAATATTTACTCGAGCATTCATTCGCAATCACTCGGTGTAGACAAACATACCTAAATAGGACTGGAATAGGACTTACTTATTTGAATTTTGAAGAACATAGGACCAACATTATAATTATTTATCACTACATAGTATAAAACAAAGTCGCTTTCTCTGTCCTTATATCCCTATGTCCCTATGTCCCTTTGTATGCTTAAATCTTTAAAACTAGGCAACGGATTTTGATGCGGTTTTTTTTAATAGATAGAGTGATTCAAGAGGAAGGTTTTAGTATAACTATTGTACCCGTGCGAAGCCGGGGCGGGTCGCTAGTTGTTCTATAAACATTTTATTATTATTTTTTAAATAATAAAATTTTATAAGTAGGTATGTCAATCAATTCTATAAGTTTATTTAAAATATGTATCAAATATTTTATAAGAATCCATAATAAAACCTTTCTAGAAAATAACGGGTATGTTTATTTGATGACCAACGGTGCAAATGATAAAAACTGTTTAATTAATACTTTCCGAGCTTACCCATTGTTTGTAATATTCTCACTGCCCAACAGTTAGTTATTCTAATTACTTATTATGAGCAAAAGTGAAGAGCTCGTAAACTTTCCCATGCTTTACTTTGGTGGCAACAAAGAATGACCATACAATCAACGCATTTTAGGTTTTGAGCCCATTTTTTATGTCTTGGTTTCTGGATGACATAAATAAAAAAGAATTCTAAATTGTCTTTACTCAAGTCCATAAATTTTAGCATCGTGATTACACTTTACGTTCTAATTGCAGACCTTTGGGTATCTTTTTTTATTTGTTCCATTAGTTTGTCTCAAAATCCAGAGATAATTATAATCCTATTGACATTAATTTAAATCCAAATTGGCAAGAGCAAGTAAAAAAGGAAAATTATATGATTTGTAGCAGGTTTTGAAAACTATTATTTAAATCTGATAAGCAAATCGATTTCCAGAATTACGTTAAGACTTCACAGCTCTCATCTCCAGCCAGTTACTCAAAAACGGTTGTAATCTTTACTCGTAAAACATGCGTATGCGTCAACCGCCCTGCTCACGCGCACCGATTCTTCTCAAGTGTTATCGCACACATGGGCAATTAGTCCAAGTTGACCGGAGGCGATGGACCACTCCGATTGGTCGTGAGCACCGTGACGTCACCAACGTCTGCGGCCGTCGCGCCCGATTGGTCGACACGCGTCATTTCGTCGATGACACGTTTGTTCTTATTTTGAATGTAAGCTGTTTGAGGTACTTGGTTTTTGTTGTAACTAACAATGGAACCCTCTTTGTACATGAAATTGGACGCTTTTGTGTAGTCGTTCAAACATGAGTTGCTCTACAACACCAGTAATTACCACCAATTAAGTTTTCGGTCTTAAATAGTAACGCGGAATGTAGTTTCCCTCCATTTCACTTCGCTCAATACTCAAAGTACCATAAGACATAACACAGATTAGTAGAGATATTACACCAACTTGTCATCAAATACAATCCAATTAGGAAATACCCAAATCAAACCCAAATATTTGAACTCTGTATTTAAAGAAATTGCAGAAAACAGAGGAGCAGTCGAAATTAAAAATTGAAATGATACCCGATCCGAAATGCGTAAGGGTAGAAAACCTTCCGACTTTTTTAAACCCTCTTCAAAAGTGTGAATTAGGGAATCGTAAAATTACTTTATCAGGTGCGAGGCCAGACGGCCGGAATGGCAAGTTTAGAACAAACTTTTAAAAATCCAAGTTAACTTCGCCGCCAGCGCTCCAAGCTAAATAAAATATTAACTGACGTGCCGATTTGTTTTTGTTCTGCAACGTTTGTCACTAATTGACAAGGGTTTTTGTGTCCTCCGTCAGGGTTTAATTGAAATTGTTTTGTTGCTTGCTTGAGCTAAAATGAAAGTATTGATATTGAATTTTTGTTTTTAGTATCTCGAGTATTTATATTACCATATCTTGGCTTTTACTCTAGACTTTGGAAATAATTTTGTAGCTAGTTTATAGTCAATATTATTATCTCGTCGTATATAAGTACTAAACATTTGATGACATTATTGTTCCATTTATCTGCCATTGAATTTGCTTGAAATTGAGCATGTACCGCATAAAAGGACCGCACGTCAATTTAAACATTGCCTATATCTTGTCTTTTGCCGCTTAGCGATTCAATATGTCTTCATTAAGTGAATATCGAAGCATCGCATTTACAAGCGGAACTCTCAATCTTGATCCATGCACAAGAATTATTGCTCCACTATTGATCTTGATAATTTGTTTTAAAATCTCAACAGTTTTGAACGACTGTTCTTGCTCACATTTTATTAACTTATATTTAATAATTATATTATTCTTCAAAATTATCAAGACTACTTTTGTAATAAATGAACCAAAAAAATTGAAATTATCACCTGCCTAACAGTCCTATCTAGAATTATGTGAATATTAAATCACCATCGTGGGAAAGCAGCAATTTCATCCAAACGAAACGAGTCCGACCTAACCGAAGGTCCAATAAATTGAATTCGTCAACAGAACATATAAATTTAGCAATCGACGTGCATTTTCCATTAGAATAAGACAAAATAAAGCAAGAGGCAGATACATCGAATAATTTATTGAAAAGGCCACTAACAGTTGATATTTAAATTATGGGAATGAAGTTAATTTTCGTAAGTATTTAGAATAATGATTGTGCGGACGGCCGGCGGCCACCCGTTTTGAATTTCGAACTGGACTGGCTGGAGTTTTTTCTTTTGGATGTCCGCATCGATCGGCGTTCTGTATTTGTGATTCTCAAGATAAAGACGTATGAATTTACATATGTTATGTCAGTGGAGGTCCGTGGAACATTTAAATTGGATTTATTAGTCCGGCCTATTAGCAGCGCAAAGCGACGTTGGAGGTAGGTAAATACATATTACAAAAAGTATTTAAACAAACCTACAGAGATATTGTCCTAGGAACTGACAAATATGTAATGCAGTTTTGTGTAAGCTTAAACATTGCTTCAATACTTTTATCCAATATATTTAAAAAAAGTCAACAATCCTTTCTCTAAGAAAAAGATTAATACTACGGACAATACAAATCGTATTACAAACAATAAACACAGTAGCCAAACATCGTTTTTTTGTAAAGGCTTAGAGATAATCTGTAGTTTTAGATGAGACAGTGAGATATAACACTTGTTAACAAGCGAATCTTGTACGTGTAATCAGTATTGTAACTATATTTATTGGAAGATGCTGTTTGAAGAATTGATTGTAATCGTTTAGATGCATATTGAATTTTTTTTGTTGTTGAGATATAGAGGTGTAATATAACACACTTCCACTCCGAATAAATTGCCCCGATATTTAAAATATGTAAGTTTTGTAATTATAATTGTCTAATTTACCTATTGCACGTGATCCACTCAAAAATGATTTAAATTTACCTACTGTAAAAATGCCAATGATACCTAAATCTTTAAAAACGCATGTATATATCTGAGAATTAATAAACAGTTATTGCAATTAGGTGAAAACAAATTCCATCAAAGAACCTCACTTCCCCTTAAATAAAATCTTCTTTATTATTAAAGACTAATAAAGAAATAGCATAATAGATTATACCTCAAAGAGTCCACTCACGAAGCTCAATTGACTCTTTATTCCAAACTAAATCCTTTGACCAATGTCCGCCCATTAGCCTCTATTACGGGGCCTAGTAAAATAAATACTCGACCGAAACACAATGAAATAAAAAATGTTCATAACAAGAATTAATTTATTGTGAGCGGACCACGATCAATAGCCAGGCAGTGGGTGGACAGTTTCTGAAGAGTCCATCTTTGTCAGGCTTTGATACCAATTTGTTATTGTCGGCCTTTCAACACTGGAGTCGATTTAAAGTTTGGTAGGTGTTAGCCGTCTTAGATCTCTTTGGATTAAAGGTCTCCGTAACAAAGACCTGAAGTTTCTCAATAGAACCTCTAAAATTTATCACGTAAATGAACATCATTCTAGCCGGTCTAAAATACAAAACTACTTAAATCAATCAATTAGAGCATGGACACCTAAATACAGCGGCAAACACTAACGAACAAAACTTCCAGAGATATTATCAAAAATAAATAAACATTCGCACAACAGGTTGACAATGGATCCAAATTCGATAGAGGCACCTGAAGCTTCAATATTTTCCCATGGTCAAACTTCGATAAACACCTTAACAAAAAATCATTCCAGCCTGCCTTTGACAAACAATTGGTCAAAGGGATTTTTTTGGGCAAAACAGGCTCAGAAATCCGCATCCACATGAGTCGAATAGTCGATAATATTTTAACAATACCGAATAGGGTTGCCATCCGCAGTTGCCTATAGGCAAAATAACCATTGTGTGTCATTATGTGACATCTTTTCAACAATTTTAATAGAAAAGGGTTTACGAGTGTCACTTTCTTCGTTTTTTGACTACCGTATTTTGTTTGTTACAATTATCAATCATCTTTTTTCAAAGTCACTAAAGTTAGGTTTTTGAGGTAAGACGATATTAAAAACTAGTTTCTTAATGATCAGATGAAAATAGATATACTATATCTATAATAGAAATTATTAATTTATAAAATTGCTTCGAATCAAATTCTACCTGATATCATCCATTCTTCATCCCTAAACTGTCTATCACACGAAAGGTACCTCCGTGACCATTGTCCAACATCTTTTGATTCGCCGTATGTTCTTTGAACTCCGCATCATTTTTTCTTTGGCATACGGTTACGGCCTAAGACATACTTGTCAAGTTGGACAACGCGGTCTTTTGATAGACCAAAGCTTTTTGTAATAAGAAATATTCCTTTTTTAAATTTATATTAAAGTCTGATTTGTTTAACCACCGAGGATTGGGTAAATATATCAAAATTTTGAAGTATAGTTCCTAATTTCCTTTTAAATAGAAGCAGAACCTTCTTCGGCCATCTGTTGAGCCCGTGGCATATTTAAAGCGATGTTGCAATGCCTCCAAAGGCTTATTGTTTCTCTTAAGAGATTAAGTGGGTGTTAAAAATCATAAGACACACAGCAAAAGGAGTGAAAGATGATAGCTTGATGTTCGTTTATGATTTATCTCGTGTTGTAACGTGTTAGAGTATTGTTCGTTTGCCTCGGGTCCATGTGGGCGTTTTGCTAGATTTATATAATAGTTTGCCCTTTGATTTCATTGAATGGGGTTATCTTAAACTTCAATATTAAAACCCCAGTTTTGCTGTTAAATACTAATCATTTATAGATACCATTAAATTACCTACAGTAAACATAATCACGTTGAATATGAATATTTTCTAAATACCTGAAACGTTTTTAAAGTAAGATGATCACATTTATGAGTAAGTCTTTTAAATCATACATTCATCTACCGACACAGATATGACCTCTAAACCAAATGAATCTAATTTATCGCCCTATCCACTTAGAGTAGGTGTCACAATTGCATTTCCGGCCGCCACGCTACAAAGTTGTAAGGTCGTATCTGCATTTGTATGCTGGGAGCTTTCCCATACCGGGCAGTTCGTGACCGCTCGACTTGTTACCGCGATGACCCGGCCCGAGATTATGCACTTACATCCGTCTGAATGATGACTGCTTAATTGAGGCCATGTGAAAACAAGGCTGGTGAGCAATGAACATACATTTTTGCTAACATCTCTCGTTTGTAGATTAGAAGCTATAGAGTTTAATATGGTGCTACCAGAACGAAATGGAGACGATCAAGAATTATTTGGATGTATAAGTAGATTTGGTAAACTAAGAATTCAGAAAAGACGTATAATAATTAGAACTTAATCATATTTAGAGGTATTTTTTTTTATCTAAAAATAAGTATAGTGAAAAAATATTTCTTAGGCGTCAAACGCGCGTAAACTTATCGGGTAACTCAAAACTTAATCTGATAATTTCTGATAAAAAAATTATAAAGATTCGCAAGCAAGTTTGTGAAGCACACAACAAAAGGAATGTCAATTCAACATCTTTGATAATTTATAATAATAAACTCACGCCTATTATCCCCAAGGAGGTAGGCAGAGGTACCCTCGTTTAAACGCAATTAAATTAATTACCTTAAATAAAAAAGTATAAATTTTTAAAAATCTTAAAAGTTAGACATCAATTCAATTCAATTCAATTCAATTCTTTATTTTGCTTATCACATGGTGAGTACATTTTGGTACTTAATATTAGGTACATCCAACACATGTGATACCCCGTAGGGGCACTGCAATAGAGAAAGGTTACTAGGTACCTAACTAAAGTTATTTCCTAAGTTATCTTATTCTATCTAAACTAAAATATAAAAAGGCGTGAGATTATTATACTTATACTAAAATATCCTAGGTAGTTGTTCGAATGGACATTTCGCTATTAGCGTGAGGTCAATTCAATTAACAGGAAATTACTACAGTAAACATAATGGTGTCTTTAATCTGATTTATTAGATGATTATCTATTGTTTTGGTATGATTTTTCTATAATAGAGTCTTTGGTGTCATTGAACAATTTCTCAGCCGTGACAAACGGTAAACAATACAAGATTAATTGTTATAATTTTAATAGAGCAGCCCGTCGCAGCCCTTCGCATAAAAACAATATTTTTTATATTATAAGCTATTTAATTTATTAATCAAATAATTTGTTGCGAAGTTTAATTATAAAGCCACATTTAGTTAAATCGAAAATGGTGAAACTATTACAATAATAACCTCACACGCAAAAGCCACAGATACAGCAACTAACTGTAAAAGCAGAGGCGAACAGCACAATAAATTTGGCGGCGCGGCCGCAACCGAGATCGGCTTTCTTCCGATCGGCAGATAACCGACGAGTGACCCGCGTGCGAGCCTAACACAGCCTATTGTCTGCGCGGGAGACGGTTCAAACGTCAAGCCTGAGATGAGAAATTACTAGAGCTGGACGATAGAGGGAAAGGTAATACAAAACTTTTTACGTTAACAAAATTCTGTCACTAATACATAAAGTTGCAAGGCAAACTAATATAAAAAAGTATATAATCACGTATTCATAATCAAATAATACAAGATTTATAAAAATAAGACAACTACTAAAGTAAAACAAAAAATATATTATCGTCCATTAGAAGATAGGTAAAACAATTCATTATACGGGGATAACCTAAAAGTGCTTTCAGCAAAAAGTACTTATCCCTGTACAAATTGTGTTTATTAGTCAAGCGTTTTTAAAGGAGAGTTGATTATTTTTTTTGGTGTTTAATTTTTTTTATATTAACAAGTAATCGCTTTCAGCTGACACCTTTATAAAAAACTGATCTATTTTCATACACACACAATAATTTAAAAAAAGTTATTGACTATAATACACTAAGATGTCACTTCTATTCTCTTAATAACTCTGCGCGGCAAACAGCTAAGCATTAAACTGCGCGACTTAATTCACGCCACAGATAATTGGTTTCATCAACGTGCCTTACTTATACACGACATCCACTATAAACTGAACTCTCTCCTCCAGTTTCCCCATCTATCTCGTGCTGTTATATCGAATACGTATGGCTTAGGAGAGGTCTACGTAACTGGTTAGTGGTATGGTATAAGAAGTTATGGGAACAAGATCAATGGATACTATGGGACCTGACCAGTTTTTGCGTTTGTTGAAATCTCTGGTCGCTCACACAATACAAGAGAAGCTCGGGTTTATTGGCAGTTAAGTTAATTATTAGTGCACCTACTTGACTTAGCTTTAGTTTTATAAGTCGTTTTTTCATAATCCTATAGAACATAATTATTAATATTATAATAATTCATCATTATAGACCCCTTGCTCAACGGTAGGTTATTATGGGTAATGGTGTGTTGTATTCAATTGTATTATCATTTATGTTCGGTGGAGTATACCATAATTCTTTAAGTAAGATTTCTCTGTAGGTACATAAAATGAAACAAAATATTAATCATGACAATTTCACTGGTATTTTATATTTTGTATATATTTATAATATATAATATTCTTACCTCAAAATTAAGCATAAAACAGCATCACTATTCGAATAGTGATGCTGTTTTATAATAGCGTGGTTACTTCCACGCACTGTCCCACGCTGTCAGTGCACATTTTTTGTTCCAAAGGTGGAATCCAACCCTTTGGAATCTCAACTGACAATGCTCTCAATAATGTCCACAAAAGGTTCCTTGACCAGAATCAGCACATGTGTGAGAATATTTTTTTGCAAATATGATAAATCGATTTGTATACCGCTCTTCCGCCTCACAGTTGGTGGTTAATGAAATTAAAAACTTAACATCGTACATTTTTGAAAGTTACTTAAATTTTTTTGTAACTGTTTCACCTTTGATACTAACACAATGAAAACCATAACATACGAAAAATATTTAATGTGGTAAAAAGCGCTATTACCGGCATAACAGCAATCAGAGAAGCACAAAGGCGATCCAGCATTGTCCGCCAACGTTCACAAGAGAAGAAACCGCGGATCGCGTAGCTCCACTCCCGCGCATCACGCGCCGCTATTGTCCATTTCTATAATTACCAGGTCGGACGGAAGGCCTGCCACCTGTTCCGATTTCACACGGCCGACAACAGGTAACCTCACCCGAATTCTGATGGTTCTCGGACAGAGGTTCGCGGGGTAACAGTATCCTTTTTTGTTCTTCCGTCTCTTATAGATTTTTTGCCCGGTATTGGGTTTCGTCAAGATGATAGGTAAGTATTTATGATAAAATAAATCATTTATTCAAGAATTAAAATAAATAGAAATATTTTGGTTTTTATTGGTGTCAGTTATAATACTAAAAAGTTGTGTTTGTGTATCTGGCGACTGTTATACGTAATACCCGCTTAATATTATACGCAATTTGTCGCAGCCGACCATAGGAAAATCGAATTATATTGTTTATCACATCCCCCATTTGCGTCAGTCTACCAGATGTACACTCAATGTCAATCTTCCGTGTTTGTTTACCTAGAAATAGCAAACATTTCGTGCCTGCTGGTGTCACTTTGCGCACATTTTGGTCGCACAATTTGATTGTCATAATTTTATTATCGCTGTTCCAAGTTCCCCGGAAAATCTCGGAGGCAATTCCGTAACTTAGTCACCGCTATAAATAAAATATTTCTGATAACTTTTTCTTTTAAACGTTGCGTAATAATATCATCCGCAGTTGGAATGCCTACTCATTTCAATGGAATTAAATTATATTAGGAATTTCTAGTTTTTTATTTATTTGAGTTTGATTCAGTGATGCTATGATCGAATGCAACATAATACTGTCCGGCTAACTTAAGCGTCCTCTATTACAAAAACGCCGTCAAACCAATAACTCATGCTAAATGTAACGCAGCACAATTATAAGTCATCCATCCATTCAGATCTGTGCAAAATCATATTCATCCACTAATACCATTTTCGCAGTGACACGCACTTTTTGCTATTCAAATGGGCGACAGTTGTGTTTTTTCTGTATAGCGCTTTCGTTGCAGTCCCCACGAGGTTCCGTAGACGATCACGCATATTTTTGCTCACACGTTATTAGGGGTGGTGTGTGTGAAAAAAATGTACTATTATAAATAAAAGGATCCCAACAAAGGGATGGGAGAGCGATCGGGGTCACTAGGAAATGGCGGTTTTGATACGGGATTTTTTTACCTGAGACTCTAGGGGTCCCTTTTTCATTAAAATTTCGGGACTGAACTTTTATAGAGGTAGCCAGTCAGTCTGTGTTCATCTGCGAAGATGATCACATGCTTTATGACTTTAAGGAGTCTGACACTAAGTGCCCAGTGGTCTACTTGGACTAAGAACTGTTTGACATATACTTATAGTTAGTAGTAGTTTTAAGCTGAGACAATAACTAACTTCGATGTAAAGCTGCTTTGCTTTTGAAAAGTTCCGTGCATATTCTGTGAAAATTTGTGAAGAAAATGGATCTATCTTCGAGGAGTAAGTCAAGATTTTTCGACTCTGGAATCGACTTAAGGCGCAAAGGTACTATTGAATATTTTAATGGACTCTTAAAATAGTTGGCTATAAAATCAAATACTTTGAAAATATAGAGATCCGTGTTATTACTGAGTATGTATATATATATTTATGTTTTTTTTTGTCTCCGTATAATTTTTTTATTCATTTATAGATTGTTTGGAATATTTTCGTAAGTCTCCAATTAGATTTCATATGCAAACGTGTAATGACCGTACCAAATGAAAAAAATATTGTCCCTATTTTTTTGTACAAAAGTCAGAATTGGAAGTTAATAGACGCTGGCTCCTCCGCAATAAATGAGGCAATAACCAATGCTGAAGACAAATTGGAAAGTAATAAGGCAGTGAAAATGATATCTGCCCCGAAAGATATCTCTGTATGAATCTCAACGAATCGGATACCATTCCCATTAACATATAAATGAGTGCGTAAGTGGACGGAAAGTTATATATTTATCGTCCCTAGCTATGAGCTATAAATCGATAACATGGCTACTTCGATCGAATACTATATTGACATCCTTTTGATTATATTGTTTGGTTAATGATTGTTATAAACAAAACGTACTATTGGCAAAAGAACGCAAATATTTTTACGAACAGTACTGCACCATACGTGTATATACTATGTGTTTTCTTTTTAACCCTAAAATATTGATAGGATTTAAAATATGGACTAAAAGGAAATTAAGATATACTATAATATAGGAAACAAAGCAAATGCCAAGAAACCTAGCAATATTAACATAAAGCAATATACAAAAATAAATGTTGAGATAAAACTGCATTCCTCGGCTGCATTGACCGCAAATTTCTGCCACAGAGGCCATATGTCAAAATAATGACCGCCGAGTAATAGGCGGAGAGAGGCTACACTAGATTTGTGGCTGTGATTCGGGATGTTTGCTTTATAGTTTTTAGGCAAACATATTATATTTATCTCAAAAAATAAAACTACATAAGTTTAATTTTTAATCGTTAACATATATTAAACTATATTAGGCATTAACTAGTTTTAAAACTTTCAGCTAAATATTTAGAATTTTTAGAAATATTAGAAACTTATTCTGGAGTAGATTATACTTAATTTTGTACCGATTGATTTGATATATAATACCTATACTCACTCAATGATTTTTTGAAGTGGGCGTGGATGGCTTAATCAGAAACTATGAGGAATAGCAAAACGTACTCAAAGGAGTCTCGGGCCCGATTTTGATGAAAACTTAAACTGAATCTTTGGATTTTTGAAAAATCAATATTCCAGCCAGCAATCGAACACGTTGATTTTGGAAAAAATAAACATATGCTGTATTATCACACCATTCAATAGTGTCGCTAAAAAGGATCGAATACTGGGAAGAAATGACATACGGCAAACTTAAGGAAAATTTTGGAGTAAACTGATTCATATTTTAAAGTAATGCTTTAATTCATACCTGCATTACCTATACCCACATAGTCTGAAATTATGCTCAATATTTTTCTCAACACAATCCCGCAGCGTGGTCATCTTTATAACATTATGTTCTAATATTTTGTTTATCTCTTCACGGTAAAAGAAAAAAAATGAACAATGGAAATTAGAACGTAGTGTAAATTGGCACCAATAATTTAGATTTTGTTCGACATTTCGTTTATTATCACTAACTGTTTGCGTACTGTTTTGTGTTTTGTTGAATAATTTATAAAAAATAATATTATATATTATAATTCTGGAAAGTGTTTTAATCAACGTGATCGATTCCTGGCTAGAAATATCATTTTTTCAAAAATCTAAAGATACAGTTTTAGTTTTCATTAAAATCGGGCCTGAGACTCCTTTGATATTCCTCATAGTTTCTGATTTAGCCATCCACGACCACTTGAAAAATTCACCCTGTGTAGTAATAATAAGGCGTAAACCGTGAAAATGTCTTAACATTAATCAAAATGATATACCTACGCAGAAAAGTTCAGAGTCATTTTGAAAACAATGAGGTATGATATCATAACATAAGGAACCTTAACAATTGCTTAACTTAAAATAAGATCCTACAATTTTCATTTGAAATAGTCCTGAATGTTTGACTTTAAGCGAAAAATATGCACCAATAAAATTAACAGTTATGCCGTCTGTAAGTTTCGATGGTTGGTTTTACATTTTCAAGGGGTGGTGGTCGCTGGCACCCGGCCCAGCCGGACGCAGGGTTATGGCCCCACTTTTATTGCTTTAGGAAAAACTATATTTCTTGTTTCAACTGAAATACTGGTCTGCACATTTTGCGTTGTTTAATACTGCCTTGGAAACCCGAAATTGTTTTGAGGATAAAAATTGCGGAATCTTTTTGGTTGTTTTCTTTATTACAAAAAACATAATTTTGATTTTATTCCTAAAGAATAGGTAAAGAATTAAGATTTTATTTATTAAGTTTTATAAATTGTTTAGAAGAGAGAATATGTTTGCATTTTCGTTATGTCATTAAGAAAACATTATTACAACTCTGTTCAAGCCGTATTCAGGAAACAATGTAAGTTGCTGCTTGATAGGCTAGTGATTTTTTAATAGTAATCATTAGAATTAGAAAAAGTAAAGCCAAGAATTACCTTATTCAATACTCTACCTAAAGGGTAAGCAAGACACAGTAAAGACCAAAACTGAAATCGATATCGATATAAAACGATAGGTACAGTTAGGCGGAGAAAGCACTCGATGTAATAGATACAGTTGCTGGCAATAATTACTGGCGGGCAGTTAACGACAGCAGCGGAATTAAGATTTTTGCCATAAATGCCCGACGGAAATAAAACCGCCGCGCCAAGGATTAGGGGTTAAGTGTCCGCTTTAACGGGCCCGAGGGTTGTGCAAGGCGTATCGATGTTGCGTCGTCGATAAGTTTTTAGATTACAAATAACGTAATTTATATAATTAGTTTTGCAAAATAAATTGAGTAATGTATGTTAGACCGTTTAAAAACAAATGAAAATAAAATCTAGCCGCGTGCCTGAAACAAAACTTTTGTCCCCTGTTTAACTCCCGAAAGGGATGAATTCCCAAAAAATCCTTTTTACGTACTTACTTAAGTTATAAAGGGAATGTTTATGTAAATATTGTATGCTTCTAGACTCACAGTTTAAGGCTATATTGAAGTTGTTATCGTTAAATAGCATAAGGTAAACGCAGCTATTAACGACCCATCGAAAATCTGCAGGTATTGCCGACCCATTCTGCTTATTCTTATTTTTATCGGTTTGGAACGATTTGAGTCACAAGAGAGTATAATATACACACATGTTTGTATGTTTTCTAATAAATTTACTGGTGTTAGTGTACATAGGTTCACGGGAATGTGACCAAATACGTTAGTTTCTGTGAACGTAGCGAGTGCGCCGATCGTGTCATACTAACCCTTACTTCCTCAGGTAAGTACTCGATTTTTTTGCTTAAGATATTTTATATATAAATATTTACGTTAAATTTATTCTGAATAACTCAACATATTCCTTTATTTGTATATTCCACATTTCGCAACTAAATTATTATGTTTAAAGGAATTTTAAAAAGTATTTTTGAAATTAAAATAGAACGGCAATAGCTGCAGTGCATTTTAGTAGTGCAGTCATTGCCGACCCATGGATCGGCAATGGCTAAGAGGTTATGCTTTATTTTTATAATTTTTCGTTAATGCTTATAATAATTAAACAAGTTTTTATAACACCATTTCAATCTTAAGTATTCTAAAATTATAAGCATCTATTAGCGACATACACCATGTTATATTATAAACTTGTTTTTCCACGATAAACTGCCACGCATTATTAAACATTTAGACGTGGGATATGAAAGAAACTACTTAGAGTTTTCTTCGTATTTATATGAAAATGGTGTATTTTTTTATAGTTTAGGACTAAATCAACAAATTATTGTATTAAATCGGATGGGGAAATAAAAAACAATTAATATCGACTATTTTTCGTGGCTCGTTAAAAGATTTGTTTACTTTTTTATTGAACACTAATTACCGATCCATATGAATCGGTGATTGCAACAAAGAGAAGCTATCACCGATTCTATACCGAATAATTGGTATTTTTGGATTAACGGTATGTAATGTCTAAAAGTAAAGCTACTAATTTGTTTCAATAAAATGATTTGATTCAATAAGTTAGGTTCGGTTTAATTTCATTTCATGTCATTAGATAAATTTCATTTTCATTTCATATCCATAAAAAAAATACTGAAGACTTGGCTGTATGTATAGTTCCCTTTGCCTACCCAGAATGGGTGAAGAAAACAAAAAAAAACTCTGCTTTTAATCTTTTACGGTTGGCGCGATTTTCCAAAAATGTTAGTCGAGTTTATTGTATTTTTATTATTTTATTAAATTGCTTAATTTTTTCGCAACTGTATTAAAAATAGTTATTAAGTAAACGTGCGGAACCGTCATTGCAACTTGTTCCGACAGTCAACCCTTACCTTCGGCTGCGCTAAACTTGGGAAGTTCGAAGAAAATTTATAGGTTTTTTGGGAAATAAAACAAAGGGTTTAAGTAATTTTGAAATAAAATTGTCTAATTATTTTTATTTAAAACATGTAAATTATATATTTATAATATTTTTTACTTTTATTTTCAGGTTTGTGACTCTGACTTAAATAGTAGATATAAAGTATTAGTGCTAGCCACGGTGGAGCAAATCATGATTCATGTGTGTAGAAGCACCAGCCACTATCCCAACTTGAAAAAATCTGTGCTGAAAATAAAACAGTTTGTTTTTATTTTATTAACATCTACACATTTACAAAATTATATCTGAATTTTGATAGTGAATATTTATGTTTCAGGTGATTCAGTTATCCCCTATGTCAAACACAATTGACACTACATGGAACTGCATTGTGAAGTAACAGCATTGACATTGTTTTAAAAAGTAATTACTATTAAGCAGGCTAATCAATTAGAAAGAAAGGCTATGGTAACTATGGTTTGCACTACCTGGCCAAGCAGCAGGTTTCCGGGGGCGCAAGATAACAATACATGACCTATGTTCTCAATTTGATTTAATGAATGTTATTCTATTTACCATTTCTATTAAAGTCTATTTTCTTATATTACTAAAATTTCATTTATGTCCACCGAGAAATCAATACCTTTATTTTTATTTAGGTCCAAATGTGAAAACAATCTTTTAAAGAATCCACAAGCATTCCGAGGTTCACTGCGATTAGTTAGAAAGCATGGGCACTAGAAGAAGAAATCTACATAACAATGAATTTCACGTTGGTTCTATTAATTTTTTTTTCACCCCTTACAGGGTAGTCAAAGGCATTACGCCATGCAGCCTCGTCATTACTTAATGATATCCTTGAGTAAATGGCTCTGCTTCAGAGTCCATGTACAAAAATACAGTGTCTTCAACACTTTCTACATCCTTAACTTGGTTATCAACAGTAAAATAATAGCATTTTTACTGAAGACTTCATTGTGACTTCTTGAGGCAATCCAAAAATGTCCATATCTCGCATTTTATCGAATTTCCCATTCACTGCACACTTTCACGGACACTTGCCACATAATAAACTATCACTATTATGATGAGTCAAAACCCGAAATACACAGCAAAATGAAAATTATACAAAAAACATGACGTCCCTCTTCGGATTCCCGCCAAAAAGTTTAAAGTCAAGTTTATCTCCATTTTCAGATTATTTTAGTAGGTAACTATAATTATTGTAATGAATCAAGTACAAAAATGAGAAGCAAATAAAAGTAAACGGGACATTTCGAAACGGGATATTTTGGGAAAGGGATATTTCGCTCAAATTCATAATTATTTTGAGAATCGAACGTGTAGGTAGATATTCTGTAAAAAAAAGTATGCTTTATTTACTTACGGTCGGTGTTAGATTCATAAAAATCGGTAATAGCTTCAAAGCGTTTCGGGTGGGTCGGTGATAGAAACAATTGACTTCAACAATCCTTTGATTATTTTTTCAATGAAAACATGATATTTATAAACAAGTGAAAATATAAATATAAAATATACAATCTATATTTAAATATAAAATAAAATAATCTGGTGTGCTTGCAACCACTACACTTAATTTTATTAATCAATTTCAAAACTTGCTTAAGGGGGTCGGTAATAGCTGCGTTTACCTTACTTTTTTACATGACAATTTGAACTTGTCTTGTAAAAGTAACTAAAAACTAAAAAAATTTTAATTTTTAAACACCTACTGGCCATTCTATTATACTGTACTTACCTACATATTTGCAGTTTGTTCAGCAACATTATCGATGATCGTATTTTTATCGAAATTTTATTCCAGTGGCCCATCACTACAGTGACGTAGTGTAGTGGCAGACAGTCCGGTGTGGCGTTTTTATTGACACTCGTGCTGTGACAAATATCCTTAGAAAGAGACTCACTACAACCCGTACTTCGCAAGGGTAGAGTAGCCATTCATGTTAGTACTGTATTCGACTTGTAGATTTTATAGGTATCTGAGATCTATGTTCCATCATATCTCTGTCTATGTCTAAAGATAAAATTGACAACAACATTTCTTGAGTTTTGCTTTATTTACTTCATGGGACTGTTAGCTCACTTAGTAGTGACACTATACCTAACTGCTGAGTCGAAGATAGCGGGTTCGATTCTCGTTAGCATTGTTTTGAAGTTACTAAATTTAAAAAAAGTAATTAAAAACCATAGAGCATATTATAGAGCCACCTAAAAAACCTCCTTGATTAAAAAACAAATCGTATGTATTCAATTTTATGTTTTATTTCGTATGTTTTAAATACAAGTCGAATATGTAGGAATTATGTGACAGCAATCAAAGCCACACGAAAAGAATATTTCATAATAAAAAGCAAACACTCGGATTAAGGACGAATGTTTTAAAGCAAAATTTTCTCCGCTGCGAAAAATCGATTTTAAAAAACATCGTCAATTTTCATATCGAATATTTTTCTATTACGAGCTGTCCATCGGAGTCCCCCGACTAGGTATCGTGTTACACACCTAAAACGAAAAAAATGGAAAGAAAAAAATTCAAATCCCTCTAACGAAGAGGCCAATACACAGGAGGGCTCTGTTTTCCTGCGGTTATTCCGAATATTCGGCCGAGTATTGGATATCAGTAACACGATTACTGACCCGGCCTTAATTTAATCTGCCAATTCTGCGGCCGCATTTTTTGTTGACGCAGAGGAAAATTGTTTATCCGACACCTTTTTTTGTTAGCTCACAAATTAGTAATTAAAAAATTTACTTGGTGATCCTATTGAGAAACAGGGAGTTACTGAAAATACGTAGTATTTCTATCTAAGAATAATAAAAAAATCTACAATGATTGCAAGCATTTTTACATTACCACCATGCTTCATTATAGGAGATCGTTCGAACTCCTTACAAAAATCCTAATACTTCAGAAATGGAATAGAAATAAAAAATACAAAAGATAAAAAGGTTATATGCCAAAAAATCATACTGGCCTGTAATCCTTCGGTTCCCGGGGGCATAAAAAACAAGATGATAATCAGGCGTTTTTGTCGCTTGGAATTACGGCGGATAATTTGATTAGCTATTGGCGGGCGAGAACCGTCCCCTCAAGAGGTAATCCTGTTTTATAGGTACGAATGTAATTTGATAGTAACTTAGGTGTATTTATAGGTGCTTTTTCTACCTGCCCATCTCGGTATTTCCACTTTGCAAATACAGATTTACCAATTTAAAATTATAAGAGACATAGGCTGCTTAACCATTAAAACTGTCATTTTCGTAGGCAAATTCTCTTTAAGTTTGATAACTACTAGATTTAGACATAGGACAGCCGCAAAAATAATTATATAGTGTGTGATAAAATAAGAATTCAGCCATGCTTTTGTAGCGACACTACATAGAACGCGCCAATAGAAGGCCGAGTTACAAAGAACGCGCCAATAGACGGCCGAGTTCTAAACCGCGCTAACGGAGTTTTCTAATGAGTTTGTATAAATACAACTGTCCAACATCAACCGTTGGACCGCGGTCCCCAGGCACGATCACCTCGCCTGGCGGAAGATCTTCCTTTTCACGATGGAGGAGCATTCCACCTCCGCTCCTCCATACTGGTGACCCCGACGTGATCAACCGTTGGACCGCGGTCCCCAGGCACGATCACCTCGCCTGGCGGAAGATCTTCCTTTTCACGATGGAGGAGCATCCCACATCAGCTCCTCCATACTGGTGACCCTCGACACCTGGACATCAGCGCAACCTTCTGGAACACCTGGACTTCAGAAGCATCATCGCATCGCCATCACACATCACTCCCACAACAACCTTCACTTAAGGTCAGCAGCAGCAGTCGCACAGCAAGCCAGAATCCGCCCAATCAGGTCCATACGCAGCCGACGCACCGTGCTACCTGGTCCTGCAGGCTCATCACTCACAGCGACAGCACTCGGCCCACGCACAGTTCACCGCAGCCCACGTCCGGATCTACAGCGGCTGGTCACCCTCGCCGGCGTGGCGGTCTCTGCACACTGAACTACGGGCACTTCAACAGTCGCAGCAACCCGCTCAGTCTCGACTCACCGTAGACTTGGAGCAGCACTGGCACTTGAAAACTATCTACGAAGCATCGACGCTGCACAAGAAATCGACCTCCGGTCTTGGAGGGGGAGTGATGTAGCGACACTACATAGAACGCGCCAATAGAAGGCCGAGTTACAAAGAACGCGCCAATAGACGGCCGAGTTCTAAACCGCGCTAACGGAGTTTTCTAATGAGTTTGTATAAATACAACTGTCCAACATCAACCGTTGGACCGCGGTCCCCAGGCACGATCACCTCGCCTGGCGGAAGATCTTCCTTTTCACGATGGAGGAGCATTCCACCTCCGCTCCTCCATACTTTCTCTATTTGTGTTCTTATTTATCTAACCTGTCGGAAATACTGTAATAGGCTTTAATAATGTAGAATACAAATTCCATATCTCTTGTTTTAGCAAAAAAAATATTTTCCTACTTAAATATTCGCTACGGCACAAAGCGAATGGCCAATAAAGTACTTACATGCATCACATAAGTCACTCAAACCTCATGGACGTACCTACCGTACCTACTTACCTTATAATTATAGGTAAAAAGCAAGGGTGGCCGAGTGGCCATATTGAGAGAAGTGTGACGTCATTAGTCCATGTTGACATAACCCGCCCTGAATGGCTAAGCACTGGGCGTTCCAACGTGATGGCTGACATTTAGCAACTTTGTAATTGCTAAAGTATAACTCAAAAAACTTTTCATCAAATATTTTTATTCAAAACTTGTGGACTGCTGAGTTGTATAGGGTTAAAAGATTCGTACGTAAATGTTGAGCTTCATTGGAATGAAGACGATTGATACAACAAAGTCTTCACACAGATGATGTAGGTAATTCTAAATAACCCAGTGAATAGAGAGCTGATACCTTACAAACGGTCCGGTAGTTCTAAATTTTTTACATGTTGTCTAGGATGGTTGTTAAGTGTTTAAAATGCAAAATGCACAACTCCCCCCCCTCCGCGCCCTCCGCCATCTTGAAAAAACCGAAAAAAAATCGGCACTTTTTTTAGACTTTCACTTATATCTTTGTTTCGGTGCATTTTAGCTACAAAACAGTTCTATTCAATGTTGTGGAGAATGAAATTCCCTATAATATACATGTTAAATTTTGTTTGTAGGGCAGATAGTTCACGAGATATGATATTTTAAAAAAAGTTAAAAAAATACGCATTTTCCGGAAATATTTCAAACTTCTAACTTTAGAACGCTGTACCTAATTCAATTTTGGCCTATTTGAGAAAAACAAGTATTAAGAATAAAAATTGTAGGGAATTTAATTACCTACAAAATGGATGTATACTTTTTTTAACCAACCTTACGGAGGGGGCAGTAAGCATTAAAATGAAAACAACGGCATATTGTTTATTTGATAAGTTTGAAAAATTTCCGGAAAATGCGTATTTTTTTATATTTTTTAAAATATCATATCTCGTGAACTATCTGCCCTACAAACAAAATTTAACACTTATATTATAGGGAATATTATTCTCTACAACATTGAATAGAACTGTTTTGTAGCTAAAATGCACCGAAACAAAGATATAAGTGAAAATCTAAAAAAAGTGCCGATTTTTTTCGGTTTTTTCAAGAGGGCGGCGGGCGCGGAGGGGGGGGAATTGTGCATTTTGCATTTTAAACACTTAACAACCATTCTAGACAACATGTAAAAAATTTAGAACTACCGGACCGTTTGTAAGGTAACCCCCCTTATTTGGTCTCTATTCACTGTACTAAAAAGGTTGTGAGTTGTGACGTATGTCGCTGTGCACAAAATATAACCTACAAACTCAGTTCAATGGCAAATAATTTAATAAAATCTGTAACTCTTCTATCATTGTATGGATATAAGACATATTAAATTATTAAGTACCTATCTAAAAAAACTGAAATTATGATTTATGTAGGTATATACTATTATTAAAAATTGTGTAACATTATTTGTATTACATATAATTTTTCGATACATCTCCGATAATAAAGATGAAATGAAGCAATACCTATTCAATACGTTGTATCTCCGTTAATTTGCCCAAAGCATGATGCACGTTTGACTCTACCATCTACTTACATTGAGAAAACACTATACATTATTATTTAACCTGATATAATTTGGATGTTTAGGCATAAACGGTAATGTTTACCGCTTCATGAATTATAAATAAACGATCAAATCTTAAGACCAAAATCGCAATTTGCCGCCATAAAGCATTTCTAAAGCCTCCTTTAAGCCGAATGTCCATTTCCGACAACTTGTACCATTGAATAAAGTAGTTGTCAAAGAGGCCGATGTCAAAATTCCATTCAACCTTTGAAAGGGAGGTAAAACAAGAAAAAGAATTAGAAATTCTTCTGACAAGATCTTTGACCTTACTTTTGATGTCTCGTATATAAATATTTTCGCGTAGGCACATAAATAAATATCCTCATTTCTAGGTTAGCCGTCTTTTCATTACAACTTATGATAATAGTTTAATGTTTAAGAAAAAAATATAACATTTACTGAAGGCAAACAACTTAGGTATAATAGATTTATGAATATTTAAATCTACTTATGTAGTATTACATGCTATGAGTAAGTACTTATTCATAGCAAAATCGATATCGGACCCAAAACCAATAATTGAAATTCATAATAAGTTCATATAACAATAATAACACCCCCGCGACACACGATAGCGATTCATATTATTTTTATTTCGAGTTATTGTATCGAAAAACGTTTGATTTCTATTCAAAACCACAATAGGGTGTCGCTGATCCCCTGCCAATTAACATCGGACACGGTGGTCAGAGTTGTGTCAAAGTTAGACATATTTTTTGTTCACTAGACACATGTTATGGATATGTCTCTAATCAATCTTGTCGTATTATATATGGAAACTATAAGTATATTCATATTATAAAAGCGAAAGTAGGACTGTTTGTGAGCTAACCATTCATATTTCAAAAGACCATAGCTATGGTCTTATCGGAACATAGTTTCCACAAGCGAAAGTAAAGCTAATAAATTAAAATTTGTCCAACAAATAGTTTTGTGAATCCCGAAAACATCGGGCTAAAATCGTATTTAGTAATGTTACATCCTAATTCATGGGTTGAATTGAAACTTTGTAGAGCATAAGTTACTCTTGCTCCAAGCCAAAGCGCGGGCCCTTCCGCGAGCGAAAAAACAAAAACTCTGAATATAACTGGCATGTTGGCGTGTGTCGTAACGAGCTAATTTAAACTTTTCGGTCCTCAGTCCTTTTGAGGGTGGCTCCCCCTACATCGTCACCTGAGGCGTTGGACTATCCTTGTGACTAGACGACACTTTTCAATAACTCAGAGAATAACTGAATGTGTAAACATTGCATTTGAAAGCTACGTCGTCTTAGTTTACATGTAATAATATCGAAAATTCAACTCAATCGATCTTCTTACACAAAATTTAGAAGCAAAACGGGTATATACAGTTCAATATAATCCACGAGAGCCCATAAATAAGCATCCCTATTCACAAATAAGCTTCAAATACTCCCAATAAATCACTTGTCACGCGAAAACAAATATCTGGCGTGGGTGTAAAATTTGGCTCAGAGCGCATGTGTGGGTTGACCACTGTCCAGTGCCCAGTCGCGTGTCGGTGGGTGTGGCTTGCCGTTGGTCCGGTTAACGCAGTGTTAAATTCCGGATTTTCACGTAAATGATAGCCGATAGGGTTCAATTTGCGTAGGTAAATGGGTGAGTTAGGTTATTGAAAGGCGGTCATCAATATACCTAATTCAGGGTATTTTTTTCGTTGTGGGCCTTATTTATTGGACTGAGTAGTGGATGTCTTGTGATTGAAATCAATTTTTGATGTTTATTTTAATAACTAAATTAGTGTGGCTAAAAGTAGGTACGTTTTAAGCGTTCGAGTAAATTATTATGTTAACTACATTACCTTCTTGCCAAATCTGTAAATTTGTGTTGCATCATTATTTTCAAATACCCAATTACTTCGTCTCATTATGCTAGTCTAAATAAATATTTTTTTAAAGGAAGTACTACCACCCTTTGCCACAAGCCACACGTCAACTGAACAAATCAGTAAAAAATACATCAATGACATGCCACATTTACATAATAAACCCCCTAAACAAACCTAGGTACGACACTGTAAACAAAACGGTTAAACCACGCAGTTTTTTCGCTATATTAATTTAGTACTCCGGTTACATTGGGCCCCTACTCTCTGTGTACATTGAGGAAAGCACGGCCTACTTTTCTTTACAAAGAAATTGAGGAATAATAAGTGCGGACGGAATTTAAGGGCGTCTGCATAGTACTTATTCGAAATTAGCTCGCGAACGACTTTGATGTGCCGACCAATTGTGCGAGACTTGAATGTGAAAGCACCTTTATAATTCTTAGGCGTCGGCGGTCGGGCAAGTATACTTATTGACTGGTTAAACATATGTTTAAAATAAGGTCGTATAGACGTATAGTCTAAGTGCGGCGAACAAAAAATGTCTTAAAAGTAAAAGTGTCAAATTGAGTAGAATTTTCCAAATATGAATATTTCTTATGTATGCATAACCGAAAAATTTCATACCCCGCTATACAACTTAAGAAAATAATACATGACATTGTAAGTGGATGTATACAAAACTATGCAACAAGCAAGCTAATATAATGTTAAATTTGTAAAATTAAATATGTAACGCTAGACTCCCATAATAAGATAAACGTGTTAAGTCCAAGACATCTGTTTTTAAACAACAATTAACAGAAACTGGCTATTATCTCTCGCGCCCAAACAAATTGTACAAAATAACCCTTTCAAAGGCGGGCCACAAACGTGAGAGGGTCATTATATCCCTTTGTCCCTTTAAAGATAAGTGGTCAATCCCACAACTGACACCTCAAGACCGTGACGGTTAAAACTCGTAATTAAATGTAATTGCACACTTAAGGGTTACAAGAAAGTGTCATTGTCCATATGTCGACCGAATGTTGCTAAACATTATTTTTTAAATAAGTTTGCATATGTAAGTGTTTTTATGGGTATGTTATGATTATGAAACAGCGCGTGACTTTCACTTTACTCTTTAAATCAATCATCAGCTGTTGGTCAGCAATTTTTAAAAAATAATTTCAAGAAGCTGTTTTTAATTTTTGACATCGCATATGTATATATTTGATAATTTTAAATAGCTGTTTTCTTTCTTTTTGGCATCGCATATGAATATATTTGAATTTCAATTTACTGACGGGATTTTAAAGAAACGTACGTCAAACAACAGATAGGAGATCTAATCATACACACATAATAAAGATAGGTATATTAAAAACTCAGACCTAAAACACAATAATTTTTTTTGTCACAAATTTCTGAACAATACGCTGGTAAAAAGTGGGTATTTCTAGTAATGGAAAACCTCTGGCAACCCCCTCGGGGACATAGCGTGAGCATTTTTTTCAGATCAATCATAAGCTTACATAATAAAGAAGCAATCATCACAATCATTTATAGTTATTCTAGTTTTTAACTCGTGAATGGACGCTACCAATTTTTTCATGACAACTTTCTTCCCCAGCGGATGCGGACAGCGCGGCGGAAGGTGGGGGGTCCCCCACTCCGGGGGTCCCATCGGACACTCTTACCTGTGGGGCATGCCGTCGAGCCTTTGCCCTCGCCGACATCGTCCGCTTCATCCAGCATAAGGTCTCCTCCTGCGATAAGGACCTTACCTCATACCATTGCTATAGTGCTGGTAAGTGGCTATCTTCAACACTCTGCATTTGTTATAGTGTTTTTAATAACTTGGCTTTTGACTACTTTCGTTATGATCTTTATTAAAAAAATATTTTTTTACGCTATGTTCGTGATTTAGAATTTATCACAATCTCAATCTATAACATACTCAAATCAAAACATTTCCCACGTTATTGATTAGGGTTGTGCCTTACAGTAAGTGAAAGGTACGATGAAGGTAGAATTGATCAATTATCTAAATCCAGTCATTATCGATACAGGGCCAAATTCAGACCCAGAAGACGGTTCACGGCCAGGTCAAGTGACAACGAATAACAGCAGGCGGCCATCATTATTGACGGCAAGAAGACCTCCCAGCAGCAGAGTGCATACACCACCACTCGCCAGTCCATCCATAGCACCCCCTGATCTTTTGGAGGACGGTGGTGCGTCGAGCACGCCAAAGAGATTGCTCGATGGTAATTTTATTTGGAATTTTTGTACTTCTAGAAGCAAGCATGGCCACTTTCTTTATTGTTCCATCATGTAAATTGAGTCTTATCCAAAACTATGAAATTCATTTTTGAGACTATGAAATTCGGAAACTACCTTTTAGTTCTCACTATTTTACATTACCTATTAATACATCTTAGCAGAATACACATAAATAACTACTTTTTGGTCTACAGAAGCTGACGCTGAAGCCTCAACACCGAAGAGGCGAGCGTCCACTTCCCCTTTGCCTTCAAGTTCCCCTGACGAAGACATTAAACCCAAGATCAAACAGGAACACATGGACACATCTGGCTCACCTGATGACCAGAAGAAGTCCAGGGTAGCTGACGCGGAGTCCAACACTATGCATAGCGGTAAGTCGTCATATAACAATCATAGCTAAATAGTTTGTTGAACAAACCAATTGGTAGTTTTATCATAAAACTAGATTCTGTGTCTGTGGCGATTCTGAAGCCTATATTTTCTATAAGTAAAACATAACTTAAAATACTTACTTTGACTTTCACTCCCTCATCTGTGGCACAGGCACAGCAGGTATCGATATATCACATCTCTTTTATCAGGTAAATATTTATGAAAATACGAGTCATTGTATCCAAGATCAGCCTTAGGTATATTTCTCAAACGGAAAGGACACGTGCGTCTGACAAATTTCCTTTTATTTGTAACTTCCACGTCATCGCCTTTTCACGGTCCGGTGTTTAGTACTTTATTAATGATTCTGCAATCATGTGACGGCATCAAAGGATTTGGTCTTTGGAGACAATTTTATCGTTACGTTCTGTCCTTTGTCCCCATTTGTGCAAGATGTTACACAACAACAATACTGGACGGGGCGTTCAGAGATTGCTGATGTCATCCTCGGTCCATACATTTCGGATTTGGTTCTCGTCAGATTACCAGCCAATTGAAAAACAGGATGATGTTTATGACAAATCTAGAGCCAAATCTTTTATCTTCATGTCTGTAACATTTTGTTTAAAGCATGAGTAGAACAAAATATTGTACTAACGAGTCTTTTCATAAAAACCACGAAGTGAACCAAACTCTTCAAAAACCTATCTGGAAGTTTTTTCTACCTTATTTTTACGGCGTAGATCCTTGTCCACTAATCCTTTATAAAAATTAAATATAAAAAGAAGTAAAAATCTCTGAACATCTGTATAAGCGAACAATCTTGCGGGGGTGGTTCAAAAAATAATCTATCCGAGAGCGTAACCCTTTGTGCGAACAGATGTGCCGTCATTTGACACTTTTGTATTAAACCGTTGCACAACAATGGCTTTCTTAAACCCGAAAATTGTTCACCGTTCAAAACGTCCACCCGCATTTTGTCGACTGCTTTGTACTGTAGCTAACTATAAACAGCTTGGATGCCAAGTAGCTACTGGTATAAAAAATTCACGTTTTTATGTTAAAAACAAATAAAGCAACAACCAGTGTGAAAGTTAGGGAAAATAAAACAGAAAAATCCGACTGTCATACTAATACAATTGCGCTATCATCCAAATGTCAATTGCAGGTTTGGCTCCAACACCAGTTGTTTCGGCTTATTGCATTTATCCTAAACGTTCATATTAACCCCTTCGAGTGAGCTGTCAAACCAGCCATATTCAATAAACCATCGCAACGGGAACCCCGTTGCGATAAAATATCATATTATATTAAATTGATAGCCAGAAACAAAAGAGAAAGTCCATAAATCTTCTTAAACTCTAAACCGCATTCATACAGAAGGTTATTGTCAAAACAAGGACATAATTCTAATGGTGACAGTAAGTCGCGACCTCGTGCTAACTAAAAAAGGGATCTTAATTTTAATTGAATTATTTTGTACATATTAATTAACCCCATCGCAATATAAACAGATAAAGGGGATGTTTTGGAAGAAAAAAATATTTGCATGAACACACGATTGACGTACGCGCATTGTTATCTTGTACCTTTTGTGATGACCCTTGTGTTAACCGTAACGACGGCACTCACAAAAGAACTCACGTTTTCGATTTCATCATTGAATATTCAGCTTTGTCATATTTATTTAAAGTTCAACTCAGAAGGACATTCCATCGGCGTTAATAGCTTTAAGTGAATATCTACAATGATATTATAATTGTCAAAGATGCTACCGAGGCCCTATTGTTAGGAACGGTCTTTTATAATTTTTGAAAGATAAAAAATGTTTGGCGTGTTCCTGACACGTGGTACATGCTCATGCGTTTGCCGTGACCTATGGAACTTCTTTGAGCGTGACACAATGGACGAGGATATTTTTAGTTTTTGTACAGACGGGAAGGTGGCTAAGTGGCGGGTCTTAAATAAGTGGGTTTTAATTTTGGACGTGACGTCGTTTTCACTGAAAGGTGAGGGGGAGATTGTCTCGTGCCTATCGCGTGTCCTTTGACTATGCGGTAAATAGTTAAATTTAGAAAGACGCCACCCAGGTCCATATCTGTCGTAGATGTTCTGTAAAAATTTTTACGTCATGGTATTTCCATGCTTATATTTTATTCAGTGTCGTTAGCATTTCAACAAAGAGTTTACTCGACATATGGATACTATGTCCACAAGGTGCGTCTGCTACAGTCATTATCATCACAATACTCGGAGACCCGATGGCCGTCACTTATTTGTATCAAATCAAATATTGGATCAAGTGTACATTGCGTCCAGTATTTGGTCTTTTTTGTTTGACTTACAAATTAATGAAGGATTGTCGAGGTGGATAGGTGTTTCGTATTTAGATTATGGGGACTCTCGCCTCGTTAAATATTTAATAGGAATAGATTTGTCCTGGAGTCATGAAAATTTTGGAAATCGTAAGTGTTTAAAGCTAATACATTCTGAATATTGATTTTTGTTCTGACAATTATGTTTTCAACGATTGTATGAAATGACGTTTTGAGAGTGCATTCACGGTAAAATAGTGTTTGATCTTTCAATGACAATTATGTGGTCTGGACAGTCGTAGTATCGGTTTCTGTCGGAACCCCTCGTGCACTGGCCGCAGATAAAATTATCCTTCTAAACTTGAACTCGCACGGTCTACCGCATCGCAATACGATCGGTCAGATGTGGCTAAACAATGATGCGCTTTTTATTTGTTCACTCGTGCAAAATAAACGACTACATAAAACGCGGAGAAGAATTGAGAAATCTATTATGAATTACGCATTCATAGGCCGCTCTTGATAAATGATCGCCCCCGCAAATGATTCCTTGATTAAGTCTCGTCCAAGATATTTCCATATCAAGACATGTTTTCTTAAGGGTCGCCACAAAAGGGCCATCTCGGCACCCAATCTTTAATCCTATCTCGGGACCTTTGCGGGCGAATTTAAATTTCTTTAGAAATATCGTCCTTATTATGTACGTGCGGGGTTCTATTCCTTGTGACGTTCGTGGGCGAGATAACGTAAGTTAAGTCCGAGAGGAGATTGTTGTGAAAAAACTACCGCTAACATTGACGGGATCTCATCTTAGAGCCTGCTCTCACAGAAATTTGATCTCTAAATCTGGCCTCTTAACATCTAATATCGTACGTCGTCTCCAGGATTAGTACAACCTTATTTTGTATATGAAGTGATAAGTCTTTATGAGGGGTCAACCTTTTCTATAGTGAAGCTCACCCTTTTAGTGAAAAGAGTCCGTTGATAGCTGATTTAGGAATAGTGATAATGCATTCACTGTGTGTAAATATATCATAGATTTATGCTATGATAGATTGCTCTGTGAGGACCGGTTGAGAGTTCATACTATTGACAGGGGTATTGAAAAATTCAGATCTAGATATTGATATAAGCAGTTGGTGTCCCCTAGGTGAGGAATTTTAAAGGATTGTTGTTGGCATCGATTGTGATACGTATTACGTATGTTGTGCAGGTGCAGTTGAATAGCTGTCATAGTTGCTTTGTGGTGCTGTTTGGCCCTGGAGGGCTCGGGTTGACCGTTCGGGGGAATTCGTTAATTAAAATTTGCATTCCCATCGATCAAAGCTTCAAGAAGACCTAGACAGATAGGTAGTTTTTGTTTATAGTTACGAATTTATTCAGAATTCTCTGGGCTTTGTTAAGTAGCGATCTGGAATAATTTTGTTGATTCAAGTGGTCAGCTGTGTGACTGTGTGCACCGCAAGGCCTTTGCGCCATTTATATTTAATTTTTTTAACTGTAGCACTGTGAATTTTTTAATAAACTAACATAGCTATTCAAATAATTATACGTTATATCAAACTAAAATTAACTAGGTACTTACCTAGCTATAAAGCTCTGCAGAGTACGTAGGTACCCTTGTAACTAAACCAGAAATGAGAAGCATCACGACAAAATCCAATTTTAAACCTCGGCCACTCTGTTGTCGTCCTCCCCTCAACATTTTATTGTTTTTCCTCCATTTTTTGTAATATGTGGTAATGGTCGTCACACACGTGTCGACAACGGTTATTACGAGTTTAAAATAACCCCACACATCTGGGCGACGGTCGCGGACCAATTTTGGAGATCACAATTTTGGTGGTGGAGAGTGAATTTTGTGACACATTGTCTTTGTGATGGACTCTTACTAATCGTACGAAACATATGAAATTTTAAACTTGTTCCTATTTGTTACATTTGATGTTTATAAATTATTTTTGGTATTTTTCTTAAGTTTTTTTCTTTAAGATGACGTAACAAGTGGAAATTGTAAAAACAATCACTGCGTCAATTCCAATATAGTTTGCCAACAAATAGGCGTTACTGATTTTTGTGGGAGGGTGCGCTTCGAAACAATTTGTAAAGTAACACGATAGTTTACAAAATCATAATTTTAGTGTCGTAGTGAAGCGATGGGCGCGGTGATGGACGCCATATTGCTTTTTATGGCTGTCATAATAGCTGGCCTAATGATGCAGAGGATATTGTTAAAATATCATAAAAGCTATTGGACAAAAAGTTTTTCAAAATTAAACAGAACTAGAAAACGTTAGAGATTATGATCTCTTTGTTGTTCTCGTAACAATATCAAAAAATTTGTTTAAAGTTGCAAAAAACACTAACAATTACTACATACCTATCTAATTACTAAAGTAAGGTAAAACAGCATGCACAGATTCTCCAATTTGTCTACTTGAATGTGACAAGGCAAAATTGTAATCGGTATGCTTAATGACTATGCGTCGGGGTCACTTTTTGTAGCGTCTTTATTCTTAACTGCCCCAAACAAAAACTTATACCTACGTAAATTGACGTGTTTTGAACGGTCAAATCGGTCATTTGTTAAACAATTCTCTAATTGAAAATATCGCAGTTGTGTCCTCGCGGCCCAGACGGCTCGTAATTCAACACTGAGTCATAATTTCTACGAAAACACTATAATGTAATAATCATGCAAATAATATTGGTGATTTCAAAATTTTCAACAACGTGTTTGCAGTTAGGGCGAAATGCTGGCCACGTAGAAGTTCCATTTTCAAATTTTTCCAACAACATGTCGTCAGTTATGGGTCACAATTTGCACCATTCGGGTTATAACTTCTCGCCAGGGTGCGGGTAGGGGGGTGCGCGGAAGGGGAAGGCGGTCATTCAGAGCAGCGGCGCGACGGACATCCGCCGCATAACAAGTCGATGGCGAGTCTCGCTGGAACGCGGCACCCTGGAGTTCTTATTTCAAATTTCGCGTAAATTCAAAAATAGAACAGCTTTTGTTTTTATTAATTCATGGATATGAGAATGATGATTATGAGAAACAGTGATGAGTCAAAAACTTAATAAAAGGCGAAATTTATCTCTTAAGAATGTCACTCGATATTACTGAATTGTTGAATTTATAGAGAATAGTAAGTTCTGAAGTATTGGAGTTTTCTCTTCTTTAAAATCGTCTTTTGAGCTAGGCCTTCCATAATAAGATTTTTATACTCTATTATCCACAGACTTTTATATGGTCTCTATCCTTCTGTAAAAAATCAGTTAGGTAGTTACCTTAATTTGATTAAGATATTTATTAACATTCGTGCAAATTAGTGTTGTTAGTAATTTAATGAATACCTACTCCAGTAACAAATTAAATAAGGATACACTTTTCATGTACTTATCTCCTTTTAATTTATTTAAGTCTCCCATTTTTTCATTCCCCAACTTTGACTACATTTTACAATTTATAGTGGTAGTTTGAGGGTAGTCAGTAGTTGCCAGTGTCCGCGAGAGGCGCTGGGGTGCGAACAACTGTTGTCGTCGCCGGAAGCAGCGCCGGCGGCTTCCGGTCGAGGAATGTTCTATACGGACCGCGATTTTGCAGTTTCGGTCGTGGAATTTGGTTCATCTTTCTGATATACTGGCTCTTAGACTATTGCATTTCGCCTGCAGAAATATTTTTAAATCACATTTTAGTATCTCAACATTTCCGAAATTGTATAAGCCAAAGTGAGAGGACGCCTACGCCTTGATACATATACTTATTGTTAATGTAGGTCCTTGATGTACCCTGAAAATTATTGCATTACTTACTTAGATAAATGAAGGTGCGCTTTTTGAAATTACTTTTCAACCTAAAATTATATCTTTAACGTCTAAGACCAAGCATCCGAGACACAATAGATTTTTAATTGTGTCTCGGTTCCAATTGGAACCCGTGGTTCTTTAGAGATGAATAAACAAATATGAAGCTTTAAATTTAATACGATAATTAAATATATAGATAATGCATTAAAAATCTACATAAAACATTCAGTTTATTCCTACCTATTGGCTCCACCTTACGTAGGTAAGCGTTCGGAAACCCTACACACAGACGATCGCAATTTAAAATACCATTTTAACCACAAATGATACCTCTAATGCTCACTGTCCAAGAAGCGAATACGACCGGATACGCTCCCCCAGTTATGGGGGATGGGGGGTCAGACGTACCCGGGTGGTGTTTAAAAATTTCACCCCCACTGGCCCGGCCCACACAATGGCCGGTAATCAGCGATTGCCTTTTGAAATCGAAACGGTTGTTGAACTCTTTGTTTTTTATCTACGTTGGATATTCTGCAGGATCATATAAGTTTTTCCTGAAATTAAAATTATTTACTGTTTTCCTGTCTATTTTTAACGTGACAGTAAGCCCATCGCTAATCAATCCTGAAAAATTCACGTTACAAACGGCATAAAATCAAATCGAATAAAGTATTTCTATTCACCAAGCAATTACAAGTTATTGAAAGTATCTATTTATATATTAATAGTTAACTGTATTATGTTACTAAAAGTTTTCTTCTATCGCTTCGAAAATTAATTTAGCTCCTCAGCTTCACGAAATTCCCCTCGACTGTCTATGATAGACAGTGGTGGCGAACCAGTCGATCGCGACTATTAGTCCATTCGATCGTGGCAAGGTAAAAAAATATAAATACTTAAAACTGACTGCGCAACGTACCTAATCACTAACTGCTACACGAATCATCTTGTATCATTTTGCAAGCGCTAAAATACTAGACACTTAATTGTGTATTGAACTATGCTGTTTCATTTAAAATTTAAGGTATGTAATTGGTAGGTCGCACAGGGTTTCATCGGTGTAGTAGATCTTGGGCCTAACCTATTTGGCCACCCCCTATTCATAAGTATTCATAGGGGCATATCCATGCAGCAGACATGCATCACAAATTCACAATATGTTACTCTTCTCGCTTACAAATATCGAACTACTATTAGTATTGTAATATAACCTACAATTAAACAGCCAAATAGGCTAATACCAACAACCGTTTAAGCCTGACCACCCACACTACGGTCTAATTATCACAATTATTTACACACACACAAACACACTGACCAGAGATGTTATCCATCAAACTATTACTCGCGGTGGGTTATCGGTGTAAGCTTCTATCAATCGCTGAGCTATGGGTACCGCTACTGATTTCGTTGTTGACCCTACTTACTAGCTTTGTACTTGTAGACGCGATGTGTGTACGGTTAAACAAACAGTCTTTGATAATGTCTACATTTTTTTCTTGATAATTACAGTATATAGGTTACTACCTTTGTCCGAAACTCTGTCCACTTTTTGGAATGAACAGTAGCATGAAGAACATAATATGCTACTGTCAAGATGCTAGTTATAATATAATAATAATAATAATAATAATAACCTTTATTTTTCTTCTCCACATATACTTAATTTAAAGGTACAATTGTATGGATCTATACTATGGTTCGTACACGCGGAGACTGGCACCTAAAATAGGCGTTAGCCTGTGCTTTAGGATCACCAGAACCCCAAGATGTACTTCTTCCTGTATTTTTTTTAAATCAGTGGTAATGCTGTTAAATGGGGACACAAACCGACAGTTACTTTCGAGTTTATAATATTAGTAGGGATTCCAACTTAAGAGTTTTTAAGTTTCTAAGCCTAAATAACGTGTTTGATAAAAAACTAAAGATTTTGAAACTCAGCGGTAAATTTTTAAAACACCGGAATTATAAAATGATTACTAATTAAATAAAATATTAAAAATATTGAAATACCTGTTTATAATATAAAAATCTTCTGCTTACAAAACTTATAGTTTATAATAGCTTATAGTTTATAATTCACGCACATTCGCAAGTATAAGGATAGGAATAATGTGCTTTATTTGCAGTTAGTACCGTTTGATGACCAAACGCAATACAATGAACAATGCTCTGGACAAAAAGGTCACAATATTGATATCGTGATGTATCTAGATACAGGATGTTCATAAAAAAGGCCGATAGGCTAATCTATTCATTATAGATTGGGGCCCTAACAAGTTGAAGTGAGATTTTCTTACTTTATCAATATCAACATAGAGAGATTTAAAGAAGAGTTTAACGTTGCTACTTTTTAGGCTTCTGGGACGCCATTGTGTGATCAAAAAACAGCACAAGTTCACATAATATATTATACAATTTCTATTGTGCAAATAATAATTTTTAGAACAATTTGTCTAGGTTGCTTTCGGAATATATATAAATACTTAAAGTTGAGGCTCGGGTTCGTATCCTGGTGAAGGCATGTGCTATTAAGTTTTTAAAAAAATAAAGTAGATGCCTAAGTACCATTTATCACTTACTCGACGGTGAAGGAAAATATCTTGAGGAAACCCGCAGATCCCAGAATTGATTCTGAGGCATGTGTAATAGACTTGGTCCGGCGATGGGCTAGCCTTCTATCACGTTTAGTGGTCCAAAAAATACACTGGCGAAAAGTGGTTAAATCCAGAAATAAAAAAAAACGTGTGAGATTTTCTTTACGTTAAGTTCCTTCCATATTAGAGAGGTAGGTACTGTCTGGCAGAGAACTATAAAGCCTGATGAAATGATTTTGCTTAGTGAACAAGCTCTTGAAACACCCCTTATGCGTCTTCTTTCCGGTCGGTCACAATCTGACCGTTACATTTCAATAATCGTCTTAACAGTCGAGATCGCTTATCGAGTCGGCCGCACCTACTTACAGTGTTGCTCTTATCGACTCGATAATATCGATATAATATATTATAAAGAACAGAGTATTTTGCGAGTAGAGAAATTATGTGATACTAGCAGCGCCCCGCGGTTTCACCCGCGTAATTCCCGTTCCCGTGGGAATACGGGGATCAAATATATACTACTTATGTTACTCGCTGATAATATATCTTTAAATTGGTGAAAGAATTTTTAAAATCGGTTTAATGGTTTAGGCCTGAAAGCGTAACAAACAAACTAACAAACTCTCTTTCGCATTTATAATATTTGGGATTTAATTTTGTAGTAAATGTTTTTAGCTAGACCTTTCGCTTAGTTACACCTAAAGTTATGCAAAGTAATCCAAATATGTAAACGTTTGTAGCGTAGTAAATTTATACTCGTAGTATACAAATAAAAGAGACGTACTGATGTGGCACCCATCACTACGTAATATAGTAATATAGTAAGTTTTCCTCTCTTTTTTAATTATATTTTTAAGTCGAAGCCGGTCAACCGATGTTCATAAAATTTGGTAACACGTTAGTTTACATCAGGAATATAATAACATAAGTTACTTTTCATAGCGAAGAAACATATTGTTCCTAGGGATAACCTAAAACTCACTAGAGGAGTAGTTCTTAATAAATAATAGTGACTACAAATTGTGGTACTAATTGGCGAAATTACCTATTTTTACAAATGCATTAAAAACTATCGTAAAAAATACAGAAGACATCACTACAAGATCGGTGAGCTGCGATTGTCTCTACAATAAAATTTGTGTCGGGACACAATGAGCAATCAAATTACTGTCAAAACTATGTGTATTGCCGCGCCTTGACCAGCGGCCCCGTATCTTAACTAGATTATTGCTACTGTAAGCTGTGATTGCCTGTCTATCGGTCTGTTCGTTTGGTTTAATTGAGTTTAATCAATCAATCTATAGTGTTGTCAAGGATTATGGTTGATAATTGATTACAGAACCAAGCAATACTTGAAGAAGGATTCGTCTATATATTCAAATTCGTGAGTCAGTGGCTACTAACATTTAGCATAGAGATGTTTAATTTATGATATTTTTATATTATGTTAGCAGAAAAACAATTCCCGTAACCGGTACAGCATTACATATATACATAGATTTCAATATCAACAGTCTTAACCCGCGCGTGCGTACGTGATCCCGTCCCGCGTATATTTCATAAGATTTTAGAGGTGCATGAATCACGCGGGACACGGAGGGGCGATCACTCACCGCTGCCGCACGAACCCTTGGACCTTCGCCTGCTTAGCATGCGCCTCACGCATCTACCCTAGACCCAACACTACGATATGTGAGAGCTATTACTAGACACTTTGCCCGTGTTAATATTGCTCTAAATCTTCTATCGAAAAGCATTTCCATCTGCGCGTACTCTCCTTAACATTTTACATATTTTTTTTATCTAAACACTTTTTCCTTGTCCACAGAACCAAGCAATTATGTCTGCTCAACGTGCAAGGCCCGTGTCCATTCCGCATGGAGACTTCTGCAACACGCGCAGCATGTTCACGGCGTCAAGATCTACGTAGAAGCTATGCCTCAGCAGCAAGGGAACAAACAAAATCATTCCTCTTCGAGCACCTCTTCTAGTAGCTCCGGATGCTCATCCACCGGTGCACAGCTCCCACCCCCCTCGCTACGGCACCATCCGTTACTGCCTCCACCGGACATGCATTCTCCCTTTGGAGTTGGTGGTCTTCTGAGAATGCCTCTACCAGGCAGTTTGCCACCTTTAGCTCACCCGTCCGTACCACCTACGCCATTATTCGCACGGCCAAATCATCACGATCATCGCTTTAGGATGGAGCAGCTCGTTTCAGAGCAGTTCCGTCACCACGGACTTAATCTGGCTGCAGCAGCCGCCGCTGTTGCAGCAAATTCTCTGCCTCCTCATCAGCCTTTTCCCTCACCGGCCGACCGACCTCCCGTGGTACCCACTTCGGTTTCAGGCCGAGAAAGGGCTCCACCTGTTTCACAACCCCTTTCATTAGAACCCCAGCTGGATTTTTACTCGCAGCGCTTGCGGCAACTGGCCGGTACGACCAGTCCAGGGGCGGCCACAGGCAATTCGAGCTCTCCTAGCCCCAGGAAGCATTCGCCGCCGTTCGCTTCCCCGTCGCCCTCCCGAGTCGGTCAGACTCCACCGGTGGGCGCCGGACCCGGAACGGTGGACACGCCTCGCGAAGCAACGAGGCCGCAAAGTTCGACGCCGACAGAGCGCCGCACTGAGCCGATGGCAGCTGACGCACCACCTCCGGAGCGTCCGTCATCGACCCCACCAGCTAAGCGCAACAACGACGAAACGATCCATTCCTGTGAGTTCTGTGGAAAGAAATTCCGATTTGAAAGTAACTTAATAGTCCATCGCCGCTCTCATACTGGTGAAAAACCTTTCAAGTGTACAGAATGCGACGAATCTTTCGAAAAGGCTTCGAAACTAAAACGACATATGAAGGTACATCGAGCATCTGATGTGAAAACGGAAGATGGTGAATCAGGAGGTGATACTGGTGAAGATGATTCTGATGATGAGCTTGAAGATGAGGATCTTGATGGCGAAGAAGAAGATGAAAATGATGAGGGTGAAGACGTAGAGGAAGCTGAGGACTTGACAGTATCTAATAGCAGTGCTCCTTTAGCACCATCGCGAAAACAAAGTTCTGCTATGCCAGCTCACCCACCTTCGGCATCAGTTGTTGGAGAACTCATGGATAAGTTTGGTCTCTCGAACATAGCTCAATATAGTGAAGCTTTTAAGCAGGCATTGCAGGAATCTGGGAATTCTCTGAAATGGCAGTTAGCAAAGGATCGAGATAACAACAACGGTCCTCCTAGCGATAAACCTAATGGTATGCCGCCGACTGCTGCATTACGGCTAAAAGAGGAATTCGCAAAGATGCCACCTCAACCACATCCTCTTTTCAACCCTTTTGAGAACCCTTTTGAAGCATCCAAGCGTATGAAGTTAGACATGGAAAGAGGTGAAGGTTGGTGGTTGCCAACGCTGCATGCTCAAAGGCCTCCCGAAAATATATTCGATGGCCTCAAGAATAGTGGCAATGGCCTACTTCAAAATCCTTTACTAAAAACAAAAGAAGGACGTCGCAACGATACTTGCGAGTTCTGCGGGAAAGTTTTCAAGAATTGCTCAAATCTGACTGTTCACCGTCGGTCGCATACCGGAGAAAAGCCATACAAGTGTGAATTGTGTTCCTACGCGTGCGCGCAGAGCTCTAAGCTGACGAGGCATATGAAGACCCACGGCCGACTCGGGAAAGACGTGTACCGTTGCAGATTCTGTGAAATGCCGTTCTCTGTGCCGTCGACGCTGGAGAAGCACATGCGCAAATGTGTTGTGAATCAAAGTAATGGTGCTCCTTTGGCGTTATCTGATGACTCTAACGCATGCCGTGACGAGGCGTCGTGACTCTACCCGTGGGGCGGCCTACGTCTGCCACCGCCCGCGCCGCCAAGCCAGATCTTCTAAGGCCTAACTCCTCAGCAATTACAGGTTCTGTTGCGTATTAAAGGTGTTAATATAATAAACGTGAACTGTTTTGCGTGGAAATGCAGGTCAACCTTTGTTCAATTTCTAGTCTTAAGAATTGGATTAGTTGGTGAAATTATTTATACGCATTGCAATATAAGCCCAAGCTGTTTGGACTGAAGGGCATTAATTTATATATTTAGTGACATATCCTGTGTATGAACCAGTGTTGACCGCTTTACCAAGTTGCCGTTCATTGTTAATGTTACGTTAGGAGGATTTTGTTTATTTTTTGAGGCTTTACTACCCTTAACTTTGATCTTAACGTTACATTCTTTCGATCTTGTTTTGACATGTTTTATTTGTAGAAAATGTGGAAACCAATGCCAAAGTTAGCTATGTTGATTTAATGTATGGTTTAGTTATTAAGGTGTATAGTGTCAATTAATATAGATTTTCCAGTATTTTCCTAGGATCTTCATAGTTTCGATGTAGTATGTGTTCGGAGTAAGTTGTTTCGTAATATTAATAATAGTATTCTGTACATTGATAAACAAATGTTTCCTATCCTAGATAAATATGTACTTGTGTAAATAAATTGGTGTAAGCGTAATGTGTAAATCGAGTACCTACCTTTTGATGTTCATATTTATAGACAAATATGATGTTTCGCGAATTACAATTAAAATTACAAAATTTGAAAACGGTGAGTTTCCTGTAATCGATAACTTAAGCATTGTAGAAAGCAAAATTGGAATCGATTTTAAGGGTAGGTGTTATTCGTATCGAGGTATTTCTATATTTAATTAGTGTTTAAATTAAAACTATCTTCAACTAGGTATTTGATCTTCGTTCTCGCCTTTGTTTCTCACGAAAGTGAACTAGTTATTTTATTAAGACTGAAAAATAATTCCAGTTTTGTTTTTAAATTAATGTTTTCATGTGATTTTTAATTCGTGGAAGACCTTTCACTCGTACCTTATTAGTCCAAGCGTGAAATCTTTCAGTATACGTACTTAATGTAAATTATAATAGAATATATTAGATAATTATAAGTAAATTATGATAGTATCGTTTTGTCTGCCGTTTTGATCTCCTCATGATGTTCTGTTTTAGATAAGGTTTTTAGGACTTCTCCAGACGATGTACGTAACTTACAATTTCAATAGTCTGCCATCTTACATCGTCTGAACAGGACCTAATATTACTAAATGTTGTTCTTCAGGTTGTAATAAATAATCATTTAAACTTGTAATATCTTTAAGGATGTATGAGATCTCGAGAAACACCATAAAGGATATTTCAAGCTTAAAAATATGTTCTAATGTAATAAAATAATTGAAAAAGACAAGTGGCCAGTAATATTTTAGAGTCATGCCGATTTTGTTCGATAAACAAATAATGTTTGAGCAAAATAAAAAAGATTTGTTATAAACATATGATCGAATGAAATCTGATAGATTCTAAAAGTTCAATAATTCATGTTAATAGATTTTTTAATTGTATAGGTACCTAATGTTACTAAGAAGGTATCTATAATTTCAAGCAAGGACGACAAATGGAGACAAAATAGCAACAAACTAAGACAAATTTTATTGTGTAACTACGTGAAAGATAAACTGTTTTTATTATTTTTCATTTTTATTATTTTTATTTCAATAAATATCCACGATTTGTTAATCAGAGGTGTTGTTTGATTTCTACCTTATATGAAAATTAACTAGGTACTTACTTCTTTTTTAATTCCATGTCAGTAATACCATTGCAAGGAACAGCGTAGGTACCTATTCACGGAGACTCGATACCGTTTCCGTTCGATTCAGATCGAGTGAAAAATTTTCCGATGTCGAATCTATCGACTTCGGAAACTTTATTCTAGGCGTTTCTGACAGCCACGGAAAACTTTCCGAATCCTTATGTCACATATGACATTAGTTTTCAATACCAACATCAGCGCATCTTAAAGTTTTCGATACCAACATCAGCCCATCTCGAAAGTGTTCGACAGATTTTCCGATATCGAATCTCGAAGCTCCATGAATACGCCCACTGGAGTGCGATTTTTGAATCTCACTGGTGATATCAAAATCACCGGTGACTAAAATTATCACCGATGATTTTTATGTCACCATTTTCCAAAAGCCGTATTTTTGAAAGTCACACGCTGTTTTCAATAAATCGTCGCAATCACAAAATATCACAATCGAGCTCCGCTGCTAATTCTTCCGAAAAACATACTTTGGCACTTTTGGCAGATGGCACTAAGTCAACTTTCAATCTTAATTAAATAAAATGATATAGGTTAAAGGTAGGCACTATCGACAAAAGTTCCAAATTATCACCTTGAGATCGCAAATCAAATCAAATCAAATCTCTCTTTATTGCGGTTACAGGTAATTAATTAATACGCCGGTGTTCAAATCAAGTATCACTGTAATTATATTAAACTGTGCTATATTAAAGCATGCAATTAACATAATATTAATACGATGTAGTGCTACTTTAAAAATATATATATCTCACGCCTTTTATCCCCGAGGGGGTAGGCAGAGGAATTCAATTTCTGGATATACCCACATTTCACGTGAGTGAGCCGCAGGGTCTGTTACACAGCCTCAGAAATAATTCTGGGACCTGCGGGTTTCCTCACGATGTTTTCCTTCACCGTCGAGCTAGCGATAAATATGTAAGTTTTTGAAAAACTCATTGGTACATGCCAGGATTCGAACCCTCACTGATTATCATCATGTGAAGCAGGCTCATTAACCGTAAGGCTATCACTGCTGTTATGTACTTTAAATGTCATTGCATAATGCGTACCCTCTTCATTATTACAGTCAAATAAGACACTACCAGCAGACTTAGTGGTCTATAGCTACGTGGCCACGCGTGGCTTTGTATATAGGTAGGTATCATATTTAATTTTTAATAATTAATATTATGAATGCAAAAGTGAGATTATTTGTTACGTTTTCAAGTCTAAACCAGTGAACCGATTGTTACATAATAGACGAATAACCAAATAGAAATATAATAATATCTCACGCCTTTTACCCCGAGGGAGTAGGCAGAGGTATTCCATTACTGGATATACCCACATTTCACCGAGATATATTGAACCCCTAAACATGATAGGTGGTGAGCCCATCGCCGGACCGGATCTGTTTACACATGTCTCAGAATTAATTCTGAGACCTGCGGGTTTCCTCACGATTTTTTCCTTCACCGTCGAGCTAGTGATAAATATGTACGTAAGTTTTTGAAAAACTCATTGGTACATGCCAGGATTCGAACCCGAGCCTCACTGATTTTCGGCCGGCTCTTTAACCGTTCGGGGTATCACTGCTCTTCGTATAAATAGAAATATGGCTTTCATTAACCTTAAGAATTATGATACATACGAAAGACAAATAATGTGACATAGAATAACAACCACAGACAGATATATACCTATAGGATGCCATTAGACAACTAAGGAATCGCAAATATAAAGTTGCTTCACATATAGGTCGCATATCACCTCACCGATCTTGATGAACTTTGTATGGAGATAGATTGAAATTTAGAGAAAGACACAGCCTACTTTTCATCCCGAAAAACATATAAGCACCTAGTTCCTTTAACGCGATAGCCTAAACAGCAGTCCTTACATAATTAAAACTCTAATGGGACCGTGTCTGTAGGTACCTACATAAAATATTTTTTGAAAATTTTAGTGGTAGTATAAATAGTTATAGATTTAGATACCAAAACACCAATTATTAAAATGTTTGTCTGTCTGTGTACGCATCACGCAAAAACTACTGGACGAATTTTTATCAAATTTGGTATGGAGATAACTGAGTAGGTACCTGGGTCAATATCCAGGGTACTAACTATTACAGAAAAATATCTCATTCCCACGGGTAAAATAAAAACTAGTTAATATGAGAAATAAGATCTATTCGGAAACGATTAAACATAAGAAACTTGAAATATGGTATGTAGGTGTCTTATATGTCATGGGAAACCGCTACGAAGGGATTTTTAGAAATTCCTAGGGGAACGGGAATAAACTGAATGGAGAGAACTTGTGGTTTACATTTTCTCTTTATGGACCGCCTTTGGACTAGTTGCAACAGCACAGTAGTATCGTCAAAAAAATATACAATCCGTAAGTATAAGGTCCTAGTTCAATGCATAAGGCGATCGTAGGCACCATAATCAGATGTTCAAAACTATACCACTGACCATTATCATTCGGGACACCTGATTGTTGTTGTTTAGTGTCGGTAAACTCGTTAAGTACTTATGCATCGATTAATTTAATTTCTTCAAATCTAAGGTGTGACTTCCATCAATCACTCACTCGAACAGTCGAGTAGCGTGTTTATAAACTGATCTTATTTTCCTACTCCTCGTTCAGTTGACAGTGAGATGATGAAATTTGATTAAATTAAAATTTTCAAACAGGATCCCAAGCTTGAATTAAAATTACAGCTTTTATTTGTAAAATTTTATATTATCATAATTCATCATATGTTAATTAATTCATATGGTCACACTTTTTATACACACCAACAAAAAACATAGTACGTATTAAAATATTCCCGCTTACATTAGCTACTTTATGGAGAGCGAAGACTTTGTTAATTGTACTACTAGCGCCATCTATTGTCGAGTAGCAGTAACTTTGCGATGCCATCCCTATGAAAATCTTGTTGTATGGTACAATATAATTAAAATTGCTATATTTATTCGATTTTTTTTATTATAGCATATTTAGGTAACATGATTACATTGCTTAATTTAATTACATTAAATTCAAGAACAGCAACCTGGGTCTGGCGATGGGCTCACCACATGGCACGTTTAGAGATCAGCGAGTAGTGAAAAAGAATATTTCTACGAATACCTGATACCTCTGCCAACACTCGCGGGGATAAGGCGTGAGAGTATCTTTATTTAAAAGACGTAAAAGACAGTCAGCTAAATATTTATTGACTACTTATTGGATCAAATCACTTTCACATCAAAGTCAAGCTTATTGGATTTAATGATCTAGTTAGAAAATCAATAGTTACAACGTAGTTCCTTGATTTGCCAATAGGTGGCACTCAACAAGGATTCATTTAACAAAATATAGATGTCGCTCTATTTCACATCGTTCAAATAGGGGGACCGAACTACCAATCTATTTCTAGATTTCTTTATCTTATTCAACATTTTCTGATAGCTTAATTATTAGTTTTAATTAATTTTAACAAAGGTTAAATGGTTATTATTGAATTTACATAGCTCCACATTCTCTTCAAACTTTACTTCATATACCTAATAATTCTGAGACATGTGTAAAAAGACCCGGTCCGGCGATGGGCTCACCACCTATCACGTTTAGGGGTCCAATATATCTCGTGAAATGTGGGTATATCCAGTAATGGAATAACTCTGCCTACCCCCTCGGGGATAAAAGGCGTGAGATTATATATATTCATATACCTACTTACTTACTTACTAAAGGTAAAGCTTAGCGTACATTTTACCTAAATTTTTGGAATACATAGAAATTAAAAATATGTTTACTCTAATCTGGTATTAATTAATTTGTGTTCACACACGTTGTGTGTTGTGTACACATTATTCATTGTGTTATTGTTTATAATTATGTTATGGGCAATTTGATAAGTCCGGGCACTATTAATAATTGCCTGTCTGTATTCATAATGCCCGACTCAATTGGACAATGTGATTAAAACATCATGATTAATCACTTTTCCCGGCCATTATTAATACTGAACACCCTATCTTGGGCAAAGTAATAAAATACGTGAACTGTACTGTTTTTGTTTATTATATGAAATTAAACTTACAAAATTTTCATGAAAAGTCAACAAAAAATAAATTATTGAACATAGTAGTTAAAAAATAAACAGTTAAAAATGTAATAACATAATATTTACCTACTTTTATTTTCATAAAAATATTCCTTATGAACAATAGTTTAAAAATTATTAAACTGAGAAAAATTAACAGAAATATCTAATGTCCTACTTACATATACATATCTACAATATTTTTAAGTTATGTTTGCAAGTGGTGTTTACCTTTAAATGGTTGGTGCACTTAGCTAGATAGTATAGTTGTATAGATTTAAGTATAGTTGTAAAACTAGTGAATAAGTTTGAGTGTATCCAAACGTTGGTAGACCTAATAAAATAAATAAATAAATAATAAAGGACTGCGTAAGAAAGTTATTAAGTTTAGAATTATTTATTCTTGCAAGATGAGCTTTTATGACGTTTGGAATTGCAAAGAATGTTTGATTTCTTGCATTTACAATGTTTTGAATTGCAGTCACCACCACTACAGTTACAATAATGGAAGCCTTGTCCATCAAAATGAGAGTCTCTTCGAGCACATTCTCGAAGAGTAATATCAACTTTTGGAACTGCGTGCGCGCCTCCCCACCCTACCACACGCACGCGCCCGTCCCCCCCCACCGCACGCACGCGCCCCTCGCCAACGGCAGCGGTCATTGCCCGGCTACAAGTAGGGAATTATTCATACTTCCCGGTCCAAGTGATAAATTCAAGCTATCTCAAACACTGACTTATTATATGGAATAATGGCCGATCAAAGTGATAAATTAATCACTTTGCACATCACTCTTGGGCATTATTAATAATGGCCGGTCCATATTAATAGTGCCCAGTTAATCACGTTGCCCGTAACAATTATAATGGACTGTTTTTTTTTAATAATTTCGTCCAAAACACTGTATTTTTATAAATTACACCTAGTCTTAACTTCCATAAATTAAATACACAGTATTTTTCTTAAGAAATATCCAGACTAAAGCCTTAGCATTATGATATCACAACTCATTCACAACACTTTCCAACTAGAAACCTTAAAAATTATAGTCATCAACAACTTTGTTGTAGGCGAACAAACAATGTCGTATTGTAAAGTCCGTAGGTAACAGAATAACACCAATTATGAAAGAAAGTTCCAGCGAGTCCGTAACATGCAACCGGGCTGAACTTTTATTACTGCATTGCGTCGTCGCTAATAAGTAATAACAATAAAAGGAGAATTAGTGATGCGAAATAGGACAAAATTTCAAATATAATCGATTTGGCCGATTAGCTAGTATTTTGGATATCAATACAATACTCGTATCGTAAGATTTTATAGGGTTTTTTCTTAGAGTGTGTATTGATAAGAAGTTTCTGCATTATAATATAATGCACAGGGTGTTTTCAAGACACTTCTGTTAGTTTCCTTATCCCTACCTCTCAGACCATGAATCACAGACACAATAGATTTTTAATTGTGTCTCGGTTCCAATGGGAACCGGCGGTTCTTAACTGATTAATCATTATAAATTATAATAAAAAACTGAGACTGTATCCCTTCCCTCCCAAATCCCTTAGAAAAAAGCACCTTTAGGTTTTGTACAAAACAATGCGTTGTCTCCTCTTCAGTAGATCGAACTTCCGTTGCACATAAGACATCAAAAATTATTATTAGATCCAATTTAGTTTCTGTAGTCATACTCGAATAATTTTATAAACACAGCACATCCCTAGTTGTTTTCGTTGCATTATTAAAGTCGACTGGTCAACCCCTGGAGAGCCGGATGGAGATAAAATAAAAGTTTGGCCATTACGAGTGATCATTTGTGAATTTAGTATGATGGAAGTGCGGGGCTGCGGGATTCCTGTCTCTGTGCAACCTCAGTCAGGGTCGTAGCTAAGGTCATTTGCATTTTGCGACCCCAAAATTTTTTAGTGTAGAGTTAGTAATTTGTAGGTACATACCTACCTTAATATTCTAATAAATATTAAAGTTGAGTTATTGTAACTTCTTATCGTTTAAAATTTAATCGAACAATAAGAATTTTATACTTATAATGTCAACTGTCAGGAACAAAACGAATACGTAACAGATATTTTATGATATTTTTGTGGAGCGTGAGACGGTAGATAAGTAGTGAATATTTTGCAATATTTTTAAAGTTTTTATTAAACGTTCCTTTAGGTGATATCCTAATCAAGTGCCAAAGTTTTAATTTTGGGTAGGTAGGTACGTTCATAATGTGGCCATGCCCCAGTGCGCCCCTTGGAATTTTGCAAACCTGCGGCCAGTCCCTAAGTACGACCCTGCCTTGGTACAAATTCAGCTTAAGCAATATGCTTAAAGTTTTATATAAGAGGTTTTCAATTAAAAAAAACAATAGGTAACTCGGCATTCTTACATATTTTTTATACTTATAGGTACATTTTACAATCAAATACTTTTCCGTAGGTCATGTTCAACAACTTATATAAGTACCAACCAACTTTCTTTAACATCTCAAGTTCTTTTGAAAACAAAGTTTTTATAATACAAAGAAGAATTACGTCAACAAAGAAATAAGATTGTGCAAAGGTAAAAACGCAGATATTGTTCGAAAGAAATCTAATTAGTAAATATTTTCTATCCCCTTATTGCTAACTAGCATCGCCCCGCGGGTTTACCCGCGTCAGTCCCGTTCCCCTAGGAAAATTATAGCCCATGTTACTTCCAGAATAGAAAGCTTTCCATTGGTGAAACAATTATAAGACTCGCATGTGGAATTTTATTACAATTAGCGGGTGCCTAGCGGCGCGCGGCGTTGCCCGTGTTGGTCCCGTTTATTGCCGTTCCCGTGGGAATTTATAAAAGTCCCTTCATAGCGGTTGCCTACAACATATAAGACACCTACATACCATATTTCAAACAGCGGGTGTCCAGCAGCGTTGCCCACGCGGATCCAGTTGATTCCTTATTCTTCATAGTGGTTGCCTATGACCAAAGAGATTAAAATATAATAGGGCATAGAGGGGACAAAGCGAGGAAAATTTGAAGCCGAAAAGTTATTCCTAGGGGAATAAGTCTAGTATAATTTCGACCAAATGACAGCTCGCGTTCATACTAACTGACATATCGCTTGAGCTTCAAACATGCTTCAAAGTTTTGTATGAAAATATTCCCAATGCCTCATGTATGTCCTATTATATTTTAATCTCTTTGCCTACAACATAAAAAAGAGACAGACATATCTAGTATCGGTAAAGTTCTGCCTGATACACCTAAGTGTCATTTTAGGGAGCAGCTATTTTTCCCACCCCGTGGCCACAGAGTCCTCTCTCATAGTAACAATGACAATTGCAAAAAGTGTTTTCATGTTTAAGAAAATTTTGTGTCGATGAATGGATCGGCATGGTAAAAAGTCGGTGTTACTGGATTCTGATTGTTTAACTCTAATTGGAGTCAGGGCAATAAAACTTGAGCTTTCAAGCGACAATTCTTATAAGAATCAGTCTTAGCCAAAGAGATTAAAATATATTAGGGCATAGAGGGGACAAAGCGAGGAAATTTTGAAGCCAAAATTTATTCCAAGTGGAATAAGTCTAGTACAATTTTGACCGAATGACAGCTCACGTTCATACTAACTGACATGACGCTTAAGCTTAAAACATGCTTCAAATTTTTGTATGAAAATATTCCCAATGTCCCCTCTATGTCCTATTATATTTTAATCTCTTTGGGCTTAGCATTTGTCGATAGTAACTATTTTTTTTTTATTGTTGGTTTGGTATCTCTACATTTATAACTAATTGTACAGTCAACAGCAAGTCAAGCTTTACACTAACAGTTTAAGCGGAGCTCTGATTTATACTGCGCGGTATAGTAAACAGGGCCGGGTCAAAGTCCAAAGTGTCAAGCTTAGCGTGCTCTTGACTGTACCTACCACTAAAATTTTCAAAAAATATTTCATGTTGAGCCACGGCTATATTTAAGTAGATGTTTTTTAGTAAATTTTATAATTTCTAAAGTAATTCAATGACGTATACACTATTAAAAAACCGCCAAGTGCGAGTGGGATTTGCACATAAGAGGTTCTGTACCTCTAACAATAAAAACACAGTTCTCTTATAATTCCTTCCTAGAAAAAACTACGACTTAATTTTATTTTATTGTTATAGCGGCAACAAAAATCAATTGTCCATCTACAACGGTTCATTAGATACAGCCTGCCGACAGATAGACAGCCAGACAGACAACAGTCTTACTAGGTATAGTGTCCCGTTGGCACCCTTTACAAATCCATATAAAACATTAAAAATATTTATATAAAAAAATGCACATTTTCCATTAAAACTAAACATACTGCAGTCTAATTGGAAAGGTACGCGATACTGGTAAAATCCATGACCGGTTTAGGCTGACCAATGGGCAGTGGTGAATAATATAGCCCCGCCCCGTGCGTGGACACTGGTACATGGACTTTTTGTAAGGGTCAACAGAGTTATAAGTGCTGGCTGAATAAATATTGTCATATTCATCAGAAATAAGAAAAAATATTTTATTAGTGAGTGAGTGTCTTCTTAATTTAAATTTAGTTGATGTTACCTGAATATAAAAAAATAACGATTTTAATCGAGTGATGTTGTAAGCATTTTAACAACGGATTTCTAAATAAATGCAATTACGTTAATGAGTAAGTACAAATTAGATTAGTCTCATATATGGTACCTGCATAGGTGTACATATATTTAAAAATATTAATATGCCTCTGCTTACCTACTTATATAGTTATTAACATTTATTTTTTTATATAATGTTTTTTATACCGACTATGCTCGTGACCGTTTGGTAAATTATTATTTTTTAATATCAAAAACGTTGGCATTATCAAATATGATAATACGCCTGACCATCTGCCGTTGTGGACAATGCAATTTTTTTGCACATGCGTTTTGCAAGTATTTAGAAAGGGTAATTCTGGAAAAACTAGTTTTGAGTTTGCATTCATAAATCGCATGCTGTCATTGGTGTAAAATGGTTATGCAATTTTATCTAGGTACTTACAATGGAACTATGCATTTGGATATCACGTAAGTGTTTTATGGCATTCAGTAGGTAATAACGCTGGCCAGTGACGCTATGTATTTTTTTATTTGTTTCTCCTAAATGCGGTACCATGCACCAACCTAACACCAACTCTATTTGTATAGTAAGAAGCTTTAAGGAGTCTTATTTTACCAACGTCCCCGAATAGTGGCGATTCACCAACATCAGTATTTCAAAGGAAGTCTCGGGGTAAAGGAGGGGGGGGGGAGTCTAAGCCGGAAGTAAAAAAAATACACTACGCTAAAGCTAAATAATGGGAAAAGAGTAAGAATAAGAACTTTTCCTTTATTCTACTTAGTGCCGGATTCACAGACACTTACCGACCGTTAAAACAATAATCAGGTGGTCAAAATCGAACTACTGCAGTGCTTTTAACAATAAGCGTAGACTTAAGGTGATAAGCAGTAATATAAAGTTAATCACCTAATTATTCTGAATTGATCTTTATCGTGATAACTATTGGTTATCTAGGTAGGTGGTGATCTAGGTATGATTTGGGGCAACAGATTATTGTGTAACGGTTTGGTAGTGTAGGTGGACCTTAGTGTGTTAGTTTCACGTTCAATACCTAGTTTTGCGTAACCTACTAATTTATCAATTTAGTAGGAAAATGTATTCTAAATAGTAGGTATTTACCTACATAAATTTGTTCTAAAAAATTTTACATGGACATCAAATCACTAATAACTACTTATTGTGACTAACAAAAAACATACAAAACTAATAACTTATCGACACATCAACAATCATAACAACAATAGGCAACGACACATGTTTCACAATAAATAACAAAATTTATTACGAGAAAATAACATTTTTACCCCACAAAGAGCACGCGTTCGAAGGGTTATTTTAACAGAAAACGGAGAAATGGGTCGAAGAGGTCACTCTATTTGGAGGGCTGCAGAGAAGGGTTCAAGCGCCCTAATAACTGGCCACGGTCCCGTATTCAATAAGCGCGGGTTAAAATGGACGGACCGGTTACTTTATCATTCACTTTCATTGGATAGTAAAATTCAAGCATATAATAAAAGTATTATAAGTTTATAAATACAGAGTATGAATATTTTTAAATCTACTGCATTTATAAGATATAGTGACAAACTCTAAGACCTATACAACATGTAACAGAATAGCGCAATTCCTGAAATTAGTTTATTCAGTATCGACTACTTATTCGATTTCAGCTATTTTTATGATGTGTAATTTTTTTCAAAAAATTAATAGCTGAATTTAGTGCTTTCTATGGAAATTGTGCTATTATTGATCGATATTAGAAAATTGGTTGGACATAACTAAAGTTCGATTGCATCATATTTTTTTATATTAATATACTAATTGGGGTGTATGAGGAACTGCGCTTTTTCTGTTACGCGTTGTATATACATACTACGGATAAAATTGAACTGATTTAAGTAAAATTTTATCGTATACCTGCCCCTGTAGCCAAGTGAAAAACAAGGTTTCATTCGCTTAGTTGGCGCTCGTTTAGTTGTAAGCAATATTAAAAGTGCTGTAACTATTAAGTACGAAACATCAGTGACTACACTTCTTTAAAGTGTTGTGGCAATTTTAGGTACGTAGTAGCGCTATAAAACCGCGCTCATGACAAGCCGAGCGCTATATCAATCTCATAAATTTGTCATGATTTTTTTTTATGATTTGTTCATTTTCGTTCATTTAAATCCTTAAAGGAAGGGTAAGTTTTATATTAGGAAAATGCTGACAATTTAAAAAAAGACTAAGAGTCAGATTCTGTAGAAAAACTACTGCACAAATCTGATGGATATCTAATTTTAATTTGTATATTTTTTTCGGAACAGCATTATTGTATAAAGACTAATCCAGCCATGTACGACTTTATAACAAAACAAAAACCGACAACGACTCAATAACAATGCAGCTACTTAAGTCTCTAAACAGCCATGGCCACGCCTCCGACATTCAAAATCTTCATTAAAGACCGTTCTGTAGAATGTAATCAAAGCAATAGACAAAATAGGTGTGCATAGTTCTCGAAACACCAATTTATTTTGACCCTCCCATCCTCTCTCCATCCACAAGTATTTAGAACACAAGCAGGATAGCAAATAACCCAGGAGAGGTCTAATTTAAATGGCCTCGGCGTGCGCTACAATCCGAATCAAAATTCAAAACCGCGCTCTCTCTTAATCCGTGTTGAGGATCACAATAAAAGGTAATACATTTTAACTTCTGTAGGATTCCTGGGCAAATTGGAGCCTTATTGCTAGGAGAGATAAGATTAGAACACCTTGGCGAGAACTAAAATAAGATTATCCAAGCGAAAGTAGAAGGTGAAAGGGAGACATTTTGCCGTAAAGTTACGCGCACACTGGACGCTACTAACATCCTCGGCTGCTTTTTGGTAAACCAATTTTATGATTGATCAATTAATGTATAATTCATTTAAAAGCTTAAATAGTCAATGATAAAAGTAAATAGAATCGTTAATTTTTCGCCTTTTAGAGGAACGGAGTTAAGTTTTAAATAAACAACAAAGAACATTCAATAAATTATTATAAACAAATTACAGACACTGAATAAAGTGATAGCTTTACGGACCTTGCTTCACATGCTGATAATCAGTGAAGATCGGTAAAATATAGGTATTATCCACGTACTTGGTGTACGCGGGCCTTAAAGCAGGTGGCGGTTGGACTATAACCGGCGTAACGCGGCGCGCCACTCGTTTGTGCTTAGCAATTAACTCGTAGATTCGTGAGCCGCACGCGTAACGCCACCAAATATTTTGGGTATAGTCCCTGCGTAAACTTATAAATAATTTGACCCCGTGCGTAAAAAAAATTACTAAATGTGCTATAAAACATGATTAGAGAATAATGACACGATATAAGCAAATAGTGTAAAATAACAATTTGAAAGTGGTTTGTTTCTATATTAATAGTATCCTACGGTTAGGAAATTATTCTACATAGCTAATTATATTTTCTGTAAATTTTCGCAGCTAAGTAAGTAAGTGAGTCTAAGCTATTTAGCATAGGTATTTTTTATATAGTAGGTATAGGGGGCAAACGAGCAGACGAGTCACCTGATGGTGAGTGACTACCGTCGCCCATGGACACCTGCAGCTCAAGAGTCACAAGTGCGTTGCCGGCCTTTGAGGTGGGAGTGCGCTCTCCTCTTGAAGGTCGTGTCGGTATCATAATATTATAGATATACAGATGATTCAGTCACCTTTGGTTCACGTTTTGTACTAAAAGTGTAAAAATATTCACAACATTTTGTTCAATATAGGTACAAGCTACAATCGATTTGGTCTGCCTATATAACATTATGAGTATACAAAATCCTCGTCCCTCACGTGACAGACGCGTCACTTAACTGCAGGTTGGTATAATATACAGGGCGCAACACAAAGCGAGGTAAATAACAAATAAATATATAACACAAAAGGCTTCCAGCGAGGGAATGTGGACAATTTTACACGAGTATTTACAACCCCGCTGTCCAACGGTCTCGGAAAATTGCCGGCGCAGTGTTGCGACGCTACTCTATCGACACGGCAGATTAAGTTTTAGTTTAGAATTATTTTTATAACATAATACGTATAAAGTCACAAAATTTCATATCTTTATTGAATACCAATAGTAAAAATGTAACAAATATCAACAACAAAAATAAAGAGTATAAACAATCTCTCGACATCTACCTAATTTGCGATTTATAATTAAGATATTAAAATAAAGTCAGTAAGTAGTTAACTCTTTATTGTACACCAACAATTGTTTACAACACGTTACACAACGACAAAAATAGCACAAAGGTCTTGTCTTTTTAGTGATTTCTTCCACAGCCTCAGTATGGATGTAACGAGATGAACAGGTAGTTTACTAAAATTAATTATTTATGTGTGCTTGACTCAGAATATGAATCCAAATTACCTCATCAGTGCCTCTGCCTCCTCTTAAAGCCTAAAAATTTAATCGACATATACACTTCTACACTAATACTATAACGTGGGAGAGCCATGCTTCGGCACGCTTAGGCCGGCTCGACCGGAGTGATACCACGGCCTCACAGAAAACCAGCGTAAAGCAATGCATTGCGTTTCGTTGAGTGAGTGAGGTAACCAGAGGCCCCAATCCCCCCTTCCCCTCCCCTCCCCCTACTCCCACCTCTAAGGTCGGCAACGCAGTTGTGACTCTTGAGTTGCAGGTATCCATGGGCGACGGACGTCACTTACCATCAGGTGACCCGTCTGATCGTTTGCCCCCTTTATTATCATAAAAAAATAAAAAAAAAGAAGAAGAAGATTTGTATTCTGTATGTTTGTATAGAATAAACTCAAAAACTACTGGACCGATTTTAAAAACTCTTACACCAATTCAAAGTTAGATTAACAGGAAGTACATAGGCTATATTTTATCACCATATTCCCAAGGGAACGGGAACTACGCGAGTGAAACCTTGAGACACTGGTAGTAATACAATAATTTGCATAATATAAATCAATAATACTCAAGATATAAATAAAAATAAATAAATTTATCGATATACCTCCGCAAGCATTAGACGACCATCATCAACACCGCATTCGGAAAATCTACACTTAACCAGAAGAGCCAGCCCTCCCATTTATCCTTACACTCGCAGTGTCCTGTGGGGGGAGGCTTCCCCCTGGGGGCGCTAATTCAGGGGGTAAAGGGCAATGGGCGCTAGCGCAAGAGTAAAGCGCTGCGAGCGCTGATTTCCGATGCGACTTAAATTTACTTATTGTGCGTTTGGTTTCATATTTAAGCGCTGCAGAGTGCAGGTTGTTAATAGAAAAAATCGGTTGTCTGTAAAGTCGGTTTACAGACGATAGCTAAACGTGACAACGTAATACTTTTACGAAAATACTGATGGAATGGATTGTGCCTCTTTGTCGCTCGTTGCGCGCTCTCGCTTGCACTGGAACGCCGCTAACGTCATACTTTTTCGTGCATGCAGCCGGCTCCATCGAATTATAAGACGTTGTCACATCAAAAAAATTTTTTTTTAATTATAATTACAACGCAAATTAGTTAGTTTCAAAGCAATCGTTTATTACAAATAAATAGTCAAATTTTGTACAGATTTTACGGAAATATAGATTAACACATACGTGTCGAATTAAGACTCTTCCTTTTTGAAAGTCGGTTAATTTACTAAAATCCACACATGATTTTTTCTCTTAAGTACAATAAACCATGAAATACAGCTCATAACAAAACGGTACAGTCTCGTAGACAGCAGAAAAGTAGCTGTAGGTAACACACCCACCACCCGACTCCCCCCTCCATCCGGGCGTTCCGGGCCATCAGTCTGGCCACGGCAATTCAGATGATGAATTAATCCAACAAATGTGACGCTATCACTTAGCCCTAATGTACGGGTATAATGTTACCCCGAAAATTTTAGACGCGAATCCGGCCCTGTTTCACTTTCAAATTTTGCGGACTTTAATGGGCGACAGTCCTTTGTTTCTTACAGATTACACCCGCTTATAATGTGCTGGTGGAATGTATAGGCTGTTTTGTTTTTGTACATAATGGGGTTTTGATAGAAAATTGAAGATTACAGTTGTGCTAGTTATTGTCAGTGATGATTGTTAAATAAGTATATAGTAGATAATTAGGGTTTTTGCTTCGAAAACTTAATTTAATGTTGAAGAGGTCAAACAATATCAGTCGATAGATAGGTAAAGTTGCTGAAAAAAAGTGTTTACAATAACGTTTTAATAAAAATATGATATAGCTTAATTATACACAAAACTTTCAAACTTTATTTTTTACTTTGGCTTTTTTATTCTTATAATTCACGGAAATAAAAATATTTATTTCAAATAAAAATCATTTACTTTTTATTCAGCCAACAAATGACGTCAAACTAAAACGGGTCTCACAAAACGTGAGCTCGGAATAAAGGTGTTGTTTTAATTACATTATCAGAGTCGCACACGCGTGGGGTGGGGTGTCGCAGACCCTTCTCACGGGCTGAAAGACATTCAAATAATAGTCTTTGAGAAAAGTGGGACGTGTAGGCGTCTAGTGGTGGGAGCGGTTGCCAACTTGTAGTTTGCAATTGTTTTTTTTGAAAATAGTAGCAAATAAAATTATGTGGTAATAATTAAATAAACATATTGTTTTATTAATATGTAAATTACATATAATAAATTGCAAAATAAATATATTTCATTTATATGTAGGTTGTTAATTACTATTTCATTTGTTTTTAAAACCGTTCCTGACATTATTTTCTATTCATGTTAATAAAATGGAAAGCAGCCAGTATTCTGGGAACTATTTCACATGTTTTTTTTGTATATTGTACAAAAATATATGTTTACAAACTTTGTAATTTAACATTAGTTTAAGTACATTAAAAAAAATTTACCTGTCAAGCACTAGGATAATTGGTCACAGGCGGATAAGGCCAATAATCCTATTGTGTCTCATGCTATATTGTATAAGTACATTTATTTAGAGAAAATACATTTACATTAACCCATGAAAAATGTCCTCAAAAGAGGAACCATGTGGGAGCGTGCACTTTTATTTTTGATGCTTGACGGTTACTTTTTTTACCTTTTCAGTCACTTAGCTTCTATAGGTACCACAATTTGAGAACCACCGTCGTAGGGTAAGGAAGTTTTGATTGCGATTCGGTTGTCACGGTTGACGGGCCCGATGAATTGTCCTCGCGAGTGTACCTTACGATTTGTTCATTGACATTCGGAGGTTTTAGAGTTTAGACCACCACTAGACCATGTTTTTTTTAATTTACAAGGCATATCGCTGCAAGGGGCCCAAAAGCAAGCGATATTAGGTGCCTTTTTCTACTTTTGCTTATTCGTTGTTCCCAATAGGTGACAGACTTCGACTATCCAGAGTTATTCTTGATGGAATATTTTTGCGTCCGAACCCTAACAGTTCCTCATCTCAACTTTAAAAAGTACCTATAAAAAGCAACCGTCCTCCGAAGCCGCATTTCTGAGTTTGTATCAATAGTAAGCATGGAAAATCAATTGGCCAATGTGATGATGATGATACAAAGTTCATCTCTCAAATAATATGAATAATACCAGCAGTAATAAAGATACTTCCAAAATATTAAACAATAGGTTCTTTTACAACAGTATTTCAACTTTACCGCTGCCAAAAACACCAAAAACCCATTTCTCACTCTCAACGACACACACATAAAATACTTACGACCACATTAACTGTAAAAGTTCGTCCGACACACACAAACGCACCGACAAAAGTTGTCAGGGGTGGACTTGACCAATAGCATGAATTTAACCCTTAACGAGGATTAGAGGCATTGTTTCAAATGTCGTAGTTTTGCTCAACGTTTGAATTTGGAACGACGCCATTTTGTTCATTTAAAATGGACGCTGTAACAATGGGTCACCATTGTTCGTAGGAGAGCCGGACGGGTTGCAGTGAGTCGAATTTCTTTTGTTTTAGTGTTTTCTAATTCTGCATGCTTCTTCTAGAGGACAGACTCGTTAGCATGAAATCTATGGGCCCTTTTATCTTTTACGTATTTATATGGTTATAACAATTTATATTTTACAAAACTACCAGTGTGATTGACTTACAGAAAACGCACAAACTAAACCGATTGTTCTAAAAGCATGAAATTTTGCAGATGTGTTATTTATATAAAGCAGGCGAACTAATAATGATTCTTCATCATCCCCTAACCGAACGTACATATACGAGTATACCTAGGTTAAATATAATGGTTAAGAGTTGAAAGTTCCGGAAATTAAATAGATCTACCAATATATTTGGTGTTAAGGCGTGAGATTATTTTTTTATTTAAATGTTCTTATTTTTTTTACATCCACACACATGCTCACAAATTGTATTTTCATTAAATATTTAGTAGATACACCGTCGGGTCGGACAGTCCACATGATCTAACTCAAATTCAAACTAAAATCCAAAAACCAGAATTTCAAGTTTCCATTGTTACCGAACATTTTGGGGTCATACAACTAGATCATTCTTTTGAATTCATACGACCAACTGCGCGGTGGGTTAACAAAAAATATTGCCCGATTCGGGGCAATATTGTCTAATTTTCGGTAATAAAGTTTTGTCAACAGAAGGCGCGATGGGCCGCGGTCACTGTAGGGTTATTTGACAAATTATTACTTCACCAAAATAATGAAAGTGTTGATGTTTGGGCTTTGCGTACCATCAATCAATTTTTGAGCAATTCATTCATTCATACCCATATTAAAATTTAAGTGTATGTGATTCCAAAATTTCAGTTAAAACTGCTATACCTATATTAAATTCTGGAATTTAATTCATTACCGTTTTTAGGGTTCCGTAACCAAAGGGTAAAACAGAACCCTATTACTAAGGCTTCGCTGTCCCTCTATCTGTCCGTCTGTCACCAGGCTGTATCTCATGAACCGTGATAGTTAGACAGTTGAAATTTTCACAGATGATGTATTTGTGTTGCTGCTATAATAAAAAAATATTAAAAAACAGAATATAATAAATATTTAAGGGGGCTCCCATGCAACAAAAGTGTTTTTTTTTGCCATTTTTAGGGTTCCGTACCTCAAAAGGAAAAAACGGAACCCTTATAGGATCACTTTGTTGTCCGTCTGTCCGTCCGTCCGTCCGTCTGTCAAGACCCTTTTTCTCAGGAACGCGTGGAGGTATGAAGCTGAAATTTATATCAATTACTCAAGTCTACTGTCCCTTGAAGCTGTGAAAAAATCAAACTTCTAAGCCAACGCAATCAAAAGATACAGCCGTTTATGCCGCAAATTTTCGACACTTGCAAGGGAATCAAAACCTACAGGGTGCTTCCCGTGAACTCAGAATCTTGAAATTTGGTACGAAGCAACGTCTTATAGCATAGATAAAGGAAAAATTACGAAAACCATAAATTTGCAAGGTTGTACGGAACCCTCGGTGCGCGAGTCCGACTCGCACTTGGCCGGTTTTTTATAGATAATGGTACGGAACCCTTCGTGCACGAGTCCGACTCGCACGTTTTTTTTTGTCTGTCTTTTTAAAGGTTTGTCTTGAATCAAATCAAAAAGGATTAATGGATTTTAATCTAAACGTTAGGGATTAAAACACGAATTTTGACTTCAATTTATGTTCCATTTTGATATTTTGGAGAGAAGAAAAGCTAGGGCAAAGCTTGTTCTTTAATCTACTATATAAAAATAAGTCGGGTTTTCCTTCCTGACGATTTAACTCGAGAACGGCCGGACCGATTTTGATGAAACTTTTTGTGTGGGTTCGAGTGGGTCCAGGGATGGTTTATAGCAAAGAAAATTCAGCATTGCACCCGTGCGAAGCCGGGGCGGGTCGCTAGTAAAATTATGCTAAGAGTACCTAACTTTGGGTTTGGCTGAAGTAACCAATCTCAAACCCCAAGTGAACAAATTTAACTTGGATATTTTATACAAATTCTAGTAACTAATTTAGACAATCTCGAATCTATTTAGGACACGAGAAAGTGAAATTGCGAAACATCTCATAGAGAATGTAATTTTAACTTTGATCTTTGTAATTTCCTTTGAAATTAGCAGACTACGAAAATTGTAACGCATGTGTAAAGGGTAGAGACAAAGAGATTTCTGAAAGTAGGTAGTTTCTATTCCATAGATAGAAAATATAAAATGGACCAGTAACATATTATACTTACATAAGTATTATATAAAGTTCCGCCTTACACGCCCAAGAGTAATCTTTTTTGACATCGTCATCGTATAGCCACCAATAGTGTTGAGGTAACTTATCTCGTTTGTAATACTAGAATCCTGGTGCACGTACAAATAAGTATCTGAAAAACTTAGGTAGTACATATTATTAATCACCAGCTCGAAGGTGCAGGAAATTTCGTGAGAAAACCCGCAGGTCCTAGAATTTATTCTGAGGCATGTGTTACGGTCGGTCTGGCGAAAGGCTCACCACCTGTCACGAAAAATATACTGGTAAGGAGCGCGTATTTCCAGGAATGGTATACCGCTGCCGACCCCCTCGTCGATAAAGGCGTGAACATATTTATATAAGCTCTAAAAATCATCATTATTATGCTTAAAATCACTAACAAGACTCCAAAACAAATCTTTCTTAAATCAAATGAACATCTATTTGGTAGTAAGTACCACCGAACTCATCGCCACACTCAACTCGACGTAATTTGCCATCTAGTGCCAATCAGCATCCTTTCGTGAGACTTGCACCACTTTGAACGATTATCCAAGCTTGGACGCTCCGGTTGGCCCACCTGGGGCCTGCTTTGTTCTGGAATGTATCGACTTCATCTCCTAATGGTAATAAAATAATTGGAAAAGGTACGTTGGAACAGATGGGCTACTATTGTCATTCAGATACTACAAGTTGTTACGTTTACGCAGATACTTGAGTTGTTTACGATTTTATGAGAATACGAGTTAAGCTTTTCTAATACACTTATAATTTTAAAATTAAATATTTTAATGAATATCTACTTTATTACAAGTTTAGCAATGTATTAACACTGCACACTGATTTCTCCGTCCTATACAAATAAACGAGCAAGATTGGTATGAATGTATTTATATTATATAATATAATATAATCTCACGCCTTTTATCCCCGAGGGGGTAGGCAGAGGTATTCCATTACTGGATATACCGACATTTCACGAGATATATTGGACCCCTAAACGTGAAAGGTGGTGAGCCCATCGCCGGACCGGGTCTGTTTACACATGTCTCAGAATTACTGAGACCTGCGGGTTTCCTCACGATGTTTTCCTTCACCGTCGAGCTAGTGAAAAATATGTACGTAAGTTTTTTTATTATACTATTAGGTAATAATAGTTTTGTGAATTTAGGTATATTATAATACCTATACCGATATTCGATTTCAATCTATCAAACCAATTATCAAACGGTAAAAGTTGACGGGTAGTCGGGTAATATGTATTAGTTATGTATGCGCCTGGGCCGAATTAATTATAATTTTTTAAAGCTTAACAGTTAAAATAAAGTTTTTTTAGGAAAGAATATTTGGAAATGTTTCCCGAAAAGATAAGTTATTCGGGAAAAACTATAAGTGCTAAAAAGTATAAGTGTAATCAAGGGGATGTAGACCGGACAACGTCAACGTCGGGTCAACTATGTTCAACATAGTTCTGAATATTTTCCTAAACATATTTTGTTTATGGATATTTATTATTTGGTTGTTATAATGAATATTCTAGATGTTGCATAGCCGTGTGTGAATCTTCCGTGTAGGCAGGAATTAGCATTAGCATACAAACGACTGCAGAGACTATGGACGACAGACCGTTGGATTTACTACTGCCTGTACTTATCTACTTGCTAGATAACAGTCCTGGTAAATAGTCTCAACTCGGTTCCAATAAAAAAACTTTGTTTATTTTTAAAATTATTTTTTCCCCAACTTTGCAAATACTAACTAAACTTAGTTATTTTAAAAATTTGTGTCTAAGTGAGACGTTAAAGGCGACCTTTTCTTTTTCGTCTTAAATAAGTACTACCTATTGTAAAGTTAGTCAAAAACTGACATATAATAAAAACATCTTTTCACACTTAACTGTTTCCGTTCGGGTTTAGGGTTCATGAAATACACCAAAATGAGCATTTACAAAAATGAATTTTCTCTGCGAAGCTTCTCGAGGATAAGGTGTGGGTTCAAGGGGGGGTTGTGGGTCAGTAGAAAAAGAAATTTTCTACTGAAAAATAAACATAATTATTTACTGAAACTATTTTTAAAGTAAGTAGGATAAAATATTGTACATAGTTATAGAACGACTCTTAAAATAACTTGTATCTCATACCAATTAATATATCTTAAGTACCTATTCAAAATAGAGAAGCACCAGCAATAAGGGATGCAAGTAGTGCACTGGATCGAGTAATGTTGAAACAAACAAGTGAACCCAGAAACCACTTTCCAGTGTAAATTACCAATTAGTAAGCTTTTCATGCCAGTGCTAATAAAAAAGAAAATACTGACACAAAACGTCAAGGGAAGGATGCAAGGGTTCCGTAAAGCGTTATCATAAAACCCTGAAAGTTGATTGGCATACTGTACTCAGTTACCTACATAACATACTTTATGAGGTCTGCAAGAAATCGCTTAAAGTAATAAAACCGAGCATTGCGTTTTTTTATCGTTATTCTCAAATTTTTACTAATGGTGTACAATGAAGAATTGATACTTACTAACTTACTAAGATTATGCGGTCTACCTACCAACTAGTTATTAGAAAGTTATATAAAAACATTATTATTGTTACAACCCACATACTTAATCGGTATCAAAGTCTAGACGAAATCAATATTGTACGGTCTTGCAACCGCCAGTTTGCTTACGCAGCTTTTTCTTATTATCTATATTATATCTGTAAATATTTCAAATACTACTGAAGTTGGAGACTCAAAACTTTGACAGTAGATTCCTTTTAGGACAATACAATTACATAATATGAAGATAATGTTGAGCGTGTCCTAAACAAACCTTGTAAGCACTATTGGAAAACAATAGTACATTATGATATAAGTGCGGTAGGTTGAGAATTACAGCCGAGGCGATATTGCTACAAGTAAGCAGAGGCTGTAATTATCAAAGCGCACGTATGTCATACGACGTTTTATAACACATTTGCGAGGAAATACAATAAAACTCCGACTATGGTAAACGAATAAAAACAATACAGCGTTAAGAAAAAGCGCGCGGCGCGCATCATCATTTTTTTAGGCAAAAGGCACAAAAAACAGCCAGTATTACTAATAAAGTAAATTAATATTTTTGTGTATTTGTTACAGATTCATTGGTTGTAATTTACTGTCAACATTAATTAAATTAAATAATTATGTACATAAATATTTCTTTATTATATTTTTTCTCCCAAAGTTAATTTTAATCATAAAATGTTGACAACTTTTTTGACATAAAAACTCTTTGCTGAGATTTTAAAAAGTACCGTTCGTTTTAAGACGGAGCATCTTGATAAACCGTGCGTTTTACTTTACACTTACCGCACTTGGGCGTAACGAGATACAATACGATATTGAAAATGGTGAAATAAGACACCTTTTACGAGCAAATGTGTTATAAATGTCTTTATGGAACTCACTATTTACCTACATACTTTTCTTTAGACAATTACAAAATAATTTTTAGGTTCGCGTCATTTCTTGATAAGCTGGCATGTACCTCGCCAACGAAGATTAAATGCTATAAAGTGTTTTTGCGATTTATCCATAATATAAGGTTTAGGTAATGCGGATCCCTAAAATCTATCTCTAGCGACCCCGGTGTTATGGCACCTTAATTAGCGCAATGCTGCCAACATTGAGTGGTCGGGAATTGCCACTTTTTTACAATTGTGACTTTCCACTTACCTTGTGATCCACGTTGTATTGACGCCCCAATTAAAGCACTGATAAGTGTTTAATTGGTACTAAGTGTCTAGCAATTTTCACTCCAGACACCTAGGCTAAAAGTGTAAGAATTCGCGACCGTCACGACACTTTTGCTATAAGTACGTTACAGACATGCATATAGTCAAGTTTAGTATATGTCAACATTGGTAATTATTTATTTATTTATTTAAAGTAAAATTATATCTTATCAACGGAATAACGGTCCATATATTGTGTGTTTAAAAGCGTCACTTCGTTTCAACCAGTTCCCTGAAAAAAATACGGATTGGCGCGATTTATTTTTAAAACAAACATGGCCGCGTCCGCTGTTAATCGCTGGCCAGTTATTAAAAACTCGTTGTGGGCCTCGTTTCAACTAAGACTGTGACAAAAAACTTTTTTAGTATCTCACTGTTTTTTGTGCCTTTGATTGTGTTCTATCAAAACTTATATAACATGTTACCTATATTCTGGCCTCATTTTAAGACTTAGAAAAGAAAAAAAATACTTGGTAAAGGCAGCAAGACCATAAGAGACTAGGTATATTATATTGCGATCACCAATCGACTTGTCAAGCATGGTTATACTGGCCATCCCTTTCGTATGGGAGAGGTGAGAGGTATTATTATTACATATATAATAATGGTAGACCAGCAGAGGAATAATGATAATATAAAAACGAGTTTTTTATTTCTGTTGATAAACAAAAACTTTACGTTTTGTCTAGTAATAACTTTTAAGTAATAAATAACCAACTTTTTAATGTCATTTTACTAATCTTTTCCAGTGTTTCTGCACCTAAGGAACAGAAATCATATTTTTATGTAGTCACAGAATTTTATTTCTTAAAAATATTCGACCAAATTCAACCGTAAATCGTAGAAACTAATGCACTTGAATTGTACCTTGTGTTCGGTGTTTCCGTATTCGAGAGAGAGCTGAAACACTTAAATATTTGAGCGGAACAATCATCGGAAACATTGATCGGTGAATCGTTGAGTCGTTCTGAGTCGTGACGTACTCGATAAAACCACGTATGGTTTTAAGAACGTACAGCACTTTTGTGGGATACAATTATGCGGAATGTGTACGCGAAAAGAAATAAATTAAAAATTACCATATATATATATATATAGTCTCACGCCTTTTTTTTTTTTATCCCCGAGGGGGTAGGCAGAGGTATTCCATTACTGGATATACCCACATTTCACGAGATATATTGGACCCCTAAACGTGATAGGTGGTGAGCCCATCGCCGGACCGGGTCTGTTTACACATGTCTCAGAATTAATTCTGAGACATGCGGGTTTCCTCACGATGTTTTCCTTCACCGTCGAGCTAGTGATAAATATGTACGTAAGTTTTTGAAAAACTCATTGGTACATGCCAGGATTCGAACCCGAGCCTCACTGATTTTCGGCCGGCTCTTTAACCGTCCGGGCTATCACTGCTCTAAAAATTACCATCTTCTTTGAAATATGGAAAAATACATGATTTAATCAGGATGAAGCTATGGATATTTATATTTTATTTATTTACGATACACCAACAACATATACACATTACATATACAAAAAAAAATACCAAAATCTGAGACAGAGTGTGATGCCAAATTAAAGGTGTATACAACATTGTTACAGTTTACTGTACATACACTATTGTATATATATTACATTAAAAAAATATATGACAAAAATAAAACAATTACAAAAACTAAACTAAACAATGAAACGAAATAAACCAAAAAAGAAAGAGATCACAATAACTAAATTAACAATGAGATCAAAATACTAAAATCTAATTAACTATGATTAAAGTGTAGAACACATATTTATATTTTTCATATACCTTTCTTTAACTATTTAGGTATATTGATTGGATTTAAAATTTTAATTAGGGTCATTCATTCCTAGGTAATTATTAACATTAATCACTACTATCAATATTTTTAAATCTTCTACAATGATCAAGTTTAGTTAGTAATGCATTTTTTTTATTTTTTTATAATATATATATTAAACTTAACAGCATAAATTTTCTTGGCACGATTCAGTTCAACGCGGTCCAAAGCCGCAGGCACGGGACGGGTTGTCATTAAAAAGCTTTTAATTCTTGATGCTCTCGCCGTTCGCGTCTTCAATGTATGGATCTGGAACAAACGTAGACGAAATTGTCAATATTTTATGAATTTTAAAATGTCTACTGATTTACGTCATTGTATCCTACGTTTTACGACTGGTTACATACCGTCAAAGACGTTTAAAGAAAAAGTTTGGACAGAGAATGATTTTCATCCAACCTCTTTGCATACCGTATTATAAACTGGTAGAATTTAAAAGCCGGCCAAGTGCGAGTCGGCCTAGCGCACGAATGGTTAAAAAAAACACGTTTGTTGTATGGGAGCCCCCCTTAGATATTTATTCTATATTGTTTTAAGTATTTGTTGTTATGGCGGCAACAGAAATACATAATTTGTGAAAATTTCAACTGTCTGGCTATCGCGGTTCCCGAGATACAACCTGGTGACAGAGAGACGGATGGACAGTTGGACGGAGCTGTCTGCAGCGAAGTCTTAGTTTACTGAAAAAAAATATTAGCAGAACTAGTTTTGTTATTTTAAAAGTAACTAAACTTTGGGAATAAAATTTTGTATAAAGTAGAGAAATTACTTTTGTAGTGAGCCCAATACTTGTTAAGTTAATCTTTGTTTGGTAACCAGTTACATATTTTATAATGGCACTAATGGCAATACTGTGGTAATAGGGTCCCGTTTTTACCCTTTGGGTACGGAACCCTAAAAAGGAGCTTTAAAAGTACAAATATAACACTCGAGATGATTATTCCTACTAAGTGTTGACTCACACATACCACAGCCATACAGCAACCACACCACATGTGCGGGCATATTTTGTATAGAAAATGAATAGTACCCCATTTTTCCGTCACTGTCGACAGCGTCAGAGATACCGACCACATCGCAACCACAACGGAAAAACAAAGGATCCACCAGCTAGCGGCCGGCCGCATCGCAGACATGACATGACATTTTGTCGCTACCACAACGCAACTGCAAAAAGCTGCAGTGACACCATTCACACGTCACTCTGCTTGACCACTTTTGTCACTGCGATGTAATGTGGTTGTGGTTAGTGTTGATCGACACTAACTATACTTCCGTATATTGTAGACGCTAAAGTAACTTCTTGTTTCATTTTCTTCTTAAACCCCAATGAACTAACATTGATGTTTAGCAAGACGATATTTTACTAGTTATGAAATATGAAACATGCCGCAAAAACATAATATAGTCTTTATGTGACGCAATAACCTAAGGTTCAAGCGGACGGAGCCACGGACAGCAGCTAGTCGATACAGCTAAACTAAGTTATTGACAGACACCATAATTTGATGGCACCAATAGTTTTATGTGTCCATCCGCCATTTTAGTCTAATGTTACTCATAAAACAACAAGCTGTAAAGCGTATTTTTCTTCTGTAGTATAAAAACTACTTTTATGCAAGTTTTTCTTTCAAGCCAGCATGCAAGGGTTCTTTGTTGAGGAAACAGTGACGTACGCTGTATTCACTGGAATCAGCTCATTAAAGTCTATCCCAGCGTCATTTCCTCTGACATCGAGGGTATAGTGAACAAATGTGAGCTTGTTACGATAATACGTTCTGAAAGATGAGAATAGTGTAAGAGATTTTGTGCTTTGCAAAAATGATAGAGGTTGCTAAATTAGTAGGCAGATGTTCTTTAGATTGTATGCTCACAAGGACAATTGGAGTTAGTAAGCTAAAGTATAAGAATAAAAGAGCCGTAGGACTGAGACTGATAAGACAAACAATAAAATATATCTGCTTTTATTATTGAGTAGGTGTTAGTAAAATGAAGAGTTTTTGCTTAGGTATTTAGTTTTTTTTGTGAATCTAAACTATAAATAATAGTGGTAGTGCAGCCATTTAATATGGTAAAAATTGAAACTTTACATTATTACAATTGTTATGCAAATTTTGGCCAATTGGTAAAAAATAATACAAAATAAGTATTTTTAGTTAGTTAATATTTTTACAGAAAACATTTAAAAAAACAGCCTCGCATTATTCTAGAGGGGATCGGCAAAGGTATTCCAGCCTTTTAATATATACTTTTCAGAGGAGTAATTTATCTTTAGAGTATTTTACTTTTCTTTAAAATGTACAACCAATGTTGCCAGTGTTCTCATATTTCTCTATCTTCTAGGTAATCACAGAGAAGAGTAGAATCACTCTTGGGTGGGCACGCTATTCAGAGGCCAAGCTTCAAGCGAGTCTTTGTCATGTTGTATGTGGTCTAGAACTGGCCTCACTACGAAGCCATAAAACTGTACATTCACGAAGATAAAGGCAAATGAGTTTATTCAGCCAGGAACAATTTCAATTAAAATTTTGATTTTTATGGTGTTACGTAGGTACAACTAATGTCTCATCCTGCTCCTTTCTAACTACTTTCAAATGTGTAAAAGAGGTGACAAACATCTTTAGATCTCTCAAGTAGGTTTCAATATACACACACTAGGATTACCTATTTATTGTCATCATCCGCCCGTGGGCATTTGATGCTTGCTGGCCATCATATTGATTATTAATAAATGATAAAAAAACATGTCTCAAAGTCTCCTAATCTCTTGAAACTAAAAGAACAAACTACCAACATAACAAAACAACACACGCTCTCACCCCGTTGTCAGTGTCCCGTTCCCCGACTTTCCGTTTGCTATGTCACTTTGTGACGACTCGGTTTTTAATTAGCGTATTTTTTCTTTGTGGCAACACCGCGTAAATTAGCCTCTGATGTGGAGAGGTTCAAAGCGCTGACGAGCACGCCTGGAATCAGTGCCCTGTTTTAAGGTTTCGCAGTTTGTGGGTAAGGTTTTTTGTATGGCAACATTAGCAAATTAGCCGCGCTTTTCTTTTGAGGTTGTTTTTATATGCTAACTAGTATGTAGTCGTTTTTTTTAGAAGGGAATATTGATGAAAAGTATATTTATAACTACCAACCCCTTTTTATATTCATGTCTTCTAAACCATATAACCACTGCATACAATATTTATTGAAATCCGTTACTATTTGAGACAGTATTTTAGACATAGAGAGAGAGAGAGAGAGAGAGACCAAAAATATGAGATATAACATTCATTTAAGATAAGGCGTCGCATAATGACATGATGGACGACAATAAAGGGATTTATTATTAGTATAAGTATAAGTATAATCTCACGCCTTTTTTATCCCCGAGGGGGTAGGCAGAGGTATTCCATTACTGGAAATACCCACATTTCACGAGATATATTGGACCCCTAAACGATTTATTATTATTGTTAAAATTATTATTAAATAGCAGATTTCAATCAATTCATTTAATTTCTTTTGAAATCACAGACGGACACTTCAAAAATAGTTTAATAGCGCATTGACTAACTATGATTAATTCTTCACAAAATATAATAATATTTTCAGAACATAGTTCTAACAAATAACAAAACATTGAACAAAGTTTTTAATGAACTTAATAAAAAGTACTAGGTTATTTACTGTGCTGAAACACAAACTATGAACGACACAAACACCACCCAGAGGCATTCTAAATACAAACATTAGAATTTTCAGTTTCAGCAGTTTCATGATTAACAAATCCCAATCACGGGAGAGATTCGCGTATTCATACCAAAGTTTGCCGCCCATGTAAATCGAGATGAAACATACAACTTCGTGCGAGTGGGAACAGTACAGGCGTATAAAGAGTGTGAGGGTTGCCAGTACATGGGTCTGACATAATGATATATTAATTTCTGTCGCGAGCTCCTATTGTTTTGGTAGGTATTTTACGAAGTGACGTATGGTCATTACGTTTTCATAGTTTCGCAGAGGCACGGTTTCAATGGCGTCTGTGCTGTGATGCAGGCCTTTGTGTGTATAATGATCAAAGACGGGACGTGATAAATGACCTCGTTTTAGCCAATTATATTCTTATATCTACCTATTTAGCTTAAAGTTTGATACATGAAGTGGGACTGACTGTGATTAAAACAGGATAACTAATAAACCAGTTACGGACGACTTTATCATCAACTCTAAACAGGTAGGTAATGAGCGATATTGACGAGTATCAATAGCATTGCTCAAAAGAGTCTTCACCAACTTTAGGTAAATAGTTCATATTAACAAAAGATAAAGATTAAAGTACCTAGTGAAGCTGTAATTAATAGACAACTAGCATACCCCGCGGTTTCACCCGCGTAGTTCCCGTTCCCGTAAGAATACGAATATAAAATATAGCCTCCGTTACTCCCTGTTAATGTAAGTTTCCATTGGTCAAAGAATTTTTAAAATCGGTTCAGTACCTAGTTTAGGCGTGGTTGCGTAACACACAGACAGACAATTTACTTTCGCATTTATAATATTACTAAGGACTAGCGGTTCTGCGCAGTTTCACCCGCATAGTTCCCTGGAAATACGGGGACAAAATATATCCTATGTTAGTCAGGGATATTGTAGCTTTCAATTGGTGATAGAGTTTTTAAAATCGTTCCAGTAGTTTTTGAGTTTATTCGTTACAAACATACAAAGATACAAGAATACCACAGTATGTACTCATCTTTCCTCTTTATATATTAGTGTTAGATGTAGAAGTGTAGATCTAGACTACTAATAGTGACGAAGTAATAGTTATACTAAACCGTAGGTAAAATGGTGTAATCTCGAGTCTGAAAGCCTGAAAAATAAACACTACACATAATATTTTTTTAAATATTACAAAGTCTTAAGAATTATCTTCAGAAAAATTCAACGTGTCACGTGCTTTATAAATAAAGTAAACGTTACCTGTAAAGCACCACTCGGTTCCATAATTCCAAATCAAATATCTAAATGCCATCGCATTAATTGGAAAGCAAATACACGGTGGGTATGATAATTCGCTAATGAGGCGGCAGCGCGGAAGGCTTTGATAGCGATACGCTTGTTCACACTTCACACCCTCGCGTTTTAGCCATCTTAAAATGACGATGTATTAGTTGATTCACGTTTAGTTGTGCTTGAGCTAGAATCATCTTAAATAATCTACATAGTTGGACAAATGAGGCATCAAAACGAAAGAGGGTAATCTTTTTCATGTGTTGTTTACTATTATACTGAGTATATACGGAGTAAGATGTAATATTTAAAAAGAGAACATCGTTTCTAAGCAAATCTAAATAATGCCTCATAGAATAGATTATCTGTTTTTGTACATATGGAAGAAAAAACACCTTGTGTTTCCACGAATTCAATCCACTAACGTCTAATTCAGAATAACGGTCTCAATTGACTTTTTCCGTTTTTGCTAACCTGTCTCTAACATCCTGTAAAAGAACAAGAATATATATTATAACGAAATAGGTAACCAAAGCTGTTTCATATTTTGGAATGCAGGTGTCGCTAATTCTTACCACCACGGTACAACCGCAACTCTATACTACAACTTTGATAGAAAGCTTTGTCCTGGGTTCGCCGTACTGTCTCAATTTTTTTTTAAATTCACTTAGGTATATGAAATTTGGATTCAAATCATTATTATGTATACCTATATCCTTTAGGTAACCTATACATACACAGAGCCCTTTGATCCAACACCTCCATTTTCCAATGCAATAAAAAGTAACAAGCTATTAGTAAAACTTTCGTCATAACACTCATAATAGTTAAGGGGCTTCCAAACTAAGATAATTAGCGTCTCTAATCTGCACCCTTGGCATATGGCGTGATGCCGTGAAGGTTGCAAGTCATCGCGGATGGGGGATTAGTTTTAATGAAATCGTCTCTAACAATGTTGAATTGTCACTAATTAATGATGATTTTAGGCTTCAACTAGCGTTGTTTTAGTAATGACAGGCCAGTTAAGACAATATTTTGCTTGAGGTCTGAGTTGGAAGTGTCATTGAATTTTTGGACACTTTACATGTTAGTAAAGATTTATTAGTATATCACATGACAAAATACATAAATAATACTTAATATTTATAGTCCTAATATGTTCCGGTTATTCCCAATTTTTAATTTTATTTATATTTTAAACATGTAGTGCAGTATATATATTTTTATATAGCGTCACAATAAAAGTTATACTATTTTATAAGTAATGCTGTTAATAGCTCTCTAGCTAATATAGTAGAGTTTTAGTTTGTGTCCCTGCTTCTGTAATCTACGAGCTTCTTTTGAAATTGAAGCTTTTTCTAGCTTTACACAAATATTCAATCAATCCAATCGTAGGTATACTTATTTCAATATTATCTTACTTCACTAAGGGCAGATTTTTCAATCGTCAGATAAATTTTATTTGTAGAATATATTGATGCTGTCACTCTCTGACACAATAGAAAGGAAAAGTGACAAGTGATGTTTATTCTTCAGATAACTTTTAACTGACTATTGAAAAATCAGCCCTTAGCTAAATAACATAATTCTGCCTACCATACGTAGGTATAATAATTCTGGTTTCCTCACAATACCTTCGTAAGTTTTTGAAACTCTCGGTAGATTCAAAGTCAAAACACTTATTTATTACCTGCTACGGGCACTTGATTGTAGTTTTACCGGTCGTTTAGTGCTAATGAAATGTAAGTATCGTATTTACGATCGCTACTACACGGTATTTCCCTATTATCTATATCATCGTTCGTAATTAAACAACAAACCCATACCATAAATAACGATGACAATAACTCAGGCAATGGCTCCATCTAATGATACCTATGTTCGCATTATAATCACCATACGCAAACAGAAGACAATCAAAGCGAAATCAACTCTCAAGTCGGCCATCACACATCGCTAAACAAAGCAATATTACCAACTTTACATATTAATTAGACTCTGAGCAAACACAATATCCAACACCCGGAGAAATATTTCACTAGATATCCGACATTTCTTATCCCTACCCACTTAAAACATCCGAAGGGCAATGGGTCCGTGGAGTGTCATTCATCAACAACTCGCTCCCAACTTTGTATGTACCTAAACCTCTTATTATTTGCCACCCCAGACTATAAAATTGGACCAAACGTATCCACACGCCCAACTCGAGAATCACTCTTAAAACTGTTGCTTAAGGTAGAGAATAGCGTTTGAGGGGAATTAAAACACAGTCGATTTGGGCATTAATTATCGCTTTTGGTACCCCACTTTTAGGGTAACCCTTTAGGAAATTTTCGTCCCTTGCTGGTCACCCCTCGAGGTCCAGGCGTGCCTGAAAGTCATTAGAATGCGCTATATAAACTAAGGTATGTTAAAAGGCGCTGTCTAATTTCGACGGTGATCCTTGTGTGACAATATGGCTCCGTGATGAGGGTCGTGATTATATGTGCGACTAAAATCACATCCTAATATTATTATCGCACATTTGTCCTTTTTTCATGCCCCAAAAAGCAAAGCGTCAATATATTTTTTTCAATAGATGTTGTTGTAGAAATATCTTATTCCCGGTAAAAATTCTTTGTTTCGTTTGCTAAGACCATGCCAGCAACGGGTATGTAAGTTAGTTCTAGATATATTAGTGGTTTGTAACTAATATTGCCGTAAAAACATAGTATATGCATGCGGCTGCGGCCGCTGAACGCCTGAAGCGGCGCAAATATGCCGACCTCAATGAGGGCTACATATTTGTGCCGTTTGGGGTGGAGACCATGGGACCGTGGGGTCCGCGGCAGCTCCTCAAAGAGCTGTCAGTGCGTTTGGTCGAGGCTTCAGGTGACCAGAGGGCTGGCAGCTATCTCTGTCAAAGGATCAGCCTAGCTATCCAGAGAGGGAATGCTGCCAGTCTTCTGGGCACTGTCCCACATGGTTCCTCTTTGGAGGACATTTTTTATCTGTAATTATTGTAAATCAATGTATATTTCCTTTGTAAATAAATGTATATGCATGCATACCTAATATGCTTGAAAATATAAAGAAAAATATTTTAATGCTAGTTCAGTTTAATAAACGACTTTGCCTCGCGTTTTAGCTGAAAGTGTTATCTTTTCTATATATGAGCAATGAATATAGATCCCTAAATAAAAAACGGCTGATTCGATGTAGAATGAAAATCAAGCTTTTATTGATATAGGCCAAACAGTCCACTTATTTAAAGTCATTGCAAATAAATGCCTTAATATGTACTCTTTATAAAAAAACAGTTTTTTACTTAGGTATCATACTTATGCAAGTAAAACGGAAACACAGCTTTCCTTCTTCTAAGCGAAAACGAAAAAAAAAATTTATAACGGACTTCACTCCTTATAACTTCACTCGATAGAACATGTAAATTAAATATACAAATCACTACGGAATCCACTCGCAAATAAATTACTAATTCATAACCTGTCAACGTAATGTTAAAATTAATATGTAGATACCTGATTCCGCATATACTTGAAATCACTGCACGAGGGTGCCCATTTATGCAAAATTAGTTTTCCAATACAAGTCCCCTAGCTAAGCCGTATTAGCTTATCTTTCCACTTGGCACGCTGTAAATTGGTCAAAATCTCGTTGGCTCCTCGACTTTGCCACGTATTCGTAAGTGGAAGGGTGACCACATAGCATCGTTGGCGAGGACATTGATTGTTAGCTATTCAAAGCTAAAAGCTAATCTGGAAGAAAAGCCGATCTAAATTATATAACTGATTTGTGGATCTAATTTACATAATTGTTTAGATGTTAGTATCGAAATTTGGAAAATAAAATCCATGCATGTAAGTTGGTCGAATAAAAATTGGCAAGGTTTAATTCAATAATTTCATTAGGTGCAATAGCACGACCATGTTTTTTAAAGCCAAGATATTTTTACAACTGCTTTTCTGAAACATACTCGGTAGATGATGTATCAACTGACTGATTGGTGATGTATCAACGCACAGCGTAAACGGCTGGGTCTAGAGACTTGAAATTTTGCACATAGATCTCATACAGTGTAGGCATCCACTAAAAAAGGATTTTTCAAAATTTAACACCTAAAGGGGTGAAATAAACTTGCGCGAGCCAAGCCGCAGGTAAAAGCTAGTATTTTATAATTTTAATAGTTTCTATGATAGAAAGTGATGACACTACATCAAAGCAATGATAGATTTGATGCAGTGTCATAACTTTTTAAGTTTCATTTAACACCCATTCCCATTGCTCCGTTACAGCGTGGTCACCCCATTAACAAAGCTAGTGGCTCTTAAGAGTCGTATCAACGTTTCGCTTATGTTCAACGAGTAGAAAGATAATATCGGTACGGAGCACTAACAATATGTTCTGTTATTGCCACAGGGTCGGGTTATACAGTTTTGTTTATGTACTTAACTGCATCTTTATATAGATTTGGATTTATTGCGTCTGACGTCGAGAGTACCTACTTAAGATGTTAAGGGCTGTATTAGCGGATGATGCTGTAATTGCAGCAAATGTGGAATTTATTTATTAGTAGGTATATACCTAATACCTACCTAGTAAGTATGTCGAATGCATTCAGTTATCAATAAATAGACGCTCGACCTACATGACTTTGCTGCTTTTACGTCAATGAAACGTAATTAGAGTAATATAGTTGTAGTTTCATTTGAAAATTTAATTGTTTTTCTAAATTATCAAAAAAAAAAATCTTTTCAAAAACAGCTATAGACAAAATTTATAAAAATATTATGGTATAACTACGAGTATATCTAGCTATAGACACTTTATATTATATTATAAATATACCTGATGTAACAAGTTTACAATCTAGCAAATCTATTGATTTATTTACAATAATAAAGTCCTAAATTACCAGATTTAATTTATACAACAAGCCATATACAAAGCGTAACAGAAAAAGCGCAATTCCTCGAAAAAAATATGATGCAATCGAACTTTAGTTGTGTCTAACCAATTTTCTTAAATATCGATTAATAATAGCACGATTTCCATAGAAAGCACTAATTCAGCTACGCTAATTCATTTTTGGGAAAAATTTAACACATTAAAAATAGCTGAAATCGAATAAGTAGTCGATACTGAACAAACTAATTTCAGGAATTGCGCTTAGCCCCTTTTCACACGTACCGGTTTCCGCCGGTCCGGCAGTCCGGTCAAATAAAAAAAAATACAAGAAACATTTTTCTTACGGTCGTTCGGTTCCCTTGGTGTGCACTTGGCTGTTTTTTTTAGTCCTTAGAGCGGTCCAAAATTAGGCATAGGTATAACCAAACAAAACAAACTAAGACAAGGATAAGGCACTACTCAACCATGACGAAGTAATCTTTGCACGGCCCCAGAGCGAAGGCTCCAACTCTGAACAAAGTTGGAATAACTTTGGAAGACCAAGGGCTGTTTGGAAAGGACCCCAACTTGTACCCGGCGCTGAAATATTAATGTGGTTCCAGAGAATCGTATATGAGAGGTGTATGCTTTCTTGATATTTGCTAATGGTATTCAATTCATGTGGAGAATTTAATTTTCGTCTCAAAAATATAGTGTCCTTTTTCTTGTAATAATGAATGTTTCTGCATTTCACACCTAGATCTATGCTACTCTACCTACACATAGAAAAAAAGTGGGTAATAAAATAAATAACATAAAAGTTTTTTTTTATTGAGTAATCTAATATTAATTATTTTGGTTTTTTTTGTTTAACTTAACCCTCCTGGTCAAAACAGTGCAATTTAAAAAATACAAAAAAAAATTAGTTTCTTCTCTTCCTGATAAATTGATCGTCAGCATATTTTTGTCTTCCAAATAATTGGTAGGTACAGGAATTAACTTTTCCCTTAAGTCACTCTAGTAACTCACCCCTAATTCATCAGCGGCAGTGGTCGAGACATTTGCAAAATGGACGCAACCGCGTTCACAGTCACAATCACACACACAGGCACACGTTACCCGTACGTGAATACAACTTACAAACAACGCACCCACACTAGTACAGTCGTCGAGCAAATTTTCAACATGGCTCGCAAAGTTAGGGGTGGACTTGTGTCCTTCCTTTTGATTGCAATTAATTCGGAAACTAGGGTGGTGGAGGGGACTGTAGGTTTGGAGGGGGAAAGGGTTGGCCAATGCGCAGGGCCGAACTTGGGAATGAATTGGAGTTAAGAAAGTTGGTACAAGTGTTCGGTCTGGTTAGTCGCCGGCGTATTCATGTTTGCGACCTTTATTCGGAAATGTTACGCTATGATGTGCTTTATTGTATTGCTTATTACCCGGTCAAGCTGCGTAATCGAAAAACAATAGGATTATCTATTAGTAAATAGATCGCCCGCAGTATAGACTGCTGCTTGATAGGAGGTACTTATTTGTTCTGTGACAAAAGGTTTTTTTTAAATAACTTTTATAAAAGAGATAATTTCATTTTCAAAAAGATTCTTTTAAAAAACTACAAAAGAAGTCACTGTTTGATTTTCTGATGTCTAATTTTGTCTCTATTAAACTCACTTCCTATTAATTCCCTATTTTTTTTTTATTGCTGATGGGCTTAATCTTGACCATAGACTTGCTCGAAGGCAAAGACGGGGCCTACGGTGGGACGAGCTTTCCCAGAAGATGCCTATTCACTCGAGCCTTAAAGGCTGACGGGTTATATGAACTCGGAAATACAAACGTACTTTATTAATGCACAGTTTTAAAGAAATATTATTTAATACCTATACTTTTTTTTTTAAATATACATTTATTTACAAAGAAAATATAAATTGATTTACAATAATTACAGATAAAAAAATTACATTAGTATACCTATACTTACATTAGAAAATGAGAAACAAAAAGTATGCCTTAGCACAAAGGAACCTTTTGAAATCTGAAATTAAAAACCCAGCTCATTTTTCCAAGTAAGGTATTTTTCTCCGACACCAATCCGCCCCTGATCTTCAAAAGGTCTGCTCACCGCTCAGAAAAATACCCAGACGCTTATCCTGAGACTTATGACCTATTACGAGCCGACTGCTTTTTCCCTTTCGCAATTAGCGAGTAGATAACGATTCTTGAGCTAAATTCGCAGCGGTATCTTTAAAAATGTTTTCAATTTTAGTACCGGTCCGTATTAACACTTTAGTGGTCTTGTCTAAGAGTATTCAACGCAGTCAGTATCTTTTTTTATGGCTGGTTATTTCTCCCGCTGGAGGTGACAGAATAGACATGCACACAATGATGGTCCCAAGCGGGAATCGAACCCTTGACCTCCGACTCAAAAGATAGAGTCAACTGAGCCAACAGACCCGTCCTAAAGAATGAATATGCCTCGGGGCTCAGGATATGTAAAAAAATAGAATAAGAAGAACGTATATAAAATATAACAAGTATCTACTATCAGAAAATTTTGAAAAAATATCTTCTATCTTCCTGTCTGGGTGATTAATATTTATTTAAGTATATTTATCAGTTGTTTAGTACCCATAGCACAGGCTTAGCACAGGCGTAGTTCTAGTTTGGGACTGAATAACCGTGTAAATTGTGTCCCACAATTTATAATTATTATATTATTATTATGAAATAAAATCACTGTCACGTTTTTTATAATAGTTGGTATCACAAAAGAAACTTTCGTTTACCGTTGCTAGGGGAAAAGTCGTCTGTCTACCGGATGACCCTGACTCCAATCATAAACAAAATCTTACAAATACTTATAGATATCACACGAAATTCAGCTCACTGTATTGTATATAGCAATAACTACGTAAAGTACGTACTCTATAAGTAACGTCGTGACTCGTGGCAACGATAAGAGGAAGAGTTCCCAACTAGTCTCACCAACGACGAATTAAGTCGACGCATATGCAATTAGCAACTTTCTTAGACATAAGTGGCTTCACCATGCGAGACAGCTCCTTAATTTAGACATTTTCACCAATTTCCAAACTGCCTGTATATTCTGAATATTGTTTAATGTTTACAGTGATAGCCTTTTTGGAAGTGTAGCCGTTCCCGTGAGAATACGGGAGTAAAATATAGCCTATATTACTTAGGGATATTGCAGCATTCTAATAGTGAAAGAATTTTTAATCAATCGGTTCAGTAGTTTTTGAAGTTATTCGTTACAAACATTCAAAAATATAAAAATATTTGTGTTGATGTAGATAGAGACTAGCTCGAAGGTGAAAGAAAATATCGCGAGGAAACCTGTACAGCCCAGAATTGGTTCTGAGCAAAGAGATTAAAATATAATAAGGCATAGAGGGGACTAAGCGAGGAAAATTTGAAGCCAAAAATTATTAATAGTGGTCAAAAGTCTAGTGTTTATTCGACCGAATGACAGCTCGTGTTCATACTGCTTGAGATTCAAAGTTTTTGTATGAAAATATTTCCAATGCCCCATCTATGCCCTATTATATTTTAATCTCTTTGGCTTACCACCGGGCATGCTCATAGGTCCAATATGAACATGCCCATTCTGAAATTCTCTCTCTGATGACTCCTTCAGGGATAAGGCGTAATCGTTTTTTTTTTAATATTAGTACCCTCACACAATGTTAAAGTTGTAAAAACCATTTAAATTCACCATTTTATTCATGTTCCGTGACAAACGAGCTGACCCGATACACGTTGTCCTGTACTACTGACAGTTATGCCAAACGCCATAAAGTTATGTAGCGACACTATATAAAACGCGCCAATAGACGGCCGAAATCTAAACCGCGCTATTGGAGTTTTCTAATGAGTTTGTATAAATACACCTGTCCAACATCAATCGTTGGACCGCGGTCCCCAGGCACGATCACTTCGCCTGGCGGAAGGTCTTTCCTTTTCACGATTTGGGAGCATTCCACCTCCGCTCCTCCATAGTTTAGATACATTAAAAAAGTTGATATGGTCATTAATTGTTTAAATTTTTCTAATAATAATAATAATGAATTGTGGGACAAATTAATGTAGGTATCTATATCGTATTTCTTATTTTTTTTTTATTAATGACGTTGATTTTTGAATGATAGCAAAGAAGGAAACATTTACATTTGTAAAGCAATGCAAAGCAAGTAATTCACAATATTTTCCAGCATCCCCTTCACAAACTTTGACCTGACCCGTCAGGTCATATTCATACATGAGATTGGTCTGTGAGATGACCCAATAAAACTTAAAATAGCAACTGTGACCTCCTGACCAATTTAAGTTGACCTTTATATGTCCGTAACCGGTTCGAGTCTCATCTGAACGAGATTGTCATACACACAGCATCCCCTAACTGACCCATCGAGATGACCTGTGACAGATTTAACCCAATGCAGTTCTGTATTGGACCGGTTTATTATTTATCTGGTGTAACTCAATTGGATATTTCATCGTCGAGACAAACTAGTTACTTAGGTATTTTTTGTCATCTGTAAAAACCCATATTAATTATATTGCATAATAAACTGAGACTTCATCGTTTGGAGTATTTAATTACTAAATCTTTTAATTATTTTGAGATTTTATGTAATTGTTAAATATAAATTCAAATACATTTTTGGAGGTGTTATTGATGCCATTGTTAGATTTTTCAGTTTATTAAATATTTTTATTATCATAACTTAACATGTTTTAACGACTCATCTCATCTGGCAACATTAGGTACCTACAATAAAAAATGGGACCGTAGATTAAAAAACGCGACCGTAGCTATCGGTATAAGCTAGAATTACCTACTCAACATTCTAGCAGTAGGTTGTATATACGCATACCTATTTTAAAAGAAATAAATTAATCTCCCTATATCTCAAAGACAGTTTGGGTACTAAACAAGAGCCTCGGGGCGGACGCTTCCAAAACAAACTTGTGTCCATTCGTTACAATTATTACTTTGGAGTTCGCTAAGTGCTACTTAGCTGAGTGTAGTTTTGCCTCGGACGTGATATTCGTGATCTGGCTGTACAGTTGGCATTAGCAATTTAGATTTTTTTAAATATATAAAACTTTAATATTTTCACCATACCTCAACTCTAAATACTATTGAATTGTATTTACCTATTGAATTACATACAATAGGTATAAGTTTACATACATAAAGTCATGCATTCTGCTTAGTCTAACCACAATGGGTAGGACAGGGCATGAATATGCGCTGTAACCCTTCAGGTCCATGCGGCAATTATTCAAAGAGAATAGTTTAACAGAAAGGATTGTAAGGACTGTCCACTATTGCACTAATAGTCCTAAGTGTTGTCGACTCGCAAGCTACTTTCAACGTTAAACTTACGAGGATACTGTTCGTATTTGCTTGGACTACAAAAGATGGTTATCACAGAAGTACATGCAAGGAAGAGGGGTACGAAATTTCCGTATATTTAGAATATTTATACATTAGTCTGGAGTGGCTTTGGAGGAGGCCGATGCGGATGAGGCCTCTGGTAGTACATAATAGGTACGGTGATTTAGTACGGTACGGGAGATTTCTGCGAAATTAGTCTGGCCGACTGTAGCCCGCCATTTTGAGTGTGGGTGGCGTTTGTCAAAAATATGGCGTGATTGCTTTCGTTTTGGCGGGCTTTTCATATTTTGCAGTAAATAAATGTAAAGTACTGTGAAGCTATTTTATTGTTTAATTTTATTTTGTAGTAAACTAAGTAACACGTTACTGCATTCTCAATACTTTTCGATGCACGTCTATTTTTATAAGGTCAAGATCATCCTAACTCTTTGACCTAATTATGAAAGATAAAAGGGATTCAATATTTTTACACTGCATATAGTTCCACATTCAGCTCACAGTTTTGAGGTAAAGGAACTTCACTGCTGAGCATAGACTCTTCCATTGTCTTTCAGAAGTATTGATCAAAATTAGTCTGCGCGTATTGTGGCTTTCATGACCTTCACCAGATCATCGCTCCACCATGTAGTTTGACGTTATACGCTGCGCTTGGAAGTATACCTACGTTGTCTTCACTCCACAAGCTTGCTGCCCCATCTCTCAACCTACTAATCCTTGTGACTATTGCTCGTATATGAACAACATCGTTTCTGATTCGATCCATCATACTATTTCGTATTCTGTAAGACTGCACGCAAATAAACACGAGATTGCATGCGTTATAGTCGCGCAAACTTATGTAATTACGACAGATAATTATTCGTTTAATGTGTTACTGCCTCTTAAAACGAGTCGCGTAAAATATCCACTGTAGACCCACATTCCCTGCATATCTCCACTTGGCTGTATGGAGACGGACTCTGAAAAAGAAATAAAAAAAAAAGTGAAATAAGTGTTACATTAAGCCTTTGATGCAACATATTCTTTATACAATGTTCAACCACTTAGCTCTATACTATACCTACTTACAATTATTTTTAAAGATTTTTTGTGAGTGCGATTAGGTTTTTAGTAGCCCTTAGGTAGATTGTATTAACAAAAATAAACTATTTTATGTTATCGAATTTTTACAGTAAATTTTGAGGTTAGGATATTTATAACACATTTGATCGTAAAAGGTGTCTTATTTCACCAATTTTAATATCGTTACCTATCTCATTACGCCCAAGTGCGGTAAGTGTAAAGTAAAACGCACGGTTTATCAAGATGCTCCGTCTTAAAACGAACGGTACTTTTTAAAATCTCAGCAAAGAGTTTTTATGTCAAAAAAGTTGTCAACATTTTATGATTAAAATTAACTTTGGGAGATAAAATATATTAAAGAAATATTTATGTACATAATTATTTAATTTAATTAATTTTGACAGTAAATTACAACCAATCTCTAACAAAAACACAAAAATATTATTTTACTTTATTAGTAATAAGTACTGGCTGTTTTTTGTGCCTTTTCCTAAAAAAAAATGATGATGCGCGACGCGCGCTTTTTCTTAACGCTGTATTGTTTTTATTCGTTTACCATAGTCGGAGTTTTATTTTATTTCCTCGCAAATGTGTTATAAAACGTCGTATGACATACGTGCGCTTTGATAATTACAGCCTCTGCTTACTTGTAGCCCTCACCTACGGCTCGGTCTAGCAATATCGCCTCGTTTGTAATTTTCAACCTACCGCACTTATATCATAATGTACTATTATCAAACTGCCAGGTGGAATTTATTGTTTATGTAAGTAGTGCAATAAAAAGATTTACCTAATTTAAGTATTAACTTAAATAAGGTAAATCTGTCTGTTAAATAAGTTAATTTGGTGACGTTATCGTCACTAAATTAACTTTAAAAAATCAATACATTCGAATACATCTTTTTATTTCCATCCTTTAATTTTTATAACATAGCGACGACGATGTTCGAACACCTCCTAACTAACAAAAAGCAAATTTTACAGGAGGCGAAAAAAACGTTTTAATTCTTTTTGTACCTATTTTATGAAAATGTGTTCTAAAGCAAGTTTTTATTAAATGGGGCTGCGAAATTGATGCTAGCATTGATTTTACATACAGACAAGTGGTTTCCAAGTTAGTGTTAGTTAGGAGTTATTAGTTTCACTAATGTCCATGTCCAACTTATTTTGATGAAGTTAAGAGGTATTACTTAATAAAAGTTTTAGGAAATGATTACGAAAATCTTTATTAGATGACCAATAAAATAAGTCTGTAACTCTCTACTAGTAATTGAAAACTTATTTCTATTGCTAAGCCTCACAAAAATCACGTTAAATTACTTCATTCTTCTTCTAAAAAAACATGCACTCCGGGAGTGCCGGCAGAGGTGAAAACTTGATTATCGATTTCGGTGTTACAACACTACTCTCCAACCGTCTTACGGTTTTTCGATCAGCACACGTGACCTGACGCGAGTTTCACAGTTTTTACCCATCCCACAAAAGTGCTCAACGCCGCTAAAGAAATTTTCACTTCAAAAAAACTAACTAACTGGGACTACTAAATACAATTGGTAAATGAATCCCTTGACGCGAACGTATGCCTTAAAAGCGAGGAGGACTTGGTTGAAGCAGTGGAAATATTTAACACTACCGTCCAAAAAGCTGCTTGGGAAGCTACACCAGTAAAGAATTCAAATAGCCCAAACACGGCGTTAAGAATCTCGCAGAAAGTGGAAGAAGTTATTGCACAGAAGCGCAAACTAAGAAAAAGAATGGCACAAAACTAAATACCCGCCTCTGAAGACAAAGCTAAACTTCTTAAGGAAAAAACTATCTCTACTCCTGAACAAGGAAAATAACTCAAGTATTCAAAAATTAGTTTCCACACTGGATCCTACTTCAGCCACCGACTACTCACTGTGGAAAGCCAGAAATTATTTGAAAAAACCTGTTGTACCATTTTTCCCCTTGCGCCAAAGTAATGGCGACCGGGCCAGAAGTGACACCGAGAAGGCAGAAACATTTGCGGAGCACTTGGCTAAGGTATTCACACCACATCTTTATGATGGACCTCTTGCACACATTGAAGAATTCGGGAGTACTCTTTTCACTCTGTGCCAATCATCACCGGACCAAGGATGCTCAAAGATAACAAAGGGTGAAGTAATAACTGCCATTACAAAGTCAAAGATAAGAAAGCCCCGGGTACGAGCTTTTAACTTTTAGCCAAACATAGGATTTTTATTTCTCACATATTTGTTTAATGCTGTAATCCGAATGGCATTCATTCCACCACAATGGAAATTGGCACAAGTTAAGATGAAAGACCATTACGACCCAAAATCTTATAGACCAATTAGTCTCCTCCCTATAACTTCCAAACTTCTCGAAACTCTACTCTTGAAAAGGCTCATGCAACAAATCCAAAATAAAGCACTGATTCCTGACCACCAGTTTGGATTTAGGCATAAACATGGTACCATCGAACAGGTCCATAGACTGGTAAATAAAATACATCAATCATTCGAAGATAGATGCTACTGCTCTGCTGTGTTCCTCGACATCTCCCAAGCTTTCGATCGTGTCTGGCACGAACGTCTATTATATAAGCTCAAACATCTTCTCCCGAGCAGCCAGTTCTATATACTGCGATCATATCTGCGAGACCGACAATTCCTGATAAAGTATGGTGAGGAAATAACAAGCCTACAACCCATACATGCTGGAGTACAGAATCGGACCTTGTACACAGGGTAGTGTACTAGGTCCGATTCTGTATCTCCTGCACACATGCGATTAACCAATAGGTGAAAGTTCAACAACGGGAACCTTCGCGGACGACACTGCTATTCTAGCATGTCCCAGCAACCCTTCAACCGCATCACAAATGCTACAAGGCGACCTGAATGAAATCTCGGGATGGTTAAAAAATGTAGCAAAATCTGTTCATGTAACATTCACGCTTAGGCGAGAAACTTGGCCATCTGTCACTCTTAATGATATCCAAGTCCCTCAATTGGACCATGTCAGTTATCTCGGGCTACATCTGGATCGTAGACTCACATGGAAACACGTGTTTGATGGTAGATAGGAGGTATTGGCAGCAAAATTAGTTCGGAAGTAACTTAGGAGATATTCGTTTTGGTAAGTTAGAATATATTAGCAGCAGCAGCAGGCTAACACGCTCAAAGCGTGATATTAGGAGGTATTCTCATTATGAATTTGTGGCGTTATTTATTACAAAATCACTTCGGAGTCTTTGCCAGTCGGTGCGAAATTGAACTCTAAGTACAGTGGCATAGATAACTCATTTTAGCCCCGGGTGTCAGTTAGGAGGTATTCGAACATCGTCGTCGATAGGTAGGTACCGAAATAGCAATTTTTCTTTTGACGGAACTATAACTACAAACGTCACTTTAAAATATACTTCATAGAAATTAAAATGTTGATCAGGATAAGTTAGAACACATAGATACCAGAAAAATATGTAGGTAGTTTTGAGAAAAATATGGAAATTTACTTTTTAAAAACAAACTCTTTCTCCACATTTACCGAAAGCATGGAAGGACTGAAATTGTGAAAATGGCAATGACCATGCAGAATAGTAAGCATCAAAATTCCACCCGCGTAATACTATTAGCATACAGGGGGGGCTAATGTTTTCAGTACGCTTTAACTACTTATAGGAATGCGTTCTTATTCTTATATGTTTTAAATTGCGTTTGGTCAGCGTTGTAAAAATTGTAGGTACTACAATTTATATCACCTATACATGTTATTTTTTTTATGACAGGGTTATACCACGTTATACCACAGAATAAGTAATAGTACTACGTAGTTATACCTAAGTTTATTTCATTTCATTTATTCGTTAACAAAATATTTTTGTGTTCGAAACTTAAAATTAATTATTATTAATAATTGAACATATTATCATTAAATTAAATTAAAATTAATATTAAAATATTACACAATTCTATAAAATTTTAGTTGCATAAATTAAAATATTACACAATTCTATAAAATTTTAGTTGCATAAATTAAAATATTTATATTTATTTATTCAAGAACTAACGCTAACCTGAGATTATTAATTGTATATTATGTTAAAGATAAATAATAATGTCGTAACAAAAAGCTAAACTCAGATTACGAATATAGAATATATCTTATTAGTTTTTTTATTAGCTTTTAGATCTTATTAGTTTTTTTTCCCAAGAAACATAAGCATTGAACAAGTCATGATAATCATAGTCTTATTAGAATTTGCCGTAATTTAGTCGGGTAGGTATAGCGTAACCTATGACTTTCTGGACGAATGTAACAACACCTTGAGCTTCAAAATCCTACAAACCGTTAATATCGGCTTTAGGATGCGCCATTGAAATTTACTTACATACATAAAAATCACGAAAAAAGTCCTCATCATCATCAGCCTATGGTAGTCCACTACTGGACATAGGCCTCCTCTAATGAGCGCCATAGCGCCTTATCTTTGCTTGTCGCATCCAACATAAAAAAGTACGTAGTGTAAATAACGGACCAAAAAATAAACTTACAACAAACAATAGTCCACAGCTACTCGTACCTACAAAAACAATTTGCTTGTAGTGTCATGTAGCCAGAAAATTATGACTCCAGGAATGACCATGCGGTATTTGGTCCCCGAAAATTCCAGACGGTGGAGGCTCCCATGCGCCCCACTGCGGTTTGCGCCCCTCGGCCATCTAGAAAGGTATGTAGAATTAGGAATGTGATCAGGATTTCTCGTATTTTCATTTTCATTCTGAGTATTTTTAAGTTACGTACTAAGTATTTTGAGAATGTTCTATCATCAAAAGATTATGGAAATTATTATACCTACATACTCGTATATAATATGTTAAAAATAAAAGATCGAAAGTGTAAGGTTTTTATTATTATATAAAACTAGAACAAATAAAACCGGACAAGTGCTAGTCGGACTCGAAGCATAGGACTCGCAAGCATAGGACTCCATGCCACCGTACAATAAAAAAACACATTTCTTGGAGATTTTCATTTCATTTCATTTATTGCGATAAATTACATGTATACACAGATTTCAAATGTAATTCAATGGCAATATACTTATAAATGTACCTATTACAAATTACAAAATAAAGAATCAATTAGGAATGTCATAATTATTTCAAACTAGCGACCCGCCCCGGCTTCGCACGGGTGCAATGCTGAATTTTCTTTGCTATAAACCTTGCGGAGCCCGAGACCTTTCCAACGAATGCAAAACCATGGAAATCGGTTCGTCAGTTCTGGAGTTAAATCGTCAGGAAGGAAAACCCGACTTATTTTTATATAGTAGATTAGATAGTATATAAGTAGTCTTATTTTAAAATATGGGATTTACAATGTCATAGCTATAATTAATTTTAAAAAATCGAAGCAAAACTTGAAAAGATTAACTTTTTTTGTTATTATTTGTTGTTTTAGCGAGCATAACACACTCTTAAAATTTCTGGTGTCTTCACATAAATATAACAGCCCTGTGACAGACGGACGGACAGAAAGCGAAGCCTTAATAATAGACTCCCGTTGGCACCCTTTTGTAACGGAATTACGGAACCCTAAAAACCAACCGTTTAAATGATTAACTGCAAAAATAATAATCAAATATTATGAAAGAACGCTGTTGATTTCATAGTTAGGGATATTTACATATTATCGTATCAATGAAGGTAGGAGTTACATGAAACTTCAGAAAACAAGGAGAACCTATTTCTCAAAATTCATAAAATAAGGCGAAGGTTCGAATATGAAATAAATAACAGAACAGAGATAAGTTACTGGCATGTCCTATCCTAGGTTTTTTTTGTGCCGAGCTACCAATAAATTTCCTTTGTACCGAATAAGTAGTTGGTATCTCATTATTTCTGTCCTCTCGTGTGTAAGGAATCCTGCGTTCACTTTCAAGTTGTCTGTTCTACAAAATTGTGCCTTTTGCATAGTATTTTGGTTTATAATAAGAGTTTTATGAGATGCGTACCATACACTTTGTCCGGCGATGCCATTTATAAGAAAAGACTCATATAGTACCTATAATTACCGAGTATAATTAAGGCAGTATACCTACTAAGTATGTTGTGGGTTCGGCATAATAACAGAACCGTGGTGCGGCGATCTCACCACCTGTCACCTTTAGGAGTCCGAAAAATACACTGGTGAAAAGCTGGTAGTTCCATAAATGGTATAAGGCGCAAGCATAATTATTTTTACTAACTCTTTCCGGCAACTTCATCCGTGAACTTTTGGTTATTGTGTTGAGAGCGAGCATAGGCATGTTTTTGCAGGATAAAATGTAGCTATGTCCTTTAGTTGATGCCTAGTTCTTCTTAGATTTAAGATATTTTGTGATAGTTTAATTTTAACAGGTACCAAATACTTAAATATTTATCTTTCTTTAATACGAGTATGTGAACTATTGTCTTGCCACATAATTTCAGAAGTTTAGCCTCGAAAGGGTCAGACAGTTATTCTAGCATTAGCAGAGTTTTTTATTTTTAAAAATTTTAGTGACCATAAAATTACATAATGCCGTACATAGCTAAGTATGGATTAATTAACAAAAAGCGCCCCTACACGCTTTCAGATTGCGGAGGGCGGCTCGGGCCAATGATTAACGAGGTGGATTCCGCGCTGTATCGCATGATTAATACGTATCCCGCGTGTGTGGGTTAGGACGACGCTAACGCGCGAAATCATTGCGGATATGCGGATATTATGTTGTTGTCACGGATTTGGAGCTCCGCGAAAAATCTGAGAGCTACTCAAACGATAATCTCACAAAATATTTTGTTGTTTTATTTAGATTAATATGGTCCAAAATTGGCTATTTAATTAATTCAGAATACTCAACTAAAGTATGTGGTATGATTATGTCATGTAGGTATCGCGTGTGCAATACCTAGGTTAGGACTAACGCGCGAAATCATTTCGGGTTTAGGTATCTACTGTGCGGATATTATGTTGTAGGTAGGTACTCTCTTCACGGATTTAGAGCTCCGCGAAAAATCTGAGAGCTACTCAAAGAATAATCTCACAAATATTTTTTTTTGTTTTATTTAGATTGATACTGCAACTTCCAAAAATTTACTATTTAATGAAGTACCCAACTAAAATATGTTGTAGGTATAATTATGTCATATCTAGATTTAGAGGAAGATTTGCGAAAGATGTGATAGGTAGGTATGGGAAAAGGCGGGTCGCGACACAATCGGTTGGATGATTTCAGAGTCTATAACGGACATAGGTGAAGACAATTTTTGTGTTTCATGTAAATAGATTACTTATTTAAAATATTATAATTGACCAATTTAAAAAAAACAATCCTTTCAAAAATAAAGTAACTATTTGCGGTATGTTTATGATCACAAAATTTTCCTTTTTTCAGAGTGGCTTATTATATTTCCGGTCTTTGTAAACTATTGTAATTCAATTGAACACCATAAAATTTGAGTTATCCACTGTGTCATTGGATCCCCCGGGCATGGCCTTAAAACGTTAAATAAAACCGCTTTGACCCACGGAGCTGAGACGTGGACACTCACGGTAGGGCTGGTCCACCAGTTCAAGGTCGCTCAGCGAGCTATGGAAAGAGCTATGCTCGGAGTTTCTCTGAAGGATAGGATTCGTAACGAATACATCCGACAGAGAACTAAAGTTAACGACATATAGCTCAAAGAATTAGGAAGCTGAAGTGTCAGTGGGCCGGCCATATCTCGCGAAGAACCGACAACCGTAGGGGTAAACGGGTTCTGGAGTGGAGACCGCGACTCGGCAAACGTAGTGTAATCTGCGAAAGGCTGCAGGCAGATGCTGGATGCTGAATACAGGGCGCTATATGGCGATCATTAGGGGAGGCGTATGTCCAGCAGTGGACAAATGTAGGCTGATGATGATGATGATGTGTTGAAGAACGTCGTATGATACTCGTGTGTATTGATGATTACCGTCTTCGGCTCGGGTCTGCGGTAATCTGACCAATGCAAGTTTTCTTTTAAGAGGAAAATTCGTGCGTTTTTATCAGGTCAGACATAAATTATTTGAAAGAAAATCATCTTGAGATTATTTTATGTATTTTTGTTTTTATGTTTATTACGATATATAGTATGTATTAGTTTATTTTATCGACATATATTAGTATAAGGATTTACCGTGATGTTATGTTTCATTGATGACTATTTCTATTTGCGGCCAATTCCGTCAAATTATTTCTGCTTAGCCTGATGGTTGACTGGTAGATAATGCCATTAGGCATTAAGTTCGCCATGTGTACATTTTCTTGGAACATGAAGTTAAATATTATTTGTACTAAGTACTATTCAATCAAGCCAGAACAAAAATATATTATTGAGAAGTGGCACTATGTTGAACACTTTCCATATACCTACTTCATATTTCATATTTACCGGAAATCTATTAATTTCAGTCCGACCAACCCGCCGTAACGAAATTTATTATAAAGGGCGTGTACATCCGAGAACGATGTGATTCTGTCCTGTGAAGTAATGTTATTATCACAACTCGGAATTTAATAGAGAAATCGATTTCCGATTTCAATTACTTCTTAGTCAGAGTCTGGCCGAGTTTTTGAGTCACCGAAAGGTTGACGTTGCGCTTAGCCTTCGTTTCTAGGGTTCCTTACCTCTAAAGGAAAAAACGGAACCCTTACAGGATCACTTTGTTGTCCATCTGTCCATCCGTCTGTCGGTCTGTCAAGACCCTTTTTCTCAGGAACTCGCAGAGGCATCAAGCTGGAAATAATATCAAATATTCAGGTCTACTGTCCCTTGGAGCTGTAAAAAAATCAAACTTCTAAGCCAACGCAACCAAAATTTTTCGACACTATAAGGGAATCAAAACCTACAGGGTACCTACTTTCCGTGAACTTAGAATCTTGAAATTTGGTACGAAGCAACGTCATAAAGCACAGATAAAGGAAAAATAATGAAAACCGTAAATATTTGGTTAAAACATATAAGTACTTAATAAAAATATTTTTAATATTATTTATGACTTAATTGTCGTAAGGGGTGAACTTTTACTTATATACCTACAGGTTTGTACGGAACCCCCGAAGCGCGAGTTCGACTCGCACTTGGCCTTTTTTTTTATATCAACACAACACTCCATAGCTTCCAAAAGGATGTACTTAAAAAATCTACACAGTGCGATTTGGAACTCTAGGAATCCATCATCTATCTATCTCTTTCGATAAGAGGACTTATAAGTCCCCACCAAAGACGTTTAAAGAAAATTTTTCTCTCGAGAATGATTTTCTTCCAACCTCTTTGGTCCCTACATTGAATAAAAACTTTTGACTTTTGCCTTTTTTTGACTTCTATTGATTTAAAAAACTATCTATAGAAATGCAAATACCTATGAACTTTTAGAGAGAAGCTATACACACACACACCAATTTTAAGCAAATTGTCACAAAAAGCATTTAATAATGTAAGTAAATTAAGTATGGACACTTTAAATACTTAAGTGATTTGTCAAAGCTTTCTCTCATTCGACAACTTATTGAGAACATATTTAACTAAAAACACTTTATTTTTTTTGTTATTTTTTGCTAATAGGGCACTATTTTCTACAACAATGCCAAAATACAATACAGTACAATACAATAACTCTTTATTGTACATCAAAAACAACACAATATGGATACCAACATTGACTAAACTACAATGGGCGGTCTTATCGCTTTTAGCGATCTCTTCCAGACAACTTTAGGATGGATAAAACTGAGAGATTAGAACTAGGGTAGACGGTGCACTATATATTATTGAACATACTCTAATTCCCACGCTAAGCAGTCTCTTAATAAAATGCCTAGGACAACCATACTCTAATCAATGCAAAGCTTCATTGGGAACTCCTACAAAATATTGGTTATAATGGGAAAAAAATGTTGCAAAGAAAATTTTTATTTTCTTCCGCATAAATTCGAGAAATTACATTTTTTGTTGGCTTAAGAAGTAACGACCTCTTAAGCCAACAAAATAAAACACAATTGATTATTAATTGTTACGGTGCCTATTGGAACCGCGCGGTGCTCGACGAATTAACATTGATTGACTTCTAAGGCCTGACTTCAACCAATTCATGAAATAGTTCTTAGTACTTAGTTCCTGCATCCCCTTAATCCCATTCATCCAAATACACACACATACACACCCTTAATCATAAAAAAACAAATCACAAGTAGATAGGCATCTACAAAACCTCAACTGTGCTAGCTCGTACATACTCCAATCAACCGCTCAAGTCAATCGGCTGATCAATCTAGCTGGTAACTCAATCAGTGGCCGCGGATATGCGCAGCCGTCGACCGGCGCCGCGGTAAACGAGTTGTATGCCGGATATGGGCAAGGTCTAGCCTAGATGAGATTGAGGCCTTGACAGTTACTGTATGTGCTGGTTTAGTAGGTATGTATGTATCTATCATAGGGTTATAGTATTATAATTCGGATCCGTAAAAAGTCCGATCACGACATTTACAATAATTCTGTGACAAGATATCTACTTCTTGGTAGCCTATGAGCCTGTAGAGTTAGCTTTATCTATATACTAGCGACCCGCCCCAGCTTCGCACGGGTGCAATTCTAACACTTAAACCTTCCTCTTGAATCACTCTATCTATTAAAAAAACCCGCATCAAAATCCATTGCGTAGTTTTAAAGATTTAAGCATACATAGGGACATAGGGATATAGGGACAGAGAAAGTGACTTTGTTTTGTACTATGTAGTGATATATATAAAAGGAGAATCTAAATATAAATCTATACTTATATATAAAAGCTAAATCTAAAAATCAAAGTCCAGCCCAAACCACTGAACATAGAAACATGAAATTTTGTGTGTATAGGTTAAGGGGTTAAAGTATGTATGGGATAGTGTGATTTCTGCGTATATCAACTTTAAACTTGGCACAAGTACCTACTCTTAAAAAAACTACGAGATATTAGTTCTAAGATTTTTCAAAAATCAGCCCTCTAAGGGGCTGAAACACGGGGTTGGAGTTTCTATGGAGACATAATTTGAGGATAGTAACCCTGTGATGCCGGTGTATTTAAAACAATCACAGATGTTAAGAAAAGTTGTGAATAATAGTACATTATGGTACAAGTGAGTAAAGTTGGTGATTACCGCTGAGGCGCCATTGAGACCCGAGCCGTAGGCGAGGGTCATAAGAGAGCCGAGGACGGTAATCATCAATACACACGTGTATCATACGACGTTTTTCAACACACTTGTGAATAAATAATACTAAAAAATCATTTTAAAATAATCATTCGCAATGGCGGGGAAAATTAATTGGTTTTCCAATTTTTTATTTATATAATTTGGAAAAGGCAAAAGGATCTAGGCCCATACAGCCTCGTTTTCCTATGCGCTCGCATCTTACAATGGCGATCGGCCATGGACTAAAAAAATTAGGTTTCTTTTTCTTTGGTTTGTCGTGGATAGCGTTTTAGCCACGTACAAAATGGGGTATTTAAAGTTTTTACAGAGAAAACCAAAGTTATATTTGAGTGAAAGTTTTGTTTATTAAACACGTACAAGTTGAAATGATCTATTTAAATACGAAGTTGCATGAAATGAGCAAGCCATATTTGTGTATTAATTTATTAGTACGATTGAATACGATCTTTTTTGTATCGAAACTTTTTTAAGAACAAAGCAACTCTAGCAACAAAATTGAAAAAAAAAATCTATAACTCACTAGTGAATAATAGCAAACAAAAAGTCTCAGTTTGATTATAGGTGTCATTATGTGCCTAATTGCAGTGAAATTAGAGCCACTTTATGAGCAAGTGTGTTGAAAAATAAATAATCTCACGCCTTTTATCCCCGAGGGGGTAGGCAGAGGTATTCCAACTCTGGAATACCCACTTTTCACGAGAATATTCGAAACCTAAACGTGATAGGTGGTGAGGCCATCGCCGGACCGGTGCACGGTGAAACAACCGGTTAGAATGGTGAAATGTGGATATTTCCAGGAACAGAATATAGTACCTGCCTCAGGTTTAAGGCCTGACAGTATTTTTATTAATAATGATAAGAAAATTCGTGTTTTATTTTAACATTAAAATAATAACCCAGGAAAAATGTACCGCGTTTTATCTTACTTGAAAAAAAACTATTTTTTATGTAAGTATAACATAACACTACAAAATCTAACTTGAAGCAGATTGAACTTGCAAATCCTGGGCGGTAAATCACTGAACAGCTTCAAGCTAAAGCTGAAAGCGCTGAAATCTCCGTGAAGTCTTTCACTTGCACTTTCGAAACAACTTTGGCTGCATTTTTCACTTCCCGCTTTCCGACAACTTTCACTGCGAAACTTTGTAAGGTCGTTGACTTTTTTCGAAGTTGTTCTTGTAGGAAGACACCGTGGGACCTATTTACTTAGGTTGTCTAGGATGTTAATGGGTATACACTTATTTTATTACCTCGTTTGTAATTTTTATAACATTTTAATATATTTTTTTTTAATTTGTAAATGCTGCTCATATTATAATACATATTATTATTGTTATAAATACTGTCAATCACCAAGCCTAGTAATAATGATCTTCCTCAATTAATTTGTAAAGAGCCGCCGGTTCCGATTGGAACCGAGACACAATTAAAAATCTATTGTGTCTGTGATGCTTGGTCTTAGAGGTTAATATGTAAAACATTATTTTTAGTGCAATAAACGCTATCAAGAGTTACGGTCGTATTTACTTCTTCACAAACATTTTACGTTCGCGCTATACTTACGTCAGCACTCACCCCGCGCATACAACCGCAGCGCACCTACAACTATAAGCTTTATGGTTATGCCCTACCTAGCCCGAACATTGGTCCTTCGAACCGGATATGAACCAGCGACCTATGGATAAAGCGTAGTTCCCGATCCTGTTTAAATACGGGGATAAAATATAGTTAGGTATACTTTGAAAAAGTAATATTATTAAGTATTTTTTAAAAATTTTAACCCTTGACCCGCCCATACTTGTCGGTTTGGAAACCGACATCGACATTTGCGGAAAAATAATATCTATAAGATAAACTCTTTGAGTATTAAATTTAATACTCAAAGGATAAACTTCAACCACTTTCAACTAATTTTTCAAAAATCTCTCAAGTAATAACTTTTCATAATTTGTGCCGGCAGACAGTGGATAGATAGCTGATATCTTGTAATTCTCTATTGACTAAATAATTATTAATTCCCTATCATTATCTATATTTTTCTTCAGTATTACACTAGCTAATATAGTATGGAAAGAAATAAAATCACAATTCGATTCCAAAACCATTTTGAGATCGAGAAACTAAATTTAACCAATGTAAAACAAAACATTGTTATAAAGTAATACGTTACGAGCGACCTCTTTGGCTGTTTTCGGTAACACAACTTTATTTAGGAACACTTCGCGCTACCCGACGATAGATGGCGCTCCCATTCCTATTAGAATAACATTATTTTCGTTTTCTAATTACGTTTGAATTGTAAGTTTTTGACTATGGCGAACTATTCCTAAATTACTATGGTTTTTGTAACTGATGCTAAACTTTGACTGATTACGAAAATCAGTTTCAGTTCAGTGAGGTACCTAACGTATTTAATTCTGATTAGGCAGTAGGTACTTACATTAGTAGATCTTACTCAATCCATTGCTGCGTGTTATTCTTATAAGAACTTTACTTTGTTTCAACTTAGATTGCTCTTGCGGCTGTGTAAACAATTTACAGAGTACAGATGAAATTTACAGAAAAAAAATTTTTACGCATTTTTACCTACTAGCGTTAATTTCCGATTTAATACTCTGGATTGTTTTCCTGTATCCACAATTTCTGAAAATACCTTGTTCTTATTGGTTATGTTTCAACTAATCAGTTAATATGAGGTTTAACAGTCTGTCAGCAAATTTTAGTTTAATTTGGCTTTTGGAAACGGGGATTGTCTTAAATCATAAGAATGGAATATTTCTCCAAACACAAATTTCTGCAGGGAGAAAGCGTGAGCGTAAATTACACAATTATCAACGTTTACAACATCAAAAACATATTTCATATAAACGAAATGAAATCAATTTCGCTGCTAAAAATGGCCGCAATTTTTATACCTGAACGCAAAAAACTAACGGTTTGGAACTTTTTTGCAGAAATGCCACAAATAACGCGACAGCCGGCGAAATATATCTATTTCGGACCCACTGGACCCGCGTCAGACTGTCACAGCGGCCCGACGCAGGCTGCGGCTTGAGTCATAGTCGGGAGCGGCGGAGACGGCGGAGATGAAAATTAATATGTAGATTTTTTGAATTCTGAACTACTACTATTTACTACTACTACTACTACTACTACTACTACTACTATTACTATTTTTATATGTATCTTAACATCGACAAATATAGTTCGTTCCTCGTTGTAGCTCTAAGTAACGTATCTGAAGAAGTACCTACCTATTTATTGGTTTCATCTTTGAAAGTAATTAAGGAGTTTTATGTTATATTATTTCTTCTCCTCACCAAAAATACATTTTCATTGGGCTTCAATGAGTGGGTTTAGAGTTAAATTAAATTAAAATATGTGTTTAGTAAATCCCGTTATAAAAAGACGAATAAAATAGTAGGTTTTAGGTTCTCTTTCTTCCTCTTATTAACAGATCCTGTAGCTAAGTTAAATATACTACAGAATCGAATAATAAAATAGATACACGGTTTTACGTTATGACTTAGCCCACATGAGAAATGTAACGTGTAGTCGTGTAGTGTCTCTAACTACACGCGGGGTGTCTGGCTCGCCCGCCGTCCGCGCAAACAGCGCAACTGTCGGATTCCTAAAAAGGGTAAAGTGAAAAGCAATTTCGAACTATCATGTTGCTGTAATTTGCTGAAATGTTTCTGCGCTTCTACTTTGTTTACTTATGAAAAATTCTTGTTTTAGTTGTTGCTGTGTTTAAAAATATACTGCTTTCCTAATTTATGTGTGCGATAATTATAATACTTTTCTTTAGTCTGCTTTCATCAATTTGTTAGTAAGTAAATACAATTTATTGAATATTTGGAAACAGCTTTCATACGATGGCTAATGCCTATGTATACGCTTAATTTAATATGCAGTACATCGACGTTGTATTTACTACAAAGCTATCAATTGATTACGATAAAAGATTTCTTACGAAATAAATCAAGCCTTTTCATTTGTATGGTGCATTAGCTTCTAGACGAAATTGCCTATAACCCTGCAAAGAGCTGAGTCGCAAAAAAATACCCAAACAAGCAAAAAACAAATCAAAACTACACAATCGGCGTACACTAGCCATGGGTCGATCCGACCGTCCCCCCGTTGTTAGCTCTCACTGCCCACAAAACTTGACCCTCAGCTAATATCAGCCGTATTTTAACAGGATAGGGACGAAAATGGAACGGAGCGTGGAGGTGGATACAATGTTTTTTGGTTGCCAGGGTTGTTTAGAGGGTGTACTGCCCACAGTTAGGGAGAACTGTCCGCAAAGGGTCGGCCGGTTTGTGCTGTGTTTGGTCTAGACAGTGTAGAAAATAGAGTCGAGTTGCAAGGATAGTAGTTAGAATTTATATAAATTGCAGTATTTATATAAATTTAAGTATCTTTAACTTCGTTTGTAACTAAAATAACAGTGTGTTTCGAGTTTCCGAAACGACCACCGTCCTGCCTACTTATAGCTATACCTATGTATAAGTTCTTAAATACAAATACAGTTGCAGGCGTATTCGGGACCGCCTTTCTAAAAATGTTTCATTTGGTGCTGTTAAAAAAATAAATTATTGATCATCATCATCATCAACCCGTAATAGCCGACTGCTGAGCTAAGGGTCTTTCCTCACACTAAGAAAATATGGACTATAATCTCCCACACGAGCCCACCGCTTATTGAGAGAGATTGAGATTATTTGTGCTGGTTTAAAAATATAAGACAAAATGTGCCAGTGCAAAGTACTTAGGTCGGATTCAAACAAATAACTTGTACAGTTTTGGTCGTGTGAACTTGTATGATGAAGACACAGCACCAAGGGTACATCCGCTGTGCATACATTAGGCCCAGATATCGCAAAGCTTTTTGGTAGGATTAAATTAGTAAACTTATTTGCGTAGTTGTTTCGGACCCGAAACTCTCGCAAATGGAGCACGATTGATAATAATTTGGACAAAATTGTTGGCTTCTTGTTAGATTTTGATTACTTTGATAATCACAGTCACTGCCTATTTAGTGAATTGTAGAGGAATGTTATAAAACGCATTTATAGAAATACTACTAGAAATACCAACCATATATAATGTTATATGATTATGAAAACAATAAGTTACAAAATACAATCTAAGATGACTACTCCTAAACTTGTAAAAAAGTTAAACCATATCAAAGATTTTCTTTTGTAGTCTGCATTTACATAAACGATATAGTATTTACGTCTACTTATAACTAGTATTGAATGGAAGAAAGGAAGAAAAATAACTTATTCTCGACAACAAATGTTTAATCAACACCTGATATTAAATAAGTGTCACAAAAGAGGGTATTGCTATGAAAAAGCACTCAATCGTTAGTAAAACAATAAGCGAAAATCCTTCATTCCAAACGAAGGAGTGTCCGTCCCAAATGTTTTAATAAAAACAACATGTTCTGTGAGGAAATGAAAAAGGCCCTCCTACCGGCCGGGACCGGTTTCACCGGCAGAGTAAATAACACAAGTGTAGGTTGGAACAAGACGTCCTGACTTTTTATTACAATTTGAGGGCAAGGGTCGTGTAATGTACCAATATTTGTTTCAGAAACGGACGAAAGTAATCCCGGACTGTGTACAGTCGAAAATATTGTGGCAATGCAAACCAATTTAAAAAATAATGGTGCCTGGATTCGGTGGGACAAAATAAATTGTGGGTTTTGCTGTGACGTAGGTATAGGTGTAACAGGAATTAGGTATTAAACTACCTAGCACTACTTTTGAAAGCGATGAATAGATAATTTGTTTTGAGGAATAGCGTAAGATAATACCTTATGAATTTACATTATTTTAATAATGATTAAAAGTTGTTTATTCTACCTCACGTGCGAGGTAAATACCTCAACTCAGCTGTGGGCTGTTACGGGTTGCTGATGTTGTTTGTGAATTTATAGGAGGTAATTTCTGGAACCACTATTTCAATTCTGAAAATTCACTAATAGAAGATTGGCTGTTTTAATAACGGCGGGCGTATAATTAATAAAGGATGACAAGCCTGGTATCTCTGTTGATAGTTAGCCTGGTTTCTGAGTCAGAAGCAGTAAGGTTGATTTCACTGATGCTTCATGGTAGTTAGTTTCTTGTCTGGGTGTTTGTTAATTAAGTATGTCTATCGTGAGTATCGTGACGTAAAGAAAAGATAAACAAACACACTTTCACATTATAGTATATTATAAGTATTCAGAAATTAACTAGGTATAGTTACGTACTCAATAAGAATAAAACTTTTGAGGCGCTTTCAATTAAGTAGGTAGCAAAAATAGAATGCGAATTTTAAACCACGCAAATCTACCAGTACATGCGTAAATTGTACAATATTAAACAAACAAGCTATTCGCGACGGTACCCAATGGACACCGCAATTTATAAGCGGGCCGGGTCGGCCCAAAGAAAGGGTTCGCGGAATAGCTGCTGTTATTGTATCGGAAGGTGGCCCGGCCTTAACGGGCTTACAACTCATAGAGATATAGGCTACTGGACACGACTGGTTGATTGTTGCTGGTCAACTATCGTGTTTTCAATCTGAAATAATTGTTAATATTAGCTGTTCTCTGCCATTTCGATCATGTTTTACGTTCCTGTGGGAAATAAAAAAAATATAGCTCACGTTACTCTCAGAAAATTAAGCTTTGTATTGGTGAAATAATAAAATATGTCCAGTAGTTTCAGAACCTATTCATTACAAACATAAAAAAACGTGTCTTTATAATATTAGTGTAAATCAGAATATCAGTAATATTCGCAAAATTTCATTTCAAAGTTAACAACTCGTTGCTGATAATTTAAATTCATTTTTAAATCGCTTTTGGAAATTATCTATTAAAATACGAGTATAAACTTACAGTTACATGACACATCATGTGTCCATGGATTGTGGTAGATCGAACAATAACAAACACGCAATATTTGTAAAATCAGCTCAGTAGTTTTTGAGTTTATTCGATACAAATACCGTTAGTGTTATAATATTATAATAGCGGTTCCGCGCGGTTTCACCCGCGTAGTTTTCGTTCCCATAGGAATACGTGAATAAGCCTATCTTACTCAGGGATATTCTAACTTTCCGTTGGTGAAATAATTTTTTAAATCGATGCAGTAGTTTTTGAGTTTATTCGTAACAAACGTACAAAAATTCTAATCTTTCCTATTTATAATATTAGTATAGATTAGTGTAGATATCTATTTGATAAAAGACAAAAATAAACTTAGCGGCTGCACGGATTTAAATGAAATTTGGTAGGTAGATAGATTAGGACCCGAATTAACATATAGGCTACTTTTTATCCCTAAATAACGCGAACGAAGTAGCAGGCAACCTTTTAAAACGACAGAAATGCAAAAATTGCGAAGTTCTAAAAAAAATATAAACTTTGAAATGCTAAATCTCAGAAACTATTTAGTCTACAGAGACAATTCTAGTATCATATTGTAGTTAATTTAGTTTACTTTAAAAACGTGCTTATAAAGTTTTTTCAGAAACTAGTCCTTTAGGGTTATAATCGCCAAAATAAAAAAAAAAAACTATTTTTTCGTTGTTTTTTCGATTTTTGACAAAGCTGCGTTCGGCGCTCGAGGTCCTAAACTTGGATTATACATTAGGCAAACATCATGAACAAGTCTGCAAAAAATCAGAACTACCGGATTTGACGTATACGAGCCCATACATTCAACCGACAAATTTACTGGACTAGGTTCCGAAGATTATCATAATTTTATTTCTAAGTTATAGGGTTTCCATCATTTACTTGATAAGTCCATGCCAACATCATTAAGTAAATATGTAGGTTGTTGTAGCTAATGATGGATATTTAATTATTGTTTTAGTTTCTACATGAGTACTAAGCTTTTGGAATTGATACGTGTCTACCCTTGCATAGCTCTATCGGGTCACATTTGCAAATACAAACCGTTTTCATAGTGTTAGTGTGTACTTACAGCCTGTCCCTTACCCACACATCTATAGAGGGACAAAGGTCGCCGGCCACTGCCTTCTTATATTTGTTTAAGACGTGTATTGTGCCCAGAACCCGTGTATTTTAGTTTGGGTACCGTAACCCTACCCTAATATTTCAGTAGCCGTAGCTTTGGTGAATTAAACTTGGTCATTGTTTCATATTTGTTTTTTTTTTGGATTTGATTTGAAATTAGAATCAGGATAGCTGCGGGTATTGTAACTATAGGCAGTAATATAAAGTGTGTTTAGGTGGTCTGGACTTTACTCGAATCTTCATCGAATATCTACTTGTTGCATCTATGCTTGATGATAATATTTTGTTGTAATTTGTTTTGTTTGATTAATTCCTTTAATGCTCACAATTCTTTCTTCTTTTGGTCAGTCACCGCGATACCTATGTGCGAAGCTGGACTCACGTAAAGTCTATAGTTATAGGTAAGTAGTATAAACGAGACAAGAATAATGAAATTCTAGATGAACCAGTAGTTACTAAATATCTAGATAGTAGGTATGCTAATGTTCTCTCTGTTATTATAGGATGGGAAGTTTACCTATCTCAAAACTGTAACTAGTATGTACAAATATTATTATGATCAAACTACGTTTTTTATCAGAAAAATCCTTTGAGTATTAAACCAACAGGAGACGTCACGCGCACTAGTTTCTTCACAAAAAAGTCTGCCAATTTCTGCGGGGGGGACGAGGAAACAATCACAAATAATGTTAAAAAAAACGCATTTTTTGATAAAACAATTAAACAATAGCTTGAACTAGGTGCACACAAATACATTCACCAATACAAGCACTCCGTGAACTCAAACAAACTAGTTGTATTTAACCGGTGTGCTCAAAGACCGACACGTTTTTTGGCAGAGGGGAACGCCTGTCAGTGGCGTCTCCGGTTGGTTTAATACTCAAAGGAAAAATCTGATAAATAAAAATTCAAATTTATTCGTATTAAGATGATGAGAAATAGTATAAATTCTTATAACTATGAATGCGGAAACATTACATTGTCCTGTGGAAGGCAAGCCACACCACTTTTTTTATTGATGATAGATTTCACCCGTGCTGGTTATGTTTCTGTGGAAAATTCTAGCCTATGCTCTACTAGAAAACTGAGCTTTTTTAGCGAAAGAGTTTTTAAAATCGATGTAGTAGTTTCGGAGCCTTATACATTAAAACAAAAATACAAATCTTTTATCTTTATAATATTAGTGTAGACAACTACTCCTTCAGAATTCACGAGGCTTTAATTTAGCAGTAGTGAGTTTGTCTAAAATCCAAGTTCACTAACACTGAACGAAATTATTATTAAGTTGAAATTATCAACATATAATAATCAGGTGTTTTAAATTTCATTATTGCTATCACCTTAAATTGACACTTATTTGATGATGGCATTCATATGGTGATGAAACTTAGGTATGTGGTGATGACACTTTTATCGTAATATAATAATAAAAATAAAATACTAATACGGTAATTGGCACTTATTCTTTTAGCGATAGTTTAGTGCTACGTACTAAATAAAGGTTCATTAGACTACAATATACAAAACCTACATAAATTCTCTTTAATTTAAAGCGATAATTAAACGCTTTACTATAACTAGTTAAAAGTGTTTCGTTGGCGTTCCCTAACGCGTTCGGTAAATAGAGTTTCGATCTAATAGGGCCTCCTGAGGCTCTCAAACGTTCAATCAAAATGATAGGTAATTCAGTTACACAACCACTGGACGACTACCTTCCTCCGTACAGACGGGAGCAGAAGTGTTGGCTGATTTTCTAACACTTACTACTATTATTTAGGGGAGGCGGTCGTAGCCCTGCAATGCCAGGGTTGTAACAATCACACTGGTTAAGCAATGTTGGGTGAAGTCAGTCAGTCATGTGGTTTTTACAACCATGTTAAACAGTGTTAAGTACATAATACATATACATACATTCTATAATTTTTTTTGGTATAAAAAGTTTTATACGTTTAATGGAGTTTTTTGGTAATTTAAGGTTTAATTAGAAAGATCTCTGTTTTTGAAAAATTTAACTGTAGGTTATGTTCGCTAAACTAATTAACTATTGTCGAAAAAATATTGACTAATTGACAATTTACTTCCAAGTAATCTTTGGCTGATACGACAATTTAAATATCGTCAGAGAACACAGTGCAAGGGCTCTCTATTATTTGTGGCAAATCATTAAAGTACAATATGTAACAGAATAAACTCAATTCCTAAAATTAGTTTGTTCAGTATCGATTATTTAATCGATTTCAGCTATTTTTAACATGTGTAAAACTTTCCCAAAAAATGAATTAGCATAACTGACTTTAGGGCTGCCTGTGGAAACCATACTATTATTGCACTATATTTAAAAAAAATGGTTTCGTAAAACTAAAGTACGAATGCATCATAATCTTTTTATATTAATATATTAATTGGGGTGTATGAGGAATTGCGCTTGTTATTTGACACGTTGTATATCAGAACATGTTGGAGCAGCGGTAGCCCTGTTTGCATCCTGGCGACGGCATGTAACAATTAGTTTTTCAAAAACTAAAGTACATTTATCATTAACTCGATGGTGTAGGAAATCATAGTGATGAAACCCGCGCGTCCCAGAATTAACGTTTGATTTTCATTCTACCGCGTTCGTATCACGACCACTGGTTGTGACCTCAAAATAATAATATCAAATGAAAATCTAACCTTACGACGACACATCATACAAGAGATTTAAAAATAGAGCTCCAGCACTTGTCGTAGGGAGCGTACCCGTCACATCGTCGACCACTACATATCCCGGCTATCCCCTATTCCCTAATTAATCCTGTATTGCGAGCCGCCGCCGTCTACCGTTTCCAAATGACCCCCCACCTGAGTCGTTACTTCAGTATTTACTTTTATACATGTAACTATAAATATAAACAACCTTACGTTGTTTTTATTACAGGGTAAAGTGATCATAGGTAGGTACAACACGTAACAGAATATGCGCAATTCCTCATACACCCCAATTAGTTTATTAATATATAAAAATTATGATGCCTTCGTACTTTAGTTGCCTGTAACAAATTTTCGTAAATAAAGAGCAATAATATTACGATTTCCACAGGTAGCACTAAATTCAGCTATGCTAATTAATTTTTCGGAAAATTTTTACATAATATACTAAAAATAGCTGTAATCGATTCAGTAGTCGATACTGAACAAACTAATTAAAGTAAGTAACTAAAGTATGCGTATATATAAAACTTACGACATTGTTTTCAATCTCATATACATATATATCACTAGCAGCGCCCCGCGGTTTCACCCGCGTATTTCCCGTTCCCGTGGAAATGTTACTCCCTGGTAATGTAGCTTTAAATTGGTGAAAGAATTTTTAAAATCAGTTATGTGGTTTAGGCCTGTTCCCGTGGGAATTTTTAAAAATCCCTTTATAGTGGTTGCCAACGACATATAAGACACTACACACCATATTTCAAATAACGGGTGCCCATGGCGACGTTGCCCGCGCGCATCCAGTTTATTCCCGTTCCCGTGGGAATTTCCAAAAATTCCTTCATACCGGTTGCCTACGATATATAAGACACCTACACACCGTATTTCAAGTTTCTAGGTGTTATCGTTTCGGAATAGTACGCATTTCTCTTTTTAACCAGTTTTTATATTTTCCCGTGGGAATGAGATATTTTTCTGGAATGAAAAGTACCCTAGATGTTGATCCGGGTACTCAGTTATCTGCATACCAAATTTCATCAAAATCCGTCCAGTAGTTTTTGAGTGATGCGTGCACAACCAGACAGACAGACAGACAGACAAAAATTCCAAAAAATTGTGTTTCGGTATCTATATCGTTAACTATATACACTACCGTTGAAATTTTCTAAAACTATTCCATGTACAGACACGGCCCCGTTAGAGTTTTATTATATGTTTAGATAACATTATACATATATTTACTAATATTAAATTATTTTATAACAAGGTAAAGTTGTTTATAACTATACTTGTAGGAACTAATATCTGGTACTACCAATTTAATTCAGTTTTAATCCACCAATATCACGTTCAGAATTTATTTAGGTCAGTGAACATAAAGGTATTTATGGTCTATAGAGAACGTCCGTATTGACCCGTGGGATGACCTTTAGTTACTTATTCATAACTTCTACTTGAAGTGAAGCCAAGAGATCCATTAACGCTAAATGATAAACTGTTTTACTTGATGCCCTTGAATATTATGGTGTTAATAAAATACGATTATGTTAATCATTTGCTATTATAGATCTCTTCTGCTAAACGAAGGTCTCTTTCGAGGCCAAATATCGAATAATAGAGAGCTTCATAAATATATACTCACGCCTCCATCATCCCGGAGGGGGTTGGCAGAGGTACTTTTGTAATTGCCCTCTTTTTACCAGTATACAATATGTAACAGAATAAGCGCAATTCCTGAAATCAGTTTGTTCAGTATCGACTACTTAATCGATTTCAGCAATTTTTTGAATTAGTAAAATGAGTATTCAGAAAAATGAGCTAGCATAACTGAATTTCGAGCTATCTGTGAAAACCATACTATTATTGCTCTTTATTTAAGAAAATTGGTTCGTCACAACTAAAGTAAGAAAGCATCTTATTTTTATAAGGAATTGCGCTTAAGCGTTGTATTTTTCGGAGCCCTAAAAGTAACACGTAAAACAAACAAACTTGAAATGTAATGAGAACATAAAACAATAAGGGCTGTCACGATATTTTGCTTAGTAGTTACAGTTATGGAAGTTTATTGAACTACTTTTTGGTGCAATCTACTAGGTCATAAATCAGATTGAGCCCCAAAAATTCCAACCAAAATTTAATTCATTTCCAAAATTAAATTCAATTTGGTAACGATCAACTAACGTGTTTTAACCCTCAAGAGACAGCGGGAGGAATTTGGCAAAAAGCGACGCGCAGCGGCTCGCGAGGCCCGGCAAAGTTACTCGGTGTAATCGATACGGCCTTAGGGCTTTGGGGATAAATTAGAAGTTCCATCGATCACCGCCGCCCTTTGCCCATCGGCTCGTACTTTATTGATAGTGAATGTTAAGTCGATAGTTCACTGAGTTACGCTAACTGGGACTTTCTTGGAAACTTTCGAATCTCCATCATGTGTTGAACGTCTTACTTTTGGTAATGTTAAAAAAATGCTTACAATTGTAGAGATGAAGAAAAAAAGAGGACTGTTTCTCTGAAATCTCCATAAAAATAAACTTTACTACTTAAATAATCATAAATGTTCAATGAAACTTTATATTACTTTATAAGTAAACACTACTCATAAAAACGTAGGTACTCTGAAAAGAGCAAGTAAACTGGGGAGCACTTAAGGTTTCCTAAAGGATACATTATTGAGAAGAGCCTTAAAAACAACATTTTTACATCCAGGCGGTCCTGTTCGCATATTTTATTGCGGGTTGCTGGGATGACCCTTGGACCACGTAGACTTGAAAATGTGGAGAAATGTACAAAAAATATTTATGAAATTAAATATTACCATTTTTGGGATGCATGATTGAAGCCGGATTTTGGATCTGTAACAAAGAAATTTCTTGAATTAAATTAGTTGATACAGAAAAATATTAATATTTCATTTATTTCTGAACTACGCATTTTCCGTTATCGCATTTTGACACAAGATATTAATTGTTAGTAGTAAATAAAAATCAGTTATATTAAACGAGCCCATTGCAAAGCCTTTCTTACAATAGTCACAGTGGATATATACCGCTCTCTCTTCCATTATATATTTTTGTTTGAGTGTATGTATGTGTATATTTTGTTGATACGCTCTGTATCCTAACCAGTTTGATTTATTTAACATAATTAGGTGTACTGTCGATTTACATTAATATTATACAGAGTTTTGTGTGTTTATTGGAGTTTATCTTAGGAGCTACAATCCGATTCCTAGAAAAACTTTTACTTATACCAAGCAATTCCCGAGTGACATAAGCTAAGTTTTATGGACGCCGGTAAAACTGCGACTATAAGTTGAAAATCTGAAGTTGAATGGCGTGCAATTGGAGAGTCTTATGTCCAGCAGGGAACTGCTATAATGATGATGATCAATGTTAAAATCATTTTCTTATAAACTTTAAACTGCCTATTCTTGCAAATTCGTAGGGCACTGCATACCTGGTCGGTCCCGCGAGGCCGAGGGTCTGATGGACGGACTTGGCAGCGCAAGGGTTAACCTATGCTAACGTAAATATTTGACGAGGCGCGCTGCACGCCCGCCTTTACGAGACTACCTATAAATCTAGTTTTAATTCTATGTCGTATAACTTGGAAGAATTGTAAGTATTGTAACATAGTAGTTTATGGTATAGGTAGGTAGGTATGAGGGCTGATTATTTAATTTTTAACCCCCGACCTAAAAAGAGAGGGGTGTTATAAGTTTAACGTGTCTGTCTGTGGTATCGTAGCAACGGATGAACCGATTTTCGTTTAGTTTTTTCTTGTGTCATAGATAGTTTAAACAAGAGTGTTTGATAAAGTTATAATTATAAGAATGTTTCATGAAAATCTGTTCAGCCGTTTGTGTTTATACCTATGTAGGTATTTATTGTGTCGGTGGTTTTTTAAATGTTTCATTTAAGGCTGATTTTTCAATAGTCCGTTAAAAGTTATCTGAAGAATAAACATCACCTGTCTCTTTTCCTTTCTATTGTGTCAGACAGTAAAAGCATCAATATATTCTCTAGATAAGATTTATTTGACGATTGAAAAATCTGCTCTTAATGGTATAAATAGATATTATAAAGGCTTGAAAGATGATATTATAGTGACTAGGATTGAAAGAGGAATGCTCAGGTGTTTTTTTTACATTGAGCGGATGAATGAAAGTCGTCTAACGAGATAAATATACAAAGGTGTTGTGAATGGGCGAGTCGGACGACGAGACGACGTTGAAGAAAATCCAGATAAAGAGTACCCGAAACCGACGAGCATGCATGAGTCGTTTGATGGATGTGGAGGAAGCGCGTGAGATCTGCCAGGTTCGTAGCATGTGGCGGTCTGTTGTCTCTGCCTACCCCAATGGGAAATGGGCGTGAGATTATGTATGTATGTATGTATAGATATTACAGCTGTTACAGTGAGGCATAGTCAGTTACATGACTACCTATCTAGTATTAATTCAAATCAAAATGGTTTTTTTTTTCATGTAGTCCACTTATTAGAAGTCATTGCAATTTCACCGCTTTGACATGTGTTATAGTTGAGAAGAAGCGAGAAGAAACTCTAATTAAATTTGTTCCATCAATCCAATGAAAAAGGTGAAACACGGGCAATACATTTCAATCATAATGATTTTCTTGTAGTACCAGGTGGTCCATGGGTAAAAATAATTGCCCATGGTCCACCCAGGTGGACTCAATAGGTGGACCACGGGCAAGACCCGTCTTCAGCGTATTATTATTTTAAAAAAATCTATACAATACTAACTACTACCTATGTTTTCAATGTTTTCAGTTCTGTGCTGTGTTGGAAAATAGACATGATGCCATTTTACCCACTCTATATCCATCATCAAGATGTTAACTATCGACAAATTTCATCAAGATCGATTTACCCGTGCAATGGTAACAGACAGACAGAGACGATGATAGATTTCAGCTATTTGTTCAACTCGGTTCACCATCATCGTAGAACAAATATATCCTTTGGTGAGCCTGCGGTTCAACTGACAAATGCGGGGGTAGTACGTGAGAATTACCCGGAGTTTTATCCGGGTTCGAACCCGGGCCGTCCCTCGGGTAACCGCCGTCCGAAAAGTTTGCCTTTGACCCTCGCCCGGGTAGAAATATACGAGCTGCTTTTACGAGACATTCTAGGTACACAGCATTCCTATGAAATGTCCTTTATTGAGGTTAATGTTTGCATGAAACTAAACAGATTCAGATTATATATATTTATTAATTTGTGATTTTATATATTTGGACGCATTCTCGAACGACATACTACGTATGACAGCACACTGGATGTATTTAAGCACGAATCTGCAACATCATATTATTTGCCACTTTGATACGAATTACTGTTGTGTTAGACTGTACTATAATCGGTTTAATAACACAAAATCATTAAAAATAATAAATAAATAAAGATAAAATAAATAAAAATAATTAATCTCACGCCTTTTATCCCCAAGGGGGTAGGCAGATGTATTCTATTTCTGGAAATACCCACTTTTCACCCCTAAACGTGACAGGTGGTGAGCCCATCGCCGGACCGGGTCTGTTACACATGCCTCAGAATTAATTCCGGGACCTGCGGGTTTCCTTACCATGTTGTTCTTCACCGTCGCGCTAGTGATAAATATGTACGTAAGTTTTTGAAAAACTCATTGGTATATGCCAGAATTCGAACCCGAAAAAAACTTTTACAAACTTTCGCATTTATATTATTAGTAGGATTCTTCTCTGTCGATATTTTGAGGGGAGTTTAACATCTCCAAGCGACTCCTCTCGGGACACACGGGCAGTATCTCCACAGTTTTCTTATCTACTTACTTGCTGCCATCCATAGTCGAACGAGCCTCCAGAGGGCTGGCCCCGCCTCTTTACGGCCTGTCAATGACTAGTAAATTTAGAACCGGCCCGCCATTGATATAAATGTTTTTTGTTTTCCCAAAACGACCCTTCGAATTGTAATTTAGTGGCAATGAGATGGTTTCTGGAGGTAGGTAAATAGTTTTTGTTGACTTTTGCTAACGCTTCGCTTGTAATTTATATCCCAAATTCACAAAATATGTGATTGCTGGCTTATTATATTTATGTCTAGATATTACTTGAAAACTAGCTTCTGTACACTTGGAGAAAGTTTTAGGATCGGAATCGTCTTTATTTGACATTTATTACGTAGCCGTGCTTGCTTTAAAGGCCTGACGATAGGGACGGATGTATATACCTACGTCAAAATTAATCCGACTGCAGTTTAGTTTTTAAATATACAAGTCCGGTGCGATTTGTCTATTTAATAACTTAATCACAATCGACTTTAATATTTACGAATCGTGTCTTTTCTATCCTTGACATTGGCAGAATCATCGTCAGAACGACAGAGCCATAATATTTAAAAAGGAATTGGACACAAAAAGCGCAATAGCCTACCCTGCCCTACCGCTTAGACGCCATTATAGCTCATTAACATTGATCCAACCCAGTCATAATATTATACTTAAATATAAATATTGTCATTCGCGCGTCATCTAGTGCGCCAGGACTAGCCATAATTAATGTAACTTTATCATAGACAGAATTTTGCATTTGAATATGGGAGGTGCTAAGTCAAGAATCAATTTCGTTCTCAGATGTATCAAACAGTTAAGCGTAAGCTTAAGTATTCCTGGAACGTCTGTAACAGGAGACATTTTCACGTATAAAATCGATCAGTATCATCGCATCGCAACGCGTCCCGGTCGAGTGCACCCGTGCATGCATATTTGAGCGTATTCAGTTTGCGACATATTAAATTTCAAACGGATTCATTCGCATTTGACGCATGCCGGCTTGAGTTCACCCCCGCCAATTACATTTGCATCGGATTTAAAAAGAATTTTGAGATTTCAAAAATGGAACGTTCGAGTTTCCAACGCGAATTCGTCTGGCACCTGGTGAATTAAATCGGCCAATAGCGAACGAGGAGAGCTTGTTGCGTCATGATCCCCTCGCTGACCAATGGCCAACCGGTTTGGACCCCTGACGCGTGCTGTCCAGTCGTTCCCCTCATAGTTCTCCAAAGCCACGCGTACGATCAATAAAGACAAGTTTGTAACGTTTTATAGTGTATAAATTGACGATGGACCTCGGATGTTGGTTTAACTTTTCGAGCGGCAGATAAACATTTACCTTTTGTCAATTTGAGACAGGTAGCTGCCACAAAGGAAGTTTGACACGGGCCATATATTTGACCACTTAGTGGCCATAACTTGACAGGGGGATACATTGATACTTTGTTGAGATTTCTCTCTCTAAATCGCGTTTATTTTGTGGTAATGGAATTTTTGTCGCGTGTTACAGACCTGTTTTGAGTTGAAAGCAAACATTGTAAGTGGTTTTGTAAATACTAGGATAGTCAGGATTATTTGGTTAGGGTCATAAATCAAAAAATATAATTGAATTTATGTACGTAGGTACTCCTTTCATTTTTGTTTCTATAAACAATGGCAACAATTTCATACAGATATTAGTAGACAAAATGACTAAGTAGACTGTTCGATCTGTTGGTCAAAGGCTGCAGGTTCGATTCCTGGTCAAGACAAAAATAAAAATAAATTGCCGCAGGTATGACAGATCAACTGTTGAGAAGGCGTCGACCGATTTTGGCCCCCCGGGTCAGTAGTACCAAGGATTTGTACGATTGATGGTACCTACTATAGTGGTTGTTTTCGTAATTGTCAGGACAAGATTTGTTTCGCTGCTAATTTCATATAGAATTGGTAAAATGTGCGACTGAAATGATCATGTGTGAACTTTCTCATACAAATTAAAATTATAGACGAGTCATAACGTTTCTTGTTGATTACAAAGTTGAAATGTGATTTGAAACATTCAAAATACTATTAGTATAATTTTATTACTAACTAACGCAACACAAGACACCTATTTTAAAGTAATCTCTTTGCCCCGTCTTTAATTTAAACGTTCCATTAAACAATGGGTCGCCAATAATCTACAGGCTGAGGACCCACGACGCTGACTAGGGTCCAAGTGCAAGAGGGCTGTCCTCATAATCCGCCCTAATGCCCTGTCCGCTGCACGGGACATTTCCATTTATTATTGAGCACTTAATTTATGTGTTTTGTTATGGACCGACAACCGGCGACCGTGCCCCAAATAAATGGCAAGGATTGACAGCACCCACACCGAAATCCAACTATAAATCGAGGGTGTTTAAAGATAAATCGGTCGACGTCCAAACTGGAGTTACGATGTTTTAGTTGTGAAAGCAAAAAATGGACCGTTGGACGCTTTTAAATAACACTTAAGAACTATTTCGAGCCTTTAGCGAACCGAGTACTGTCGATTTTAGATCAACAGCCGCGAATGTTTTTAAAACATTTCGGCTTCAAAAATATGAAATTTTAAAGGCGAAATTTTGTAAACGCTGCACGACTTTCCCCTTTATACCTGTACAGGAGAGTAGGAATTTGCGAATTCCTACTCAGTGTTTAAGACATTTTCAAAAACATATTGATCACTTAAGGATTGTTTAGACAATGTACGCGGCAATCCGTTCGCTTCAGAGCCAGGTTTTGTTTAAGAAGGGGTGAAATGACATTCGGGATAATAGTAAATCCGAACAAGTCTGGAGGTCATTTTTCAATATAAGTGATTTTGTATTGCGATCACAGATGGAGTTGGAGGGATTTGAAAGCAATTCGAAATAAAAGAGAAGATAAGTTTGGAGTACCTTATTTAAAAATAAACGAATGAGTAAAATGACTCGGCAAAGTGCTCTAATATAATATTCCACATGTAAGAAGAGCTCTCCAAACTCGGGCGCCCACATAAGTCTATGAAAGCATAAAAATCAAAAAAATTCATGTGAACCGAAACACATGGAGAATAAACAGGCGAAGTAGATACTTACAAAAATATGAAATTCACCACAACATTTGCTAGGGACGAGCTTAGTACCGACAGCACATAAGACAGACCGAAAAAATAAAGGTAATATAAAATAACTTTGAGAATTGTTTTTAAGTATCGTTACTAAGCCATTTCATTCTATTATCATGTATTATTGAAAAAACGTTTATGTATTAAAAATAACTACAATTTTAACTAAAGTTTAGAAATAAGCTGAAAAAGTAATATTTTAAAGGTTACATAAAATAGTAGGAAACAATTCACGTTCAGTTATTCAGTCCCAAAATAGACCGATCCCGTACTAGAGTTCTTAACAGCTTACAAACACACACATACGTACACCCACCCCGAAACTAACCAGACAAAATGTTGGCATCGTCGATTCGCACCCGTGACCTCTAGTTCTGAAGGCAAAGGTTACTAACAACAGGACAATCTACTTGTCAATCATCAAAAACGAGACACAATACATTAAATCTATCGCCTCGTGCGCCTGTGAGCCTCTGATGATCGACTGGTCAGAAATACATTTTGTTTTTAATTTAAAACTTTTTAATAAGCCACGAAGCAGTACCCTAGCCTTTAAATCCTAAAATACGAAATATTATACAAAAATAACACAAGTTAAAGTACTATAATATTCGATTTTCATAACCAAAAATGGTTTTACTTCAATATCTACAATTTACCTGACACAGTAGATAGGTATAGAGTACCTATATAAAATTTAAATAACATAACCTATTGAGCTGTTTTACTGACGCTACTTGTTCACTCGTCCATAATGCGAGTTGATAGGTAGATGTATTAAAAAATAGTATACATTAGACATGAATACGACATAATATTATATCCCTACAGAATTTTACACAAATGTGAGCAAAGCATATTAGAGGAGGATTACTCATCATTTCTGAACGTTTGTTATTAAACTACAAAGAATATTGGACGTGAAGTTTACATTTTCAAATGTAAGGAATACAATTTCATTATTTCGGTGATATTCTAACACATACTAGGTTTTTCCCGTGGTTATGTTTGCCTTTAGGATGACAACATTTAATAAAAAGTTTACTAAATATGTTCTAGACAACAAAAAGGGAATTCTTGAAATACTTAAATCCAAAGCCTAGCTCAAGCTCTACTACTAAGATTTCATAACGTGTTTATTAGCATCGCAGTGGGCCACGGGCGATCAAGGACAAACAATGGATAGTTATATATTTTCTACATCTCTATTGCACATGATGATTCTGTAAAATATTTAGATTGTAGGAGGTAAAACGCATTTAAAATGAAAATTATCTTTTTATTCAAATAACCGAAAATACACCATTTTGTTATTTGGTAACCCGGCAACGCTTGCCACCACAAGATAAAAAAAAAACGCCTCAAATTGTTTTTAGCGATAAAGCGCTATTTGATAAATGTACCTAATCTAAATTCACTGTGTGGAATAAAAACTTTAATAATCTCACAGGTATTATAAAAGTTGATACTTGGACCAATGCGACTAGGATCAATAAAAAAGAATAAAAAGTATTGATATCAGTCGATGCAATTTTTCTCGCATAAACTCCGCTCCATCAGAGCAGACGGCGAGCCTCCATTAGTTACCTATTGACACACGGACAGACAGACCGCTGCGTGCTTGTCCTTTTAGCCCCTACTAGTGGTGCAAGTGTTACGGCAAAATTTTTTTTTGCATAGGTAGTGCCGTTAAACGATTATTAGGTCTGTTATATAGATGCATTCTGTTATACAGTAAGGTCCTCTAAGCTGAATTTAATGTTTTGGTTTAACAAAGACACATAGAATAAGTATTATAAAATAATAATAATAATAATATAATCTCACGCCTTTTTTTTTATACCCGAGGGGGTAGGCAGAGGTATTCCATTACTGGATATACCCACATTTCACGAGATAGGTACTATCGAAAAAAGTTCTGCCTGATACACCTAAGTGTCATTTTAGCGAGCAGCTATCTTTTCCCACCCCGTGTTGACAAAGCTCTCACTTATAGTAACAATAACAATTACAAAAAAGTGGTTCTTTCATGTTTATGACCACTTAATGTCGATGAATGGATCGCAATAGAACAAAAAGACGGTGTTACTGGCTTCTCATTGTGTAACTCTAATTAGGGTCGGGGTAATAAAATTTGAGCTTGCAAGCAACAATTTTTCCAAATGTATCAGGCTTAGCGTTTGCTGATAGTACATTGGACCCCTAAACGTGATAGGTGGTGAGCCCATCGCCGGACCGGCTCTGTTTACACATGTTTCAGAATTAATTCTGAGACCTGCTGGTTTCCTCACGATGTTTTCCTTCACCGTCGAGCTAGTGATAAATATGTACGTAAGTTTTGAAAAACTCATTGGTACATGCCAGGATTCGAACCCGAGCCTCACTGATTTTATTATTATAAAATAACGCATACAAATTACGTTAATTATTGGTCTCTACTCTAGTAACCTATGTCTAAGAGAAGAAGAAAAACGTGTATGCATATATTCCATGGTCTTAACATTTTTTTAAATAGTTATGAAATAATAGATCTACTAGAGATCTGACCATCCTTTAAGAAAACAATAAATCAAAACTTATATTTAAAGCACAGATAAATATTAATTTGGTGGAACAACCATCTGGAACAGTGCCTATATAGTGCATTCCCTTTCTGGATAGCTTTCTGATTGTTTGAAATATACAATACAATACAATATCTCTTTATTGTACACCAAAAAGACCACAATATGGATACCAATATAAAATAAAGTACAATGGGAGGTCTTATCGCTTTTAGCGATCTCTTCCAGACCACCTTAGGATGGATGAAACTGAGAGATTAGAACTAGGGTAGACGGTGCACTATATATTTTTGAACATACTCTTACATACTATTACATAAATAAATAAATAAAAAATAAATACATATTATATAATATATATTAAATAAATTAAATAAGAATAGAAAATACTTACACACATTCACACATACTTACTTGAGGATAATAATAGAAATATAATATGTACCTATATATTATTTAGCCTATATATGTAAGTATTTGATACGCAAATAAAAACGTCAACCTCAAGAACAACGTAAACAAAGTGACTTTTCTCTCGAGAACTCGTTGTAGAGGCCACGTCGGTAAGATTAATGTGGTTTGGAGTTTTAGTGGAACTCTGACTGAGATAGAAAAGAAATTCTAGATTCTTTTTACCTACTTCTTTTATCCTTTAATATAACTTGAATAAAAAGCGGCACATAAACGATTGCTAAAAAAATATTCTTAATCTATCTAAAAGTAGGAACGATGTTGTCTTTGTGAATATTAAAAATCTGTAGAGCTTGTAAGTTTGTTTACTAGTCAAGCCCTAAAAAGCTCTAGCTAATTATGTAGAATTATTAAATACCTACTGATTGTAAAACAATAACATTTTTTTTTAAATATTATATAGGTAAATAGTACATAATTATATTTTTGTAGTGTATTTTTTAAAATAAATCATCTGTGATCACTATAGTCAGTTATCCTAAAATCGGTAATTTTCGTTCCACGAACCCCAAAACGATTTACTAAGGTATGCAATTTTATTAGCTAAACCAACCGATTTTTTGTTGCCTATGATAAACACCATCAATACCGCGTAAAAGATGGCCTAGTCATTTCTCTGTGACAAAACACCATCATGAGGCGAACCCAAAAAAACTGGACCCCTGTAACTGTCTCCCATTTATCTCGGGCGCTGAAAACGTCTTCAGTTTAACCCAATACACTCGGTCCTAAGTAAACTTTAGGTAAACTCAAGCCTCAGTCCCTTTCTCGGCCACATTCTAAATAAATAACATCTAATGGGCGACATTCATCAGTGTTTCCACGTTTTTAGGTGGGTAGACCTCACTCCCTTGGATGTCTGCTGTTTTGGAAAACTTTTGTACTAACACATCCAAGGAATGAACGATCAAAATTACGGTTTACACGTTGATGTTAAGGCTCATTTTGTTTTGGTGGCGTAATGGACAAATTACGTTCGTAAAGTGCAGAGATTAGCGCTGGCGAGTGCAGAGATGTGAGACGGGGGAAAGAATGGTGGGCGAAATAGGGTGGTACCACCCAACACCCCTTTTGTTATTTTTTGTTGCATTTTTTGCGTGAGAGCGTGCAGGGTTTTGGACTGCATAGGTAAACTCGGTTTATTAAGGTCTGATTATTACGTACTTAATTTGGTTAATTTTTTTAGGGGTCTGTACTTGACGGAACCTACTACTTAGCGTATGCCGTGTCTTTCTGTCCATCCGTCTATCTAAATCTTAAAATGGCATTAACTTTTGAAATGTAATACTTAGACAGCGGATTGAAATTTTCACAATATATGTAAGTAAAAATTAAAAAAAATGAAATTAAGAGCTATTGCTATATCTTGAAACTAAAAATAGAATATTAACTGTAATATTAACTTTGCTATGCAACTAGGAGTCATAACAAGACTTGAATATTTCAATGTAACACGCGATGTCTAAACTCGACCCTATGCCTGCTAAAAGATATCCAAAGTGACAACTCAAAATGACAGCAGGTGAACCTGAGACCGCGCGTACCGCTGTCACCCGGACCGCCCACTGTACCGACTTGATGAGGGTACTTACAGGATTTTAATGCTTTACAGTTATATTTATTTAAAAAAAGGGTCTGGATGTTTAATATTTATTTAGTACAGGATCTGCCTATAGTTTGGGACTGAATAACCGTATGTGAATTAAATAAATAAAATAAATAAATAAATTGTGGGACACAATTTACACACTGTTATTCAGTCCCAAACTAGGCAGAGCCTGTACTATGGGTACTAAATAACTGATAAACATACTTAAATAAATACTAAACACCCAGACACGAAGCCAACAGACATGTTAATGCACACAAATGTTGGCCCAGAGCGGGGATCGAACCCGCGACCTCCGACTCAGAAGGCAGGGTCACTACCAACTGAGCCAACAGGCCCGTCCCACAATTTAATATTAATATTTTATTGTTTAATACATCTATCTACTTTGGGACTGAGGGTCAACGCACATAAAGGAAAGCGATTGCGATCTGGGAAGTGATTTTTTTTCCCAGTCCCACAGAAAGCAGGCGCAATCCACACGGTGCACCCGCTTTCTATGTGACAGGTTACATACCAGTAGAAACTCGAACTTTACAAAAAAGTCCCCAACTGGATCACGACCGCTTTCCCCCGTTTTCCGCCACAGTTTGTTTGACCTTAAATGATCGTGTTTTTATCACAGTGATTTTATCGTTTTGTATTTATTTTCATTGAGATAGTTTGGTCGGAATATAAATACATAGAGCTGAAAGTCCTGCATTAATAGCAGTAGCAGTTTGTATAATGAATCCAATTACCATCCTGTGAAGTCCATCACAACATCCAAAACAAGCTGAGAATTTCCAAAAGCAAGCTAGTAACTATAGGTAACATTACGAATTTGAAACCGACCGGTAACAAGTAAAGTTGCGCTATGTTTTAGCAAGTTTCCGATCGCTACTGTAACCAAGGTTGTTGGAAAAATCCTGGACATTCCGAAAGAACATGTGTTTTGTATTTTTTTTTATTCTATTGAAATTTGTATTAGAAATTACCTTTTGACCTTGAAAACCCCCTATACTATGGTTTTCATTAAATATATCTAGATTATGATAGAAGACTAATGGTTCTAGGTACGTATATGCACTATAAACGTCGATGTTTACCAGGTTTTTGACAGTATCAAATAAAAAAAGTCTTCTATAGCTCTACTGTCCGAAACTAAGCTAAATGTTTAGTTACCCTACATAGAACAGCTGCCAAAGGCCAGAGAGGAAACGGTAACTGAATGGAACTAAATTCCAAACCGTAGCCGTGGTGGTACAGGCGAAACCATTTCGCGGACCGGACTCGACGGAATGCTATTACTAATTCTAACGGTGACTGTACCTACCTTATCTGAACGTTCTGCTTAGTTTAGTACGAGTACTAATAAATTCATGATTAATTTATCTACAAATATAAAAATGAATCCCTTTTTCCCTTGGTCACGGCATCACGCGTGAATGGCTGAACCGATTTGGCTGAAAGTTGGTGGGGAGGTAGCTTAGAACCAGGAGACGGACATAGAATACTTTTTATTCCGATATTCCCACGGGAACGGGAACTACGCGGGTGAAACCGTGGGGCGCTGCTAGTTTTTTTATTAACTCTAATTATAAAAGAAAATAAAAACCGGTTGACAGGCCTTTTAGTCCAGGCAATGAAGCGGATTTTTGTATAAAGACCCCAACATTAATTCCTCAGTCGATGAAACTTTGCAGGATTGTAGTATAGTATAAGACAATACTTACATTAAAAAAAAAAAACCTAACCGAAGTTAGGTATTTTTACTGAAATACTTATTTATTTGATATCTTTGTTGGGAAAAATGCTAAGTCAAAATTTTCTTCGCCAGCAATATTCATGTGTGTTATGAAAGCTATACGCGAAATATCCAAAAACATTTCCTGGTAGAAACAACAAATCTCAGACATATAATATCTGATCTATGCTCAGTCCATTTTTTTAACTGGAATGTCATTTAATAGTCGCTGTGGACTTACAATAGGAAAATCCAAAATAAAAACCGTCTCAGTATAATATTTTCAGAAATTATCAAATTATCAACCACAAAAAAAAATTTTTTTTAGTATAAAAACCTAACTTCGGTTAGGTTTTTTTTTTTTATTTCTTTATGCAATTATTGTCTCATACTTTACTACAATCCTGCAAAGTTTCATCGACTGAGAAATTAATGTTAGGAACTAACCTTTATTGCCTAGACTGTTTTCACAACTAAAAATTGTAAAAATAAAAAAATATAATAAATAAAACTATAAATTGTAGTAACTTCATAAACTATGTGGGTGGATGTAATAGTGGACGAGCGCAAGGTTATCAATAAATTTTCTATTGTTTAGGTTTCTGGTAGTACCAAAATTTGGTCAGTGTCCTATTCGGACCCTTTGGGGGGTCCATGAGAGGTGGGAAACCCATTGCCGGACTGTGTTCACTGTGAAACATTCTTCACTCCACGATATTTTCCTCCACCGGCGAAGGTCACAATCACCCAGAATTGAACCCAGGTGTCAGATATGAGAGGCATCTATCAGAACTACCACTATTTCTTGTTATGATTCATTGTCTAGGTATTATAAGAATATTCATAGTGATACATGATGCTATGAATTTTCTTTGTTATTATTACACAGATTGCTTAGCAACGTGCTTAAAACTGATAAAAGAAAACGAGCCCACATGGTACTTATAATAATATAATAAAATATCGTATCAAAAACCGAAAGTAAAAGCCCGAAATATGACACCGCCTTTTGTTTTCATTGTCTGCGGGCCTATAACGAGGCGGGTACGCAACAAAAACAAAAGAAAATGACTCTATTATGTGAAAACAAGCCAGATACTACTACGGTTATATTCACCCGTGGGTTGAATTTATACGATATATTCAGTATTGACTATACCAGGCTAATTTGACACCTCGCACGATGCATGCAGTCTTTGGAACCTCAACATTCCAAAGGCCAACTTACATTGGCTCGAGGAACATATTTCGAATATCCAAAAGTATAAATTCTGACGGTAAGCTATCGACTTACTTTTTATATTCGGAGGAATCGTGGTATCGGGAATGGGCCACTGTTTTGAAGGCAAACAAGGGATGTGTTGCTAGTCTACGTAAACGGAATATTTTTCCGAAATCTTCACCTTCAGTTTTATCTTTCCTACTCATACTTTTGAATTTGATTCCAAAAACAAACCATGCAATGTTTATAAGAGAACATTGTTCCACTGAATATTTTAATTTAAAAGTTATCATCGATCGTATTCGGAAGAAAAATAATGCAAAATACTAACCCAATGGTCAAATCAAAACAAAACAAAAAAAAATATTTTAGTTGTGTAGATAAAAAATACACTTTGAAACTTAGACTTAAGACTCGTCCGGAGGTCAGCTGAATAAAACAACAGCCTATCTCCACAGATGAATTTCCGGTTCCAAAATACAGTGACCCTAGAAGAACCAGCAACAAACTCAAGAGCAGCTCTTTTTAATGTCACGTCTTACGATAAAAGCACAATTTATCATTAATTATAATTGATATTCTGACGTAGTGTCAAGAAGATATGTACCTAAATGAAGGACAAAGAAAGAGAGATAGACCACAGAAAAAGTAGGATGACGATATCAGACAGGTCGCTGGCACAACAAGGGGTAGATAGAGTAGCCAGAGAGATACTGGAATGAATAAGGTTGCGAATTTCCCAAAAATCCCTTCTTAGTGCTTACTTACGTAATTAAAAAAACCTTTGCAAAAATTTCATGCTTCTAGACCCAGCGTTTTCGGCTATACTATCTATCAGCCAGTCAGTTTACTAAAGATGTCCGATGGTTTGGTTAATTATTAGCATTTTTCGTCAATTACACAAATTATTAAAACCTTTCCAAAGGACTAAGTATACTAAGTATAAGTACAGCTTTAGTCATTACTACAGCTGCGCGGAAAAGAATACAACTTGTACAAAGGACAACTTAAAAGACGCAAAATGTACTCTCGCAAACAAAACACGCATAGTACCTACTCTCGACGGTCCACAGTACACTCAGCTACACAACGCATCCCAAGAAACATAGACAAAAGCGGTCGCCTAATGCTCGCGTCCTCAGCGCTTTAATCTTTTTGTGCCTCTAATTAAATTAACAAAACTCAGGCGCGCGGAAGCTGGACACACACACAAACACGAAAATCCTTTATCGTACAATCAGACAGACCCACACAAGCACAACATGAAGCAAAGTGCCTATGGGTGGGTGAGATCGCCGTACGTGTGTATGTGTGTGTTTTAGTTAAGGGTCGTCATTTCTCTTGGACCCTCCCCCGTAGTGTCCGCAGAAAGGTGAGTTAAGACGGATTTTTATAGAGCTGTTGGTACCACCGTTTCTTATTTTGTAATATCAAATTGTTTCTTGAGTTTACTAAAAGTAACATTACCTACTTAATATCGATTTGCTTTTTGTTTTTTTTTTACTATAAGCAAATGGCAAAATCCTAAATAATATAGATTTTTAGTGATCGGACTTGACGGCACTTAAAACTCTTCTTTCAAAGTTTAATAATTATCTATAGCATAGAACTGTCTTGCAGAGACAACTTTTCGAGGGACACATATAGTAGTACACTCGGCGTCAAAAAAATCGCACCTTTGAAAAACCACTTTTAATCCCATTTAGAATCAATGATGATGGGACTATTAGGTATCATTTTATAGGTCTAATCATCAACATTCAGCAAATCGTACTAGTTTTACCCCCCCCCCCCCCCCCCCTTTATACCTCTAAAATGTAGCGCAACTAGCGGCCCTTTTATAAAGTAATTATGCATTATTATTGTATAACGTCGTTATTTGGGTGAAATGTTTTTTTTTTATGGCATAAATGATTGTTAATTTTAATGTCGTTAAATTAATGTTTAAAATGATACTTAATAGTCCCTTCACCATAGATTCTAAATGTGATTACAAGTGGTTTAAAGTATTATTTTCTGAAGGTGCGATTTTTTTGACGCCGAGTGTAGTTCATAATCATTTAAAGCAGCCACTTTTTTAACAAGGTTAAAAAATTTAAAAAATCATCTATTAAACCTACTTATTATTATTTGATTATTATGTGGTATAACTGTCTTGGTTTATATAAACAAATAGCCTTAACTTGAATGCTACATAAGTGTATTCACCTTGCTATGAACAAAAACAGTCTTCATTTCATTCCGAACCTCTGCTGATTACTAACAAACTGAATACCTCCTGAAAATTTTAATTCATAGGGGTATTTACCAACTCTATATACATATGACAAACAAACAGACATCCCCCGGCATCCTCCCTCGGACTTTAATATTGATCAGTGTCCGGCCGCGGTCAGGTAGCCTCGGCCACGGCTGGCGCATGCGTAAGTAATACCTGCTTGATGCTTTGTTGCAACGAGGCGAAGACATGTCCATAAAAATGAGGTATCGGCATGGCGTGACATGTTTTAGAATGTTTAAGGTGTGGCTTTCTAGAAGGAAATTTTGATACAGGTTAGCATACCTGTCTCAAAATGCAAGAATATAGGTTTTACACCAATTTTTCGGGTGTATGTAAGTATGCATGTAACTATGTAGCTATGCATGTAATGCAATTAGAATTACATCCTTTAATAAATGAAGTGTGGTTAGATTCGTTATCATCTCAGAAGTGCCATCGGCTAAATTTTCACCCGACTTTACCTAAAAGAGGGTAGTAGTTTAAAACTTTTACGTGTCTTTTAAACGCAGTTTTTTGGTGTTCATTTTATTTCCTCTGTAAAGATAGTGCTAAATAAAATACTCAAATTGCTATCTAAGTAATAAAATAATAGTTTATAAAAGTTTCTAGAAGTAATAATTTTGTTTGTCCTACTCTACCCAGAAAAGAGAATTAACTGTATGTTAAGGTGACCTACGCACGTATCGGGTTGTGGGGCACCTTTTTACAATTTATTACATTTAATTTTTGCACACCCTCTTTAAGGGACATATAGCACCTTGTGCGACTTTACAATTATTTTATCCTTCGAATTTGTTATAGTTTGGCATTTTTATATTTCGTCTTTACCTCGAAACTATTGCACATGCCTACTTCGACATTTTTAGGATAAAACAATAAACATCCTCTCAACTTTTAGACCTCAGTCCAGAGTTGGTTACTCTGGGGTCCATGGACTCCTAGGGGTTCCTTGACTGACGAGTTTCATGGTTGTGCTCAACGTCATTTATCAAGATTATAATTAGTGCAATAAATGCGCCTGTCAAATACAATCTTCGGCTTAACGTTAATTTAAGCACCAGCATCAACCTCCTTATAAATAGGTTTTATAAAATTTTAAAAAGTGTACAAAAGAAATTTGTAGGTTCGTAGCATTTTTAAAATTTTAACGTGGTACACTACAAAAAAAGATTAAGAAGTTATCTAATGCTAAAGGCTAAAATAACGATAACGCATATTACAGACTTGGACAATGGCACGATGCCTCATTCAAATTTTGCATTACAAAGACAGTTTCTTTATCTTTTTTTACTACACTAAATTAATAGCGCAACAGCACTGGCCTAATGCAAATATCCCACAAAAAATACACATACCTACTAACCCAATCTACCAAATTAAACAACCCCAAACCGCATACTAAACAAAACCGCGACATTACAACGTTACCTGCCAGCATAATACTAACAAGATTCCCCCGATTTAATATTGGAAAGAAGACTCTAAATTCCGTATTATGTAAAGGAACACTTTCAATATTGGGATTGGTATCCCTTTGGCCGTAACAAGGTTTTATTAGATACCACTAAAGGGCATGCCCGCACAAAGGTAGCACAAGAAACCCTTTTTCTACTTCAAATATATTAACTGTCCCACTACCTTTGACGCGGATGTAGGAACCGCTGGATCGGACAACGGAATGGATATGCTTGATGTGCTATTTTGAATGAACCCATTGATACGCAATGTGACTGAGGGTACCTCAGTAGGTACATAGGTACTTGAAATTATACTTTTTTATAATACACTTGTTTTATTTTTAAGTATTTATCAAAATATATTATGATGGTACAACAATCACGTGTTTGAACGTAGTTGCTTAAAATCCGAATCTATAAAATTAATACCATGACTTATATTATGGGATTTGGTCATATTCACTCATAAATTAAAGCACATTGTCATTTTTCTGTGCAAGCAAGATCATTATTTTGTTATAAGTTTCTCAAAATTTGTTTAACAATCACATAGAAGTACAGATATACATGTACAAACTCGTTATATATAGGTATATATCAAAAACAATACAAAAATAAAATTGCAATTCATTGGGTGGCCTTATCGCTATCGTTAGCTTATAGTTACACAGCCTTCTTCAGAAACCCTTTCATCTTTTTAACATTCATTACAGATAAAAATATCTTCCAAAGAGGAACCATGTGCAACAGTCTATTTACATTTACTCAAAAGTAAAAAGGTTAAAGTAAAATTTCAAAATCAAAAGCGTAAATCTTCAACTCCATGACGCTTAACCACTCCAGTGAACGCCTCCTCCAAGCCGTTTGTATCGCTATACATTTGTCAGGGGAAATCATCTCTTATATTTATAAGGATATAGCCTAATACCACGTTGCCTAGTTATCGTTGCGATGACAACCAATCGTTTAAGTGTGCTCTGTATGAAAGAATATTTATCGTAATAACGGAATAGGTATAATTCTGATGGTTAAAGATTGTTCATGTTTTGAATATTTGCTTGTTTGTTATACATTATAATAAGAAGCAACACAAGTTTTTAATGAACTTGTTTTCCTTTTTCTCCCACAAATAACACTTTTGTGCTTAATGTATATTAGGATTCGCTCAGGCGCCAGAGGTCTACTTCTCAAATAGCCCATTTCGCATTTTGACTACTTCTCTATGTGACTACTTCGCTATCGGCCCACTTAGCAAACAGCCTATTTCGCATTCTGTCTTATTCTCGGACTACCTACTTCGCAAACAGACTACTTGTCAAACAATGACTGAAGTACAGATGGAGTCAAAAGTTCATTATCTTTTTTTTATTTATTTTTATTTTGGTAACAGACAGTCATGTATCTTAAACAATACGAACATAATTTCTCTTATAGACTTAGAGTAGTTACCAACAAATTAAAAGTAATTACATAATTAACATGTGATTCGGAAACGGTAAATTTCACAAAGCAATTTGCTACGGTTTTCTAAGAAGATATCTGAAGTTTACTGAACTGGTGATCAATTTTCAAGTTTTTTATTTAACAAGTTTCTTATTGTCTTTTTATTATTTGAAAACAAATCTATGTGTGACAAATCCTTGTTATAATCGGAGAGGGTGCGTCTAATGTAAGAGTGTAAGGCATAGTTGGTTGAGGCTGGAGGTATCGAAAATAACTGGTTCGTTCAGTGTCTTTCACGCAAACACTACTAAACAGATTTTGATTAAACAAACATAACATTAGTAGAAAGTATATTATTATGTTTTCCTTCACCGTCGAGCTAGTGATAAATATGTACGTAAGTTTTTTGAAAAACTCATTGGTACATGCCAAGATTCGAACCCGAGTCTCACTGATTTTGGACCGGCTCTTTAACCGTCCGGGCTATCACTGCTCTTGTATGTATATATATATATATACTGATACCTATATATGTATTTATGTAATAGTATGTAAGAGTATGTTTAATAATATATAGTGCACCGACTACCCCTTTTGAGTATTAAACCATTTAATACTCAAAGGTCTACCCTAGTTCTAGTCTCTCAGTTTCATCCATCCTAAGGTTGTCTGGAAGAGATCGCTAAAAGCGATAAGACCGCCCATTGTACTTTAGTTAATGTTGGTATCCATATTGTATTGTTTTTGGTGTACAATAAACAGTTATTGTATTTGTATTGTATGAGTTAATAATTTTACTTAAATCCATTTTGATATTAACTGTCCGAAAAATGGCGTTAGAAAAAAGGTAGACTGTTTGCGAAGTAGGTAGTCCGAGAATAAGACAGAATGCGAAATAGACTGTTTGCTAAGTGGGCCGATAGCGAAGTAGTCACATAGAGAAGTAGTCAAAATGCGAAATGGGCTATTTGAGAAGTAGACCTCTGGCGCCTGAGCGATTAGGATTTTATGCTCTGCTTTCATTATAAACATAATCTTTTTATGTACTTTATAATAACAATTTTTAATTATCAATCAGTGACTCCCAATACCGAGCTATGAGTCTTTTCCCACATTTGATACAGTATGTGCAAAATCGATCCCATTTTTTAAGAGTTCTCTATGAAAAATTTAAACTGCACATAAGATTGTCAAAAGGTAAGCTAAGAGCGACCGACTGTCAAAAACCCAACCTATTTACGAGTATTTTCTTTAAATATTATATTTGAAAAAGAAAACATACTAAGCATAAGCCTTATGATGAATGCCTTTAATTAGAATCCTTTTCTATAGCAACAAAATTAAACAAAGAGCATAGATGTAGTTTTAAAATATCCTACTCCTGCATTTCAGTTGCGAAAGGCAACAAATTCCAAGAAAGAACATCAAAATACTGGTCCAAGTTGTAAGTTTCGTATGTTACAAAGTTCCTGGAATCAATGACGCGAGCTCAAACGAATAGTTGCAGTCCAGGCCAATACATTGTGCTGGTCGATGCGAACAACCGACTTCTGGATGCGGTTCGTAGCCAATTCGTACTCTACTGCGGCGAACAAAGTTAGTTATGTTTCTCATCTTATAGTAACTAGGAGAAAACTTAAAAGGCTAGAGTATATTTAACAAATGAGATGTCATTAGGTTTATCCAGATATTAAATAATAAGTAGAAAGTAAATATGATCTAATAATAAAATCTAATTTTACGAAATTAATTGAATTTGCGTTGTATGTACGCCCGAAATAAGTATACTGTTGATTCAAAAGTTAACACCTAAACATATACACATTGAACTATAAAAATATGTTTAATTTAATTCATAAAATAATTCATCATCATATACAAATGTTTTAATTTTATTTGTCATTTATTCTCTACAGTTTGCAACTCAACGATCCATTTACACCCACTATAACAGTATATGTAATTTAACATACTTGTAATAGTCTATGTTACACAACATAGACATGTTATGTTATAGTATACCATAACATAAATAACAAAGGAGAATAGCCAAATGCGGTGTTAGCAAAAATCGCCGGCCCAACGGCAAACACGCTAATGGCATCGTAAACTTAGGTATTGCCCACCAACTTAAGGAGACCTACCCCACTCCCCGCTTCACCCACAAACACACCAATCAGAGGGGACTAAGTTTTTAAATCACGGATCAAAATAAACTAGATGCGTAGCTCCAAATGTACCATCGCGCCATTTGCCTTTATTGGCCATTCGGCCAGTTTGAAAGTCGAAATCTGCGTCGTCTCTAATTGATTCCCCCTTCCATCCATATCCTAATAAATTGCGTTCGTGGATTTATTGATTGTTACTGTCAGATGTTATTGGGCTATTGGAAATTTTGGGTAAGACGGTGTATAATGCTTTGACTGTCAACTTGGAGAAAGTTAGCACTATATTTTGAGTTTGTACACGACTAAAACAGAAATTATTTTCTTTTGATTGTGTGTATGTGAGCATTATTTTTATAAGTAGCCTTAACATTTTCGGATTTTGTAGAAATTACTTTGTAGAAAATACTCGTCAAGTTTGTATATTATAACCAAAAAGGAATTTTAATAAAAACTTAATAATATTTTTAGTATTGATAACTCTCTTCTACGTTATATTATTTATAACTCTCTTCTACGTTCAAGCAAGATTAGCAAGATTTTGCAACAAAATGCTGCCACTCAATTTATGAAGCAAACCCGTAGCAATTACTTTCTTAGCACGAGCGATCGCTACGCTTTACGGCATGTAGCAGACTACGGCGTAGAGGGTGGCTGGGGGGGTGACTGACCGCGACATTTGTTGCCCGTCCACCCCTGTCTTACGGCGACTGTGTGTGTTGTATGTGTGTGTGAGAGACAGTACTAAATTAGCAAGTGATTTGTCAGTATCTGGACCTTATCTATTAAATTAAATTAATTGAATTATCTAGAAAATAAACTGACCGGTGTTTTTATTCAATTATTAATTCAAATTAAGTTTTTTTTAGTCCACGTCATTAGATAGAATAAGTTAAGAAACTTACTTAAAGAAGTTTTGCTGAGAGTTTTCGCTGTGTTCATACCACAATGGAAGTTAAGCCATGTCATATACAAATTGATGGCTTGAAAAATTCTGTTTATACTTCCTCGTATTCCTGGAACGACCTCAGCTCAGCTGAGCGGTCATATATTTTACGATACCAAAACTATCATTCCAATTTCGAATACGTTTTTTCTCGTAGTAACTAAATGAATCGAAAAGCTTAACTTTTGTTATAATCTGGCTAATTATAATTAACTGCTTGTAATTTGTGTTTTTATTTATCTTACTGCTACAAAATCCTTGCTATTGTTACACTTGCTAGTCTTTTGTGTGTTTTTCTTTTTTACTATCTTAGACCATTAGCGAGAATAGTTGTTATTTTGGTATTGATCTGGTGTTGAAATCGCAATACATTCAAATATTCATTTAATTCCCTTCACGTTACTATGATGTAATAAATCGCTTTCTTAATTAGTTCTAATTTACGGTAAATTTAGGATACTATAAAATAATATCATTGGTACAGTCAAGAGCTCGTGGAGCTTGACACATTGGACTTAGTAACGTTCTTATTTACAATCACCTTAGAGGTCAGACTCGCACTACAATTGAAAAGTTTCATGTGTTCTACACATAGAAATAAAAATGCTAAAATTTAATAAATCTATAAAATTAATTGGCGTGTCCAAAAATTATATATTGGCATGTTGAATATTTGGTAGCAACAGTAGCATTTTTGTTCCAATTCGCAGTCCTTTGCCTCAACCCTCCGACTGCCCACAGGGTACTTCTCACCCCGGCCCTAGGGGGCGGGTCCGAGCAGGGGGAACTGACCGACTCCCCCACCTTGTGCTATTTACTGCGAGCTTTATTTGCACATGGCATGGCGGATTTGTTACACAGAAATACTTTCTGCGAATTCAATTATTAAATTGGTATAAATGATTTAACTATTTTTTAACTAAAAATATTAATGTAACCAAGTCATGTGTAGAATTTGAGTACTAACATAGATTAGGAGCTTACTATTATGAGTCATGTTGTAGGAAATGTTTAATTATTATTAGTACTAATAAAATTAGATCGCCTAAAGAAATATGTTAATGTATATATTTTATTATAATTTAAGTGATAAAGGTTTGTTGTATTTTTATTATGAATACAAAAATGTGTGTAATGTGAAACAACAAATAAAACCCTAACAACGTCGTGTAAGTACAAATTTTAATATTCATAACTCCGACACAAGCTAACTCCACTAACAAACCAACATCGAAAACATTTTCTTGTCACAAAATAATTGGCCCCATTCAAGTAGCTCAAGAAAAATATCTACTATCTCCTCAAAATATGTTACCATCCGAGCCAAACCATTGTCCTTTGAAAAAAGAATATCGCATAACGAAGTTGAGTTCCGACTTTATATCAAATATCACGCATGACGCGATCTCCCTCCCCCGGACGAGGAGGGCAATAAAAAATAATATATTGGAATATGTTGGAAATAACAGCGTATCATCCTTTGCATGGATACCGGGGACATTCGTACTTTGACGAGTCCAGCCTCTTTTATTGTCTCAAGGAAACTGCTGACGTGCGTAACGGCGGCGTGTTTGTTATTTTGTATTGTATGAATAAAATTATGGGACGCTTTATTACAACCCTGGGGGTTATAAGGAAAATGGAGGCGCGAACTTTTGATGATTATGAAAGTAGGTATATATATTACGTCACGATACACGATAACGCTGTATTGCATAAGACATTCTGGTCTTTACAGTGTTTTTAGATACTTCTAGTCTAGAACCACAGTTGAACATTTGGCTGTCATAATAATCATGTATTCATAATGAAAAAGTTTAAAAAATATACCTACAATTTAAATAAATATTTGTACTTTAATGAAAGCATACCTACGTCTAGTAAAATTATGAAAATTACTCACAATTTTTATGAATTTTATTTAAATCCATCACAGTATATTCTCCATCTTTTAAAAGCACTAACATTATTCTCAAAGAACCACGTTTTAACTTTCCAAAATTAAACAGCGTACTGAATTGCACAAATGCGTATGCGCACACTCTCTAGACAGTTTGAAAAAGGAATGGATCAGGAAGTGAGGTAGACCCCGCGGGGTCAGGTAGCGGGGTTTAAGAATCACCGGCGCGCTAAAGGGTTAACTGACAAAAAGCTTTAATTATTGTTAGAGGGTTAAGGAGCACACAAAAGATGCTTTTTGAGACGGGCTGGGGTTAGACTCGAGTTACACGCGCAGTTGGTTAGGTGAGAAATATTGAAGGCCTATCTTTGTAGTAGGTACTTTTGCGGTGTAAAATGTACCTTTAACTTGTGTACTTTGCTTCCATAATTTAGTAACAAAAAAGCAAAACCCTGACGACTATTTGATACTAAATACCTATTACGAACATGTCTGTTGGCTTCGTGTCTGGTCGTTTAACATTTATTTAAATATAGGTATGTTTATCAGATGTTTAGTACCCACAGTACAGGCCCTGCCTAGTTTGGGATTCAATAACCGTGTGTGAATTGTGTCCTACAATTTAATATTTTATTATATTGACGTTATTTTATTAATTAGTTTTTCATTTTTTGTTATTTTTTTTTAATATTCACGTCTTAAAAGTTATAGCAGTGAAATCTTTTACTTCACAAATCTTGATTTAGAAAATCACTGCCAATCACATATTTAAGGATATTTCATTCATTCACATTTTAATAAATATTAATTTAATATTTCGCAACATCGCTCTACCTGGCAACTTTACATTCACGTGTGAAACTTTGCGCTGTCTTGCACAATATCAGCTAACCCTTCACGTAACCTAATGTACCTGAAATAGTACGACCCAATAATTCATTACGGGACAATAGTTGCACTAACTTTCTAGTAATAATAACCCTTTTGCCCCGTTGTCTGTGCCACCCTTGCGAATTTTGACACAAATAAAACACCCGTTCCTAGCACAAATATTTAAGAAAAAAATGCCGTTCGCTTTTCAAACTTTGTCTGTGGCTATAAATCAGTTTTGAAATAACAAACCGTTACAGTTATACGTTCGGTACCTATTTCAATTGAAGCGTAAGTCATTGATATTTCAAATGTCTTATATTTCAAATATATTGTACTTATAATGCTACACAACTGAATGTATTTTCTAATTCTTTTGTTTTAAATAAAGGTAGAACAACAATAGCTTTTCGTTTTATGAAACCATTTGTCAAGAGCACTCAAACTTGTTCGTAGAGATGTGAGATAAGATTGAATAGGTAATGATTTCGTACTTGACGTGTGCCACTCACTAGTGCACTTAAATTATTCGCCTAATTTGCCTTCTTTGTATGTTCATGGTAGATGTAATCAGATGAAGTACCCTTCTATTCGTAGACATTAATTTTCAAATAAAATTAATCAGTCCTTTTAATTAATATTTCGTAGATATTGAATCATTGTAATTTGGATTATTCAAATACAAAAGAGACGGTAACTGAAAAATATATTTAGAGAAAGTGATATAAAAAAAATTGCTGTTGGACCATAAAGTTTCGTCAATCAATTAATAATATCAATTTAATCATTAATCGTCTTAAAGCGACCACTTTTATCTATATAAAGTTTGGCGCCCAAAGCATCTGCTTGCACAATCTCCGCTAAAACCATTGGAACTGAATATTAAAATAGACCCCTCTATGCAAAAATTGAATAGCAGATTTGGCGAAAGCAGGGTTCCATTGTGACAGGGCAGGTACGCGCGGAGTTGCAACATTCAAATTAATAGAATAATAAAACTAGTCTATGAAAGGGTAAAATCGCCGTTATGGCTTATGTTGAGGGTTATCTATGAAAGTTCCCGCTTATGGCTTCTCTTTACCTACTCGTCATTTTAATTTATACTTAGGTACCTACACATTTGCGAAATAGTAACTATACCTACATATAATAATTTCTAGAGATGGAATAGGTGCACACTAAAAAAAATTATGGAAAGTATCGTTGGCATAATGAATAGGTAAGTATAATTTCTCATTACATATTCCTGTTAGTATGATTGGCAGTATAATAAAACATTTTTACAAACAAACAAGTTAAACTGTCAATTAAATTATGCAATAACTATTTTATCATCTTAATTGATAATGCCAATAAATAGGGTAGTTTAAGGTCATGAGAACTCTCGATCCGTTTTCGAATTTCACACTGATTGCTCTTGACACCATAAAACATTGTGATTCCGCCAATTGACTTAAAAAAACACCCGAAACGGGGAATTGGGGTTAAAACGACGTGTTTTGGGAAAAAAACATTTGATATATTGTTGTGTTCAAACTAATTATATTTGTATAACTTTTTGGGTCATTTGTTGACTTTTTTGATGTCTCGGTAACAGATAGGGTTTGTATTTTGGAGTTTTGGAACGTTTATTCTGCTGTCTGTTAATGATAGTGGATTTATTGCTGTGTCAGTGGGAAAGTTTAACTGATTTTAACCTATAGCAAGTATGGTAACATTTAACGGTTTTATATTAAAGTTGTCTGGAAGAAATCGCTAAAAGTGATAAGACCGCCCATTGTACTTTAGTTAATCTTAGTATCCATATTGTATTGTTTTTGGTGAACAATAAAGAGCTGTTGTATTGTATTGTATTGTACCTATATTTAATTCCATGACGAGTTTTGAAAAAATCTTATTGTATCTTACTTACATTTTAATTTAACGTAAGTTTTGTTAAATTAATTGCAGAAAAGTTTCAGTTGTTTCATGTTTCAAATTACATCTAGTATCTTATAATTATACCAATTTAAATATGATACATTCTGAAGATTAAAGACTAGCCGTAATAATACATGTCATTGGAAAAAGTGCTTAAAAGCATATTACAATACCTACATATTTTTCCATTTACGGAAATAAATTTAACAAATGCTACTGAGTACTAAATGTGACCTCAATAGGTTGATGCAACGATTAGAAATAATATTATTAGTCCCAATACCGGAGCACTACAACACTCCAAATCCTTTCAGAAAAATATTTGACACAAAAAAATATAACAATCAATTGTATTTAGTATTTTGGTAGCTTACATTGCTACCAATACTTTGAACCGTATTTTTTGCTTCACACCCAAACTATTGTAACTTTTTGCCAGAGTCAACGAGTATAGTTTTTTTCGTCCTATTTTTTTAAATCCTATTTTTCGGATTTTAAAGGGATTAAGACACTTTGTTGTCGCAACAATGAATCGATATTTGTTTTGATTTAGCGTGCACTCCGTTTTGTGGATATTTCCCACGATTTGTGTACCTAGTTGTTTTACTTTTATGACGAGTACCTACTTTGCTTACATTTTTGCCATAAAAGAGTTATGCAACAAAAACTTTATATTGTTTCATTGTATAAATTTTGAATACTGTGAAATGTTTTACTAAGAGGCGTATGTAACGCATACTTTTAAATTAATTGAGGCTATGGAAGAACGGAGGCTTCTAGCATAGCAAAATAATAGGCTCCGAAACTATTTTTAACCCAAGTTCAATCATTTACTTAATATTTCTTTCAGGCATCTTCTGGGCAAGCTCGTCCCAACGTAGCCCCGTCTTTGCTCTCGGGCTAGTCTGGGGTCAAGAGCAAGCCCATTTTATAGTAAAAAAAAAAAAAATTCCAAATCTTTCGTGTTTTTCTATATCTTCATTTACTAACATCTCCCCTCGCAAAATAATGAGCATTTCGTTTTCGAATTTCATTGTCGAATTATTTTTAACTTACAACAGATACTACGAGAGTAAAATAAACAGTTCATCAAAATTTCTACCTCTGACAAAAAAATCCACTCGATCCCCGACATCGAAACTTGCGACAAATCCTAATCATTTCACCCCTGCCTCCCCATTGCCAATCTCAAGCCCCAATACTTGGCTTATCAACATTCGGACACCATAACAGGCCTTTCCTAGCCTCATACATATTTTAGGGGCGCACACCCCGCTTGGTCAACTGTCAGTAATGATTTGCTACCATTTCTCCCTTCTTACGCCCCCAAGTTACAACTCCATACTCGTTAGATCTCTTATTATAAGCAACCAGTATGCTGAGCCGGGTCAAGCAAGAGTGGTGCCGGTATAAGGCCAAAGGGCGCTAGGAAAAAGTTAGATTATCTACTATTTTTTCGGACGCACGGAAACCGGGGTGGAGATTCGGTGGAAAATATGGCTTCCTATTTGTACATACTGCTGTTTTTGTAGTTTTTCGATATGTGTCGTATTGGCGGTTGTATATTTTATCTTTGCGGCTCATTCCGAGTTTATAGGTTTTCATCTCCGCAACGTTTTTTGTTTATAGACTCCAAATCTAGTGTACCTTTCTGCGATATAAAAAATAATAGGACTTGCTTTTTCCTTAAAATTACGTAATACTAAAAAAATCATGGATAATAAAAAAACAGATGCGCCAAAACGTAATTGCGCGCCATTTATGCCTAAAAGCGTTATTAACCGACCCATTTCTCGTAAGCGTCGCATCGCTATGGATTTTCGTTGTACAAACAAGCATTTAGCTGTATTTGAAGTCTGGCAACGTGACACCGCCAGTGGTCGCCGGATTCGGCACGGTAAATAGCATTTGTGGTTCGCAAACAACTCGCTCTGGCTATCGTGTTACTGGATGTGTAGCCGCATTTGAGTACATAACATAACTGAAGTACCTATATGGGAAAGAGAAATAATAAGCTATGAAAGTTTTGTAAATTTAAGGAACTTAAGGTATCGAATTTAGATCCATGTTGCCAAGGAAGTGGGCCACTCATTAATTGAAATAAAGTTTAAAAAATATATCATCGATTTGTTTGGAGAGGTTCAAAACTACCTACTGAACTTGGACTAGAGTTTTCATTTAATTATTCCCCAATAACATATGTTTTATTATAAACCAAAATCCCTCTGATATATCTGGAGCATTGCAGCAAAAATCATTAGCAATGGCTTCCATTCCATTTTTAGATCTTCTTTCTACTTACCATTGGGTATTGTATAAATATATCACACAAAAATACTGATTTTTCCAACGAAATAGTATACGCCTACGCAGAATAATATAAAATAAAACTTACAAAATAGTAAATTGGCGTATCAATTTTATTTACACAACCCAGTTTATTGAAGCTTCGCGAATAAGTTATCATAACTTGTTATAACGTCCCTGAAGAGAAAATATGCCGATGTTTGTTCGCCCGCAAACATACAGTACTACGAGTAGTCCATAGAGTAAGTAACACACAGACCTATCTCCGAAAAACAAACAAATTATTTTCTTTAAATCTAGGTAGCGTGCAGATAGATAAAATGATGTTCGGTTTTAGAAGCAAAAGTCACAGTCAAAAAATCAAAGACCCTGACTTCTAAGTCGGAAGTGGCGGGTTCGATCCCCGCTTGGGGAAAACATTTGTGTGCATGAACATATTTGTTGGCTTCGTGGCTGGTCGGTTAATATTTATTTATGTACTTATGTTTATCAGTTGCTTAGTACCTATAGTGCAGGACCTGCCTAGTGTGGGACTAAATAGCCGTGTGTGAATTGTATCCCACAATTTATTCATTATTATTAGTCAGTAGTGGTTAAATAAAATGACAGTATTGCCATAAAAATATTATTAATTATTCACATTACACATTACAAAAACCCGTGTATTCTAATCATTCTATTACCGTATTTAAAAAAGTAGAGCCCAAGTATTTATTAGAAGTCATACCATCCACAAAATTTCCTAAACCTTAAAACTTAATTTTTTTAGGTCACAACTAGAGGATTCGATCCCGGTCGATTTTTCTAATCCCGAGATTTTGGGATTATCTAAAGTCAATCCCGGGATCCCGGGATAGTCCCGGAATTGTATTGGTAATGGAAAGTGGTAATAAAAAAACAGTAAAACATATCAAAATAAATTTTTCATATCTCCGGGCGGAAAGCGTCAACATTCGGCCTAAACGAAATTGCCGCTTTTCGCCTCTGTCAATAAGAAAGCCTTGTGAGGACATAGAATATTTAAGTTTTAAATCTTTAAAGCTTTAAAGGCGGTTAAACAAAATTATACTTTTTTCTTATAAAATAAACTGAGCCTAGTTTGTTCTGTAAATAATTTATGAAACTAAAAATAAACACCAAAAAATCTACTGCTTTAGACTTATTTAGATAAACTATAAAAAATATGCTAAAGAGATGTTTATAGGTACTGTAATGTAAATGTACAATCCCGAAAATTCCGGGATTCATTAAATTTGATCCCGAAATTTTAGGGACTAAAATATGACCGGTATCCCGGGATCCCGAGATCCGGGGTCCCGGGATCGAATCCTCTAGTCACAACCTACATAAGGGTAGTAAGTCCTACAGGCAGAACTAGTTCACTTAAATATACAAAAAAAATCTGCTTTTGAAAGGAGCACCTTTTATTTACCTTCGTCGTTTTAAGCCTCATAGAGACACCGGTCCATAGGCACTATTACTCAACATAGATCACCGACACTGCGCAGCAGTCAATCACACAACGTCGTTTACCTCGCTCCGTCTACTGGAATAAAAGCCCCGCATGACCTGGGCACTGAGACATTTTATGGATATCTTTTGAATTTCGAATGATGTTTCATTGGAATTGTCTGTGATGATGAGAAAAATCTGCGAGCTTTTTTGATACTTACCTGTAAAAAAGAATGAAAGTTAGTAAGCAATAGGTGTATCTAATACCTATATTTATCGCTGTCATACAATAACTTTTGTTTTAAGTATTTATACACAGTATAAATAACTGGTCAAGAATTTTAGTTTTGTAATCGTAAGTATAATTCGCAAACAAAAACATAATATTATAATTTTTAATCGAATTTTGGTAATTTTATGGATTCATTCTATTTTTTAAAAGATGACACGCTGTTTAAGCAATTTAGTAAAAAAGATAAATGTTTTCAATAAATTAAGAGTGATTATCAAAATTCTAGACAGGGTTTTAATTGGTAAATCTTAAGTATTTCAGAGCTAGAAAAAAACTTAACCTGACTATCATATTGCTCAACCCGTTCAGACTTCTAATAGTTATACAAAAATCGATTAACCCTCCAACTCTCAAAGCAAATACAGTTGGGTCAACTTAACCCTGTTGAAAAAAATTGCAATATCCCATATCATCTCGTGAGAACACGGAAGCAGAAGTACCCTTAAGACTATCCACCTGGTTGTGGACCGTAATATAACTGTTCAAACCCTTTGATATCCGCTACGGGTCCAAAGGACCCCGAGAATCAAAAAGGTGAAGGGTATCAAGGGTTACGGAATTGGCAGGTGGCGGCAGATGCTTCTGATCCGCGTGAAATTATTTTTTTTGACGCCATATTTGTGATTGGATCACACGTTGCCTGATGAGGTGTGAAAATTAATATATATCGTTTCAATTTTAGAATTGGTCGTAAATTATATTATTTTTAGGAGGGGCAGTCACGTAACGAATGCCTTGGAAAGGTATCTGTAATTTTCGGTAGAAAGCTTCGTGAATTTGTTCATAAACAAGATATTTGTACTTTTTAAATATTTTTTATGTATGTGTAACAAAAACTTTTTTTATTGTAAGTATTTAAAGTTTACACAACTTTAACTTTAACTTCTATATAAGTAATAAATTGTAAATCTCCTCTAAATAATTCATATTAAGTCTTGAGACCGTTCCACCTCTTTATTACAAAGAACTCCTCAACCTCCTACAATCCACGTCAAGCCACTCCATTCCACTTCAAATAATTAATACTCATTGAGAACATCGGTCACCCCTCCAAATGTCAGCCGGATATAAACTAACCGCCTTTTCTTTGCGCTTTAAAAAAACACGACAAAAGGCACCGACGAAAAGGGTTAACGGTACAAAAAAACTAAAAACTTCTTGGCAATGTTACGCCAATTTTGCTTTCAAGGAAATTAGATATCCTCTTACAATGGAGACGGGCCTTTTAACCCTTTGTGGCGGTGTGGGAAAATTGGTGGATCGTATTAGGTATCTGATGTGTTGACGGGGTGTGAGTATTCTTTTGCCACCTGCCGTTGCGTAACTTTTTGCGAGAGGAAATTATTTGATGTAGCGGTTCTTATTGCTGACGGTACTTATGCCTGGTTCAGATTTTACTAGTATTAAATTTTTCATCAGTCGTATTTAATAACAAATGTACAGGATAAGCGTTCGACTCGTAATACGGCATTATAGCGCGACCAAATAAAATTAACTCTACCTACACTCTCAAAAATTATAGTCACTGACCCGTAGTTATAATTATTATTACAATTATGGGAACGCCAGGAAAGCGTATAAACTTTTAGTTTGCCTCTACGGAAATATATCATTTAGAAATCTAAAAATATTGTTCAGCTTTCCTTATCAACTGCTTATTAAGTAGTGAAAACCTAAAAAACTCAGTGCTTTCCTAGATTAACTATCCCAAGATGTCTCACCGCAGATCACGTTCAGAGTAACCCGCTATGCGAAAAAACAGCATAAGCAAAGGTACCGGTAGCAAGAATTACATCAACCCGTCGAGCGCTCGCGGTCGCCGCGGCCCCTCACGTAATTTCCCTCAGGATGGCTTTCAACAAGGATGACTAATGCCCGCCGGACGATGCTCTGTGTTCCTGCAAGAATTGTCGCTTCAACGCCCGTGTAAGTACTTTTTTGCTTAACCTTGTTTACGCTTGTGTCATAAGAAAATATACTTCGGTTGCTTGTGTGTGAGAGAAAATCCGAGTACCTTTGGGTTAGAATTTTGGTTAATAGAAATAATAATAACATGTGTCATCTCTTCACAATATTAATTATAGTTGTCTAATTAGCTTGGCCCCTATTAACGCCACCCAAATGTCCGGGACTCAATAGTCCTGTGAACTGGTAAACACACACATAATAATAATAATTATTTTTTCCTTTAAGGGTTTTAACAATACAGTAGCTTGTGATTGTTCTTATTTTAATCATAACATGACAAGTTGGTCCGCTCTTCCTAACTGTATATTTTGTTATTTTACTTTTTTAACGAACGTTGTAGCTACTTACCTCCATTAATTATAATTTCAAGTACTTACAGTTATCAAAACTGGTAGGCATGCCATCAGTATTTTTGTCCGACTGCACGAGGTCCCATTTTTAAATGTATGTATGAATGTATATTTCGTATCTCTTTAGTGTCATAGGCTACATTTTCTCCCCCGTGCACCAGAAAGAGGTTAATGTTTTAAAACTTTATAGTGCATTTTACAAGCAGTCGGGTTATAGGTACTCTAGTAATTAATAAATAACATTACATTTTCTTTAAAAGTCCATCATTTGTCTTCTGTGAGTACATTCGTATCTATAAGTAAGACGTGATGTGAACATAAAGTATGTTTTACTTTTAATATTTTCACTATTGATTTAACTCTTTCGACTCTCCGCCCTTCAAGAAAAGTACATACTTAAAAGACGTACGATATAAAATGAATTCTCTTTTTCATTATTCGCAAAAGCCTTTCATTTTCTTAACGCAGAGGTAGTTCGTAATATCTAAGCCAAAATATGAAACCCGATATTTTATAGATGAGCGCTCAAAGCCTGGCTCATCCGATCGTTATTGATATGGTTTTAATCCACCTATGTTACGTAATATTAGAGGTACTCTTAATATACTTGCGTTATCTCTACCCTCAATACTAATTTCACTATGCTCACGTGAACTACAAGTATGTATAATTAGGCAATGTCTGTTTTCATGTCTACAAAGCAGCGACGATAAAATAAGTATTCTCACGCCTTATGCTAAGAGAGGTCAGCAGAAATATTCCATTTTCGAAAGTACACACAAGTGACAGGACCGGGGTGCTTTTCTCAAAACTAATGACGTGCATGTTGCAACGATGTTTTCTTTCACCATCGAGAAATTGATAAATACGAGAATAAACGTAAATCTTTTAAAATTGCTATACATACCCTCATCCAGAATAGAAACCGGGCTTCATATATGAGAGACGAGCTGACTTTTTTAATGTAATTTAATTTATAACACATTTGCTCGTAAAAGGTGTCTTATTTCACCAATTTTACTATCGTTACCTATCTCATTACGCCCAAGTGCGGTAAGTGTAAAGTAAAACGCACGGTTTATCAAGATGCTCCGTCTTAAAACGAACGGTACTTTTTAAAATCTCAGCAAAGAGTTTTTATGTCAAAAAAGTAGTCAACATTTTATGATTAAAATTAACTTTGGGAGATAATAGTACATTATGATATAAGTGCGGTAGGTTGAAAATTACAGCCGAGGCGACATTGCTAGCCCGAGCCGTAGGCGAGGGCTACAAGTAAGCAGAGGCTGTAATTATCAAAGCGCACGTATGTCATACGACGTTTTATAACACATTTGCGAGGAAATAAAATAAAACTCCGACTATGGTTAACGAATAAAAACAATACAGCGTTAAGAAAAAGCGCGCGGCGCGCATCATCATTTTTTTTTAGGCAAAGGCACAAAAAACAGCCAGTATTACTAATAAAGTAAATTAATATTTTTGTGTTTTTGTTACAGATTAATTGGTTGTAATTTACTGTCAAAATTAATTAAATTAAATAATTATGTACGTAAATATTTCTTTATTGTATTTTATCTCCCTAAGACGGAGCATCTAGATAAACCGTGCGTTTTACTTTACACTTACCGCACTTGGGCGTAATGAGACACAATACGATATTGAAATTGGTGAAATAAGACACCTTTTACGAGCAAATGTGTTATAAAATATATTAAAGAAATATTTATGTACATAATTATTTAATTTAATTAATTTTGACAGTAAATTACAACCAATCTCTAACAAAAACACAAAAATATTATTATACTTTATTAGTAATAAGTTCTGGCTGTTTTTGTGCCTTTTCCTAAAAAAAAATGATGATCCGCGCCGCGCGCTTTTTTTTAACGCTGTATTGTTTTTATTCGTTTACCATAGTCGGAGTTTTATTTTATTTCCTCGCAAATGTGTTATAAAACGTCGTATGACATACGTGCGCTTTGATAATTACAGCCTCTGCTTACTTGTAGCCCTCGCCTACGGCTCGGGCTAGCAATATCGCCTCGGCTGTAATTTTCAACCTACCGCACTTATATCATAATGTACTATAAGTTACTGGCATGTATATTATTTGAAACAAGAAAAAAGAACATTAGGTACTTTATCTTCAGCAATATTGATAATGCAGCAATGTTATCTGACCCTTTTGCAAAGATTCATAAGAAATCTGATACACACATCGTTAACATCATAATGACAAACATTTTCCATCGAATGATGAACTGCTTTCTCACAATGCTTATTGGAGTAATCGAATAACCGATACATAATCGATACATCGAGTATACGAATCGAATACTTGGACATATCATGTGTACTATATTGATGGTTCTGGCACAGACTGATTAATGGTTTCGCAATGTTGAGTACAATGAAAACTTGGTACCGCGAGAGTTTGCGGGTTAAAATTGTACTGATATATCAACCCCTGCAACGTCCATTACTGATTCCATTGGCGTTCAAGCGACCGAATTTAGTGATGAAGCTGCAATGTAAGGCATGTCTTTATATTTGTAAGTGATTTTTAGAGACACTATTACACGGGTGGAATGTAGGGTTGTCGCCAGTATGCTGACTTGGAGTTTTACTTGGAGTGTGCGAATATCTGACGCTGAGAAAAAATATACCGGAGAAGACATGGACTCTATATGTATTATGTATGTCATAGATTGAGCGATGTCATAGTCTATAAATCAGACTTAGATGTGTTCTACATTGGCTTCACGTAATCTTGATAACAAAATCAATCTGTGCTTCCATGGATTAACATAACGAATCCTCGAATGCGCGTACAATTTTATTTAACAAATTATTTTTTAATACATTATTACTTTCATAATATTAATGCAAAAGTAGTTGTGTATATTTGTTGAATACGTTTTCCAGCCTAAACTGCTGAACTGCCGGTCTTAATGAAGGATGTAGAAAATTAAATTATAAAGTAGTTTAGCGCGCAACTGTTATTCTTAATACCTATATAAAACCACGTGTCACTGTGTTTGTGCACGCTAATCTCCAAAACCGACTTCAATGATATTTTGTGAATGTTTATGATTGGTTCCAGCTTTCAAGATACGATAGTTTTCGACCCCATAGTTACTGGTGGTGGTAGTTTGTGAGAGGACAACGTCGACCAGGCCCATTAGTATCATAACCAAGCATTTATTTATTTATTTTTTATAGAGAAAAGGGGGCAAACGAGCAGATGGGTCACCTGATGGTAAGTGACTACCGTCGCCCATGGACACCTGAGAGTCACAACTCTCACACTCAACTCAAGAGTCACAACTGCGTTTGCCGGCCTTTGGGGAGGGGAGGGGAGGGGGGCGTCACCTCACTCACTCAACGAAATGCAATGCAAGCATTGCTTTACGCTGGTTTTCTGTGAGGCCATGGAATCAGTCCGGTCGAGCCGGCCCAAGCGTGCCGAAGCATGGCTCTCCCACGATAAATCTAAATCTAATCTATTGTATCTAAAAGTATATTACGAGTTGATGAAATATACATTAGACATAGATTTCAGTTCACTGGGTATTCATCATCGAACGTAAACTGGAGGTAACATAAACCACAGACTCTCAAATAAGAAACCATAAAAAACTATTGTTTACCCCCTTACCTGCACTCATTCGCCATGGGAGGCCGTGAGCCTGCGGCGAGCCTAAATTATCGCACAGTGGGTCGCTCCGCAAGCGTTAATGGACAAAGACTTGTGTAATTTATAAATTACGGTTTGGGACATATGGGGAGGAAACGAAAAGAACTAGCTTGTACCCGCGACTTCGGCCGAGTTCCGTTAGAAGTAGTTTATGTCATTTCGTGGTCCTTTATCTACTACTATCTGAATGCAAAAAATCACGATGGTCCGTTGGTCCAATAAACCAATATTGTATTTATAATATTAAAAATACAAATACAAAATAATTTATTTCAGTAAATTACAGGTTATAACATCTAGTTGTAGAGGCCTTCTTTTAAGAATAATAACACCAGTGTGTGTGTCATAATATTCATTGGGTAAATAAGAAAACGTTGACACCACAACATAATCCGGTGATGTAAGTATTTGAAAAAGTAGTTTCTAAACAAAGATTTTTCTATTGTATTTGACCACACGTGGGCCACTGACGTCTAGTCAACGGTTTTAATAAGCTAATTTAAATAAATTTTCTAAACTAATATTTTATAGGGGAAAGATTAGATTTTTTTGTGTATTTGTTTATATTGAATATGCTCCGAAGCTATTAGACCATTTTTTAAAAATCTTCACCTACGGAAAGCTTAGTTGTCTGGGAGTAACATGGACTATAATTTTCTCACAGAAACTGGACTTATGCGGGTGAACTCACGCGGGACAGCTAGTAAATAGTCAAAACCAAATTCACAATTCATTTATTTCAGTAGGTATGTACTACACTTTCAAATGTCAATAACAAGGCACACTAAACTCGTCCATGAAGATTGGCTAAATGTAAACAGCAGCCCATCTCCACCGACGAGTTGCTGGTTCCGAATGCAGCAGTAGGTATCTAAAGTACTTTTGCGTAATGACAAAGCATCTTCTGATCCCGTGAAAATTAACCGGCGTACATACGATGCTCGCAAGCTGTCGCATCTAAAATCAATGGGTTTTATTATTAATGGTTAACCCTTTGTCGCTATGGCTCAAATCGATTTCCGAACCCCGCCGCTCAATACAATGCGCATTTTAAAATTTAAAATCCGATATCTGTATAGTGAAGTTTTTTATGCAACTACGATGCATTTTTAACCCTTCACCGTATGTTGGAGGCGCCAGCGATTCTCAAATTAAATTTAATGTTTTTTTTTCTAACTCTTACTTAGAATTATGGGTACTTTAAAATATTCCGATTTTGCACTTAGTAGGTATATTATTTTTACACTGTTGTGTAACTTTATTGTTTGTAAGTTCCTATGAATAAACATACTTAATTACACTTTTACATTATATATTACAAACAACATATGTACTATAATAAATTTAACTCTTCACTTCAAAGTCTAAATGATAGCTTAATTTTATAGATCTCTTGTAACAAATAAATTGTCAACAATAAATTGAACGCAGAGCTCACCGCCAAATTCATTAAAACACTTTGAGCGTCGTCGGTCGGGGATTGTGTAACCACGCGATGTCTGTACGTGACAATTTAAACAAATTCTGGGCCATTTGGCTTCTGGGGTGGCTCGCTTTTTTAAGGACCTATTTTGAATAAAAAAAACGCCATTGAACGATATTCACCCGGCGGATGCTATGCGGGATGAGTGTGTGGCCTCACGGCTCTGCTAAATGTTGGGTTCGAATGTGATTTTGAAGGATTATACCTCAAAAGAAGATCACATTTTAGTCGGACTTCAAAACTATTAGTTTAATTTATTACCTTTGTTAGAAGACAAAGTAATTGTAACATATTAGATAGGTAAAACACAACCTGCTTGGCAAATGGGACAGACAGAGACATTAAAAAACCTTAAAAAATAGAAAAATCGTTCCAAAAAATCATCACAGTGAAAACGAGTGACTAGCAAAGCAACCATTTCCCCGCAAACATTTCAGCCGCAGCGACATAACAATGTAAACATCGTAAGTCGCCATTCTGAGAATCCATTCAATTTCTAGTGAATATTTAATATTTCGCGCCATATGTGATCTCGGCCGACAATGGCGATCCCATCTAGCGAAGCCGTTCTTTCTTCCAATAATCCCACCCTTGGATCAAACCGACCCCACACTAGAGGATTTGGAAATACGCCGCAGCATACAGATATCGAAATCGATCGGTAATGATACTAAAGACAATAAAGCTATTTATTGCGAGGATCATATAGACAAAACCCAGTAGCCTTTTATTTGATCCAACATTTTAAAGACAGATCAAACATTACAAACTTTTGTTAAATGCTCGCGTGTTTATCCCCGAGGGGAAATATTCGGCAAAAATATTGTATTCCTGGAAATACCAGTATATTTTTAGGATCTCTACGTAACAGGTCAGTCCGGAGTGCCTTACGCCTTAGAATCAATTCTGGGACTTGTAGGTTTTTACAAGATTTTTAACTTCACCGTCACCGGCCAGCTAGATAATTATGTACCTAAGTTTTGAAAATACATATAGTATTATTTAATTACTCGCGGTTTCACCCGCGTAGTTCCTATTCCCGTGGGAATACTTGAATAAAATATAGCTCAGGGATTTTTTAACTTTCCATCGGCGAAAGAATTTTTTAAATCGGTCCAGTAGTTTTTGAGTTTATTCCTAACAAACATACAAAAATACAAATCTTTCCTCTTTGTAATATTAGTATATTTTCCATTGGAGTAGAACGTTTAGAGGTTTAAGAACTAACAAACCTAAAAAAAGGAAAAATTTTTTCTACCTATATAAAAAAATCCATAGCAATGAGACAAAACTGAACATTTCTACTGATCCGTTTCACCAATCACATTCAAACAGTGAATCATCTATCAAGAGTACCTCCCACACCGTGTTGCTCTCAGAACATCATTTATTAGAGAGAGACAGACCAATTTATATAAAACATAAACGAGGGACAGCAATAATTTGATGTAAAAAATTGTCCATTTGGGCCCTAAAATTGGGGCCGCTAGCCACTGTGCAGGGGTGCCGATACGGCTATATAATTTTAATATTAGATGATATACTCGTAGAATACGTTACTTTAATTTGATGTCAACATGTGTTAGTACTTTTTTAAAATCACTATTTTTATGTCTTCAAATTGTCTCAAAAATTAAATAGTATAAACAAAGTTGCCATCCGTGTCTGTTTGTTTATAATTTTCTATAATATGACCACATTTTACCCGTGGGAAGTCGGAGCTGGTAACTAGTACCTAATGAATAAATTATTTAACTAGCTATGTACCTACGGAAGCGTAAGTAATTTGTATACCTACTTATCTCATCATTTCTATCATATTTAGATACATTTTAAATGCTAAACTCGTATGTTCTACTCATAAGAAAAAAAATGTAATTTCATTTTAATTAATTTCTAAGTTTAAAGTTTAAATTACTTCACTGTAACCAACTTTGCTTTTAGATGATTTGGTTGGATATAAGGCTTTCTGGTCAAGGGGCCTATAATTTAAAAAAAAATAATTTTAAAAGGCTACTTACTCTCTATTGAATTTACAATATAATGAGATCCCAAGGGAACGCAAGCCAATTCAAAGCAATAAGGATTGAAACCGCAGGGTGGGATCCCACGAATTCGCAATATGTAGTAAAACAAGGTAAAATAGGCCGACCCGAATCTGCAGCTGCAAAGTTGTCAGGATGGAAAAGCATACATTGTGACTTATTATGGTATCACTAATTTGGTAACAATCAGGTGTTTTCTACGGCTGCTTCTACTAAATGTACCACATAGATGTCGGTCTCGCTAAAAGCTCTTTCTTAAAAGATAAACGTCTGTCATTGCGTTTCGAAAACGTCTTGTCCAAAACATTTTTCGTTTTAGTAAAAACTGCGACAGGCATTATTGTAGAATATTTTTTATCCGTTGTTCCTCTAGTATCATGGAGCTAAGTCTGGTCTACCTATGATTTTTTTAGACAGTAAGATATGCCACATCCTTCTACAAGCGAGGCATATGATAACAATTCTTAAATTCAAAATATTGTTTATGAAACTATTGGATAATCCCACCAAGGGTCCCCTTTCGGACACGCGGAGCCAGACTGGTTGATATCTTTGATAAATCCCATATCTCCCTACAAGACCCGCTCACGCCTACACTGCCAGAAGCGTAATAAGCAATGGAAGTGACAATGACACCTCAAAATTCAATCCTACTAATATTATAAAAGCGAAGCAAATTTATAGACGTATGGATGTATGGATGTTTGTTCCTCTTTCACGCAAAAACTACTGAACGGATTTTGATGAAACTTTACAGTTATATAGCTTATACATCAGAATAACTTATAGGCTATATTTTATCCTCGTATTCCATGGGGAACGGAAACTATGCGGGTGAAACCGCGGGGCCCTGCTAGTAATTAATATAGCAATGGCAACTTGTACTTTGTCATTGTTAAACTTAAGACTTTATCTACACTATTATTATATAGAGGAAAGATATATTTTTTAGTATGCCTATTTCTTTGTTATGAACTGAACTACCGGCCCAATTTCAAAAATTCTTTCTCCAAGCAAAAGCTTACTTCTATGGAAGTGACCAGGGCTATAATTTTCCTACGGAAACCGGGTGAAATTGCGGAAACAGCTAATTTTACTAATATAATAATAATAATAATCATTTTTATTTCAAATCATTACAATATAGAAGAAGAAAATAATTAATAAAGATTAGGTCATATGATACAAAGACAATTTGAAAATCGCGCGCACGCTCTTTAAGTTTCCCTTTATAACGCCTTCCAGTTTATCTATATCGCAGTATTAACTACATCCACAATACAGTTTTTTATACATTTTCTGATACATTTCTTTTCCAATGCATCTTCGGGGTGATATTATTTGCGTGATAGTGCCGGTGGAGCGTTATGAATATAGAGTGTTCTTTAATAAAGTAGTTCGTTTCGTACGTCTCGGTGAGATCTCTGTCGCTTTTTGTGTCGCTTTGATATTGATCTATGACATGAAATATTGACAAATTGTCTACTCGGAAGAAAGATCGAGACTTTTTTTTGCCTTCTTCAGTATATTCACAAAAATGTCACGCCTGCCTGTCTACAAAGAAACAAAAATTACTTGTCAGTATCTTAATTCTCACAATAGTTAAGAGGAACAGAAGATACAAAGTTTCTTTGCCATGTGTACATTTTCTTGGTACGTGAAGTTAAATAAATAAATTTGTTTCATCGTATTTCATTATCAGTCTTCATCCCACGCGTCAGATTGGATTAGGGTTTATCATATTTACCTATTTGCGACGGTCCACAATCTCGCCTTACAGAGATCTAGTAGCTTAAATGGCATAATCAAAAGTTCAGTTTTTAGTTTAGCAATTTAAATTCCACTTTAACCTTATAACAACTCACGAGCCAAACGTGACCCTGCGCCCTGCATAAGCTTAAAAAAAATATAAGACTATTCCAAAAAAACAGATACAAAATGATGATACTGTCGTTCGCCATCAGATCACGTATCGCGTATACAGGGTGATATAGTTTACGATGTGTGCCGTATCAACGGTCGTTTGCACTCAATGTGTACCAACCCGATCGACTATGTGCTTCAAATGTTACGTGACCATACTTGTTTGTTCTGGGTTAAGTCCGAGAGAATCACAAAATGTTACGTGTAATAGGAAATTCCCGTAACGAGTTATGGGAGAGAAGGAACGAGATGAAATTCATAAAATACCCCAATAAAGCATTTACTTTTATTATCCTAGATAAACAATAACATACATGTTAAATACTGGCCAATACTGGCTTATAGATATACGTCTTTATCAGTAAAAGCTAAGAAAACGTAAGTGCACTTAAATATTCAAGTGACTTTTTTTTTCATCTTTGATTGTATAGCTATCTAGTCGAAGCTATAAAGTTGGGTCTGTTGACAAATACCAATTCAAATTGGTACCATTGCATAAAAAGAAATGAAAAGAGAAACAGTTAAATTAAAACAACGATCTCACAGAAAACTATTTTCGAAAATGGAATTAACTCGTACGGCGCTCGGGCGCATACAGTCCACTGTCTCAGGAACCAGCACCGATGACGTCATAAAACAAAAGTAAGCCCGCGGTAGCATACCTCGTAAACTCGCTCCCAATAATCCGACGTCAGCGGAAAAAATAGCCATAGTAAAAACTCCTATCCGTACCTAATAACCCGAGAATATTATCAGAGAGTCGTCGGGTCATAACCCGAAATTGGTTTCGGGGTCCGTAAGTCCCCAGTTTTATATGTCGCATTATGAAGGCCGTCAAACGAATTCACGTAGAAAATCGAATCTATATACGGTGATATTGCCGTCTCCCGGTCCTGGTTGGCTTCAGATAATAAAATAATATACCTCTTTTTACGCCACCTTCTTTTTGGTCGGACGGGGCCGCGGTGACCCGTGCGGTTCTGACAGGGTTTTTCGTTACAATTTATTGTTATTAATAGCAGTTACTCCGTAGTACCCACAACGTACGACCTAATGTTATTACTTGGCATACGACTTACTTTCTTTGTAGCAAAACGACCCAAGTTTAAGTTCCATCAAAATAAGCTCAGTTGATTTGAGCTAATATTACTCGAAGCGCGACCTACTAAGACTCGGAATTTGAATTTTGGAAGTTGCGAAATTACTTCAGCGTTGTAATAACATTATTATACCTGACTCTTTGATATGTTATTGTTTCAAAGCATAAGTAAGTAAATAGGTACGATAAGTAAAACGGCATACGGAATGAGAATAAAGGGGTATTTCGTTATTACGAGAAAACTTTTTTCATTTTCAAAGGGCCATCTACACGCGTAGGTATAAGTATACGTGATATAAATAACAGAAAAAACCAAGAACAAAAATGTATAAAGTGCCATAAAAGAGCTTTTCTTTGTGGAGCCGCAGATCTCTGCGATGGGAGTAATCGGGCATTTTACATAAGAAAATAATATATTATTCAAAATCCACACTCGAGCACACCGCGCTGTATACTTATCGGTAATAATGCGAGCTCTCCATTGCGGCGGGACAGCAAAAGCTTGTAACCCAAATGTAACAGATTTTATTGACGTGCCGTCAAAAGAACTTCTTAAGCCATTTTATTGGTGATCCGATAAAATAAGCATGCAGATACTTATTATATATTGATGCTGAAAGCAAGACAGTCAGTATAACCATATGCGAATTTTTGTTTGTTTTAAATCTTGTAGTTTCCATTTTGTTAATTTCTTCAAATGCTCTTTTTTTAACGAGTGCAAGCTTCAGATATCGTTTATCGATTTTCAATAAAATGGCCGAGGAAGCAAAGGCTAGAACACCACGAAACGTCAATTAATATCAGATGATCATCTATCAATTGTCAAACCCCATCACGTTCGATGTGGTTGATATAAATACTCAAGGACCTGTAAAAACACTTTGGAAGCAGGGTAATTTTTGTCTCATTTGATCATCAAAAATATCGAATTTCAGACTTACCTACACATTTTGCCGTCTTGCCGCAGCCCACCTCGCGACTCGGTCTCGTTGCAAATAAAAATAGACTCAGGCTGCCTCGAGCCGGGCAAATCCACCGCTCAGTGCCGCCCTATTATGATATTTCTTGATTTCAGCCCCCTTTCTTAGGAAAAGGGTGGTATTATACCTGTGGACTGAAAATAGATATATTTTCTAATGTAATTGGAAATATATTTTGTAAGGATCTCTTCGTTGCTTGTGAAGTAAATCCTATTAGTTACTATACCTCAGTATAATAATAAGTATCTCTTAACTGGAGAAGTTCGAAAATATAAATAAAGAGGCCATCTCAAAACACCTCCAAAAATGTATTTCGATATTTATTTTTCAAATAGCAAGTGTTAAAATAATGTACCATCAAAAAGGTCTCATTGAGTACTAAAAATAAGGACGTCACAGGTCAATACTCAGTACATTTTCCTCAGTAAATTTTCATTTTGTCAGATTATAAAAGTACCTAACTCATTTGACTAAGCAGTCAATTATCATATTGCATCATCAATTATGGTTGTCTCAAAGTGACGATTTTGTCAAACTTCTCGGATTAATATATGGATTCCCTCAATTTTTTAAATAAACCCACGTAGTTAGTAAAAGTATATAGGCATAAAAAGAGTTGCAACGAAAAACATCACTGTGTTGTCCAATGAAGATAAATTTATACGTATGGGGCGTGAAAAATGCCCTTCTTAAAAGTTCTCACAACATTTAGACGCGGCAACATTGTTTGAAAAACAAAAAGTGAGTGGTCATAGCTAAAAAAAAATTAAAATAATCTGCTCAAAATATTGATGATTTCTAGGGCTGATTTTTCAATCGTCAGATAAATCTTAACTGGAGAATATATTGATGCTGTCACTGTCTGACACAATAGAAATGAAAAGTGACAGGTGATGTTTATTCTTCAGATAACTTTCAACTGACTATTGAAAAATCAGCCCCCAGATAAGATTGATTAAAAGGAAGAAATTTAAGGAATTATGTAGGTAAAATAATTATGTGTTCAGTAGGTACCATAAAAATTGCACAATACTCTAATTTTGTGTAAGTAGGGTAGGTATAACTGTAACTACCATACAATAATATTTTAAATTATTAATTAGTAACTTTTTATTTTATGTTTTTTTGTCTGGGTTTATTTAGCAATATACATAATATATATATGTTTTATTATCTACCTATCTAAAAAGGCTGCAGTCAGTCACACAAATAAAAATCTAAAACTGGTTTTAAGATAGAGCCACCGTAAAAAATATGTTAGACAAAACAACAGGATTTGGTTGTGATTTTATTGGTTGTAATCAAATTCCTCAGTAAATTCCTGCCAATTCTACAGAACTCGTAACTCTACAGCCAATAGCTCATGACATCATGAATCTTAAACTAGAGTGAGGCAAATAAAAAGTGTCGGCGTGCCCCCCGGCCGCAGCTGAATTATGAAAACATCGATAAATATTTGAGGTTCTCTGGGCGCGCATTGCGGATAAGTTTCGCGCCCTTTAAAATACTTTGTTACGGTTATACAAATGGACTTGCATTTTATCCCACAAACATTACCTCCTTGTAGGTATAGTAGCGACAACGCATAATAAATAAATGAGTTAGGAGAAGTAGAAATGTATACGACTAGGCCCACTATCACGCCATTTCCCATTCTAGAGTGGACTCGAGAGCCACTTTATAGCCTCGCGAGCGCGCTCGGAACGTATCTCTACTCGGAGGCTACACTCGTGTGATGTAAACACGTGATTCGAGTGGATGCGGACACCGGCAATCTATCAATGGATGGAACGGTGTTCTATTGACTCATAAGAACACACTCGACACGAGTGAGTAAAAAGTAAGTATGTACTTACATACCAGCGTTTATATCACTGACATGACATCATTGACGTCGGCATTTTTCAAATAGTTTAATACGCCCATGTTGTGTTGTCTGAAATCGACTGGTCATCAGGTGACCCGTCTGCTCGTTTGCCTCCTCTGGCCTCCTTTTTTCTTATAAAAAAAATGTTTGTTCAGTATCGACTACTTAATCGATTTCGAATATTTTTAATATGGGTTAATTTTTTCCGAAAAGGAAGTAGCGTAAATTTACGGCTATCATGGAAACCGTACTATTATTGCTCTTTATTTAAGAAATTCGGTAAGTCAAAAGTAAAGTACGAATGCATCATATTTTTTTTATATTAATATATTAATTGGGGTGTATGAGGAATTTCGCTTATTCGGTGACGCGTTGAATAAAAAAAGAAACTGACTACTGACACTCGATGACAGGCTGACTGACTGATCAATCAACGCGCATCCGAAACGGCTGGGCCAAGCTAGAAGCACGAAATTTTGCGAAAGATGTAAGTGAGCACTAAGAAAGGATTTCTGGAAATTCCCACGGGAACGGTAATAAACTTTATCCGCGCGGGCAAAGCTGATGGGCACCTATTAGTATACCTCTAAATTAGAAATTAAACAACGTATTAAAATGTAAATAGGAGCAGCAATGGTGTGTAAACGATCCGGGGCCGGCTGGGAAATTAATGGTTAAATCGCCGTAAGCCGAGCTCGCGATATTTCAGACCCTCACTAACCCTGCAACCTTCGATGTATTATTGCTACCAACTATTAAATATTTAAATACATTGCCAGCAGTATCTTCGACCGTGACGTTGCGCGTCGCTTCAAAGATCTCTGAATCTGTTTTTTTTTCATTATATTTACTAAAATTATCATAGTCTTGGCAGTTAGGGAATTATGACTTTCGACGAATCAATAATGTGTAGCATAAAGGTACAATCACCAATTTTTCTGAAACCCTTTTGACATACAGTAGCGCAGATTTGTGCGTCAAAATATGTAGTACGCTGCCACAACTCGAGTTTCATTATGCGTATCGCACAACGTAATACTTTTGCAAGTGACCAGCATTTAAGAAACAAGTGTTTAAGTGTAGAATTTAATGTAGGTCTAACATAGACAGGCAATCATCAGAGTCCCATAGGAGTTCAAGGATAATAGATACCTATATATATTTTTTATAGTATATGGGGCAAACGAGCAGACGGGTCACCTGATGGTAGTGACTACCGTCGTCCATGCACACCTGCAACTCGAGAGTCACAAGTGCGTTGCCGGTTCGCCGACAATTCTACATTATTCACAACATCGCGTTTTTATCACAGAACCTCGTGAGATAGAAATCTCATTCTTTCATTCTGGATGCCTGATGGCATCTAGGCATTCCAATAACTCTTGTAAACTGCGAAATGAGCCCTGAGGTTTTCCATTGGCATTATGACACGGGGTTCTTCAAAGTTTTAACGGATTTCTCTTAGGTTGTCTCTGTTCGGGTGTTGCAGATGTCCATCTGAATCCCAACGAGGGACAGTCCCCGTCTAGGCTGACCCGGAGGTGATGGCGGGATAGACTGGATGCCACAGATCATTAGCTAAATTAATGGTCTGTGCTGGATGCCTTCTCAACTTGTGCAGAGGGGGCATAAGATAGGGATAAGTGGAAAGAAGGAGGAGAGGCCTTTGCTCAACAGTGGAACAAGAATTAGGCAACAAATAAAATGTAAGGAAGTAGTAGGTAGGTAATTAGTATTCAATTTATACTACCATTTGACTTAATTATAATATCGGTAACTTCCCTTATAACTTACATCACCAGCCGCTGCTTTATTTATTTCTATACTTATTCGGATTTAGTCCGCGTTTTGGAATAAAAAGAAGCGATTTCTCATTTGTTTGAAAAAAAAAACTTCTACCGGGCTCCTTTGTTGCAAGAAAGAAGGAAACATGGGCCAAGTGTGTGTCGGACTACGCATGGTAAAGGTTCCGTAGTCAGAATAAAATATTTACAAGCACAATATTCATTAAATAAGTATAAATTTGTATTTTATAGTGTTTCAGAAGGACACTTTCAAAAACAAAGTTATTTCTGTGGTGGTCCAAATAGGGCACGGGCACTTAGATTTATTTGAATCCCTCAACTCAGTATATTATGTGGAATCTCATCCCTAATTTTTTATTTCGTAATTTCACAACATCATTTTATAGCTGGTCATATACCACACCTTCCAAATTTCCAATAAAAATAGTCTTCGAGTAAAATGATTCGCTTCGAAACAGGCGGACAGGACGTTTTATAAGATTTCCGTTTCATGCTATTAAGGTACGGATCTTTACAAACTTACATTGTATAGGTATATTATACAACACTACAAGGCCCCTCAAAAATTAACCACCATTTATCAAGCAAAACAGAGTCTCAAATACACTCGTAATCAAAACAAAGTACACAATTTCTGGGCGAGCACTGCGTACGTTCGGTCCATATCCACAAGGAAATTGCTATAGATGGCGCTGAATAGCGCAGCTATCTCTGTTTACATCTGCACGTTACAAATGTGGCACATCAAGACAGTGGCGAGGTGGTCCCGTTAGTTATCTAGCACCCAGCTAAAGGGTTTAGGGCTGTCGATCAGGAAACACGAGGCAATAAATAGGGTAGGTAATTTCATCGGGCAGTTGGAAACGTTGCATATGTATTTGATTAGTTCATTTCTTTTTGATTTGAATTCGAAAATTTATTTTTGGTTTGAAAAATGTTTGTACATGTTACAGTGAATAGTTAAATATGAATAAGAAGTTGAATTGTTACTCCTTATTCCCGATGGGATTGGCAGAGTTTATAGGCCTTATCTCGCTGGCAACGGCCGTAACAAAATCATATTTAGGTCAGTTTCCAAACAATAGTAGGGATCGTTATTAATAAAATCAGGTTTGTTTTTTTCATTTTGTCACACTTACATCGCAAAATCCGCTAACGATACTTACTCCTCTTTAGGTAAGTAGGTACCTGTTCAGCAACACTAAACAGATGTTAAAACAATAATCAGTTGCCAAAAATTACACCAAGGCTCTTCACTATCATGTTTTTAAAATTATATTCATTATCATTCAGGCGCAGCGTGGGTGACTTTCCACAAGGTGAACCGATATGACGTGGTGAAACACGTGGGTACACCCTGGATGCGGGAAGTACATTGCCGCGATGCTTGGTGGAGGCCTATGTCTAGTAGTGGACGTCTTTCGGCTGATATGATGATGATGATTCATTCTCATCACCCAGGTGATAAGCAGTGGAGTGTTTATGCTCAGTGAGGATCAACCAAATAATACACTAAGTGTTTTCTTTGAAACCAGAGTAGGTACTCCATTCCATTTAAATTCCAGTCCAGGTCAATGGATATCCAAATCACCCTAATCATACCCCAAATCTTATAACCACAATGATGGCCCCTTTGACCCACCGCAGCATCCCTTGTTACAGTTTCGGTCTGACCCATTCACGGGCACGTGAATCAGGTGATTTGAATACATCAAAAGAACTGGTTTCATCCTGTTAAAACTGGTTATGATTCAGCATCCCCATGATCCCGTGATACACTTTTGATCTTACGTCCTTTCATAATAGGACACTTGTCTTTTGAACATTTGTGAAAGACACTTGTTTACAATTTATCTTTATGGTGTTGAGAGTAGGTCAGCGAGGGGTTAAAAGGTGGAAGTTTACCCCAAATCTCAACTACAACAGAGGTTTTTTTTTTAGTAATTTATAGGTATTTACCTACCTCAAAAACAGTAAACGAACGAACAGTAAACAAAGTAGGAATACGGAAAGCATAGTACATAGATATGTACCTATACTCCTGGATCTACCACCTTATAGGTAATATGAAGAAATTATTATTCTTACTCACCCATCACGATATCCTCGAAACTTGAAGGGCACTTATACTCCTTTAAGACTTCCGGTAAAGGTGAAAATCCCACGGGAAAACAGGATTTCCGAGAGCAACATCGCGCGTAATGAGTTATTTATTTAACTTATCGTTTGACGAGAAAATCCTCAAAACTATATATCGCTGTCGACAACCCTAGGAGTAAGCATGTTACAGTTAAAGGCACCATATGTATATTTCAGGCAGTGACCAAACACCCGCCCGGCCCGCCGGTACGGACTGACGGAAATGGGACGCACAGGGAAGGAATGGAGCGGCGACTATTAGCAATCGTCCTAAGGCATGTTATATAATGTATAACTGTTTATAAGTAATATTAATAGTACAATAATTAGCGCTGGGGTTCACTGGAATAGTAGAAATTTAGTGCATTATGGAGGGTTTTTTAATTTCCCACGGAAAAGGTAAAACAATAGATCGCGCGAGAGTATCCTTACTGAGCACTCACTAGTCTATAGGTACAAATGCGTAAGAAAAATGTCCTTACTGACTGACCTAAGAAGCTGAAATTTAGAATATAAAACTCATACTAGGAAAGTATTTCTTGAAATTCCCAACGCAACAGGATGAACGGGGACATGTTGATGCTAGAGACAGTTAGGAGAAGTAGGTAGGTATACCCTTCGATCCACTCATCCCATCTACCTATGATATTTCTTTCAATAGTAGCTCACCACGCATATAATTAGCTCCCAATATAACATATTAATATTATGCATCTACTAGAAGCCAACCGCGGTTTCTCCCGCGTAGTTCCCGTTCCCGTGGGACTACGGGGATATAATATAGCCTATGTATTATTCAGATGTATAAGCTATACAACTGTAAAGTTTCATTAAAATCCGTTCTGTAGTGTTTGCGTGAAAGAGCAACAAACATACAAACTTTCGCGTTTATAATATTAGTAGGATTTCTACAAAAGCCTCTCCACAGATGCTGCTGCCCGAACAGACATTGTCCTCCGCACATTTAACAAGCTGATCCTCGCACCGTCCCCGGATAAATAACTAACCGGCCTTCCACGCAACATTTAGTTTTAATCAATTGAATTGAATGTACATGGAGCTTACAGATACGAGGCAAACTTGATCCCTTGGGTTTGATTTCACTGGAACTGCAAAACATTTTATAATTATTTTATGTATGCTCTATATTTATGACCCTTTATATCGTGACTATCTGGATCATCATTCCATAACAGCCCACTGCTAAGATAATGGTCTATCCTCACGCACAGGGAAGGTATAGGACTTAATCTCCTAAAAATCTAAGTGTACATTTTTACAGCATCACTTACGAAAAAGTAGAGCAATATTAAAATTCTGATTAATAAATAGATTAAGTCGAACGTGAGTGTGATATATAGGAAAGATTTATCGATTGGTAATTAACTTTAATATGATTTAAAGTCAAAGTCAAAAGTTTTTATTCAATGTAGGGACTTATAAGTCCTCTTAGTAGTCATTGCGGACTTATAAGTCCTCGTAGTCATTGCGACTCCACCGCTTCGTTATGTATGTATTAATTTAATTTATTTAGTACTAGCAGCGCCCCGCGGTTTCACCCGCGTAGTTCCCGTTCCCGTGGGAATATCGGAATAAAAAGTATCCTATTTCCGTCTCCTGGTTCTAAGCTACCTCCCCACCAACTTTCAGCCAAATCGGTTCAGCCATTAACGCGTGATGCCGTGACCAAGGGAAAAAGGGATTCATTTTTATATATATAGATAGATTTATGTATTAATTTTATGAAACCATCTCACTGGCAGTAGGTACCCCGTAATAAATCTAAGAATTCCATACTAATAATTATTAAGTAACTAATCCTATATTTTTCTTTCAACCCAAAAATTACAGAATACATTGTTTGAATGATACATTGTTATACTTAGTTCAGGGACAAAATCTGTTATATCACTTTAAACACCCACCCTGACACCCCAAAGTTTTAGGTCCAACCCGGGAACCCATCCCGACCTTCGGATATATGCTATATCTATACATAATCACCTACACACTGATAATGTGGAAAACTTACGATTTCGTATTGAATTTCTCAGTTTTGCTTACGTGGTTGTAGTGACAAACTTAGCATACATACACACACATATAGCATACATATAGAGAATAAAAAACCAACCAAGAGATAGTCTGACTGGACTGGGTTTCGTATATCATCAGCAACCCGTAACAAGTGCTACTGCCACTGCTAATAAGAATGAAGTACTTTACAATATTTTCCAAAAAAAAGACACGTTTTATGTAAAAAAGCATATTATTTGTTTTAGCGGCAACCGAAATACGATTTCTGTGAAAATTTAAACTGTCTACCAATACGGTTCATGAGATACCGACCAATGACAGACAGACAGGTAGATGGAGGACGTATAGACAGCGGATACTTGAAAAATAGGATACCGTTGGCACCCTTTGGGTGGGTATATAACCCTAAAAATAATGATAATTTTCGATCTTCCACCTATGTGCAAAAAATCAAGTCGCACCGTTGTTTTGTTGAAGAAAGTACAAACTCACTTTCGAATTCGTTTTCAAGTTAGGATTATAATTATAGGTACATTAAAAAGTAGGTAGGTAGATAGGTGTAGGTGTGTGGTATAGATAAGCGTTCAGAAGTTTATTTTGGTTTCAGTTATATTTAGTTACCTAAGTTTCCTACTTATGCTATGCCAAATAATAACAACATTTAAACTAGTTTTTTGCATGAACAGTAAAAGATTTGATTTTAAATGTTACACTTTACAGTAGTCAACATGTATCTACCTAAATGATTGACATGATTGTATTTCTGATTGATGGTTGTATGAACTTTTGGTGCTGGCGTTACTATAACCTACTTAAGTATATACTTTATAAAAAAAACTGACCAACAAATACCATTATAGAAAACTGGTTATAAAAAAACGTTGTATCGTAATGACATAATTTTATGGAATTAACTTCTAAACTCTTCATATAGTAAATTCCTTTTTCCTTTTCCCCGCCCACCGTCCCAAAATACACACACGCACACTACTTGAACTATACGTTTTTATTTGTGTGTACTGACAACCCGTTCGATCAGCCAATGGTCAAGCGGTCAGCCGTAGAAAAAGATGGAAGATGTGTATTAATATTAGTGTGAGTAAGAAAGGTACAAAAATAGCAATGGGGTTCATCCCCTTTGTCGTTTATAAGGGATTATGTTGGCATAAGAGCGCAAGAGGAGACTATAGTTAGTTCCTAAGGAAATTTAACATTTGTATTTTAAAATCACATTGAAAGATTAAAAAAAAACTTATCAACCTAAACTCTGTGTTTACCTAATCGGAATATGTATATTGTCTAGATGTTGTTTTATCTACGCTTCTGTACTGGGTTTGTATGTGGGTAGGTACCTAATATCAGGGTTGATACTTACTGAACAGATTAAAAAAAAATGATTTCAACAATTAGACACGTTATCTCTGATTAATATAGGCTATGCATATTTAGTTCTGATAATAAGCTATTAATTCGAATCTTAAAATACCTTCGAAATCTTAAGTTCTTAAATGACAAGCTCTACGTGCTCTTGACTGTACTATGTGCCTCAGGCAGGACCACTCAAAAGTTACCAATAAAATGTATCCAGAACAGTACGTTAATAATTTGATATAAGTATATATAAATGTATCCGAATTGCGTAAGTAATGAATAAACTATGTAGGTAGGTACATAGTCGGGTTAGTTATGTATTTTTCAGAGGGCCAAGGGATTACCTACCCGCAGAATTACTATTGATTTGGGAACGCACCCGCTCGGCCGCCTTTCAAATGAGCAGGCCTTACGGATGCTACTAGAGTTGTTAAAACCGGAAACAAATTAAATTACTTACTGTTTACATAATATACTTAAGTTGTTTTCTATTATTATTGATGAAGTATTATTATTACTAAACTCTGTTCTTATCTTTTCTTGACATAAGGTAGCTAATCACTCACAAAGTTCATAGTACCAAACCTGAGTATATCTGGAACTAAGTAATACGAATAAGTATAAAATTATTTTAAAGTGAATGTAATGTTTAGTTCCGTAGGTTTACGACCTTGTATAACTCGTATTCTTGGACACCGTGAATAGACTGTTAGAAATCATGTGTAATGTTAGATTTATAGTTTCAGTACACCTCCGGAAAACTTGATTTGTATGGCACAAAATACCAAATATTTTTTCTGATTTTCCATAAACTTTGACTTCCTAATATGTTGCACTTTATGCTAAAAATGTTATGTCACCGAAAATCTTAAACAAAAATATATGAATAATAAAATTATGCACCAAAAATTACGACTCAAACCTAAAACTATGCATTGCATTAATCATTTCAATTAAAATACTAACTGGCTACCTGTCTAACCACTAAGATTGTAGTACAGTATTTAGTTAATGCATACACTTTATTTTAAAGTAATAACAACTCTATATGATATCCACAAGAAAGTTCCCAAGACCCAACCTGAATTTATTAAGCTGGACCCTAGAAAGGTTTGCCGTATGCAGATAAGGGATTTATTTAGCGGAAAGGTCCGTCCCGGGTTAGCGCTAAAACGCCTTTTGGGTCGACGATGACCAGGATTGGGTCGAAATTTATTGTCGGCTTTCGGCTTTCGCGTTGATTTATTCGGCCTTACTGAATGGAATCAGTGGACCCACTGATAATAACGTTTGGGACGCACTTTTTGCAAGATAGGTCGGTTAAATTCTGTAGGGGACATTTGGGGATCTGTTTGTTTTGTAGTTTAAGAAATACAATACAACAATACAATAACTCTTTATTGTACACCAAAAACAACACAATATGGATACCAACATTAACTAAAGTACAATGGGCGGTCTTATCGCTTTTAGCGATCTCTTCCAGACAACCTTAGGATGGATGAAACTGAGAGATTAGAACTAGGGTAGACGGTGCACTATATATTATTGAACATACTCTTACATACTATTACATACATAAATAAATAAATATATAAATAATATATATATTAAATAAATTAAACAACAAGAAATATTGGAAAGGAGCTCACATTTAAACATGATTATGCTACATTGGACATGAGTGACATCCATTGCATTAATTATTAGATTAGTCATCTTACCTTTTTATTAATAGTTTTGTTGATTTTATTTTTATGATTGTACTGACGTTTTTATCAAGTTGAACAATGTTAATTATTAATTTTTAATTTTATGTAATTCGTATGTCCAATGTGACAAAGTCATAGAGACGAGGAAACACTACTAACATCATTTTTGTACATCTATGATTACTTGATAGAATAAAATGATCGATATGATATAACATGATTGGTAAGTTTTTAATAAAAATTTTGTAGTCACTAAATTTGGAATACAATTACTACAAATACGTACTATAATTATATATATCTACCAATGGGTTTAAAAAAAAGAGAAGTGATAGCACTACGGTTAAAGAGCCCACTTCTCATTCTGGCCGCTTTGACGCTGTTCTTTTAAATATTTTGGAGTAGGCATCAAGATATAACACAAAACTTCCGTAAGTTACATATATTTTTAAACAAGGGTAGAAGTATTGTCGCAATAATCAGACAACATTTGTCCAACATGTGGATCTGTCATACAAATACAAATACAGTACCCTCAAATACAGTACTCAATATTTTATAGCTTTCATCTTACCCCAAGAAAACCTACCATTACAGCCGCTGGTCCCAGCCTGCCTCGCCGAAGGACCAAAAACGTAACGAGTTAGCCAGGGACGGCAAATGGCGCCAATTACGCCGCCGCGCCGGCCGATACGTGACGCGCCTTCGAATGCTGAGCGAGTGTGCCGTGGGACGTTACCATAGTGTGGATGCACCCATTTTGTAGACTTTTTTTACAATAGGTCGTTACATTTACAGTTTCTACCTACTTATACTCTTACCAGCCAGCCGCATTAAATTGGAACTGGGCGTGTCTGCTACTAAATTGTTTCGGATGCAAATCGGACGTATAGTATTTAATATTAAAACAGTATGTAAGTAATTGTTTTTTACGCAAATTGGATATGAAAAAATTTAGAACACAAAGTAAGATGTTGAGTAATTAAGTTGTGCTATGTATTTTTCAACTATCTGTTAGACTTTTACTTGACGGTCAATGTCATCCATGTAGGTATGTTTCAATTAGAATATGAAAAACAATGAGGATCATTTTAGCGCTCCTAAGTTTTCAGATTTTCCAATTAGAAATTCTGATACTAAGCAGCCATGCCATGCCATCTATGAATGAGAAATATTACGAACATTGACTTTTAAAATTAATAACGCTATTCGACACTAGATGGCAGCTTTTTTACTATTAAATTAAATTTACAACACTATTATAGCACTTATTATTATAACACTATTATTATTATATTATATATATACTATTATAGCTAGGTACTTCTTATACTTTGATTATAGTGAGGTGGACCACGAGAAAATGGTGCTCATTTTAGCAGCGCTCAGATGGATTATAATATAATTTATGGTTATATAAATTTGTAATTTTAGTAGTTTTATACCTACATTTATTTAGAAATACTGAAGGTGAGAGGTTGGCTCTCATATCTATCTGTAATCTTTTACAATAGCGGTTCATTCACTATCTTGATAACATTTCCACATATCCGTAAAGGTATTCACATATTCGTCTTATCCTCTCTAACCCCCGGAAAACTATCTCGGACGGTCCTAACCCAAAAGTTCGCCCTTTAAACTACACATGTAGCGCGACCAAAACACGTGCGTTTTACGACTAGACCCACACTATTGGAATCGGTCGCGAATGGAGGCCTTTCCAATTTTTTACCTCCAGTGAAATATTGCGCGGAGGCCTGTGACCGAGGGTCGTTAGGGTTCGTGTTTTGCTCTGTTTGTACGGGACAGAGCCGTTTTGTCGGACAATGTTCCCGTCATGTGATTGATGGCAATCATACATTACGCCGTTTGCTCAATCTCTGCTGTTTTTGTGTCGATGTTTGGGTTGAATGATGTACGCGGGTAGGTACTATAGAGGTACATACTTTCCTGGTGTGATGGGGTTTGTGGCGGGTGAATATATGTAAGCAAATTAATATGGTTTTTGTAAATATTTGTTTGGTTTCATTGTAGCAAGTGTGACTCGATTCGCTGGTTGTAAGTTAAAAATACTTGTTAGTACTGTATGTAGATTGTTTTTATATATCTACTTATCCAATACGAAACTCAAACAAATTTTAATAGATTTTTTTACTAGATTTATATTATTTCTTGTCATCAGGTAGTTATACTTTTGATGATGTCCTTTAATTTTAAATAATATAGTATGTAGGTATCTCGTACCTTTTAAAGGTTTAATAATCATTACTTTTGTATTTAAATTATGTGTGTATTCCACTTTCACCCTTCGTAGTGGTGTGAGTAATTTTTAGGGTTCCGTACCCAAAGGGAAATCGAAACCCTATTACTAAGACTTAGTTGTCCGTCCGTCTATCACCAGGCTGTATCTCATGAACCGTGATAGTTAGACAGTTGAAATTTTTACAGATTATGTATTTCTGTTGTAGCTATAACAACAAATACTAAAAAACAGAATAAAATAAATATTTAAGGGGGCTCCCATACAACAACCGTGTTTTTTTTGCCGTTTTATAGATAATGGTATGGAACCCTTCGTGCGCGAGTCCGACTCGCACTTGGCCGGATTTTGTCACCGGTAAGTTATAAGCAAACCATTGATGAAGTTTTGAAAGAATTTGTCATACTGTAAAGTGTTTTATTGGAAGTTATTTTAGAATAAAAAAAACATTAGTTTTGCAAGTTTAGTTATTTATTACCTGTATGTCATGAGATGTTTAAATAAAAATATAGTTATCACATAATTATACATTATTAAAGTTTATAAATAATTTTAATTAGTATCTCTACAATTTACAAGTAACAGTGTACATTTTGCATTGACATCAGAACCCTGGAGCCCCGGAGCTACAGAGCTGGCGAGTGGCCTAAATTATTGTAGTGAAAATGTAGTAGTCAGAAACACATCTTTTTGAATTTGTAGTTCTATAGTTCTGGAGTTATTCGACCTGAAAGCTAGAAATCATCAGGTCGGTGTGGCCCCGAGATCTCAGTAATTAGGGCAGTAACGGACGTTTGCTCTTAGACAAAGTTACTGTAATATTTAGGTAGTAGACAGAAAAACAAAGAATATAATTCGTAGTTCGATATTTTGGCAGCAATTCACGTTTGAAGTGCGTGACAATCAGGTCCCTGTAGCCCAGTGTTTTCTCTGAAACGAAACATCCTAGCATAGTATGTTGTTTGAGTAAGTTTCTGTAGTTCTCGATTTAGGAATTCGTATGGAGCTAGTTTTTTATGTAGTTCTACGATTTAATAGAATTTTGCACTCTTTCTAAAAACAATCAGAACGGTGTAGCCCAGTGTTTTCTCTGCAACGAAGCATCCTAGCATAGTATGTTGTTTGAGAAAATTTTTGTAGTTCTCGATTTAGGAATTCGTATGGAGCCCGTTTTTTATGTAGTTCTACAGTTTACGAATAATTCAGGTCGGAAGCTCCGAAATGACAGCTAACCTCACTCATTACATCTTTGGAATCAAACAAGCTAGCGAAACAGAAACTTACACAACGATTTATTATCCATCGAATAATAAGTGTGCAAAATTTCATAGAGATCCATGCAGTATCTGTGAAGGAATTTAATATAAACACATTCGGTACCATTATCTGTATAATGGAAGAGGGTGACCATACATTTTATGTTAAAAAGGAAAAATATTCGAGGACTGAAATTTGATGGTGAAAGTAGTAGGTATGATATGCCATCAAATACTATAATAATAAATACCTACATTTATTGAAATTTGCACTCCGGTTGTTTATTCGTAAGTTTTAACATTAAGTAAATAAATAACTAAAAATAGTTAACATGGTTTTTTATTGAATTATTATACCCATGGTGGTTTTTTCTAGATTGTGGTTTTCTAATTGCTCAAACTAAACAAAGTCCGTATATTATGGTATAAAGTAGTTACCTACTACCCACAGTTTCTTTTGTGCAAAGGAATAAAAAAGAGTTGTTCATCTGATTTTCTATATCTATACACTAGCTGTCCCCACGCGGTTTCACCCACGTTCCCGTTATCGTTCCCATTCCCGTTCCCGCGTAGTTCCCGTTCCCGTGGGAATATTATTTCATAATTATGTATTCGTCAACTTTTCATTGTTTTTAAAATGTATTCTGCTATTCAGGGCGGAGACAAATCCAACGAAACAAAAACCATGAAAATTGATCCAGCCGATCTCGAGTTATAAGTGTTGTAACAAACCCGTCTTTGTTTTATATATATAGATATAATAAAACTCTAACGGGGCCGTGTCTGTACATTAAATATTTTTTGAAAATTTTAACGGTAGTGTATATAGTTATCGATATAGATGCCGAAACACCAATTTTTGGAATTTTTGTCTGTCTGTCTGTCTGTCTGTCTGTCTTTCTGGTTGTGCACGCATCACTCAAAAACTACTGGACGGATTTTAATGAAATTTGGTATAGAGATAACTGAGTACCCGGGTCAACATCTAGGGTACTTTTTATTCCAGGAAAATATCTCATTCCCACGGGAAAATATAAAAACTGGTTAAAAAGAGAAATACGTACTACTCCGAAACGATAACCCCTAGAAACTGGAAAAATAGTATGAAGGTGTCGTAGGAAACCGGTATGAAGGGATTTTTGGAATTTCCCACGGGAAAGGGAATAAACTGAATCCACGCGGGAAAACGCCGCTGGGACCCGCTATATGAAATTTGGTGTGTAGGTATCTTAAATATGTTGTAGGCAACCACTATGAAGGGATTTTCGGAAATTCCCACGGGAACGGGAATAAACGGAATCCGCGCGGGCAACGCCACTGGGCATCCGCTAGTTATAAAAATAAGTGTCGTGTGTAGCAGTCAATAATTATATAAGTATTATTATTACGAAGCAGGTATACAACACCCGAGCTTGGCTCTCCAGTATTATTTTAGAGACTCTAAAAAATACACGTGATTTTGGGTATGGGTTAGTTTAAACATTACCTACCTCGTATCACGAGGTATTTAAATAGTTGCTAAAACATCACTTAATATATCAATGGCCCATATTTTTCAAATTAGTAGAACCTGCTTGAAGTTTATATTAAACTAGCGGCGCCTAATAATTTCACTCGCGTCAGTCCCGTTCCAGTGGAAAAATGTTATTCCCAGAAAAGTAATAAGTATTTCCCTTGGTTAAATTTTTTTTAAGACTCACATGGTCAACTCTTTTTTATTCCTTTGCACAAAAGAAACCGTAGGTAGTAGGTAACTACTTTAAATACCTTAATATATGGACTTTGTTTAGTTCGAGCAATTAGCCAAACCACAATCTAAAAAAACCACCAAGGGTATTTGAATTCAATAAATAACTATGAAAACCATTTTTAGTTATTTATTTACTTAATGTTAAAACTTACGAATAAACAACCGGAGTGCAAATTTCAATAAATACCTACTATTTGATGTCATATCAGACCTACTACTTTCACCATCAAATTTCAGTGTTCGAATATTTTTCCTTTTTAACATAAAATGTATGGTCACCCTCTTCCATTATACAGATAATGGTACCGAATGTGTTTATATTAAATTCCTTTACAGATACTGCATGGATCTCTATGAAATTTTGCACACTTATTATTCGATGGATAATAAATCGTTGTGTAAGTTTCTGTTTCGCTAGCTTGTTTGATTCCAAAGATGTAATTAGTGAGGTTAGCTGTCATTTCGGAGCTTCCGACCTGAATTATTCGTAAACTGTAGAACTACATAAAAAACGGGCTCCATACGAATTCCTAAATCAAGAACTACAAAAATTTTCTCAAACAACATACTATGCTAGGATGCTTCGTTGCAGAGAAAACACTGGGCTACACCGTTCTGATTGTATTTAGAAAGAGTGCAAAATTCTATTAAACCGTAGAACTACATAAAAAACTAGCTCCATACGAATTCCTAAATCGAGAACTACAGAAACTTACTCAAACAACATACTATGCTAGGATGCTTCGTTTCAGAGAAAACACTGGGCTACAGGGACCTGATTGTCACGCACTTCAAACGTGAATTACTGCCAAAATATCGAACTACGAATTATATTCTTTGTTTTTCTGTCTACTACCTAAATATTACAGTAACTTTGTCTAAGAGCAAACGTCCGTTACTGCCCTAATTACTGAGATCTCGGGGCCACACCGACCTGATGATTTCTAGCTTTCAGGTCGAATAACTCCAGAACTATAGAACTACAAATTCAAAGAGATGTGTTTTTGACTACTACATTTTCACTACAATAATTTAGGCCACTCGCCAGCTCTGTAGCTCCGGGGCTCCAAGGTTCTGATGTCAATCATTTTGCTAGGTGGCAACTGTATAATTAGTCGTCAGGACTCTTAAAAAAATAATTGCTGTTACAAATTAATACAATCTCAATTATATTGCACGGTTTTTACGAAATATTCAACATTATTTATTTTACTAGGTAATAAAAAGACATTTGTAAAAGAACAACACATGGGTTTTTCTAGTATTTCTGTAGTTCATTATGCGCTCGTACTGTAAAAACAGCTCAATGCGGACTTATATCTGAATAAAATTTGTTCAGGGTCGATTTTTGATTTGATTTTTATTATGTATTTTTGAATAGTCAAACAACAATCGAAGTCCTTATCTGCCAGACAACTCAATTTCTCATGTATATAACGTCAGTTATTTGCAGTACAACTTTATCTGACGGTTGAAAAATCTCCCCTAATTTAGGTGTGGAATACTTATGAGTAGTTTAATACAAAACGTTGAATACAATTCTCAAGGTGCTTAGAACATAAGTAACAAAGGTAAAATAGTAGCAAAATATAATGAGAATTAAAGCGCATTTAGATACTCAAACAACAGCAATTCGACTCCAAAAAACTTCACATACATTTATTTATAACTACAAAAAAATACCTCGTTTAATCCTTAGTGACGATTTGAACAATAGTTTTAATTATCCTATTACCTTTTTCGTGGTGCAGTAGATTTAAGCAGGGGTCATTGATCTTCTCTTCTAGAAGGTTTATGAGCTCTACTCTTATTGTTTTCAGCATTTCAGCAACCTGTTAAAAAATATATATTGTATACCATTGAATAGACATATTAGAAGAGTTTCTGAAAATGTGTGTACGGTTGATTAAGATTAGAGGTACAAACCCGGAAAAGTAACTTGAGACTTGGATCAGTGACTTTATAGAGAAAATATTTAAAACATGAGATTAAAAAAAAAACTGCCCTTGAGTTTCTTGCCGGCTCTTCTCGGGGTACTGCATTTGGAACCAGCAACTCGTCGGTGGAGATGGGCTGCTGTTTGCATTTAGCCAATCTTCATGGACGAGTTTAGAGTGCCTTGTTATTATAAAATATTGACGTTTCTAAGTGTATGTTTAATACCTATAGAAATAAATTATTTTTGATTTGATTTGATTTGAGTACAACTTCAAAACCCCACCAACAACACACAAATACTAAAAAACACTAGGTTATGTATTTCTTTACTGATGTATTGATGTGTTAGTGTAATACTATTTTTTTAATTGAACAATGTAATGTGTTAATGTTGCAGGTCAAAAGGTGGTTTAAAAGACTTTTCAATAGCTGGCATCCCATCGACGACTCCTCTAATGTAAGTGATGACATGCAAACTTTTTCTTCATTTTAATATCAGGTTTTATACTTTATGTTCTGTGGTTCGTTGTCTGTGACTAGTCTGTTTTTGGTTTTTGCAATGTGATTCGCATATACTAATATCCATTAAAATAGTGTTTTAAATACATCTCTATCATTTAACAGCATTTACATTATTACTCCACCGATCGCTATCAATAGTCATAGGACGACAACCATTTACTAAAAGATGTCTCATTGTTTGCCACTTTCATAAAATAAAAAACCTTACCTCATGTTTTTCCACTTGGAAGACTATCCAGCCGTCGTCTAAGGATACGATGAATCTGCCGTTATGTAGTTCCACGGAGAGTCCACAACCTATGAACAATAGCTAGTTAAAAACTGACACGCATTTTTTTTATTCATACATTGTAATCGTTGCATTATAAATATAAAAAGTAACAGTTTTTTTAAGAATACATTTGACCCCTGTCAGGGACAGGTCCTGTGTTTTCTTTTTTCCGTTCATACCAATTCTCGCATTTGCTACTCCTCTGACTGTCATTTATCCTAGCAATTTCTTTCATCCATCACCTTTCTTCCTTTTATTTTCAGGTTTCAAGAAAGTTTGTACAAGACGGGCAATATTTGGAGCATACAGACGTGAACATACATACTGAGCTGAGTGCTATTTTTAACTGTTATTGTAAATATACCTGCATATCTTAGTAACTGCTTGTTACGTTCTCACTACTCAATTCTCGCGTGGAAGAGTATAGCCCATACCTCATGTATGAGAAAAGTCACTTAGCTCAGCAGTGGGCTGTTACGGGTTAACGATGATGATCTTAGTATAGTGAGGCAAGCAGATTTTTCTTTTTTATTTAAAACTAGCGGTTCTGAGCGGTTTTACCCGCGTAGTTCCCGTTCCCCTGGGAATACGGGAATAAAATATAGCCTGTGTTACTCAGGGATATTCTAGCTTTCATTTGGAGAATTTTGAAAATCGGACCAGTAGTTTTTTAGTTTATTCGTAACAAAAATACAAATCTTTCCACTTTACAATATTAGTATAGATATAGACATGAGGTCTCATTCCATACAACGAAACTTGTAGTTTAAACTTATCTCAATCCATCCCAATAAATGACCTTAGCGCGGTCGCGTATCGTTGTATGGCGTGTGGTATCTGTACTATAGGGTTGTGTCCTACCTAGTCAAATCAGTTACTTTTTACGATCTGTCAAAACGAAATTTTACTATGGAAAATGTACTGAAATAGCAAACCGTGACGTTATAGTTTGTAGTACTCAATAGGGTTGTGTCCTACCTAGTCAAATCAGTTACTTTTTACGATCTGTCAAAACGAAATTTTACTATGGAAAATGTACTGAAATAGCAAACCGTGACGTCATAGTTTGTAGTACTCAATAGGGTTGTGTCCTACCTAGTCAAATCAGTTACTTTTTACGATCTGTCAAAACGAAATTTTACTATGGAAAATGTACTGAAATAGCAAACCGTGACGTCATAGTTTGTAGTACTCAATTGCAGTACTTTTTTTGATTGTTTTATTATTTTTAAATTTGCTATAATTGTAAATTGAAAATCGAAATACATATTTTGAGGTGTTTTGGGATAATCTTTTTAATTTATGACTACTCGCAATTTAATTTCGATGCTGTCAACTACCCAATTGCAGCACTTTTTTTGATTGTTTTATTATTTTTAAATTTGCTATAATTGTAAATTGAAAATCGAAATACATATTTTAAGGTGTTTTGAGATAATATTTTTAATGTATGACAACTCGCAATTTAATTTCGATGCTGTCAACTACCCAATTGGCTGGGTGCGAAGTAGGGGGTGGGGGAACCACGAATCGATCGCAGCGCCCATGGTGGCTAAAAAAGGAACTCAGGGCTGACGAACTGTCACTTTTTACTAGAGAAATTTACGTATTCGTGCATTCTTAGTGAAAATAAATGATTGAACATGGGTAACGAAACCTGCTGCGTAATCAACTGCAAGAATAATGGCAAAAATAGTGATCGCAAATTCTATAAATTTTCAAGAGCAAGTTGGAAACAAGATCAACGACTTCAATGATGTTTTATATGGCGTTGATGTCACTAAAGTTTGTCTAATTACACTAGCTTCAATGGTGTGGCTCATCTGATTTTCACATTTTATTTCTTTTACATCTTGCACATGTTGAGCCACAACTAACTGTTTGCCTTTTGTAGTGGTTTGTGGCTGGAAAACTATATTGTGCGTTATTGTCCGGAATCTAGTTTTTCTAATCAATTTGGCCACGTTGAACTGAAAATACACAACAGTCTGCATTATTATCGATAGTACTGCTATAAATAATGGTCTACAAGATACATGAAACGCTCTAGTCGATAAATTTTGTCCATTTCTTTACTTATTTCCCGTGAAGTCATGAGAAAGTCCGTGTAGGTATACTGCCTGAAATTTACTGATTGTGGCATTTTTGACGGGAAATAAAAACGGTCAACATTATTATCGACGCTATAGACTTACAATATCCAACAGGACCTAAGTAAATAACGTTGTTTCACTGATATTATTTTTGTGTTTACTTACTTTTCGTAATGACAGCCAGCCATTTGACATTTCAAAGTCCGCCCTAATTGTTACCACTAGTTGGCGCTGTCATCGCGCACCCAGCCAATAGTATTATAATATATGTGATATAGATATATCAATCTTACCAGAAAACAGGACCAGTGGTAGCTGCGGCACCATGGAGCACTCCCTGATGAAGACTCTGGAAGTCTTAACTTTCTCCTGGTACACGAGGTATGGGCTGCCGAAGTAGCCGATGGTCGAGTTGATGGACGAAGGGTGCAAAGTCACGAAACCATCCGACTTGGTCTTGAACTTCAGTTCATCTGGGTTAGGCTGACGAGGAATGGCTCCACCCGCTTGCATGTGGAAGGATTTCTCTGGTGTTAGCACCTAGGAATGATAATAATATTGTATAAAAAATGCTCACGCCATCTATCCCCGAGGGGGTAGGCCGAGGTATTCCATTCCTGGAAAAACTCGAGAGGTAATCGTTTGTCTTGGTACGGACATACTCGTACATATAATGAGGACGAGAGTAATATGTAAGATGAGTGCAATCTGAATGTGGAAGGTTATAGGAAGAGGGGTAGACCAAGGAAAAGGTGGATGGATTGTGTCAAGGATGATACGTGAAGACTACTACTACTCTTCCTGAAGGAAGTGAATGTAGGTATGTAGGTTGATAGATCTAAATAAAAAGAGAAAAAAAACTGCACAGACCCCAAATAATGGGGAGAGAAATTAATGATGACGTGGCGGTGAGCTCATCGCTGGACCGGCAGATTTAAGAATAATAAAAATATGTTTTTACTAAATTGTGTTTACAAGCTATAGGTGTCAGTTACCTTAACAACATTCGGGTAAAGAGCAGCGCACAAAATGGCTGCCAGCAGCTTATCGTTGTTCCCGTTAGAGTTCAACTGAAACAGATGATAAATCTATGTAAGTATTGAATTATAAATAAAGTTGATACAGGTGTCACGTAATACCATATTTCACAGTTATAGAATTTCAAAAATTACTTACAAGGCTAAGTTTAGTTGTGCACATAAAGTATTATCTTGTATTTCTCTTGCCAAGTGAATTGTATTCTTAAAGAGAAATAAATATCTTAAACCTTAAAAATATAGATTATCATTGTCGTTAGAAGTATTTATTACCAATAAATAATTCGAGTAAAACGCAGGTTTTATCCGCTTTGTTGGCGTTCGTTTAATTGTAGTAGGAACTACGTGTTGGCGACTCTTTAGAGCGTTGCGTCAATTTTGCTTGCGCGACCAGATAAAATTGACGCAACGTGTGCATTAAAAGTCGAGCGCTTATTTCCATTCCATACGTTTGTCAATTTCGTCACTCTATTCGACTAATCTTTGTTCTACAAAGCCTCTTGGTTAAGCCTTCTGTATATTGAAAAATTGAATACTTCCCATGTACTCTTCAATAACTTCCTCACATTGCGCCAATTTCAAACGAGTAACCCACCTCAATTACCTGCCCCCTCGGGGATAAAAGCCGTGAGGTTATTCATTTCTATTATTATTTAACCCACCTCATCTCCAGTGAGTGCAGCAACTGAGTCCTTTCTCATCTTCCTTCGCAGATCAGGCATATCTGGTACAAAGCCTATCGCTGCTAGCAAGCCAAGAAGTTGGTGTTTAATATCAGCCAGCATTAGCAATGTCTTGTGTGACAGGAAGTTTTCGCTCGCGAATACAATTGCTGCGTGGTTGCTGCTTTTCATAGCTTGCTGCCATTTCTGAGAAAAAATGATATAACACTGTTGATAGGAGTCATCAGAGATATAGTGGAATTATTAATAAACTGGCATGCATGAATGTGAAAATATTTATAGATAATAATAATTTATGTTTAGATTCGTACCAAAGTGGTACGAAACTCTAATGGTGATGATATGTCTGGATATGCTAATTTCAGGATCTACTAAGGCTATACCTAATTAAAATTTATATAATAATAATAAAAAAAAGTTTTAATGGGATTAATAGGCGAATAAGTGTCGTTCTTCATTTGCACTTTAAAATATATTATCATGTGTCGCAGAACTGTTGACCTAAATTTACTCACTCTGTAAGCTCTTAAAGTGGTCAGTTGATCGCTATTAGAGCACGCAAATTCTCTCCTCTTAGCGTCTGCTTCTGTCTGAAAATAAAATATTTACCACATCAAAATTATAAGCTTAGGATCGTGTCAACAATGGCAAAGTCAAAATGACTATGAGATAGCACTGTCAGTTTGACATAAATGACTTACGAGTGCCTACGAAAGCGCCAATGAAAAACAAGCCCTGCTCGCGGACCGTCGCGGATGACGATTAGTTTACAAAACAATAGAGTATTTGACCTGTCAAATAAGTTACATTTTATGATATGTCAAAACAATAATTTACAATAGAAATTAACTAAATACTGAGCTATAAAGTCATCATTTTTAGTACTGAATAACTTCATTTTTTTGATAATTTTATGGTTTTAAAATTTGTTATAATTGTAGATCATCGAAACACATTTTAATAGGCGTTTTGGGATCATCTTTTTAATGAATGATTACTCGCGATTTAAAATAGTATTTTGACCTATTCTAAATATGAAAACTCTTACCTTCTTCCCAAAAGGCGCCACAAACGGACTTTTGTGGCTCAAACAAGCGGCCATAGTTAGTGCAGAGTCCACGCAGCAGAATATAGCGCCGAACAACATTAGTTTCCCTATCCGCACGTCGACTGGCAGTGCCGCTAGATGGCGTCCCAACGCGGTGAGGTCACAAGCTGTGTCTAAAGCCCCGACATCGCGGAGCCGAGAGAGGGCGCCATCGATGTTCGATTTCAAAGGTGGCTCTATTGTTTTACCTGTAATTTGGGAACAATGTCTGGTTCGTAAATCTTTGCAGGTATCAGTTACTTGAAAAAATATTATAGCACCTATTGGCAAAAACGAAAAAAAAAAATAGATTTATTGACATTTGATTTTAGTTCAACAAATTCCACAAGTCCGTTGAAATTACACGTATTAAAATGCACTGACAGCCAAAACGTTTCTGACAGCTATTAGAGGCATGTTTGTCTATAATCATTGAGTACACAACAATACAAGTCGGGTTTTCATGGTACGAGATGACTGCTCGTATCATGTGAACACGTGAACCGTGTAAGCCAGCATTCTTAGAACGGTGTTCTGTTGACTCGTAAGAGCTCACGCTCATACCGTAAAAATGGCTTGAATATTTGACGGTGTTTTTCCGGTGAGTGAAAACACCATACAGCTTTTATTAATTGTAGACTAGCGGTTCTGCGCAGTTTCACCAGCGTAGTTCCCGTTCCCGTGGGAATACGGGAATAAAATATAGCCATGTTACTAGGGGATTTTCTAGCTTTCCATTGGTGAAAAAAATACAAATCTTTCCTATTTATAATTATAATATTATAAGTATAGGAATACAGTATAGCCTCGCACACAACAGTGGAGAACTTTCCACAACCTTAATCAGTTACTGGTACGGGACCCATAAGTATACCTACAAAACATCATACCCAGTATCCACAAAGAATCTCACCTAAAACCTCGTGAACATTCATGTCCTGGAAGAGGGGCAGGATCTTGACCTTCAGCAGCAGTTGCTCCAGCGGTATGCGGTGTATCTCCGGTACAGGCTGCTCCAGCAGGTGGTGGTGGTACCGGTGCGAGGTGTACAGGTGTACGCATACACCGGGCATCACTCGACCGGCTCGGCCTTTGCGCTGCTTTGCGTTGGCTCGGGAAACCCATACGAGGTCCAAGGATTCCATGTTGCGGTTAGAATCGAATCTAAAAATCGAGTTCCAACTTTCAAGGCAGAGGTCTTATTGTTTTATAAATGAAGTCGTTTTTATTTGACACTAGCTGTTAGACGCGGTTTCCGTGCGAATGCGGGATAAAATATAGCCTATGGTACTCCCAGAAAAGGGAAACCTTCCTTTTCTGGGAGTACCATAGGCTATATTTTATTCATTGGTAAAACAATCTTTAAAATCGGTCCAATAGTTTTTGAGTTTATTGGTTACAAATATACTAATTTATAATATTATTGTACTCTTAGAAGTGTAGATGTAATACTGACGGTGATTTCAAGTTTTCTAAATATTATTGTACTCTTAGATGTGTAGATGTAATGCTGACGGTGATTTCAAGTTTTTTAAAAGACTAATTAGGAATTTACCAATATCGTTTACACTTTCATTTTGTAACCTATTTTCAACTGCATTTTAACTCTTATCTGAGTACATATGCAAAATTTTGCTGTATTTCTAACAGCACGATAGCTAAGGTAACTCACCTTTTCTCCTTCATCCTTCCACAGTCAATGACGAACACACAGTCGTCAATGGTGACCGAAGTCTCAGCAATATTGGTAGAGAGCACGATTTTCCTAACGCCCGGCCGTGGTTTTTTGAACACTAGGGCTTGTTCTTCGCTCGATAACGTCGAGTGTAGCGGCACTAGTTGGTATTTGCCTTTTCTGGAAGTTAATGACTTAGTTATAGTATTTGTATTCATATTCCATGTCTTGCTAATCATAATAGGGTATTTGACTGTCTAGTCAAATGAGTTACTTTTTATGATCTGTCAAAACTTACTATGGAAAATGTACTGAGTACTGAGTTGTGACTTATTGTTTGAAAATTCGCTTTAATTGTAGAAATTAAAAACGAAACGGATTTTTAGAGGTGGTTTAGGATAATCTTTTTGATGAGTGATTACTCGCAATTTAATTTTGATACAGTCAAATACCCAATTACATATTAGATAAATTAACAAGAAAAGAACCTAATTCAAAAGTAAAATACATAAAACTGAAATAATGTTTAGAGAATTGAAGATAATATTGTTTTCGTCAATTAAATGAGATTTATGCATTGAGATTTAGATATATCTGGCTTCCTCAGAAAGAATAGCAAGTTTATGCCCACAGAGGATATGAAGATTATGGAGATCGTGTTAGGCTTAACCTACCTAGTACCAAAGGTATGGCTTTCGGCTAGTTGGTCGTGCAAAGACATTATTTCAGCGATTCCCGGCAGGAATACCAGTATGGCGCCCTTTCGCGGCCACTGGTGGTCACCTTCTACTATGTACATCAGCACGTGTTCTATTAGATCTTGATTTATCTGTAAAGACAAAAATATTTTATCGTAAAACATCAATGTGCCATTTTTATGTATACTCTAGTCAAGACTGACAGATTTTATCATTGAATTTTAATCTTCGGCAAGCAACGCAAAATCTATTTCACATTCTATTAGTTTGACACACATAAAAACTGTTTTTTTTTTTCTTTTTGTCTATTTTGCGGAATTAGACCAGGTGCAGATTATTGATAATTAAAGCTAATTCGTTGGTGAAGCCAGATCGACCATGTTTCATGAACCAAATGAAGATTTTGTATAGTTGCCTTTGATGGATTTAATATTTCCTACCAAATTAATAAAAAAGTTCTAGGGTCATTTAGTCAATTTATATAAAACCTACAAAGGGGCATTTCAGGAATTGAAATACCTTTGTGACTTAGTGAGTAATTATAATAAATAAGACAAGTCAAACTAATGATAAATATGTACAAAGTTTTTGTAAACTCATTGGTCTTAGGAATCAAGCACGAGACGCGTAACATTTCACTGATTCAACATAATTAATTATCACTGTCCTTTTAGAATAGAATAAATTTATTGTGCAAACTGTGTACATAGGTTGGTAATATGATAAAACATAGACAGTATAAGTTCAGCAGCTTGGCCCGATTCGGACATACAATATACCTCTAAGAAATTGCTATTTTTACACAGAAGTGTGATTAACTGATTAATATACAATATGTAACAGAATAAGTGCAATTCCTCAAATTAGTTTGTTCAGTATCGACTACTTAATCGATTTTAGCTATTTTTAATATGTGTAATTTTTTCCGAAAAGTGAATTAGCATAGCTGAATTTAGTGCTACTATGGAAATCGTGCTATTATTGCTCTTTATTTAAGAAAAGTGGTTAGACACAACTCAAGTTCGAAGGCATATTTTTGGGGTAAGATATGAGGAATTGCGCTTATTCTGTTACGCGTTGTATATTTTACCTTTTCAGTGTCCATAAGGTACATGTTTTTGCAAGTTGTTTTACTACAACGTGGGTATCGAGCCACCATCTGTGAGACAGTGAGGTTATCATCACGTATCGACACTTTGGGAGGCTCCGCCGCGTCAGCTCTGATGTCACATGTCTCCAAATCAGTTTCTAAATCGTATTTCTTGTCTCCTGCAATAATAAAAACAATTTAAATAGACCGGGCAATACTTTTTAGTGTTCCATACTTAAAGGGTGAAAACGGGACCCTATTACTAAGACTTCGCTGTCTGTCCGTCCGTCTGTATGTCACCAGGCTGTATCTCAAGAACCGCGATAGCTAGACAGTTGAAATTTTCACAAATTATGTATTTCTGTTGCCGTTATAACAACAAATACTAAAAATAAAATAAATATTTAAGGGGGGCTCCCATACAACAAACGTGTTTTTTTGCTGTTTTTGTAGATAATGGCAGGGAACCCTTCGTCCTCCGACTCGGACTTGGCAGGTTTTTAAATTTATTGTTTTCAAAATAAATACCTATTGTGTTCTTGAAATAAAGTCTATGACAAAAATAATTTTCAAATTCTTGTCATACAAAATGATAACAATAAAATTATACTAAATAACATTAAGGGACAATTAACAAATTCTTACCAAGTCTTAAACTTAATCCTAGAGGTCATAAAATCTCACCTTTCTTAATTTTTCTCGCAAAAGGACCATTCTCTTCTAAAACATAATTCGTCATTTCCATGATATCTTCTAAAAACAATTGTTCTACGGGGAATGTTCTACCTGGAAGTTAAAGTTTCATATTTTATTGAACAATACTGCAATCACTTTCATGTCCAAAAATTTAGATCAACTCTACTAATAAGGACTTATTCCTTATTTGTAGGATCAACTTACCTGGTATTTCTAAAATTGGAACCTTATCAAAGTAACCAGCGAATAAATCCGCGTTCAAAGTAGCACTCATCAGTATAATTGTGAGATCTTTCCTGACTTTAATAAGGTCCCTTAGGATAAGTAGTAGGAAGTCACTCTCTTCAGATCTTTCATGGACTTCATCCACTAATACATGTGTTACCGATTTCAATTGAGGATCATATTCGAGTCGCCGTAATAAGATACCGGTCGTGCAGAAAGTTAATCTTGTTTTGGATGACACTTTACTTTCCAATCTTATCTGAAAATATAAACGAAGATATTTAAAGAACAGTATTATATACTCAAGAGTCAAATAAACTCGCCCATTGCCATCACTTTGGACCTCCCCCATACATAGTGTGGATATTCATCATCAGATCTCATTTAACATGTTCAGGGTTCAATAGGTACTACAAGTATACTCGTAGTGCCTATTGTTGTGTTTATTTTTATATTTTAGTTTAGCAGTAAACATGTTAAATATTACATATTTTGTGCTTCTGGGTGTATGTTAAATAAACTATTCTAATTTTAAAAAATCCGCGTACCTGATAACCAACAACCTGCCCAATCCTTTCCGCCCGTTCTTCTGCTACTCTCTCTGCAACTCCGATAGCAGATATCCTTCTCGGCTGCGTGCAAATAATTTCCACATGTTCTGGACCATCCTTATTAAAGTTATCCAGCCACTCATCTAGGATGTACTGGGGTACTTGGGTGCTTTTACCACAACCTGTTTCCCCACTTATGACAACCACCTGATAAATGAAATGGAAATAAAAATATACTTAGGTATTTGTTTGTTTTCGTATTAGAAAATTTACTTAATCTTATTTATTTTTGAAGGTAAAATTAAATTACATACACTTAGAAACGTCAATAGTCTAATAACAAGGGACTCTAAGCTCATCCATGTAGATTTTCTGAATGTTGTGAATGTTGGCAGCATAACTCCGCCGACGCGTCACTGGTTCCAAATGCAGTAACCCGAAAAGAACCAGTAAGAAACTCAAGAGCAGCTCCTTTTACTAATATTTATAATTAAAAATTATTATCATTGGTTGACTAGTAGATAATGCCTTTAGGAATTAAGTTCGCCATGTGTACAATCGTTGTGTATCCGTGGTCAGATCGCTTAGTCAGATCAATGAAGTTAAGTAAATAAATGGAAAAAAACTCTAAAATCATAATATCTAGTAGCAACATTAAAATTACAAGTTTTTTTGTAGGAGAAAATAAACTATGCAATTTAGCGGTACTAGCATCAACCAACCTGTGATTGCCTTATAGTATTCAATATTTCTTTTCTTTTGTTCCAAGCAGGAAGTTTTCTTCTACCAGCCAACATTTTGCTACACCTATTATTACGTTTTTTGTCTGACCAATTCTTAGCTATTTCTCTGTTTTCTTTTAACACATCTTCAAAATTAATTGTGGTTCTATGGTCTTTGGTGTTCCCTTTCTTATAATGTGAAGGTTTCGGTTTATTTGAACCAGAATTTTCTAATATTTCCGGGAATAAAGCGTCTGTAGGTACTGGGAATGTTCTTGTATCAAATTTTATAAAATTCTGTATTTCCTCCTCATTATTTAGTAATTCAACTATAGAGTATATACTTGGTATACCGTCTTGTGCTAATGTTTTTGCTTCTTCTACTAATCGAGCTGTTATTCGTAGAAAAGTTAATTCTGGTATAATTGATGTAGGGTGTTCAGATTTAAAGAATAATATTGGTACTTGAAATGGATAAACAGAGTCATTGGGAAAACGTATCTCTAATTCGTAAGTGATTTTCGTACTTTTCTGTGTTTCTGAATCATTTTTCTTATCATTTTCAACATTTTCATTTCGTTCATGCAAAAATTTACATTTAGCACCAAATCTGCATGGACCTTTCAAATACAATTTGCACACTTCCTTCTTTTTAGCTTTATTATAATTAATATTCTCTTTCTTTTTGGGAACTGGTATTTCTTTATTTTCATACATTTTTGTTAAGTAATCTAAGTTTAATTTGACAATCCATATATTGTTTTCTTTTATTTTAAAGCTTTCATCGTAAATTGACTCTAGAACAGCTTTTTCGTCCATCCTCATTTCCAAAAGCTCAGGCACTGTGGGCACATTCCCAGTTTTTTCTTGTGCATCCACATGAAAGTATTTATAAAAAAGTATTTCTAATGCCTTGTCTACACTTTCAGCTGCCATTTCTAATGCTTCAGCACAATGTGCTTTGTGGAAATTGAACCTGAAGTGTTCAATAAAGCATGAAAATCATACCAAAACACATAAACAATAGAAATACTTATTCAGAATTTGAAGAAAGACTGCTCAGCAGAGGCTTAATAAATTAAGTGAATTGATGATGAACCAATCAATGATGTGATGCGAATGATTAAAGAATAATGCCACTTCTTTACCCGACTGCACCCGACGAAGGGCAGGTAACGTTTTATAGGTGTACTAGCAACTCTCCCCGGTTTCGCACAGGTGCAATGCTGATACTAAAACCTTCCTCTTGAATCACTCTATCTATTAAAAAAAACGCATCAAAATCCGCTGCGTAGTTTAAAGAGGGACAGACAGACGGCAAGCTACTTAGTTTTACACTATGTAGTGATAGTGATGCATATAAAGTATGTGAGCATATATCATTGTGCCATCCTGTAGTCCAAACAATTATACATTTTTAAGTGTGATGTGTCATTATATTTATCTTCATTCACTCTAGGGCAATGTTTTCAATAACTTTTGTGCTATAACATTCATGTGGTTTATTGTGCTCTTAATAATAAATTAATTAGGTAAGTACTCACTTTTCTAATTTTGATAGAGCAAAGGCTCTCAATCTTGTCTCAGAGGTCTCTATATCAGGTTTCTTTGTAAGAGAGTAGTCACATCCCCCTTGCACTATGAGATTCCCTCGTTCCATCCAGTAGCGGTTACCTAGATTTGCACCTTTATCCTGAAAAGAATTACTCATTTTTTATATTTCTTTTTAATATATTATGGTGTAGGAAAATATTCTAAGGAAACCCGCAGGATACAGCATCCAACGGTTGACAAAGGACATCTGTCACACTTTGATTAAGGGGTCTAAAAAATACATGTGTGAAAGATGTGTACTTACCAGAGGAGGAGGGAGGTGAGGCCTGTGTTTATCTACACTTATATACATGACACTATGTCTATGACATGACACTAATAATATTATAAAGAGGAAAGATTTGCATTTTTGTATGTTTGTAACAAATAAACTCAAATAGTTACGGATTTAAAAAAATATTTCACTATTAGAATGCTACAATATCGCTGAGTAACATAGGCTATATTTTATAAACATATTCTCACGAAAACTGGAACTATATGAATGAAACCGTACGGAACAGCTAGTGTAAAATAACATACTTATCGATTTTTTGTTATTAATAGTTGTATAAAAATATTACTATTTTTGGTGAAAAGGAATGGAATACCTCTGCTTACCTCGGGGACAAGAGGCGTGATCATATTTATTTAGTTAAGTATTAATAAATATTACATTCCTAATGTTAAAATAGTCATCGAGTCAAAAAATACCAAGAAAGTACCTTATAAAGGCTCGAACTCCCCAGTTTGAAGTCTGGTCCATGTATAAACCTAAGGGTGTCCAGTACGAGTTTCTGAGAGTCTCCACTCAGTCGAATCGTCTGCATTTCCACTTTGAGTTTAGGGTGTGATTCTTCTTCCTTTTGTTCATTTTTGGGTTTTCTGCACAAAAAACAGAAGAAAAGGCTGTTTAGGCGGGATATTCATTGTGCAACATTGAAATTCGGAAGTTATGGAGGTTATTATATACCTGATTCTGGCGTCTACAGGCTCACGAAGAAAGATATCTTCAGCTAATTGTCTGCTCTGGTAATCCATGGTGATATTGTTAGGAAATGTGGCGGTAAGGGTGTGGAAATATGTATAGAAATAGAAAGAAGAAGCACTGGTGAACTTCAACGTTAAACGTCAATGTCAATATGGCAAGCGCAGCGCTGGCAGGTATGTCAATGTCATTGTCATGTATGTCATCAAGTTTTTTTTTTCTTGTGTAGTGTTGCGAATACGTGAATCGAAACGCAAATTACACTTTATTTCATATTGAAAACGAACAGAATAAAAGGACACGTCCAAAGCCATTCATAAGCATTTTTTTTTATCTATTGCATTTTATATTTATATTTCACTGATTCTTTGTTATTCTGTTTTATTGTTTTAATCCTACAGCAGCTGAAACTATAAATACTGTATGCAAAGAAACGTTCTAATAAAAGAAAATCGTTATACGCAGAGTATGTATACCTATTATATTTAAATCTCTTTGATGTATACATACATTTTGTATACATACAAACAGTGAGCATTAGTAACATATAATATCATTGCATACAAAAAATATCATGATAAAAATTATGTGCTTTTGTTGACCTCTTTTTATAAAATAAACAGCCAAGTCCGAGTCGGAATCCTGTGCACATTCAGGAATGGAACACCCCTGTCACCTCTTCTATATCTTCATTATGGTGTGATTATGTCCTATCTTCTTACACTCCCAGATTCAGTGCCGGATTAAGGTAACTGGATGCCCTAAGCAATATTCCCCTGTGGGCCCCCCCTATCCTTAAGTGAACTAGGTACATAGATTAATTTTAAAAAATGTTAATACTGTATGAAGTGAGCTCATGACTGCGACCGAACCGAACGTCATAGATAAAACGCCCGGATCTTAGATAAAAGCAAACTTGTATCCAGTGGTGGATTAGGGTTGTGTCCTACCTAGTCAAATCAGTTACTTTTTACGATCTGTCAAAACGAAATTTTACTATGGAAAATGTACTGAAATAGCAAACCGTGACGTCATAGTTTGTAGTACTCAATTGCAGCACTTTTTTGAATGTTTTATTATTTTTAAATTTGCTATAATTGTAAATTGAAAATCGAAATACATATTTTGAGGTGTTTTGGTATAATCTTTTTAATGTAACTACTCGCAATTTAATTTCGATGCTGTCAACTACCCATTTATATGAGGGGCAGTCGGGGCTAGTGCCCAGGGCGGCAAATTTTCTAGGGCGGCAAAATTTGGAATGTGAGAAAAGAAATTCTATACAATATATAAATAACTAATTCTTTTTTTTATATTTAAAATTTTTTATTTATCAATTTTAAAACTATTACATTGCAAATATGTCAACTAAATATAATGTAAAAATAATATAATTCACTTATTTATAACAATACTTACTTTCTTAAATTTACATATCAAAATAGTCCACTCAGTCAAATAATCCGCCCCCGTCATTCCTGGAGCAAAGGTACCCGTTATACTAGCGGCATTTCCGCGTTGGATGGCTATGGCCAGTCTTTGCACCAGAAACGACTCAGCGCGGGGGTCACAACATTTTTTTTTGAGCCGACGACCGATGTCCCGGACAAACTTTATCGCGTCTTCACCCCAGCATCCGGCTGTCTCCACCGCAAAAGGCACAAATAGGTGGCTCTTCTCTATCGGCGTGTATTTTTGCCGCTTCAGGGATGCCTGATATTCGGCAGCGGCCCCGGCCGCACGTTTGGTGCGGTTGAGATGGGTGGCGGCGAAGGTACTGACACAGGTCGCATCCCACACCAGACATCTTCCCCTTTCCCATGGCACCAAAGTTAAACCATCAGGCCGTTTGCCATCGGTGCGGCTGAGACCTGGGGGTGCTAGCGCCGATGGGATACCGGACGAAGAAAGAGCTCGGTGTATAATATCATTAAGGGCGTGGTGCCGCGGATGCCTACCTGTACATTTCCGACAACTCAATTCTTTTAAATAATTCAAACTAATTCTTTTAAATAAACATTTTATCTTTCAAGAAATATAATTTAAGTATTATGTATCACTTAAAAATTTTGTATATTATAATATAGGAAATTTAAGTAAAAACTATTCAAATAGTTTAATTAATAGTTTATTTATTTCCATAAAGGTTTGAAAAAATTTTCTTCAGTGCCCCAAGGCGGCACAAATTTAAATCCGGCCCTGCTTATATCTAAGGCCCGAATTTTAAAATTACCATTATTATTATTAATTTTTTCTCGGTCGTCTTTGGTGCTCCCTAGACGAGATGCCCTAAGCAATTGCTTAAATTAAATAGCTTATATTATCCTAATCCAGGACTGCCCAGATTTTATTTGGTCTGAGCTTACACCCCCACACTTACACAAATACCTACATCAAACTTTAAAAAAAAACTAATAATTCCCTTTTTTTTACTTCTTCTGACAGATGAATTTACTAGTGTTCCTAATTAAAAACGAATAAAATTAAAGTCATCGGTGACTAGGTACAACACCTCCTAGTTCCTAGTGTAGGCAGGTACCGAGGCCCCTACCTAAGTGACGTCCTAAATGTTCTAAATATTTTAAGATATCCTTTGTACGTTTGTGAATGATAAATTTAGAAAAATATATTATACAATTTATTTTACCCTGTATTTAAGCATCATAATATTAAATTCCTTACCTTCGGCATAAGAGGATACATGCATAGTACAGTCAAGAGCACGCTAAGCTTGACACTTTGGACTTTGAACCGGCCCTGTATTCAACGGCGGCGCGCAATAGGTATAAATCAGAGCTCAGCATAAACTGGTAGTGTTAAGCTTGACTTGCTCTTGACTGTACCTAATTGATCTAAATGATTACCTACCTAATAATAATAAATAATATATTGTGTAACTTTGGTGTCATTTTCGAAGAACTCGTGACGATTCCAGGGATTTATTTAACACGAAAATTTTCGTTTAGTACAAGAGCTAGAAGTAAATACGAGTAGGTACCTAGGTAAGTATAATACAGTCATAAAATTTTTAGACACCGCAATGCGCGTTGACTGTTTCGCATGTTTTATCGTTAGGTAGGTCTAGGTACCTATAAAGGCATAGTAGCGTTCGCGTTATAATATGATGAGCGCCTTCGCGTTTTGGAAGGCACGTTAAACCGTTGGTTCCGGTTTTCGTAGTGTTCACGCACAACGAAAGTCGTCAAACCATTTTATATACCCCCAGATGGCTCTACAAAATTTGAGAGCAACGAGGGACGTACCTATTTACTATGGGAAGCTACATTTTGTAATCCAACTTCTAGACTACATGCGTAGGTAATATGATTAGTTGTGCGATGTCACCGGAGTGCTAATTCGTTTGTCAGATAGGTTAAGCACAAGGCGACAGAATGATCGTGATGCAATATTGTAGGTAGGTAAACATTTTTTTTTCAAAGACAGTAAAATTTTAATGTTTTTTTTTAAAATCTCTTAGCGTGTAAAAGATCAGGTTCACCATTAGGTTACCTTTTTAAATTTATAAGGTAAAGGAAGAATAGATGCCCCCAAAAAAAGAACTTTAATGATGTTACAATGAGATTCAAAACCGATGGAAACTTTAAAAAGCTATGCTTAACACGTTCACTGTCCACGACCCCATTTTGAGTCGCAAGTTGACTTTTATGACCAGTCCACGCCTACTGTTGGAGTCGTGTTCTTCTTGTGTCTTCCATAGCTAATAACTTCGTTGGACTTGTGAGTTAAGATTTCAATTTGTTTTGGACGTGTGGGGAAAAAACTCATTATTTCAGTACCAAAAAGACATGTTTATTCCATCCAAGTACTTAGCAAAGTTGATATTTTAAAAGGGAAAAAAAAGTTGGACTTGGGGTTTTTGTTACAAAGTGTCTATTGGACAGTGAACGTGTTAAGGCGACTGTAGCCGCCAACGGCCTTGGGCTTCAGGGCGGAGCTTATGTTTCCCGCTCCGCGCTTCCCCGCATTTTGACCACGCGTCTTGATAACGCAGTAGGGTCAGTAATAAAATATATAAAATACAAAACGAAACTTGCATCAATATAAAAATGAATCTTTGATCTAACATTCATAACAAAACATTTTGTGAATGGAACGTTACTTCAAACACCAAACATCTTTTAGTAATTATAATAAACTGATAAGAAAAACCTAGAAAGCAAAATTGTGGAAGAGTTCTCCTGGCACTTCACCATCAACTCCACTAACCATAGGTAGTATGCATTGTGACGGACGAGCATTAAAAGCTTGTCAACTCTATGAAAGTAATACTAATAAAAGTAATATTATTATTATTAATACAATCGCAACAAATAAAATACTAATCATTGAGTAGTTCAGGTAGCCCAATCTGGTCTTCATCATCAGTTCCACTTCACCAAATGGTGCTTACCAAGAGTAAATGTACTAGTTAAACCCAAATTGCAATAGGTGTACACTATAATATTCATAGATTTATCGCACCCTTAGAATGAAAGTGACCCAACTCAAAATTCCTGTATTTTCTGATTTTGCTATAAACTGACCTGAAACAGCCTATTCTAAACCCCTATGGAGAAAAAGAGACCAAACTATAAGTAAAAGGGGGACCGCCGATAAATCGGTCACTTTAGTTGATCACGGTATTTACCTATGCATGTCGTGTGAAAGAGACCGAACTAGTATTGCGTCAGAAGAGGTCGCGAGTAGACGAGTACAACATCGACGGATCTCGAATTATGCCAGTTTATTGGAAATACTGTAAAAGTAAATAACATTTCTTTTTTTGTACTAAACTGACCACTTTTTTTAAATAAGTCTGTTTATAACAAAATATCTATTAGATTTTATTGACTGTTTTTAAATTGGGTTACTTTAGTGCTAACATTAAATAAAAGAAGAAAGACACTTATAGGTATAGGCCTCTTTAGTAGTATATATTTTTGCCATAAAGTGACGTAATTTGGAACTACTTTATGTTTAATGTCAAAATAAATATTTAAAATACATTTAAATTGAATATGATGTTACTAATATGTACATTAAAGATCAATACATATACCCGCGAAAAAGAAATCATTTCCGATGAAACACGGTAAAGATACATTAAGTTTATTCAAATTTACACGCTTTTGAAAACTTTCTTGCTCATTTCCCACAAATTGCGTTTTTTGACTTAGGTCACTTTCGTTCTGGGGGTGTGTTATAATATTGAAAGAGTTCCCTCGATTTCTCGAGGATCCCATCATCGGATCCTGACCTGATGAGTAAGGTTCTACCTGGAAAGTATACGATTTCAAACGAAAAAACAATTTCCCGAATCGCAGCAAGCAGTCTTCGAGTAATCTGGGAACACACAAAAAAAGAAATAAAAGATTTCGACACTGATAACTTTCTCTTTTTTTTTAAGTTGCTTAAATAAAAAAAACGATTTAATGAAGGAGATTCGTGAAAGCTAACATGGATCATGGTAATAAACATTGTCTATGTACATCTTTTCCTCATTTTATATTGTGTCTAATAATGTTATTAACAAATAAAACACCCCTATTGTTTCCTTGAATCAATCTTTATGTTTTGTATCTTTACCCGACTGCCTCATAAGGATGATGATGTTTGTTATTACTTGTTATGATGAATTCTAAAAATAATAGTTTCGGCTTCTATTGCTGTTATGAAGACCCCCAAACACATACGTTTTTCTTAAATATCTTATATATGTACAGACATCAGTTACAATTTTATTATATGTATATATAGAAATGCATAGTTCAATCGTTTTAGTTGTATTATGTTTATTTATACTTATTCTTTGCGAAACCCTTACGTGTTTATTTTTATAAGTACCTACATGCAAGTTATTGTGTTCATATTCTAAGCTTTTGCAAGAGGTAGGTGAGATTAAAAAAAAAATTTTTATAAAAAATTATTATTCGAATTATTATTTTAAATGTATGTATATTTACACCAATATTACGAAATTCGACATATTAAATTTTTTTATAAACCAGTAACAATTTTTCATATTTATTTATTGTGTTAAAAGTTTAAAAGACGTCCCTCTGCACACTGTACTACACATAAAATGCGTAAAAATTCGAGCGCGCAGCGACAACGCGGCGCGCAACCTCTCTCCTTGAATGTCGGCGCGCAACCTCTCTCCTTGAATGTCGGCGCGCGGGCGACGGACCCGCTAGAGACGATTTGTGGTGAAACTGCTATTTCGTAATTTGCGTAAAAACTAATTGGTCTTTTAAAAAATGGAACTATAAAATTTTAGATAAATGAATTACCAATGTTTTCCCGCAAGAGCTATGAAAATATCTCTTTTAGTTTAGAAGAAGAAGCGAATTTAAAATTCAAAACAGCCTTGTTGCAATAATTTTTTTCATATAGTAAATAATGTTCTACAACATTTTCAAACTATGAAAATGAAGATTATATATCAATGCTTAAGATATATTTTTTCTGGAATTTTGTGATTGCCCGTTTATAAGCCTTATGCCTTCAAAGATGACCATTTCACGACACTACTCGCCTTAAGAGGGCTAAACAATTAAATAAACGTGTGTCTACATAAGTGAACTACTTAACTGTGTCTGTTTCTGACCTTTTCACTGCTTAACCATTGAACCGATCTTGAAGAAACTTTTCAGAAAGATAATTAGTATCTTGAGAAACGACATAGGTAGGCCGGCGACGTTTTATAACCGCGGATAAATTCATGGGCAAAAGGAACCTACCGCCTCGGGAATAAAAGGCGTGAGTTTCTTTTCAGCTAGTATAGGTAGGTACCTACTTACCTATATAAGAATTGTTTAGTGTTCATTTTGTAACTAACACTTAGGTACTCTAGTGTCAAATTGTCTGTCTGTTGCGACTTGCCGCGGTACAAACGTAAAGACAAGCTAGGGTCTGGAAAAATGGCGTGCGTATTAGGTATGGTTACAAATGAGATAGGTTAGTTCTTTTATCAGTCTAAATAATATTAATTATAATGTAACTTCGCATAGGTACCTATCTATTCTGTTGTATTTTCCGGGAAAAATCTTATCAAATAAAAATGGCAATGAATTTATTTTACTAACTATTAACTAGGTAGGTACTATATACCTACATAGTACCTATCTGAATAATTTGTATTGTAAGTATATACCTATCAACATTTTTAGTATGCCTCATAGGAGTGCTGTGCGCCGCGGAGGAGCGGAGGGCTGTGTGTAGGAGTGCGGAGTGTTACATGTGTTAGCTCCTAAGATTTGTAACCATGTAACATGCAAATAAATGAAATGAAATGAAAATGGAGCTTGATATTCATTAATAAAAAACGTGATACCTACCTACAATTTTCAAAAGGAAAACCTGAATATTACATATCCGGAACGCCAAGATGACCATGAAATACAAATTTTACGATAAACCTTGTTTTGCATTACATTAAATTACATTTCAACTACATTTTGTTGATAAAGTACACTGTTAACCCCGTCCCCTGATTGTTATTCCGATCGCTGGCCAGAAGGACGCTAAAACGTTGATAATTGCACTGTTGCACTCCTTACCGGGTTTCTGTTTTGCTGTTCGAATACTAAGTGAGTTCGGGAGACTTTGATATCGCATTAGATTCGTCATGGAACAATCCGAAGGAACTAGTGAGAATAATCTCTAATCATAATACTTATTAGTCTTATTTAAAGAAAACGTCTGCAACGCCGCTCTGGTTATCCGCTAGTTAAATACATATAATTCACTGTTACCTTTAACAGGTACCTACACCAGGTACCCCATCTATTTATCTCATCATATAATTATATCTATTTATCTAATTTATCTATCTAAGGTTTATTTTATTTTATTTATTCGGAGAAAAAACAGTACATAGTGTATGAAAATTATTTTAGAATATATATTTCGGTTGTCTGGAAGAAATCGCTTCATGCTATAAGGCTTCATTGTATAGGTAATCTTTTTGTAATGCGCATCAATTTTTTAAATTAGTGTACAATAAGGAATTGTTACATACTGATTTGTTCCATTTTTTATTCCATTTCTGAAAGTGCCTTTTTCAGCTATATTTTTCGGACCCTAACGTGACCCTAACGATTATTTGACGTTGACGGGCCTGTTGGTTCAGTTGGTAGTGACCCTGCCTTCTGAGTCGGAGGTGGCGGGTTCGATCCCAGGCCGGGGTCAACATTTGTGTGCATGTACATGTCTGTTGGCTTCGTGTCTGGTCGTTTAATATTTATTTAAGTATGTAACTATATGTTTATCAGTTGTTTAGAACCCATAATACAGGCCCTGCCTAGTTTGAGACTAAATAACCGGGTGTGATTTGTTCCTACAATTATTATTATTATTAAATTTTTAAAGAATGTACCTAATCCTCAAGAAAAGCGGTTGCACGGTATGCCTAGTTCCAATATTAATGGAATCGATATAATTAATTAGGTGTATTTAAGAGAAGAGACGACATGACAATTTTTTTCGGTGCCAAGGGGAGTTAGCTCATTTATCATACAGTAAAATTCAATATTGCAATTAGACATTTCGGTTTCAATTGACCCTAATTGCATACTATAAAAGGCATATTGCACTACTAACTCAACCTTCAAAATAGCCATCAGCCAAGCCCCGTTTACACACCTTAAGATTTTGAACATTATCTTCAACAGCTAACAAGACGTACCTATTCTTAACATATTTTAACAATTGTAATAATTAGAAGGTTTCTTTCCCCAAAAAGTTCAGCGATGCAATCTAATACATCGGAACTAACTAGAACATACTTATCATACTTTAGGTATCTACTATATTTACTAGATTTTTTGTGGATTATTTTGTGTGGTTTAAGAAATAAATGATCTATGTATCTATCTACCTCATGAACGTTAACTTTCAGTCATGTCAGTCATGGAGGAATTCATGAGGATAACATTGTACTATGTAACCAGTGGCTAGATTATCGTAGTGGGAATTTATTTATTCACCACTACCTTTATTGTACCCAAATTGGTTTATTGTTCTTTTATTTCATTTAGCCACGTTATTTTACTTTATTTTTATTTCAGGCAGTGTATAGCACTACCTACTTAGTTTTTAACTGTGGAGACTTATAACTAGCTAGCAATTTTTTATTGTATCTTTATTTTATTGATGTCAAGTGCTGTAAGTCTTCCTAAAAGTAAATAAAAAAAATAGTATTAGGCCAGGTAAAGGTACCTAGCATATTGTTTACATGCTAAACATGAAAACACCAATCTCTAGTATGTAGCCTGGTGGGCTGGTCCCAAAAGGGGGGCGAGGAGCGTTCAGGGCATGGATTCGCTATTTCGTGACGTTTTATACGTCTCATCGTTCGTCTTACGTGCTCCTATTCATGCTTTCAATGCGTAAAACTTAGGGAAAATTCCTTTTATTATCGTCACACGTAATTCATGCATTCGCAGTTTAAAAATTTATAATTGTATTGTTAAGTAAATTCAACTGTTATCTCGAATAAGATAATGGTAAGTAGGTATATCTGAGAAACACATGTTTTAATTATTTATTTAATTTTTTTCGTCATAGTTATGTACCTACCTCATTATCTAAGATAATCCTTCATTTCTTTTTATATAATATAATTGCCTTCAATGTTTACTTTGTCTATTCATAGACAACACAAGACTTTTCTCTCTCTATGAGGTGTACAGCAGTGGAAATGAAAATGGTTGCAGTAGAATTTATAATACAAACTTTATCAGTTGGTAGAATCAAGCCTATGCATATTACCAAAGACGTTTGAAAAAAAAAGTTTCTCTCCAATAGACTGCTAATTTTCTAATGATAATAGCAAAGATGTTTAAAGAAAAAGTTTTTCAGAGTATGATTTTCTTCCAACCTCTTTGGATAATAGGTACGAAAACTGCATGAACCAAAAGATTTGTGAGCATTTAACGGGGTGCAGGAGGTGTAGTATGAGATCAGCGTTTGAAAATCATTTAGCGGTCGCCCAATCGTATACTGCTTCCTGTTTTCATTGTTTCATTTGTTAAATTTGAACATTGAACGACTACTTAGTGAAGAATCAAACCCCATACTATCGATATCGATAAATGCTGTAACATGTATGTTAATTTTCACTTCTCATGCTCTAGAGTACGCCAATATATCCCTACGAAGCGGGACTAAAGTGAGTAAAAAGTAATTAGTTTTTTAATTTCCTTAATGAGATGTAGACAAACTCAAACAGCCATTAAATATCTAAGGAGTGTGGACCATCTTCATTGCGAAATGCGCGAAACCCACTCGACGCTCTGTAAGGCTATTAATTATAATTAATATTGTAAACTATATTTATTAGTTAGTTAGACATGAGATTAAAAAGAGCTGCCCTTGAGTTTCTTGCTGGCTCTTCTCGGGGTACTGCATTTGGAACCAGCAACTCGTCGGTGGAGGACATTAAATTACATTTCAACTACATTTTGTTGATAAAGTACACTGTTAACCCCGTCCCCTGATTGTTATTCCGATCGCTGGCCAGAAGGACGCTAAAACGTTGATAATTGCACTGTTGCACTCCTTACCGGGTTTCTGTTTTGCTGTTCGAATACTAAGTGAGTTCGGGAGACTTTGATATCGCATTAGATTCGTCATGGAACAATCCGAAGGAACTAGTGAGAATAATCTCTAATCATAATACTTATTAGTCTTATTTAAAGAAAACGTCTGCAACGCCGCTCTGGTTATCCGCTAGTTAAATACATATAATTCACTGTTACCTTTAACAGGTACCTACACCAGGTACCCCATCTATTTATCTCATCATATAATTATATCTATTTATCTAATTTATCTATCTAAGGTTTATTTTATTTTATGTATTCGGAGAAAAAACAGTACATAGTGTATGAAAATTATTTTAGAATATATATTTCGGTTGTCTGGAAGAAATCGCTTCATGCTATAAGGCTTCATTGTATAGGTAATCTTTTTGTAATGCGCATCAATTTTTTAAATTAGTGTACAATAAGGAATTGTTACATACTGATTTGTTCCATTTTTTATTCCATTTCTGAAAGTGCCTTTTTCAGCTATATTTTTCGGACCCTAACGTGACCCTAACGATTATTTGACGTTGACGGGCCTGTTGGTTCAGTTGGTAGTGACCCTGCCTTCTGAGTCGGAGGTGGCGGGTTCGATCCCAGGCCGGGGTCAACATTTGTGTGCATGTACATGTCTGTTGGCTTCGTGTCTGGTCGTTTAATATTTATTTAAGTATGTAACTATGTTTATCAGTTGTTTAGAACCCATAGTACAGGCCCTGCCTAGTTTGAGACTAAATAACCGGGTGTGATTTGTTCCTACAATTATTATTATTATTAAATTTTTAAAGAATGTAATCCTCAAGAAAAGCGGTTGCACGGTATGCCTAGTTCCAATATTAATGGAATCGATATAATTAATTAGGTGTATTTAAGAGAAGAGACGACATGACAATTTTTTTCGGTGCCAAGGGGAGTTAGCTCATTTATCATACAGTAAAATTCAATATTGCAATTAGACATTTCGGTTTCAATTGACCCTAATTGCATACTATAAAAGGCATATTGCACTACTAACTCAACCTTCAAAATAGCCATCAGCCAAGCCCCGTTTACACACCTTATGATTTTGAACATTATCTTCAACAGCTAACAAGACGTACCTATTCTTAACATATTTTAACAATTGTAATAATTAGAAGGTTTCTTTCCCCAAAAAGTTCAGCGATGCAATCTAATACATCGGAACTAACTAGAACATACTTATCATACTTTAGGTATCTACTATATTTACTAGATTTTTTGTGGATTATTTTGTGTGGTTTAAGAAATAAATGATCTATGTACCTATCTATCTACCTCATATGAACGTTAACTTTCAGTCATGTCAGTCATGGAGGAATTCATGAGGATAACATTGTACTATGTAACCAGTGGCTAGATTATCGTAGTGGGAATTTATTTATTTACAGCACAAATTATCTTTACAGGAGTACTGTAAAGACAATTTGTGTTGTAAATAAATAAATTAAATTAAATAATTAAAACATTTTTGGTTTTTTATTAATACCGTGTTCAACGTTGGTGCCGTGCAACTTAACTCGCCTGATTACTGTCCGAATGTAAACCCACCTTGCAATTGACGCGGGGATACACGTAAAGCAGGCTTTCTCGCTAATTCCATAATACGCGACGTTGGCTTACGAGATTAGGGCAAGCAAATATTTGTGACGAGTGACGGACATTCTTCAGCAAATGCCCCACCAAGGTCCAAACAGAGTAAAATCCCAAATTTTCCGGTTACAACTGGTTTTTTGCTAAAGTTTTAGTAGGCCTGGGTTATTAAAAATAATGGCTGTTGCTTATCTCATATTGGAACATTATTTTTATTATTTCAGTCACGAAATACTTTTTTTAAATCTTCACCATCCTCAGCCAAATATCCCCACTGACTGGACTATATAGAGCAAAGTGTTTACTTTGTAATTAATTTTTATAATAGTTCTACCAACTTAAAACAGCGAGTAAAAAGTAGAACATTAAATCATGTGGGCCCAATATAATATTGGGCCCACAGTATCAAATTCAGTAAATTGTAATGCATATTTTAATGAATTTTTACTAGGTATATACTTGGTACTAGCTCTACATTTATTTACACAGATTGCACAGAAAAAAAGTATATATTTACAGATAGATGTTGGTTCCGGTTTTCGTTGTTCTGCATCATAACCGACCACTGCTGAACATTATGCACATTATGAAGTATGGGCCTTAATATCCCACGCGAGCTCACGGCGGATTGGTATCTGACATGGCTTTACATGTCACGTACCCAAGGGTACTTGACATGTTAAGCCATGTCAGATACCCTTGGGTGGCCTTCCATTGTGCGTAAACTCAACGACAATCGGGACCAACTGTTTAACGTGCCTTCCGAAACACGGAGGCGCTGATATAATGCCACGAGGCGGTCACCCATTCACTAAATCTATTCCCAACTTCGCTTAACCAGTGTGATCGTTACAAACACACTGGTATCGCAGTGACCGTTTCATAATCTGTGCCTGACGCACTATACTTACTTGCGTAGGTAGTTGACGATTCATCAGGGGGCCAATTCCACTAAATGTCAACGGTTATAGTTGGATGACAATGTCATGTCAATGGTCAGTCAATGGTGTTATTTTAGCACTTTTCAGAGCAAATAACACCATTGACTGACCATTGACATGTCATTGTCATCCAACTGTAACTGTCGACATTTAGTGGAATTGGCCCCCAGGTCATTGTTACATAGCGGTATGCAGTAGGGATGGGTATGATTGCTACTTCAAAATAATTGTCATTAGATGAAATTACTTAATTTTTCACAAGATTTCACCTCTGATATTTCACAGTTCATGATTTTTATATTACGCTGAAATATCACACTTGCTACTGGTAATAAAATATCAAATTGGAATGAAATTCAGGGGTTTTTGCGATTTCATATCCGATTCACCACTACCTTTATTGTACCCAAATTGGTTTATTGTTCTTTTATTTCATTTAGCCACGTTATTTTACTTTATTTTTATTTCAGGCAGTGTATAGAACTACCTACTTAGTTTTTAACTGTGGAGACTTATAATTAGCTAGTGATATTTTTATTGTATCTTTATTTTATTGATGTAAAGTGTTGTAGTTGTAGTGTGACTCCCGTGGGGTGTCCGGGCCAGAATAGCATCCACCCACATCATCCCGAGGGTGTCGTAGAAGGCGACTAAGGGAAAAATCCGGAAGTTGGGCAGCAGCAGCTTCCGTGTACTTAACAGTTATACTGCGATCCCCAAGACGCCTGCCAAGCGCGGGGATTATGGCAACCCCCCCCCCTCCCACACACCATGACAGACAAAAACAGACCACGGCCCCCAGTCCCCGGCAGCTCCGCTATTCCTGACCTCGGTAGCGGGTCAGGTAACGGTGGAGCAGGGGGTGCGAAGAATCTCCGGCAGATACCCCGCTACTACCCCAAACGGACTTTGGCCCTGGCAACACACAACATTCGCACACTGAGGACTGACGAAAAGATTGTAGAGCTGGAGGAGGAATTGAGCAAGTTGCGATGGGACATACTGGGATTAAGCGAAATAAGACGAGAGGGACAGGACACGATAATCCTGGATTCTGGCAACATGCTCTTCTTCCGGGAAGGAGACCAAAAATCCCAGGGTGGTGTTGGGTTTCTCGTCCGTAAGCCCCTCGTTAACAACGTAGTAAAGGTCGATAGTGTGTCGAGCAGGGTAGCGTACCTAATACTCAGAATCACCGATCGGTATTCGCTGAAGGTCATACAGGTATATGCGCCGACCTCGACACACCCTGACGAGGAAGTAGAGTCTATGTATGAGGATATATCGAAAGCCATGCATACCTCCAAATCATACTTCACCGTTGTAATGGGGGACTTCAACGCAAAGGTGGGCACACGGAATGGCGATGAGTTGAGAGTGGGGACATATGGATATGGACAGCGAAACCAGAGGGGCCAGAGGCTGGTTGACTTCATGGAAAAGGAAGGACTCTATTCGATGAACTCCTTTTTCCAGAAGCGCCCGACTAGAAAGTGGACCTGGATAAGCCCCGATGGTTCCATCAAAAATGAGATCGACTTCATCTTGACGACCAAGAAGCAAATATTCAATGACGTCTCCGTGATCGGCAGGGTGAAAACCGGTAGCGATCACCGGATCATCAGAGGCACATTGAATATCGATGTTAAGCTTGAGAGGGCACGTCTGGTGAAGTCCACGCTCCGCCCTAATCCTGCCCAAATCCAAAATCCCGAAGACTTTCAACTCGAACTGCATAATCGCTTCCAGTGCCTAACAGAGTGCGAAACAGTGGATGAGATAAACAACGGGTTGGTGAAAACTGTCCATGCAGTGGGGTCTAAGTTTTTCAAAGCCCCACGCCGGAAAAGGCCTCAAAAGCTCTCGGAAACTACTATTAAGCTAATGAAAGACCGGTCTGAGATGAGACTGCAATCTTCAGTTGATATGTCGGAATACGGTAAACTCAATAGACGTATCTCAAAGTCCATGCGACACGACTTGCGGTCCTATAGTACACAATGTATTAAGACCGCAATTGAGCGAAACCAGGGCTCCAAAGTGTTCGCAAAAAATGCGTCTATTGGGCAAAGCCAAATGACGAAACTGAAGATCGAGGACGGCAGTATCATCTCATCGAAACCAGAGATCCTGAAAGAGCTCGAGAGGTTTTATGGGCACTTGTACACCTCAACACGACAACCCGTTGGCAGCTCCGCTCAGGACACTAGAGCGAGACTGACCCGACACTACACTGAGGATATCCCAGACATCAGCCTGTATGAGATTAGAATGGCCCTCCAACAGCTTAAGAATAACAAGGCGCCGGGAGATGACGGAATCACGACAGAACTCCTTCGAGCGGGTGGAAAACCAGTACTTTTAGTCCTCCAGAAGTTGTTTAATTCCGTCATACTCGAAGGTATAACGCCAGAAGCATGGCATAGGAGTGTGGTGGTGCTCTTCTTCAAAAAAGGTGACAATACCTTGTTGAAGAATTATAGACCCATCTCACTCCTGAGCCATTTGTACAAACTGTTCTCGAGGGTCATTACAAATCGTCTCGAACGTAGGTTTGATGACTTCCAGCCTCCCGAACAAGCCGGTTTCCGAAAAGGCTTTAGCACCATAGACCACATCCATACGCTCCGTCAGATTATACAGAAGACTAAGGAGTATAATCGGCCATTATGTTTAGCGTTTGTGGACTATGAAAAAGCCTTTGATTCCATCGAAACCTGGGCAGTGTTACAGTCCCTTCAGCGATGCCGTATCGACTATAGGTATATAGAAGTGTTGAAGTGTTTGTATAGAAACGCCACTATGTCTATCCGATTGCAGGACGAGAGCACGGAACCAATCCAATTGCAAAGAGGCGTGAGACAGGGAGACGTCATCTCTCCTAAACTGTTCGCGAACGCATTGGAGGACGTTTTCAAGCTTTTGGATTGGGACGGATTTGGCATCAACATCAATGGCGAATACATCACCCACCTTCGTTTCGCCGATGATATAGTCATCATGGCTGAATCGCTGGAGGATATGAACACTATGCTTGGAGACCTCAACAACGTTTCTCAACAGGTGGGTCTTAAAATGAATATGGACAAGACGAAAATTATGTCGAATGTACATGTTCCACCCATGCCGGTATTTGTTGGAAACGTTGCTATCGAAGTTGTCGACCAGTACGTTTACCTTGGACAAACTGTTCAACTAGGTAAGTCCAACTTCGACAAAGAGGTCGCCCGAAGAATCCAACTCGGATGGGCAGCGTTCGGGAAACTACGCGATATATTTTCGTCCAAAATTCCACAGTGCCTGAAGACGAGGGTTTATAACCAATGTGTGTTGCCAGTGATGACCTATGGCACAGAAACGTGGTCTCTAACTGCTGGCCTCCTAGATAAGCTCAGAGTCACCCAACGAGCCATGGAGAGAGCTATGCTCGGAGTTTCTTTGCGCGATAGAATCCGGAACGAGGAAATCCGCCGAAGAACTAAGGTCACCGACATAGCTCTCAGAATCTGCAAGCTTAAGTGGCAATGGGCAGGCCACATCGCTCGAAGAACCGATAACCGATGGGGAAGAAAGGTTCTCGAGTGGCGACCACGAACCGGAAGACGCAGCGTTGGTAGGCCTCCCACCAGGTGGACCGACGACATTGTCAAGGTCGCGGGTAACCGGTGGATGCAAGCGGCAAGTTGCCGTTCGTTATGGCGTTCTATGGGGGAGGCCTTTGTTCAACAGTGGACGTCTTCCGGCTGATGGTGATGATGAAAGTGTTGTAAGTCTTCCTAAAAGTAAATAAAAAAAAATTGTAGCAGGCTAGGTAAAGGTACCTAGCAGATTATTTACATGCTACTCATGAAAACACCAATCTCTAGTATGTGGCTTGGTGGGCTGGGCCCAAAAGGGGTCGAGGAGCGTTCAGAGCGTGGATTTGCTATTTCGTGACGTTTTATACGTCTCATCGTTCGTCTTACGTGCTCCTATACATGCTTTCAATGCGTAAAACTTAGGGAAAATTCCTTTTATTATCGTCACACGTAATTCATGCATTCGCAGTTTAAAAAATTATAATTGTATTGTTAAGTAAATTCAACTGTTATCTCGAATAAGATAATGTTAAGTAGGTATATCTGAGAAACACATGTTTTAATTATTTATTTAATTTTTTTCGTCATAGTAATGTACCTCATTATCTAAGATAATCCTTCATTTCTTTTATATAATATAATTGCCTTCAATGTTTACTTTGTCTATTCATAGACAAGACAAGACTTTTCTCTCTCTATGAGGTGTACAGCAGTGGAAATGAAAATGGTTGCAGTAGAATTTATAATACAAACTTTATCAGTTGGTAGAATCAAGCCTATGCATATTACCAAAGACGTTTGAAAAAAAAAGTTTCTCTCCAATAGACTGCTAATTTTCTAATGATAATAGCAAAGACGTTTAAAGAATAAGTTTTTCAGAGTATGATTTTCTTCCAACCTCTTTGGATAATAGGTACGAAAACTGCATGAACCAAAAGATTTGTGAGCATTTAACGGGGTGCAGGAGGTGTAGTATGAGATCAGCGTTTGAAAATCATTTAGCGGTCGCCCAATCGTATACTGCTTCCTGTTTTCATTGTTTCATTTGTTAAATTTAAACATTGAACGACTACTTAGTGAAGAATCAAACCCCATACTATCGATATCGATAAATGCTGTAACATGTATGTTAATTTTCACTTCTCATGCTCTAGAGTACGCCAATATATCCCTACGAAGCGGGACTAAAGTGAGTAAAAAGTAATTAGTTTTTTAATTTCCTTAATGAGATGTAGACAAACTCAAACAGCCATTAAATATCTATGGAGTGTGGACCATCTTCATTGCGAAATGCGCGAAACCCACTCGACGCTCTGTAAGGCTATTAATTATAATTAATATTGTAAACCATATTTATTAGTTAGTTAGACATGAGATTAAAAAGAGCTGCCCTTGAGTTTCTTGCTGGCTCTTCTCGGGGTACTGCATTTGGAACCAGCAACTCGTCGGTGGAGATGGGCTGCTGTATATATTTAGCCAATCTTCATGGACGAGTTTAGTGTGCCTTGTTATTATAAACTATTGACTTTTCTAAGTGTATATTCAATACCTACTGAAAATAAATGCATTTGATTTGATTTGATTTGGAAATGTTGAGAGTTCTAGTTCCTTGGTTTTTAAACTATTGATAAATGTTTAATAATAATTTCAGTGCTACATTTATTGCGTAAAATATTAAAAATTTTATCAACAATACCTACTTTATCTATGTACCTATAGTTATTTTATATTTTTTGTGAAACACTAACTAAGAATATATTTATGGATAAATATTCACCACAAAGTTTAAATAGGAAAATACAAAGTGGTGGCATTTTTTGAATTTGCCATGCAGTTTCCTCACCACACAACGACAACAAACAATACGCTTAGGTACTGACGAAACGTTAGTACCTATTTCCAGAAATGGAATAAGTACTTCTGCCTACCCCATTCGGGTAAAAGCCGTGAGTTTTTTATTTATTTATTTACGTTTAAAGAGAAAGTCTGTCTCTCCAGGAAAGATTTAAACCTCTTTGTTTACTATATTACCTACTGTAAGTAAAATTAATGTAGATGATGATGAAGACATTAAATTACTCGAAAAAATGACCTTGACCTCACGATTTGAAGGTCGTATGACGCTCAATTCAACAGCTATCACCGTCTTTTGGGTGATATTAGCAACAGACTGTCAACCACCGTGAATTTCCGCGTTCACTCCAATGGACTCAAAACATCCGAAACAAATATCTTTAGTGATGCTTTTTCTTCCGGCAAAATATAAATTAATCCAATTTTAACTGAAATCATAATGCTTTTTTCGAGTTTTGTTTCCTGTAATTCTATTCAAAAATCCTACTCCCACCTCAAAGGCCGGCAACGCAGTTGTGACTTTTGAGTTGCAGTGCAGGTGTCCATGGGCGACGGTAGTCACTTACCATCAGGTGCATGACCCGTCTGCTTGTTTGCCCCCTTTTCTCTTATAAAAAAATAATATACCTACTTATTTAAAAAGTATATTTAAGTACATGATTCCTTTTTTAATTTTAATATTATTTATTAATTTTATATTTAATTAAAAAAACGAAAAAATATGATTTCTTTTCGATACATTAATTATGAAAAACTTAGGATTGAAAATAGGCAGATTGAGTAGATAGGTACCTATTTAAAATTTATAACCTTCATACAAATGATATAACTTGTAGTGAAAATAAATTAAGTAAAAAATAATTTTTAAAACAAGCTTTTATTTTAATGCGCTAAAAAGAACAAAATAAACTTTTCCTTTAAAACTGTCTTAAAACGTCATTACACAATTTATTATGTAATAAAAGCTTGTCGCGAGATCTGAGTAGGTACTCATATTTAAGTAAATATATAAGTAACTCTAACTGATTGAATTAAATTTTTAGAATTTTCAGACTAAGTTAATATGGGTAGTTACCTAATTAATCCCGCGACAAGCTTTTATAACATAATAAATTGTGTAATGACGTTTTAAGACAGTTTTAAAGGAAAAGTTTATTTTGTTCTTTTTAGCGCATTAAAATAAAAGCTTGTTTTAAAAATTATTTTTTACTTAATTTATTTTATACTTTTTAGTTGGATTTAGAAGGGCGTCACATGGCTAACCCTGCATTGTTGTCCAAACTAAACGTGTATACAAAATTTCAGCTCAATTGGTTATCTTTAAGCTCCATCATCAGACCCTGGTTACCATCTAGTACCAAAGTACTCGTCAAGACGAATCAATCGAGCCCAAACTCGATGGGGTTATCTTGTTTAATAACTGAGTTCCTATGGCCATCTTCCAGCTCCATCATCAGACCCTGGTTACCATCTACCACTAAAGTACTCGTCAAGATAAATCAAACGAGCCCAAACTCGATGGGGTTATGTCGTTTAATTACTGAGTTCCTATGGCCATCTTCCATCTCCATCATCAGACCCTGGTTACCATCTAGTACCAAAGAACTCGTCAAGACGAATCATACGAGCCCAAATTCGATGGGATTGTGTCGTTTAGTTACCGAGTTCCTATGGCCATCTTCCAGCTTCATCATCAGACCCTGGTTACCATCTAGTACCAAAATACTCGTCAAGACAACTCAAACGAGCCCAAACTCGATGGGAATATGACGTTTAATTACTGAGTTCCTCCTATGGCCATCTTCCAGCTCCATCATCAGACCCTGGTTACCATCTAGTACCAAAGTACTCGTCAAGATGAATCAAACGAGCTCAAACTAAATGGGGTTGTGTCGTTTAATTACCGAGTTCCTATGGCCATCTTCCAGCTCCATCATCAGATCAGCTCGGTGGTACCATAATATTGCATTGTCACCGCACTTACATAAGTATACCAAATTTCAGCTCAATCGGTTGAAGATATCTGCTTCAAAATTGAGTTGCAAGATTCCACCCGAACATACATAGTTACATACATACATACTTACATACATACATTGCAAGTTAAATAAAAGCTTTTAATTACCATCTTTGTACCAAACTTAAAATTTTCAATTCTTCCGATAAACGGCATTAAAAAAGAGATGATTTTTTTAGGGAATCTTGTTCCTCATCCACACATTTTATTACGTAAATAAAAACATTCTTTTGTGAACTAACAAACCCTACTATCACTGAATTGTAAACATGACGTAAGTAAATTAAGTGCATTTATTGTTGATAATATAGGTAAGTACTTATACCTATTACTCTATGAAGTTTCCTGAGACGACGACTCAATTAAATGTCATCGTTTTAATATCAAAAAACCGTTCCATTCAGCTTTCTTTACTAGCTTCTAACCTATGTCACTGCAAGCAGTTTCTTCCACGGTTTCATATACCTACGGGGTTTTCACTGCCGTAGAAACCCTACCTATATGCATCGTCATCATACCTTGCAATATAAGAATAAGGTGACATTAGGTAACTCGTAGTGTTTAGGAAAATAATATTACTTGACGCATCCAGCATCTGCCTGCAGCCTTTCCCAGATCGTCATCCCATCTAGCCGGAGGGCGTCCTACTACGTTTGCCGAGTCGCGGTCTCCACTCCAGAACACGTTTTCCCCTACGGTGGTCGGTTCTTCGCGAGATCTGGGAGGGGAGGCCTATGTCCAGCAGTGGACAATTGTACGCTGATGATGATGATGAATATTACTTACTATGTATTATAGCAATATATGCACCTGAACGTCTTTCGTCTAGATAATGATGATTAGAATTATGTATACTCGTATATATTAGAATAAATCACTTTTGCTTAGAAATAATATGTAACTATTTATAAGTATGTAATTTAAGATTTGAACTCTCCACTCTCTAATGAACTCAGCAAACTTAGTGTATGAATAAACACGAAAATAAACCTTATCTTAACCATATATATGTAGATATACCCGTAATCTTAATCCAAGATACATCCTGTCATATTTACCTTTACATATGAGTGCAAAATATTTAGAATTTACTATATAGATGCCTAGCTATGGACTGCGATGAATGAGGTGAATAAATTTTCCATCAATAAAGAACAAATTAGATAAAATTATATAGATTTGTGTATAGTATTGGGTATTCGGGAATTCCAGAATAAATCTAATATAGGTACTCGTACAGTAAACGACATACACTAAATTTAATTCAAAATCTATACTTAAGTCTACCTCTCTCGATTAAACCATGTCATTGAAATGATAGGGTATATTTTCCGGTGGCAACAGGTAAAAGACAGCCTTATATTGACATATTTGCTGGCAAACCCTTTATGTTAGTTACCTCAATAAACTAGGAAAATCCTAGTGGATCATATAGTGCAGGGGTCGCCAAATGATGGACCGCGGTCCGCATCCGGACCGCCGAACCATTTTGTGCGGACCGCGAGAACACAGCTACTTCCGATATAAATAACTTCCGTGGCGCCAAAAAGATTGACGAGAGCTGCACGTAATTTAATAAAAATAACAAAAATGTAACAAAATACCTTTGTTGTTTTATTAATTACATTTGTTTAATAAATAGTTTTTCTTATAAATAAAATGTGCGGACAAAGATGGTCATTTCATTTCTTAAAACGGACCCCGAGCGAAACTAATTGGAGACCCCTGATATAGTGTCATTAGATCTCCAACGTGCGTTTGGTTGCGGGCAAATTTACATGAAGACGGGTCAGTTGGTGTCATCAACTATTTATCATGACTGTTATGCTGAGTCAAACACAATCGACTTAGAAATAACCCATTTATGGGTAAAGGTATTGTATTCATTATGATACCTACAATGTTACCTTTCTCTAATGCTTCCAAATATGTAATTAAGGGACAAGAAGTTCTACTACAACAACGATGAAAATGAGCTTGTAAAATAAACAAATAAATCCAAAAAATCGACTCAAACACACAACTGTTAGTCCTACTTATAATAAAAACAAAAGTTTGTAAGTATGGATGGATATTTGATATTGATTCACGCAAAAACTATTGAACGGATTTCTATTAAACTTATGAGTTTTGTTGTAGATGTAGAGCTACAAATACATAAATAAAAATAAAAAAATATTTAGATTTTTTGTGATTTTCATTCTAATTAATGATGTTCATGAAATGTGGTTGTTGGTTATACTAATGAAAATCCAATGACTGTGCCTACGCCTGACGAGACTCGGGAATATGTGGGTAGTATAAAAATCGCTTGTTACTCACGCATCACATATGCTGGTACCTACATTGAACAATGATGAACCCGGTGAAACGTGTAGAATACCCCCTCGGAGAGAAAAAAGCGTGAGATAATTGATGTTTTCAAAAAAAGAGGTTTCTCATTTTTTATTGTATGTGTGTTCGCGGATAATTTCGTCGTTTATGAACCGATTTTGATGATTCTTTTTTATTGGCAAGGTGATATCCCAACGGGTATTACCATGATAAGGATCTGATGATGCCATCTCAGAAAAATCGACGGGAACCCTTAAAAATCGCCGTGGTGACAACTACATTTTTTAGTTGCCAGTTAGAAGTTGTTTTTTTTTGGTTTAAAATTATATGTCCTATTTTTTTATTTTTAAGAAATAGATTTTCCGAATCTGAATTTATTTATTTATTTACCTAATAACTCCCAACACTCGAGTTTCAGTTACCTATCACCCATCGGAATAGGCTAGCTGTGGCTAAAATGCCACAGACAATTATCCCAGCGACAAACTTGTATAAAACACTAATTACGTCAAACGAAGGCTGAACTCATATGGAAGAATTCGCTATCAGAGCGAAAATGATGTAACACTGTCTCCACATAAACGATCATTATCAAACGCTGAATCCCCTTAATCCTAGGTTGTAAACGAAAATCTTTCCCCAGAACGCGTTAGAGTCACAGCGTCACTTGTACCTACACGTTTATAGTATACAATAACCTTACTTATTATCCTTTACGACGAGTTAATGCGAGTTGTCGCCGGTTAAACATTTAGAGCTAGCCGTATAAAAAAAAGGACGTGTCCGCCTGTGCGCGATTCCAAGCGCGCGCGCCGCAGGAAAAACCATTCGATCGCATCGACCGCTCGCCGCACGTCGCTCGACCGGGAACTTCTGAAATCACCCTTTTCTTCAAGTCCGTAAAATGCATTTTCATAAACGTTCACCCTGGTTCTCGACGCTCAACTTCCAAGTGTCATAGTGTTCAGTAACATGTGCTGCAAAATCGAAAGCTTGAACTTTTCTTTCGACACGGACGCCGAAACACAGCGGCTGATGTTTCAGTTGGTTCTGCTGAAAAAACGGACACAATGGATTTTCTAAACGACATGTTCGGTGCAAATTTTCTTAAACTTCTTATTTTTAAATAGACTGTGATAAAGTATTTTCTTTTTTAATTAAGTGATTGTGTTAAAAACTAGTCAAGATGATGTCCAAAAAGCAATTGGCGTGCATGCTGGCGCTGCACATCGTGTATTTGCTTGTCGGAGCGAGTATCTTCTACCATATAGAGAGTCCGGTGGAGCTGGCACAGAGAGCCGAGGAAAAACTTGAAAGACTTGAAATCCAAAGTAAGTTCAACGTTGATAAAAACTATAAGTATATAGTCTCGTTATTCACACATACGAGTATTTACAATCGTGGCCTTACACTAGATTTATTTGTAGAGTTGACATCTATTTTTATACATTGTTTATTTCAAAACAGTTTCTTTTTGAGTTCTAACGTTTAATATGCGGATAAAAGCTTTGGCACAGGCATCACAAATAAAAAAATACACTGTCATTTCTAAATTAGATGAAAGCACGTCCGTTGAATTTTTGAATGTTAGATAGAAACATGTGACCTGTAGCATTTTAATCAGATAAGTGAATAAAAGCAGCGTGTTGTTTTCAACGGCACTTCATTAATATTGTTACTATCGAACCACTTGCGAGATTGTTAGCACAAATATGCCATGTTGCAAGCGATTGTGTAGCCATCGCTACTGAGAAAAAGAGATAAATATAACCTTTATTCCAATTATGGAAGAATGCATCGGAAAAGCAGCTATTATTAAAATTGTTCGCATCAATAGATTTATTAAAATCGATGTTTATTTTGGAATCGCGTCTTATAAATATAAACACAAAACTTTGTAGAAAAGAGATGCTATATGGTGCATAATCATAATCAATCATTCATAATGAAAACACTGACCACTAACAATTTCGTTGCCAAGAAATTCAAATTAAAGCATCAATTAATGAATAGTGTCTCAACATTCATTACGTTTCCTATAGTGGAAATCTATAATTCCAAATTTGAAAATTTGAAAATTATTTATTTACTCCAGTTTTCTCGATACATTCCCTGCCACTTCACCGCTCACGCTCTAGTCTTAATGGGTCGTGTGTCATCCCATTGTATGCTTATTTTTCCACGACACTTGATAAAAAACTTGAAACAATTGACAGTGTAACGATTGAGTTGCAGCAACCACTCAGAGGTAGAGTGTTTAGATATACCTGTAGAAATGGGAACATCCTTCATTGCGTAGGTATGTAAAACTATTTACGTTGCACTGATGTTGATGCGGGACCATTGTTCTCGCGGTTGTAAAAATTAATAATTACATTCAAATCATCATTAACTATTAGTGATGAATTAATAATCAGTGAGGCTCGGGTTCGAATCCTTGCATGTACCAATGAGTTTTTCAAAAACTTACGTAGGTACATATATTTATCACTAGCTTGACGGTGAAGGAAAACATCGTGAGGAAACTTGCAGGTCCCAAAATTAATTCTGAGACATGTTTAAAGAACTCTAATGTAAATTACTAATAAAAGTAAACTAAAAGTAAAATTAGGAGTAAAACTAAAACTACGAACTAAACTAAACTACAGGAGATGTAAAAAATGAGGCCCCCGTGGCAAGGTGCCCATCACGCAGGCGGCATTCCTGCGCTGGATGGCAATACTTATCCTTTGCGCGAGAAAGTCGCCTGCTCGGGGGTCGCCTGATGCTTCCCTGAGTCGTCTGCTGAGCTCCTTGGAGAGAGAGAGAGAGCTCTTGTTTAAAGCACAGAACATGTTTAAAGAGACCCGGTCCGGCCGATGGGCACACCACCTATCACGTTGAGGGGTCCAATATATCTCGTGAAAAGTGTGTATATCTATTAATGGAATAACTCTGTCTACCTCCTCGGGGATAAAAGGCGTGAGAATTTTTTTTCCTGTCGAATTATTGAGAAAAATACAAACATACCATGAAGTAGAGAACTTGTAGTTAATCGTAATACTTTAATCGTAACACAATTTCTAGTTAAAAAAAATATTTAATTAAGGGACACAACACAATTTAAACGCTAGACAGCGCCCCTGTACAGACAAGAGCACGTGGAGCTTGACACATTGAACTTTGTAACGTTCTTATTACAATCGCCTTAGAGTTCAGACTCGCACTGAAAGTGTAAAGCTTCGTCTGCTCTTGATTGTACCATGAATACGTACTAGCTAAAGAACTGATAAACACAATTGAATACACATGAACACCTATAGACACGAAACCAACAGCCCCGGGCCGGAATCGTACCCACGACCTCTATCTCTAAAGGTAGAGCCACTACTTGCTAACTAATTAATAGATTTTTAAAGATGCAATACCGATATATACCCATAAAGAATATAATTGTTTAGTGTTATTTTAAACTGTAACAACTCCCTGCTGATCCGCGGTCATCTCGCATAAGATGATAAAGTCTAAATAAATTTTAAAACAATACCAGGTACCAAACGTACGTAGGTACACAATAATTAATTCATGTTAAACGGTTGATGTTTAATAACATAATTAAAATGTAGCCAGAACCAAACTAATCAATTGAAAAATTCAGAGTAGGTACTTACAGGAAAAGTTTATAATAACACAACATCGTGAATATAACGTAATTTAATTAACGAAATGATTAATAAGATAATGAAAATTCAATACAAACACGATTTTATAACTTAAGCTTTACAATTAGGTAAAAATACTTCTATACCTAAGTACCTATACTGTAAATTTAAAAAACCTTATAATATCATCTTCACATGCACACCCCTTATCACACCAAATATTTTTATTAAACATAGGAATCTTAAATTCAGAAATAGAAGTTTAATACCATCGCTTCCTACTAGTTTTAGGGTATGCAAATGCACTTTGTTCCTGAAAGTACTAAAATTGCAAAAGTGTATTTTTGGATCAATCATGATAGGTGATATTTAAAAGACGAAATATAAACAATATTCATTCAAGCTTCACTTAGCACAAGTCTATAAAAGGATGTGCTATGCCCGTCAAGTGTTTATAATTTAACGCAACTGCATTCCAGCCAAGATATATCTATGCCATCCAGATAACACGCTTGCAATACTGCATTGCGCCGATACTCCGTCGATAGTCAGGGAGAACCGGCCTTTTATATTATACTGTCTGTTACGCGAGGTTTCACCAGAGTACTTCCCGTTCCCGTGGGAATACGGGAATAAAATATAGCCTATGTTACTCCCTATGTTACTGATGATAATGTAGCTTTCCATTGGTTAAATGAATTTTAAAATTAGTTCAGCAGTTTTTGAGTTTATTTGTATGAGTATATTAGTGTAGATTAATGTAGATGTAAATAAATATACGATAACTTTAATGAGCCATTCTTGTTTATTATCAGAAAATACACATTAATATTAAAATTTGTACAAAATCAAAGAGAGTATAAAAAAATTAAGTATATATTAAGACCTGTAAGAGTGTGTAAGTGTTAAGTAGGTGTAGTGATGGAATGATGTAGGTAATAATAACTTTCCCGCTTATAACAGTAATTAGATGTGTAAGTCCACCTTATGTCCTTCCTCAGAGTGTTAAATATCGTTCTCTCAAATCACTACAGGTCGTATTGTAATCAGACAAATGTATATTACTGACTAATTGAGAGAATGTCAATCAAAAAAACCTCCCCGCTTCATACCAGCCACAGTCTCTCAAATTGTATGAAGTTCCCTCCACCACCGGTTAAGTCGTTAAAAGGGACTTACCACAGACCATTCATGATTATGATCTGAAATAAATTATTTGAATTGAATTGAATTAATATATTAATGGTCTGTCGGACAGACATACCAAGTCACTGCCGCATTTATAATATTAATATTATTTATCACAAATATATTTAAGTAAATTCAAAGTAGATAATTATGAAGCTCTGCCCAAAGCTACACGAGGAATAGGTACACTGTCGCGAAAAAAAACTGTGAAATTTTTCTTAAACAGTTTTATTTCTACATTGTGAAAGATATAGACATTAAAAACATCAGACAGTAATTAAATGTAATTTTGAGAATCGTATCATTATACGCAAACAGTCTGTTATAGTTACTAATAAAATTACAGGGTGTTTGTTTTAATTTTAGCTGTGTTTTGAAACTCTTGTACGGTTTTATGTCAGTGTAAATTAAAGAAAATTCCTGGCAATTCGATTTTTGAATGTATTGAAGTATTTGCTATAAAGTAATGACAACGATCACCTTCAAATATTTGTAGGTAAAAATTATCTACATGGGTTATTTCCACGTTATTTCAAATGTAATTTCGTGTAGATTTAAAAACATCTGATTTTATGCTTATTTCGGCCTCTTAATTAAAATTAATTTTGTATCAGTCAGTCATTAGAGGCACAATTTTTAAATTAAATAAAACGGTTTCTTATTATCATGTAAGCAGCTAACTAACGTCTTTCTATTTACTTATTTATTTTATAATACTGTGCTTATATGAAGAAAATCAAAATAAATGTCATTTGGAGACATTATTCGGAAAGTACCCATAACCACTTGTCATAAGTAATTGTGACTTCCTAACTAGAATGTTGACTTGCCTTGACGACTGATTAGCTTTCTAGCTTCTTTTTAAACTGCAATGAACAACCTAACTAGAGAGAACTGTGAAAGAGAGAAATGCTGTGATTAATAGGGAACTCTTTTGTTTGATGTAAATTCATTGAGTTACATTTATTTTGCGGAAGACCAAAGTAACCCTACAGAGTTTGTGGACGGAACATCGCTCATTAAAAACAAGAAAGGTTAAATTATCAAAGTAGCTTTACGTGTTCGTTTTCTTGTTAGCATGTTTGGGTTTTTGACCAAGACCTATTACATTCATTTATAAAGTTTCTTGTTGATTTTACATATTAAAAATAGCAAATAAATGAAATATGTAAATATAAAATATAGACTAGTATGACTCATTTAGTCGTTATCTGTATCATTTCAGTAATTAAGATATAAAATGCGTTGTGCAGAATATGTATCCAGTTTTATTTGCAGAGAAATGACGGTGTATTTTTTACGAGCCTAAACTATATCGTCTGCTATTTACAGAGCCTTAAAAGATACACCAAATCTAATAAATACAGTTTGAACAACGTGGTATCGTTTTTTTACGTAATATTTAATAAATAGAAAAATTCTCAAAAGTTACCAACATTCATTAATGAAAAAAAAAAGTTTTGTTTCAAAAAACTAAAAAAGAAGCTTCTGTGTTTATACCAGCAGCCATATCGTCTATCTACCTCCCAGCTCCATTGTCGTACCAGCTCAATGGTACATACCATAATATTGCATTGTCACATTTGTCACCGAACTTACATAAGTGTGCCGAATTTCAGCTTAATCGGACGTTAGTAAGTGGTCAAAAATCTTTTACAAGATTTGAATTACACTAACACGCAAACATTCAAAGTCAAATAACATACATACATACAGCTCGCGCCTTCTACCCACAGGGGTAGGCAGATATGATGGATTGCTACTTTGTTCGCTGTCTGCATACTTCTTTCGCTTCCTTCATATCCATAAGCCTTTTCAAGTTGAATAAAAGCTTGTAAAAAATAAAACTCTTTGATAAGGTGCCTCGCTTGCGGAGCCATGGTCCTCTGGTCTCTGTATTTTGGTATATTGGCGTTGGTAGTAGGTAATCCGAAAAGCCGGTCAAGTGTGAGTCGTACTCGAACACAAAGAGATCCGTAGCACTATACAATAACAATAACACGTTTCTTGTATGACCCCCCTTGATTTTTTAATTTTTTTATTTCAATATTTTTATCATTAAAACAAATAATTATAAAGAGGAAAGAATTGTTTGTATTGAATAGTCTCTGAAACTACTAATCCGATTTAAAAAATTCTTTCACCAATGTAAAGCTACATTATCAGAGAGTGAGAAAGGCTGTATTTTATCTCCGTATTCCCACGGATGGACGGATAACGGAGGCTTAATAGGGTCCTGTTGGCACCGTTTGGGTAAGGAACCCTAAAACATATTGGATAGATAGATTTCATCTGAACTCCGAGGTGTCGATTTGTTAAAATACTTAATTATTTTCACAATGTACTATTAAAACATGATAAAGAGGCGTACGTAAGAATCACCTTTGATTTGTCACTTGTTTTACGTACCATACCTAACATTGTAATAACAACGGTAGTATCTACTAAATCTGAAACTTTAGATATCCATTTACTCAAACAATAAGAAACGTATTATGCAAAGGTTCCGTACGTACCATGTTCCTAGCAGATCACAATAAGTAATTAGCATTATTACTTACATGTATGTTCTTTTCAATTACAGTATGCAATCAAGTCAAATAATAACTATTTGGTTTTCCTTATATGTCGATGGGAGGAATTAAAAAGGAACTAAATATTGGTGTGCCTATATACGCCTAATGTGCAAAATTTTACAATTATATAAACATAAAGCTTTAGAAACATGGTTGAAACAAAGAAATAGATAGGTAATTAGTGAAATCTTCTTTTGGAAGATACATGAGAACTTATTGAAAATCATCACCATAACCATCATCATCAACCCATGGATAACAGCCCATTGCGGAACTATGGGCCTTTCCTCACACATAAGGAAGTTTGAGTCATACTTTTCAGATGATGCTCTACACTGCAAAAAAAAAAATAACTCAAATATAAAGTTGGTACAATATGTAATATTCAAACTTGTTTAGTCAGTTACCTGATGAGCTGCAATAAACAGAGTAGTTTTCCATTATGGCAAATTACACACTAAGACGCAAATCAGAGCGCTATTTTTTCATGAATGCTTTTACGATGCGTGTATGTCACAGGCAACTTTCACAAAAATTATCTGAGCTAAGTGCTCCGCAATTACAAGGTCGTCGAATATGGAACTTTTTAATAAAATAATATTTTGAAGATATTTGTTAGGTACCTACATCTATTATGACGAATTATATTTGTTGCTTGCAATATTATACCTCGCAGACATAATCTATTTTCCTCGTCCGCCTATGACTGCTTGGTCAACCCTTGAAAATCACTGTCAAATTCTTCGAAATAACATTACTTAATAAAATTTTGAAAACCACCTAAAACTGAAAATAGTTTGAAAATTTTATTTAGAATAGAATATAATTTATTTCTACAACATATACACACTCATCACATAAATAAAACAATTACAAAGATAAGTAGGTACACACTGAATGAAGCAGCTGCAAGCAGCTGAATCTATTTCACCAAATCTAGCTAAATAATTTTCTAAATTAATTTAGGTAGGTACAATTCAAAAGTCACAAATATAAGTTTCGTTCCTGTGAAAAAATTATAGCCCCGTTACTCCCAGAAAAGTAAGCTTTCTATTGGCGAAAGAATTTTTAAAATTGGTTCATTCGTTTCGGAGCCTATTTAATACAAACAAACAAATATCAAATCTTTCCTCTTTATAATATTAGTGTAAACATTATTTTATTTTAGTATGACATGTTGTCCATAGTGAATCGTTATAAGTATTTATTTAATCTTGCAAAGGGGAATGCCCATTGGCCCTACAAAAGAATGCCTGAGATAGACAAAGATGAACTCTACATCGAATTGTACCTTAATTCAACAGAAATCTATTACAATTTACTTTATTATCCCAAAACTAGGCCCAGACGCTATTTTAAAACATTTTAATACAAGACAGGTTATGTCAAATTAATTAGATTTTTGTTACTGTTAGGTAATAAAGAGCTATAATTTAAAGAAAATAATACATCTCAAAGCTTTATCTCAGTACTTACGGCTTGTGGTGATATCCATTATTGTACAGCAGAGTAAGAACTTCATCATTTTGCATTGAGAAGGAGTTACGTTTCATCCGTCTAAGATCGAGATAGCAGTTAGCACAGTGCATGTTCCAACACATTTCTGTTATATTAGGTATGTGTTCGGGGGCACAAATCCAAACCAAGAGCAGAGTTGTCGTGTATAGCGGGTTCAAATCCGTTGTAAACCAAAAGCTGAGTTGTCGTGTTAGGCGGGTCTAATCAAAGTCCGTTTTTGAAAATATGTATCACGTGGAGATAAAACATCAAAATCATTAAATAATTGTCAAAGTAGTAGAAAAGAAAAGATCGTAATAATAAATCTGTAAAAACACGAGTCGCAAACGAATGGAATCAGCGAAATGTCATAATTTCATGTATCCTGCAAAGAGGATATAACCACTACGATCCTGTGTTCATAGAGCCAAAGACATAAAAACTATTTTGTATTTCTTGAAATAATAAGATTTTATTGAATGTTCGCACGCTACATACTTTTTAGACCCAAAACCTTATGTCTGTTATTTCAATGAACAATGAATTTAACAGGAAATTAAACAAAAATCAAAACAGGTATTAAAATAAACGTGATATTTTCACCCTAGTTAAACAGATTCGAAAATACTTGGATTCTACATATTTTATTATGAATGAATTTTAGGGCTAGTAATGTTTTCTGTCTATTTCAGGCATTTCATGGGCTCTTTATGCAAGTTTTTTCAAGGGTGAAATGGGGAGGAAACTAGACGAGTTCGTCGAATCGTTGTCACATGACTTTGTTTCACGGCCTGAAGTAGCCAGCAATAGCGTACATAAAACTGGAAATTAAGCTAATGTTGTGACATTCCATAATGCTGCTGCAACCAAAGATGTTGGCAAAAACAAAAGACACGGGATGAGTAACTTATGCTAATCTATGGGCAATTAAAATTAACTATCACTGTCTCGTATTCAGTTTAGATTTTAATGTCTGCACATAATCAGTTAATGGGCAACATTATATGAGTTGTAGGATTCAATAGATTTTTAAGTACCTTCATACAATATTGTCCTGAAAATTCCCGCAGACTACCATAAATAATGCCGAGAATAAATGTAAGAATGTTTTCCGAAAATTATAGGTAACATTAATGTAGCGAAGGATATAGTACAAATACCAAAGTCAAGTCAGAGTCACAATTCATTTATTTCTGTAGGTAAAAATAATTACACTTACAAGTGTAAATAGTTTAAATAACAAGGTACTCTAAGTCGTCCATGGAAATTGGAACTAAGTCAAATTAAGCTTTAAAATACTTATATCGGTTTACATAGTGAACGTTTCAATTGGCTAGTAATCCTATTATTAGCTGATGAAAAAACCAAAGCAAATAAAGACTAACTCGTTGAAGAGTTCTATTAACACACTTAAAATATGTTTCATTGTTAAAATAACATGTGAAAAGCGATAACAACAATATGTTACTGATTATCGGAATCATTAAATTTAACAAGAAAATATGAAAACAATGTTTTAAAGAGTGAACATTAGGTACAAACATATTAACCCTAAGCAAACGTTTTTTTAAGTCTTTAATCTACGAGTAATTTGGATGTTTCCATTTCGATCATTCGACCATTCAACCGAATTAGCACTGTTCTTTGTGAAGTACAGTAGGTAAACAACTAACCAGTCAATTACATAGTTTCATCTCGCATTTAAAACTAATAAACAAAGTTTTACGATGCGTCACAAGCTAGATTACCTTAAATTTACAACTCGGTCATGAGCTGCATACACATACAGTAGCAGTTGAAGTAAACATATTAATATAATTAATGTTTATGAAACAATGCCAATGGCACAGCGAATTTTATACAAATTGATGGCTTTTACCTCACCGTCGATGTGATTTAACAACTTGAGTAACTTGTTATTTTCTATTGAATCTAAATAATATGTAAATTCAACTACATCATCAACCCGTAACGTCCACTGCTGAGCTTTGGGTCTTTCCACACATATAGGAGTATAGCGGGGCCACAGTGGATTAAGACATAGTGTTAGGATCGTGGCCGACTGTCAGACTTTAAAAGCCACTAAAGGATATCTGAGATGGCTTAAAGACTTCCATTGTGAGCATAAATAAACGGGATCCTTAGTTTTCCTAAACCTTAGACGCAGATAACATCAGGAAATAGTTCAAATCTATGTGTTAGGTACATACTTGTTGCTGTCCGTATTTAGAAGCATTTTTATAACAAAACCGTGACATACATATTTATCATGGGAGACCCAAGTTACATAGATTTTAGAGATAAATGTTCCATATTTTCCTTCATAATTAAGATGTTTATCATATACTAAGTTTTTCCTAAACTTATACCTTAGGTAACTTAACGGGACAAGGTAGATAAATAAACTTAAATATGCTTAATAAAACATCAATGCTTTGATCTAAACCTAGATAATTTTACGACGGTATCTTGCCATGATGCTGTTTAAAACATACTTTACCAGTGTGGGAAGCCGGTTGACTAACTCGGACACTACGATCTACGGCCTCTCTTGCGCACGTAGCGCCAGCCGCCTATCGCGTCATGCTCCTTTCAACGACCTCATCCGCAGGTCTCTCGCCACTGCTGGTATTCCGGCTATTCTTGAGAATTACTGCATTACCAGGAAGATAAAATGGAGCCCCAGGCTACAATATAATAATAATAATTAGTCTAGTGTATAATCACTTTACTCCTCCCTCTAGATTCGAGTCTCCGCGCACGATCTACGTGTCATTTAAAGTCTTACATGCAGACCTCAAAATTGGTTCTGAAGAAAACAGTATCCTTTTTCGGCGATGGTCTTATCGCCCGTCACGTTTAGGTATATAATGAACTGGCAAAAAGTGCGTAAATCCAGGAAGGAATATTTCGGAATGCCAATCACCTCTGGGAAAAGGCGTGAGGGTGTCTAAATTTATTTTGCCGGTGTGCCAATGTTTAAATAGCATTTGGGTGTACGGGCTGAGCAGAAATAAGAAAAACAGTTTCAATTTTGCATATAGCAATTTAAAACCCGACATTAGAATTCTCCTTTCGATTAAGGAAGGCGAAAGACCTGGCGGCCGCGATATAAGGATGTCTACACACGGACCTTGACCGTGGCCACGTCACTGTCAGAATCTCTGATGATGGATCGACGGGAAAATCTTTTACTAATACACATTAGTATGCGCTGTAACCTACACTTTTAAAAGCTTCTAGAACTAATTCATCACCAGGTAAAGATAAAAAAAGGACATTTTAATATGAAATTTTTATATCCGCGATTCAGACTTCCCGCAAGATATTTCTGCCAAATTTCTTCAAGATCGGTTCATTGTCTAAGCCGAAATAGACATACTGAAATAGTTACTATCTCATTAATAATATTACTAGCAACCCGCCCCGACTTCGCACGGGTGCAATGCTTATACTAAAACCTTCCTCTTGAATCACTCTATCTATTAAAAAAACCGCATCAAAATCCGTTGCATAGTTTTAAAGATTTAAGCATACATAGGGACATAGGGATATAGGGACAGAGAAAGCGACTTTGTTTTATACTATGTAGTGAAGTAAAGTACCTACCTTATTAAACTTATTATTATTTAAATAAACTGACAAAACAGATGCATCATCATCATCAATTAATACTGCCCACTACTTAGGTCTTTCTTTTCGGATTGATTATTTGAAAATATCCCACGCAAGTGCATCGGACTGGGACATGGTGCTAAGATGGCGGCCACTATGACTGTCGGATCGATTCTAGTTTAATTGTGCGTGAAAACAACGAAAAGTCTATGCGAAAAGTGGTACCAACGTCATAAAGGGACTTCCCAAAAACAAAGGTGCTCATGAGTCATGATATAACATCAATAGGCGGTCACACATTCACTGACTAACCGCACCTATTAAATATTGCTTAACCAGTGCGAATTGTAATTATTATTGTAAACCATACTTACTAGTAATACATGAGATTAAATAGAGCTGACCTTGAGGTTCTTGCTGGCTCTTCTCGGGGTACTGCATTTGGAACCAGCAACTACTGGATTACTACTAGACAATCTTCATGGACCAGTTTAGAGTGCTTTGTGATTAGACTGTTAACTTTTATAAGTGTATTTTATATACCTATAGAAACTAAATGAATTGTATTTGTATTTGATCGTTACAACGCACCGGCACGCCAAATATACATATACATACTGAATAAAGATCCAGTCTTAATAATAGAACCCAGTGAAGCCTTCGAAAATGCCAATGATTCCGATTGCTACTAATTATACCTATTAAAAGGTTTATGTACGGAATAATTAATATGAAGTGCTCAACGAATGGTCATCGTTAATGCAAACTAGGTGTGCTATTCATATAAATAATTGTACAGACAACATGAGTGATGTCTTACAAACAATACTGCACTGACAATGGTTATGGATAGCTTCAAAACTATTAACATCTTTAAGTTTTTCGTCACAAAAGGGAAGGAAAACCTCGGTAATCATCTGATCATTAGCAGTTTTCTATAATGGAAACACTTATTATTCAGACAGAGTTTTTCAATAATTATCACACATAAACAAAAAAATGCTTGAATGTTAGGTTATGTCTCAGGTTAGGGGATAGTTCTGAGGCACGCCACTGCCTGTCCTATCTCTGCTAATTAGCAGAGATAGGACAGGCAGTTCAAACCGGCCTTTTTTACGTCATTGTGGTGGCAATTTTTTTTCTCATGTTTCATTAAAACTAAGTGCTTTAGATTATAGATTAAGATACTGTGAATCTAATAATTTGGGAGGCGCCCTTGGAAATACAGTAGATACTTTCCGAGAAATATATTTTTTTAAATTTTTGCGCCACCGTAATGACGTTTTCTTAAATATTTCAAATAAAAGAGCGATATTAAGTACACACATGCGTTATTTTGTATTTAATCAACTTGTCTGGCACCCAAAACATTACTTATATTATTTATTTCTTTAATGTATATAGCCTTATAGGGTTACCACAGTTATACCTCGACAGTACGTAAATTTTACTATTACGCTATTATCACGGTTATATTATATCTATCTATTATTATCATAGTACATTACATAGTACACGGTTATATCTATCTATTATTATCATAGTACATTATGATATAAGTGCGGTAGGTTGAAAATTACAGCCGAGGCGATATTGCTACAAGTAAGCAGAGGCTGTAGTTATCAAAGCGCACGTATGTCATACGACGTTTTATAACATGTTTGCGAGGAAATAAAATAAAACTCCGACTATGGTAAACGAATAAAAACAATACAGCGTTAAGAAAAAGCGCGCGGCGCGCATCATAATTTTTTTAGGCAAAAGGCACAAAAAACAGCCAGTATTACTAATAAAGTAAATTAATATTTTTGTGTTTTTGTTACAGATTAATTGGTTGTAATTTACTGTCAAAATTAATTAAATTAAATAATTATGTACTGTAAAAGATGGTATTTCTTTTATGAAGAAGTAGGTAAATAAATATTCTACGTGACTTTATAGACAAACTATAGTTTTAATCAAAAGTTTACAATTGCCAAATAACGTACAGACTAACGTTAGGCGTCTCAAAAAGAAATAGATTAGGACAAGTCCCACAAGTCCGTTCCAAATTGGACGCGAACTGCGGATGCAAGCCTATAGCAGTCTACAAGATAACAAGCGAGTCCGGGAAGCCGTTCCAATTAGGACGCGACACCTAGAAGCAAGCTTGTAATTCAAGTTATTAGACTACATTTTGAACTTTTGAGCTATTGAGCTATGAACTGATAAACATTAATTCCACACGGAAGGTCATTATTCTGATGCGACTCTTGATAGCGCGATTCAGAGTTCGGTATAGCGCCACCTATCGGCCACGTAATTAAACTTCGCACGATTAGTATTTCTTGCGCTCGGTGCGTTATACCTTGACTTTACGAAACGTGTGCGTTACAGTCTCCCCCTCTGGCCCTGAAGTCGTCCCGACGAAGAGGACAGTATTAATTCTTCTTTCTGGGGCGTGGGGCGAACACGTTAAAGTTGGTTCGCACTAATTCACAAGTGAGCAGCCTACTCGCATATTCCACTGGATGCTCATTCTCTCCCTCCCCCTGGACGAGAACCGCTCTCAAAGCATAATTACTCGCGTTGGACATCGTTACTGCCATCTTCTCAGTAGATGAAGACTTCTTCCTTCCACTTCTTCTTTGACAAGTGGTAGTGTGTCCCGATCCTGTCACGTAGAATTTTGGTTGTTGCCCACCGTTGGTCGCCAGTGTAAAAGATGGTATTTCTTTTATGAAGAAGTAGGTAAATAAATATTCTACGTGACTTTTAAAGACGAACTATATTCTTTATTCAAAAGTTTACAATTGCCAAATAACGTACAGACTAACGTTAGGCGTCTCAAAAAGAAATAGATTAGGACAAGTCCCACAAGTCCGTTCCAAATTGGACGCGAACTGCGGATGCAAGCCTATAGCAGTCTACAAGATAACAAGCGAGTCCGGGAAGCCGTTCCAATTAGGACGCGACACCTAGAAGCAAGCTTGTAATTCAAGTTATTAGACTACATTTTGAACTTTTGAGCTATTGAGCTGTGAACTGATAAACATTAATTCCACACGGAAGGTCATTATTCTGATGCGACTCTTGATAGCGCGATTCAGAGTTCGGTATAGCGCCACCTATCGGCCACGTAATTAAACTTCGCACGATTAGTATTTCTTGCGCTCGGTGCGTTATACCTTGACTTTACGAAACGTGTGCGTTACAGTCTCCCCCTCTGGCCCTGAAGTCGTCCCGACGAAGAGGACAGTATTAATTCTTCTTTCTGGGGCGTGGGGCGAACACGTTAAAGTTGGTTCGCACTAATTCACAAGTGAGCAGCCTACTCGCATATTCCACTGGATGCTCATTCTCTCCCTCCCCCTGGACGAGAACCGCTCTCAAAGCATAATTACTCGCGTTGGACATCGTTACTGCCATCTTCTCAGTAGATGAAGACTTCTTCCTTCCACTTCTTCTTTGACAAGTGGTAGTGTGTCCCGATCCTGTCACGTAGAATTTTGGTTGTTGCCCACCGTTGGTCGCCAGTGTAAAAGATGGTATTTCTTTTATGAAGAAGTAGGTAAATAAATATTCTACGTGACTTTTAAAGACGAACTATATTCTTTATTCAACAGGTTACAATTGCCAAATAACGTACAGACTAACGTTAGGCGTCACAAAAAGAAATAGATTAGGACAAGTCCCACAAGTCCGTTCCAAATAGGACGCGAACTGCGGATGCAAGCCTATAGCAGTCTACAAGATAACAAGCGAGTCCGGGAAGCCGTTCCAATGAGGGTGTTCTGAAATGACGACCACCAGGTGGCAGCACCTAGGCGTTTGGTCCAGAAAGCTGTCAAAACTGTCAGAGCGCGTATATTTTCTATTACTATGTCTGATTTTTTTGAATTTTCTAATAAAATTAATCCCTTGTCAGTGGGCCCACCGTTTCCGGGAGGGTCCATATACGCCAACACCGAAGAAGCAACAGGTCCTCCACTGACTAAGGGACAAGTATAACGAATATTCTCTCCAAATCAAAATGCCACTATGTTGTGCAGTTCCTATATGTGCTAAAAAAAACCGAGTGGTCATAAGTTTCCTAAGGACAAAATACGTTTAAAACAATGGCTTGTAGCTATTCGTAGAGATCGGTTTACGCAATGTTATTATATGTTACTACTGAGTTTACGTCTACAAATAATAGTCGTATATGCAAAGATCGCTTTAGTAAAGACGATTACGAGCTGCCAACAGACTCAGTGTTAGAGAACCGTAAGTATTTTAAAGTTTTATAAGCATAATTAAGTCTTTCTTGTTGTGTAATTTTAAAAAACTTAAGCTCAAGTGCAAGTACCATAGCACTCAACTTTTAAAGCTTTTGCTACATCATAATAATAATTTGGTATCCTATTTCATTGTAAAGTATGTAAATGGAGACTAATGCCTTCATTTGATTTAGTGAATTTCTTAATAAAACCATATTTATTTGATGTTTCAGCCAGGCTAAATTTGAAAAAAATGCAGTACCAGTAAGATTTCCATGGAATGAAGCTATGATTTATTACACCACAAAAGAAAAGAACAACAACGTTGTTGTTTGGATCGCGAAACAAGATCAAAATATCAAAATGTATATCTCTTCATACAAGTGATATGCTTTTACCAGATTATAATATAGGTACCACAATTTCTCAAAAATACCGATGAACAGTTTAAGACTGATCAGCTGATACGACAAATACATGTTGAAACACTAATTGCTGGTTTAACTAAAACATTTGAGATTTTAAGTGGCATGTTAGATTCCAAACTGATGCCTCTTGCAGACCACATAATATTTGTTTGATGACAAATTTTAAAAGTAATATTATTATGTAGATAGACATATCTCTAAAAACATTTTATTTAGTTATTTCATAATAGATTTTTTTGGCAAAATAGAAACAATGTATAAATAAGTTTTATTATTTACTTTCCTTTCTACACTACAAAACCTGGACAAGCTAGCTATAGTTATTCTTTGACAGAACTTTAACAATCATATTTTGTTTTTGCTATTGTTGGTAACAAAGTATATTTAAAATAAAAATCCTTTATTTGTGGAACTATAATATTTTCAATAAATATAATATCATCTCTTTTGATGTTTATTATCTTTTCATCCACATTCGTCCATATGAACAAATCACAGCTTTCTCTACCCGTAACAAGTAATTGTGTTTGAATTTTGTAGTAATAGCTACTGTTTTCTTTGAGTTGTAAACAATTTAAACTGTAAACCACATGTGGACAGTTTTCTAGCCCTATACACTCATCCTTTATGGAAAATGGACATTTAACTTCCAAAAGTATAAGGTCAAGTTTTAATTCGGCAACCCTTTTTTGTCCATACGCACGATCCATTTAGATAATATTAATTTTAGGAACTAAAAACCAGACACTAATAACTAACTACATATAATATCATTGCAAAAAACTGAAAAACGCTATGCAGAATTGCAGAAACTATGTGTTTTGACAGCGCGCATGACCTCATGACTAAGTGGCGCCAACTAGTGGCGTAAATTTTCGTAAACACCCTCATTAGGACGCGACACCTAGAAGCAAGCTTGTAATGCAAGTTCTTAGACTACATATTGAACTCCTGAGCTATTGAGCTGTGAACTGATAAACATTAATTCCACACGGAAGGTCATTATTCTGATGCGACTCTTGATAGCGCGATTCAGAGTTCGGTATAGCGCCACCTATCGGCCACGTAATTAAACTTCGCACGATTAGTATTTCTTGCGCTCGGTGCGTTATACCTTGACTTTACGAAACGTGTGCGTTACAGTACATAAATATTTCTTTATTATATTTTATCTCCCAAAATTAATTTTAATCATAAAATGTTGACGACTTTTTTGACATAAAAACTCTTTGCTGAGATTTTAAAAAGTACCGTTCGTTTTAGATCATCTTGATAAACCGTGCGTTTTACTTTACACTTACCGCACTTGGGCGTAATGAGATACAATACGATATTGAAATTAGTGAAATAAGACACCTTTTACGAGCAAATGTGTTATAAAAATACTTACAACACAGTAATAATATATGAAAAACAAGTACTATGTCTTAATATATTATTAGTAATAGTATTGATACTACAGGCATTCATCATTACGGTGGCCCACTGCGCCACCACAATGACGCTACCGAAATGACGACCAAATATTTTTTTTCATGATAACTACCCATAACTACCTAATTAATTTGGAAGATATTGGCAGGTCGTAATATCGAGGTAAATATCCACAATTTACTAACTTGACGATACAATACATCACTCTGTTCATTATCTAAAACATGCCACCGAACTGGCAGCTCACGGTGACCAAAACAGATTTCAGGAAAAAATTACCTCGGGAACATGTAAAAACCTGCGTATACGCCATCCTCTCCACACACAAGTTGGGGTCCGACAAACGCTTGTGTGGTACGATACAAAAATTTGGCGTGAAATAGCTTGACTAATATGAAACAAGTAGTTACATACGAGCATCAAAAGAGCAGTTTTACGCGGGACAAAAACATATTAGCTTCTCAGTTTTTTTATTTAATAGTTAGTACAGTTTTTGTGATTTTGAATATGAAATGGAGTAAATATCTTTAAAACGAGATATTTTGATAAAAGATACGTTAAAATTTCGAGTTACAGTGAGTCGTTTTCTGAGCGCATTTTGAAGTGGGACAAGCCTCCCAGGGGTAGGCCGCCATACAAGTCGGATTATTAAACATGGAATTTCTTTTAAGTTATTAATATTAATTGTAATTGGTTTATGTAAATAGTTATGCTACAAGGTATATTTTCAACAAAGCATGTGTTTAGTCTGTTTTGAATGATAGTTTCTCTATAAAGGGCATAGGACGCCTAAAAAAGTACGTTTGAAAATTTACCCATATTATTAATGCGAAAATAATTATATCTATTACCTTTTCACGCCTAAACCAATGGATGAATCTTAAAATTGACAGCGCTGTGACGTTATCCGTCACCCCTCCCCTCAGGAACATTTTCAGGGCTGTGGATCGATGTTCAAGTTTGGCAGGACGATAGTTTACATCTTGATTAACGACGTCGACTTCTTTCCATTGCATCCCATAAAAATACATGGTTTCTAGAGGATGCTATAACTTAAACCTATTTAATTAAGTTCATTTGAGAAAAATACCTTTGATTTTTGCTCCCTGTCTGACATTTTCAGTTTCAAATTAAGGTAACTCTATTCGCATTATCACTTTGTGTATTACGAAAGAATAGCACTTTGATGCCAATTAGAATAGAAAGACACTGACTAGACTTAAAAAATTACTCTCCTTTTGATCCACCGGCTGAAATGTAGCCTACGACACTCCAACTATTCAAGCCAAATTGTGGGGAAAAGTCACTAAGTTCTATCATGCTATGATGAATAAAAGAAACAAACCGGTGTAGTGGACACAGGGACGAGCCGGCCGGTGCACAGCGACTACGTCACATATTTGCCTGCGCGCGCCTCCCCTGTCTATACTCTATGTTCTATGTCAGTTCCAATACTAGCCTGCAAATACAGTTGTCTAGGCTCCGAATATGATTTTATCCCATTTGGTGTCGAGACCCTTGGTCCGTGGGGTCCTAGCGCTATAAGCCTTTTTAAGGAAATAGGACAAAGGTTAGTCAACATCACAGGAGACCGAAGAACTGGCAGCTGGCTCGGAGAAAGATTTAGTCTAGCTATTCAAAGGGGGAACGCTGCCAGTATCTTCGGAACCTTGCCTAAAGGGACTCTTTTTAGCAATCTATTTTAGTTATTATATTATATTTTAAGGTATTTAGTTTTAGGTTCATTATAATGTTATAAAATTATAAGAAGACTAATACTAGCCACACGTTTTCACTTCTATTTGAATTTGTAAAAAAATATAATTGATATAACTTCCGTAATTAAGCGATATTAATATCAAAACCTGCAGCTTCTCCTGCTACAAACATGACAACACCTCGCACTTCGAAATCTGTCAAAGCGTTTAAGGATACATACAGGCTGCGCCAAAGAAATATGCTGACATCCTAACTAATTATCATAATGCGAAAGTCTGTTTTGCTTGTTGTTGAACAAATCTTGATGAATGACATAGTGATAGATTGGACCATTTGGACCTCGGAGAAGGACAGTCTACTTTTCATATCGGAAAAACACAAAAACATTGTTCCTTGGGGACGCTATAACTTAAAGGTCACGCGGCAGCCGTTACTTACATACACACAGAAAATTACCCTCCACCTGATGCAGTCGGGTAAGAATGTCCAATAATGTCCTCAAATGTCATGAGGGTAAAATTTAAGGTGCAAATTATTGACAATACTCGACTAACACGACAGTCAACACGGACGGCCCCTGCGTTCGGATCGTGAGGTGAAAATTAGCCCTCCAATTAGAAGTGTTGTCTGTCATCGACATGCGATGGAAGTTCTCGTGCAAGGTCAACTTAAAAGAGTCTATAACTTACTAGTGGTTCTGCGCTGTTTCGCCTGCGTAGTTTTCGTTCCCGTGGGATCACGGGATAAAATATAGCACACTAGCGACCCGCCCCGGCTTCGCACGGGTGCAATACTAACACTAAAACCTTCCTCTTGAATCACTCTATCTATTAAAAAAAACCGCATCAAAATCCGTTGCGTAGTTTTAAAGATTTAAGCATACATAGGGACATAGGGATATAGGGACAGAGAAAGCATGTGAAAATATGTATATATATGTAGTGATGTTACTCAGGGTTAGTGTAGCTTTCCATAATAATAATAAAAAAAAAATCTCACGCCTTTCATCCCCGAGGGGGTAGGCAGAGGTATTCCATTACTGGATATACCCACATTTCACGAGATACATTGGACCCCTAAACGTGATAGGTGGTGAGCCCATCGCCGGACCGGGTCTGTTTACACATGTTTCAGAATTAATTCTGAGACCTGCGGGTTTCCTCACGATGTTTTCCTTCACCGTCGAGCTAGTGACAAATATGTACGTAAGTTTTGAAAAACTCATTGGTACATGCCAGGATTCGAACCCGAGCCTCACTGATTTCCTACTTAATTTTAATTATTTGTAGCAGGGACTTAGAATCCCAGGACCGACAGACGCCGCAACATGTCCTTGAGCTTGCTCTTGGCAGTGACTCCGACCTTCATCACAATGGGTTGATTCAATCAGCTATCGTAAATCGATTTTATGTCCGTTTAATGGTAATCAGACGACAATGATGCGATGCCAGCCGCGCCTCCTTTTCAAGCGTACTATAAAAATCGTTCAATGGCCACCGTTCTCTATGAAAAAACCACTAATGACTTCCGCGACCGCAGATGACCCTAATTCTTTAGTGATTGAAAAACACGGAGCAAGATGTTCCTACACTACCGCATTTTTCAGAAACAAAGGCGCAAGTTAGACGGTGGTCTGCCTCAAATGCTGGACGCGAAATTTATTGTCTGACTGCGGACGCGTACAACGTATGGACGCCGCTCATAGCGCACGTACGCCGCGTCGGGCGTGTGACAGATACCACTATAGTGTATTACCATAATCATTCGTCGAAGCATCAGACGGCGTTTGTAACAGACTACCGCCTCATGCCCCTTCATTTCTGTTTTCAAATAGACCGATTCCATTGTGATTAGTGACGCATAGAGCTACTCTGGACACCATACGAGTAATCAACACCATAGTGTTCTTATCTTTGTGATTTACAACAAATCTAATACTTACCGAAAGTAAATAAGACATTTGTTTCTTTTTTAATTGTACATTGTTCTACTTGTCACAAAAAGATGCGGCGACTTTTCCTTCACTGATGCGTAAAAAAGAAAAAAAAATACTCTTTTTGTGCCATTGGCATGGCGCTCTGATTTTTACAGCAGAAAAGAAATATAAGTAATTTGTGTTGAATCACGCGTATAATTGTTGATTATAAAAAGTAACTAAATGCCCAATTACCTAATGTCCTAATCGGGTAAGTTTTTCTGTGATCTCTGCAAAATTAGTTCCACCACCATTTTATTAAGTAGATGTTACAACTTTACCAATATACACAGGTCCAACTTTTTAATTATTCATAAAACCGCATAATTGTATGTGTCTCGTAAGTAATGCAAAGATATGCTGACCAAGAGTTCTAAGTATTCAAATCACTTATTAAAATAAATCTATTAGATTGAAAATTGAGTTTCATTATTTCACTTACAAACTTTACCTACGTGTAAAATTATCTATAATACAAAGTGGACAGCGCTTTGCAGACGGTAGGTAAATGCAGTGGCCGTTGGTGTGTCTCTATCAATCGTGGTGTGTTGCATTATGGTTCTATAGAGTGCAGTGCAGTCCTTAAAGAGCCTGCGTCTTATACGAGAGGGTCGAGTTCGAATCCTGGCGAGGGAATGTATCAATAATAAAAAAAAAACAACTTCATAAAGTCGCCACTACGATTTTCAAAGGTTCTCCTCGATTTCTCTGGAATGCAATTGTCAGATCCTAGTTTCCTTATCATAGTACTACCGTTGGGATATCACCTTTCCAACAAAAAAAGAATCATCAAAGTTGGTTCATTAACGACGAAGTTATCCCCGAACACACCTAAAATATATATATATATATATATATATATATATATATATATATATATATATATATTAGGACTGCACTGCAGGAGTTTCCTGTATAGAATAATGCTTTTTATACACAGCTAGAATAAATATATTGTAGGAATATCGTATTTTAATCTTGTTTTAGGGGTGGAAAATTGGATTTTTTGTGTTATTTTCCTGTTGCTTGAACAATGTATGTTTCTTTGTTGCATTATTTTGAGTTGAGCCTGTATTGGTGGATTAATTTTGAGTTGGCTCTCTTTTGAAGAAGCAGCATGCATTTAAAAATGTAAGCATTTTGTATTATTTTTAAAGGTAAACGCAGCTATTACCGACCCCCTTAAGCAAGTTTTGAAATTGATTATTAGAATTAAGGGTAGTGGTTGCAAACACACCAGATTTTTTTATTTTATATTTAAATATGGATTGTATATTTTATATTTATATTTTCATTTGTTTATAAATATCATGTTTTCATTGAAAAAATAATCAAAGGATTGTTGAAGTCAATTGTTTCTATTACCGACCCACCCGAAACGCTTTGAAGCTATTACCGATTTTTATGAATCTAACACCGACCCTTAAGTAAATAAAGCTTACTTTTTTCACAGAATACCTACCTACACGTTCGATTATCAAAATAATTATTAATTTGAGCGAAATATCGCTTTCCCACAATATCCCGTTTTCGAAATGTCCCGTTTACTTTTATTTGCTTCTCATTTTTGTAGTTGATTCATTACAATAATTATAGTTACTAAAATAATCAGAAAATGTAGATAAACTTGATTTTAAACTTTTTGGCGGGAATCCGAAGAGAGACGTCATGTTTTTTGTATAATTTTCATTTTGCTGTGTATTTCGGGTTTTGACTCATCATAATAGTGAAAGTTATTTATGTGGCAAGTGTCCGTGAAAGTGTGCAGTGAATGGGAAATTCGATAAAATGCGAGATATGGACATTTTTGGATAGCCTCAAGAAGTCACAATGAAGTCTTCAGTAAAAATGCTATTATTTTACTGTTGATAACTAAGTTAAGAATGTAGAAAGTGTTGAAGACACTGTATTTTTGTGCATGGACTCTGAAGCAGAGCCATTTACTCCAGGATATCATTAACTAATGACGAGGCTGCATGGTGTTATGCCTTTGCCTACCCTGTAAGGGGTGAAAAAAAATTAATACCAACCAAACCAACATGATATTCATTGTTATGTAGATTTCTTCTTCTAGTGCCCATGCTTTCCAACTAATCGCAGTGAAGCTCGGAATGCTTGTGGATTCTTTAAAAGATTGTTTTCACATTTGGACCTCAATAAAAATAAAGGTATTGATTTCTCGGTGGACATAAATGAAATTTTAGTAATATAAGACAATTGACTTTAATAGAAATGGTAAATATAATAACATTCATTAAATCAAATTGAGAACATAGGTCGTGTATTGTTATCTTGCGCCCCAGGAAACCTGCTGCTTGGCCAGCTAGTGCAAACCATAGCCTTTCTTTCTAATTGATTAGCCTGCTTAATAGTAATTACTTCTTAAAATTCAATGTCAATGCTGTTACTTCACAATGCAGTTCCATGTAGTGCCGTTAAAGGGAATTGGTCCTAGTGTCATTTGTGTTTGACACAGGGGATCACTGAATCACCTGAAACATAAATATTCACTATCAAAATTCAGAGACAATTTTGTAAATGTGTAGATGTTAATAAAATAAAAACACACTGTTTTATTTTCAGCACAGATTTTTTCAAGTTGGGATAGCGGCTGTTGCTTCTACACACATGAATCATGATTTGCTCCACCGTGGCTAGCACTAATACTTTATACTATTTAAGTCAGAGTGACAAACCTGAAAATAAAAGTAAAAACATGTAAATATATAATTTACATGTTTTGAATAAAAATAATTATACAATTTTATTTCAAAATAACTTAAACCCTTTTTTTTATTTGAAAAAAGCCTATAATTTTTTTCGAACTTCCCAAGTTTAGCGCAGCCGAAGGTGAGGGTTGACTGTCGGAACAAGTTGCAATGACGGTTCCGCACGTGTACTTAATAACTATTTTTAATACCGTTGCGAAAAAATTAAGCAATTTAATAAAATAATAAAAATACAATAAACCCAACTAACATTTTTGGAAAATCGCGCCAACCGTAAAAGATTAAAAGCAGAGGTTTTTTGTTTTCTTCACCCATTCTGGGTAGGCAAAGGGAACTATACATACAGCCAAGTCTTCAGTAGATTTTTTTTATGGATATGAAATGAAAATGAAATTTAATGACATTAAACTAAATTAAACCTAACCTAACTCATTGAATCAAATCATTATATTAAAACAAATTAGTAGCTTTACTTTTAGACATTACACACCGTTAATCAAAAAATACCAATTAATCGGTATAGAATCGGTGATAGCTTCTCTTTGTTGCAATTTCCGATTCATATGGATCGTTAATTAGTGTTAAATAAAAAAATGAACAAATCTTTTACCGAGCCACGAAAAATAATCGATATTAATTGTAATATATTTCCCTATCCGATTTAATACAATAATTTATTGATTTAGTCCTAAACTATAAATCATTAACCCATTTTCATATAAATGCGAAGAAAACTCTAAGTAGTTTCTTTCATACCCCATAACTAAATGTTTAATAATGCGTGGCAGTTTATCGCGATAAAAATAAGAATAAGCTGAATGGGTCGGCAATACCTGCAGATTTTCGATGGGTCGTTGATAGCTGCGTTTACCTTAGTCCCATTGATCGAGTGATCTGTGACCAGGAGAAGGAGTATATTGGATCGTGAATTAGCAAGAAAACACTAGTAGTACTGAAGTCGATTAATATTATTCATTAAAAATACTTTAAAAATCACTAATGACAGTCTCTTATGTCCCTTTTTAATTATAAAATGTTTACTAAAAATACATTTTCTTTATAAATTTTTAGAATTACATAAAAAATATAAGAAACTTCCGTTCTATGAAATACAATTGAAAATGCACATCAAAAATCGCATTTCACTTAAGTATATAGACTTTTCTCTATTTATTCTTAGTACATAAGTACCCGATTTTAATAAAAACCATACCTACAAAATTATGCTCAGGGTTCGGTTTAAATTCAATAGCATTTAAAATTTTGAGATAAACCAATGTAATTTTTTATTGGTAGGAAAACACCCTACAAATAAAAACCCAGTGACCCAGTTTGGATGGTGGTCGTGTTTACCTCTCTCTAGAAACATGTGATATGAGGCTTTCTTATTTACTGCCTGAGGTGTGTATACTTTTTTCTTTTCGACGGAGGCGGAAAACAGCAACTTAATAACGAAATTTGCCGCTTTCCGCCCTGAGAAATGAAAAAGAACGTTTTTGACGTGAAAACGTATTATAAATCGTTGAACGCCAGCTGCACGCACGAAAAAGTGTCAAGTTCCGCCTGAGCCGAGCACGGAACAAGCGATAGAGAGGCACGATCGACCTGAGCGGTCGGCTTGTGACGCATCTATCTCATTTCCACTCCAGTATGCAATTTTTCATAAATCTTTTCTTATGAAGTTATGACGCAAATTTATCGTCCGTAAACCGACTGTAAATAGATGTAGTATCAACCACTGATAAGACGGCACGAATTTCCTTAGATGAGACTTCATCACTTGATGACATCTTAAAGTCATCTTCCAGGGTTGCATATTGTGTAAAAATGATAGGAGGAGTGATGTTTTCTTTGTCCCTTTCTTCTACCATATTTACTAAAAACCACTGTTTGCCTGAATTAGAAAATGTTTATTTTACTTATATAAAGGTTTACGTGCGCTAAATCGATTTAAAAAGCCATCAATATAACATCTTCGATCTCATTAGCGATGTTGTAAAATTATATTTTGCGGAATCCATCTAAAAAGATCTAACTCAAAATTTTTCAAAAAAAAAGGAAACAAACTCAGTAAATTCCAGTATGATAATAAAACTATACTAAAATGGAAAGATTCCAATTGCCAATAACAAAAAAGTTCAATTTTAATTGGTTTTTAAAGAAATATAAGAGTTTAAAATATGACTCAACAAAACAGAGTCAACTACAAATTCAAAAAATGTTTCAACAATATGGTGACAACTCAAAATAAAAATTAAAAATTTTCTTACGCCGTCAGCAATACGGGTTCAACTCAAAATGTGTATTCATTAACTCCTCAACTAACCATCTAAAAGTCGACAACTCAAAATAATACTGCACGGGCCCGTCTAATCCAGTTGTGATTCTGATTGCAACTAAAGATGTCCCTGTTTTGGTATGAGGGGAGTGGGGCTCGCTTGTTCAACAAAAGGGAAACTTACTGCCATCTAACGTCGAGTAGTGGACATACTTTTAAATCTGTTTTATTGGTCGATAGGTATTCGGACAAGGAATTCGATGGTGTGCATAACTCAAAATATTCGATTTTTGAGTTAGCTCCCTTTAGATCTCGGTGTGCGATATATATATATATATATATATATATATATATATACACGGTCGAATTGAGAAACCTCCTTTTTTGAAGTCGGTTTAAAAACTTACGTACATACTTATCACCAGCTCGACGGTGAAGGGCAACATTGTGGGGAAACCACCGCAGGTCCTAGAATAAATTCTGAGGCATGTGTAACAGAAGTAGCAATGCAGGGCTCACCACCTACTTATCACGTTTAGGGGTCTAAAGAATTTACTGGTGGTGGGTACTTCCAGAACTACCCCCTGAGCATTTTGACGTGATAACGTCTTATAAATCGATGAACGCCGGCTGCACGCACGAAAAAGCATGAGTTCCTCACGTTCCTCCTGAGCAGAGCGTCGCCAGCACGCTCGGCTCAGAGCACGGAACAAGCGATTGAGAGGCACGATCTTCATAAATGTTTTCTTACGACGTTATCACGTAAAATTAACGTCCGTTAACCGACTTTACAGAGAACCATTTTTTTTAACTTTTCATTCTTATTTTCCAGACCTTCTGTACGAGAACTACATTCCAAACGACCCGGACAAGCAGGACACGATACTGCGCAAGCTCTCCGAGTACTGCGGCAAATCCATGTTCAACTACACCACTGAAGACGAGGACCCTCCCTACAAGTGGGACTTCTACCATTCTTTCTTCTTCTCCTACACCGTCGTCAGTACTATTGGTAAGTTGTATTTAGTACGTACAAAAAATATTCAGTCATTAGTTCATTTCGTCAGTCAGTCAGTCATCAGGTGTATCTAATTTCTGTAATTTCTGTAATTTTGCGATCATTTTTCGGAAGATTATTATTTATTTATTTAACAGGTCTGCCAACAGATTAAACACCACTAACAACTATATAATATATAAACTTAAATTTTAGATTGTAAGAGTGTCAACCCAATTATAGGCAAACTCAACTTGAATTTGAACAAAAAATGTAGACAACGTAAACTACACTATATACGTTAACAAATATACAACAAAATATATTATTGAGTAGCCTAACCAATTAAAAAAAAACAACAACAAATGAAATACCTACAAATAAATTACATAGTTTTACCTACTAATAAAAAGAGTTTTCTTAAAAGTACGCAAGGTAAGTAATAGAATGTCGGCTTTGTGCGACTTATAAAATGAATTGTGCTCGCGACAAATTCTAGGAATCACACTATGATGTCCGATATTAGTTTTATATACTCCGAAGGTAAATGGCTGAAAGTTTATTGGTCGAGCCAAAGACGTTTAAAGAAAAGAGAATGATTTTCTTCCAACCTCTTTGGGTCGAGCATTACTACGAGGAACCGAGAAACCTATCTTCTTTAACAAATCAGGACAATCCAATAGGCCGTTGACAATTTTGAATAGAAAAATTTGGTCTGACACCCAGCGACGGTCTTCTAATGAGAAAAACTTATAATAGGCTAGACGGTCAGGATAGGACTTTATTTTTCCCTTAATTTTGTCATGAATTGAAAGAAGGAATAAAAAACGTTTTTGATTTTTCTAAATTCGGTCGATATGGCATTGGTAGTGTGGATTCCAAATGGGAGAGCAGTATTCGAGAATACTCCTAACAAGAGCAAAGTAAACTGTTTTGAGAGCGACAGGATTTTTGAAACATTTGCAGTTACGCCAAATGAAGCCTAACATTTTAGAGGATCTAGCTGTATTAAATTCACAATAGTTATGGAATATGAAGAAAATAATTTTAACTTGCTTATTTACATAGTAGGTATATTTCCTACAGGCTGCTTCAAAGTGGCAAAGTATTCACTAATCTGGTCTATTATTTTTTTTTGTTCTTATGTTCACAAATTTTGACGATGAATTGTAAAATTTCATACATTTATTTTGTAACATGACATGTTTGTTTCCGAACAATTAGATACATTTTTTTAAATATGCAAACAGTACAACATATATTGCTCATCCTCCCTGGAACTCCTCAAGTAAAGAGATGTAAAATTTTCATCGTATACAAGCAATAAAATAAACTGACAGATATTCAATTTCTCATCATTTAAGGTAAAACACATCCAATGCCTACACATTGTTAATGACATACAGAGTGATCCATCTAAAATGTCCTGCTTCCAACGACTTACCGTGACCTTTATCGTTCTCCTTCTATCTATACTTCTATACTAATATTATAAAGAGGAAAGATTTATTTTTGTGTGTTTGTATGTTTAGTACGAATAAACTCAACAACTACTGGACCAATTTTAGACATTCTTTCACCAATGGAAAGCTAGAATATCCTGGAAAATAGGCTATATTTTATTCCCGTATTCCCACCGAAACCGCACAGAATCGCTAGTTTCTAATATTTTTATTGTTCCGTAGGTTATGGTAACTTGGCACCCACCACCCACCTCTCGAGGATCCTCATGATGTTCTACGCCCTCTTCGGTATACCGATCAACGGTATCTTGCTTGCAAACCTCGGCGAGTACTTTGGCATGCAGGTAAAAGTTAAAATATAAACGTTTTTTATTAATTACACTTACTTCATTTTAATCCATTATCTGTCCAATTGATATTTGATAAGGAATGGTTTTGGAATGTTCCACAATTTATACTACGAGTACTTTTATCGTTAGTAATTAGTGGGAAGATTTTAAACATTTTTATTGTCCTATTAAAACAAATCTTAATCATTAGTCATTTAAAACAGGACTATAACAAGAAAATGCAGTATAATCTAATTAAAAGAAAGTGCTCACGAATATGTTAAACGTCATTTAAATTTATTGCTCGTTTTAAGTTGTTCAAAGAGAGGTGAATTGCTATCGCTTCAATCATTAAAGAAAAAAACGTGATACTCATAATAACACTTTGTTTACAAAATACACAAAAAGCCAATAAAATTTCAAGTTACTCGTATATAAAGCATTAGCATCATATTAGACAAAAAGTATAGAAACTAAAAGTAATATGTAGTAGTTTCACAGCTGACATGAAATATAAAGCAGTCTTGTTGTGTTACTACTAAAAGAACGAATATCGTCAAAGCTGGAAACAAATCATCAAATTTTTTATCAGGTTTCGGGTGAAATAGTGATTTTCTTTTTATCTTCCGAAAGCGGCAAATTTCGGCCCACAGCGCTAAACGAAGTTGCCGCTTTCCGCCTCCGTCGATAAAAAAAAAGTATACTCACCTGGGGAAGTAAATAGGAAAGCCTCAGGTCACATGTTTGTAGAACTCGGCTTCGCCTCGGTCGACAATTACATGTGATCTGAGACATTTCTTATTTCACTTCCCTAGTTATGTAATATACTATTATTGGCTTTTTTATTGTCTAGATTACAATTCAATTCAAATTTTATACTGCCCTCATTATCTATACTAATATTATAAAGAGGAAATATTTGTATTTTTGTAGGTATGTTTGTTACGAATAAACTCAAAAGCTACTGGGCCGATTTTAAAAATTCTATCACCAATGGAAAGCTAAAAGATTCCTGAGTAACATAGGCTATATTTTATTCCCGTATTCAATCTGAAACGAACACTACGCGTGTGAAACCGCGCAGCTAGTCTTATATAAATTGGTAAACAAAATACACATTTCAATGTTAATCCAAGCAATTGCCTTTAGTCTATTATCTTTCCCATTTCAGCTCATCTCAGTCTATCGCAAGTACAAGAGACGCAACGAGAAACGAGCCAACAACCTGGGTTACTGTTTCCACAACCTGGGCATGTTGGGGCAGATCTTCCTATACTTGGTACCTGGATTCCTCTTCTTTATCTTTCTGCCTGCCTGCATCTTTGTGGTGTTTGAGGGCTGGGATTACGTAGCATCCATCTACTATGCCTTTGTTACTTTGACTACTATTGGATTTGGAGACTTAGTTGCAGGTATATACTTTTATTACTAATTCCTTAATAAAGTGTTGTAGTAGGTAGGTAATAATAGATGATTAAAAAAAAAACCTTTTTGAAAATCTATAATAATAATAATATAATCTCACGCCTTTCATCCCCGAGGGGGTAGGCAGAGGTATTCCATTACTGGATATACCCACATTTCACGAGATACATTGGACCCCTAAACGTGATAGGTGGTGAGCCCATCGCCGGACCGGGTCTATTTACACATGTCTCAGAATTAATTCTGAGACCTGCGGGTTTCCTCACGATGTTTTCCTTCACCGTCGAGCTAGTGATAAATATGTACGTAAGTTTTGAAAAACTCATTGGTACATGCCAGGATTCGAACCCGAGCCTCACTGATTTTCGGCCGGCTCTTTAACCGTCAGGGCTATCACTGCTTTTTGAAAATCTGTGCAAGAAAAGTATTTACAAGTCTGTGATGACAAGTATCAATTCTTAAACTTTATTAAAAATTATAAATACATCCCCCCTAGCCAAGTGGCATTGTACTATCTAATCAAATGTTCTTATAGATTGACATGTATGGGATTGACAATAGCGTTAGCGCTCATTGGCAAGTGCTTATGTCAATCCCATACATGTCAATCTATAAGAACATTCGATTAGATAGTACAACATACTACAAAAAGAGGATCAACGTTCTAAATTCGAATATACTGTTAAGTCAATTAAATGTTTCATTACAGATTTTACAATATTTAGATACCAGTAAAATATACACACACCGGCACAATTAGCGGAACAGAAAAAAAAAGGAGAAAAAAGAGGGAATTTAGAACAATGAATGTAATTTTTAAACAATATATTATTTAAAATGAAACAACAATTAAATTAACATGTTTTGACATTCATTTGTAACACCATACTTAAAATTTTATAAAAATAAAAATTAAATTAAACAAAATGCATTTTTCTTAGATTTTTAATTATAGAGAAACAGCAGAAAATTCAAGATTTTCCAAAGTTTAACAACAATTTCAATGACTGTTCAATATCGAGTGTTTCCTCCTCGTGCTCTGATGAGGGTTTCCATCCGTCTGGGCATGCTGCGGATGATGTTATCAATGGTTTCTTGGGGCAACCTCTGCCATTCTTCAAGTAATGCGTTTCGCAACTCGTTGAGATTATTGGGAGGGGGCATTCTTGACTTTACACTCCTCTTTAGCAAGTCCCAGACGTGTTCTATAGGGTTCATATCGGGGGACCGTGCTGGCCACTCCATCACCGTTATACCAACATGGTTTAAGTATGTCTGTACTGTGCGAGCACTGTGAGCCCGAGCATTATCCTGCATTAGAATGAAGTTGTTACCAATAAAGGGGGCAAATGGCACAACATGTTCTTCTAAAATCTCCCTGATATACCGATCAGCATTCAGATTCCCGCCATCGACCACTACTAACTCCGTACGAGCTCCTAAACATATTCCTCCCCAGACCATAATTGAACCGCCGCCATATGCAACTGTATTTTCAAAATTAGACTGGATATACCGTTCTCCTTTGCGTCTCCATACTCGCTGCCTTCCATCAATTTGATTTAACATAACTCTGCATTCATCAGTAAAAAGAACCTGTCCCCAGTCGTCGAAGTCCCAATCACGATGTTCACGACCAAAGTGTAGACGGTTTGTGCGATGATGTCTCTCAAGTTTTGGGGCTTTGGCGGGCACATACGAGCCTATACCCACTTCTTCGAATCTTCTACGAACTGTCCGCTCACTCATCCTTACTGCTCGTACCTCTTCCAGTAAATTTCGAGCCTGCACCGCCGTTAGTCTCGTGTTCCGTCGGACTTGAAGTTGGAGAAAACGGTCATCCCTCCTTGAAGTACACCTTTTCCGGCCTTGTCACCTCCTTCTCACTAGAGCATTCGTCAATCTGTATCGTTGGATGCTACGATAAATCGTTGATAACGATCGACGAAGGCTTCTGGCAATCGATCTGTAGGTTTGACCATTTCTCCTCATTTGATCTGCCCTAATGATTTCTGATGGCGTTAAATCAGGCATAATTAGATGCTCGTAAATTATCAATATGCGAAAAAACTCAAAAGCCTCAAAAACTGCAATTCAAAGCTTTTCAAATGGAATTCACGAACCTTCTAAAAACGGACAAGCGGTGGAAAAAATGAATCAATGAAAATTAAAACAAAAGAATGAAAAAAAGGGCAGTCGCTTAGTATTCCATTTTTAAATTAAAACCCAAATTTAAAAAAAGCTTGTTTAGCCGGCCAGTAACACGCAAAAATGCGTAAATACTCCCTTTTTTTTCTGTTCCGCTAATTGTGCCGGTGTGTGTATATAATTTTTTACGCATTTTAAATTCTGTGCATTTCAGGTACCGTCAACAACGGCTTCAAATATGGCTATTTCTTCACATATCAAATATTTCTCGTTGTGTGGATCACCTTCGGTCTTGGCTACATTGTGATGCTGCTTGGGTTCATAACCAGTGGAATGAGGTCTGAGAGCGTCCACCGGATCGAGCAGAAACTGGCGTATCAGTTCAAAACAACCCAGAATAGAATCTTACAGGGATTCACTAAGGATCTCTCTGTTATTAGGAAGATTATTAACGAAGCCAATTTAATCAAAATTAAGGTGTGTATTCCTTTTTAATTTTAGTAGTATTGCACCGTATTGTTTTAGTTTTTTACACGGCGTGACTTGAATGAGGTTTTTCGAGGAATTATTACTGAATTATTAAAAATAAAAAATAAAAAATGAATTATTACTTACCTAATAATAGGGCATAAAATTCTAATAAATGTATCTTATATTTTTAGCCAATCTACGTTGATGCTGCCCCACAACTCTACAAAAGTGCCAGCTGTCCCGACTTTACTTTCGACGTCGAACCAAGAGGACCTATTGTCAAACGAAAACGAGCAAATTCAGAAAACATTCAACTTTCCGCACGAGACATGCTTCGAATTCAATCTGATACTGACCTACTTGGTATCGACAAAGAAAAAACTTTTACTGCTTCTGCAATAGTGAAGCCAGCAGAATTGTTTGCTAGAGTAGTTAATGTGCTAGGAGGATTAGAGCCACAGCCACAAGAAAAAGGAATACACATGTTTGCCGATGAACACATATTAGCAAGTGAGAAGCCCCCAATGTTTAGCATAGGCAATGATATGATAAACAGTTCTCCAAAGAGAAATAGAGCTCTAAGTGTGGCTGTTCCAAACTATCAAAAGGAATATATAGTACCAAAAACAGATCACGAAATCACCTGGACTAATGGTGATTCTGGTGAGAAGTTAAGAAAAGAAGCAAACCTAAGAAGTGGTAAATTGTCATTACCTATAAACTTCACACCTATTGAACATAGAGAAGATTCGCAACCGAAAAGCATTTTATCAAAACTATTTTCAAAGAAATCTACCGGTGACAGTCCTTCTGATTACATTAAAAATACGATGAAAGGCAGAGTTAGCGTTGCTCAAGGCGTTAATGATCATGTAGATAAACCAAAAGGAAGGCGTGGAAGTATTTTCCCTACATTCTTCCAACAGGAAGAGAAAAGTGAAGCAGATGCTTATAAAGAAAAAACCAAACGTGGAAGACATAGTATATTTCCTACATTTGATTTTAACCAAGACGAGGATGAAGATATGTCGAAAGCATACAAAGAGAAAACTAAACGTGGTCGTCACAGCATTTTCCCAACCTTTGACTTCTCTGAAGATGAAGATGCGGCAGCTGTTAAAGCTTATCAACAGAAAACAAAACGGCACAGTATATTCCCTACTTTCGATTTCAGTGAAGACGAAGACGCAGCTGCTGCAAAAGCCTATAGAGACAAAACTAAGTCAGGTAGGCGCAGTATATTTCCAACATTTGATTTCAGTGATCCTGAAGAGGATATGGCTAAAAAATACAAGGAAAGTACAAAGCGAGGTCGACACAGTATTTTTCCTACTTTTGATTTTAGTGACCATACAAATGATGAAGATGATGATGATATAGACGAAGAAGAACTACAGAAATATCAAAACAGAACACGCAAAGGAAGAATGAGTTTATTTCCCACCTTTGGTAAATCTAAAAAACACGATGAAGAAGCCGTTATGCCGGAATCTTCAGACGAATTAGATAAATATAAGAGCAAAACAAGTCGTGGACGAGGAAGTTTATTCCCGACATTCGGGAAAGATCGCAAAAATAGTTCCGCCGATGAAGATGCAAACGATCTAGCAGCAAGCATCAGACAATATCAAAATCAATCTAAGAAAGGTCGTAACAGCTTATTCTCCGGGGACGTAGAGGCTTATAGAAGCGATACTGAAGGTGGTAGAAAGAGTCTATTTTCTTCTGAACTAGATAATTACAAAAATAAAACCAAGCGTGGTCGGGGTAGCTTATTTGACCCTGATGTAAACTTGTCTAATCTTCCAGAAACAGAGCAAGTGGAAGTATTGGAACAAACTAGTGTTGCTGATTTGCTTCGTGCTTTAGCTATATTAGAGACTGCGGGTCAGAGTGAAGCACGAGCCGCTGCACCTGGTTTACTAGATCTGATTTCAGAATCTAAACCTGCCTCAACTAGGCGTCGCGGGTCTATTAGACCTGAATTCATTCTACCACCTATACCTAAAAGAGAAACTTCTCAATTTCAATCAATACCTAGTAAAGACTCTGCACCTCAACCAGAATCCAGTCATAGTACAACGGAAACAGGACTTGGTAAAGTAGACAATGAGGATGTTGCTCCCAGAAGAAGGAGAGTTTCAGCTAGGTCTTCAGCACCTCAATTCACTCCAACTTTAGCTACTGTGGTGGCTGGAGCAGAGTTGCAGATAACGGCGACTGCTGCAAGAGAAAATAGGATGTCTATGATACATCAGCCACCACCTCCTTACTCAGAAAATGCTGAGGGTGAACCCAAACAGCCAAGAGTTAGGAGATACTCGCCAGCCCCAGGTGACCATAGTAGACCTAGTACAGGTCCAGTGCCAAGATTATTTTCGCGTATGCGAAAAGAAAGTGCCACTAATAATGAAGATGCAAGCAGACGAGACAGCCTGACAGACGTAGTTATAGATAATGGTAAAGACCAAACGTAACCCAGTGCCTTAGTACAATTTCTAGATTTAAGTAAGTTATTTATGTACCTATACGTTAAATAATTTAAATTATAAGCCGTCCAGAACATGACTTGTCTTTTATTCCTTGATACATACGGAAATCTCATTGAAAATACATACCAACACGTGTAATATTTAAGAGCAATATTTGCAAAACTGAGATAGACAAGAAGAAAATGATTGGTAAGTTTTTATACTTTTTACAAACTTATTTACTTGCTTCCAAAATATTGAAGTAGATCATAATTCAAAAACTTCATTTAAAAATAATCAGATGATCATATCATCAAATTATGTAATTTCTGCATAGACCAGCCCATAATCACATAGAAATAGTAATTAAGTAGCTAACAGATATACTAAAAAGGATAGATAATATTCAAAAACAAAAATAGAATGCGTATGATATGTTTTAATTAGTATCTTCAGATATATTTTAGCCTTATGTACTCGTAATTATACTATAAACTAAAACTTATCTAGTAATTACACTAATATAGTGTAGGTACTTATTGCAAATAAATAGTACAGAAATTATCAGAATCTATTTTGTCAACCCTCTACTATTTTCTCGATACATATTCTAAGTTTTATATCAACACATATTTAAAAAATAACCCATTTCCATTTTATCATGAAAGTATAAAATTAACTTGAAAAATATAACATTGCATGTATATCCATTACAGTATGTACTTATTTATTTCCTCTTTCAAAACATAATTGACCAATGTTATAAACAATACATTTGTTCCTTCGTTTTTGTCCCTTGAGAAAGAATTAAAATTAAAACAATCAAAATAGAAATGAGTTTCAATATTGGCGGTACCCTAACTAACTATGAGTATTATAAACAACTTAGTGAATACAAAACTGTTTTAATACAACGATTTATTATTTACAAATACACATTTAAGTTACATTATGTACGTCTCCGTGATCTAAACAGATCTAATACAACGTCGCATGCAGTAAATACTACTGCAATATATAAATCACAATGTGCTCAGCACAAGTCAAATCTCCTATGAGATTCACAGTCATAACTTCAAGTTGCTAAACTGTCCTTTCTAATATTTTTACTGGCATCAACAGTTTTCGAGTAACACTGATCGATGTTTCCATTGTCATCTTTAAGTAGAGTTTCAAATATTGAAATGAGATTGTTAAGTCCAATGAGGTATCCGTCTTCGTGATTTCCAACTTTCCAAGCGGACTCGTGATCAATAGTCACGTCGACTGGTACAGGAACAGTCTTCGCAAAGTCTATCATCCAGACCGAAGCTCTTCTTTTGTCGTGGACGAAGAGGAGAGAGCTGCCTATGAGCTCGTGTGTTCTGAAGAAGTGGGACTCTTTCAACGTAGCTCTGATGTTCTTCAGCCTTTCTAAGTAGCCCACCTGTAATGATAAATAAAGGTTTAACTAAAACTGTTCTTAATTACCATAGAATAAGGTAAAGGTGTCTTAATCCGAACTTCAATCAATATGATACTATGTTGATTTTATCAAAATAATTAATTTGAAATGAAAAAAATGCTGAACGTAAACTTAGTAAGATTTAAAATAAATTTATACCAAAATTATAGTACTTATAGCAGTGATAACCCAGTTGGAAGTGAACCCGTCTCTCATGAAAGAGATTTGGGTTCAAGTCCTGATGCGGGAATGTACCAATGTGTTTAAAAAAAACTTATGTAAATAAATGTATCTCTAGCTCGACGGTAAAGGAAAACATCGTGGGGAAACCCTCAGGCCCCCAGAATTGTTTTTGAGGCATTATATAAGCACCTCGATCCGTGACTGTGTGTGTCCTCTCTGTCTATTTTAGGGGACCAAGTAATACACTGGTGAAAAGTACCTCAGGCAATCCCCTCATAGATAAAGAAGAGTTAGCATATATTTCGAGTATTTAAAGTTCAAGTTACCACAGAATTAGGGAAGTTATTTGTGAACTCTTTGAAAGCTTCGACGATCTGTTCTCTCGTCTTGGTAGTCTTAAAGTCCTTGGAGCTGGTGCCATCGGCTTTCTTCACTCCATCTATCCTGAAGCCAAGAGTGGCTGTGGAACTGATGGTCTCTCTCCAGATCATGTATCGAGGCTTAGTCACACCTTTACTCCTGTGCTCTTCCTCTGTTGGTGCTTTTGGGTCTATCTGGATCATTTTTTCATACATATCCTGAAATTAGAAAAATATTGTGTGATTTCTTAGTTAACAATTTAGTTCTGGTATCTTAATTGCCTACCAAAGTTTAAAAATAGCCCCTCACAGGTTTTGATTTGAATACGTAATATAATCGCTATTTAAGTGATAACAAGTTTTATAAACTTTTTTTTATAACTTCATAAAAGGTCACAAGGAGAACTATATGCTCGACGTAACATTTCTATTTTTGTGCGGTCGGTGCGGTGTGAGGATTAGTTGTGTAAATTTTACGTCGTTTTTTGATTTATGGAAACCTATTGACGATGATGTCAATCTACTACATTTATAATTATATATTATAATGTTCAGGATATGCCCCTAGGCCCATAGGTAATATTATTTTCCTGTAAAACCAAGGCCACAATACATCATAATGGTATTACCGTTAATGTGCACACAGTAACTCAAATCGTGACGTAAGCAAATACATTAAAGCATGTGGAATTGTGACGACATACTCGTAGACATACAAGTGGGAGGTTACTGACATAGAATTAGGGTAGTCTAGCTCTTCTGTGAATCAACCGATGACACGAGGTGATGACTGAAAACTAGTTGCCCCAAGGTAATTTTATCGCTGTGCCATGTCATTTTTTGTTTCTTGCAGTACTAGTCCCTACTTACTACTTTAAGTTGCCATCAAATATGTTTTCAATGGTTAACTTTTATTTTATTGTATTCTTTGTATAATATGTAAATGACTGAAGATTAAAATAGCCTATCTCTCAAGATTCGTTCGCAAATCTTTCTCACCTTTCTTAGTTTGGTCTTCTCCTTGGCCTTGGCCAGCTCCTCCTCGAGGTAGGTCCTGACTCCAATCTTGCAGTCCATTACGCAGGGGCAGTCGAAATCGCTCAGCAAGTCTTGTAGTTGTAGGTACACTGTATCAGTGTTTGGTTAAGGAAATTTATGCATTTGAATCTATGATTCGAATTCATTCGAATCGGATGATGTTTTAGTAGCTACTACGTGTAAGTAGATTCGAAATTAAATCCAGTTCTTTTAGATAAAAAGAAAGATTTCTATCTGTCTGTTTGCTGACTTTTCTTTACTAAACTGCTGAATCCTTTCTTAGTACTCACTAAATTATATTAGAGGAGATCGAATGTATGCAAAATTTCATGGTTTTACCCACCGCTAAGGATAAGGATTGTCTGTTAGTCAGTTAGTGTTAATTTTTTATTATATAGGTATCTACATGAAACGCTTCTTCTAAGCTTTAATTAATTTAATTTAATTAATAAAAAAAACTTTAATTTAATTATTTTTTTGCTACAGTTTATAAATACCAAAATTGCTACAGAGAATAATATTTAAATTTACTTATATAGGACTATTTGTATCAATACCAGGTTTTTGTATTGAAAAGGATACGTTCTCCATCGTCGCACGTAACTTGACCCTTGTATTCAGGAACGAAGGGCCTGAGGATGTCTTTCATCAGCAACTGGAATGCAACAAAATTCATAATTAATAATGATAAACTACGAATCAATCTCCATCATCATCAACCCGTTACAGCCCACTGCTGAGCTAAGGGTCTTTCTTCACACATGAGAAAGTATAGGCTATTATCTCCCACGCGAGCCCGACCGCGCATTGGGAGATTGTGTTAGGCTAGGCTACCTAACAGACATAATTTTTCAAGCCACGCAAGTGGCAATCTGCACTGGGTTATTTTGTAATTAGGCAGACTCTATTAGAGTCTATTAAATATTACTCATAGTTAACTAGGCGCAAGAGACTGCAGTCGACACCAACTTGTTCTTAACCAGATTTGCTCCCAAATGGAGAACAATTTTTGTATTAAGAAGTACAAGTTAGTGACTATATTTCTTTAGAGTGTTGTGACAATTTTACTTGGTCGCGCTACAATCCCGTGCGCATGACAAGTCGAACTTAGGCCCTCAGTAGCTCTAACATCAAATACCACATTCAATGTAGCGAAGCGTTCTTTGAATTGGTGATAGGGATAAAACGCAATAACTACATACACTAATAAAATCAAAACGCATAACCCAACTGTGTGTTAAAACATTTCAAAAGTTTTGAAAGTATAACCTACGATATTTCGAACGTGATGTCGAACCTAGTGATACCTTGTACCTACTTCATAATCCGTAAAAACATCTTATTGTACTCTAAAGTAAGGGTTGCGCAAAATGAATAGTACTAAAGGAACTCACATATTATTTACAATACAAACGCCCAAAACACATTTTGGTGCAATCGATTTCAAAATAAGAAAGATGAAAGCTAGAAAACAACAGAATTTACAAATGCAAAGATAACAAAATAAAAGAGATTTCAAAAATGGTTATCGTAACAAAACAAATGAGAATCCAAAAATACGATCTCACATCAACAGTGGCTCTAATTACAGGCACAATTAAATGTGCAGCCAGAGAAACAAACGCTCCTCTTGCCATTAACAATAGTTAACGATGCTGTTGACGTCATCAGCGATATCCTAACGTTGTAAGTGTATCTATCTGACCCAGATTCATTTACATTTAGAAACTAAACGCATTCAGGGGCCATAGATCATAACTTTAGAATGTTTAAAGGACATTTCTTAAAAAACTCGACTGACGGAGTGTAACTACTGTACTGTACTGTAACTAGTGTATATTGATGTCGCTTTACACTAAAATGGAAAAGGGAAATCAAAGACAAAAAGCCTTCGTTTTAATTCCTAACCACATTGCCAATAAAAGCTAATAAAACTACATAAACAAAACAACTATTGCTTAACAACTGCATAACGATTTATTTAATTAAAAAATACTGGGTCGATGTAAGTATTCATCGAATATTTGAATGATTTGGTCGTAACGTAAGTCATGTCTACAGGATCAGTCGGGGAAGGAGATCACAAACTCTTTCCTGCGATTCCGGTCATAGAGTTTTTAGAATGGTGTATCTATTTGTCTTGATTTCCTTTATGTTGTTCATTAGGAAATATACATTCAATTTATTAAATAAATCGTTATGTAGTCGTTAAGCAATACCTAGTTGTTTTGTTTACGTAGTTTTAAACTAAATTCAATTAATTGGTGACGCAATTAGATGTCAAAAGATAGTAGTTGACGTCAATTGATACAACCGTTGGAAGTGTATCGTTTACATTTTTAAACAATTAATTGAATTGATTGTTGACTCATTAACTCATTACCAAGTGACTGTTCAACTTACTTGTCTACGTAATTTGATTACTCAGTAATTAGAAAGTTGATTTTGAGTATTAGGGCCCTGGAGCGAAAATTTATTTAGGGGACCTCTGGGCGTGTCCAATAATAATAATAATAATTTTGGGACACAATTCACACACGGTTATTTAGTCCCAAACTAGGCTAATGTTTTTGTAATTCGGGTTCTCGAATCCTAGAGAGGGCATATGTAACTCACGTACATATTTATCACTAGCTCGAGACGGTGAAAGAAAGCATCGTCAGGAAACCCGCAAGTCCCAGAATTAATTAAAATAAGACATGTGTAACAGCACCGCCTGGTCCGGCAATGAGCTCATCACCTATCAAGATAAGGGGTCCAAAGAATATACTGATGAAACGTAAGTATTTCGGCAGAAATGAAGTACCTATCTCTGCCTACCCTCTCGGAGATAAAAAGCATGTCGTTGTATTTTGTTATATTTTTAATAAGTTTTTATAAATTGTGACTTTTAATAATTAGTGGACTTATATAAAAAAACACGTTGATTTGATATAAGTATTAAATTACCAAAAAACCTGACTGCATATAAAACGCACTGACAAGATTGAAAATATTACCCTTCTCCTGGTGCAGTCGTATACGCAATATGAGATTTGTTTCTAATTTAATGTCATTTTGAGTTAGAGATATAAACTACGAGTAGTCTATCTAAAATTAAGTAGTTTTTGGATACACTTATTTTTTGAGAATATCGAATACTAGGTATAGGTACTATGTTTAAATGCGATTTTCCAACAATTACCCACACTGATGACAAAAAAGAGGTGAACAAGAAGTCAATGATTTCGTAGCTTAGCCATTAGGAAACAACTCTCAAAATTCATTGTTACTCGTATGTTTGGTCATTAATCATTAACATACCTAATCAAGAATGAATAAAGATGACATAAGTTTAGAGTCTTTGCTACAGAGCAAATTGAAATATAATATAATCATCTGTATTTACCTTTGAGTATTAAACCAACAGGAGACGTCACGCGCACTAGTTTCTTAGCAAAAACGTCTGCCTATTTCTGCGCGGGGGACGAGGAAACAAACACAAATAATGTTAAAACTAACGCATTTTTGGACAAAACAATTAAACACTAGCTTGAACTAGATGCACACAAATACATTCACAAATCCAAGCACTCCGTGAACTCAAAAAAACTAGTTGTATTTATCAGGTATGCGTGTTGACCGACACTTTTTTTTGGCAGAGGGGAACGCCTGTCAATGGCGTCTCCGGTTGGTTTAATACTCAAAGGTATTTACATATAAAAAATACTCGCCGATGTTTGTACTTATAAGATAATTGAGAAAACTTTATATGAGGGGTCTTTATAACATCGATAGAAGTATAACAATTACTTATAGCTAAAATTATTGTCTGTCTGCATGTACGTGCATCACGCAAAAACTGCTGCACCAAAATGGATGCCGTTTTTACAGTTATATAGGTAGTTGCCGGTCTAATTATCTATAACATGTTTTTTTAACCGCGTAACAAAATTGTAAATCTGAAAGTCACTCTCTCTGTCAATCTAACTCGCTCAACCGCTGAACCGGTGTTGATGTAATTTGACAGGCTTGTAGGCCAAAATCAAGTAATTCGAATACCTGTTGTTAATCGGTGTCGACTTTAATATTAAAAGAAAGTACTACTTACTACTGTATTTGTCTGGATTTTTTGAAACGAACTTTATGACATTTCGTACAGATACGGTGAGTACGGATAAGGTATTTAATAATAACTTTTGTTCAGCCAACATTCTTTACCTAGTAGGTATTGGGTATTCACAGAGTTTCATATTAAAATTTTACCTTTGGGAAATCCACACATATTTGGTGAATCATTATAGAATCCTTTTCTAAAATCGTTCTTAAATATTTATCGTTATATTTTCCTACTAGAAGGTGCCCAGCGGCGTTTCCCACGCGGATCCAGTTTATTCCAGTTCCTGTGGGAACTTTGAAAAATCCTTTCATAGCTGTAACCTTCGACGTATAAGACACATACCATATTTCAAGCTTCTAGGTGCTATCGTTTGGGAGTATTACGTATTTATCTTTTTTACCAGTTTTTTATATTTTCCCTTGGGAAAGAGATATTTTCTTGTAGTAAAAAGTACTCTAGATGTTGACCCAGTTACCAGTTATTTCCACACTAAATTTCATCAAAATCCGTCCAAATTTTTCCTGATGCGTTAATAACCAGACAAACAGACAAACAAAATATCAAAAATTAATGTTTTTATATCTATTTTTTTTAAACATATACAGGCACGCTCTCGTTACAGTTTTATTATATGTATAGATTTTGGAATAGCGATAAAACTAATGATTTAATTGAATGAGGAAGGTAAAAGCAAGACATCTCGTTGATCCTTTTAGAAATTTGACCCTACTGGAGAGCCTAACTGTAACCTCACTATGTTCCGAATAACACATTGCTCTACGTAAACCAATTGGATTCTAGTGGGCAAATAGCAGTTAGATACAGGTTGCTGATAATGAATATTAATAAATTATTATTTGAAATACACCTTGGTACACACTCCAACTTTGTTTGCTTGTCAAATTACTTCGAAACCCCTATTTATAATGTTTACAATTACGTAAATGGTTTTCCCGATATTTGGAATAAGTACTTTATTACTTTGATCAGCAGTTCAATTGTCAAGCGCTATTGATTTATATTATTTCTTTTGAAATAATGTAGGTAAATTGTGACTGTGTTTGCACTTTTCTTTGCAAATGCGAAGTCGTATTACATCCTACCTATATGACCCATAAAAACGATATATCATAATACATTTTCTGGAATAGCTACTTAGTATTTTTGGTTGAAAAGTGAATGATGTTACCTACAGACTTTTACTAGAAGGAAGAGCGTTGCCCGCGCAGAACTCGTTCCCGCGGAAATTTCGAATGTTATAATTTCCAAGATTTCTTGATGATTGAGTGAGTTCGTCAAAGGATATTTTACAAAGGTAGATAATTCCTGAGCTAATATTTGTGACAAAAATCCTTACTTCTGCTTTAAAACCAATGGTCTGTGTTTAAAACAGTCATAATGAAGCTTTATGTACTCGAGTATCATTGGTTTCTTGTAAAATTTCGTTTGATAGACACAGACAGACTGGAGAGTTGATCGCAACTGTTCAACCTACAGAACGTGCTATTCAATTGTCTGCTCATTAAAAGGAGTCATCGCCTCACCTGAAAGCATTTCTCCTCCTGAGGACACAGCTTCTTTAGTATGGTCCCCTGATCGGGTCCGGCCTTGAAGTTGCCCTGGTGGCCGGCGAGCTGTACCCATGGGTATCTCTGCTTCTTGTAAGTTTGGAAGAACGGCGTCCACTGCACAATGTTGCGGAGCTTTCGCCATCTTTCCGATTGCTGGAATAAGAGGAATTGATGGATTAAATTCGGGAAGAAATATGGTCAGCTGGTGTATGTTAGTATGGAAGTACATCAAATGAAATCAAATTTGATATGATGCAAGTACTTTTATGAAGACAGAACAATGAGAGACGAAATCGCAATTTTGCGAACTCTGACAAGGCCTTGAGGTAAACGGCGTATTTTTGCAAATCACATTATTCAATATTCATGTCAGTCTCAACACCAGCCTTGAGAGTTTGAGAATGAATTGCCAAATATACATGAACTTTTCCCTGACACAACCAATGTTTTGAGGTCTTCAAAATTGATTCGTCAGATTTGTAAAACGTGGAGTAAGACATATTCCATCTCTTCGTTAGAAGAATCCAGCGTGATTGTGAACGAAATCCACCAAGAGATTTTGTCTCTTTTTCCAAGTCTTACGTGGCAACAAATTGTCTAGATTAACTTTAGGTAAGACAGATTAAAAGAAAAGTTTGCCGTCACAAGTAAAGTATGCTTCTTTCACAGTAATTTGTCTAAAGTTGTAACTGGAATTTACTCAAAGGAATGAGTTCAGCTTTAAGAGTCTATGGTAAACAATTTGCTGTTCTACATAACAACTTTCCTTGTTTGTAACAAACACATTATCTAGTTATCTGTCAGCATCTACTCATTTAGCACTAGCAAAACAATTCATGAGAATATTCGAAGGTTTTTTTCCCACAGTGCAAGGGCAGCGGAAAATAGTATTTAAGTAGTTATTGTAGTGACGCGCTGTAATTAGATTTAATTACTTGTTCCCTTTTAAAGTGTAGATGATGCTAGGCTAGTACGACTATAATTAGGTGCAACCTTAGTGGTCAAATATACGAGTCATTATCAACAATTGAGTTAGATTGCATTAAAAAACCGGCCAAGTGCGAGTCGTTACGTACCATTATCTACAAAAACGGCAAAAAAACACGTTTGTTGTATGGGAGCCCCCCTTAAATATTTATTTTATTTTGTTTTTGGTATTTGCAGTTATAGCGGCAACAGAAATACATCATTTGCGAAAATTTGAACTGTCTAGATATCGTCGTTCTTGAGATACAACCTGGTGACATACAGACGGACGGATAGACAGCAAAGTCTTAGTAATAGGGTCCCGTTTTTACCCTTTGGATACGATACTCTAAAAACGAAAAAACTGAAAATGGTTTCATCGTATTATAATTTGTCACTACTTACTATAAGCCTTGTAACCTGATGACTCAACAGTGATGAGATACCGTTAAATCATAAATCATCATTTAGAGACCCAAAACTAAGTTTCTCTACTATGAGTTTTTAAACGTCTAACACATAACATGCCCAGATAACCAACAAATATTGGACCCGAGTGACAAATGAGCCCGCAACCTCTGACACAGGAGGAAAGGTCACCCACTGAGACAACAGGATAGAATGATAATAAAATAACAGCACTGTTCAATTGTAAACAATAGTAAACACCACCAAATCTAACGTATAGTAGGTATAGAAACATTGTCCTTTTTCGGGTCAGCTTGTTCCTTGATAAGCACATAATTTATATTAATTAAAGTTGAATCTGGCTGACTGACTGACTTACGACGATAGACTTAGGAAGCTGATATTTGAAATGTACCTTTTACGATGTACTCAAACGATTTTGCAATATTCCCAAGGGAACATCAAGTAAGTAAATATTAGTAAATAACCTATCATTTTCACGAATTACGAGTGGCTATGAGACTTCGCCGCAAAATGTATACGAGTTATTGAACCTTCATAGAAATAATGAATTGAATGGTAATAAGATATCAAGTACCTACCTATAAATAGTAAAGAATGTATTGCGAATAGATTATTAGTTGTTGCTTATGACGGACATACAAATCAAGTCGTCAATGAACTACATGATATTAGCAACTCACCAGCAAACGCTCACTTCATTTGAAATATACATAAGTTCGAGTGAAAATTACGCAAACATAGCTAACGATAAACAACATAGCTAACAATTAACAAACACTCTAGAACATAATACAATACGTGATATTTTAAATATACAATAGTTTTAAGCTCCGAAAATGGTTTAGCTGAAAATAGTTTCAATGACACATACCCTATTGTTGAACACATAGACGCAGTAAACAACATCTATGAAATCCTGGATGTTTAAACAAATATTTCCACAATACATCTTCATGATGATATTATAGTCACTAAAATCAAAACTTTTTGTAAAGAGCACTATGAAAAAACACAAATTAAGAGGCGTTATTCATTGGAGGTATAGCAAATCACTGGTCAGTATTTAACAAGCATTGCCAATATAAACCACATTTATCTCTACTGAGTCAGGTCGTTAGTAAAGACCGCAACAAAATGTGACGTCAATAGGATCGTTACATATGTTAAAACCTCCTGATTGGTGGATTACTGGTTTCCCTGAAGGCGTATGCGCAGCAGAATGTGGAGTTCGCTGCAAATGGCGACTGCGCAGATTTTTCGGAAAACACCAAACGTGTGACGTACTCAGGCGCGTCTATGAACCGCAATGACTTGAGGAAATATGAATGAAAGTGGAACAGAAGACAGTAAAAAAATGTGTGATGAAAGTCACGACTGGTTTTTACACTAGGTAAATATTAGCGAAATCGAAAAGGAAAATACAAAAGAGATGTATGTATTGAATTCTACTAGCAGAAGTCTAAGAATGAACCTTCTTGCAGTTCACGAACTTGCGTATCTTAAGGTGGAGATTAACTTGTACCTACTATTTCGGTGCATATTGTATCATGCCAGGCGATCTAGGTACTTACATTACCTACACTATGGCAATATACGAACGCAGCGAATGCTGTTTTCATTTGTTTCAAGCATGCTCCATTTTTAATCAAAATGGCCGTCGTAGAGGTTGTAGTCTGACATGTAGGTAATGTAACACTCAAAAGGATCAGCGACAAAAACAATTATTGAGTGGAGCACCCGGCGCTGATATCGAGTGGCACATCGTAATGACTATTATATGCTCAGTTGTAACCCTTAACATTACACCGAAATGTTACAAGTCAATCTATACCTTGACATCGATGGTTATTTTAATATCAGCTATAGCAACAGGTCCATGTCCAATAATAGTCTGCTAAAGCCTGACTTAAACAAAAGTGTTTAAAACTAAGACTAGATGGGACTTCAGGCACTTTGCTAAGTGTTGCATAAAGACTTTTTGTATAGTTTTCTAAAACTCTCTTGTTTTTTTATAATTTCACAATAAATAAATTTGCTAAATATAATCATTTTAATTACATCAGACATCATCTCTACATAAATTGTGGTCCTTCGAGCCGGATTGATTGTTGTTTCCACGCAGAATAAATTCAGAATTATGTAAATGCCCCTTTACGCGTACCAGTTCGTGAAATCTATGTATGCTTAGAAAAAACTATTTGAACGTAGATAGTACGTGCTGTAACTACACAAAACGCTGTAGATAATCGTCGTTGTAAGTTCAAAAACCTTGATAACGTCTGTCGTTACGTCATGGTTATATAAATGGGCTCATTTTGCACACAACCAAGGTCCTGTTTCAGATGCTATTTCTAAATTATACATAGTGCCCAATATTAATCATCATCAACCAGTAACAGCCCACTGCTGAGCTAAGGGTCTTTTCTGACACATGATGATCACACTAATGAATATACTACATGTTATGCAAAATACAAAATCCTAAGAAACTCATTCATATACAGGTCTTGGGCACGAACAAAATACGCAACCTCTAGCTCAGTAGGTAAACAGGCTCAACAAAGCCGATAGACCTTTAAAAATATTTGTTCTCTTAAAGACGTCAAAGAAAATCAATACAAACTATCGCTTGCAAGATTTATATCAATTCCCAGCTTACAATAGCCTCTGTAATTATCAACCAGACGTAACTAGATACCTTTGACGATTTTACACAAGGACAGTCAATAACCATTTGTAAACATCGCAATAAAACAGAAGAAAGGTCACTTTCGCTGTTGGCCAAGGGCATAACAGTACTAAAGAATATTTATTACCTTAACATTCAGATAAATAAATATAAAGAGATGAATTTGAAATTAATTGAATATAAAATTAAATGTTCAATAAGAATAAATATTACCTATACAGTTCTTTATTCTGATTTCACTTAATTATGTTAGCTGTTAGCATAATACAATACGGTGCCCCTTCAAATAAAAAAAATAAATATTGCCTGTTAGCTTGTTGTCTCAGTTGGTAGTACCGTGCCTTCTGAGTCGGAGGTCGCGGGTTAGATCCCCGCTCGCGGCCAACATTTGTGTGCATGAACATGTCTGTTGGCTTCGTGTCTGCGTGTTTAATATTTATTTATATATATGTAGTACCTGTACTATGGGACTGAATAACCGTGTGTAAATTGGGAACCATCGTAGAATGTCAGATACACAAAATGTAAGTAAAATGTCGGAATTCTGGGGTACTACAATTTATTATATTACTAGCAGCGCCCCGCGGTTTCACCCGCTTAGTTCCCGTTCCCGTGGGAATACGGGGATAAAATATAGCCTATGTGTTATTCTGATGTATAAGTAATATAACTGTAAAGTTTTATCAAAATCTGTTCGGTAGTTTTTGCGTGAAAGAGGACCAAACATCCATCCAGACATCCATACATCCATACAAACTTTCGCGTTTATAATATTAGTAGGATTATTACTATTGCGTTGACATAGATACCAAAGTAGGTACCTTGTCTCAATAAAATATGTGCTATACAGTCGAAAGAAGGAGTATATAACTATGAAATGAATAAGGGATACATGGAAGGAGAAAAAATACTGTACCGACCTCAAATAATGGAAAAATGGCACGAAAATGTTAAAGATCAGTCAACTAGCTAGACAAGTGAATTATAAAAGTAGGTAGGTAGTCAAATTTTTCCTAATTGTTAATTTCAAAGCTCCCTTATTTCCCGAAAGAGTGTTTAATCATCAAGTTCTGTTTGTGGGGTTACGATCAGAGTCACGTGATATCACTCTCACGTGGTCGTTTCCAGCTATTGAAGTGACGTACATGAGATCTAATCTGTCATTATGCGCGTGCGACCAATTGTTGCCAGATCATCCTAAAGATAGGAAGGCACTAGACAGAGCGTTGCGAATTACTTACTCGTACAACCTACGAATAATAACTTAGCTTTTTTTACCAAATTAACATAATATTTTTCTGGTTTCTAACTTAGAGACCAAGTTTTTTATCGTTTTATCTACGCATGATAGCAGCTTAATCAGGCTTTGTAGAAATTTAAAAAAAAACAACTGCGCGGTTGAAATTGGATGGGTCCAGCGAGTTGAGACGCAAAATGTATGAAATGGTCTTTTTTTACTCGACAACGGCAAATCCAAGTCCTGAATCCTTATTATGAATCTCACAGGCTATTTTTGTTTGAGTAGATATAGTTTTTAATCCCAGAATGGTGTGTCTCCATTAGTATCCATCTATCTGTCACAGGACTAATCTTTTGAACTGTAATATGCAATAATTAGACACTTTAAATTTTGACATTATTATTATAGCCGTTATAAAAAAATATCAATAAAGAAGTTGAGATTACAGGGTGGTACGGAACCCATGACTTTGTATCTTAGATTTTATAATAATATCTCTGTAAGTTTACCAAAATAAATAATTTTCTTTCTTTCTTTCTTTCTACGCGAGTTCGACTCGTACTTAACTGTTTAATGAATTTGTTATTTCACGTTTGTTCCTGTCAATATAGAAAAAGTGGTGACTCTTGTACTAGAATTTTGAGAACGTAAACAAGGTTTGACACCACAGTTTGACACTATTGTTGACACTAGATCTTATCAATGACACTGTTGCCCAGCTAATCTCAGAAAGTGTGTAAACAGCAAGTATCTAAACACTGTAGACGTCGTAAAATTATCCAGTTTACAAGAACATGTCGAGGTTTATCTATATCCTTTAAGGTAAGACTCTTAAACTATAAAAGTTGTTTCTGTGGACATTTGACCTACGGAAAAACGATAGCTCATAATAATTAATTGGTTATTATTTATTGGGTACTTGTAATAACATGTATTGATGATTCGTTAAAAATATGATTGGTGAGAAACAGCAAAAAGTTGAGTGAAGTCGCATTTTTATGTCAAGATTTTTTATACGGGAGCAATGATCTTGGTATCAGTAGGTACAGTCAAGAGCAAGTCAAGCCTTACACTACCAGTTTAAGCTGAGCTCTGAATTATACTGCGCGCCATAGAATACAGGGCCCGGCTGGGTCAAAGTCCACAGTGTCAAGCTTTGCGTGCTCTTGACTGTACTCTACCTTTTTAAGCGCAAAAGCATGTACTGAAATGAAAGTTTTTTTGTGTTCAACACAAGTTTCTGTAAATAGACAATCAATCCATATTTTTAGTGCTCTTTAACTCCTTCTATAGTCTAACACATTCATAATAACTCTTCTTACAACATTACTTTCAACCCATTCGCCATAGATGCACTAACCACTATACAAGGTTACCCCTCAACTTCTTCGTCACTGATGCAAGTTTCAAAGTCCTTCGTTAAATGGGATTATTCATTCAACATTATCATTTCAGTTCTATGCAATCTCTTTCGTACTCCCTTTTACCGGTCCAATATTCCTAGCCATGTATGAGTTGTATGATAGAATTTTATGGTTTTCTCTTTCACTTTAGGTGGATTGTATGCAAAACATAAATTACAATGAGATATTGATTGAATGATTTCTACACATTTTAATCGATTTTGAAAAAAGCACCACTCTTGCGACGAATAAAGAAATTTGAAGTAAGTTTACTAAAAAAGTTTATGTTAAAAGGATAAAAAAAGTTAAAAAATTATTTATTTTAGTATACATATTTTTTTATTTATCACTAGCTCGACGGTGAAGGAAAACATCGTGAGGAAACCCGCAGGTCTCAGAATTAATTCTGAGACATGTGTAAACAGACCCGGTCCGGCGATGGGCTCACCACCTATCACGTTTAGGGGTCCAATATATCTCGTGAAATGTGGGTATATCCAGTAATGGAATACCTCTGCCTACCCCCTCGGGGATAAAAAAGGCGTGAGATTATACACTTTATACATATTTTTTTAGTATAATCAATTATTTTTATTTTTAATCGAATCGATTACTATTACAGAGAGAAAAAATGATTTTAAATTAATCGAATTTTTCAATCAATGTCACATCCCTAATTTATCCGTTGCCCTCACATACAAGCGCTTATTTAGTTTTGATCAGTATTTTTAAGTGTTTTTCTAACCGCGTCTTTGCGGGCAGGTGATATGATGTCAAGAACACCAGTGACGCACGCAACGGCTTTGACTCGCATCTGCTAACTAGAGGCCTCTGACGGTCGGTTTATTGTCTTTGCTGTTTGCATGTCTACTGTTTCCTTACGACTGTTTAAAAATTTTCTAACGAGTATTAGGTACCAACGCTATTGTCGTCTATACAACGCGTAACAGAAAAAGTGCAAGTCCTCATACACCCCAATTAGTATATTAATATAAAAAAATATGATGCGATCGTACTTTAGTTGTGTGTAACCAATTTTCTTAAATATCGATCAATAATAGCACGATTTCCGTAGCACTAAATTCAGCTACGCTAATTCATTTTTCGGAAAAAATTAACACATATTAAAAATAGCTGAAATCGATTAAGTGTAGTCGATATTGAACAAACTAATTTCAAGACTTGCGCTTATTCTGTTACATATTGTACATCAGACACATAAGGATGGGAAAAGATAATGCAAACTGTAAGGTGTTTTACAATTCTTTCGTAATTGCGCAATCATAAGGCCAGTTCTTACGTTCATTTTTGTGTCTTTTTGTCTAAATTAATATACTTACATATTTTTTTTCTTCACCGAATTATTATTCCTAAACTATACGATTGTTATCATTATCAGTATTATCACCCAAAGTTATCACCATACTCCCCAAGCGAAGGAAAATGTATTCCTTGGAGCCATTTTACTAAATCGTTTCTATATTATTTGTTCCGGGGATTGTTAAGACGTTACGAATAGCATTCAAAGACCTCATAAAATTTAATAAGGATTCAGCCTCCCGCCCACTTCCGACCTTTTGGGGAACAATAGGCATAACGCACATGTTCCTTTTATCTAATCGTCCAATTATGTACTTTTGTAGAGCCTATTTGTTATTGTGGTACGCAAAATACCGTGTGGGTTTGTTTTTTAGACATAGGATATTATTATTACTTTTTTAAAGAACCAAATAATGATTTTTCAAGATTTATGGTTCGTTTTTTAATACTTTATCTCCAAAAATGGCCTCCATATCGTTACTAACTATCACACCCGCTTTCTGATGGCTTATTGAGTAAAACTAAGTACCTAAGCACTTTTGGTTTTTTTTATTGAGGGTATGTGTACCTACATACTTGTATTATGCTATACTGGCGACCTGCCCTGGGTTTATGAAAATAAAATAGGTATATCTTCTGAACTCTGCAAAATACTAAAATGAAATATACACAAAAATCTATAACTTTCATCAAAATGCGTCAGCCCGTTTCGGATCCTATTCGAGACAAACTATCAGACAGACCGACAGACGAAAATTTCAACAGCAGCTCTAAAATTAGGGCATTTATTTTAAAATCACAGACAAAACCTTCAGTTTTATTATTGACATAGATAACACAACTTTCTTAAATTCTATTATTTACTGCGCCGTATTATCTTATTAACAACTCAATGGCGTCATACTCTACACCACCTGTTTTGCGGTTACCGCGTCCTCGTAAAGAATTTTCCTTCTTTGAATGTGTTTCGATTCATTCCGTTTAATATTCGTCACTCATATTGAGTAAATTACTGAGAAAATTGAATGCTATGTAATTAATTGATAATACTGAATAGCATTGTTAACCACGTTGGTTAAAATAAACAATAATCATTTATCAATTTCAGTTTTTTGTTACCGTTGAAAGATTAGTCATCATAGGTAGATAGATGCCTACTTTATGTTGACTACTGAGTTATAAATAATAATTTTGAAAACAACTTTGTTCGCGTTACGGAATAAAAGTAGCATGTCTTTCTTCTAGATAAAGGCCTTACCAAATTTGGTCAAAATCTAATTTACCTAGACCAGCTATGAAAAAGTTACAAACGGACAAATAATTAGTAGTTACTTTCGCATTTATAGTATTAAATAGGGATTAAAGAAATATTGCTCAGGCTTCGGGACGCAAATTACGGAAAGGTTATATAATATATAATTATTATTATAAAAAATGGAACATTCAATGATATTGTAGGTACCTAAAATATTTACCGGGCTTATATGGCAATGGCACTATTGCAGTAGAATAGTAAGTAACAAACGTAGAAAGCCAAAAAACTAATTGCTCAGAAAACTTGCTATAACAAGCTTACATTAAATAGGAGATAAACAGATAACAGATAAAAATATTCATCTCCACTTTTTACTCTTCAAAACTAACAACCTATTTTGTTTCATTATCATGATAGTAGTTGGGCCACTACTTCGGTAACTATGGCAAACAAGTTGGTATATGTAACAAACTGACGAACAGTCAGACAAAGAGGCGTTTTGCCAAATTCGGTACAGGACGGCAATGAACCAAAATGACGTAGGTAAAATAATACGTTTCCAGAAAACCGAACGCCATTTACAATGAATTTAGCGATGAATCATTTTTGACATTCGCGTTTATCGACTAAAGTCTAAACCATACATTATTGTTTATTAAATATATTAATTATTATTATTTATAAAATTAAAGATTGTTATGCGAAAACGATGCGTTTGCGTCATATTCACACTTGACACATTTCGGAAGGACAATGGGTCGCACAGCCGGAACTCTATTAACATAGTTGTGTAACTTAATGCTATTGTATAAAAGATCCTCATTTGCGAAGACAATAAGTGTTTAATTCGTGTCTTTTATTTTCATCCGTTTTTTTATGGACTTCAAAAAGGAGCAGGTTCAATGTTCGTGTGCACGTATTTTTTATGTATATTTACAGATATCCAATTGTAAAAAAAATATTATAAACTAGGCGTCTAAGTGGGTCCCATATAAATTTCGTGATCTGTTGAAGAACTTCGGCGATGCAAAACGGAGGCTCCGGTCCTCAATGGACCTGCAAATCAGTCGCAATTAGAGCGATAGGTTTTATTAACAATCCAAGAAATATCTTAAAGAATATATTGCATCTAATTATTTACACGGAGAGTCAAAAGGTTATAAGAATGCCAGAGTTGACTCTATATCAGATCCCAGAACTTTTACAATATTTGCGAGAATTAACGTGTTTTTTTTTACAATATGATTAAAAAAAATCTCACGCCTTTTATCCCCGAGAGGTTAGCCAGAGGTATTCCATTTCTGGAATTCACGATTCACCAGCATTTCTTTAGACCTCTTACGTTACGTCTGTTACACATACCCCCAAATTAATTCTGGGACCTGCGGGTTTCCTTCACCGTCGTTATAATGTAGGAATGTAAGCTTTATAAAAAAATAATGGTACATGCCAGGATTCGAACCCAAGCCTCACGAATGAGAAGCGGGATCTTTACCCCTGGGCTATTGCTGGTATTTATTTAGTAAAAAACCTTCATATTCCATCGACCAATGATGACCTTTAAGATTTAATTTTTCATGAAGATTGTTTATTACTGTCACTATTAGGTAAGCATTTTTGGTTAGCAGAGGTGTATCAGAGTTGTGCATTTTATTATCGGTATCTTCTTCTACATCTAAACTTCTACACTAATAATCTACACAAATATGATGAAGAGGAAAGATTTGAAGTTTTGTACTTTTGTATGTTAAGCATATACTACATATAATAAGCAAAGAGCTGTCGCCGCTTAGGTAAATCAGGCGCCAGTTAGGTATCTCAGTCAGTTTTCGTGGTTCATCTTTTTTCTTGGCACATCGTTCCTTACGGAGTGCGGAGGAATTTTTAAGTCGCCGAAAAACACACTACCAAAAAATATGCAGCCCCCTTTATAAATATATACTTACTAATAAATATACATTATACTTCTATGCAAATTTCAAAACAATAAAAAAAATTAAAAATGCGACATTTAAAAAATACATTTATAATATTCGGTAAATTTTCTAAAGTAATTTTTCGTTCTAAAGACAATAAAAATAACTAGTTTGACTAGGCACTTCACTTTTCTAATTTTCAAATCGTGTCTCGATGTTTAAGTATGTTTATCAGTAGTACCTATGGGCTCTACCTGATTTACAACTAAATAGCCGTGCTTGAACTCTGCAAAATAATATGTATAGTATAGCTTCTCAAATATTTGGACTGTTTTCGAAATATTGCAACAGATAGTACTGCTTTCAATAACTTATTGAAATGTAATTATCAACGCATAGACGTTTCAAAAGATTTTTTTTACAAAGATGACGACTACCTGTAATGATAAAATTGACATTAAATTGTTGCTAACTGGTTGGCTCAAGAAACTTTTTTTGTCATGCGAATTTTCCCGTTGTCTAGACTTACTTCTGAGGTACTTATATTTATTTTACCTACGACTAAAGCATATAGAATATAACTTTTTCCTGCGACTTCATCCGCGTTCCGAGATAAGAAGTAGCCTATGTGAATTCCCGACACTCTTAACACACCTATCTCTATGCTAAAAAAACACATCGAACCATTGCTACAACTAAGAAAGAAATCAACAAACGCACTTTCTTATTTATTTATATTCATCCAAATATACCGTACTCATTAATAAAAATTAGTCAGAGATCGTTTTGTTTATATTTGTTTGTATAACATTTGCAATATATCTGATTCCAGCCTGGGGCCACCATTCGTGTACATGAATGAAAAAAATGAAAATGAAAAAATATTTAATTGCATTAAGCACACAGAGTGGTATTTCATGGTATAGGGGCCTCCTTTTAAACATAAGAAATGAATATGTCTGTTGAGTTTCAGGATATTTATTCGGACTTAAGTAGTTTAGTAACAATAATACAGGCTCTACATAGTTTGAGGCTTAATAGTGGGTAAAATGTGTCCCACAATTTATTTATGCATCCCGCCGGCTTATATGTATACAAAGCGTATGTACTTACCTACAACTTTTCTAAGCAAAACTAGTTAATATGGTAATGCAACATTTACCTGCTAGGTAAACGACCTGATTTAAATACTTTTAACCTTTTAAGCCAACATGTTGACTTTTTATGGCACCAAAAAGGCGCGTATGCAGGTTGTATCGTTAGGTTAGAGGCGTGAGGTGAATTTCCTAATAAGCTAAGGCTGTAAGGAATAACAAGTCGAAATTTGTTGATAAATGCTTTTTAAAAGCTTCAAACAAGCTTGGGCATTCGTGAAATGATTTGCAGTGGCAGAGATTGTGATGAAATTCATCAAAAAGTATGGCAAATATTATCTTATTTTTTAATATCAGGCGCACGTGTAAATTACTGAAAAATAGAGAAAAAACTGTTGATTTTCCCTATTCCCGTGGGAATAACGAAATACCTACACTTTCCGTACATTCCAAAGTGCAGCTTCCTAGGTTCAGGGATTGTAGTTTATAAGTCAGACAGTCAAATATTTCGTTTTACCCGACTACGGCAAAGTCAAAAGGAAGACTTAAGTTTTTAGCAGTCATTTAATTGTAATTTTAAATGTAATTTTACGCATGTTCCACTAATCCAATTTTGATGTGTGAGGTGTCCAATCGATTAGTTATTATGGTTCCCCGCACATAGACTACATTTTTCCGTAGTAGGGTTTAAGTTACACCTTTATAACTTATACAATCTTGTAATATGTACCTCTAGATCATGTAGTTACCTACACAGTTTAAAATATTACCTACTAAACTTTAGACTTTGCCTATAATATTGTCACTCAACTGAAAAATTAAATAACTACTCCTTACCAAAAATAACACTTCAGACCGCAATCAGTTACCTGGAAAAAAAAGAACTTAATTAAAAAAAAGAATTTTCCATTATGTTTTTTGCTAGCCAATGTTAACTAATTTTTTTATACTGAAATATCTGAGCTGATTGATGACGCAAATGGAGGCCGGAAATGGCTGAGGGCTATTGAAAACCACTCTTGCGCATCGAAGTGTGACGATAAAAGACTGTAGCAAAAATTCACGGTTTTGCAGGCTAATATTTATTTAACGTGTGTATTATGAAAACCTGCATATTAAGCCAAGGATTCCCTGCACTGCAAAAATAAGTCAATAAGTTTATTTCCGGACCATTATTGATGTATTTGGTTCTTAGAATTAATGTTTAGTATACACATAAATTACTTCAACTACTTAATCTGAGGCTGCTAATCACTCTGCACCTAAGGGAAGTCTACTTATTCGCATGATTTATTTTATTCATTTCTTTATTATTTACAATTTATAACAAACAGAGTTAATCCACTATACAAAGCAAAATAAATGGTACCTATAGATAACAATATAAAAAATAAAAACATAAAATTACAATTCTACACATCAGGGAACACAACAAACTGTAGCTTTGAAGTCTCTTCGAACAATCCCTAAAGTTACTCTCATCATCATCATCTTCAGCCCGTTACAGCCCACTGCTGAGTTAAGGGTCTTTCCTTACACATAAGGAAGTATGGGCCATACCGAATCTCCTACGCGAGCCTACCGCGGATTATAATAATAATAATAATAGTCAAAGTCAAAAGTTTTTATTCAAAGTAGGGGCTTATAAGTCCTCTTATTGAAAGTCATTGAGACTCCACCGCTTCTTAATGTATAGTTAGGGAAAAAAACACATTATTCTTTTAAACAATTAATATACCTAATACAATTAACGTACAAGCTAGATGGTTTTAGTGCTTTGCTGAGCTGGAGAAAATTTACACCAAACATCATTGTCATTCAAATATTCATCTTACTTATAAATGCCATTTTACATAAAACCGTTTTAACGTGAGTTTTGAATATAATAATTTAATAATAATAATAATACTTTTATTCCGTAAAAAGTGCTAATTGTCGAACATGCTGTCAAACCATACAATGGTTTGTTGACAGACGAGGCTCCAAATAATATTATCTACTATATAAAAATAAGTCAGGTTTTCCTTCCTGACGATTTAACTCCAGAACTGACGAACCGATTTTCATGGTTTTGCATTCGTTGGAAAGGTCTCGGGCTCCGCAAGGTTTATAGCAAAGAAAGTTCAGCATTGAACCCGTGCGAAGCCGGGGCGGGTCGCTAGTCTATTACTAAATATAAGCTGTGAGTGATTCTTAGTTAAGTAGACACATTCAATCTTTCTTTCAATTGGGAAGTGTTGTTTGGGAGGGGTTAGGCTAGTGGCCACCTGAAGTTGATCTACGTCGTCGGATGAATCAAGCGTGAGACACATTAAATTTTATTATACAGCACAAATATAACAACAAAAATTAGCTTAATATTTATCTTGCTTGTTTACATTATTGGAGTGCAATAAAGAGCTTTTGTTTCAGATTATAGCTATTAACGCTAATATTGTTATAAATTATTGTTGCAAATAAGCAAAACAATGTATGTACCTGCATTGTACCCAACTCATTTAAAATAATTATCCTGTATGTAAACTTGGAATTGTAAACAGAGTTATATTGTTAGTTCATTTGTACTTAAAATTATATAGGTACAATCAACAAAGTTGTTAGTGTTACATGGCCAAAAATTAAGATTCACTTTTCTCAAGCCTTAAATGTATTTATAGTATTTTTTTGGTAAATTATAGGGATCAAAGATACCTTTCGAAATAAACATTAATCAATAAGATTTATTTATGACTTCCCCAGAAAAATGAATTCTTAGTTACTGGCCATGTAACCCTAACAACTTTGTTGACTGTACATGTACAGTCATACTGCGTAAAAAATAACCTTCCTCATGGTGCAGTCGGCTAAAAATGTAGATATGCTATTACAATCCGGATGAAGTTAAATCTAGAGATAGGAGTACATGGATCTACAAATCCAGGCTGTGCCAAATGTGTTGAATTACTCATAAAGCTAAACGGTAACACCTACTTCTAAAGTTCCCCATACACGGGAACGATCGGTCTGTACGATCCGTCGCAACAGATAGATCGTAACGACGGATCGTCCGTGTATGTGAAGATCGTTAACGATTTACTTCATCGCAAGCGATATCGCAGATCGCAACAAATCGACTGTGTGTGGGCACTCGACGATCAACGATTCGATTTTTTCGTGTTGCCAGACTGTGGGCAATTTTACCACCTTTTATTTAATTTGCAATGTATGTATATAACTATGTAAGTTCGGGTGGAAACTTGCAACTCAATTTTGAAGAAGATATTTTAAACTGATGTATGTAAGTCCGGTTACAATGCAATATTATGGTACCACCAAGCTAGGAGGTGGATATCGCAACTTCTTAATGACTAGACAAAGATAACCAATTGAGCTGTTTTTTTTTGGTTTGGATGTCAATGCGTGGTTAGCCATGTGATGTCATTTTTAATCCAACACGGGGGAAAAATCCAAGGTGACGAGTTATTTTTAATACACTCTTACAAGATGGGTAATAAATAAAGGGCCGAACTATACTATACGTGACATGGAATTTCTGCTTCTTAATTTTTTTGTAGCTTATACCTCTAGGTCTATAAGAGGGATTATTAACCAAAATATCAAAGCGCGGAGCGCAATAATTTCCGAGATATAATTTTTTCAAAATAACAATAAACTAACCTCAAAACTGTACAACTTTAACGCGTTAAAAAGAAACTACAATGCACCCATCACTACATTACTAGATTACTCTTAATTCCTTATAATTACACACAACACACTCAAAAATACACTAACACACTTACAAACAGATATACTCTCACACATAATTACTTACACACAATCATTCACTAAAATAATATTAAAGAAAAAAAATGTCAAACTGATACATAGGTACACTAATATTATATTTATCCTATTTTAATTTCATATAATCTACCCATTAGCATACCTACTTTCATTGTTATTAATATGTGGTTATTGAGATTGACTATACAATTACCTATCACCTATCCATGTTTAGCCCTAGTAAAATAATTTATTGTGTAACTGTTTTTTAACCCAAATAAAAGAAAATAAAAATAAAATAAGACATATTATTATGTCAAACGTCAATGCGTTTCGTTTAGTCTATTTTACATGTCAAATTAGAGTGCAGTCTGATAAAGTATTATCGATGTAATTTTATTGTACTAGATAAATTAAATTTAGTTTCTTCATTTATTTCACTTAACGTTATTGCCCATATTTTACCGATTCAAAGACCTTTCCGCCCTTCTTTAAAAGAAAACTAAAATTGCCCATGGCTTGGGTAATTGCCCACGGTCTGGCAACACGACAGATCGCTTGCGACCGATCGTACAGACGGATCTCACAGACGGATCGTTCCGTGTATGGGCGTCAATTTTGTTGCGACGGATCGTACAGACGGATCTCACAGACGGATCGTTCCGTGTATGTGGCCCTTAATGTATTCGGGTAAAAAATGGTTTTCCTTAAAAATATATAAAAATCAAAACAGGGGGTCCAAAAAGGCCGTTTCGGGTGAATCATAAAAGGATCCTATTTCGATTCATATTCGAAATTTTCAGCAATACGAATCTGCTAATGAATTGAATTGTCATTGAATCACTAAAATGAGGGACCATTTTACGAAATTTAGAGGAATTGCTTAGGATTTGCTGGGAATTCATAAAAGGAGGAATTGCTCAGAGGAATTGCTCAAAGTGGCCATTTTGGACCCACAGGACACTTTCAGTCTTTTGAGAACCTTAATCGCAATCGGCTTAATTTTGGGACCAAGCACTGGCTGCGAATAAATTTAATTTAATAAATCAAATAAAAATGATTACGATTTCAATTGTACCTACACATGGTGTCAGATTTCAGATAACGATTCCGAAAACGAAAACAGGTTATTGTTGATACAATTCCATAAAATAATCACATTATTTTTATTATTTATTGTGAAATGATGGGATAATTTTATTTTTATTAATTGAAATTTTTATGAAAATGTACTTATTACATTGTGATTTGTGGCACAAAATTCGTTCAGTTATTTAGTCCCAAACTAAGGTAAAACGTTTTCAATTTGATCTCTAGATTTGGAAGCGTTCCCAAAAAAAAGACAATGAGAGCTCAGATCCAGAAATCCATTATAAAATTTAGGTAAGTTGTCTCACTCTGTTAACTTTTTTTTGTAGATATATATTGTGTATTGTTTAAACAAATAAAGTGTTTCTATTCTATTCTATTCACTCGTCAATCTGTCTGCACATTAAAACAATAAGAAATTGGAACTAGGCCGCTGGTGACGTCAATACTTAGTTTTGGGGCAAGGAAGTATGAACACATGTTTTAAAGTCCAGAAGACATATGTATGGATAAGTTACACGTTATGCCAAATTTACACAATTTGGCAAACACCGCCGTCCGATGTGACCTGTGAACACCTAAACGATAATATGCAAAATAAAAATTCCATGTACAAATCTATCTCGAAGAATAAGAGCGCTTAATTAACTGTGCAAAGACACAGATCATCATCTTGGAAATCTAAATGAAGAGAAGAAACTCTAGCCTTCTTTTGTTTCTTATAAAAGAAAAAACGCCCAAGTGCGAGTCGGCCTCGCGTACAAAGGGTTCCATCCATCCACCATTACCCTTTAGTTTCTTAAATCTGTGACCATTACCTATAAAAACGGGAAAAAATCGCATTTGTTGTATGGGAGCCCTCTTTAGATATATATTTTATTTTGTTTTTAGTATTTGTTGTTATAGCGGCTACAGAAATACAATAATTTGTGAAAATTTCAACTGTCTAGCTGTCGCGGTTCTTGAGATACAGCCTGGTGACAGACAGACGGATGGCGACGGAGGCAAGGCCTGTACTATGGGTATAATACTAAACAACTGATAAACATACTTGAATCAATATTAAATGACCAGACACGAAGCCAACAAACGTGTTCATGCACACAAATGTTGGCCCTGAGCGGGGATCGAACCCGCGACCTCCGACTCAGAAGGCAGGGTCACTACCAACTGAGCCAGCAGGCCTGTCAATGTAACGTAATGTCATGTTTCCCTCGGGATTTTTTTTAATGAAAATTTCTCGTATATAAAAGTGTCCAAACCAGATGTCAGCGATTGAGCAAATTGCCAGTAATGTGACACGTATAAAATATATTATCGTAACGTTAGGAATGCAAGTGGGTACATAATTCATAAGAGTTTTTGCTGTGAGACCTATAAGGTGGCTGGACGAGCAATTACTTGTACATCTGAACTGGTTTTAGGAATAAACATCAAAGAGATACATGAAAGAAAGATGATATGTGGAAAAGGAAGTGAAGAGAATTATGACGCGTAAAGAAATAGACTCACATACATACCTACATAAATACACTTGAAAATATACAAAGGTGACCTAAAATTATTGATAGAACATTTGGTATGTTCCTCTGGTTGATTCTCACAATATTTTTCACAAATGATATTGTAAGAAATAAATTAAATTTGCCAAGTGCAATATGAACTAGGTAGTCTTTGTGACATCGCATGAAAATTGCTGACTATTTTGGACCCCGGCATTCTAAATTCAAGTCACACTTTGTTGGTTAAAGATATTATTATTTATAAATATATTTATACAAAAAAAAATTTTTGTCACCAACAATATTGGATGAAGAAATAAAAATAAATCTGAAGGAAGAAGATATAAACAAGAAATAGATTTTGCTCATGGAACTTATCAACTCTCTTATTCACTACTAGCGGTTATGCGAGGTTCCCGTTCCCGTGGAAATACGGGAATAAAATATAGCCTATGTTACTCAGGAATCTTCTAGCTTTCCGTTGGTTAAAAAAAATTAGATCGGTCCAGTAGTTTTTGAGTTTATTTGTAACAAACATACAAAAATACTAATCTTTCCTCCTTATAATAGATGAGAACCTCACATCGTTATGACAAGTATTTAATTGCTATTTTGTCTACATATAGTATAACGACTGGAATATCAGAGAATAATACTCATTCTGACGAAATGTGTCATTAACGGGCCATTAAGATTAATTCGCCGATTATTTTCTCGGATTCATAATTATTGTTATTAATTCGCGATAGCCATCAGAATTGTCAAGCTTGTTAAGAAATCGACATCACAATCTGGGTTAATAGCCGTATGGGTTTCATATTAATGTAAAGACACCTGCAACCTGCAACGCTATTCGTAAGTGTCTGTTAGTCATAAAAATATGGAATGTATGTTTTTTTTTTAAATATAAATGGTCATTTTGAATAAAGTGCAAATATTTAAAGATCAAAAAATTTATAAACAATTTTTGGTATAGATTTTTATTTTTCATATGCTACTTTACGAGATAACATCAATTTATATTTTTTTTTAAACTAGGCTGCTGTACATAAACGATACACGCACATTACCCAAACAAAAATTGTCTCAGTTAACCATCAATCTAAACAGATATATTTTAATTTTAATTACAAAGGATGGATCAATTTACTAATTTCAATAAAATTAATAATAAAGAATTTTCTACACAAAATCATATAAAAGCACTATTGTCTTGTCACGCACTTTGTTGGCTACCACTAAATTAAAATGCTAGCATTCAGTTCATTGACAGACGAGGACATTGACAACTAGATACGGCTATGTATGACGCATGTTATTAATCGTTTTTTTATTACTTTCTCCATTAACTTCATCAATAATCAGATTAAAGATACTTTAGGGGACGTATTTATTTTTATCGACTTCGTAATTCAGTTGTTTTCTTAATGTTTGATTGACTTATTATTAAATTAGTTAATTCTAAATTTAATAATAAAAACGATAAGCAAATTTAATTGAGTGTCATACAAAAAAAAGTTGCAGACACTTTTTAGGGTTCCCTTTGGGTAGGTACGGAATGTGAATACTATGCCTCCGCTCATCGTCCGTCTGTTTGACTGTCTGTCTGTCTGTCAGTGTACCTGCTGCATTAAAATTTTTCACAGGATGTGTATTTCTATTGCCGCTATAACAACAAAAAATAAGAAAAATTAAAGTGTTACCCCATACAAAAACGTGTTTTCTTGGGCGTTTTTATTGTACAGTTTTTTACTCTTTCAGGATGACAATCAAATTTAATTGAAACCTTTAGCTACAGAGCACTAAAAAATATTATTTGTCCTTACAAAATTGCTAGGACTGTACCTAAGTACCAGGCTATCAGAAAAGGCGAGTAGACCACCGTGGGTGTCTCCCATATCAGAGGTGAACTGTAATAGGCAGTAATGGCACTGACGGACGTGACTCTCATGCAACGTGTGATGATAAAAAATTGTTTAAATATAACAAGTAACAGCTTAGGTGATGTACATTACATAATAGTTTATTTTCCATTTAGTTTTAGGTACACATAACCAACACAAATGGTGTGAATTTATTTATCACGCAACGAAACTCGCAGTTCCCGAAATAGTTCTATAAGTAAGATATCTGGAAGTTATAGGAGTAGGTATATGAAGACTGAAAATACTCCTACATACGCCCCACCAAAATCGGAATTGGTACTGATTAGTTGACTAACAAATCAGGTAAAAAGTGAGATGTTACGAGTTCTCTTTGCAAAAACACGACTATTCACAACTACATACATATTACTTTATAAAAATGTGTACACACACATTGAAACTAATTTGGAGGGGCGGGTCGCGCTATCGTAGTTTTCATCTTTATTTCATTATTATAGTAAATTAGACACCCACTGTGAAAGACTTATATTCTAACTGCATATTGTTAAAAAAATATATACCTACCTAGGTAATTTCAAAATAAACTTTAGGATCTTGTTTTATTTGGTGGCGGCATCAAGACACTTTAATTTAATTAAAAGTCACTCTACTTTCACATAGTGACAAGTAATGAAAGAATTTTAACGAAATAACTACTTAAATAAATTGTAAATGTCAACGAATAATGTTTACAAATAAACGATTATGCAGCTACCCGCTGACACGAAACTGACGTGTTAATGTTTATTTAACATCAAGTTTCTAGTAGAAATGAAAAAATAATTATACTCGTTTAAACGCAAGTCGATACATTCACAGTGCAAAGAAAGAACAGCACTCAATGTGTTTTAAATAAATTATTTAAATCAGAAAGTTGTGAAAGTGTAAGGATCGGTGTCAACTGCGTCACACGCTGCTGTCCGCATTTACACACTTCATTTGAATAGAATTAAGGATGTAAACGCACGATCTAATTGTGCAGGAATCATGAATACCTACTAAAAAAGTTAAATACTAAAATAAAAAACGATTGCAATCAATATGACTATACAAAACCGATTTTTAAATTATTTACATTGATTGACGGGCCTGTTGGCTGAGTTGGTAGTGACCCTGCCTTCTGAATCGGTCGGGGGTTCTATCCCCAACATTTGTGTGCATGAACATTTCTGTTGGCTTCGTGTCTGGTTGATTATTACTATTTATTTAAGTATGTCTATCAGTTGTTTGGTTTGGGACTGAATAACCGTGTGTAAATTGTGTCCTACAATTTATTATTTATTGATAAACTAGCGACCCGCCCCGGCTTCACACGGGTGCAATGCCAACACTAAAACCTTCCTCTTGAATCACTCTATCTATTAAAAAAAACAACATCAAAATCCGTTGCGTATAGTTTTCAAGATTTAAGCATACATATAGGGACAGAGAAAGCGACTTTGTTTTATACTATGTAATGATATGCATTTTTCTCCAAATGCTGTTTACAGATTCTTGACTAAGGTATCAATTGCTAAACGATAAATTGAATTGTTTCGACAATTGCCTGTTGAGATACTCTTAAGTTGCTTGATTCACTCACCTACCTACACACAAAGAAAATGTGGTTTTTTAAAGTATAGAATTTAAAATTATCGTGGTACCTAATGAAGAGTATGAGTAGGTACCTAATTTAAGAATAAACGAAATTTTAAAATGAAATATGTCTAAAATAAGTGACGTATAAGATAGAACCGGGCGAAAATAAAATTTATTGTTACCAAAATGTTGTAAACTCTCAACAGACGACACGATCTGCAAATTCCATAATCTTAACGGATTTAAATACGATCGTAGAAGCATTATATTTCTGAATAACAATAATTGTCATTCCGCTTTGCGAGTAAGATAAAATTGTTTACAAATTTTTCACATCGTTAAGCAAATTAATAGTGTTTAATTATCCGCACAGTTTGTACAAACTAAGTAGCGTTAAGCATGGATTGCGTAATACTCTGTTGTTCTACGGAACACACGATGCTATCAGTAGCAATTGCAAACGTCTCGTTTGATATTTACATTGTATTTAACTGTACAATTGTATTCTCATCCATAATGCCATACAATTCACGCAAGGACGCAAAGATTGTTTTAACACGATTATTGAGAGAACTTTGTGGGCAATCCATAAGATTTTTTAATTTAGGTACATAAATAATAAATATTACGCAGTGTTAAAAAACATTTTTGGCGTATTAAGAAGTATAGGTACTTATTCCTAAAAGACATGCCACAGGGATCAATGCTAGGTCCACCGATCCTATACGCGTATTCTCCAAATTTCGCACGTTATAGCTAACCGTGTGTGTTTAAGCAAGTAGGTAATTCGTAATCTAGTTACTTGTTAACCGTGTCATTCAAGAAAAAGAGAACAAGCCAACTATTTTCTTAATAAAAATACAGTTATCCTTTATAGCAGTGATAGCCTTACGGTTAAAGAGACTGCTTCACATGATGAAAATCAGTGAGGCTTGGGTTCGAATCCTGGCATGTACCAATGAGTTTTTCAAAACTTACGTACATATTTATCACTTGCTCGACGGTGAAGGAAACCCGCAGGTTCCAGAATTAATTCTGAGACATGTGTAAACAGACCCGGTCCGGCGATGGGCTCACCACCTATCACGTATAGGATCGGTGGACCTAGTATTGATCCCTGTGGCATGCCTTTTATGAATAAGTATACTTCACTTATTCCTAAAAGGCATGCCACAGGGATCAATGCTAGGTCCACCGATCCTATACGTGTATTCTCCAAATTTCGCACGTTATAGCTAACCGTGTGTGTTTAAGCAAGTAGGTAATTCGTAATCTAGAGTTACTTGTTAACCGTGATATTCAAGAAAAATAGAACAAGCCAACTATTTTCTCACATGTTAGAAGTTTAGTTGGTGGCAATTGTCTCAAACAATCTATTTTAAGCCAGAGTTCATTTCAATTAACATGATTATCGTGAGAACAGGCAGCCATTGTCCGTTGTTATTCGTTCCTGATGAATCAGCTTTTTTGCGAACACTCGTGAAAGAATGCTTATGAAAACTTACGAGTATTTTTGTTCCTTTAACGACTTCACCGTGACCAAACTGTAAATGTTTTAAGACATTCTCATGAACGCTCGGTATAGTTCTCAAGAAGATCTTTACAGTAAAGAAATAAATGAATCAAATTATATCAAAATGATGAGACAAAAAATTAATTAAATTATTTCTTATAAAATAATTTTATTTCTACATTGGAACATATAATTCACTGAATAGCAAAAGACTATATGATTTTCCAAATTAGTGTAACAGTAAAAAGTTATTTAAATTGGATCATAATTTATGTACTTAGTTCTATTAGACTAAGGTAGAATGATAATACATTGTGTGATAAACGTCACCAATGCTTCAGACAATTAATAATTAAGAAGTAAATTTAAACTTTTAACTAAAATAGATTTCACAAAGTTCAAGTAACTCGGTCGTTGGTCTTATCGGGAGTCTGCGAGGAAAATTCCCTCGTACGTCATAGTGAACACTTGTTAATAAAAATACAGTTATCCTTTATAGCAGTGATAGCCTTACAGTTAAAGAGACTGCTTCACATGATGAAAATCAGTGAGGCTTGGGTTCGAATCCTGGCATGTACCAATGAGTTTTTCAAAACTTCCTACATATTTATCAATTGCTCGACGGTGAAGGAAACCCGCAGGTCCCAGAATTAATTCTGAAACATGTGTAAACAGACCCGGTCCGGCGATGGGCTCACCACCTATCGCGTTTATGGGTCCAAAGAATATCTGGTGAAAAGCGGGTATATCCAGAAATGGAATACCTCTGCCTACCCCCCCGGGTACTTAAATCGTGAGATTATTTATTTTTTATTTTATTTTTTAGTTATCCCTCATTTATTTCAAATAGATTTTAAATTAGTATGTTTTGCTGTTCATTCGTTGGTGCCAGTCACCTAGGGGTTATCGTAAGAGCTGCAGACAGTCTTATGTAATTATGTCTCAAGGTTTGCTCCCATTATTCGAACAGAATTCAAGATGATGTCTTTCCAGTGTCTCGATATAAATGTTGATACTGTCATATTATAACCAATTATTTGGGTCATTTCGTTTTGGAAATCAACGAGTGCTACTTTAGTCCATTCGATTTCTTAATTTGGTTTAATCTACTTTCACTCTTTCTTTCTTTTAATTGATCTAACATTTCTTTTATACAACGTGTAACAGAATAAACGCAATTCCTCATACACCCCAATTAGTATAATAATATAAAAAAATATATGATGCCTTCGTAATTTAGTTGTGTCTGACCATTTTTTTTAAATAATTTCGATAGGTAGCATAAATTCAGCTATGCTAATTAATTTCTCGGAAAAAATGTACACATATTAAAATAGCTGAGTCGATACTAAACCAACTAATTTCAGGAATTTATTTTGTTACATATTGTATAACTCTTAGTACTTACTTATATCGTAACCATTATAGGATGTTTCATAAAATATTTTTCCATTATTTTTTCATTTCATTAATTCTTTGTGCTCAATTATTCAATAACATCCTATGTTTTTTTGTCTCCGCCACTTTGTGAAGGTTATATCCCAATATCCTAGTTTACAATAACAACAATAGCTCCTATCACGCTGTAACAGAATGCTTGTCCACGTTAACCTATTCACTCATTCACGGCCATTACAATAAAAATAAAATTCAATTTAGCACGAACTAGATCAAGATGGCGATGTCGGTAATTTCATCTACGTGGTGTGGCGCAACGGTTGATTGGTTACCGAAACCGGTTTGGACTGTGGATAGTGGGTTCATTCATATTATAAAATTTTATGACTGCTTGTATTCTGTATCAATGTTTGATGTTAAATACACAATGTTCAATCCACAGATATAGAGTTTAATAGATAGCGTAAGTGTCGTGTTGGAACGATGTGGGATCTGTTATTATATGTTGTTTAGGTAAAAAAAAAATATATTCTCATGTATTTTATCCCCGAGGGGGTAGGTAGATGTATTCCATTTCTGGATGTACCTAATTTTTCTTGGACCCCGAAACTTGTCTTCAGTTCAATAAAAAAATGTTATTGCCTACAAAGCCCAAAAAAATGGAGGGAAATCTTTTCTAAATATTTGACGAGCGAGTGTTCAGTTTAGTTTGAGTCTTTTAATTAATAATATAATAACTCTATAGCTGTGTTGAAACCAGAGTTTAAAATATAATAGGTTGAAACCTAACTCGAGCGTACCTTGGTCGTTTAGCTATTCATTATTGTTGATAATAATACAGTGTTCATACAGCAAGAGCTTTAGGTCAATTAAGTTAAATTATTGTTTTATAGCGATCACTATCTAGTAAGTAATAAATTTTAAAAAATCAACATCATAATTATTTAAGACGCAAATTATGTACTTAATTGCTTAGCACGAATATACATAACCTGTTATATGTACCTACGTATAAACTGGTTATAATATTATATTCAATTATATATTCATGTAGGTATATATAGATATATAGATATATACTATATGTCACTGACGCATGTTCACAAACATGTGATAGTTTGACAATACAGTATGTAAATGTGTCTGGTTACAGGCACTTAAAAGGCAGAAACGATTTTTTTTGGAAGAAATTATACTTATTCTAGTAATAGGTAATTACCATCATCATTTTAGGCATACTACGTCCACTATTGAACCAAGGCTATCCCTACTGTATTAAAGAGCGACAGATCTACAGAGGCCTGCGTCCAGCAGCTTTCTTCTTCTCTTGTAAACTATACACTATAGTATATATACCAGGTAGTCTGGCGACTTTTATTCGTCTGTCCCCACGAACACGTCGTGAGGGCAGATGGGACTTATTTTCTATCTTCAGAAGATTGCTGACGCGTGGTTGTTGATGGTAATAACCTTGTGGACGTCCTACGGTTGCTAGAGTATGGTTTCCACTTAACACATCTGGAGGAAACCCAAAGGTTCCAGAATTAGAATTCTGAAGCATGACTAAAAGACCCGGTACGGCGATGGGCTCATCACCTATCAGGTCCAAAGATTATACTTGTGAAATGTGGGTCTTTCCTGAAATGGAATAACTCTACCTACCCCCTCGGGGATGAGAGGCGTAAGATTTTTGTTCCCACTTATGACCTTTCTTTCCACTCCATTGACCGTAGACTCTATGCCGAAGAACTATGCCATTTGCCACTTCATCTTGCTATCTCATAATTTCTGATTCGATATTGTAGCGAGAACAAACGTCATAATCAACATGATAAGCGAAACTTGTCTTAAAGAAAAATTTCGTGCTTTATACGAATTGACAATAGCAATAAATCACTAAACAAAAGATACATAATTACAAGTCAAGGTGCAACATGGTGAGATTTTTGCTTGCAAAACTTTAGATATACTAAAAACTAAAATTACGGATCTACCTGTAACCAGCTCTGATATCATGTACAGATTTTGTGCAGTTTTTTCTATTCCAACCAAAGGTCATTTATATACGAAGTATCATGTCTATAACGAAAAATAAAAGCCATGTAAAGATTATGATAATAATTATTTACATAAAATGCGTACAAAAGATATTTATTGCTCTTTTGCCAAGTCCATCAATTATCACGCTACACACGTAACAAAGGCGTCTACTGTCGTAACCAGTCCTATACAACAAAAAACTTGTAGGTATAGCAAATTTTAACATCAACCGAAAAACAATTTACGCTACACAAAACACTTTAGAATGTGGGTGTCAATAGTTACTTTTTACGACAAAGACGACGACGTACGAAACAAGTTTTTGATTATGTATTGATACATCTATGAACTTGTGTAATTTTGCAGAGGCGTATATTGCACTATCACAGGCAGAACCAAAATCCTCCTTGGGATTTCTGTTATTGATAGCTAACCTGCCACCAATTAAGACCGAATGACATAAGACTCCCACTCGTTTTTTTCAGCAGCTACCTACGAGTAGAGTTGACTTGGTAGTATTTGTACGTGTTCTACGACATGACTACATAAAGAACCTAGTGTATCATTTTTATTTACAATGTTTTGTACGAAAAACTACCAAAATACCTACCCTACTACTTCTCTATCAAGAATTATTTTGCAAGTACCTTTTTAAATCTGGTTTCCTTCAATGATACGTTGTATATAGATTGTGCGACTCAGTGTTTCTTAGCAAGGGACGGTGTTCATAATTCCACTCTATTATAGTAGAAATATCGTTATCACAAGAACGTATTTAAGCAGCGATCAACATAGCAACCGGGGGCTTTCTACTACTGCTACTACTATCAGATAGATAGATTCTATAACGTCCGATATACCACGTCAAACCTAGACGATTGTCAGATTTTTCGCCTAATGATTGTGATTTGTTAATATTATGTAGTTTGCATAGGTAGGGAAAAAATTAGAGCTAGAGATAAATATGGACAGTCAAGAGCACATGAAGATTTACACCTTGTAGTGCGAGTCTGACTTCAAAGGCGATTGTAATAAGAACGTTACAAAGTCCAATGTGTCAAACCCCACGTGCCCTTAACTATACCTACATAAGTTTTATGAAAAATTGATTGGTACATATCAGGATTCGAACTCGAGCCTCACTGATTATCATCATGTGAAGCAGGCTCTTTAACCGTAAGGCTATCGCTTTGTTTAGGTATTTAACCATAAATTTTGATACATCTCCACTTTTTGCGAAGCCTCCGTGGTATGACCTCTGCCACTCCGGATGGGAAACCAAACCATAACTAATGATTTAACTTCGGGTGAATGCCCAACCCAACCGTCGACTCCGAGTTGACTGACTAACTAGAAGGATGTGCGGTTTTCCTTTAAAATATATTAATAAAGTTGTATGTGTAAATAAAAACAGATTTTAATAAAATAGTAGTACAAGAACATACGTTGGACTTTAATGAAGACTGAGAGATATATTTAATTGACAATTAAATAGAAACATTTATATAATTAACAAGCTCATAAGATTTAAAACTCGACTAACCTAAATCACTGATCATTTCAGTGGTTACATAAGGTGTTTCAATTGCCTAATTGTCACCAATATTTATAAAAACGTCTCATTGACACAAAAAAGATGAGCACAACATTTAAACCGAGACCCTTGACGTAACGTCTACATAAAATAATCAATGTTACATCTGACCTCGTTTGAAAGCGTCTGATCGAAAACACGCGGTTGGATTAAAACTATTCAAACAGCGTTGCAGAAACAAACAATGTTTTGCATATAACATTTTGTTTTTTGATATTTTGGATATGCTCATAATATAAAAATCTGTTTCTGATCTCTCAACAGACGTATTCCTTTATCGCAAACATTATAATTTTAATAGGTTCCAGCTTATCAAAATTTATTTTACATTTTATTTCAATATTAAATTTGCATTCCAAAAACAAAACCGATCTAAATAGAAATATTAACGTTATCTTTACTATTACCTGTATCCCTTGTATTCTAGAAATTTTCTAGTCATACCAGTTGCTATCTCATTAATTCCCGATCACGCATGTTTTGACTTGGTTCTTACATCAAGCATTGTGAATGTAGGGTCATTCATAATGTCTGCTGCACAATTACACAATGTATGGGTACGTGAAAGTATTGAGGTTATTGGCACGATTAACTGAGTAACGGTAAATGTACTTCACTGACAACACTAGTGACCATCTACAATCTACATGATTAACGAAAGATCGATAGTCGACGCAGTCAATAATGAAACAGTAGCTACTCTACTCTTTGGCGTTATACATTTTGCAATACTTGAAGAAATGTAGAAACATGGTACTCGTAATGTACCTATATTTGAAAGAGTTCCTAATAAACTCAGCAGATAAGGTTACATATTAAACGTACAGAATGATAATGAGACAAAATTAAAAGTATTCAAACGTTAATAACGGCTATGAAAGTTAACCGATTTCATTGTTATCATGAATGTTTATTAAAAATAGTTCTAGTCTTGTGAAAATAAATATAGTTCACGAGTGACAGACGATATGAAACTAGATAGAGGTGGTGGATGGTAACTATTTACTTTTACAAATGATCAACAAAAGATACATAACTATAAATATTATACTTTAATAATGATAAATGGGGAGACAATAAGGTCAGTAAGGTGTACAGTTATTCTTTAATAATAATGATCAAGAGAATTATGTTCTATAATATAATTAAGAGAGCCATACTTTTTGAACAGCTCTATAATTTATATATCATCTCAATAAAAGATGGGGTGTTACGTTACGAGCTGATGATGGAGTTGACGTATAAGTTGTAAAAGTTATATGTTGATGGTAACTAATGACGTATATTTAATCGACCGTCAACAGCATAAAGCATCTTAAAATTTTAAGAACTGATCTTATTGACTAAACTGTAATAAAAGGCCAGAATAAGGAGCTTCTTTATTATTAAATATTAAAAAGGTGACTCAGACAAAATGTTGTCATTGACACCGTTTCCACGCGCATTAAAATTTGTTAAGAAACACCTAACGTATTCACTGCCTACTGGTGATTTCAATGCTAAGTTCAGAAGATAGCTTTTGCAATAAAAACTAATTCGGTGCCACGTAAGCGAAGGCTTAAAATACCTCAAACTATTAATATTCCGTTTTGATTAATCTCTTTACGATGCCTTCTGAGATTTCGGTTGTTTTCCATTATAACATTGATTTATGCAAACTTATTTTTAAATGTGTAAGCGCAAAACTGGTTGTAAAGAACAATGTTTGATTCAGAATATTCCTAAATATTGAATGGATAAATGAGTGTGAAATATAATATCCAGAGACAGAAAGTATTCATAATTATATTATTGATAAAATCTGAATATTTTATTATATCTTGAAATATTCTTTTATTCTATTTTATAAAATCAGTGTCATAAAATTCAGGCTAAAACCGGATTAAATTCAGAGATCTAATTTATACGGACAGGACGCCTAAACCTATTAATATGTATATATTTTTTATATCCAACTCTTGATAACGCGCAATTCCATCGAAAATATGAAAACACCTGTTGATTTTATAGATTCAGAAAACGTGGACTCAATAAATTCTGCTATGATCACAATGTTTTCAAGGCAACCGGCAAAGTTCAAATTCCTTTGACTTGTATTTTTTCTGCCGTTGGCACTTTTTGTTTATTTGCAAAAACTCTTTAATGCTTTTCTTTAATTTGACTAAAAACTTAGAAACAACTGAGCATGTCATAAGATCATGATATTTTGTTCCCCGCAACATAATTTGTGTCGATACAAAAACTCTTATTACCTTTTGAGTTGGAGGCGGAGGCTCGGGCACATCTGAGTCCCATTCCGAACTGAGATCATCACTTGATGCTTCTGTGTAGTCTTCGTTCCACGGAGCATTCAGCAAAGAGCTTTTCATCTGGTCATAGCCAGGAGACAGTGTCTCTGGTCCATACCCTGGCGGCAAAGGACTAGATGATCTACAGTCCTCACAATTACACGGCTTGGGTCCTAAAGTGTCTTTAGTAGGAGAGTCGTCTTTCAAATCCGTTTTGGAATTCCTTCTCGAATCCCGTTTCCGAGCACTTCGCGGCGATAGTCTATTGTTACATTGCGGTGGGATGTAGTACCTCGTGGGTTCAGACAGTCTTCTCCCATTGTCTGGAGTTTCGATTTTGACCGGGGTCAGAGATATCTTCTTTATGGGCTGCTGCCTCTCACCTTCGGTCCGGTCGTCCGAATCCATGGTGTACCGTATGATGGGTATAGTAAACGTGAACTGTTCGGTACACTCCGGCATTATTATTATTTATCACTTCACATGGAACTGCCTTCCTCCAGTTTGAGGGAGAAGGGTTAACGACATTTTCATTGGTCACTAATTGGTTAAAGTCACTTTTTGGAAGTTATTCGCGTTCGCGCATGCGTGGTTACAACGTTGAGCGGCGCGAGCGTCGTCTGCGCGCTCAGCACGAGGACTGCGCCACTAGCCTCTACTCCGCCCGGGAGGTTTACTAGCGCAATTATACAGTAACTAGTCTACTGCAAGTATGATATACGAGTATACGCAGAAATCCAAAACAGGTACCGTGGACTCCATTACAAAATTTCTATAATTACTAATCGTTGTAAAATAGATTGCCACAATTGTTCTTTAATTGAATTCTCAATGACGTCAATATAACAGTAATGAACAAATTTTCCTTCTGATTATATTTTCCCTCTCTAATAATAAAATATTCCTGGATGTCTGTTGGTTAATAAATTTTCCGGGATAGGTAATTTACCTATTTTGAATAACGTAATTGATTTCCAGGAATAGTTAATGTTAATATAGATATTACTTACATAGAGGATTGATTTTAAAGTGTAATGGCTTCTAGGTTAAGCAAAAAATATTAACCTATAGGTATACATAGTTCAGTTTTATGTATTCAGTATGCAATTTTTTTCTTATTAGTATATAGGTAATATAATCATTATGGAAACATTAGTATCTAAAACCATACACGTAACCAAAAAACAACGACAGAAAACAATGGACAGTCAAAATACACTAACATTCTTTATCAATGACGTAGGTGCCTCCTATTTATATTATTACCAAATAATTCAGTGTCATGATTTGTATGAACAAAGTAACTTAAAGATTGGACGAAGATATAAATATAAAGATTCATATGTCTGTCCGTATATTTATTTATCATTAAAATATATTCGTAGCAGTCGCCTCACATGTTAACAAAGAGATTAAAATATAATAGGACATAGAGGGGGCATTGGGAATATTTTCATACAAAACTTGAAGCATGTTTGAAGCTCAAGCGTCATGTCAGTTAGTATGAACGCGAGCTGTCATTCGGTCGAAATTGTACTAGACTTATTCTAGTTGGAATAACTTTTAGCTTCAAATATCCCTCGCTTTGTCCCCTCTATGCCCTATTATATTTTAATCTTTTTGGTCAAAGGCCAGTATCATTTTGACTATATTTTGTAAAACGTATTAATAAGGTTTAAAATTAAAAATAGACGTATTGGACTGCTCTCGGTATAAACTAACCCTGATTTTATTATTAACCTTCATACGACATTACATAAGTTCGTTTATTTATTACTAGCTAATTGCTTTAATAATAATAGTAATAAAACCTATTAGTGTATTGACGACAGCACTTTAAATTACTTACTAAGAGAACATTTCTGTAGCTATCTATAGTCAAGTCATTGGCATAATTATTGATTACTTTCACGTGATGTGCTGATGACAGAGTAATAATAAAAATAATTAACTTTTGAGTCAGAGTAATCGATGAATTTAATTAATTGTGTGACAAACAAATTCGTTCCATGCATTTTTGAATAATGGTGGGGCCTTTCATATTCTAATTACAAATTATAACGTTTTTTTTAGGGTTCAATACCCAAGGGGTGCCAACGAGACCTATTAAGCCTCCACTTTTCGTCCCTCCGTCCATCCGTCTGCAGAACGGACCAATTTATTGAAACTGGTCTGTGGTAAATAGCTACCTATTTACCGCAGACCAGTTTAAATAAAATTTCTGTGAGGTAGACAGCTGAAATTTTCACAGAATTTGTATTTCTATTGCTATATCAACAAAAAATAACTACAGCATTAAAAATTACAGGGGGCCTCTATACAAAAAACTTTTTTTTTTACTTTTTTGTTTTACCCTTCGTGTGTGAGTCCCTCTACCACTTGACCGGAATCAATGTCTCAAGCGGTGCAAATATGATGTTGACCTTAATGAGGTCTGCATGATTGTGCCTTTTGGGGACAACAGGGTGCGAAGGCGCGGTAGCTCCTCGAAGAGCTATTCATTGCATTTGGACGAGGATCTAAGTGAGGATCTAAGACAAGAGTTTTTATTATTATTAATAGGATTATGTTTCACTTTAATAAAGCCGAGGGGGCACAGATGAGGTCACCAATAGAGCCAACTCAACCAGAAGAAGAAGTTTTCTAAAATATTTTTGCTGGTACTTTTTGCTATACATTTTATGCTTAGCAACACCTACTCATATCATCACTACATAGTATAAAATAAAAAGAAGAGAAGAGGTAGGTAATGTTCTATTTTAAGCTACAATTTTCTTCGGAAGACCAAGTGATGATCACTTCACTTATCAAGGGCGATCAGCATGCAGGAAGTGGTCCTAATGACTGTCATCATGCAATATTATCATTATGACAGATGATCGGACTTTGTGTATCTTATGATTATTTTTATTCGCAATAATAATATTTACATTATCCTTAATTAGTATCAGGAAGGAAGTAAGATGCTTGAACAGGATAACTTAAAATAAAAGATTAAATATAACTAGCTTTTACTAGCAGCTTCGCTCGCCCACGTTTATGTCACCCCCTGAGAGGTTGAGTTTTGCAAAATCCTTTCTTAGTGGACGCCTACACTTTATAAGATATCTATGTGCAAAATTTCAAGTCTCTTGACCCAGTGGCTTAGGCTGTGCGTTGATACATCACCAATCAGTCAGTCAGTTTATCAGTTTTAACCGACTTTAAAAAGGAGGAGGTTATGAATTCGTCTGTATTTTTTTAAAATATTTTTTTATTTTATGTTTATTACCTCAGAACTTTCGACTGGGTGAACCGATTTGGCAGATTTTTTTTTATTTGAAAGCTGGTGCTTCCAGATTGGTCCCATTTTAATTTCGTCCACTTCTAACAACGGAATCCATTAGGAAACCATGTAAGTTGAAGATTGAAGTCAGTTTTTTTTACTCTTTATATAAATATAGATTAAGATACAAAGTATAAGGCAGTTACAGCTTACAGCCCTATTAGGTAGAGATACTGCAGTCCCGGAAGTACCTACATTTAACCAGTGAGCACTAAACTGACAGGCTTAGAACCAAAAATATTTACGGGCCTGTTGGCTCAGTTGGTAGTGACCCTGCCTTTCGAGTCGGAGGTCGCGGGTTCGATCCCCGCTCGGGGTCAAAATTTGTGAGCATGAACATGTCTGTTGGCTTCGCGTCTGGTCGTTTAATATTTATCAGTTGTTTAGTAGGTACCCATAATACAGGCCCTGCCTAGTTTGGGACTAAATAACCGTGTGTGAATTGTTTCCCACAATGTATTATTATATATTATTACTTATTTGAATATACCTACCTACTAGGGCATAAAGCGGCGGTCATTCGTACAATAACTTTAAAATCTCAAAAGCGTCAGTTCATCTATCTAGATTTCAAACTCGTCGTTTAGACTTATTACCTAGGTAATAGGTTTTTAATGGCGAATTTGTTCACTTTACCCGCTATATGCCCTAGCATATTTAAATATCTTTGCTTAGAACCAGTTTCAAGATCGGGCTTCCTTCACAATTCTCAGAAATTCATCTCGGAATTTCGGTTGTACTAGATTGCTATCTCACAGATAAATCAACATAGTGTCATGTTTCAAAACTGCATTCATTCGTACTGAATGCAGTATCTACGATGTTTAAATTACCTTGAACACTTGATCTCAGCCGTCTCGTGTCACAGTTTCTTATCAGGAATCGATACTACGAACTTTGTAATATACTATCAGCCTACAACAGTCCAGTATAGAGTCTATGCATCTCCCATAATTATAGGAATAGACTCAGTTGGTAAACAAGTATATTATGTTATTTAAATTAGGATTCTCAATTACTTTCAACAAGAGGACTTATAAGCCCATAAATTAAATAAAAATGAAGCAACGCTACATAAAACGTGCCAATAGACGGCCGAGTTCTAAACCTGTCGAAGTTTTTAATGACTTTGTATAAATACAACTGTCCAACATCAACCGTTGGACCGCGGTCTCTAGGCACGATCACCCTTTCCACGATGAAGATCTTCCCTTTACACGATGGAGGAGCATTCCACCTCCGCTCCTCCTATTTTATTACTTGTAGTGTGGTGGGTTACAAACATTTTATCATAGGTAAGCTTTTGTATTGAGGGAACATGGGTTCCTGGCTATTTAGGCATACGTGGACGCAAAGCTAACACACAGCACAGAGGACTATTGTGCTTCGTAACCAAATAGTTCAAAAACAAAGGAAAAATATAAAATAATAAAAATACTGAAGCCAGTAAAAACAAACGACAGCATACATTATTCAAATCGTATACCTGTGTAAATGGAAAAAATAAAATATATTTAAAAAATATCTACACTAACCAACAAAAAAATGTAGAGCATCAAAATATTTTTTCATCTCACCCTTTTTAGCGTATGTATGCTAAACAGTAAACAAGGAGTGACGCATGGACATATACATTATACAATGGTATTTCTGTCCTTGGGCCAAACATAACCAATATATTTAATTAAGAAAAAAACATTAAAAATAGATAGAAAATAAGAGAACCGTGTGGAACAGGATAGGTACTTACTGTAAAAGTACTTTAGTAGTTTTTAGGTTTCCTTAGCCAAAAGGTGCCACCGGTACCCTGTCTCGAAGCCTTTGCTAGCCATCCGTCCGTCTGTCTGTCTGTCAACGGGCTACAAACTCATGCAATTTTCACAAAATTTTTAAGTATTGGTATGTATTTCGGTAGCAAGAAACACTTAAAATTAAATACAATTGAAAATTAAAGGGACCGCTATACAAGAAACATGTTTTTTGCTGATTTTTCATAATGTTCAGAGAGTGTTTATTCTTAAGTCGTACTTGAGACCGGTTTGTTACTACAGACATTAATGGCATTAAACTATGAACATAAATTTTCTACTCCTATTTTTGAATCTCTACTTATAAAAGAGTGACATGTGTTTATTATTCTGTCATTCATAATTCCGCCCAAAGCACGCGGGCGTTAGTCTCGTCGGTAGTCTAGTACCTATCGCTGATTTTTTTTTATATTAAAACTGTTTTTTATGAGCTAGAAGATTCAATACATAACTTCTAAAATTTTATAAAAAGATATTTCATTTTAAACTTTTGCCATCAAGGTTCTGAGCAAAAGACTTGTTATTTGACTTTTAAGTTCTCATCGAATCTAGGTACAGTAGTTTTCAATAAATCTGACACTATTATATTTCACTAGCGACCCGCCCCGGCTTCGCACGGGTGCAATGCTGAATTTTCTTTGCTATAAACCATCCCTGGACCCACTCAAACCCACACAAAAAGTTTCATCAAAATCGGTCCGGCCGTTCTCGAGTTAAATCGTCAGGAAGGAAAACCCGACTTATTTTTATATAGTAGATTACCCTTGTAAACAGCAGTTTTTTTGGGGGTTTTGTTGTTCACATCTAGGTACATAGATGTGTACCAACCCAAAAAAAACAGATAGGTAAGTGTTTGTTTTTGAAATAATTTCACTGATTGCAGACTTTGTCAAACCATTCTTGATTATTTATTGTCAGCTTCCTGCCAGTAATTTAAATCGATTTTTAAGTTTTTTTTAAAATAGCTGTATTGCAACAAGTTTAATGCATTCCGGTTCCGGTTACGCACTTACCCAAATGTCGGTTAAATAATAAATATTTATAGAATCCATTTGTTATTCACGTCACGAATGCAACGCTTTTAATGTGCATTCGAAATTCATAAATGTTACCTAAATATGGACCGACTGCCTAAAAGAGAAATGTGTGACGTCAAAATGACGCACGACGGACAGCGAGGCATCCGAAGCGTGTCCGATGACGTCACTGGGATGCGTGACATCAACCACGCACTTTGATATTAACCTTAAAGGTAAAAGATAAGGTTTCATTTTAAGGGTCTCTTAAGTTCCGGTCCGGTGTAGAATACAAAGGCGCAATCTTAAATACGTCATCTTAGCGGACCATAACGATAATGTAATGATACCTAATCATACACAACTTGATTTGATTGAGAGGTCGTTGAATGTAAGACATGCGCACGACATTAACTATTTATTTTAGTATCATCATTTTATTATTATACCTACGACACGCTCCAATAACATGCGACATGGCATTAAATACAGTGTGTCTCAAAAAAATTTGAGACACCCGGAAATGTTTGTTTAAATATAAATATATTCCCGCTTTTTATCCCCCAGAGGGTAGGCAGAGGTATTCCATTTGTGGAGAAACTTACATTTCAGCAGTAATGTTCTTTGGACCCCTAAATGTGATAGATGGGGAGCGCCGCCAGACCAGGGGGTCTAAAAAGGCCGTTTCGGGTGAATCATAATAGGATCCTATTTCGATTCATATTCGAAATTTTCACTAAATACGAGTCTGCTAATGAATTGAATTGTCAGTGAATCACTAAAATTAGGGACAATTTTACGAAATTTAGAGGAATTGCTTAGGATTTGCTGGGAATTCATAAAAGGAGGAATTGCTCAAAGTGGCCATTTTAGACCCACGGGTAAGGCAGTACACTGCTTCATACAGGTTTAAAAGAACATCGGCAGCTTTAGTACCCACTGAAATAGACACCCACGGGGTATCACACTATGCTTATTATATTGACTCATAACAAGTCGAAATTTTCCATATTTTTAAATTAATCAAGCAGTTGGAAATATTGAGTCAAATAAAACAGAAATATCACAGAAACACGAATCGATCGATTGGGAAATCTATGAATACCAAAGAGATTAAAATATATTATAAGGCATGAAGGGGACAAAGCGAGGATTATTTGAAGCCAAAAGTTATTCCAAGTGGAATATGTCTAGTACAATTTCGACCGAATGACAGCTCGCGTTCATACTAACCGACATGACAAGAACATGACGCTTGAGCTTCAAAGTTTTGTATGAAAATTTTCCCAATGCCCCCTCTATGCTATTATATTTTAATGTCTTTGATTAAAACAAAAACTTTTTTGTTGTTGTGGTAAAATTTAACGTCGTGTCATCACGTCAACCATGTCATTCACTAGGGATAGCCAAGTGAAAAAATAAATTGATATTTATCGTATCGACATTTCTAAATACTATAGATAAAAATCGAGTGAAAAATATCGATATATCGTCAGTTTTTACATTATTATTAATACATATTCTCAAATTCGTAAAAAAGGACGATGAAAATAGTATTTTTTTATAAATGCTTGAGTCTAAACAAGTATCTAGTACCTAACATGAAATGAAACACGAAACCAGAATTGCGTTAAAATATATTAAAATTGATACGAACTCGATATTGTAAAATAAAAGTCGATATATCGCCATTAAAAATATCGACGATATATATAATGATATGCTAATTATGTATTTGGAAAAATATCGATATTTTAATATAGGTATCGATATTTTTTGCCCAAGCCATCATTTACTGCCACTATGGTCTATGTGTTATAGAGTAACTTATATGGCATGTGGTAGGCAGTGCTATTTTCTAACAAAGAGGTTGGAAGAAAATCATTTTCTTTCCTAGAGAAACTTTTTCTTTACACGTCTTTGGTACCTAAAATCTCATAATAACCTACAAAGTACACTAGGTAATGAATAACTTTTAAACCTCAACTTATAAAAATGTGGTATGATTACATATTATCTTAGTCTGTCCAAGAACTATCGATTTTACACGGTTTCGTCTTCCGTGGGCAGGTGTAAGTGGGGTACCCAAAACACATGGACTTTTGCCAATGTTATTTAAATTGTTGTTGTTGTTCGGAACATCTCTCCCTCTATGTAAATATGTCGTATGTAAAATAGTTCATGCAAGTTAAAGTAAGTAAGTAATTTAAGAAGGTACAATCTCCACTGTATGTGTTGACATGAATACATCCTACTATGCAGAATGACGTGACATTGACGTAAAAGGTTCCAATTTGTATAATGTAGACCTAGTAATATGATTATATTGTGTAAATATTCTAAATATAAGTTATTAATCTAAAAATAATTGTTTTTATTGGGCTATAGTGTATTTGACCGAGGTCAAGTCAATTAATTTGTACCAAGGTTTTTAGCTAAGTTTTATATAAATTACTAGCGGGTTGACTTCGCACGGGTGCAATGCTTATACTAAAACCTTCCTCTTGAATCACTCTATCTTTTAAAAAAACATACATACATATATACATGCTCTTCGGTTTAGGGTACTCTTGACCTGGCCTTTCTTCAAGACGTCCCCAATTTGGTCTCGAAACGTCCGCCTAGGTCTTCCCCTTCCAACACTTTCACTCACACTCGCCTTATACACTTTTTTCGTCAATCGTTCTTCATTCATTCTCTCGAAATGGCCAAACCATCTCTAAAAAAACCTCATCAAAATCCATTGCATAGTTTTAAAGATTTAAGCATACATAGGGACATATGGATATAGAGACAGAGAAAGCGACTTTGTTTTATACTATGTAGTGAAGCTAAGGCTCACAATAGAAATAATAAAATAATAACATATTATGTTTAATATTTTTTTTATTATTTTTATTGTGAGCCTTAGCTTAATTTATAACATGCCTTTAACCTAACTAGGGTCTGTATTGACAAGTCAAACCATTCCTTTATATAATAATATATTAATACTAGCGACCCGCCCCGGCTTCGCACGGGTGCAATGCTAACACTAAAACCTTTCTCTTGAATCACTCTATCTATTAAAAAAACGCATCAAAATCCGTTGCGTAGTTTTAAAGATTTAAGCATACATAGGGATATAGGGACATAGAAAGCGACTTTTTTTTATACTATGTAGTGTATAGTGTATATAAAATCTCAGAAAAAAGAAAAGTTCTTATGAATGTCTACATGACCTACAAACTGATTGGCAAAACTTCAAACTAAGAACAAACCCCAGTATGTAATAAAATAAAACTAATTATTTAAAAATTAAAGCTAAATACCTGTCTATATACCTACGTTAACTTCGAGACAGAGCCATCTACATCAAATGTTGTGAACTAACCAACTTGTTTAGAAATAAGGTTCCAGTCTGAAATGATCTATACAGCTCTCGCTAAGCTAACGTTTTTGTAGTTCGCGTAATCAGAACTAGGTGGCGCCCCTACCATTCTTGATCTTTACTAAGAAAATTGATAGTTTTTATTATTACAAAGTACAACATCTTTATCATTTAAAACCATGTCTAGACTATTCAAATCTTAGCTAAGCCCTAGGTACTTTTAAAAAAATTAGAAAAAAATATCTAGAAATATTTCAAGGATAGCATACCTTTTTCAACACCTTGTTCGCCTCAGCAGGACTCGGCATGTAAAAATCCACGATGCCTAGCAAGCAATCGTCGCACCTGCACACGTCGCTCGGCAAAGAGGACATCGACCCAAAACTGCTGCAAGAATCCATGGAATCCGTCCGGACCAGCTTTCCAGTGCTCAGAGCTTCCATTTTCGCGACCAGGAGTGACTCCATAAGCGACCGCGGTCGCGTGGGCGAGCGAGATCTTCGAGCGAGGTCTGGCGACAAAGGGCGGCATCGCACCAACACGTCAGGAGATAGTGGCCGATGTCGCGAGAAATCCAGCGCCAGGTCGGGCGACATTGCCCGGTGTCGGGGCAAGTCAGGCGACATTGGACAAGACACGAGGTCAGTCGACGAGGTCCTCGACAGCGGTGGCGTCGCACTGCGACAATGCGACGACGCCATATTTCTGGCCCGCATTTGATTTGATACGTTACTGTCACACCCGCATAGAATTTGCACTTTTTTCACTTATCACTTGTTTTTATTTACATGTTTGTTTTACACAGGGCGTTTCGATTTTTATTCATCATGGTTTTAATGCAGTCGTACAAATCTATTTAATTTTCATATGCTGTTTTGATGTTCTCCAAATTTTAACTTCAATATAGGAAACACTGGATCCTTTAAAATATTCAAATGACAGAATTATTAGTAAGAATACACAAGTAACTTATAAAATTTAAGGAGAATTTTACATAATGGTCAAAAGTCCAGATGAAACATTTCTAAAATGTTTCATCTGGACTTTTGGATCTCAAAAATTGGGAAAACTAATAGAAACTTCGAGTAGCAAAAACAGAGACTAACAAGCACACAAAAGCAAAACAAAAGCATACATTAAGTATCCAGCATAAATGGTGGTTTCAGTTTGTTTACACGGGTATATTGAAACTGAGCCCATAACGTATTCCATCCTCGTCTGCCGCAGCCTTGAGGCAGCGTGTCTAACGCACCTGTCCATGTGGCTTTCCACAGATTTAAGTATTTCTAGAAAGGAATTAATACTACAATAACCCTGGTGATCACAATAACCCTGAAGATGATCAGATGTCATCTTAAGAAGATTTAAATAATTATCTAAATGACGATAAGGCTGTTAGAGAAATGGAGGCGGGAAATTGACAATGATGATATAATACATCTTAAAGAACTCAATTGATATTGCAAACTAATTTTATTATAGGGGTCGTCCAAAAAAGGAACATTAGATATTTAAAATAGAGCTTATAATAGAAGACCATAGAGGACCTGGAATCCCAAATAACGGTAACAGAAAATGAAGGGAAAATGAGACTTATAAAAGAAATAAATAACCTATAGCACCGAAAAGTAATTACAACGATCACTCTGCCAGGAGTGTATGTCTAGGAAGAAGTATAACACGAAATATAGTAGGTACCTATTTAAGTATATTCTGGTCACTTTAATGGTGATTCTATTGTAATTTTACTACAATCATCAGTTCTAGTTACATTTTAGACATACGTTCGATCTGTGCTTGCATCTATTAAGTCGGGAGATGGCAGCCGTTGCGTCGTTAATCCTTTAATGTATGTTTCTTTACTAGCTTTATCGATGGGGAAATAATAGATAACATCGCCATCGTTATTCTCATGAAATTCCAACTCTCCGTAAGCAAATCTCTTCTTCTAATTCATCACTAAGTTAGTGACGGTCAGATATATCATTAATATCAATAATTGAGTGGATCAAAGCCTCTTGAGGCATGTTTTATGGTAATTAGTAATTACGTGGAGTGGTTAGTTTTATTAGTGCATTATAGGTACTTATGCTAAACTACATTACGTACCTACTCTAATATTATTACTCTTCATCCAATAAGTAACTCGTTTAAAAGAGTACGACTATGTTTTGTAAATACCCTAATATTATCGTGTGAAAATAAAGCGATTGTAATGGAACTACGGGAGCATGTAGTTATACAAATACAAAGATTACAAATTCATCGAATATTGTCTAATAGTGACCAAACTTTTAAATTAGACAGGGCTGCGATCCTATGATAGGTTTATTTTACCGGTCTTGGTTTAGTTTTAAGGGATTATAAAATACGAATACTAGCGGTCGAACAGCGTTAGTAGAATTGAATCCCTTATCGTTGCCGTTCGAATTTTTCAAATATTTTTGTGCAAAATTTCATGTTTCCAGTCAGTCAGTTTTGGCAACGCCTTCTCGGTAATGGTCAAAGGGGGCATAAGATAAAGATAAATGGAAGACAGAAGAGGCTTTTGCTCGGCAGTGGGACAAAACTAGGCCACCAAAAATAAGTATTTTTGGCTTTTCTAATTAATGTAGCTACTTTATTTTTAACCGTGTGGTAACCATTGTGTAGCCACTTTTGTAATCTGCGATCGCAATGCTATACCTACAGCGTCACACCGGGTGGTCAATCGATTGACTGCTAATCCGAAGTGTGACGCGTCAAACTTTTGATGTGTTCATTTTACGATGCGATGAAAAAACTTTTATGACGTTTATTTGCCGACGCCAGAAGAATGGAGAGTTATTTTATTTAATACTTCATTAATTTTATACATTTTTAATTAAAATCGACCTTAAATTAAGTGGAACAATTGATTAATCTGCTAAATTTGATGACCACCAATAAATTAAATAACATTATTAATTGAGAAGAGATCAGCCTCAATCAGAGTCAATCTAACGAATCCCTTCAGGGCAAAATCAAACGCGATACTAGATTGTAAATTAAATAGAGTAATAAGTCCGCCCAATTTAATACAGTTATTTATTTTAAACTAATGAATACATATCAGCTATTAAATGTTGTATAGAAACAAATGCCACCCACACTGCATTATTAGCAATCAGTAGAGGCGTGTACGATCGGCTTCGAATAACTGACAGCGTATAATTAACTCGGCAGTAATAATTGCAACTACCAAACGACTTGTATTCATAGTAATCACTACCAAACAGACTTGCAATCTGCCAAATCTGTCGTTAATTTCATAGCTATCAGTTTGGGTGACATATTGGCGACCTTTTATTTTCGAATTTTGCAATAGTCGCCAAGTTACCATATTGTTACGTTAGCTCTTACGGTGTACAAATCCGGTTCGCGGTTTACATTCGGGGATGGCGTAAGAAAATTTTATTTTATTGATTTTCTTAAATCTAATAGGTATGTTCTGTGGATTGTTTCATCTTAACTTTAGTTGACAAAAAGTCATAATAAGCTTTTACGAAAAATCATAATTTTATTATTACTGAGATGGTGAATCCGCCAAATAGAAAATGGTTATACTCGTAGTATGGTAATTAGTTAGGCGAAAAACAATACCAAATTCTAACAAAATTTTGGTTAATTTTACGTCTACTTTAGACGTCGAAAATAATTAAAACATTTCTTACCTACATCAAACAAAAACCAATTTACAGAAATTCCTTACAATCTTAAATGTCTGTAACGCTAGCCACTAATTAATGGTGGCATACTGAGAAACGGTCGAATTATTTATTAACAGTTGCAATTCCTATAATTCCTAGTAATCTGATCTAATGGAATAGCGAAATATCAGCATATTAGATATTATTATTATTACCACGGAACTAAATAATCTCAAAAACAAATATATGGGCCTAGAAAAGTGGCATTTCATTATCGTGGAAGCTATACAATAGAATAATCAGTGTATGCTTTAGTAAAATCACGTTATGTTGACCAACAGAGCGCGACCAAGTCAAATTGACGCATCAAGCCTCGACTCCACTGCCTCGATATTATATCACGTCCTTCCACGCATTAGGGTTCACCCCCAAAGAAGTTACTGACACTTCAATTTTAATAGTTAGTATCACTATCACGATATAGTATAAAACAAAGTCGCTGTCTCTGTCCCTATATCCCTATGCTTAAATCTTTAAAACTACGCAACGGATTTTGATGCTGTTTTTTTAATAGATAGAGTAATGCAAGAGGAAGGTTTTAGTATAAGCATTGCACCGGTGCGAAGCTGGGGCGGGACGCAATTATTATTTGGAAACAGAATACAAACGATTTTTTGAGACGTGAGGGTAATATAATTTTGTTACTGCAGATGAACTATGACTATAGATTTGGGAATTTCTCATATCACACAGAATGAATAATTGTACCGTCGAATATTGAAAATACATGAGCGACATCTTAACATTTTTTTTTTCAAAAATATATTCTGCAACATGATTTGCCAGAGGTACTTATTTAATTACACACTTACTTTCAGCAACATGTGTCGTCAAGAAGAAATCAAATATGTACGAGCATTAAGGGTGCCTGTTCAAATATCCCGTCCTTTTCAAAGGTGCCTATCACACTCAAGCCAGAATAAATGTATTTTATTATGACATCCCCACTCCACTTAATAGCTCAATATATTGGTAAAAATATACTTGCTCTTTAGACACAGGACCTATTGAAAATAATGGCTTTAAATAAGACACAATTGATTTTTAATTGTTCTGGTGCGCATTGGAATTGCAAGGTACTTGACTGAAAAAAAAGGGTGTCAGCGACATAAGAGTACCTACCTACCTATAAATAAGTAAGTACCTAATACATTTTAATAGGTCTCTACTCACAATCTGCTTGACGCAGTTATTACTTCACTGGTAATATTTCAACGGCATGATATACTATGCACCCGCAAATTCAACCGCCTTGTTGCAACTATAAACGTACGTCAAACCAGCCTCGAAGCATGCGCATGAGTTGCAATGTAACTACGGTTAATGTTACCAGTCGTAGTTAAATCATAGTCGGTAAATTTATTATCTCGCTATGTTTTGCTCTTTGCTATGATTGGTAGAAGTATACTTACTGTTGTAAAAGCTATAAAGTCTGAGCTATTTTGCAAAGTACTTTGTAATTAAGATGCAAATGCACTAATAATGATTATCCATCTAACTACAGTCTACACTACGGAGGTGTCACTTTACTATGGTGCGTGTCACTTTTTGACGCTGCTAACTTTTGACGACGCGTCTAAATTAACGGTATAAATATCGTACTACCTCTGTAACTAATACAATTGATCACCGTGGTACAAAAAAAGCTGCTATGCTATGCCCAGTGTTCTAGATACGTTTTCAAAAACTACAAAGAAAGCCGCAACAGCAGTTCCAATACCAAACATCGATTATCATAACACGAAAATCTCAATACAAAAAGCGCTCCGTTGACATTCTGTTTCCTTATTATCTGCAGATACAACAGAATAAAAACGCAATTGCTGTACAGTTTAAAATGTTCTGCTCGATCATTTTTCCCGGTCCAGTGCTACGAGCCCGTTTGTGTTCAATCCATCTTAATTGCTGTAGCAAGCAGGATATTACCTGTAATTAGTGTTATTTATACCGGAGCTAAACACTCTAAATGCGATTAAAATTGTTCGTTTGATCACCCTCTGCGACTTGGTCTTATTTTACATTTAATCCGAGACATTGAGAATTCTCAACGGCTGACTAGCTTTTGTCCGCTACTTCGTCTGTGTTCCAGAATTATTATTATCAGATGTACATCCTTTGTGAAGTTGCCAGCTATCTCTTCATTGGTTTAGTCTTGATAAAGATAAATACATCGTTACTGTCCAATTTACAATACTAGCAGGTGCCCAGCGGGGTTACCTGCGCGGATCCCTTTTTTTCCTGTTCCCGTGGAAATTTCTTAAAATATTTTCTTAGCGGATTTCTACTCCTTATGAGGAATCTACCTGCCAAATTACAAGTTTTTACTATATAAACTTGATTTCATTCTATCGCACCGCACTGGATTGTTGTTGGACCAATGCAAACACTGTTAAAACTAGTCCAATATTCGATTGTAATAAAAATAGTGTAAGTAATTATCACTTCTTTATTGTAACACTAGCTGTTCCGCGCGGTTTCCCCAGAATAGGTAGTTCCCGTTTTCGTGGGAATACGGGAATAAAATATAACCTATGTTACTCGGTGATAATGTAACTTTCAATTGGTGAAAGAATTTTTAAAATATATAAAATATTATTGTAGATAATATTTTTAAAATTAAAAAAAATTGGTATATTTAAAGAAACTACGTGCAAGTTATGGCCATTCTGTATTAATTTATGAAATAAAAGGACTATAAAATGAGAAATCGTATTCATTTATTGCCACTTTACGGCCACAATGAATCTGTATTCTGTAAGCATGTGCCAAAAACATTATCACGTTCCGCTTTTCTGAGTAATCCTGTGAAATGCGAATGCTTTTACACAATTACTTTTAATTGGTTTTTAGTATGTTACATTCAACATTAAATACCCTTTTAAAGGTAACGGTCGAATTAATAGTGAGAACAGGAACAAAAATGCACATTCAAGAGTCGTGCCGAAAAAAAACAACGAATTACGAGACATTTTTGCATAAAAACGCGATTTTAATTAAGAAAATACTTTTCGCAGCACAGAATTCTTAAATATTGAATTTCGAATAAATTGCCAACACGAACGTGTAAGATCTATGATAATAATAAATAAATAATAATATAACAATTTTATTTCTGACATAGGCCCCATAATAACAATACAATTTTGTGTATTATTTACAGGAAATTTTACATAAACAAAAGATTGTATTTAGGCATATTATTATGATATTACAAGTTGAGAATCTGCACAAATATTCTACTTTATTTTTCAATAATAATAATAATAAAATTTTATTTAAAAAAGCAAATGACACTCTTAAATCAAAACATTTTCATGTAATGATGCTCAATAGATTTAGGTGCCTGGCTCCCAAACTAGGATTCCCTGTACTATGGGTAGCCAGTCTTTCATCCTATACATAAATTATACATAAGAGTTGCACTATTGTAATCGTTTTAATAAATAGTTTGCATATATAAGCAATCTGATAAACAAAGATATAAGCATACAAATATGAATAAAACAATCATGTCTATGTGTAATAATTATTGAAGTTATAGAATATGCTTTATTCTCTTCTCAACGACCCGTTTTCTCCTAACTACTTGAAATTTAGATTCCAGCTCTTGGGCTCTTCCCACGGTCGAAGTCTTCGCAATAAGCTGTTGTTATGTATGCCTTCTAACCGTACTAGTTTTGTGTCCAACTCCTTCACTGTCCATGCCGTCAGGCTTTGGAACACCCTCCCCAGGAAATCCCAATGCAAGTTTTCTTCTAAAAGGAAAATTCGTGGGTTTTTATCGGGTCAGGCATAAATTGGTCGAAAGAAATTCATCATCTCTAGTTTATTTTATGTACCTAAGTATTTTTGTATTTATGTTTTTTAGGATATATAGTATATATTAATTTATTTTATCAACATATATAAGTATTTGGATTTACCGTAGGGTTATGTTTCTTTAATCAACAATATACTTTTTATTATTTACGACCCATTCCGCCAAATTATTTCTGCTTAGCCTGACGGTTGACTGGTAGATAATGGCATTAAGTTTGCCATGTGTACATTTTCTTGGTACATGAAGTTAAATAAATAAATAAATATTAACAATTTGAACTAACTTTATAAAAAAAACACGTCGACCTGTTGCTAATTTGTTGCCTGAAAGAAAAAACAGAAAGAAGAAACAGGTCGACGTGTTTTTTTTAAAGATAGTTAGAATCGTTAATATTGAGACGAGCATGCATGCAGCATGAGTCGGTTCGGTTGATGGATGTGGAGGAAGCACTAGAGATCTGCCAGGTTCGTAGCAAGTGGCAGTCTATTGTCTTTGCCTAACCCAATGGGAAATAGGCGAGAGATTATGTATATAAGTATATCTTTGTTTTTCAGATTACATATTTAGTACCTATACCTATAGTTGTATTTCGGAAACCGAAACGTTCGAGGTGATTTTTTCCACTGCCCGGAGGCGAGCATTCATTCGATGTTACCTTTTTACGAACCTATAATTTTGAGGTTGTTTTAATGCATCGTTTTATCGGCTACCGTCTTTGAGTATTAAACCAACAGGAGACGTCACGCGCACTAGTTTCTTTGCAAAAAAGTCTGCCAATTTCTGCGCGGGGGACGAGGAAACAAACACAAATAATGTTAAAACAAAAGCATTTATTGACAAAACAATTAAACACTAGCTTGAACTAGGGGCACACAAATACATTCACCAATACAAGCACTCCGTGAACTCAAACAAACTAGTTGTATTTAACCGGTATGCTCATTGACCGACACGTTTTTTTGGCAGAGGGGAACGCCTGTCAGTGGCGTCTCCGGTTGGTTTAATACTCAAAGGCTACCGTTTAAGCGAAATTATTTTAAACGAGTTAAAGTGTTGTGTGAAATGATATGTCCGAATGAATATTCAAGCAGTATCATTTAAGTTACAGATTTTAACACTTTTTATCATTATATCAAGTGATGTCGTGTGCAATCAAGTTATGGTCAGAGTTTTTTTATGCCTGGCAATACCGATACAGAAAAAATAATTTTAATAAAAGTTACTTTAGAAGGGAATTGGCACAAGTGAGTGATCTGGTTCATTAGCACTTGAATATTTAAGGAAAAACTGAAGGTGTTTCTGGAAAAATCTTTCGAAAGTTACTGTTTCCAGGAATTTTCTTTTCGATATAACATCACCACGGCTAATATAACTGTTTCGAATTAGGCCGCAGCTTCAACAGAAATTTCTCTGCGTCCGACAAAAGTTTTATTGCTTTTTTTGACAGGAGACAAGAATCAAGGTTTGCTTGCTGTTTTTGGACGGGCTTGCACCATACCTGATCCTCGTAACGCTAACCACTTTGCATAAGACCCGTTACTCATTTAGAGTACTTATTAAGCTGAATATACACTAGTAAATACCTACCTACTTGCTTATACTCGCTTCGATAATATGATAATATAATCTCACGCCTTTTTTTATCCCCGAGGGGGTAGGCAGAGGTATTCCATTACTGGATATACCCACATTTCACGAGATATATTGGACCCCTAAACATGATAGGTGGTGAGAGCATCGCTTCGATCATGTAGAGTTATTTTTAGTTTTTTTTATCTGTTGCCATTTCAGGACAATGAGATTGGAGCCATCTTAGAACCACAGGTTGGAATATAAAAAAAAACGCTGAACGCCTACTAGTGTCAACTACCAGTGTTTTTACGTGAGCATAAGCGACACTAAAGCAAGAATGCAAGTTAAACGCGAAAATATTTGTAATGCATCAAGTTGTAAACGTCATAATTTGATACTTGATTATGGTTTCGATATAATTTGGTAGTCTAATAGATACCTCTTTACTGCTAAAGCAAAGGCAAAGTTTTTCTGATCAATGTCTGAGTCCCGTTCATGTCGGTCGGAATTTCTCGAAAATGTCAGGAGCGTAGCCAGTATTTTCACGACGGTTGTCACTTCTCAACTCTAGCTGTGTAAAGTCAGTGGATAATGGCCTTTTTAAGTAGGCACGGAATGCGACTCTGACATCTTATTTGTTTTAATCTCCGCTAATGAAGCTCAAAATACGAATAACCGGTTGTTTAATTTTAATTGATTGTCATTGTCACCGGATTTGAAACGATTAATCAATCATCACCACGAAACTAAAACGTTATGAACATAATAATAATTCTATAGCCAAACAAGATCAAGAAAGATAGAGCAGGGGAATCAACCAATAAAGGTGGGAACGATAGTGTAAAGTACATTTAAGTAGTACAACAACAAGTACATTAATTTATTTTAAATTACAAAGGAAAACTACATTTATTTACAATATTCACAGATAAAAAGGTCTTCCACATAAGAACCATGTAGGACAGTACCCAGAAGACCGGGCGTATTCTCTCTCTCTCTCGATATCTAGGCTTTGACAGTACAATAGATAACTGCCAGCACTCTGGTCTGCTGAATTCAGGCTGAATTAGATGGTTGTTTTCTTAATTTCGCAAAAAGATCTGTCCGTTCCAATTATACCGCTCAACTAACCGTTTTATAAGCGATTAGCTTTTTTAGAAATTTGAAATCTTTTTTTGCTATTTTAATGTTATGAATTCAGCTTTATGGAAACGACTGCCAACTGAATACTTCTTAAAAAACTTTAAATATCTTCTACAAATATAAAACCAGAGGCAAAACGCAACTAAATTGAACAAAATATGTAACTCGGTATAAATATTTTAGTGCACTTCTGTTTTAGTAGGGTTTGATTTACAGACATGCAAGTAGACTGTGAAGTGGACTGTAAATTCTTTGATGTTTTATGCGTATATTCCGACCGGCTGTAGTTTTATAAAATATGTTAGGGCAACAAATTTTTTTTGAGACAATATTTACCTATTACTTACAAAAAAGAAATGCATATAGTAGAGACACAAAATCTTTGATAACAAAAAGTACTTATTTACACTACAATATTGCGATATACCTACGGTAGGTTTGAAACAATATTATGATACAAAAATACCTTACAAGTCCACAACAATAATAAATTTGCATCAATAACGTAAGAATAATAAAATATTTAATTCGCAATTTTATGAATACATAAACATCCCCCGCGCGGCATTGCGCGAAAGCGGGTGGTAAAGTTCAACAGGATCGTAAACTTAAACGATGGTAGCATTGACATTTTTAAATGTGGGACTGCAGAGTACATACCACCAAACCAGAAAGTGCGTTGACGAAGGTCCGTGGGTTCCGTCGGGTCATAAATAAGAGTTAGCCGATGCAGACAGCACTGAATGTGGGGAATAAATTGCAATTTCTTGTACCAAGCTACGGTTTTACCGCTCTACCTAAGTATATAGTAGAATATACCTTCAGTTCTTGTGAGTCATCTGATTATTCAAAACATTTCTACGCAGACGTCGAAGTGTCATACAAATTTTAGTATATCAAGTTTGAAATCCCTTCAGGATCAACTGGTTGGTTCGGTTTGGAGATTCAGTTACACAGACCATAAAAAAAGTGTATGTTATTGAAGTAATTATCAATCAGATATGGTAATATTAAAAAACATAATTCTCAAATTTAATTATGTGGGAGAAATAATAATGCAGTAGAAATAATTAATTTAAATCTCTTTGGTGAAAGCAATAATACTTAATTATAACACGTATTAAGAGATCGGTGTTTCTAGCGAAATTGCGCCCACATTCGAGGACAAAGATGCTTATTTAATTTCTGATAAATTTTAATACTCTATGATAAAATAAATAATTATATCTTCAATGAACAATAATGCCTCCTTCTTCGCATTAAGTAGGTTCCTTTACTTTGTTAGAAGAACCCTAAAACTGTGGTGTCCAGATTAAAGGGCGATCAAAGTATAAACGTGTCGATTTCATTTTATAACTTGATCATTCGATTAATAATTTATGACTGATGTAAGCGACTTTGGTTTTATATTGTTGCCTTGAGTAACTTTATGCGGGTTTACAGACATTGAGTGTATTTTTAGCTATCTATAATATGTATATTTTCTTTTTCCAGCGACTTCGCTCACTTGGATTCCGAGTAGCGAAGTTTCGAAAATTACGAGCTTTATTTCTGACTGATTAATTCCGTAATGTATATTCACAAGCTACAATGAAAAATATAGGCGAAGCTAGTTTTATATTCTAGCTATCTATAATATAATATATATAATGATAAACTGACTGACTGATTGGTGATACATCAACGCACAGCTTAAAACGCTGGGTCTAGAGACTTGAAATGTTGCACATATATAGCTTATACAGTGTAGGCATCCACTAAGAAATGATTTTGCTAAATTCAACCCCTAAGGGGGTGAAATAAAAGTACGGGAGCCAAGCCGCGAGTAAAATCTAGTTGAATATAATGATAGTCAATAAAACCACACTCACACAACTAATTATATATATGTAAAGATACCTTATCGATAGGTAACACTTATTAATGTTGCTACAAATAGAAATTTTGACAACATTTGCCTAGTCCATTAAATGGTGATAAACCCTACTATGAAATAAAGGCACTTAAGCATTATCTAAACACGTTTGAAATTAGAACACAAATTAATATTATGTGAGGCATTCATGATTCGTTCTTAGAAAAAAAGAAGTAAACTGGTATAGCTATAAGCGTGTAATCAGGTTGAGACAATATTACTTGCTTTAACAATACTTTTAGTATTGCAATATTATTATTATAATATTCTAAGAGCAGTGATATAGCTTTGCGGTTAAAGAGCCGGCCGAAAATCAGTGAGGCTCGGGTTCGAATCCTGGCATGTACCAATGAGTTTTTCAAAAAACTTACGTAAATATTTATCACTAGCTCGACGGTGAAGGAAAACATCGTGAGGAAACCCGCAGGTCTCAGAATTAATTCTGAAACATGTGTAAATAGACCCGGTCGGACGATGGGATCAGCACCTGTCACGTTTAGGCGTCCAATATATCTAGTGAAATGTGGGTATATCTAGTAATGGAATACCTCTGCCTACCCCCTCGGGGATAAAAATCGGTTTTATTTTTTAAATTGAAAGTATTTTTACAATTTGTCTTGGTAGATTTATATAGGTAAACGTTCTGGAAGTTTTTTATCACCAACTCGGACAAAAATCTAATGAACTTTTTTATTCAAGTCTTTATACTCGTTTTGCCTACAGCCGGTGCAACCTCTACTTGCTGCAGCCGGGTACAAATTGCAATGTAAAAAGTTCAAACAATTCTTGAAATATACAATTTTATTTTATTTTGAGGTTTAAATACTTTGCGTGAAATGCGTGATATAAAAATATTTAATTTACCCGGGCCGTAATTTTATTTAAATAACTAACTAGTCACATGTGAGGATAATTCCTCAAAATTACATTTAATTTCGTCCTACACCTATTAAGCTGTCACACATTAACTCATTATGTTGTAATTCCAGCCTTTTACTTGAACGTGTAAACATACCTTTATGTTACTCACGCATCCACTTGAGACTGGCATAAAAAATATCCATTCCATTGCCAATAATTAATTGATTCTGTTCTCTATTAAGATTGTTGATAAAGGCCTAAGTGCTTGTTGTTAATATTTGTTTAGTTTTTTATTATCATTTCGATTTAGGATTATTGATCAAGTTTCGCGTTTAGTTTTCAAAAGGTTCTTTCAAATTAATTAATCTTACATTTATACGTTTCTTTCAAACTTCCTGAATACAAAACCTCTCAGGCAGGTACTTCAAAAATTTTAAATCGATTAATATAATATAATCTCACGCCTTTTTTATCCCCGAGGGGGTAGGCAGAGGTATTCCACTACTGGATATACCCACATTTCACGAGATATATTGGACCCCTAAACGTGATAGGTGGTGAGCCCATCGCCGGACCGGGTCTGTTTACACAAGTCTCAGAATAAATTCTCAGACCTGCGGGTTTCCTCACGATGTTTTCCTTCACCGTCGAGCTAGTGATAAATATGTACGTAAGTTTTTGAAAAACTCATTGGTACATGCCCGGATTCGAACCCGAGCCTCACTGAATTTCGGCCGGCTCTTTAACCGTCCTGGCTATCACTGCTGCTTTAAATCGATTAAAACGTTCGTAATTGGAGAAAGTATCCATCTAACCTGTCAATGTCAACTGATAAATGTAAATAAGTGTACAAATGTGGTCTTTCCGTTTCATTAAAGTTTATTTCTTTGTATTTCGATCGTGAAAGTTCGCATATTGCATGTACTTCAGAGAATTCTGCCCTTTTTAAAACTTTTTAACCAACTTCACTTTTTTTAGTTACATCGGGTATACCTACCTCCAGGTTGGTCCCATATAAGTTTTGTGAAAATCTGATGAAGAACTTCAAGTGGAGTACGGAACTCCTCAACGGACTTAAGCAAACACTCACTATCAGAGTAAAGGTTTAGTACTAGAATGGATGTTGTATATGCAAATAATATTCTTGGTAGTGCATTTAAGTAAGTTTGTATTTTTTGTTTAAAATTTGGATTATTCTTAAAAAAACGTTACAATCATTTACAGCTATAAGTACGTGCAATACATACTTAATAAATATTATTATTATTCATTGCTGACATCCCACAATGTTTTTTAATTATTTTTAACTGCTGTATATACTGGATGATATTTTTTATAGTCTGAAAAAAAATATGACGTATAAGGTATCTAGAGCCGAAGTTATACACGAGATTAATTGTTAAATTTTATCTAGAAAACTACGCACACTACTATGTTGTAGCACCTGGCTGTTTCTTTTAAAAATACTATTTCAAATATGTCAGTGTGTAATATTATTGAGTAGGTACCTAATGTATATTAGGTTAAGGAAGAAAAATTTTATTATAAAAAAAAAAATACTAAGATTGCCAAATGAATCTTACCTATAAAAGCATTTTTTTTTTAGACGGTAAAAAAAATCAGGCGGTATACTGTATGGCGTGGTCTGTGGAGTATCAATTCTGTTTGGGAAATGTCAGCATCTTACGTCTCATCTGGGTAAAATGCAAAGAGATTAAAATATAATAAGGCATAGAGGGGGCAAAGCGATAAAAATTGTATGCCAAAAGTTATTACAAGTGGAATAAATCTAGTACGATTTCGACCAAATGACAGCTCGCGTTCATACTAACTGAGATGACGCTTGAGGTTCAAAGTTTTGTATGAAAATATTCCCAATGCCCCATAAATGTTCTATTATACAGGGTGACTTTTTTTGCCGTCTGGAAAAAAATGTGGTGTGATAGGTAAGTGTAATAGATTCATTTGGCAATGTTAGTTAAAAAAAAAAATTTTTTTTATTAAACTAATATACATTACTCAATTGTAGTCAATAATACACACTGAAATATTTGAAATAGTATTTTAAAAAGAAACAGGCTCGTAGCGTCCATTTATGCGCAATCTACCTATACAACCGCTAGCTGCGCGTAGTACTGTGCGTAGTTTTCTAGACTTTGTAAATTGCATTAAACATGACTATATTTAACAATTAATCTCGTGTATAACTTCGGCTCTAGATACCTTATACGTCATATTTTTTTCCAGACGGTAAAAAAAATCATCCAGTATTTTAAACTTCTTGGTTTAAATGGAACCGCGTTTTATCAGTTCATCAATTAGAGAAGAAACAGATATAAAAGTCACTGAGACCATTCAAATAACTCCATGTTTTAAACCACACGCATTGTAATAGTAAACTTTATAAAAGTAGAACTATTTGATTGATGGACCATATTCAGTGATCTCGCTTCTAGATAGTACTTCAAACTACTTCGTCATGACAGCAGATTAAAGTTGAATTACGGGTATAATGTATATACAGTCACATCTCAATCATACTTTCAATATATACGTCAAAGAGATCGATTTTGTTATTTATCAACCCAAGTACGTCCATTGCACAGACAGAACAACTGCAGTGGGTATGTAGTTTGCAAAGATAATCAATAATATAGTACTTACAAAAATTATACACGACAGCCCACTGCTGAGCTGAGGGTCTTTCCTCACACTAGATCTATCAATGTCATAATATCCGTTTTTAGATTTTTTGTCTTTTTTTCTTAAAGTTTATCTCGAATAGACTCCAAAATGGCTCACGGATTTCAATGTTTAAATTGGTAGAAGAACTATGTATTTTCTTTGACAACCTGTTTACTCAGTTAAAAAAAAAAACACAACAAAGTCCATCTTATAAATTTTAAATTTCTGCACATCTTTTCTGCTGTCCGCTTAACACCAAGCAACCGACATAATATATTTTGACTAGTTACCCACATGACCAATTCGAGCGAGTCATGAATTATCAAGTAATAAATAGTATAAGCACAGAGAGTCAATAGCTTACAAATCACTCGGCCAGTCGTCTGGCCATATCCGTAGTGGTCATGGGAAAAAATATCAGATACCTATTCGATCGACGTCTATAGAGAAACTATACATTCTTGTCGAAAACTAGCCACAGCTAAACAGGGCATGGTTGGTGCACAAGCGAATTCTGATGCTATCTCTATTTGGTCGGTACTACGGGAATCTCACATATAACTCGTTCCTTACTCGCACATAACTCGAACAATAATATTTATGTAAAAAGGGGAGAAATGTAACCCTACGAGATGGCAATGATTTTTTTTTTATTATAGAACATATTTTATTTTTGTTTAAGTACGAGTAAGGTTTTATAGTCACGTTGTTATAGTTACTTACAATTCATTGTTAATGCAACTTCACTACATAGTATAAAACAAAGTCGCTTTCTCTGTCCTTATATCCCTATGTCCCTATGTCCCTTTGTATGCTAAAATCTTTAAAACTACGCAACGGATTTTGATGCGGTTTTTTTTAATCGATAGAGTGATTCAAAAGGAAGGTTTCAGTATAAGCATTGTACCCGTGCGAAGCCGGGGCGGGTCGCTAGTCAGTAATAAAATTGTCTTAATAAATATTTAAACTAACAGACAGCTCGTCATAAATGAAGCCTCAAGAAATTTTATGGTTTAATAATACACTCGCAGAAACCTGCGGCTTCGCTAAGTCAAGTCCAGTCAAGTTAAGTCAAGTCAAAATGTTTTTATTCAATGTAGGGGCTTCTAACTCCACTTATTGAAAGTCATTGCAACTCCACCGCTTCGGCATGTATAGTTAAGGAGAAGAAGCGGGGCAAGAAACTCCTCAATTCATTTTTCAATATGGACCCATACTCTACACTACTATTGAAATATAAATGACTATAGTCTATTTCGCACCAAATGGGTTCGGTGACAGTTCACATTTTTCCTTTTTACGCATACAACTTTCTAGTAAGAAAAATAGATGGTTCCAAAAATAATGAATAATTTATTATTATGTCATTGCTAAAATACAATAATTGTCGCCTCTAAAATTCTAAATTAAAATCGCAGACAATCTAAATCAAGAAAAATATAAAAAACAATAGATAAATAAGATATCCTAAAAATACGTATTGCGTGGAACGGAACTTTTAATCATAGGGATTGACACAACTTAATCTACATTAAATCGATGAATCGAAGCTTTTTGGCGGGAATCCGAAAAAAGGTGCAATGTTTTTGTAAAATTTCCATTTTGTTGTATCTTTTGGGTTTAAAATAGTAATAGTGTATTATGTGGCAGGGGTCTGTGAAAGTGTGCAGTGATTTGTAGATTCGATAATGTATGATTATTTTCGTATTGCATCAAAAAGTCGATGACATTTTTTTTTATTTTACCATGTTTTTCCCATATATAACCTGTGAAATTTAAACATATTCAATAAAAAGTAAACTTGAAAAATCATTATATCAATAAAGTATAAAATCGATTCCATTTCCTTTACAAACTTACTCGAAATTAAAAAAAAATCGATTGGATTTCATTGGGACACATCACTTTAATTGTCAACTGAACTGTCACCGAACCCATTTGGTGTGAAATAGACTATATCTGTTTCGAGCGGTTTCACCCGCGTAGTTTCCGTTTCCGTGGGAATACGGGAACAAAATGTAACCTATGTTACTCAGTGATAACTGATAATGTAGCTTTCCCTTGATGAAAGAATTTTACAATCGTTCCAGTAGTTGTTGAGTTTATTCGTTATCATTCCTATTTACAATATTAGTGTAGACAACCTCTATTTTGTTAATCAAATATATATACTTATAAGCTACAATAGTGTCAAGTTTCCTCAAAATCCAGTCAATAGTATTTGTGTAAAAGATTAAGAAACAACGTGCCAGCCTCACAAACTTTCGCGATTATAATATTAGTAAAATTTTATTCCTAAGTCTCAGTATCAATGGTAGGGGAGTTAGTGAAATACAGAATATTATTTATTGGAGCAATGTTTGACAAAGTCGGAGTGCGCGTAACAATCCAACCGGATTTATTGCTTTATACTTTGTGGGTAATTGATCTTGTGATTGCTCTCGCGTCGGATTTACGACAATATTTATGGCTGTAATATTACTAACAAGGATTTTTGACATGTATTAAGGGTGATAATGTAATATCTTTATATTAAATACTTAAACAGTTTTACATTCTGTATACGTTTTAGACGTTATTTTGTATCGAATACCAGAGTGTTATCAAAGTACTTAAACTGATAATACTTGTTCTAAAGATACCTACAAAACTCTTCACGTAATCCTTGATTTTTTACTAGGTAGATACCCACTTTGGCTTTTAATTTTATTTTTAGATTCCGCCTCAAATTAATCGCATAACTATTTAATTTAATTACAATCTTTGCCTTAACCACACACAGATATTCATCTAACTTCATTATTCAGTAATTAATATACATCAATCTCAGCAATTCTTACAATTTGTTCTCGTAATTTATTGGTTCGCCATATTGGTTCAATTTTACATTTTATTGTTGCCCTATTACAGCGGGGATTGCTTTATACTGCTGTTGAAGTCGGTTTGACCCAAGAATTTCTCTATATGGTAGCAAATTAACTGGAATTTGTTTGAAGTGATGAGAGAATCACAGACTGCGATTCACAAATTTAAGGTCAACGCACACAGAGGCAGGAAAGAGGTCGCGATCTGGAACGGGACGGGATATTTTTGTAATATTCTAGTTTGTGTACAATAGAGATGGGAATGATTGCTACTTTTTAATTATTATCCTTTGAAGAAATTACTTTTTTTACATTCACAGAAAAAGTATTTTTATCTTTTTGCAACAATAAATTCGAACCTGATACTGGAAATTAAATGTGAAAAGTGAAATGAAATTCACATGATTTGCGATTTTACAGATGTCATAAGTAGCAGGCTAGGTGAAGGAGAGTAGCAGATGCGACGTATGAAAGTGAGCGTAGTCCTTTAGGGTCATATTTCAGAAGGCAACTCAAGTAAGTATCTAGCTCCGCTGGAGAGTTAAAAGGGGACACCTTTATGCTACTCATATAGCGGCATCTCTGTCTGCCTGTCCTTAAGCGGAGTTTCGTGTTGATGTTTGGGGCCTCCGGCTACCTCACTCACTCAACGAAACCCAATGCATTGCTTTACGCTGGTTTTCTGTGAGGCCGTGGTATCACTCTGGCTGTGTAGCGGCTTTTGAAAATGTAGTAAATATTTTGAAGCTGAACCCAGCGACGTCATTAAACAATTGAGTGGGTTGCTAAAATCGCTGTAAATTGTGTGACTCTGATTCGCGTCGTAATGTAATACGGACACAAGTTCTCAGTAGAGCATCGAAGCGGCAAAAACTTAATTACAGATTCGCTCACGTATTTATTGGCGATATTTTTTTCTGACAGGGCCGCCGGGAGAGACCTTTCTTGCAAAATTATGCAAATTATACAATGTAAACGAATTCCTGCAGAGAGACATTGTACCTGTACTTTTAAAACGTGATCATCGTTTGGTCTATTAAAGATAGGTTATAAATTTCTAAACATTCTGGAAGATATTACTAGTAATGATTTTTAAAATTTAGACAAAATAAGATAAATACTCGATTTTTTCATTAAAACCTAATCCTGAACTAATAATAAAAACAGGAAAACAAAAAATCTATCTTTACGAAATACTATTCGATCTGTAAGCAGTTCGTTGTACAGTCAACAAAGTTGTTAGGGTTACATGGCCATCATTTTTCTGGGGTAGTCATAACTAAATCTTAATGATTAATGTTTATTTCAAAAGGTATCTTGGAACCCTATAATTTACCAAAAAAAACTATAAATACATTTAAGGCTCTAAGAAAAAACTGAATCTTAGTTTCTGGCCATGTAACCCTAACAACTTTGTTGACTGTACCTACACATGACACTATTTGCAATATTATCTATCTCGGAATATGAACACAAATTATCCTCAAAGATAAACAAACTTATCTACAAATCAATCACAGAATAAACATCGCATCTGACATTTACTAAATTCAAACCTTGAGCGTCGCATTTGAAAGCCCGCACGCATCTGCGCACACGCATCCAACGTTTGTCATTAACGGTTTGCCGGTTGTCAAACTGACAGCCCGACGGACAAGATCTCCGTAACGTACATGTTAATTTTACGCACAAGTGTTAGATCCGTTTTGGAAGTGGCAGGTTCCATTTACATTGCAATGGATAGATCTAAGAGAGTATTATTATGGCCAAGATATTCTAGATTTGTCGTCCTACAACTAACAGCGAATATGGCAGTTATGTTGATAGTACCTATTCTTTACGATTTGATTTAATTAAAACTTTGTAGGTAATAAATATGCTTACTGTACTGGTATATATAGATGTTTGCACCTTATTTTTTAACCCTAAACGTTACAAAGAGGCTAGCCTTATTAAATAAAAGAGCTTACCTAGAAAGGTAGACATTCGTGTCATCATTCAACAAATCCGATTTATGCGCTTTTGGAAAGTCAGATAGACGATGCTCGAGCATTTATAAGTTGATCGATGCGCAAGAGGTTTGCCACTGTGGCTATCGCGTTTCTGATTTACGATAATTCGGCCGTTACTTCGGACCAATCTGTGTCAAAAAGTGACGCGAGTCAAAGTAAACGTGACGTTAGTTACCAGAATCGTAAACCCTACGATCTCTACATATTCCGCAATACGAAGAAATTAAAAACTATGTTTATATATTATCTTTATAGGATAAGATTTCATAGCTAGTCATTAAATTAAATTCTGTGTACGTTGCAGATTTCCATGGGCGACTATGACCATTTACAATCAGATGGCTCGTCTGCTACTGTCCACTGTTATGTTAGAAAAATATAGTTCCATGATGGCTTAGATGGCTACTCGACCACAGAAATCTCGGCTACTGGTCGAGAAGCCACTTTTTGAAGGCTTGGATGCCTACTAGACCACAGAAAACTCGGCCCATGGTAGACAAGTCACTTTTTGAAGGCTTTGGTGACTTCTCGACCACAAAAATGTCGGCTAATGGGAGAGAATCCACTTTTTAAAAAGTAGATCTCTACATTTTTGGGTGGCTACCCGACCGCAGAAAACTTGGTTAATGGTCTAGAAGCCACTTTTTGAAGGCTTGGGTATCTACTAGACCACAGAAATCTAGGCCAATGGTGGACAAGTCATTTTTTGAAGGCTTAGGTGGCTTCTCGACCACAGAAATTGTGGCTAATGGTCGAGAAGCTATTGCAGTTCTCAATTTGATGGGTTCCAGTTCCCTGTAGATTGTAGAAGAAGACACGAGAAAGTCTAGTTCAACCGGAGCTTGGTAGGTATGTTGTCCATTTGCAAATTGAAAATATTGTGTCACGCACGGCTGTCAAAACGTAATAAATTTTAACTGCTTCAACTCTATTGTTGTTTGTCTAGAAAAAAAGGAAACAGATTTTTATTACAACTGGGTACGTCATCTTTAGAGTTTTCATAATTTAGGTTATTATGTTTCTAAATGAATGTATTTATTTACTAAATATTTTACTTTAAAATTACCTTAAAAATTAAGAATAATTTGAGGTATCTACGTGCAAAAGCATATGCCTGAATTGAATTATCACAATAAATATCCTATAATCCGCAGGCCCTAGCTCACCACCTGTCCCTTTTAGGGACACAAAAATATACTAGTGAAAAGTGAGTACCTCCAGAATTGGAATACAACTGCCAACCCCCTGGGGGATGAGGCTTGAATATATACTAAAGGCTAGTTCAAAATTACCACGAGAATGTCATCGCCGCAGGGCACCTCTAGTAGGTATTTAATATTACTGCGTGATAAATCTGTCTCCTTCGTATCTATAGAATGCAAAGTTGTTACATTGTAAACGTAAACAACCTTAAAACGTGTTACACCGAGAACAAGCAATCCTATTATATCGGCTAGAATAATTCCGCCTTTCCGATCGACAGCGATAAGGCGTGCCGGGTATTGTGTGACAGACAGGCACGTGAACTTTATAGCGAACGCTTTGCCACTCGCATTTGGAACAAATCCGTCAGATTGAATTAGAAGAACTACTCGTATCTTAGGAGTCTGTTTGTTCAAAAAATTTGAAACTGAAAATGCAGATTAGGGAGGTACTTATTATATTATGTCGATATCGTGACCTTATCTTAGAATTTATCACTTCATGATTTGGTTAGGTTAGAGTCGGTTAGACTGAACCATTTCATGAAATGGTCGACTATTTCATTTCAATGTTCAATTCTATGATCTGGGCACGACGTCGATAAACGAATTTATGACTGTAACTAGGAAACGAATCGAAACTAGTTTTTATTTGTGTGTTTATGTTAAATCTTGCAAGTGAATTTAAGACTACTATGGACGTCAAAATGAGGCATAGTACCTATTAAGTTTCAGTGACAATGCAATATTATAGTGACATCAATGTGATCTGATGATGGACCCGGGAAATGGATAGTGGCACTGCTCAAAGTGCTCAATGGCGACTCATAAGCCCCGAGAGTTGCGGTGGTTAGATTTTAATTCAACGAGAGCTTTACACACTAAAGCTTATTTTTTTAGGTTTCACAATGGGTACCTACTATACATACTCTTATATGTAAAATCGAAAATATACTTACAAATGGATTTAACCAATTGGCTAATAATATTTGAATGTCTTTCGTGATAGTTTGATAGGCTTAGTAGTTAACCTAATAAATCTAAATGTTAGAGCATCTATCATAAAAGTTGTATTGGGGTAATTCCTAATATAACTTTTACTTGATAGACCCGATAGGTCTATGGCAGGTCGCTGGTATAGAATGCCCTATGCCTCTTTGGAAGATTTATATATATATATTTTTGTAAATATGTAAATCTTTTTTTTACTTTTATGGTTTGATTACGCATAAATAGTACCTACTAAATAAATGTTGAGGCCGGCTCTCTATGGGAGACTACTTTTTGCCAGTTAAACACAAGAACAACATGCCTTGCATTTGTTGGGATAAAAAATATTATCTATTGTCGAGTACCTCGGTATGCTAGCAACATGCTGCGAATGACAAAAACTAACTACGAGAAAATATAATTTAGTTTTTTGTACATACAAAGCACACTAAAGCCGATTTCCTACCTATAGATATAATATGTCAACTGATTTAATTTCTAACTTAGGAAAGGAACAAAAAACAGTTTATTAGCTATATGTTACGATGGTATAATCATGTTCTGATAGCTGTGAGGCTTATAGACTTTAATAATCTATACTAATTTCAACTTGATACCTCGTGTAATTTTTCTGTACATGGACAGACGGACAACACAATAATTTTATAAGAATTCTTCTATTATGTGGTAGACAACCCTAAAAATACGCTTGTCTTCTCTATAAAGCTAAGTGACACAGCGGAACTACCGGGAATTTCCACAGGAAAATAGGTAACTACTTAGAATTACCGACGATTATTGTAACTAACGATTAAAACTGACCATCTATACTGGTCTGTATGCATAATGGTATGTAGTACATATTTGATGAATATATTTATTAACCTCGGCTTCGATCAACCGAGTACCCATTTATATAGGTACAGTGTTTGTATAATATAGTAAGTACCTTATTATCCTATTCAGTGTTAACTTTAGTACATCACTTACATTTATATGATTTTTTCTAATTTACATCCATTCTATCATCATCCATTATCACTAGCTCCACGGTAAAGGAAAACATCGTGAGGAAACCCGCAGGTCTCAGAATTAATTCTGAGACATGTGTAAACAGACCCGTTCCGGCGATGGGCTCACCACCTATCACGTTTAGGGGTCCAATATATCTCGTGAAATGTGGGTATATCCAGTAATGGAATACCTCTGCCTACCCCCTCGGGGATAAAAAAGGCGTAAGATTATATTATTATTATATTATTATTACCTCCATTCTGAGGTTATATGAAAGCAACCATCCATTGTAGTCTTTTTACGGGACACTATTACTAACACTTCGCTGTCCGACCGTCTGTCCGTCCGCCTGTCTGGCTGTATCTCAAGAACCGCGATAGCTAGACAGTTGAAATTTTTACAAATTATGTATTTGTGTTGCCGCTATAACAAGCAATACTAAAAACAAAATAAAATTAATATTTAATGGGGGTCCCATACAACAAACGTGTGTTTTTTGCCATAGACAATGATAACGGAACCCGTTTTATTCTTATTTACATCCATCCTAAGGTTTCTGAAAAAATCGCATAAAGTAATAAAATCGTCCATTGTAGTATTTTTTACTTTTCTTGTTTCTTATGCCATTTATCAAATTTTTACTAATAGTGTAGGCAAAAATGTTGGAAGGATTTTCTCTCTAAACTTTGTCTTCAAACGTACCTACTTGGGTGTAAAATAAAGAGTTGTTACTTACTTAATAACTAGTTTTTTAGATTAAATTGCACATGGGTATGAGGTTTATTCTACGTTGGTCGAATCCACCTACTTGTGCCAAAATGAATTTGAAAAATCATTTCAGTGATGCAAGTTGAAGAAAAAGCGGTACAGATCACGTAAAGATAATGCAGATGGCGAAATCAGGCAAGGCGAGTCAGTAAAAGTTCATATGACTCGTGTATGTAGATAAAATCTGGTCCAGTACTCTTTATAAGATATCAAGAGCACCACAGTATCTCTATGTGTATGTATGTACTAAAAGTGTTCCAAAATGGACAGTCTCCTGGCTAGGTCCTTGCACACCATACTAAAAATAATCTCTGTTCTCACTTGTATTGAGTTAGTGGGGAATTAAATACCTATTGTATTTTATTTCGCGATTTGATTCAAAACCGACTAATATTATAAATGTGAAGGTTTACATGTTGCTTACTCCATCACGAAAAAACAACTGAACACATTTGGATGAAATTTAGACCACAGATTATACAGATAGCACAGTTAGGTATAATGAAAGCGAGCAAAGTCGCCGGCAAAAAAAAATTTAGAAAAGTATTCTGTCACAACCATTACATATTATGAGTATTATGACCTTTATTTTGTGCAATATATAGGAGTATAACGTGTCTACCTATAAAATGTCATTGGTTACACCACATATTAATACTGACGACAAAGCCACAAACAAAAACTCGCATTCTGTATCAGACAATCTGATAAATGGAACTAGCTCGTTACTACTTAACTTTTGATTTCTCAATTATTTTAAAATCAAAACAAAGTTTGGACCTTATTATAAGTCTTACTTAGCACAGCGTGTTCAAAGAAATCAAACATATTTTTATGGTTAACTTACGCTTAAAAATAATTTGATATCTTACCTAAAAATATATTTTCCTTACTAAAAAATAACGAAAGCAATATTTTCCTTTTTTTTTCTAATATCAAAATGTATGGCGCAAATTTTTTAGACGGCATAATAACGACATTTTATAGGTAGACTTATACTCTTCTATACTGCACTAAATTAATGGTGACATATGCCTCAGAATCAATTCTGGGTCTGCGGGTTTCTTCAGAATGTTTTCATTCTCCGTCGATCTAGAGATAAATATCTGTGTATTTCTTTATAAAGCTCGTTGGTTTGGTTTTCCCATCACCAAAATTCGAACCCGACCCTCACTCGTGTTTTTAGCTAAAGTTCAGTTGTTCTCGTCCGTACTGTATACTGTTGTTTGCATTTTCCCTATAAGGAACCCTCATGAAAAATTAGGTCTGCAATCTCGAGTTACTGCCATACTCACACAAGATAATAAATTGACGTCGCTTTTTATAAGACTATTCCACTGCCTCGATTTACTTGATAACGAAGTAATGAAAGTTGTTCAGTTAGTATTCAGCATGCACCCCTTAATATAGCTTCGGTTTCTTTTAGCTAAGGCAAGGTATAGGTAGAGTTGGGTATTTTTCTGAAAGATTTTCAGGATCTCTGTACAAAATTCCGAAAAGAATCAGAAAAATCAATTATTTCCAAAATGGAAAATATCCAAAGTACTTACTCCAAGGACACTTATAAGGATTTGAATTCGACTAATTCGGGATTATAGTAGCCTTTCTATTATTCTGATGCTATAACACTAACAGTTTCATAAGAATTCCTACAGTGGCTTTTGCATGGAAGAGCAACAAACACATCCATCCATACTTAGAAACAAAAAGGTTGGAAGAAAATCATTCCCGAAACTTTTTCTTTAAACGTCTTTGCTTACAAACTTTCGCTTTTATAATATTAACTAGTGACCCGCCCTCGCTTCGCTTCGGTTTATATGATATTATCAGTGTTTCTCTATTATATTATGCATGTATTATATACATATAAACCTTCCTCTTGAATCACCCTATCTATTAAAAATCCGCATCAAAATCCGTTGAGTAGTTTTAAAGATCTACGAGTAAGCCTACACAGGGACAGACAAACGGGAAGCGACTTTGTTTTATACTATATAGTGATAGTGATAACATAGTGAAGTGACTAATTGTTGCTAAAAGGAATACACTGAATTTTATAAATTTTCCTCAACTTTTTTATAACATAACAATTCAATTAAAATCTTTCTCTGTAAAAAAAAGTAGGTAGTTTTAAAGTTTATCAGTAGAACTCTAAGATTCCACCTCAGCCAACTGCCTGGCGCATACCTACGCAGTCTTTAACTTCTTAGAATAGTGAAGTGACGGGAATAGGGTGGTCTAAGACCAAATCGTCCGTGACCAATTGACCATATGGACCCATAAATATATCACACGCTTGTTTAGGTCAATGCCTAAGTAATTTATTTCGCATATAAATAATACTAGTAAGTAATGCATGTTATTTCTACAAGTGCATAACTCATTAATATTTCTTGTTTATTAATCATATAATATTCACGCGTGCAAGCTTTAGGTAGGGTTGGACTAACGGTTTACGAATAACGATAAAAAAAACTAAATTAAATGTATTGACATACGACTTATGTCTAACAAAATAAATTTTCAAGTTATAAATTTATTTATTTTTTCAATCGAAGATTTGTTTGTGTCCGTTCGCATGGTAGTTCTACTGTTGAACATGTGTTTAGCAGGTTGCCGTTTTTGTATATATTTGGCAAAAGTATGTAGAAGACAATTACGGCTTGTACTGTTTATTTTGATGACGCAAATGAAATATTGCTACTCACATTATGTATTTGATTTTTTTTATGTAAACAAATATTGATAATAACTGCAAACTGCAAATTGCAATATAGACCGACTATTTAAGATTTATGAAAAATCTAATAACACAAATTGTCGGACGGATTTTCTTTGTAAATAATAGTCGGATATGTACATGATATTTTAAACTACGAGTATATCTTCCTAAAGGAAGATCTAGTTTAAAATATATTTACAGAAATAAAATAAATGTATAAAATAAGGACGTAACAGTCATAAATATGTTTATCCTCAATTTTGTGAAACGAGTTGGCCAATAAATATACAATAATAAATTTCCTGCAAACTGCATTAAACTTGTTTTATTTTATGCTGCAATAAAATACTTTCACAGATAATTAAACGCTTTATAAAACGTCCAAAATATTAATTTATGTTCTTTAATGGTTTACTCTGATTATAATCCGACTGATATTTGGTTAATAGAATTTATTTAAATTTGTCTAATTGTATCCTACAGGTAGAAGTAGATAAATTTGTTAATAGAAACCCATATTATAAATAATAATAATATAATCTCACGCCTTTTTTATCCCCGAGGGGGTAGGCAGAGGTATTCCATTACTGCATATACCCACATTTCACGAGATATATTGGACCCCTAAACGTGATAGGTGGCCCATCGCCGGACCGGGTCTATTTACACATGAAAAACTCATTGGTACATGCCAGGATTCGAACCCGAGCCTCACTGATTTTCGGCCGGCTCTTTAACCGTCCGGGCTACCACTGCTCTATTAGAGAACCCATATTAGAGAGCAGTGAAATTGGAAAAGATGGCAAGAGGGGTAGACCAAAGAAAATATGTATGGATATAGTGTCAAGGATGATTTGTAAAAGATGGAAGTGAATGTAGAGACGTCGGTATGATAGATCTAAATGGACGGAAAAAACATATTGCGCCGATCCCAAATATTGGGAAAAGGGCAAGTAAATGATGATTAGAGAGGGGTGAAATTAACAAGATAAACATCGATTTCACACTGCAACTGCGCTGAATGTAGTTTAAGGAGTGAACTCGATATTATCGATCATAATCGAGATGTGACGTCGATAAGCTAGTGGCAATTAGCACCACGGACAGCACCGCTGGAGATCAAAACTGATTACTTCAATCAAATCAAATCTTTCGCGAAATCGTACACGCAACGCAATATCCCTGGTTATTATCGATGCGAATTTATACTTTCTTTGTTGTTTTTTGTTTTTTGAGTCGCTATGAAACATGATTTCCCATTTAATTATAAAAATAATTATTTTATATTAGTATTAGTATTTATGGACTGAATTAATACCATTTCAGCTATTTCTTTACACATTTCACTCACGAGACACTCAATTAAAATACCAAACAAAATATACCGGTACTGTTTATCCGCACGCTGACACACGATGCGGTTATTACGAGTACGTTCACTGTCACCAAACAAATCAGACCACTTGTGTCACGACACTAGCATTCACGTAAACCGATTAACCTTATTTTTATCGACAGCCGATCGCGCACGTCTCTAACGATTCGAATTTTGAAAATGTTGACCGATTGGCGAGTCCAAACGGGTTCGATATTCGAATGCGTGTAAGCAGCTCACGGGTTGCTACTCTACTGGGTGAGCACAGGCGTACTCAGCTCGGCCTGTCGCCTGCAGGCAGTCGCGGCTGTCTGTGACCGATGTATTAATTCACGATTATAGATAACTCTCGTGAACACTCGGTACGTGGGACCGACTTGACGTCGCAGTTTTTGCCAAGGATAGGGGATCGGGACAACCGGCTCATGTTTGCGTTGCACCTTAGTACCACTTAGGAGTTAAGGCCTCGACACCTTGACTTTTTATATACAATTCAGCGAAAAGATCGGATCAAGAAACGTTTGTGCCATCTGTAAAATCTCCTGAGTTTCAAGGTGGATTTTATTGTTCTTATTACTTACATGAAAACATTAATGCTCCTTTTCTTGTACTCTATATACAAGATGTAACAGAATAAGCGCAATTCCTGAAATTAGTTTGTTCAGTATCGACTACTTATTCGATTTCAGCTATTTTTAATATGACAGTGTTAAATTTTTCCCAATAATGAATTAGCGTGGCTGAATTTAGAGCTTTCTATGGAAATCGTGCTATTATTAATCGATATTTAAGAAAATTGGTTAGACACAACTAAAGTTCGATCGCATCATATTTTTTTAATATTAATATACTAATTGGGGTGTATGAGGAATTGCGCTTTTTCTGTTACGCGTTGTATGTTGCTTTAATTTATTGTATTGTATAATAATTGATTTATTAAATCTTATTCTTATTATCTTCTAACGAATTAAAAATTTCCTTTCAACTTTTTGTTTGCTAACTATTGCAAGACCTAAAAAATACAAGTCGAAGGCTGATATTTTGATGGATTATCAACGCACAGGTCATATAAAAAGTATTTCGTACAAAAAATCGGTGAAAGCACGACCGACGACTCGCCATCATTAATATATATAATATAATATAATCTCACGCCTTTTTTATCCCCGAGGGGGTAGGCAGAGGTATTCCATTACTGGATATACCCACATTTCACGAGATATATTGGACCCCTAAACGTGATAGGTGGTGAGCCCATCGCCGGACCGGGTCTGTTTACACATGTCTCAGAATTAATTCTGAGACCTGCGGGTTTCCTCACGATGTTTTCCTTCACCGTCGAGCTAGTGATAAATATGTACGTAAGTTTTTGAAAAACTCATTGGTACATGCCAGGATTCGAACCCGAGCCTCACTGATTTTCGGCCGGCTCTTTAACCGTCCGGGCTATCACTGCTCTTTATGCCATCATTAATATCATTTCATATTTGAAGGGTCATATTAAAATCTAAGTGAGTAATCATTTGGTCTCTTGGTGCGAGTAATAGTTATGCAGTTACTTTAGTAAGCTTGTTTACAACCTCAGCAATAACACTTGCTGAATCGAGACAAATATGTTTTTAATAAGTGGATACACGGCTAGAATGCTCAACGTCCCAGGTGGTCAGGGCAAAAATTAAATATAACCGTTTTTTTAACTTTAAACCACAAACAAAAAACAAAGGACATTCATCATTTTCTCACTAGAACATTCATTTCTAGGATGTAGGAATGTTCCTCGAAATTTATGTTTAGAATAATGGTTTTTTTTTAAATAACCGATTTCTTAAACAAAAAAAATATATTTTTCATCCCCACAAAGGACCGTAACGAGAGTCAGTCTCATAATATGTCAGTCCTACAAAAAAATAGGTCGTGACGGGCACCCTATCGTCAACATCGTCACCAACCTAATAATTTTTACTAGTACGTGCCCAGCGGCGTTGCCCGCGTTAAATTCTTGTTTTCCTGTTTATTTAGTTCTCGTGAGCATTTAAAAAAAAATCTTCGTGCATTAGTCCTACTTATTTTAGCATCCTAAGCCCAGCATTTCGGGCGTTGATGGTAAGTCAATCTAGATATATTATTTGTCTTCATATTCTGTAGATTAGAGCCAATACCCAAATTTCATTGACTCGATAGATGCCCGGCCTGTCCTATCAAAAAATCTTACTACTATTTCAAAAATTGTTAAATTTATCTATCCGTTCTCAACTGCACAGCATTTAATTTTTATTTATATAAATCGATTATCTCTAAAATCTATCATCATCAATCAGATCACATAAAAAATGGGAAAAATAGATAAAACAATGAAAGAATCAACTGAATGTAAACAAGGATATTGCAAAAAATACAGTAAGGCTAAATTCGTCCAACAAAAATAACTGGGCATTTTCGCCAACTTCACAGTTTTAGGAGAACGAGAAAAAAAGTTCAAAATTAGAAGTAAAAAGGGTCAAAGTGCATAAAGGATCATTTGAACATCAAAAATATGTTGGATTGCACCGAATCTGTATCTTAATTTACGAGATATTTATCAATAAAGTTTTGGTAAGGACAGTTTTGGACCGGTAATGACAACTTTTAAAAACTCTGAAGATGTTTTGAAGGGTTTGTATCCACGGATATTAGCCACGGATAACGACGAGTTGTATGAGTTGGGCTATTCTGAATACATACTACATATACATTTTAAGAACATTCGAAAATAAAATTAGTAAAATTTTGGTAGCCATCAACATTCCGCATAAATTAAGGTGGTGTTTTTTTTTATACAAATGCTAAAGGTATCGGCTTTTTATTGACCCCCTTGAAGAGTTCCCTTGATTTTCCAGTCACATTGTATAGTGTTATAGAATCAGTCTTTATACTAACGATTTATGTAAATAACTAAAAACATATAAACTCTCCACAATTTATATGATTAGGTTACAATCAAATTTAAAATAACAAAGCTTTTTAAAAAACATTTAAAAAAAACAAATAACTTTTCACCAAACTGTAAATCTGTCGTAACTTAGGTAAGCACTTTATTTTACACAACAGTCAAAAACAAATAATATAATTAGAACATTCTTATGAAATAAGAAATAATAAAAGACTTTTTATTAAAAGACTTGAATTAACTAAAACGTATTTTCTCCATAATGTAAAAGAAAGATACAAAACAAAAACACTCTTGCTTCAAATGCTAATAGTTTTTTATAACATTTAATGATTAAGTATATTTATGTTCTAAGTAACAAACAATAATTCTTTAGTTTTTAGTTTTAAATGATATCCTTAAAAATAAATATAAAAATAATTTTCATTTAGTACTTAAATATTCATATTATAACTTGCTATCCTTTATAGCCCAGTCATATTAGGGGTGAAAATTGGTTTTTCGCAAATATCTTTGTTCCTATTGCTTAAATGAGATTTACACTTATTATAAAAGTTGTAGAGTATACAATTTTTTACAACTTTTGTTTGAAATTTTATACTTTACAACTTTTATAATAGGTGCAAATCTCATTTAAGCAATAAGAACCGATATATTAACGAAAAACCGATTTTTATTACCTTTGACCTTCAATATCTTAAGACGCGAACACGATAGCATTTGTGACTTTTGAGACAATATTTAGGACGACAAAACAAAGTTTTATACCAATTTACAGCTTATTTTCTTTCATTCCGAGGTTGAGGTCCCTTTTTTTACCTAATATGACTGGGCTATTAGGATATAGTGTATAAAGCGAGTGTGAATGAAAGTGTGGAAAGGGGTAGACCTAGGCGGACGTTTCGAGACCAAATTGGGGACGTCTTGAAAAAAGGCCAGGTCAAGAGTACCCTAAACCGAAGAGCATGTATGAAAGGAATAATGAAAGTGGATGAAGCGAAAGAAGTATGTAAGGATCGTAGCAAGTGGAAAGAAGTGGTCTCTGCCTACCCTTATGGGAAAGAGGCGTGATTATATGTATGTATGTATGTATGTATTAGGATAATACTTTCTATAAAAAAATTAAATGTCATTACCATCCCAAAACTTTCCTTACCGCTCTACTTAACAGGACCCGGCGAGGACAGTCGTGGTAAGGACATTCGACGGTTTTTGTGTCTTCATTCTAAAACTTTCCAATATTACACCGGTTTTTTAGACGTATTACGCACAAAAAGGCTGTTTTTATAATATATATAGGACTCAGACATATATAAATAGTACTTACCTTAAATCTGGATGTGGTGCCGGTGTGGACAGATTTTAAAATTTTTAGAAGGAACGCTTGTACAGCAAAAACAAAGGCGCGCTATCTAATATTTCTACGCTCAACGGACGAATGACGAGCTTGCCTATGCACAGTGATGCGCTTGTATGTGCGCGGTGCATAGTTTACTTATGCTTTAACATTTTGTAACGAAAACCGGTAAGGACAAAAATTGCTATCAGAAGTTGTAACGTTGTAAATAACATGTTTATGAGGCACCTACAAATTTGTTTTCTATTTTTACTTAATGCTAAAACTATATTCTAATGTATAAAATCATAAGTAAGTGTAAATTTGCTAGTAATTTTTTTGTACACCGAGTCAAAGTTTTAAAAGTAGAAATGCAGCACACGTTACACCCCGATTTTTTTGTTTCAGTCCAGTATTACTTCCAATTTAAATGAGTTGTTTGAAAGACAATCTTATAAAAAGTAAGTTAATAAGGCATTAATTGGTATCGTAACAGAAATTTCACATTTAATAAAGTAATTTTTAAAAAATCAGGTTGCAACCAGTTTTTGGCCCTTTGGCGAAAAGTCCCAACTATTATATACTTAACTATTAGTTTTTGAGACATAGAGTGAGCCCTATATCAGGGCTCACTCCACACTAAGACTTATGTTATGATATAATGTTTAGCAAAATTCTGTGACCACTGGTTGATTTACCAGATTTTTTTAATATAAAGTCACTACATAGTATAAAACAAAGTCGCTTTCTCTGTCCCTATATCCCTGTCATTATGTTCTCTGTTCCTATATCCCTATGTCCCTATGTATGCTTAAATCTTTTAAAACTACGCAACGGATTTTGATGCGGGTTTTTTTAATAGATAGAGTGATTCAAGAGGAAGGTTTTTAGGTGCGAAGTCGGGTCGCTAGTATAAAAAAAATAAAAAAAAATGATATTAAAAAAATCCTTAAGTACTTATGATTTAATGTTTAGCAAAATTCTGTGACCACTGGTTGATTTACCAGATTTTTTAAATATCAATAATATATTGTTTTTGGTGTACTATAAAGACTTATAATATTGTATTGTTGCTCATAGGGATTATTCACTAGTAGTAGAGAATATAAACATGAATATAATATCTTATCCTTCACGTCACGTTTCACGACTTATTTTTATTTCATATTTACATTAAGGAAACTGTGCTCTATCATGCGCCATCATTAAAATTAAACTTTTAAGATCCTCAAATTGCTTTTAAACATCATGTCGTTAAGAAAACGGATCGTTTCTTTCGTACGTGCCTCTTTTAAATAACATACGATTTTAAAATGTTTAGGGTTTGCGCAGACGGGTAATAATAATGGTGGAAAAGTTGATTGTAGCGCATGTCATAGCAGCTTCTATTATACTTTTGATAATATGTACTTAGCTCGACACACGTCCATCAGTAATATGGGTAAAATGGGTTCGAGTCTGTGGGATAATATAAAAAAAGTAAAACTTCGGTCAGATGTTTCGTAAAATTAAACGTCTTAAGCCAAGAAAATGAGACACAATTGATTTTTAATTGTTTTGTCGCGCATTGAAACCCCACGGTTATTGACTGATTAAAGAAATATAACTTCGGTATAGCGATGGGTTCACCACCTGTCACATCCATGCGCTGAAAAAATACACTGTTGGAAAGTGGGTAAAACCGAAAAATATATATAAATACACATTCACTTGTTCTCCTTCCTAGAGGGGTCTAGGAAGGAGAACAAGTGAATGTGTATTTATATCTATTTATACACAATTTATAAACGCATCCACTTTCCTATTTATTACTAACAAATGTATTGAATACTTATTTAGTAATCATTACAAGAGAGATATGATTAGGTACATGAAGGTAATTGTTAAAGTATCGAATTTCAAACTATAATAAAAAAAGAATAAACTCACTGCTAACTTACCAGCTAACGTATTATAGAAGTGTAGATTTTTTATAAAAGTTAAGTTATCATACACGTTTTACTTAATAATCTTATTACTTATACTTTAAACGAGCAACTTTCGTATGTGCAACCTACATACTCTCGCAAACGACTCTAAATATTTTGATAAAATTTTGTATACAGATACAGATTGGATTTTAAGTTTAACTGCATAGTTGAATTTCCTGTGAAAACGCAATATTACTCAAACAATTTTTTTTTTCTATAATACGGCCACTCACCGGCAGATGGCGTTAGCGACACTGGTCCTAGAACGAGCGAAGCTCGGTCTCCTGAGTAGGTACTATCGATAGAAGCACCCATTTAGCCCAAACGCAGACGTAGAACAAGAAAGTCAACAGTCAAGAGGCGTTGTCATTTCAGTGCATTTTCTGGCGGTAAAAAATACAAGAAAGTCAAAATGAACCACTATTACTATATATTTTTGAAACTGTTGAAATGTTTTGTTTATATTTACTTAATTTTCTAATTATTTATATTACTATGTATAATTGTTTTGTCTCGATACCGTATCAGGATTATTAATCATCGTCATATCAGTCGAAAGATGTCTACTGCTGGTGTTAATCATCGCAACAATGACCGGTCTTGTTTAAACATACTAAAATTATTACTAAGTATTTAAACATGTTTATTTTTATATTTAATTAAACCTAAAATACACAAATTATACAAGTAACCGCTTCAATTTCGGTATTTAAATTTGGAAGGCTTTAAGTTAAAAACCGTAACAGTGACAGATTTCTACCAAGAACTAAGAACAAAAACTCACAGATATTGATTTTTTTCAGCCTTGGGATGATAAACACCAAAACCGTAAATTTTAACGAAATTCTTCGAGCTGATTTCGACAGCAGGATCAGTAGTACAAATATAGATATATTTAATAGCTATGTTTAATAGGAAGTATGTTTTTTTACTTCAAATGCGCTCTCCATACTCTCGCGCACGGCTCTCGCGCAGTAATGCGTGTCGCAGGCGCACACAAATAAATCACGCACTGACACGTCATATATCTCCCGCCATCGTCTTATATCGATCCATTTAATTCTGTACCTGTTCTTATATCCATCATTATTATTCACGTAACATCCTAATATGTACTGGAAGAATTCTTTAGTTCGAACGGTATTTTTTGGTATAGTTCTAAGGCTGCTATATCCTTATAGGAACATAGAACTTCTTCACAGTGCATCAAATGATTTACGTGTTTAGGTAGACCGTTACAAATTGCTATAACCGGATAATAACGTAGGTACTACTATTACTTATTCTGTGATAATACTAGTATGACATGATACCAATAGCTATTCACTTACCGTCACTGTGCTTTGGAAACGGAAAATTACTTTGGAATACGTTGAAATTATGTGATGCAGGTACGTCCGTCAACGACAAAGAAGACTTATTTCCGCATGCACCGCGCTCAGTTAGTTTTTTCAAAGAGAAAGGTTTTCTGGTTTTTGAACGATGAGATCATGAAGTGGAATTCTATTGTTTATGGTTGACTTAAGCAAAATATTTTACTCATCTTCCATCATTATTCATCTAACCACTTAAGCCAAGAAATAAGTCAATTGATTTTTAGTTGTTCTGTCGCGCATTGGAACCGAACGGTTCTTGACTGATTAAGTACCTAAAGGTTAGGTACCTACTTCTTAAAAACCGTCATGTAGATAACTCTATACAGATATGACAACATTTCATTAAAATCTTATGACAATGAAGACTCCATAAGTTTAAATATAAAATTATTATTAGTTTTCTATAGAACACCAATGAGTTTTTCTACAATTGGTTGTGGCTGTTGTGAGGCATGTCTGGCGATGGGCTCTCAACCTGTCACGCTTAGGGATCTTAGACACTGACGAAAAATGTGTACTTCTAGTAATGGATTGTCTCTACCAGCCCTCTTGGGGAGAAGGCGTGGTTTAGAGATCGTTTTTATTTTTTTATTGTAATCACTACATAGTATAAAACAAAGTCGCTTTCTCTGTCCCTATATCCCTGTCCCTACGTCCCTATTTATGCTTAAATCTTTAAAACTACGCAACGGATTTTGATGCGGTTTTTTTTTTATAGATAGAGTGATTCAAGAGGAAGGTTTTAGTATTAGCATTGCACCCGTGTGAAGGCGGGGCGGGTCGCTAGTTATTTATAATCTCCCACACGAACCTACAGCTGATTGGGATATTCTTTCTCATGTGTGAGGAAATACCAGCAGCTCAGTAGTTGGTTGTTACAGGTTAATGATGATGATTATAATTATTTAGAGATTGATCATTAATTCCATGGACCACACATATTTTTTTCTTAAGAGCACATCATCACCACCACCAACAACCCGTAACAGCCCACTGCTGAGCTAAGGGTCTTTCCTCACACACGAGGAAGTATGGGCTATAATCTCCAACGCGAGCCCACCGCGGATTGGGAGATGGTGTTAAGCTAGTGGCCACTTAACAGTCAGAATTTTTCAAGTCACCCAAGGGTATCTGACATGGCACTTAAGAGCACGCCTTTGAATAATTGTAGAGCAATTTTGTACTCCATCGGTTGCATTTAACTTAATTCAGTTAACGTCAAGGCGTTATATGAACTGAACAAAATACTTTTAATATTAATTTGTTATTGTATGAAAAACATAACTAATAAATTTTTGGATTTGTAATAAACATAATGGGTAGATGTCTGCCTTTCCTTTTTTCCTATAGTTATTAAGAACAACTCTTATATCTATATACTAAGTAGAAGATTTTGTTTTACTTATCTACCTAAAAATCTTCCTGAAATATTCATATAACGGTATGTAAGTACTTATACTTTAGACAAGATTACAGTAAACAAAAACGTGTAAAATTTTGTATTCCTTAAAAAACAGCCTTGATGCGTACAACTCGCATGTACTACATGCTACAATAAATTTATGGGTTCCGTAAAGTTCCATGTAAATATACTCCATCTCTATCAATTTTCAAATCAGGATGTGGAGTGGAAGTGAGATAGATGTAGGTCCCGCCTTACGCGAGAATCGAGGTCGCTTTGAGCGTCACACGTATGCGTATTATGTCATTCGTTTTATGAAAGGGTATTGTTGGAACAATGCAAATCGAATCACTAAACCAGTGCATTTCATTCAACTTACGTACCTATTGTCGAAGAATTGTCCTTCACGGGCAATAGGGATATTTCAAAATGGGCTACGACACTGTTGTATTTGGAAATATCAGGGAAAATTCAGTAACGAATTTAAAAAAGAAAAAATCTTAGGTAGGTCTCCCAATTTTGACACCATATTTATAAATACTTACTTAAGTTTTACCAAACTAAAAGTATAGGCTGGACATATAACTTAATCATAAATACATATTATAATTGTGTTTGTGCTGTAAAGAAAACGATAAAATTTTGTTTATTGTAATAATATTCATTTCCTATACAAATTAAAGATTTTACAAATTAAAGATAAGCAAAAGATCTATAGACTTGAATTTGAAATAGTTTTTTATGCACACACACGTACTTCATCCGCTAGGGGTATTTAATTTCTAAAAAGAAAAATTTTAGTTACAATAACAATAATACAGTCTTCTGGAGAGGGTATCTTTAATATTATACTAGTACATTATAGCCAGGTAACTTTGGATATACCTAGACATCCAGAAAAGACTAAGCCGTTTCGGGGATTTATAACATGTTGTTAATTTCCAACTATTGTTGTTCCCAGTTTTAGATATATTTATACGTATAAATAGGACGTAATCTCAGAAACTATATATCCAATTTTGGATGTTTACACCGATGGAAAGCCACACTTTAACCGAGTAACACAGACTCTATGTATTATTGTAACTGTTACCTACTGGGAAAGCGTACTCCACGTCGAGTCTCTGCTTACCATCTGTTGTGAATGTAGCAAAATTATTTACGGCTTAAGGATATTCAGATCAGAAATATTGTTCACTATGTAGTCACGATAGGAAAAATAAATTATTAAACAATTAATAAAATTTATTCAGCTTACATGAGATGTCTGTAAATTTATTCTAATCGATTCATAATCATTTAATTTCATTGACGTCATAAAAATGATGTTATAACATAATAACGTTTTTCTTTTCTTTACATATTAGGTATTATAATAAAATTATTCCCATTTCAATGATAAAAAAATAATTATATATACGAGTACATAACATACTACAGTAAAATAATTTTCTATTATTGGAATGTTTTAATGATCTTATTCTTCCAAAACTAAAGTTTTAAAAATTAAAATATTGAGACTATTTAAATCAATCTTTGAAAATTAAGGCAAGTAAATAATATTATTTCATATATCATTAATGAGGACATTATTAAGTAAACATAACTAATTTCTACGAACATAATGATATGTTATTATTCTTTTGTTATTCTTGATTTTTTAAATTAAGAAAATATATTTAAAAGCAATTCTACTATACAATTTTCAATTCGGAGTAAGTAATTTTACGCCACAATTCTCAGATATTTGGATAGGTAATTTTTTTTTAATTTAAGATCTGATTTCTTCGTATTTTAGATACAGTTCAAGCTAGTCTAATCCTGAGAAATTACTCCGAGTTTAGAGAAATCAAAATAGAAATCTACTCTAAGAAAATAATACTTTTACGGTAAGCAAAATAATTACATACTTATCGTATAACTTTCTAAATAATAAATATAGTAACTTATTCCTTACACAATAAAATTATGAGAATCAGATATAATCAAACTTGTTGTATAAGTTCTGTGGTATCAAAACATTATTGCAATCATTTCAGAAGAATATTTGAATATTGGAACCACAAGGAAAAAATTAATCATATACACCATTCGCACTGCGTAGGTTTATAATAAGAAATCTAACTACATTAATTTAAATTTACTTGACGAGACTTCAATAATGAGTTGTCTCAAAAATACTTAGTTACTTAATTATTTTTTTATTATACTACCAAACGTAAGCTGCCTTAACATGTTACCATTTTCATATATTTTTTTTATAAATAAAAGAGAATTTTTAAATTTATTTGGTCGTATTATAAAGCTAATTTAAGAAGAGTCCTTGGTCTAGAAGAGCGATCATAAACTCTATCACTCCTAGCTCGGGTACCTATTTGCAAACAACTCCAATGATAATGCTAAATTAAGTAATGTTTACATTCCCCATAAACAATCATTAATGTTTTTTACATAGTAATATATTTTATAAGAAAACTGTGAAACAATTAATCTTCGAGTTCAGATAGTAATGGCATTTAATTTTACAGTTAATGGTCAATCTGAACTTTTCAATGTTAAAACATAAGTTATCTCGTTAATCAAACATGTGACCTACCTTTAAAGATCAGTGAATCAATCACAGATTATAATCAATTTTGTTTAAAAAATATGAATAAATGAGCGTTGCTGACAGTGACGCAACAAAAGTGAGGTTTATTATTTTTTAAATCTTGGATAAAAAGGCTGCAAGTTTTTAAGTACAATTCAAAAACTTCGTGTAGGTATATAATTTACTCCTAGTTTATACAGTAGAAAATGCGTAATAATAGGTATCCAAGTTAGTAGTAATTAAAGAGATTTAAATATAATAGGGCATAAAGGGGGCATTGGGCAAATTTTCATAAGTACAAAAACTTTGATCTCAAGCGTCATGTCAGTATGAACGCGAGCTGCCATTCGGTCAAATCACACTAGACTTTAGGTAATAATTTTGGCTTCAGATTTTCTTCGCTTTGTCCCCTCTATGTCCTTTTATATTTTAATCTCTTTGGGAGTGATCCATCGCAGCCGCGGGCGTCGGGAGACCGGGGTCGCTCAGGAGTCAACCGTGCCCTCAATCTGCGTTTACCATCTGGAACAAGCAATTTTTTACTTTTTTATTTTACTGGAAAACAAGGGAGTCGAGTCCTGAGCGACCATTTACCCAACCGAAGGCAGTCAGTTTTTATGACTTTTATATTTTATTTTGTCTTTTATTTTTTTTAATGAAGTATCTTCTAGTCAAAGTTAATCTTCTTTGGCTTCGGTTGTGTATCGTTCGAGAACCTCCGAAACTAGAATAACAAAACAAAAAATATTGAATAAATTAAATACATAATTAATTCATTTTCCAGTATGAATGCAGCCTCTTTTTGAACTGGAACCGAAGTCATTGTCAAAGTAATAGCACAGAATAAGTAATAGTACTAACGTAGTAATAGTTATAAACAAAAATTATATTTTTTTAACGGGAAACCTCAAATGTAAGTGAATCGTGTCAAAGTCGTGTGTCTAAATTAGCTTAGAAAACCTAATTATTATCAATAACGTGATCCATTTACCGACGAAGCAATAAAGCAATGATCCGAAAAGGCAAACATTGAGCACGACTGCATGTGCGCTCACGCACCAGCAGCGCGCACACTCATTAAACGGTCCACAGAGAGCCACAAATGCATGAGTATGAGTCGCGATTTGACACGTCCTATCCTAGCAAGGGTTGCTTGCCTGACATCTAACCTTTTGTAATAATATACCTACTTGTATATAGACGGGTACGATTTATTGTGCAACTTTCAATTACGAAATTGAAAGTTACAAGGGTCCTACCCAGTCAAGTCTTGGATATCAGAACCTTATTTGTGGTAGCAGTCTGAGACTTTTTTGAGGTAGGTATACTAGCTGTAAGTTAGTCCCGTTGCCGTGGGAAAATTATAGCCTATGTTACTGTCAGAATTGTAATCTTTATAATGATGAAATCATTTTTAAAATCGGTCCTGTAGTTTCGGAGCCTATTCAATACAAACAAACAAAAAATAAAATCTTTCCTCTTTATAAGATTAGTGTAAATTAGTGTAGATGTGCTGATTATTAAGATAATCTGACTATAGTAGTATTATTAGCTGTAGGAAATCACAATCGATCTTTAATAGTATTTATTGAAAATAACAACAGATAATTATGTGAAGGAAACCGGTTTCCTTTATGTAATCTAGAAACTAGAGCCTCATTAAATAAAGTAGGTCTTGAAGATGTGGACTGATTAAGAATACAATGCCATAATTAAGATAACGAAACATGAACTTGTAACCAATCAGGCCCTGCGACGGCCCTGCGCGCACGCACACACACATACATAAGTAGCAACCGGTCGATTGACGTCAATGGCGGGTGGGCACGGCGGTATAAAAAAAACTATCGGTTTACTACCGACGGCAAACGAGACATACCATAACATGCCATTGTTTCCTTTTAAACATTCGCCAATTTAAGATTTATTTACTGACATAACGGCATTAGGAGGATAAATGCAATGAAGGAAGAATTTGCCGTTAAAAAATCCCTGAGTATGCAATATTGGGAATTCCGGAGACATAAGGAAGAATTTTGATTGAGTTTGTAACTGAATTTGTATAATGATTCAAAGAATGCGAGATACAAAATATACCTAATATAAATAGATACATACATATTTACTCATTGAAAGCGTGCTATGCAAACGCAAAAAAATAGTGTTGTTACTTTAGATGTAAGTAGTCGTATCACCCTGGTGACTTTGAATTAATCTGAAAGTACATGTTCAACTGCCATAAAAAGTATATTAAGTCTCTTCAACTATCCCTTTGCCAGGCTTCATAGTCATACACTCTCTACTTATTGGGTAGAGTATCTAGCGCCCTGCGTTACGTAAAGAAAATACGTTTTGCCACCAAATAAAATTCTTTTTATTTTCATACACAACTACATTTTTCACTTGATGGAACAAAAGTAAAATCTGACATTTCTAAATTCAAACTGACGATTACCTCATTATCAATGGCCAGTCTTAACAATTTGCTTAGACGTAATTAAGTAATCCAAACAGATTTTAGTTGCTGATATCGTATGTATTATTTTTCATTAAAACCATTATAACCAAGAGCAAGTATATGTTTACCAATATAATGAGCTATTATGCATGCACAGAGCGTGAAAGTTTTTTGATGCCACTTTTTATAGAATTAAATCCTGTAAGGAGTGTATAAATAGAAGAATTCTTAAGGCAATACTAGATAGATTAAACCATAGACCTAAAATCGCGAAAAAATACAAAACAAAGAAGCTTATAAAACTGTAGCTCGCCTTAGAAGCCGTGTGTGGGCTGATGATAATAGTCATCGTAGTAATAGATGATAATAGTAGTAATAATGAAGATAGTGATATAGGTACTGCGCATCTGGAATGCATTGTAATCAATTTGCTTAATTTACTATCACCACTCAGAGAAGAAAATAATATTAAAGACAAATACTGAGCAAACTTGATATCTCAATGATTACTTTGTTACACTTATGACTATTAACCAACCGTTTATGAAATTAACAATCAAATCAATGCACTTGAGTTAACAATAGATAAGTATAGCTCAATCTGCCCGTTGCTGGATATACTGACAATTAAAATGATTTTTGAAGTTTTAGACTTCAGAAAATATTTGCTTTAAAAAACCAATACTTCAAATTCGGCTATTTGGATTCTTTGTCACAGTTCAATATTTGACTACGGTCATTTAAATCACCTAACGCCACTTTAAATATTTGATCCAGCCTCACAGATGAGATGACCCCAAATTGAAATGAGACTTAATATTCGTTTCAAATGACGTCAATGCCGTCCGTGAAATAGATTTGTGTTTTGTGACACATACTGTGTCATGTATTCATGAACAAATTTACATTGGAATTATAACGCTTTTACAGACACGTTTCAAACAGTGACGTCCGTTTTTTCCTTGCAAGTTGTCCGTTAGCAGCTGTTAATAATTTTCAATCTTGAAACTGGTTCAGGGTTACCAAAACTTCAAGTATCAGTAGCAAATAATAGGCGTCGTCCAAAGATAGAGCCTTGTGGATTGAAAACTCCTCGAAACATTACAACTGATAACTCTATCTCTTATGTTTTACCAAAAAATCTACATATGCAAACCGGTTTGAAAACAGCAAGCAGTTGCCTTCGTTTACAAGACAAAGAAATGCCGGATAACTAGTAAAACTGAAGGAATTTGCAAATACAATTAGGTACGACCTTCAATGTTAGGTATTTTCTTTTACATTTGCTTCGCAACTGACGGAAGCAAGTGTCCTGATAAGTGTTTTAAGTCTATTTTGAATGGATCTTTTTATTGCAACCTGACGTTTGTATACGTTTTATTATACACAGATGTCGTTTGCTTCTTTCGGCGTTTGCATTTTGTGATGTCGTATCGAGGACTCATTTGCGTCTTAGGTTCTTTTATTGCAAATATCTTGTTTGTTTACCAAATAGCATTCTCAATGCAGAGTTTTAATCTATTCATTTATTTTATTATCTTTCCAGTTTCTAATGTTCTTTTTTAAATAAATTATATCTAAAGAATAAACACTTAGGTAGATCAAAGTACAGATAATACGTAAATAAAAGTATGGTATGGCATGTTTGCCAATTTAATGTAGTCCAACTTAGTCTAAACATTTGTAAAATGTATATCCTGTGACAGCTCAAAAGGGAGGTAGATCAAATTAAACTTATGTACCTATTAGTTATTCTTACACGTTTTTGGTCCAAATTCTGCATCCTATGAATAACTCTAATGACGGTAGTGTCGGCTGTGCATGCTGTCATTCAAAATTCCTCAGTAGTTAATCTAGTGCCGCTCCAGTTGCTACGGACAATAACGTAAATGACGGATGTGGACATCCGCTTATAAATAAAATAACAGCATATCAGGAAAGCCACGGATACACGTATATCAGGATTAGGAGACGAGGGGACGCGAACGGTACGAATACATACAAGGTGATAGCGTTATCAGAGGACAGATAGTTGTTTCCTTTGACGCAGCATCAAAAATTTAAATGTTATGAACACCAGATTTGGTGGATGTTGTGGAAATTGCGTAATATGATATTTGGAGTTAAATAAAAAGTTTTCGATATCTTTTTATAACTATAGCTATAGTCAAATATAGATATAGTTACAAAAATATTCTGACTGACTTCAATTGCTTGACCTAGGAAAATGATATTTGGAATGTAGATAGTTTTGATTACGTTGGCAAGAAAGGATTTTCCAAACCCCACAGGAACGGGGAAAAGACGGATTCTGCTCGGTACCTATACTGCTGTTTTATTGCATAATGTATACCGCTATTTTGGAAATTAATATCACTGTTGACAAGAATCGAAATAAAGTCGGGCAGGCTTTTCGCTTTTGTATAATAAGAATAGACCATCAAGTTCACTTTAAGTGTAGTTACCTATCTACTCGTAAAATTGTTTCTACACACCAAGTGATTCAAGTGGAACTGTTGTTTTCTTAAAGCTTTGCTCCTCTTTCCTCACCCAATTGGTATAACATGTATCAAATAGGATCTAAAGCTTTAAAACATATTTATAGTTAATAATTATATGATTTTGCCAATATCCGTCCATAGTACACATTTCTTTTCAATTCGCTTACAAAATAGCTATCCTGAGACGTATAAGAAACTTTGCCATATCTATCGACATAAATAAACTTCAGAAAAAGAGATAATTATGTAAGCAGACATTCATTGTTATCTAGTCACAGAATAAAATATCAAAATAAAAAAATAAAACATGCCAAAAAACTTAACTGAATCTAGTTTAGACACTAAATAAATTACTTTCGAGAATGACCGGTTTCCTACTATACCTGGAACTCATGACGTCAGTACAAAGGTTAACGCATCAAGTGGCATTTCTTTTTTAGAATTAAAAAATATGTATAATGGGTACATATACTAATTTGATAGTTATATTAATAGAATACATAATGACTTTACAATGTTGGAAGAATAAATTATCTATAGACAGTGCGATCGATTGGAACAAGAATGGCAGTCTCGGAAATCAACACCATTATAGTAGAGGATCCAAAAGACGACCTTCACCTAGCTGGTTAATCGATGAAAAGTATTTTATTTCAAATTAATTATGTTAGAAAAAATGCGCATGCTATTTGTCCGTGAAATAGAAAAGGATAGCGATACACTTTAAATATTTAATTAATCATATCCTGGACTTAAATCTTTCAGCCAACCCACTCGCGATATATTTTTTAACATATAAAATTTAGATATAAAATACTTTTCATCCATTATCCAGCTCGGTGCAAGTCGTCTTAAATTCGTATCTTACACTATTAGTTGATGATGATTATGCTAGTCTTAGCAGCTTTTTCATTACCTATGTCACAGACATAGATTTAGAATTTTTTCGCTACGCAAATATCTATGGTCACATTACTGCCATAGCAACCTTGTTAAAGCCATAAAGTTAAAAGAAAAATGTTTTGGAAACATGAACTTTTTCTTTTCTCTTTTCTTCAAATGTTTGTAGCTCTATAGTCTATACTTCCCCATTTATGTGACTTGCACTATGGACTTGCACTAATGTGTAATTTTTTTATTTGGTTTATATTTAAATTTCTTCGTTTTATTGAATAAAATAAAAAATAATTCTAATTGCAGAATTAAATAGCGAAGATATGTTTGAAGTAGACGTAGCAAAGAAATCACGCTACAGTCATTTTAGAACCTCTACGCTTTCTCTGCGTGTAGGTATGTCAAACAGGCGAAAGGCAAAAAAAAATAACTTTACAAAATAAAGTAAAATAAAATTTATCAAGAGATATTTTAAACACATGTTTATACAATCTTAAGATTTGCATTTTACGATATTAATTCTAACTAGTTGTTGCCTATAAATAGAATTAAAATGAAATCTGTTACAAATTATTTTCCTGATGCTATTCAACTTCGACGTTTGTTTCTAAGGTTTACGAAATAATTATAAACAATTCTAGAATAAATCAATAGGTGAAGATAAATACAAACAATATGATTTGAGCAAATAATGCATACTGTTTCCAGGTTATCATCGCCTTGCTTCGGAATATTCTTGATGGTAATTTGGTTCTCCAAATACAAACAAAATCACAAATAAAGCAAATAGAATAACACTCACCTTTTTTGGCAGAGTTGGTGACTCGAACTCATCGTCTTCACGGCTGGAGAGCGTGGAGCAGGAAGAGCACGCCGAGTCGGCGGACAGAGAACGCGCCCGAAGCCAGTTCACTTCCTCCTCAGTCGCTCCCACCGCAACCCCATCGGAATAGTCGCTGACGACGACACTGGGTGTCCTGACACACCGGCCCCTCGTTTCGCAACCCTCGCTGCCTCTCCTCCCTAGCTCCACTACGTGGGCCTCGATCAACGTCCGCTCCCGGCGGGGCGACATTGTGTCTGGCGGCGGCGTGATGTCGCGAGGGTGCGAGTGCCTCCGACGAGGCTCCAGCTCCACGGCGGAGTCGTCGCTCAGGTCGCGGCTGCGTCGTCTCACAGCGGCCCGGTCGTCGTCATCGGAGGACGTGATGTCTTCAGGGGGAGATTGCGCTCGCGGCGGCCGGAGGTACTGCATCTGCCCGGGCTCAAAGCGACGCAGGAGTTCGGAGACGCGTGGCTGCGCGTGCCTGCTGACGCGCGCGGTCGGCGGCGCGCGCACAGGCGCACTGGCTGTCCTGCGCGCTGCCGGCTGCGTCGGTTCATGCGCGTTCTCCGGCGCGACTCCTGCGCCGAGTTTCAAGTAGAATAGGCTGTGGCTGAGTGCTTTTTGGCGGAGCACGCGGCGGAAGTCTTCCGGGGCATTTTCCAGACGCGGCATCTTTGCTGAAAATATGAAAATTGTTTTGTTATGAAGATTTTGTTGTTGTTTATATTTAGTGATTTTACCGAAACCCACTTGATAAAGACTGAAAATAACTTATCTATGCATACATAGGCAAAGTTACATATCATAGAACAAGATCTTTATTAAATGCAAGGACAGACAAATTACCGTCTAACAATTTTGAAGAGAAACAAATGGATATTGAAGTCGAGTTCTACGCATTTCGGTTCCCATAACAAATGAAGCGGAGAATAAGCAAGATTTGTTTGTATCAACCAATAATACAAACCTGATTGTGTCGAGTCGTTCGCTCTCAAAGCACGATTCAGTTATCAAACATTGCCAAACGGTCTGAAACAAACAAACAGAAGTACTGTTATTGAAATGGTCAGCCTGCGTCCGATTATATGAATAGCAGTTGTGGGAAATTATAAAAATTAAGCAAAGTATGAAGTTGCAGACAAAGGCGTGACAAGCTAATAACACCTAAGTATAGAAAATATACGAGACCTAAATAAGAAAGATATAAAAGTTTTTAGTTAATTAAAATGCTGTAACGTAATAAATAGTCTGAATAGCCTGTTACATTAGGTATTACATTATTATCACAATTGGCGGGAAACGGTGGAAAAACACCGTGCTGATTAGCTAGTTAGTACTCGTAGATAATAATATCAGTAGGTGTAAAATGTAAAAATGCTTTTGGGGCAACAAACTAACGAGGGTCTGAGACTAATGGCACGGATAATTTACTTTACAAAATCTGTTTTTAATCGACCTTTTTGCTAAACATCTGACTTTTGACTCCGGCAAGGATACCAAACGATTCAGTAATTGGATACTGCACTTGGAGCATGCCTGCAATGCAATTTTGTTTTTGGCCAATCACCACTTAACACTCTCTGGACAAATAGAAACACAAGTATGAAAAATAAAGGCTGACCAACTGACCAATAATGTAGTTGCTGGTTCGGTTTTTAATTTATTTGTTAATGGACTTGCTTTTGACCTCAATCTAGTTCAGAGGACATAGAAAGCTCAACAATGGAACAAGCTCATTCAGATGAACCCTATGCACTCGAGACTCGAATAGATTTAAGTTTTATAAGCTCTGGAGTTCACAGACAGACGCAGACAGGGCCTTTGCTGTGACCATTACAAAAGATGTTGCAAAGCGCTTTGTAAGAAAGTGTGGAGTATCTATCAATCTGGGTGCAGTTACACATGTCCCAGAACCAATTCTGGGGCTTGTAGGTTTCCGAAAGATTTCCCTCACCGTCGAACTACCGACAAATACAGTGTAGGATTAACAACGTAGCGAGAATAGCAAATACTACGGGCCCCAAGCATTGGGGGCCCCATAACTGGGCGAACCAAACTTAATGGATTTTCTCCATTAAGTTAGGTAGATAATGGTATATCACAAATACTATATTACCAAGGTAGCAGCCACTGCAAAGGCCGTGGTTTCAATTATTGTTAATGTTCAAATTTAGCACATTTTCAAAAGTGAAAGTTAGGTACTAAATGTTGCATCAACAACAAAACTTGCAACTTGATAATCTCAGAATTTGTAGTCATTATATCGAAAAAAAGTTATTTTCTAAGAATGCTGTTTTGTTCACTATCTTAAAGTTCAAGATCTAAGCAAACCTAGGGCCCCCAATTAGAATTTGCTACGGGCCCCGCGCTAACTTAATGCGGCACTGGACGAATATGATCATACGTTTTTGTTAAATTTATTGGTGCATGCACTCACCAGGAATCGGAAGCCAGCTTCATGCATGACAGGCGGACTTACTACCAATAAGGCTGACACGGATCTCTTAGACAACTAGAGGACTAAAATTTGAAGGTTGGGTAAGTTTTTTGAGATTCATTATTTAAATACAGTCGTATCTATACTGGTTTTTTTTGAAAATTCGCTGTTTATTCAACACATAAAACAGAGGACAAAATACTTTTTATAATAAAACATAGGATTCAAGTAGCATTAACAACAATTGCATTGCATTGAATTATCCTTTATACGGCCGTACTGAGTTATTTTATTATAGATTGACTATAGTTTCATCTATTTTTTTTTTATTTATAAAAAAGGGGCAAACGAGCAGCCGGGTCACCTGATGGAAAGTGACTATCGTCGCCCATGGACACCTGCAACTCAAGATAATTTATTTATTTATTTTAGATAATTATATCTACTAAAGTCCGATTTATAAGAAATCATTTATCATTATAATTTTAGATTTGACGCATCCATTAGCATTTCCTCAGGCGATTGCATCCAGGACAACAATAAGATGTAGATAATTGCATTAAATAGCTGCGCTGATTCCACGAAATTCAACGCTTAGACACGTGGTTATGCACTTACACTGATTGGCGGTTCTTGGTACAGATTAAAAGACAATTTTATAAATCACTAACAGTCGCGCAGCGGCGTTTCCCGCGCGTAACCCGTTTTCCCACCTTCCCACAAATTCCCACATTCCCGTGGGAATTTTGCAAAGTAGTGTCTTAATCATAAAAGGAATCTGCCTGATTTATATCTAGTTTAATTAAAGGTCTTATGGTTTCGAAGATTTCGTGATAAGTGAGTCAGTCAGCATTATTTCTCTAAATATACGAGTATAATAGTACCTATAAGCTAATATACGCGTGTAATAGTTATAAGCGCTTCCACTAGTACTAATTAATCTACATGTATACTTAAAGTGAGAGAGCGTACCATATTTTTTAATTTCCGTAAGTTCTTATGAGTGACGTAAACTAACAGCAATCTTGATTTCCTGACAATAATAATTAAATAACAACTCTTTATTAGTACACTAGGTACAGTACCAATAACAAGTTGTTAATTCCTGGCAAGTGACACAATATAACAATATGTACAAAACCATAGATCTATAAAATTTTCACTACGTGTTAGATGTATGTACAAAATACTTCATTAGCTTTTCCCTGCGACCTCGTCTGCGTTCCAATGTCTTTCTTCAAGAAAGATGCAAGCTGATCGCTCTGCCAAATTTGTCTGTGTATGTGTAGACAGACAGGATGTTACTTTCGCATATTATTTTAGTTGAGCAGGCTATATAAGGCCGGAGAGGTGCCTATTCCATTCCTTAAAATACCCATATTTCAACATTGTATTTTTCAGACCCGTAATCGTAAGAGGGGGTGACATCACCGATCACCGATGTACAAGTATTTTCAAATCTTTAATATTTACAGAATTTACATGTAATGTCTGTATCACCAATTTCACAACTGTTTCAAAGACAGCTACATAATCAAATCACCTTGTATGCCATCTTAGATTTGGAAATTCCGATCAATACTCCACAAAAAACGTTCAGAGATGCGTATTGCTTCAGTAATTACCATAAACAGTCCGTATACATAATTCAAGGATTTTTATTTCGACTCTAAGAAAATCTCATGTTTTGAAGCCAATTCAATAAATCTAAGATTTTCTAGCGCTTAGTGTAGACTGTCATAACTGACAGATTTTTCATTCCATGGAACTCTGACGTTAGACGTTAGAAGTGACAAAAGAAGATAGAAAGAAAACAAAAAGTGTTGTCACTACTGAGATGAGAGCTGTCCGATTCGAGGGAATAACAAATCTGACTTCAGAGTGGGAGGCCGGAAAGGAATATATCTGCCAACATCAATAATATAAGATGCAAGGTGTTTGTGCCTATAATTGGATTGTACAGTAGACAGTCATAGTAATAAATTGTGGGACCCAATTCACAATTAATATTTAGTCCCAAACTAGGCAGGGCCTGTACAATAGGTACTAAACAACTGATAAACATACTTAAATACATATTTAACACCCAGACACGAAGCCAACAGACATGTTCATGCACACAAATGTTGGATCGAACCCGCGACCTCCAACTCAGAAGGCAGGGTCACTACCAACTGAACCAACAGGCCCGTCAAGATATAGTCTGTATGGTGGCTGATGGCAGCGACTCAGTCCGAGTGAACTTGAAGTTGCCGCGTCTCCTAGGAACCATGCGTTTTTCTGAATGTAGCCTATATGTCATTCCTCAAAGTGCAAAATATCGTCCTGCCAAATTGTATCAAGATCGGTCCACAGTTTTTGCCGTGAATAGGTAACAGAAAAAGACAAACAGACAGAGTCACTTTCGCATTTAATATCTATTAAATTAAATATATATATATAAAACTCGACTACCACCATTTATAAGATAAGTAGAGATTTTATAATTAAATACTTAGCATATCTATTGTGTATGCTTGCTGGTATTTGGAAAAATTACGAACTTCCATTACTTTCATTTTTATTAAGGTTATCAACCTTTTAACTAAAGTTATTTCAGAGCATTATCATTTTTATCAACGTCTCTTGTACCTGTTACACTGTTTTAATAACCATGTGATTACGCAATGTCGCTAAAAATAACATTTAAACCTGACTCAAAACCAACATTTTTTCTTTTTTTTTTATCTCGAATTTTAAAACGTAAACATACTGAAAAGGACACATGTTTAATGACTACCGCATCGCTCGTCCTCTCTGTGACGTCAACGGCAGCCTTGCGCCCGAGTAAGGGCATTAGGCTCTCAATAAAACGGCTTAATTTAAACAATTCCGACACAAATTGCTGCTATTACTCCATTACGGCGACGAAAAGTGACACGTGAACTGTAGGAAAGTTTTGTTGTTCACGCAAGCTAGCTACTATGCGAGGGTACAATATAGCCTAGCACAAGGTAGCCTAGCACAACGTGGAGTTAGTCTCCAATTCCAGGATAGAAGCAAGCAAGCTCTCATCTTGCAGGCCGGCCATAGGAAAAGTAAATGACGGAGTGCTGTGTGGACGAGTTGGGATAAGGTAGAGTTGCCATAAGTCTGAAGGCACAGCACTCTAAGGCAGTTCCTGAGATGAGAACGATTTTCTAATTTGGAATGGTCAGTTTGGTAGGTCAGTAACCCGCGTTGAGATGTCCAGTGCTGGAAGACGATGGAGATAGGAGGGGTTCACTCAGCCGTTTTTCGACGAGGACCGCTGGATAGCGACAGAGTCACAGCGACTTGACTGCGGTTATACGCGAGAGAATTACAAAGGGGCAAAAAGGTTTGCTCCAGGGGTGTTAGTCGGTATTGCTAACGCTAGGCTGCCGAGTTCAAACCGCCTGGGTCAAGTCTGGTGGTACACGTAAATTGATTTTTCATCAAAGATATTAATAATATCTTTGTTTTTCATGTACAAAAACAAAGCGCGTTCGAATTTCACGGTACGGAGGGTACGTGATGGACTAGTCAGGTTTTATTTGATTTTATCAAATGAAAACTTAAACACAATTAAACACACATCTGAAAAATGTCTTCACCGATTTGAGATGATTTTAATACCTTATTTTAATCGCAAAAATGCTAAAAAAAATGTTTTGTTTTCACGGGTGCACCGATATCCTTTCCCGTTACGTTAAAAACAATTTTGATAAGATTGAGTAACAACGGACAATGTTCATAAAGGCTGGCAATTATCTCTGTCAAAGGATCAGCTTAGCTATCCAAAGAGGGATAGCGTAGCGGCCAGTCTTCTGCACTGTTCCACATGGTTCGCTTTTAAAGGCCTTTTTATATGTAAATATTGTAAATAAATGTAATATTTCCTTGGTAAAGTCATGCTTACCTACTTATAATCTCCAAATGCGAACGAAATAACAGACAAAATCTAGTTCATAACTAAACATGTTGCCCTACAAACTTCCGTAGAACTATGCAAATCGTAATAATTGCCGCTCTAATCAATGTAATTATCAAGTGCACTCACAGGTACGGCGATGGTCAGGCATGCCTGTGCAGTGCAATCACTGAGAGAAACTTAATAGAAAATTTACTGTTATGAAAACTTAATTATAAAGAAGCACTCGGCAATTAGGTTTTATTACTGTACCGCTATATAATATACGATATTCTGTATACAATATTGATAAGTTGTAAATATGTATGTATCTAAACTGTCTTTCAGTTGAAAGTATACTGCATTTCTTTTTACCAAACTACGCTGCACCCATCTACACCAGAAGGAGAATAGGTAATATTTTCTGCATCACACTTACATCATCACGATCTGGGACTTGAACGGTTGGACGCACTTTGAAATGCGAGGAGTCAGTGGATTTGCCTTCATCCCCGGAAGGTCATATTTTTTACCTGACTTCACCATTTTCGTTGCCTATGACTACACTCGTGTTTTAATAATTAAACGCACTTCAATAAATACAAAACGAAATCGATACCGGACAGCGATATCGTAATTTTTTTAACAAATACCAACAAAGGAAGAGAACAAATTGATGGGTAGGTACCTATGTAATAAGATTATAAACTGAACTAAGATACTCAGGTAACTTTTAAAACATCGAACTGACTAAAGAGGGCAACCACCAATGAGTTTTTCAAAAACTTACTTGTACATTATTAATTAAGCCCCTGCCTACGCGTAATAGAATATTTTCAATTGTATTTCAAATATAGCAAGTATTGCAACCAGATTTGATTACGCACGCGCGAGCTAAGAAAACCGCGCGAAAAAGCTTTGCTTATCAAAGGTACCAGCCGACCTAGATATCGCCAGATAAGGCTAAATACCTGCGATAACGCTCGATCTCGCCGTGACGGATCGGGGGCAAGTCACGATCTGTGCTCAGTATAAATAGACTATTTTTCACAACGTTCTTTACATTACACATCCTAAAATTTTAACAATTCAGAAAAACGTCGTGTTTTGTGACCACACCCATTAATAATACTAAATTATTGCTTTATTAGCTTGTTTCTTTTATATAGAGTAATATATTAACTGTCAATTGGTAATTGAATAAAATAATAAGTAATAAATGAATAGACTATGAAATAATAATGTCAGTCATTGTGATAGGTACTAAGTTCCAACACTTCATTGACGGAAGAAGGAAAACTGCATCTTTTATACTTACAAAAAACATTGAAATATGTCAATCCGCTCAGGAGTTATGACGAATCAGAGAGACAGTCGGAAATATAGATTGGCTTTTTAAAAAACCGGTCTTTCCCTTAACCTTATTTAAATCGTTCAAAAGATGAAATCGAAGGCAAAGATAGCATCGGTCGTAAAAATTCATCTTTCGTTAGTCAAAATATTGATATCGTTAATGTCTCTCTTGATCAGAAAAGCCTACAATTTCCAAGTACACGAACAATAAATGTCCATTAAAACAATAATCAGATGCCCAAAACCATACACACATTTTAGCGCCATTCATTTCAATCTTTAGCTAAGCAGATTTTAAACACCTGTGACTTCACTATCACTATCACTACATAGTATAAAACAAAGTCGCTTTCTCTGTCCTTATATCCCTATGTCCTTATGTCCCTATGTCTCTTTGTATGCTTAAATCTTTAAAACTACGCAACGGATTTTGATGCGGTTTTTTTTATAGATAGAGTGATTCAAGAGGAAGGTTTTAGTGTTAGCATTGCACACGTGCGAAGCCGGGGCGGGTCGCTAGTTATTTACAAAACAAGGTTTAAAATTAGACACTACTAAAAACGGATGTTGTAGCTTTATTCTCAAGAAATTTACAGAATCTGTTTTAGATATGTTCACTTAAAAATCCCGCTTTGAAATGCTCTGTAATTAGATCTATTAACTGATTATTATAAAATAATAGCGACACACCCCAGCTTCTTTTCGGTTTATAATATAGTTATCCAAAAACCTTCCCCGTGTATATCTCTATCTATTAGTTAAAAGCCTTTTAAGGTTCAGGAGGAGCTAGTGGATATATAGAAACAGACGCGAAAAGCTACTTTATTGTCTACCATGTAGAGATGTTTTATTAACAGTAGTTTGAGTGCAGGTAAACTCGGAGCTAAGAAGTAAAATGCTAAAATGTATCAAATCTCGGTTCTGCGAAATACATGTTACTAACTTATGTATAAGGTCGCAAACGTTCGTAAATATAATTCATGGATAATTCCAATCAAATCTATGCGAAGCAGATTACGAAGTAGTTCCAAGATCTAACTATAAATTGACAATATTGCGCTATTTGTTATAATGTAAGTGTCACACAATACAATGTAACGAACCAACGTCAAAGCTTGAGGTTAGAGCATTGTTTTACACTTCGAATGATAATGATTGCTGCGTTCAAAACCACAATGATATAACACAATTGAAGTACATACCTACATACATGGATATTTAAACATATATATATGTATATAGTGTGTATAGGTTAACAAAAGAGCAGTGATATGGTAGCCTTACGGTTAAAGAGCCTGCTTCACATGATGATAATCAGTGAGGGTCGGGTTCGAAACCTGGCATGTATACCAATGAGTTTTTCAAAACTTACGTACATATTGGGACTAAATAACCATGTGTGAATTGTGTCCCACAATTTATAAAAATAAAAAAAAATAAAAAAAAAATATATTCATCACTAGTTCGACGGTGAAGGAAAACATCGTGAGGAAACCCGCAGGTTCAAGAATTAATTCTGAGGCATGTGTAACAGACCCGGTCCGGCGATGGGCTCACCACCTATCACGTTTAGGGGACCAATATATCTCGTGAAATGTGGGTATATCCAGAAATAGTATACCTCTCCCTACGAAAACCGGGACCAACGGTTTAACGTTCCTTCCGAAACTTCCTTATCTAAAGAACGGTTAAACTAAAATACTAAAAAACCGCCCAAGTGCGAATCGGAGTCACACACGTAACCCAGCGGCAATAGAAATACGTACACATTGTGTGAACATTTCAACATATCTACCTATTACGCTTCGTAAGATACAGCCCACTGATAGATAGACATATGGACGGACGGACCGCAGAATATAGTCGTAATAGGGTCCCGTTTTCACCGTTATGAGTACAGAACCTTAAAACAGATTGTTCAAAATTTTATCGACATATTTTTTCTAGTATCTGAGAAAACTTGAATACAATAATTACTTACACAGAGTAGTAACAGCCGAAAACAAGTTATTTTCTGAGGTCATTTAAAAAAACATTTTTGATTTCCGTCCGTTCAATGTTTTCTGACGTAAATATATACATTAATTGTAAAAGTATGTCAGATTTTTATTATTTTTTAACATATCAGACCATAAGGTACTTAAAAAAACTATTTTATTGTACGTACAATAATGTAATGAGGTAATAAACATGTGTTATTATCTCAGTAGGTCAATAGCTCCAAATTATATTCCGCAGTCGACAATAACCATAAATATTTTGTATAATCGCAATCGATACGCTCACATTATCGACATCGTCTAAAACTTTCTACAATTTCTTCGCTTGTGCTCTATCTCTCGTTACTGATACATGCAATTATTCTAGCACGGCACGACCCATAACTCTCATCATATTCAAGTGTACCTGTATAATAATTTACTTTTTAGGGTTCCCTACTCAAAGGGTGATAACAGGACCCTATTACTAAGGCTCGGCTTTCCGTTCATCTGCCTGTCTGCTGGCTTATATCTTTTAAACCGTAATAAATAGACAATAGAAGTTTTTACAAAGTCACAAATATGATTAATGGGTCAGGCCGTAGTTTTTGCCACATTTGGTATAACCTAACTCTCCGCCACGTTTTAAAAAAAAAGTATACTAGATATATATTCCTCAATCACAGTATCGTATTCCTTCAGAAATGGTGAACCGCGGCCATTAAAGATATTTCAAAAGGTTCGTAAACTTTGAAAATTATATGACATTTTTCTACAAAAAATGACGAAATTTTGATAAAAACGCGAATCCGCTTCGGTAGGGTGCACTTTGCGCACCCGTAATATAATAAAAAAGATAAACTTTTTGATAATCTGTTTGATTTGACGCTATCAAATTATAGTTAGCTAGCCGCATATTTAATATCGTTTAGTGTTTCCTAAGAAAGTATATTAAATTTCACACATTTAAAAAAAACTAAAGAAATCCATTTCTTTGCGCTATTTCTATTGCGCCACTATTATCTGCCCTTTTTATGGTGTTAAAACATTAGTAGAAGTTGTTTTTGAGTAGTGGCAACATTAAAGTAACTTTCTCTATGGTCAATACGGTGCTAGCGGCCATATTCTTGTCAGTCTGATGTCAACTTCGTTTGCAGATAAAAGTGTCAAATTTTTCGCGGAGTGCATTTTTTGAGATTTCAAGGTAAGTTTTCGGTTTATATCTATTATTGTTATTGCGCACGATTTAATGAGCTGTGTGTCATCTTTCAAGGCTAAATTAACCTAAAAAGATTGCTTATTTATGGAGTTATTATGGATTTTGTTTGCGCCACGGTCTCGCAAATATTACAATATGCCACTTTGCGATACCAGTGGCGTAGAAATTGCGCCACTTATTTTGCGCTATGGAATAATGGTGCATGCACACTATTTTGCAGGTATTTTGACGTAGTTTGCAAAGCTCAAACGTTAAAAAAATCGTGGTTTTCTATTTTGGGGGTTTGTGCCGGAATGGTAAGGATGAATAATGATGAGATGGTTTGTACCTTAATGGTAGTCGTCCGTGTGTCTATATTATATAAATTTTTGAGAAAATTATTTTATATCAGTTGAGTGCACATTTTTCTATCAACAGTATAATGTCTGTAAAGCAATTTGGATTTACTAGGGGTCGCTCGACAACCGATGCCGGTGTTGAGCTAGTAAATCATGTTTTTGATGCCTGGGAGGAGTCGCAGGATGCTGTTGGGGTTTTCTGTGATTTATCTAAGGCATTCGATTGTGTCCATCATGAAATTCTCATCAGAAAACTACGTCATTACGGAGTACAAGGCCGCGCTCTTGATTTAATAAAGTCCTACTTGAGAAGCCGGATACAATGTGTTGATGTAAACGGTTCAAGATCGTCTGGATCGGCGGTTTGTATTGGTGTACCGCAGGGCTCCATTTTAGGCCCCTTTCTATTTCTGGTCTATATAAATGACCTACCCAACCGAGTGCAACATGATATTGTACTGTTCGCAGATGATACATCTCTACTTTTTTAAATTAAACGACCTATTAAGTCTTATGACGAAGTGAACAGTGCAATTGATGATGTTGTCAGTTGGTTTAACGTTAATAATTTACTTCTCAATGAGAAAAAAACTAAATGTGTACATTTTTCTTTATCAAATATTAAAAGAACTTTAAACTCAGTTACAGTTAAAAACGAAAAATTAGAATGTGTAAACACTACAGTATTTCTAGGAATAACTCTAGACTCTAAGTTACAGTGGGGATCGCACATTGATACGTTGGCGAAAAGGCTCAGTTCTGCTGCATATGCCGTAAAAAAAATACGTAATATGTCAAGCGTAGAAACAGCTAGACTTGTCTATTTCAGCTACTTCCACAGCTTGATGTCATATGGCATTCTACTGTGGGGGAATGCTGCTGATGTCCAGAGAATATTTATTTTGCAGAAACGAGCCATTCGTGCAATTTATAAAATGGGGTCTAGGATGTCTCTAAAGGAAAAATTCAAGGAAATTAATATACTGACACTGGCGTCACAGTATATTTACGAAAACGTATTGTATGTTAAAAAGAATATATCACTTTACAAAAAAAATAGTGACAGACATTGTATAAACACTAGAAATAAGAATGAACTGGCTGCTTGTGTTAGTCGATTATCTAAAGTTACCAAATCCTTTATGGGTCAATGTATACGTTTTTACAATAAGATTCCCATTGAATTACAAAATTTGCCTCTTGACAAATTTAAAATAATAGTTAAGCAAAAATTACATAAAAAAGGCTACTATAAAATTACAGACTACTTAGTAGACCAACATGCATGGGATTAACCGACTCGACGCTATGTAAGGCTATTAATTATAATTATTATTGTAAACGATATTTATTAGTAAGACATGAGATTAAAAAGAGCTGCCCTTGAGTTTCTTGCTGGCTCTTCTCGGGGTACTGCATTCGGAACCAGCAGCTCGTCGGTGGAGATGGGCTGCTGTTTGCATTTAGCCAATCTTCATGGATGAGTTTAGAGTGCCTTGTTATTATAAAATATTGACGTTTTTAAGTGTATATATTAATACCAATAGGAAATAAACGATTTTGAATTTTGAATTTTTTTGAATTTTATACTTCTGTTAGCTAGCGTTTATATTAACATAATCTTAATAATAACAAATCAGATATTAAATGTTTGTAGCGTTGTTAGGCAGAATATGTATAGTTTGTTAACATTCGTTGCACTTTTTACCTGCTGTATTGATGTGCAGTTGTATACCCATTACCCACGTTACATTACTTCGTACTCATATGTAACAGTACGTTTTTATTTCGCTATTTTGTGAAAGCAATTTCAGTTCCTATAATGTTTAAGAGTTTCCTTAATATATATATATATATTTACTAAGTTTTTGTTTTTGTTATTTTATAAAAACAAACATATTTTTGTTATTTCAGACATTCGTTATGGCTACGATACAATGTGATTAAAAATTGTAAGACTTACATACCAAAATTGTGTTTTTTTATTTGTACCTAAACTCCTAAAGCTTATTATTATATTAATAAACTTCATAAATGTTTGAAAATAATTAATGAATATCTGCATTTAAAACATTTTATGTAAAAATCACACATCTTATTGTATGCGCTCCTTAACAATTTTGCTTTACCGTTTTGCGTCACTCTGTGCTACCGAGGAGTATAAGATTTTGCGTCACCTTTGCGCTATTTGTGGCAAAATCTACGGCCTGACCCTAATAATCTTGTTTTTTCTTATCGTATGTTGGTATGGAACCCTTCGTGTGTAAGTCTGACACGCTCTTGGCTGGTTCTTCTAACAAACGCACATTTTTAAACTTTTTTTTTATATATATGTTTAAGATGCATGTTTTTTTATATAACGAGTTGTATAAGCGCTCTACACAGATTTTACAGACTGTGAAGTATAATTTTCTTTGAATGACAAGTCACAAAATTCTGTGACTGAATTTGTGAACAATTTAAAAAAACACTACATTCAATAGATAATGAGAAAATTGAAAAAAATACTAGCCGTACCGTTAAGACGTTCCCTGTCTATGAAACTAATAATAATATAATCTCACGCCTTTTATCCCCGAGGGGGTAGGCAGAGGTATTCCATTACTGGATATACCCACATTTTACGAGATATATTGGACCCCTAAACGTGATAGGTGGTGAGCCCATCGCCGGACCGGGTCTGTTTACACATGTCTCAGAGTTAATTCTGAGACCTGCGGGTTTCCTCACGATGTTTTTCTTCACCGTCCAGCTAGTGATAAATATGTACGTGGATTTTGAAAAACTCATTGGTACATGCCATGATTCAAACCCGAGCCTTACTGATTTTCGACCGGCTCTTTAACAGTTCGGGCTATCACTGCTCTATCAAATCAAATCAAATACTTTATTTGAAACTTATTCTATGAAACTACTTCGTCACATATTCCAAGAATCATTCAATATGCGTCACATAATCGTCATTAAACATGGACATGGTTCTTAAGGTTCTAAATTGAATATTCAATCGGTTTTTCATTGCATGAAGCTATGCTGTTTTATGGGAGGTAGATGAAAATCGCGAAGATTAACAATAAATCAGTAAACAAAAGACATTAGTGGGATTAGAAACCGTAACGCGCATATAAGAGTAGCCAGCTAGTTTCGCGAAGTAATTCGAAGCAATTTGCTTGGACACGAATGCTGTAGAAAGGTGAGAGCACGATGGTACTACCAGGTGAGGGTTCTGGAAAGTTCTTTACATAATTACATGTATAAGAATTGCGACTATACCCCGCGGTGATAGCCCGGACGGTTAAAGAGCCTGCCTAAAATCAGTGAGGCTCGGGTTCGAATCCTGGCATGTACCAATGAGTTTTTCAAAAACTTACGTACATATTTATCACTAGCTCGACGGTGAAGGAAAACATCGTGAGGAAACCCACAGGTCTCAGAATTAATTCTGAGACATGTGTAAATAGACCCTGTCCGGCGATAGGCTCACCACCTATCACGTTTAGGGGTCCAATATATCTCGTGAAATGTGGGTATTTCCAGTAATGGAATACCTCTGCCTACCCCCTCGGGGATAAAAAAGGCGTGAGATTATACTATTATACCCCGAGAAGGCTAACAAAAGCATTTCATTCCTGGAAGCATCAATAGCCGCCGGACTGCGGTGCTCTTAAAAATACATAATTAGCGGCAGCGATAGTGACTGCCACTAGGCGAGGTCGAGGGCGATGAGGGTTGCAGAAATGAAAGATGTTGCTCGTGTCGAGAATCGAGATCCAGTGTGATCGAATCTGACCTGTAGGTGGGTACCTACACAAAATAATTCTTGAGGTCTACGGGTTACCTCGCGGTGTTTTTCTTCACCGTCAAAGAGCTTTATCCAATGATAAAGCTCTTTGACGGTGAAGAAAAACACCGCGAGGTAACCCGTAGACCTAGGTGGTCTCTTCCTATATATCCCGCATTCAGACAAAAACAGACGTGACATTGATCATTAGGTAATGATGGGTACCTAAGACTTAATTAAATCCACGATAACAATATGTATTGCTTTAATCATACAAAGGTGGTAAACAAATTATATCATAAAAACCGGCCAAGTACGAGTACCGAATACAACATCTGTGAAAATGTCAACTGTCTAACTATCACGATTCATTAGATACAGCCTGGTGACATACAGACGGATGGAGAGCGAAGTCTTAGTAATAGGGTGCCGTTTTTACCCTTTTGGTACGGTACCCTAAAAACGGCAAAAAAATCACGTTTGTTGTATTTATTTATTTATTTGCATATCACATGGTGTTTATAAGGGTGTATGGGAGCCCCCCTTAAATATTTATATTATTTCGTTTTTTAGGTTAGTTTTTTAGTATTTGTTGTTATAGCGGCAACAGAAATACTTACATCATCTGTGAAAATGTCTACTGTCTAACTATATCACGGTTCATCAGATACAGCCTGGTGACAGACAGACGGACGACAGCGGGGTCTCAGTAATAGGGTCCCGTTTTACCCTTTGGATACGGAACCCTAAAAACATTGATACAACTTAAAAGGAAAAGGTCATGTAGTACGTCAGAAGACGAATACCAAATTGCCCATCCATCCGTCTTTTCACATCAACGTCAAGTAAAACAACTTTTCACTTCGACAAAAGCTATTCAAAATCTTTTCCCGACACAAATCATTTGTCAATGCCGACAAACAACAAAATTATTGTTCTTAATAATAAATTGCATAGATACAATACCTTATTTTAAGTTGGTATGTATTCATTCGAGAACAGAAAAGGCGGAGCAGTCAGAAAAACATTTACCATTAAACGATAAACAACCTCAAACTCAAAATTCATTTATTTCTGCAGGTAAAAAAATACGAGAGTCGAATAAATGCAGTAGATGCCCTCGGTAAGAAGCATGAGTGGAGTACGATTGATTGATAGAATGAGGAATTGTGTAATCCGAGAGCGTTGTGGCTTGAAAGAGGATGTAGTGACTAAGATTGAGAAATGAATGCTAAGGTGGTGTGGACATATCGAGCGGATGGATGAAAGGCGTCTATCGAGACAAATATACAAAGAGATTGTGAGTGGCCGAGTTGGCAGAAAGCGACCTAGGCTTACTTACATCGATTAAATCGATGTATTGAAGAAAAGCTAGATGAAGAGTACCCGAAACCGACGAGCATGTATAAACCGATTGATGGATATGGATGATGCGCGAGAGGTATGCTAGGATCGTAGCAGGTGGCGGGTTATTGTCTCTGCCTACCCCTTAGAAGAAAAAGGAGTGAGCATACTCGTATGTATGTATGTAAAAGAATACACTTAAAATCGTCAATCCAAGTCGGAGTGACGTACAGCTTCATTAGTTACTTTACTGATACCACTTGCAAGTCAAAATGAAAGTGTTTTATTCAAAGTAGAGACTTATTAACCCCGCAAAGGAATTATTATTTTACTTAATCGTGATTGAGGTTGCTCTAATTGATTTTTATTCCATATATTACAATTATGCCTTTCACAGTTTTTAGTAAAAAATAATGTTTTTCCGTACATAGATAATGTTTTCATAAATGTACTGACAAGGCATTGTTGAAATATTTATTTCTTTGAACAGTTTTCTTAGGTACAGTGAATACATGTAAATGTCGTTGAATAAACTGTCAATAGTTTTTTTTTCCATTGAGCCTTTCAGACTAAGTTTTTCAAAAAGCATTAGTGATCCAAGGGCGGAAGGGAATAGATAATCGTATTGAGAGTATTTTTTTTCTTGAAGGGATAATCCGGTAAATTATTATGCCATATACAAGTAAAATCGTTGCATTTGCAATGTTCAGTTTACAAAATGTCTACCGGACGCAAAATCTCCTTTCGCAATTTGTCCGTTTTCGTAAAATGTCAAATGAATATAACATTCCTTTGAATAGCCGGAATTGTACTTAGAACTGAACAACATTGGTTTTTGCATACGGTATTCATTTTTTTGACAAAACATAAAATTCCTCAGTTACTCAGAAGGAGCTGTTTTATTTTCTTGAACTTATTTATTTCTTTATTTATATGAATGAACGAAAAATTGTTCTTGCAACTTTCTACAACCGTTTTTTTTTTATTCGAGTACTATACAATACAAAAACTCTTTATTGTATCTACGCTTAAAACAACACAATATGGATACCAACATTAACTAAATCACAATGGGAGGTCTTACCGCTTTTAGCGATCTCTTCCAGACAACCTAACGACTACCTAACCGTTTATAGGCCAATGATCGTTAATAATTTTGTTTTCATGTTTCCTATCGGTGGTTTCATCAGTAATGTACGTACACGGAGCAATTAGTTTGCGAATCCAATTAAAAAGTTTCGCATGTTTGGTTGTCTGTAAAAATTAAATTATTTACGTCACCGATTATATTAACCAACGGTTATTTTGGTGCTTTCAACATCGACAATGATCTTGTTAGTATTTTTGTATGCTCACTTATAAATTTGACGCTAATTACTAAATTTATAGGGCGTGAAGGCGATCGCTTATGAACGTTTCCTTTGACCGTCATGGTTATTAAATTCGTAGTTGTTATATCAAAAACAAAATAAAATATGTTTTCTTGCTTCAAAACTGCCTTCTGACTAGCTTTTCTACACGACCAAATCCGGTCAGCTGACTCAAACGTCCACACAATAATAATATATGATCACGTCTTATCCGCGAAGAGGTTGGCAGAGGTATTCCATTGCTTGAAATATCCACTTTTCACCAACGTATTTTTTTCTTAACCTTGACCATGATTTCACACATAATATTATGAATTTATATTATACGTCCATTGTTACTACTCATATTGTTGCTTGTTTTGCATTTGGCGGTATTTATCCCAATGGAGAATTCATAAAGAGCTTTATAGTATTTTCCTATTTACTTGTGTCTTTGTTGGACGAAGTAAGCCTCAGTCCTAGTTTACATACGTACCTGTACATTATTGTCTCGCTTTAATGACACGAAGAATCGATAATCAAAGATATTTCCTGAGCAAATTTCCAAAAATTAAGTATCATTCATCACATCATTGTCAAGCGTCAATGATCCATCGACACTCTAATACAACAATGATAATAAATTGTGGGACACAATTTACACACGGTTATTTGGTCCCAAACTAGGCAGAACCTGCAATACGGATACTAAACAACTGATAAACATACTTAAATAAATATTAAACACCCAGACACGAAGCCAACAGATATTATGTTCATGCACACAAATGTTGGCTGCGAGCAGGCATCGAACCCGACTCAGAAGGCAGGGTCACTACCAACTGAGCCTACAGGCCCGTAAATCTTTTTGGTTCTAAGCCATGTAGGTGAGCCAACAGGCCCTGCGATAATCCTATTGTAGCTGCATTCCGTTACTTTACGTCAACAAGCTAATCAAAAATCTAAAGCTACACGATTCTAGTTATTTCGCTACCACAGTTCCGCTCGATATTTGAATTCAACAGAAATATGCTTTATTAGTCTTAATTTAGGGTCTTGAATAATTTATTTTAAATAATTTCAGGATTCTAGTTATAACCATTTACCTATAAACATTACCAAAACGATAAAGGAAAAAAAAACAACAAAATCTTATCAAACACAAACCATTAATTTTGAAATTGGAAAAACCAATGGAAAACCACACCCTATTTATAGTTCTCCTAAAATTTAAAATATTCATTCGATGTTTAAGCAATATCCGCATTAAAAAATATATGTAATGTAATTATTAATATTATTAATGTAAAAATATTGCCAGCCTTTTTGCCACCATGCGCAATGGATATTTCTCTGTTATTTTCAGATTTTTATAGCCCCTATTTTTATTATAAATGCAAAAGTAAATCAATGAATAATTAACCTTCCACGACTAAATAGGTGTACCTACTGATCTTGATAAAATTTGGCTGGACCAAAGGACATACCGAGACGCTACATTTCATACAGAGAAAACACACATAGTTAGAGATAGTTTTCAGGTGACGCAATAATTCAATGGATGGATTCACGGCCAATATCTAGTTTTCCATAAATTAGTTGTCTACCTACGAACATGACAAAATAAGTATCATCGGAAGTGAATTTATAGTAAGTGAATTTTTTCTAGATTTATACAGAACAAAAAGAAAATATATATAAAAGTACATATTTATCACTAGCTCGACGGTGAAGGAAAACATCGCGAGGAAACCCGCAGGTCTCAGAATTAATTCTGAGACATGTGTAAACAGACCCGGTCCGGCGATGGGCTCACCACCTATCACGTTTAGGGGTCCAATATATCTCGAGAAATGTGGGTATATCCAGTAATGGAATACCTCTGCCTACCCCCTCGGGGATAAAGGCGTGAGATTATATTATTATTATTATTATTATAAAAAGAAAATTGGCCAGTCTCATTAAAAGATGGTCAAAATTTACAGCTGATTAACACGATGGTTTTTACATATCTATATTATTTTGAGGTATTTTATTTCAGTTTTATGTGTACTTAGATGCAGTCCCGTCTAGGAGGCAGAGACGAATGAGAAAAAAACGAGCACGCATTAGATAAAGCAATTTCAAAATCCGCACGTTTTAACTTGTCGTTGACGTTCGGTTTGGTCGTGTCTTATGAAAACATGTGAAATCATGTTGTGCCGACCTCACCTAGCATGGGATAAGAGCAGGAGGAACAATAAATACATATTCTACCTACGGTACTTATTAACATTTTTTTTAAATTAATTATTTGCAGTTCACTTAAGGATAGGGGCCCACATGGGAAGATTGGATATGGCATCAAGTTACCTTAATCCAGCACTGCTTAGATGGATTCACCTCTCTTTTGCTACTGGTTTAATTGACTATATTCCTCCTTAGTGAGCAAACACACTTGGCGGAACTTACGCGCGGAACTTTCGGTGAGCAACATACATTACGGTTGACGCGGGAGGCAGATCCATTTATCTTTAAAGTGAAACGTCAATGTATGTTGTTGACGGAAAGTTCCGCGGCGTAATTTCCGCAAGTGTGTTTTAACCCTAAGGGTCAAAACACTTAAAACACACTATGCCGAAAATACGCGACCGAAGTTCGGCGTGACTACATACATTGACGATTCACTTTAAAGATTCATGGATCTGCCACCCGCGTCAACCGTAATGTATGACGTTCCGCGGCCGTTCCGCGGCGTAAGTTCGGCGCGGTGTGTCTAGACCCTAAAAGTGCGATTCCCATAGAAGCGTAAACGGCGCAGCGCGTTTGCTAATTTGCGTTAGGAAAGCAAAGGCGTTTAAAGAAAACATTTCTCTGTCCAATAAATTTTCTCGTCACACGTCTTTGGAGAAAACGTTAATTTTCGGATCGGTTTCTGTGCTGCAAATTCCATAGATCAGTACTCCACAGGTGGCAAAGCAGCATACAAAAATTCTACGGTCTTTATTTCTGTTGCTTGCTTGAAACGTTACAAAAACAAGACTAAAGATCGCTTGATATACCTATTGTGTCTCGTTTCCGATACTTTAAAATAACCTCTGGTTCTTTACACCTGGTATAGGTTAGGTACAAGGAGAAAATATATTTCTATTTAAACCAGAAACTGCTTGTTTTTTTTTAAAAACCAACCGGGTTTTTTAATTATTATATTGTTCGAGCCTTATCTTCGCACTCCAGTTTGCATTACATTAGTTTTCCTCAATAACCGATGTCGCGATAACACTCGGTATGATATTTATATCAAGTTAATTATATTTTAGGGTTCCGTACCCAAAGGGTGAAAACGGGACCCTATTACTAAGACTTCGCTGTCCGTCTCAATTTTTACAAATTATGTAGTTCTGTTGCCGCTAACAACAAATACTAAAAACAAAATAAAATAAATATTCAAGGGGGGCGGGCATACAACAAACGTGTTTGTTTGGCGTTTTTATAGATAATGGTACGGACGGAACCCTTCGTGCGCAAGTCCGACTCGCACTTGACCGGCTTTTTTATTTATTTCACATAACGCGGGCACAACGTGACGTCAACTTTCATCGCTAATAACGAGATTTAGAATTTTATGATTTGATAGTTGTACCTACTTTAATCGAATCAATACAATAAAAAATAAAAAATGTCCACAGGGGCATTTATAGAAATTAGTTGTAGATACAACTTCTGTTATATAAAAACCGGCCAAGTGCGAGTCGGACTCGCGCACCGAGGGTTCCGTACAACCTTGCAAATTTATGGTTTTCGTAATTTTTCCTTTATCTATGCTATAAGACGTTGCTTCGTACCAAATTTCAAGATTCTGAGTTCACGGGAAGCACCCTGTAGGTTTTGATTCCCTTGCAAGTGTCGAAAATTTGCGGCATAAACGGCTGTATCTTTTGATTGCGTTGGCTTAGAAGTTTGATTTTTTCACAGCTTCAAGGGACAGTAGACCTGAGTAATTGATATAAATTTCAGCTTCATACCTCCACGCGTTCCTGAGAAAAAGGGTCTTGACAGACGAACGGACGGACGGACAGACGGACAACAAAGTGATCCTATAAGGGTTCCGTTTTTTCCTTTTGAGGTACGGAACCCTAAAAACTAACTGACTGGCTGATTAGCTGACTGATCGATCAACGCACAGTCTAAAACAATGGGCCCAGAAACATGACATTTTGCACTAAGGCTCCTTATATGAGTGACCACTAAGAATGTGTTTTTTTTTTAATCTCTCTTGAACTAAAGTAATACTTACACATGCTCAAACATAGCTATGTAAAAGCACATAATATAAGTTCCAGTGATCATAACATATGCAGCGATCTGCATGCAATGAATCTGAGAAATCTGGGCCAATAAATCTTTGTTCCACTCTATCGTGTCGTAACTGTAGTTTGTTGGCTATGGTTTATGACCACACACAGTTGAGTAACGAATTGTACTGTTATTAAAAATGTTACTTTACGTAGATAGGTACTAGGCGAAAGAAAATTCTACTATCAACTTAATTTACTGATAGTTTTCTGAATCCTCATTTTGAAGATTTATACATTTTTCACTAAGTATAATAACTAGCTATCCGGCAAAAAAATGTAAAAGTTTTTTTAATGTGCAAATGAAGCCCTTTCATAATATGACTTCCCTTGGTAATTTTTAATTATTATTTTTACTAAATTAAGTTTTGTGACATAGCTTTGCAAGCATTATTTTTTTTCAAATTTTAAGTCAAATGCATTAGGATTTGCTGGTATATGCCGCTATGAGAGATAGAGCGGCACCACAAAGTACGACACTCTAAAAACAAATAGGTACCTATGTCGTCAATGTCACTTGACTATTTCACGGAGATAATTTCCAATATTCTTGCTGGCTCTTCTCGGGGTTACTGCATTTGGAACCAGCAACTCGTCGGTGGAGATGGGCTACTGTTTACATCTAGGGAATCTTCATGGACGAGTTTAGTGTGCCTTGGTATTACGAGTAGACTATTGACTGTTCTAAGTGTAATTCTTGTTACCTACAACTTAAAATACATTTTCATTACTTTTGTATACATGGTCGGATATTTCCAAAATCGCATGATTTTTGTTTAAGATTATTTTTACAAAAACATTTGCAATCGGATACTCATTGACCTAATGCCATAGATATTTTATGAAATCTCGCGTTTTATTATAGTCGATATGTTACGGTCGTTTAGATAATCGTTTTACAAAGACTGTTTCTACAGCGATTGTCTGTCTAGCTTTCTGTTTCTGTCACGGTTTTTATGAAAATGTTATTTTAATGCCTCAATGAAAATGTCTAAAAATAAGAATGTTTTAAGTGTAGTAAAAAACCTCGTTAAGAAAAAAGCTAAAGTAACCTAACTCAAAGGCGTGCACGTATTTTTGAAGGAATGAATGCATTGAATTGATCGATGATTTGCCAGAGGGTTGACCAGACCATAGACTGACTATGATGAGGACGTGTGTGGCCTGCCTACCGGACAGGGATGGGTATATGTAATTACTACGTTGTCATCATTGTCATTTGATAAAATAACTTATTATTTTACACGATTGTGAAACACATCATTTACTATTTGCATTCACACTTGCTACTGACGAAGAAAATATGAAGAGTGTAATGAAATTTGCACGAATTGCGATTTCATTGGTTTCATAAGTAGCAGGCTGAAGGGAGTAACAGGTGCGACGTATGAAATTTCACTTCATAGATATTATTTTTCACTCAAGAAATGGCTACTTGCGGTTCGAGCTGACTTGCTGTGGGTGTTTCAGTGATTGATATTTGTCCGAGGTGTTACGAGTTTACCAACATAGGAATACGAGTCGGAGAAATCATAGCATTTTGGTGATGGTTCTAGACGGACTAACCTATCGTGCGTCTGCAGTTGCGTGGCCGTTGAACATGAAACATTATATATAGTATGGACGCTATTTTCTATTCTAGAAAAAAAAATGTAGTCTAATCTAATTATTCTAATCTCTCAGTTTCATCCATCCTAAGGTTGTCTGGAAGAGATCGCTAAAAGCGATAAGACCGCCCGTTGTACTTGAGTTAATGTTGGTATACATATTGTGTTGTTTTTGGTGTACAATAAAGAGTTATTGTATTGTATTATATTGTAGTCTTTTTCAACCGTGTGTGAATTGTGTTCCACAAAATATTTCATGAAAAAGGATGTAATGTTCATTTTTAATCTTATTTATAGTATCTATAGTAATCTACTTACTACTATACAATATCTACTGGATCGATCGTTTGTACTAAGTTTAAAATATTTACTTACCTTATGATATGTACCGAATTCCGCAGGTACCAATATCAAATAGATTATTCTATCTCTTTGTCACATTAATACAGCATCATAATACTACGTATTACATGTATGTATGTATTTACGTGCATTTTATTGCGAAATTCCTGAAGCTCATAAAGCCTTATCTCGGCTGAGCACTGACGACACATTATACACTAGTAGGTACAATACTTGCGTAGAATTACACACCACTGTACAATCGACACGCATCAAACATAAGGCACTATATGACACGCTATAAAAAGCATTCCACGTAATGTTATGAATGTTAGCTGTCGTTATGGAATTTGGATTACTTAGAATGAATAGAATGTTTTCTGCTACTATTTGATACTGTATTAGGGTGATAAATTAATTATAACAAACCAACAAGACACGACATCAACAGATGTGTTCATGCACACAAATGTAGTTGCCTAACGGGAATCAAACCCGCGACCTCTGGCTTAACTAAGCCGACATACGTCTTACTACATATTTGGTCTGAGCGTCTTAAATCACTTTTTATGTTCTCATTACAAAATGAGTATTTACCAAGTGAAGATTGAAATGTAAAGGATAAAATATCACATTCTCTAATATTGATTTTAAACTCTATAATAAGGAGAACTACATTTTTCTACTAATGTTATAATAACCTATAACATAATATACATTTACACTTAACTAATATTATAAAGACGAACGATTCAGAGAGTGACATGGGCTCTAATTTTCCCACGGTAACGGGACTTCACGCGGAACAGCTAATCACTACATAGTATGAAACAACTAGCGACCCGCCCCGGCTTCGCACGGGTGCAATGCTAGTACTAAAACCTTCCTCTTGAATTACTCTATCTATTAAAAGTTGGTTATTCACAAATTGGGCGTCCATAAATTACGTGAGATGTTTAAGGGGGGAGGGGGTCGAGTCAAATCTCATCTAATCTCACGTAGGTACAGAAAATTTAAAAAACACCTAACGTAATTTATGGACGCCCCCAAAGCATCTGTTTTAAACAGTGTCTAACTTTAAACTAGTCTAAAGTTTCTAAGACTAGCATCAGTTGTTTATACTTAGTCCTAAAAATAGACTATATAAGAGTGAGTTCATTTGAAAAAGATTATTTTTAACTGTTCTGCATTGGTATTTTAACCTAGTCGTGGAGCTACAACAATTTGTTGAATTCGAATATTAATAGTCGTCGTAATCCAGTCTCACTACTCAGTTACACTGGAACCTCTTGATGACACAATAAACAAACAGACATTACATTAAATAACGTCTATTTTTTTCATCAATCGCATTCTGATGGTAACGAAGAAGACTGTTCTTGTAATGCCGTGTCCAAAACAAGAGTAAGTAGTTATAAAGAGATTTATTTATAGCTTGTCTGGACGGATTAACAATCGGCCAACCCGACGGGATGTCCAATTGGTGTAACGACTCTTCAAAGCGATGTGACGCACGGAGTGTGACTATTTGTCACTTGTTTGTGAGAATAATGATACACAATACATGTACCTACCTAGTGATATTTTTTTTATGCCCGGACTATTATGCCCGGAGAGAGTAATTTAACGATAAGTGATATTAGTTTAGTATAGTGAAATACAAGTATTGTAATATAACTAGAGCTAAGTACAAATACGCATCCTTTACCAAGTGGGGAGAGCAAATTGGCGGAAGTATATATATCTACGAAATTTTCTCTTATTCACAAAGATAGACCAAGATTTAAAAAGTAGGTAAATATACTTACCTAATCAAAGGATTTGATATCATAGCGCCCAAAGCGAGAGAGGCGACCACAAATAAATAATTATATAAGGCAAGGAAGGAGAAGTCCCTATCTACTTATCTACAGTTCTACACTAACATTATAATGAGGAAAGACTTATTTTTTTATATGTTTGTTTGTAGTGAATAGGCTCCTAAACTACTGAACCGATGTTAAATAAATTCACCAATGGAAGCTTACTTTTCTGGAGAAACATGGCATATTTTCCCAACGGGAACGGGACACGAGTGATTTAACGGGTAACAGCTAGTAAGTAAGTACATAAAAATCATAAACATTCTCATAGGTACTACGCATATTTTTATTGACTATAAAATAAATAGCATCACCAGTAATTTACCGATTTAAGTAAGTAGTAGGTACCTAACGTAACAAGAGGTAATTACCTACAAACTTTTAAAATATGTTTGTTTAATGTACTTTATGCTCACTTTCTCAAGTGACAGACAAGTAGACGGACTTTTCCCGTTGTCGTCAGATTTGGGAGCGCGTGCGCACGGAAGCGGTCGCGGTGATGGATACGGTATTGTAGTGTGCAGTGCAGCATACTTTCTCATGAAACGAAACGCAACAAAAGAATTGTTTATAAAATGACAATATGGCCTGCATTGAAGAAAATGCAAAACCAAAAGAAAAAATATCTCAATTTTTACCTTACAAGCTCGGAAAGATTCACTTTGTCATTTGAAATCTGAGTCCAAAGTGAATTTTGAAGAGTTTTTTTTAATTACTTATTACCTTTTTGCCAGCCCACTAAAAAATAATAATACTTATTTCATGTCAGTGCGCCAACTTAAGAATTATCGTTCTGGCTAGCACGACGATTAAATGAAAAACAAACACTAATTTACCTATTAATAGTTTTTTAAGCAAATATATTTCAATAAGACATACAACACACAATCTCTTTGTGTTTAAGCTGTTTTTCTTGCACCTTGTATTTTCCTCGCTGTAGTGAGGTGAAAAATTGAGTTTCGCTCGGCAGCAAAGTTATTCGGCGTCTCGCAGCTATGGAAACCCTCGCTACGCTCAGGTTTCAATACATGTATGTACTCGAGGCGAAACAAATGTAACAAATAACTATTGTAATTTCGAAAAGCGATTGTTAACCTGTTGACAATCGCGCGCGTTAATCCACACTCCAAAGCATAAACTTTTGAAAAGCTTATGCTACAAAGAATAAAAAATCCATTGTGGCAGGATTAGCGATATGTTTACTCATAATAAAATACAGATTAATTTATAATATTCTAAAATAATAATTATTTACCTATAGTACCATTTAAAAGTGGGATCGGTTTCATAATAATGTATCGCTGTTGGCACCTTGCCTTCTGAGTCAAACATTTCTTGGAGCTAAACTTTTTTTCAGCACTTTAGTATACTTACTCATAGTACAGACTCTGTCTAGTTTATTACACTCGTGTATAAATTGTCTCCTATAATTTATTTAACGTAACAGAAAAGAGGATAAAAGCTATGTTTTATGCACACAGAACATTTGTCCTTTGCCTTATCCATATCTCCATCATCAAGTCGTAAAACCCATTTCTGAGGTATGGATATTCCCCCACATATTCACATCATAAGGAAACTTGAAGACATTTATTTTCTTGTGCATTTATATTTTTATAATGTCGTCCATCAACCTCTTCATGTCATATTGACTGATTATTATACAATCCTACAAGGTAATATTATAAACGAGAAAGTTTGTATGTGTGGATGTATGATGTTTGTTCCTCTTTCACGAGAATAAACTATATTTTGTCTCCGTATTCCCACTGGAACGGAAACTACGCGAGTGAAACCGCGGCGCGCTCTGCTAGGAAACCATATAGTTAATACAGATTATGATAAGCATCATTAAGGCTTTAGGTACTCTCAGTAACAAAGTTGAAGGTGGCAGTAGGAAGTTTTGGACTAATTTTGGGCAATAAAATTATCTGAATTTTGTAGAAAAATTATTAAAAACACTCTTTAGTTAGACTTTATACGTAGGTAGAATATATACAGGAGGTATATGATAAAAAGTTCGTACAGTTGTCATAATATAAGTCCTAAATTAAGCAACACTTTCTAGATTTAGGTATATTAAAATTATGACTTTACTTCCTGTTCAAGTATTTGTTTGTAAATGTTTATTTGTTAGTCTAATACATACAACACAATATATTATAGGTATAGGAAGTATATAGGCTCTTCCCAATCGCATGTGTCCTCTATGCAACTTCCACTACAATCTACCTGCAACTGAAAACGTCATGTAAAGCTGCGGTAAAGCCAGGCCAGTATCAATTTCTTTCTCCACGCTATTGTCCATTCACGCCTTTTAAATTTAAATTACTTTTTTTACAACACTCGGAAGCCTTTTTCCAATAAGACAGTCGCAATGTTTCCGCACTGCGCACACGCAACCGCCATAACCTATTCTAACGTAAACTATAACGTTCGTACATTTTAATCTATTCGTGGATCGCTTCCGTACGTGTCCGTTATCTTCCGATAATTAATATTGATTAATCGGAAAGTTGCCGTAAAAAATGTAATGGCTTTTTCGTTGAGAAACTGTTAAACTTCCGAATGCGAATGAAGGACAGTTGGTAGAATACTTTTTAGATTTTGTAAGGAAAACGAAGGGCGAATATGAGTTTTAAACGATAAGGAAAATAAATATTCCTGATTCGTTTAAAACTCATATTCGCGCCTCGTTTTCATATACCTACGTAAAGAAATGGGATTCAAGATTTTTAAAAACACCAGGAAAAATGACGAAGAATAATAGTGCATTAATTAATTTATATTTACTATTTTAAATTTATTTTTTATATTAAGACACAACTAGTATTTTTTTAAAGAAATGTTTTCGGAAGACGATAATATGATCGGATAAGTGCAGAACACAAAAGACTGCCTACAAACATTTTGCCTTAAAGGAGCTTGGGGAATTTCATTTCATTACGTTGCATGGAAATAATCTGGACAGATCATAATCTAACCATACTCGTATACAATTATTAGTTTCTGCTAAAAACTGCAACATTTTAAAAGAATGTGGGTAGGTAATACCTGGTAATACTGAATAATATATATATAATATAATCTCACGCCTTTCATCCCCGAGGGGGTAGGCAGAGGTATTCCATTACTGGATATACCCACATTTCACGAGATACATTGGACCCCTAAACGTGATAGGTGGTGAGCCCATCGCCGGACCGGGTCTAAACTGAATAATACTTATACTCCAAATATTTTTTTACCATTACAGTACCTACTATACGATCATTGATTAATGACATAGGAGAAGGTTTTGGGAGACTTTAATTACTATTTCTGTTAAATGATCTATTAGAAGATAAGTACTTATAACATTGAGCAGTGATAGCCTTACGGCTAAGGAGCCAGCTTCACATGATGAAAATCAGTGAGGCTCGGGTTCGAATCCTGGCATGTACCAATGAGTTTTTCAAAACTAATGTACATATTTATCACTATCTCGACAGTGAAGGAAAACGTCGTGAGGAAACCAGAATTAATTCTGAGACATGTGTAAACAGACCCGGAGTGCGATTTTTGAATCTCACTGGTGATATCAAAATCACCGGTGACTAAAATTATCACCGATGACTTTTATGTCACCATTTTCCAAAAGCCGTATTTTTGAAAGTCACACGATGTTTACCAACATGCAGACATTTTACAGTGTCAGTCAGAGACAATCTTCCCGTTACGTTCCTTTTTACGCAGATGTTATAGTGTTGCCCTTGATATCGGTTTTTATTTTCTCATACTATAACTTAAAAAAGATTCATCAAATTGGTCAATCGTAAAACGTAACGTATCTGTCAGTGTCATGTAAACGAAAATTAAAGTTTTGAATTAAAAAAATCACTTAATTCACTAGAAAAGGACGAATAAAGAGAACATAACACAGATTTTACAATTTATAAGAAAAGGTATGTACATTTGTTAGTGGCATATGTTTTACAAGTATATTTAACTTAATAATTGTATGTAATAACTTGGATATTGTTTTATTTAATTGAAAGGTTTTTTATATTTTCAATAAATCGTCGCAATCACGAAATATCACAATCGAGCCCCGCTGCTAATTCTTCCGAAAAACATACTTTGGCACTTTTGGCAGATGTCACATACGTTAACTGTCAAAAACAATCACATGGTGATTTCAATTACGAGTGGGTAGGGGCACTCGTAAATCGATATCATAGGTATGACAAATGTAAGTCCGCAAGTTCGTATTTTTGAAACTCATCGAGTTTCAAAAATACGAACTTGCGGAAATCACTCACATCGGTGAGAATTAGTCACTTGGTGAGATTCAAAAATCGACCCCCAGGTCCGCCGATAGGCTCACCACCTATCACGTTTAGGGGTACAATAATATCTGGTTCGAAGTGGGTAGGTATATCCAGAAATGGAATACCTCTGCCTACCCCCTTTTAGAGATTATTATTATTACTTATAACATGCTGTAAGTATCTACAACATGCAAATATTAAGTATTTATGTGTGTTTTTACGCAGTATTAACATCCAGTTTATTAATATGTAGGTATTGTTCTAAACGCTAAGGTTGCTCCGAAGATATCGCGCATTTGCTTAGGTAAGTTACTTTTGTAAAGAATTATCGTTCTGCAATAGTGTTTATAAAAAAGGAAACACACAACATCTAGATCTACACGCATATAAAACTGTAACGGGACCGTGTCTGTACATAAAATATTTATTAAACATTTTACCGGTAGTTTTTGTGATAACAACAACTAAATCGATAAATCGATAGATTTATATATATATGTTACGGGCAACGTGATTAACTGGGCAATATTAATAAGGACCGGCCATTATTAATAATGCCCAAGAGTGATGTGCAAAGTGATTAATTTATCCCTTTGAAGGGCCATTATTAATAATGCCCGATATACCGTGGTCCATGTAATAAGTCATTGTTTGAGATAGCTTGAATTTATCACTTGGACCGGGCAGTATGAATAATTCCCTATTTGTAGCCGGGCAAAGACCTTCCTTAATTATTAGATATTTCTGTTGATTTTTCTCAGTTTACTTATTTTTAAACTATTGTTCATAAGTAATATTTTTATCAAAATAAAAGTAGGTAACTATTATGTTATTACATTTTTAACTGTTTATTTTTTAACTACTATGTTCAATAGTTTATTTTTTGTTGACTTTTGATGAAAATTTTTTAAATTTAATTTAATTTAATAAACAAAAACAGTACAGTTCACCTATTTTATTACTATGCCCAAGATAGGGTGGGCATTATTCATAATGGCCGGGAAATGTGATGAATCATGCTGTTTTAATCACATTGTCCAATTGAGTCGGGCATTATGAATACAGACCGGCAATTATTAATAGTGCCCGGACTTATCAAATTGCCCATAACATATATATATCAAAAAAACATTTTTGAAATTATTGCCTGTCTTCCTGTCTGACTGTTTTAGCACGCATCACACGAAACTACTGGGCGGATTTTGATTAAATTTGGCCTGGGGATAAGTGAGTATAACTGGGTACTTTTTACTACAGGAAAATATCTCAATCCCACAGGAAAATATAAAAACTGGTTAAAAAGAGAAATACGTACTGATCCGAAACAATAACATCTGGAAACTTAAAAAAAAATATAAATGAAATTACTTAATTTCACGCCTTTTTATCCCCGAGGGGGTAGGCAGAGGTATTCCACTTCTAGATATACCCACTTTTCACGAGATATTCTTTGGACCCCTAAACGTGATATGGTGACCCGAACCGGGTCTCTTTACACTTGTCTCAGAATTAATTCTGGGACCTGCGGGTCTCCTCACGACGTTTTCCTTCACCGTCGAGCTAGTGATAATAGGTACGTAAGTTTGTGCAAAACTCATCGGTATATGTCGTTGGGAACCGCTATGAAGAGTTTTTTGGAAATTCCCACGGGAACAGGAAAAATCGGCACCCGCTAGTTTCAAATAGCAAGGTGAATATCGAATCACAGTATCCAAATCTAGTAAAACATTGGAATGAGAACTATACTCGTAGATTCGGTAACAATTTTTTGTTAGAAGTAAGATACTGATGTGACAGGACTGACAGGCAATAATTAAAAGTGCAAAAAAGATTAGATTTTTGATAACGTTGTCTATAAAAGCTTGAGCATGCATGGCCGGTCTTTCGGATACTAATTAATTTGCCCTCTAGATTTTGCGAGGGGAAAAAATTATTAATTAAAATGTCAAGTTGGAAGGTACATCAGCATTTTCATTATTCAAACGACTATTGTTACAGAGAGAGGTATCCAACCTGCAACGCTCAATTTACGTACATACAGCATTTACTTAGCTGTTTGTTTCCCGGTATTCCATCAAATACCGTAATCTGACATTCAAACACGTCACTAAGCATATTTCACACAGCCCCAACCCAACAAAACAAAGACCCATAAAAAGGTCCATGCGCCGGCGCCGATCGAGAGATCGCTTACCTCAATGGCGAATGGCCTGCTATCCGCAATGTCGACCTGTACCGTTACACTACACTTCATTCACAATTGATAGCACTACTAAAACTTTTTTTATGTCTAAACAATCCCGTGACCACGACCGGCGGGCAACGTCTGCGCAGAACGACTACAACGCAACTACAACATAGGTACATTCGCGGGTACCCACCAGATAAGTGAATCTAGATAATGCAAAGGTAAAAGCAAGTGCGGTAAAGCCGAGAGCACACGAAAGCGTGCTTAGATAAACGAACCCATTACACGTTTCGAAAATTAGTTTAGAAGTTTTTCTCGTTGGTTTATTTTGTAACTGACTGTTACTATTGTTGGGTAAATTTTATAAATATTAAAAGGAATCGTGGTGAAATGAAGTGTTGTTAATTAAGTATATTCATTTTATGTGTAAAGATATGTTATTGTATAATCAATTATGGTAGTATTTTACTTTCCGGCTTTAATGAAAGCAACTATGTAAGTAATTATGGAAAACTTATACTGAATCAATATTTATTGTAATGAGGACGGTTTAAAAATATTTTTTCCGCATTTTTGCGACGCCAATTACCTTCGGAGACTCACATGACATTTAAACTCGAAAATACCATCATGTCAAGGTAACGCACTCGATAATGCAACGGAGTGCATCTTTATTTATTACCTTTCAAAAAAAAGTTTAAACTATGTGAATCTCCCTACCGTGATATTAAAAGTACATATTATTACAACAACTTAAACTACATGATTATAAGTACCTTCTGCAATAGTAGGTTTAGGCGTTGTATCTAGGTATGTACCTACTTATTAATTAAAGAACTTAGTAATAGCACTTTTTTTCCAAATAAAATTTTAGTAGGAAAGTTGGACTATTTAACATAATATAGCATTAACTTAACTTAACACAACGGGTGAGCAAAATTAACAGATTTCATTAGATTTATCCTACTTAAAACCAAATTTAAAAAAAGAATATTACAAAAGTTTCTTACTACTATATAACTTTAACTACTCAGTTCAATTTTTACATAAAATTTTGAACTTTATTTCAGACTCGGAAGGTTCTAAAATTACTAGCCAGCATGATTAGTGACTTTACTTGGTGGTATACTGGTAGTAGCCCAGACTTTTCTCTGTGCAAACCAGCCAGCCTGCACGGTCGATGACTCTGTGCTCGGTAAGCGTGAAAAACGTAGCAGATTCCTCCGCTCAAAACGTTTTATCCGCAGTATGCTTAAAAACTATTATGACAAAAACGGAACTAAAGACTAATGCTGCAATGTTTAGAACGTAATAAATTAATAAGTAATTAAAAAAAAGTAAAAAAAAAATCTCCGAGGAATAGGCAGAGGTACCTATTCCATTTCTTGAAATACCCTATAATAAGAAATATTAGATGGAGAATAATTATGTATGTCAGTTTAGAAAATTCTATAAGCATAAGTAAATAAAAATTGAATGATTTTCGTTGGTAATCAAGGTAAGCGCATCATTAGACAACGACTGCACCGATTTGGTTGATATACGAGTGTTTTTAAATCTTCTTAATAGTATGAAATAGGGTATTTAGCGAAAGAAAAATTAGAAAAGTAGAAAAGTTGGATGATTTGGTAAAAACTGGAAGTAAATTTTTATGCGATTTGAATAGGACATCGTCTGTCGAATCAGTTAGTACCAACCTAGGTACGTATTTAAACATTTTCGGCAAAAGATATCGTATTCTGTTAATAAAACTTTAACAGAGCAATTATATCAGTAGTAATTATCTCTGCAATAAAATATTATTACCCGAGATTAGTGCCGTACGAAGTCCTATCTTTGTTCTTTTAGTAATTTCCAAAAATACCCACCTACTTAGTCCTGTACAGGTACCTACACACGTCTACACAAAATACATATAGATAATATTCTTCTTTTCGAGCACAGCGCAGTACGGATCTAAACCATCATAACAACGTTTTACAACTTTCACTAGCCAACCATTTTGATCGTAATAAGTAGTTTTATTTCCCAATTGTGATCTTTGCGGGAAGGTAGAAGACGTCTTCCACATTACAATGGAATGTGGCCGGAACGAGACGCTTAGGAGACAGTTGAACATTGTAAATTATAATGTGGGAACGGTTAACTATATATTATCTGCACCAGATTCTCAAAACGCGAGACTATTGTTTAACTTAGTAAAGCTAGGAATTAAAGATAGGAAAAATATTGTAAATAGTTAAGTAATTAAGTTATGAGTGTCACGATGAGGGTGACATGTTTGTAACAAAACTCTCAATAAATAAATAAATGATTTAAAAAAAAAAAAAAGTAGTTTTATTCTTGAAGAAAATCACGCAGCATACTTAGTAGGTAACGGAAAATTTCGGGCCAATGACATACCTTAGAAAGATAAATCACTATTGAGTTCCATTCGTTTTTCGAAGAAATATGAATCCACAATGAATCACATTATTTTTGGTAAAGACAATGAATTTGGAAATTCCTAATGAAATGCGTAAAACTCATTGAATATCAAGAAAATATCGTTAACGGTATGTTACCTACCGAACGGCAAGTAATTTACAGGTTCTTTGCTTCGAGGTATGACGGAGATGGACTGAGGAATACGCTACATGCTGAGGAATATTCCATGTTTCAGAGGCGAGGGATTCCCTGTGCAGACTGCCGATCCGCAAGTATTAAACTTGAATGATTTACCATTCGTAACCGTGGTGATTGTTCTAGTGTTTATTTTTTATAAACATTTTTTTAATTATTATTATCGACCGACTCCAAAAAAGGAGGAGGTTCTAAATTCGACTGTATGTTTTTTTGTATGTTACGCATAGACATATTAACACTGATGTTACGCGATTACTTCACCATTATCGATTTTGATCATTCTTTTTTTGTTTGGTAGATCATATTTCATTTAAATTGTATCGAAATCGGTTGAGCGGTTATTACACGGAAAAAACAGATTTCTTAGAATAATTTAGTTTTTTTTCACGCAAAGCAAATTTATTTAATTGAAGAAAATGGTCCTCTCCCTATAGACGTAAAGAAATATTTTCTTGATATCAGCTAAACATTATCATAAATAAATTTATTTAAAACAAGACAGAATCATACAACTGGACAAAAATTACATTTGATATAAGAAAGGCATAATCTTGGATATCAAATAAAAAAATTTTTCTAACAAATGATTGTCAGCTCTTAGTTTAAGAAATGTATTTCTTGATTCAAGTATTGCAATACTTTTTGCTTAAATATATTTAATCTTGAAAATAAAAACGCGTAGTCAACTGAAGTGAATCAGTTTCTTTATTCAAATATTTTAATAATAACTTAAAGATTGTGTTTTTTTAGATCAACATTACTATAGCATTGGACCAAGTAAATTTAATGTATTCGATGAAATTAATGTTTCTTTGGTTTCAAATTACCAGATTCTTTGATCAAGAAATACTGAACTAATTGTAAGTAAGTAATAATATTTTTCGTTTTAGTATTTTATGTACTTAGATTTATATATTTCTTTTTTAATTCAATAGTATTTTATTTAATTTCAAGAATATATTATGTTCCGTCTATATAGGATGTTAATTGATTCAAGATTATGTTTATTTGGTTCGAATTACCCGATTTCTTTGTTCAAGAAATACTTAAAAGAGAAGATCTTCCTTTAGGCGAAGTGATCGTGCCTGGGGAACGCGGTCCAACGGTTGATGTCGGACAGTTGTATTTATACAAACTCATTAGAAAACTCCGATAGCGCGGTTTAGAACTCGGCCGTCTATTGGCGCGTTCTATGTAGTGTCGCTACATCACTCCCCCTCCAAGACCGGAGGTCGATTTCTTGTGCAGCGTCGATGCTTCGTAGGTAGCTTGCAAGTACCAGTGCTCTGCTCCAATGGACCTGAATTGGCGGATTCTGGCTTGCTGTGCGACTGCTGCTGTGATGAGTGATGGCGATGCGATGCTGCTTCTGAAGTCCAGGTGTTCCAGAAGGTTGCGCTGATGTCCAGGTGTCGAGGGTCACCAGTATGGAGGAACGGAGGTGGAATGGTCCTCCATCGCGAAAAGTGAAGATCTTCCGTCAGGCGTGGTGATCATGCCTGGGGACCGCGGTCCAACGGTTGATGTCGGACAGTTGTATTTATACAAACTAATTAGAAAACTCCGCTAGCGCGGTTTAGAACTCGGCCGTCTATTGGCGCGTTCTATGTAGTGTCGCTACATAAGTAATAATGTTTTTCGTTTCAGTACAATAAATACTTCAAATTATGTATTTTTTTTTTAATTTAATAGAGTTTGATTTTATTTCAAGAAAATATTTTACTAAACCATGTGCAGCATGTTTAATGATTCGACAAGATTATGTTTCTTTAGTTCAAACTACCCGATTTCTATGATTAAGAAATTACTTAATTTGTAATATGGCAAGTTATTGATGCAAGACGGATTGATCCTCTTAGAGAAATAAAATTCCTAAATATTTTAAGCTGAGAGTATTGAAACTTAAATTTAAGTCAAATGTGTTCTCTTGAAATAAGTAGTAAATATCTTAAACGAAGAATTATATTTCTAGGTACATAATTTTGGAAAGAAATATTTTTACTTGAACTGAGAAAACATTACTTGATTTGATAATATTGCAAGTTATTCATGAAAGACGCATTGATCCTCTTAGAGGAATTTTAAAATATTTTAAGCTAAGAGTATTGAAACTTAAATTTAAGGCAAATGTATTCTCTTGAAATAAGTAGTAAATATCTTAACCGAAGAATTATATTTCTAGGTACATTATTTCGAATGAAATATTTTTTCTTGAACTCAGAAAACATTACTTGATTTGATAATATTGTAAGTTATTGATGCAAGACGGATTGATCCTCGTAGAGAAATTCCTAAATATTTTAAGCTGAGAGTATTGAAACTTAAATTTAAGTCAAATGTGTTCTCTTGAAATAAGTAGTAAATATCTTAACCGAAGAATTATATTTCTAGGTACATTATTTCGAAAGAAATATTTTTTCTTGAACTGAGAAAACATTACTTGATTTGATAATATTGTAAGTTATTCATGCAAGACGCATTGATCCTCTTAGGGAAATTTTAAAATATTTTAAGCTAAGAGTATTGAAACTTAAATTTAAGGCAAATGTGTGCTCTTGAAATAAGTACTAAATATCTTAACCGAAGAATTATATTTCTAGGTACATTATTTGGAATGAAATATTTTTTTTTGAAACAAGAAAAGATTACTTTATTTAATAATATTACAAATTATTGATGCAAGACACATTGATACTCTTAGAAGAATTCAAAAATATTTTAAGCTAAGATTATATTCTTGACTGAATAATATATTTTGAGAAAAAAAATGTTTCAAGGTAAGATCAACAGAATTTTTAACTCGACACAATATTTTTGAATCAAGATGATATATTTTAAGTCTAAAAAAATATTCCAAGATATTTGTTTTACTAAAATGAAGAAATCCTTTTTTTCTGTGTAGAAAATCAACAAAAGTCTAAAAATTGTATAGGTACATCGATGATATTTGTAGAGCTATAGTTGAAAGAGGCTTTTTTACTGTCTTGAGTTCATTGTCTTTTTATTGTTGTTTATAATATAGGGGGCAAATGAGCAAACGGGTCACCTGATAGTAGAATAGAAAGAACAATGTCAAATAAAAATTCAAAACTAATTAACACAGCCTTGTGGAAAGATTCCGCTCGCGCCCCGTCACAGCTTCAAAGTACCAAACAATATTAGAACAATGCATAAGTAGATAAGATAAACAGTAAGCTTCAATTACGATATTTGTACAGTAATTAAACGAAATATTCCACATTATAGTGCCATCGTTACTGAGATATCTTCGGTCAACATGATGGTTCTTAGATCTATGTGAACTACGCACGATGTGACGGAAGATTTATTCGCGTAGGTATTTCCCGAGATACTATAAACGATGGCACAAGTTTCAAATAAATGCAAACCAAAAAAAACTTACCTACAATCTTAGGCAATCTTTTAATAACCGACACCGATCAATTATACGTTTGCTATTTAAATCCGGACCCAAGATAGCGCCTTCCGCGCATGGAGAATACCTACTTAGATATTGTTTTATGATTGTTTCATCATCATCATCAGTAACAGCCCACTGCCTGCTGAGCTAAGGGTCTTTCCTCACACTGAGGAAGTATGGCCTATAATCTCACGCAGCGCACCGCTGATTAGGAGATGGTGTTATTAGCCAGTCATATATCTTTTTAAATTTTCCATTGGTTTTAAATCTTATTTAAATTTTATAGAGTTCAATTTAAAGTGGTACCAACCTGTTCGTCCTCTGCCTGGCTAAGGGTTAAGCTGGTGGCATCACCTGTCAGAATAATTAGGTATGATTGTTTAAATAAAGCAGTGCCATCAAATTTGTTATCCCTTAATCAACTATGTTGTTTCCAGTTTTCAGACAATTTGGTAGGTACGAAAAATGCTGCATGGTAATTTACATACATACCTACTCTCACGCCTTTTTCCCATTGGGATAGGCAGAGACAATAGACTGCCATTTACTACGAACGTGGCAGATCTCTCGGTGCTTCATCGACATTCATCAAACGACTCATGCATGCTTGTCGGTTTCGGGTACTCTTTATTGTAATTTAATGGCCGTCTAAAATTGGCGTCACACATACCTACTGCATATGTGTGTATGCAGTGCGTATCCCATTAGTAAAAGTGAAAAGAATAAATTGAACGCAAAGGGTCTATATAACTGGATCACATTCAGTGTGATGTTTTAGTCATAGCCCTGGATTTGTCAATAAGTCATAACATAGGTTTTGGCACTTGTGGCCTAGGAGCGGCAGCGTCAAGCGTCTTGCATTTTGAACGTAATGCTCAAACAAGTCACTTGCTGTTAGATACTTTTGTACTTACCTACCCTTTGAATTTTAAAGTGAAGGGACAAGCGTTGCCACATAGTCGAAATTTTGGAACGTTTTTAGTGAAAAAAGTGGGATTCTATCATTGGGACATTGTAAAAAAACGTAAGTAGGTAGTTACCTATATAATCAGAAGTTTATTTTTTATTTGAGTTCAAATTTTGTTTAGGTGCCTACGTGACAACAGATAGCAAAAATAGCCATAGAAAAGGCATTTTAATAAAAATGTGATATTTTAATTAAATACTTAGATGAGTCTTATTCATCTTCTGAATAAAAAAATTAATAAAACAGAAATCAATCAAGTTTTACTCATTACAATAAAATAATAAATTGTTTATAAGAGTCGGTCGAGTTATACTCGAAAAGCGGGACCAAGGTCTGGCAACGCTGAGTGTCATACCTACACACCTGCCCCCCTAGCCAAGTGGCATTGTACAATCTAATCGAATGTTCTTTTAGATTGTCATGTATGGAATTGACATAAGCACTTGCCAACGAGCGCTAACGCTAATGTCAATCCCATACATGTCAATCTAAAAGAACATTCGATTAGATTGTACAATGCCACTTGGCTAGGGGGCCTGTGTACCGTACACACGCACTATGTGCTCCAACCTTAGAGTTACCTGCAGAGTTTTAATAAAACTTTGGAAATCTACCATAGAAACAAGCTTTCTATACGGTTGTGTAAGGCGCCTAGTAGGTAGGTACTACTTATTTAGCACAACTGCTATTATCGCGCGATTTACTACGCATTTCACAGAAAATTCGTTACCCTTTTAGGTAATATGTTATCTAATCCGGTTAACCGATCTTGAGTTTGGCGAGATGATGGAAGAACATAGATTACATAACAGGCAGTTTCGGAACTAACTACGATTTTTTCAAACCAGTGCAGGATGTTTACAGTGGCGCCCCTCCAGTAAGTATTTTATCCAAAAAGTAGCAAACATTTTGTTTATAGTTCTTTAACAAAAAGTTTTTCAAATAGTTTTTTGGAAGAAAACCATTTTCTCTTGATAATTTCTTTAGAAGAAAATATTGCTATTATTTAGTACCTACTTAAAACTAGGCATTTAAAACTTTTTTTTAATTTGTTCCACTCCGAGGACAAAAAAAAGAGTTCCTGCCATTAAAATGTTGCCAACAATCTGCTTAAACCCTGATGAGTTGAAAACCCAAGGGGGCGTTTGAAAATCGAATGAATATTTGATAGAACAACGTGCGCTGCATACCAGGCGCTTTGACGAGCAAGTTTTTGGTTTTCAATCACATTAGGTACTTACCTATATGAAGTTTTTTGGCACCCCCTGAATCTGCCGGCCGCGGCGCGTGAGCCCTGGTCCGGCCCCCTAGATCTGGGGCTGTACATACTCGTAGGCTAGGTACTTTTTGCTACAGTTCGCAAGGGACGCAACGTAAAGTTCACTCACGCCCGCGCCGACGACGGAGTAGAATAGCGGGGAACAGCTTATAAAATCCTGCCACTCCTATAAAGGAAAACGACCATTAATCCTGACATGGCCGACAAGTTGCTGATCAAAAGGCAACTTTCTAGATACGAGTACCTACATGCTCCTTTTCTCCCGTGCCCAGAAAAGGTATAGGCGAGGCATGCATATAAGTACCTACCTAGTAAAATAATAAAATACTTAATACTACGAGTAAGTAAGTTTCGACGCCAGGATGTAGACAATCCAAGGAGGCTATGCCATCCCTGGACAAGAAACTGACCAAGCGCCTTCTGCGCCTGGACAGAGACAGCCTGCGAACGATATCGGGGACCATCACTGGACACTGCTCACTTAATAAACACCTACACACCTTAGGTATTACTGACAGCCCTCTGTGCAGAGCGTGCATGGAGGCGGAGGAGACGGTAGCGCACGTGCTCCTTGAGTGCGTTGGCGTTGCCCAGATCCGCAAGGAGATTCTCGGAACACCAGAATCCCTTGCGGACGCCCTGAGTAGACTCGGAAGTTTGATCTGCTTTTGGAAGGAGGTAGGATGGTTGGAGTAACCGGCCGCCATGGCTCACGTACAATGGTCCACTCAGGACTAAGTGCGGAAACCAAACCCCCTAACATAGAACAACATAGAACTACGAGTAAGTAAGTGTAGCAGCTCGGTATTGTATTCTATACTTACCAATATTAAATAGTGTCATGTGACACAATGATAAAATGGTGATCAATAAGTATTTACTTAGAAGGTAGGTATGTATTAGGTACTCGTAGATCAGGTTCCTACTTTGAGTATTAAACCAACTACTCAAAGGGTACCTACCTAAGTAAGTACTTAAAAAATTTCAAAGATATTTAAATTGTCCTATAATATTTAAATCTCTTTGCATTTTTTACATAATCTTTGAGACCGTCATGTTGGAAGCCTCACCATGGAATTGAGCTGTTTATCCTTAGATAAAAGCAAAAGAGGTTCTGTCTGATAATGCCAAACGACTCTGCAATTATGAATAGTGCTATCATACTTTCGGAGATATTCAGTTCATTCAGTGAGGCTGCATCTTGATATGCCAGATAGGTAGCTATCTGGCATTATTTAAGAAGAGTTGTTTTTCATTATCAAAACAGCTCAATTAGGTACATGGTGAGGCTTCCAACTTTACGGTCTCTAATCTTCTGTTTGCAATATTTATTCAATCAGATTTCCTTCCGTTTTGCAATATCTTTTGATGATTGGAAAAACCAAATAAACCTACTCATAAAATGTATAGATATTGATAAACCCATCTTTTTTTATGAACTTCTGCGCTATGGGTAGGTATTTCTATCAGAAGATTATTATTATGATAGGATTATTGATCTTTCCTCACAATATTCCGAGAAAACAGTGAAGTATTACTTTATAGTGACATTTACTTACAATACATCGCTTCGCTTCTGTCTCCATGCTTCGGAAAAGCAAAGAAGCAGGCGTAGAATACCTATCTACTTAGTTTCTAAATTCCTTCGATTGGGTACATACATAGTGTACCTATTCTTTATTTGCCCAAGTTATCTTTTTGACAGGAGCTCAACCTGAATAGTGTACTGAGAAATTGCAATTTTCACTAGATTTATCTATCAAGGTGTTTACTGAATAGCCAGTATGAACCTATTAGAGTTTTAGACGTTATCTCGTCAGCCCAACTCAAACACCCGTCGCCTGTTTACCACACGGCAAACAAAAGCGTATCAGAATATCTTCTCTTATTCTGTGACGTAAGTTGTCTTTGCAAAGTCAATCGTTCTCTCTCCATTTGACTACTTTTTACGTTTTATAAAGCCACTGAGATAGGCCCTTTGACAGAATATTTAATAATTAGTACTAACATAAATCTGAAATAAATAAATAGAAGTCGATCATCGGTGGAGTACCTACAGCTTGAGTCCGCGCAGCGTGAAGTATTTCTTGTCCCGTGGGCTTCTGATGATTTTTTTATTTACTACCTTACCTACCATGTTTTTGATAGTGGCAACTCACCTGTAGCTTATTTTTTTATACAGGTAATTAATTATCTAACGGTTAGGGTTGGCAGCACTCCCAATTTGCCTTTCGGAACGTTCTGACCGTTTCCCAAAACATCCGTTCCCGTCACCACCTTTTCCCAAATAATCCGTTTCCCGATATGTGTTTCCCAAAATGTGCTTCTTCCAAAAGATAAGTTTTGGCTTCATATCCTTTTCCCAAAAAGACCTAATCTCGAAAACCCGTTCCCGTCACTACCGTTTCCCAAATTATCCGTTTTTTTTTAAATACAAAAATAACCTCACGCCTTTTATCCCCGAAGGGGTAGTCAGAGGTATTCCATTTCTGGATATACCCACTTTTCACGAAATATTTTTTGGACCCCTAAGTGGTGAGCCCGGACCGGGTCTCAGAATTAATTGATATGTACGTAAGTTTTGAAAAACGCTTTGGTACATGCCAGGATTCGCACCCGAGCCTCAATGATTCTCATCATGGAATCATCATCATCATCACTCAAAAACAAAACGTATCAAAAATTCAAACAAGATCATAAAAATGACGTAAAAAACAGCGGCGAAGTATATGGCCATGTACGTTCGCTTTCATACGTACCGGCGGGCAACCGGGCAATCGGGCATACATTTCGCCGCCGGGTAGCCGGCGCCGGCCCGGCGGACACCGGTACGTGTGAAAAGGGGCTTATTATCCTCATGCATTCCGCTCCTAGTCACATGACAGCACAGACTTTTCACCTGCCAACGTCTGTACCCCTCCGGGGTATCGCCGAACTAAGTGGACTAATTTAGAATTTCTTAAGGACGCCCGAATGTTTTTTTTTCTTTTCTTTAAAGACTACAGAAAAATAAGATTGAAAAGTTGTAAAAAACAAAACCACGGCACTATTGCTATCTATTACCGCTACTAAACATAGATAGCGTACAAATTAAAATCCAAAGGTTTTCGGAAATCAGTAAACTTGAACTAACAATTACTTAACAAACGATAGCACAAATAGGATTCCTCTTCAAAACTGCATCCAATTTCATTCATTTAAGAACCACTTGGCTAGACAAGTTAATATCGCGAATCTATTTTTGCAGCACGAAAAATAAAAGAACAATTCCGTATAACTTAAATTTTATTAAATTAGAATGTAGTCTTAAGGGTACTCAGCCCTAAGCTCCTCCCAGACAAGAGCAGACGCAGAAAGCGGCATAGTTCACACAGTAAATAAAATTGGCGCCGTCTCACCATGGTACTATTGTAGTGTATACTAGCAGCTAGCCCACGCTAGAACTGAATCTGAGGGGTTCCGCCGCATAAACACCACCAAGGCCTTCTCTGGCCGACCACGGTACACCAAATCTTTGGCGTTTAAGAATCAATATCCAAAAACGGTCGCCATTATTAATGGAACGTTAGCCGAGCCCAGAATACTGCTTGTCTTCCCCAAAATTAATAAACTAAAAGCTTGTATCTTTTCTTTACAATCATAACATTAATAATTTCTAAATTAGAACATTATGTTTTGTCAATTGAGATAGTAACATACTTTTTACATTTTTATGGATTTCTTTTTTTTTTACTTTTTTTTTTGTTTTTGCAACAATTGTTTTTATTCGTGTGCGTGAAATGTATTGCACGTATATAAATGTAGAATATTCTATCATTATAAGAACAATGACACATTTTTATATACTATAATATAAAAAGCATTCTACAGACACTTCAATTTATTAGTTCAACATAACAGCTACGGTCAAAGTATAATACAATACGTATCTTACTTGTCTTTAGCTGTTCGTCCAAATAAATTGCCATATCTGGAGATTGCTTAACAAAAAAGAAAATGTTATAGATCACAGCGTAAATAGTAATTTACAATCAAACATAAAAAATAATATGTAATTGGACAAATCATTGATCCGAAAGTAAACTTACCCCCAGTTTCCGAAAGGCAAATCAAACTTCAATTTGCTGACCGACTGTTAAATCTGATTGGTTGTTGAAAATCGATATGTTTTTATTTAACTAATCAGAACAGCTGAAATTAGATTTAACAGTCAGTCAACTAATTTTAGTTTGATTTGCCTTTCGAAAATTGGGGGTAAGTTTTTTCCAGTTACAAATAGATGTTTTTAAATAAACATATGAAACATATTCGTAATTTTTTGGGCTTTGTCATAGGAGTAAGCATAAGATTGACATAACCCAAATTAAATGTTAAGGCTGGATTCTTCCAATGTAAAGTAAGCCAAAGGTAAATCGCATAAAATATTTAAAGTTTCGCGATTTTGTTTATAAATAAGCCAAGGGTAAATCTCAAAATATCTCAAAGTAACCCTTCTCTACTTTGGTTGAATCCAGCGTTCATGGATAACAAAGTATGATCTCCAAGTAACACATAAACCGAAGGCTTACGCAATTATAACACTTATGCCGACTTAACAGTCGACTGACATCAAAAAGATAGTTTGCTTACACCCTATTCTATTTACATCTTAGTATGTACATAAAAAACTAAACTGTCTATTTTCCAATCAAACATGTTACACAAACATAATCCATGTGTACTTATCTCAATATGCCCTTTTTATAATTCTTTTTTTTTTACTATGATGGAAAAACAAATTTATGTAACTTAGGTATATTCTAACAAAAATAAATCTTCTTATCTTCTATTTCCAGAGGCGCAGCCTGATGTTTAGTATCACTTGACAAATGCGTCGGGAGGGATTTTTCCTTGCGCCTGTAGTTGGTTGAAGATGAATAATGCACGCTCGAGGTCCCACCCGGTCTCTTGGAGGCAACTGAAGAGAAAATTGTTGTTATAAATCTACCCAATAAAATTCAACACAGAATGATACACACAGACTAAAATAATAGGTCTAGAAGCATGACATTTTACACAGGTTTTTTTTATAACAGGTTTAAGTATATATAAAAAAAATATCTTGGTGCCAACTAGGAGATTTTTTTTCACTTATCCCTGAAAGTGGAGGATAATAGTTCATATGAAGTTTTTAATTTTTCCAAATCCCATAGGTCACAAGGCTAGTATTAATAGAATTCCTCAATTCTTTATCATATTGGATTAGAGAAAATATTGACCAACCAAGTTTGTTCCAGAGAACAATATTATCATAAACCGTCGTCATAATCAATCTAAAACAGCCCACTTCTAGTCATATTCTTCTATCATATTGAAAACTGCAAAAATTACACAAAGGCAGGCAGAATTGTGATCATAGCAAACAGTGGATGCTGTTGCCAATTTCCTGGTATTCTACTTGCCAAGTCCTCCGACCCTCATTACAAGGTTGTCTTATTATAAACAGAGAACCACTAAGTTCTTTCAAATGTTTGGTACTCATAGGAAAAATAACCGAGTCCTAGATGTAAAAAGAGTAAAATAATAGGTGGTTGATTTAAGTTTTTGTAACATAAAACAGTTTTAAATATTCCATTGTTTCCCAGTTTCTATTCCAAATATGTCAGTCGGTTCAACATTTTTGGCAGCCTACGATACTCAGGCCACATAAATTTCTTGTATGCTTATATTATCCCAATCCGCGGTGGGCTCGCGTGGGAGATTATATCCCATACTTCCTCATGTGTGAGGAAAGACTCTTAGCTTAGCAGTGGGCTGTTACGGGTTGATGATGTATGCTTATATGGGAGAAAGATTTGGCGGAAGACTTAAAGCTCCGCTGTGGACTGTCACGGGTGGATAATGACTTCGACTTACTTGACACTCCAATGCTCGTTCATGCCGGTCTGCTGACTGAGCATGCCAAGCAGGATCTTCTGTTGGTCATTGCCAGCGACCGGTGCAGGGGCTGGAGCGGGCGCCGGCGCAGGGGTGGGTTCCACAACGCCTGTTGAGAACGCCCTTTCCTCCTGAAAGTAGATTTTTTTTAATGTATATCTTCCAAAAGAAAGCCCGCTTCTCATGATGATAATCTGTGAGCTCGATGACCAATGACTTTTTCAAAAATTACGTACATATTTATCACTAGATCGACGGTGAAGAAAACATCGTGAGGAAACCCGCAGGTCTCAGAATAATTTCTGAGGTATGTGTAACAGACCCGGCGATGGGGTCATCAACTATAACGTTTAGGGGTCGTATATTCGATTCGGTTGATTATTTAATTGTTATTTTTTCTTTCAAAACATCGCAACTATTCGCAACACACATCATCTCTTAAAAAAATTTAATGCTGTGTCTTGGTTGATCATTTGTCAAGGGCTGACTTTTTGACAATTTTTTTCTTTTGTAATAGGTTGAAGAAAGTTTGTCAATAGCAATAAATTGCAAAAGTGTGCCAAAAAGCTGAAAAATTGTTGAAAAACTTCAAATACTTTTTATAGAACTTCAACAACACAGCGTCTTTCAAGTCTACACTAATATAATAAAGAGGAACGATTTGATTTTTTTGTATTGAATAGATTTCGAAACTACTGGATCGGATTTTAAAATTCTATTACCAATGGAAAGGTTACTACTTACTATAATTGTCACACGGTAACGGGACTTAACAGCTAGTAGCAAATAAAATTCAACTCTTACCTGTTCTATACTAGTATTGGTGATAAAGAGCATGTCGTTAAGCACGCAGAAACCACCGCCACTGTTGGGTACGATGACGAAGGTGCGATGGAACGACCGCGTCGGGTTGCCGGGCGTGTGCGTCTCTTTGAACACCCCATTCATGGTCAGCACTATCATCGTGGGCTGTAGAAAAAGCGAGAATTAGAATTATTCATTTTCAAATTAATGTATGCTGTAATGCTACTAATCCTACTTATAATATTATAAATGCGAAAGTTTGTATGGATGGATGTTTGTTCCTCTTTCACGCAAAAACTACTGAACGGATTTTGATGAAACTTTACAGTTATATAGCTTATACATCAGAATAACACATAGGCTAAATTTTATCCCCGTATTCCCACGGGAACGGGAACTATGCGGGTGAAACTATCGTCGGGTCGGTAATATATAACCGACTCGACGCTATGTAAGGCTATTAATTATAATTATTACTGTAAACCATATTTACTAGTACGACATGAGATTAAAAAGAGCTGCCCTGGTTCTTCTCGGGGTACTGCATTTAGAACCAGCAACTCGTCGGTGGAGATGGGCTGCTGTTTACATTTAGCCAATCTTCATGGACAAGTTCAAAGTGCCTTATTATTAGACTATTGACTTTTCTAAGTGTAATGACTAATTATCAATTTCCTATGGAAATAAATACATTTTCATTTAATAAACTTTGTATGTCTATACATACTCATATATAAAAGAAGAAACTGGGTGATTGACTGACTGATCGATCATGTCGCAGCCGCAACCGCTGAGTCTAGATGCGTATAATGGTAGCTTTAAAGCATTCACGAGACGAGGGACGCCATGTATCAGATTATTAAATATACTGTGAATTGTGATTACCTTTCGTTCCTTTTTCCCGCTCCCTATTTTTCATATGTTTTCATAAAATGGGAATTTCATAAAAGTGTTTGTTTTAATTGAGAAATGTTTTAGTTTAGTTTTTAGAAAGACTTATGTAGAAATTGATCACTGGCACTATAAAAATTGTGAAGGAAAACATCGTGAGGAAAACCACAGACCCCAATTTTGCTAGAGAATTTTTTCTGAGTCATGACTCATGTGTTACAGCACCCCGGCTGTAACACATGACTCAGAAAAAATTCTCTAGCAATATAAAATGATAAAATGTGGGTATTTCCAGGTATGTAATTCCTTTGCAGAGTGCCGCGCCGAGTAAAAGTTGTGCGTAGGTAGTATTTTTTTAATAATATGTTACTCACAGTAAAAACTAGTAAGTCGACGGCAAATCCCATGAGGTCATGCGCTGTCTTCGGTAGTTCTGAGAGGAACGTGACGACTTGTAACCTTCCAGTACGGAGGTATTTCCTCCGCGCCTCCCTTTCTGTTATTCGTATGAGATTCCGGCTGCTTGATATGTATGTGTTGAGACTGCAAGAAAAACAATACCGATGTCAGACATATTGAATTGATATGGAAAGATACCGCCAAATCGTATAATGAGGACTAATAACAAAAATTGAGTGAGCCTTCAAACTTCTTTTAATCTGAAACTACTCAGGGGCCTATCTAAGTACTCAACTAATAACCATGTCAAAAACTGTTTCTATAATGATATATTATTATTATATATTCTTTATTGCACAAAAAACATCCTTTTACTCGTATTTCCCCCCTTAACTCAATTCATAAAAGTATGTAATTTTTCATCAATGTTTTCTTATGACGTTATCACGTAAAAATATCGTCCGTAAACCGACTTTACAGACAACCATTTTTTTAAATTCAAATTATCGCCTACTGTTTTTAGCGGGGTCTGGGGACCCCTTGTAACCTCGGGGCCCTGGGCTGCAGACCAAGCAGCCCTTAGGTAGATCCGGCCCTGTTCGTGTGAATATTCCTAAACCTATATAACGAATTACATATTTCCATTGCACTATTTACTGTAACGACAAATTTATCACGAATTTTACAGATGGCGTGGCTTACGACAAAAAAGTCTTTTTTTGTTTTTGATGTTTCCTTTAGTATTTTTTAATTATTTTCTCGCCTGTTACAGACCTCAACCTCCGACAACCAACGACCTCAACAAAAAACTTACCGAGTAGTAGCCGTATTTCTTTGATCATTGCTCAGGTATCCCGCCGCCATGGATACAGTAGCGTTTTCGTGGTAGGCGTCTAGAAGCGGTTGCCGCGATTCAGAGTCGTAGATCGCGTAGTATTGTGTTAGGAAGTCTCTGACTAAGCCCTGGCCTGCTGGGTCAATGAGGAAGGACTGCTGGCTTGGGGGGAGGGCTGCGTCTTCTGACACGTCGAAGCCAATAGCTGGTGGCAGGTCGACTCCATCCTGTATTGAAATGGCTGGTGTGGTTTATGAAATTACACTAGCGTCTGGTATGTTTTATGAGACTAGCGCAGTTATCCGTACCCGTGGGAATATTTAAAAATCACTTTTTCTGGTGTCTTGTGTGTTACATGTTATTATTATAGGTTGCAAAGTGAAGGTTTTTTCGCCTTATTTTCAAACAATATTTGTAATTACTTCTGTTATGCTACATAGCATTAGCAAGTAACAAACAACTCTTTATTCCGGGTCTTGCCCGTGGACCACCATGGGCAATTATTTTTACCCATGGACCACCCAGGTGGACTAAGGTGAACCATAATAAAATATATGTATGTGATAATGATGTCATACAATGATAAGAAAAAGTACAATGGGTGGTCGTATCACTTTCGCATGATTTTGTTAATAAATTGATTAACAAAAACTGCAGTGTTTTCGGATTTAACACCATAGAAATTAATCTCTCTTCCATATAATATGGAGCAGTCAAACAATTAATACAGTTAAAATTAGTACACTCCATGTAAGTTTGTCAAATTTCGGTTTCTCACTCGATAGCCACGACGACAGAAATTACTATATTCGTATAACCATCTTAGCACTATCCATTGCCACACGTCATAACATCATTGACTTGTTTATGATTAAAAGTTTTGGAAGTTAGAAACTTGGCATCCGACTTGAAGAGTATGAGTTAAAAGAATGATATCAAAAGCAAAGGTTAAAATTAGAAATTACATATTTGTTTAACAGTTCCTGTAATGAATTAATAAATGTAATATGCTTTCTTAAATACAATAAAAAAATTTTGGATCCCATTTTGCACTCACCAATCTGATCAGCTTGGGAAACTTCTTCCGCACATCGCTGGAGACAATAAACATTATGGCAACAGATGTCAATAAATTCTTCTTCTGAAACTCTCATACAAAAATTAGTTATAGCTTCAATCATGCACAGCAAGTAACACATAGTATTTTCACAGAGGGTACATTTCTGTATACTATTTTTTTAGTAAACACTACAAATTGGTCGTCCATTTTCGTCTAATTTCATGAAGTTCTAATTGACAACGATTTTTGAGAACTACATGAAAATTAAAGTTAAATTTTATTTCTTAGCCAAATTTGTAACTTATCAAAATATTAGAATAATATGAAGTTTCTGCGAGCAGTTCTAAACAGTCCGCTAGGAGCAATATTTTATTAAAATATGCTTGTGATTTATTTGTGAAACACATCATTTAACTACAGATTTTTATTCTACCTAGCGAAATATTTAACACTGCTTAAAATTTACATTGATATGAAAAATAAAATCTTTTCAAGTTGTAATAAATGTCCCCTCTGTGAAGAAAGGTACTTATATTGCATATTATGTAAGTACTACATCTGAGAGATCAGATTGTTCCAAACTTCTTGCTGGCTGATATAGGTTCAAAAATACTAGATAGAGCATAGAGAGGCCAAAGCGAATGAAATCCAAAATTTATGTCATTTCTACATAGTTGAACTGATGTCAAACATCAGTCAGATCAAAGTTTTTATGTGAAAATATTCCCAATGTCCGCTCTATACTAATTAGCAATAGTTATAGTGACTACTAATTTCATGGTCACTATCCATCCAAACTTTACTACTATGCCTCCAATCGCGTCCCTTTCAGAGCGGTCAAGAAATTTGTCGCAATCCGTAGTTTAGAAGCACCATTAAAATTGAGACAGACAAAGTTCATATCAGACATCAAGAATGTTCTTGGGGTACAGGGTCTTCAACATTTAGGAGTGTTGTGAACATACAAACCCGCGATCGCCTCCGTGACCTAGCTGTTAGGCTAGGCTGTGGAAGCTAGCGGGGTCTGCAAACAATATATGACGAGCGAAAATTAAGAGTTTAAGTTATGGACCACGATGGATACGCCTTACGGCATACGTAGTCATCTCATGTGTATTATAAAGATTTGTATACGGTAATAGGAATAGGTAATGACTATAGATTTGGTTTTTTTCTTTCATAATTTTAGTTGTGTGTGATACTGAAGTTATACATTTCGGAATCTATGGTGTGAGACTTGTGGAATATTAAACATTATATTTAAAATTATAAGTATAGATATGCAGGATCAGAAAAATTATTTCAAAAATTCCATATAGAGCAAGGTCACAAAAACAATGGAGTCTTAAAATATTTACATGATTCAGATTCATTTGTAATTTGCATTTAAAACCTCCACATTAAATTCTAGCATCCTCAACAATTTATCCCAAGTTCAAAAACACTTTACAAACCACTAGGCAGTCAACCCTTTGTCTGTATACCATTACCTGACATAGATATCATGATCCTGAAACTTGTTCACCAAAGGATTTCCTTTGAGGTAAAGCTCAACCAAAGGTAGATTCTTCAGTGGGTCCATTGAATTTAGGTATGGAATCTGAAAGTAATTAAAATATTGTAGGCAGTGATGGTAAAAATAATTTCTATTTTACTAAATAGAACTGTATGTTGTATGTGCTTCGTCTTTTCAGCGCCTATTTTGCGTGATGAAAAAAAATATGACTTTTTTTTTTCTGATGGGCTTACTCTTGACCTTAGACTTGCCCGAAAGCAAAGACGGGGCCTACGATGGGACAAGCTTGCCCAGAAGATGCCTGTTCACAAGCCTTAAAGGCTGACAGGTTATATGAACTCGGAAATACAGGACTGTAATAAAACACTTGCACTTGCACCACATGATGATATTGATGACATGCTAAATCATGATACCTCTGACTCAGTAACCAAATTTCAGTACCAACAAAGTTGTGATCTTACCTTGTTGTCACCCATGTATAAAATCTTTAAGTTCTTGAACTTTAATGCGAGTATCTTCAAGTGCTCAAGTCCATGTAGTTTGTTGTCATTGAGATTTAGAGCTTCTAAGTCAGGAATGTTCTCAGCAATAATATCAATGGCCGCCAACATTATCGTTGGCCGGAATAGTGCGCAGAATATTTCTGTTAGATCTGAAAGACAATTACATAAAATTTGGATTTTATGTAACTAAAATAGCTAATTAAGAAGAGTATTTGATTATGCTAAAATAATTCGATGTAGTGTAATGAACTATCTTGTAAAAAAATGTAATGTAGGTAATCATTTGTTCATGTGCTGTAAAAGTAAATACATATTTCATCTATCTATCTAGGTACTGTATTCACTCTATATTGCAATTGTCACAAATGATGTCACAATTTGGCAATATATAGTACTGAAGTATAACACAGGGAGGAGAACAGCATGCCATCTAGCTAGTCATACTACTACTTCAGAAGGGCATTGATCATCCTTACCTGGATCTGCATGAAACTTGGTTAAATCCAATGCCTTGGTTGTGGCGTTATACCTCTTTGCCATGGTCAGTTTCATTTTCTCTTTCATTTCAGCATCAATTGGCACATTGGGCACAGAATTCTTTACAATCACAAGCAGCTTGAAACCATCGGACATGGTTATTTTTCTGTCAGCATAAAAAAGCTTCTCCGCAATTTTCGCATCATCAACATAAAACACTGCTGCGTTTCCATTGACTTTGTAGTAGTGAGGAATGAAAACTTCTGGTGAAATGTAGCCCAATAATGCTCTCAAAATCACATCTTTTTCATGCTTAGCTCCATATGGAATAATGATCTGGTACCATGGCATTAAGCCAACAATGAATTTCCTCTTTTGTAAGTGGCCTCTCGGAGCGGGAGAGTTGTGACGACCTCCACGGCCCCGAAATCCCACTTTTCGGTTAATAATCTGCATCTGCATATCACCATCATCATCCAGCAGCAGTTTGGATGGGTCATTTGTATGGCGGAATTTGTTTTTGCCCTTGAAACTTGAAGGCTTGAAGCTGACGCGTCTTGTGTTGCTGTGACCACGATCATCATGTTCTGAAATGGTGTTCAAAGATTGCTTGGAATAATTTGATAGTGACATCATCGTTTATATAGTAGATACTAAAATGAATAATAAAATTGTACCCTGTCTAACACATAGTCGCGGATAAGGACAACAATAATATGTCGCAAATAACTACCTACGTAGAAAGTTTTTTCCGATATCGTTATGACGTAGTTGTATTAATTTTTATATGAGAATAAAGACATTATGATAAACTCACCAAAATGATCGTTCCAGTTCCTCACCGACCTACCACCACCACGTTTTGGCATTTTCTTTCAGTGATATAGGCACATTCACTATTTATACATTCAAGTCTTTACACAGTTGTGCTAGAAACAATGCTATAATCTTGAAGTTTCACCAGTTTCTTGAATTATTCTAAAAATTATTCACAAATACAATTATGTACAATGTTTGGGAAAAATGGCAATGAACATTCCAACAATAGCCATGCCAAAAAAACCCAAGATGTCCGTGGGTGGCCCGTGCCCCGTGGACGCTTGTTTTCATTCTATCATAGACAATAAAAGTATACCCAGTATGAAAAAAAAACCTACTATAATTTTGTAATCCAGCGAGTCCTATTTCAGAAGAAAGCTACACAAAACAAATCAAAGAAACAACCTGTTATAAAAATAGATAGTTAAATTTATGAAAATGATATGTTTTCCCATAGGTGGTGCTTTTGCAAAGAAAAAAATTCTGTTTCTTGCTTTTCAAAAACGTTAATTATACAGTGTGAGTCTCCATAAAGTGCAAATATGAAAATGGGTAAAACTAGACACATTTTTAGCGACGGAAAAAATGATAAAATAAAACTTTATTTTTTTTAACGATAAAAACATATTATTTTGAGTTTACTAAAATGATAAATATTTAATTTTTATATTATGCCTGTCAGTTTTTAGTAAAAAGAAATATGTTTCCTATATAAAATGGTGAGTAATTTGAAGGAACATAACAAAACATTTTGAGTTCATCACCAATCCTAAGAGCTAGGCATGTAAGTAGGTATCCATTGAAGTGAAATTATTCCTAGCCAAGAGAAAAAAAGAGCCAGAACTGGTGTGACAGATATTCTCACTAAGATAGACCTAATGAAGTAGATGAAGGGCCATACGAAAAGTATATGGTAAATAAAATTTATTTATTATTATTATAATTATTAAAAAAAAGGAGTAAAGTTTATAGAAAACTAGGTTCTAGGTAGCTTGGAAAAAAAATACTCTAAAATTAAAATTATGTAGGTACTAAATAATTAATATTATTATGCAAGTAAGCGTAATACGTATTTTGTATTATGTATTTTGATACTATATCGTGGTCTTTCTCATGAAAGCTGCAGGGATATAGCAGAATGTGGAATCTCCTATTGACGTCATTTTCGAGCAAGGTCCTGAAATCTTGCTGCCAATGGCTGTCAAAGTTATTGTGGATATTAAGTGTTACCACGGGCGAGTGTGCTTGTATGTAAATGTGTTTGTAAAAAATAAACAAACTTACCTCTGAATTAGATATTCTTTAAACCCGCTTTAGGGGGCCGGGGGTTATGTTGGGCTCTGCAGCCTAGTGCTGCCATACCCACTAAAACCCAGGGATGTTCCTCGTTGCCGCTTCGGACCCAGCCATGGCACCGCGGTTGTGCATCCGCGGCTAGGTCACCAGCTGGAGCCACTGTGCCAACTCGTCCTTACGTCAATTTCACTTCCAACCTCGAACCTATTGGCAACTCCCTACTTACCGCTCAGCGACGGACAATAGCAGAGACGGACAAGGGCCGAGGACTAAGTATTTTCAAATGGAACATTTCGAGTATGTAGTGTTACCATACATCAACAGCTTGACAAAGTTTCACTTTATATTATTACATTTTCCGAAAGTTCAAATATTTATAATAATCATAACACGTAATATGTAATCGTAACACGTAATTTATTTACTTTTACCTTTAATTTAGGTAATCATTAACAATGACATATAACTTTAATCAATCATATCACATCACTCTATCTGCAATGAAATACTGCACTATCTTCTAACTATAGAAGAACTTTAAAAAAAAGTAAAATCTAATAACATCGGATTTTCTACTGTTAGTAAATAATACTACTACTTTGGTTGGCAATACCTTAGCAGAATTTTTTTTGTCTATGGTACAAGCCAATTGCATTTCATTTAACGCAGAAAACTATTCAAATTAATGATGTGTCGAATAAAATTTTAATTCGATTAGGATGTTATCAAAAAACAGACAACCGCAAACGAATTTTAATGGACTATATAAAGTACTTCATCTAATATATTTTTTCCTGCATTTCAGTATTATTTTAAAGAACGTTTATCTATAAGAAAGCTTTACAAAACGGAACGTTAGAAACCATAGAGTTTAAGAAAAAACTAAAATGATCACAGACAAAGTTCGCCGTGCATTTCGTCAAGTCTGCCATGTTTTGTCCTATTTGTCGCGCTTGATCTAAGCGTTCGCGTTTATTGTTCCAAACTGTTAATTTCTGAATGTATTACGGGCTGTGTATTGTTTACAAATAGTGTATTTAATGGTGGCATATTAATGCTCTTGAAACTTGCAATCAATCAATTGCTTTTGCTACTTGTATGTAAGCGTGTTGGTGTGAATCGTTTTTACCAAATTTCGGAGGCATTCTTCAGCTCTATGTTGGTAACTCTTCAATCAATTCCGTCGCGATTCTAGCGCATTTCCTCATCCGCTGCTGTGATTTCATAATATTTTGCCGATAGTGTGACGCAACCCACGTGCATACAATTTAGAGAGCATCTCATGCACATTTGTTATTATTTTGTTCGCGAGTCCGTGTAGCAGTCAGTGAATCGTTGGATCGTTGCAACGGAAATCGCGTCGTCGTTGGTAGGGGGCATCGCGTAGCGTTTCACGTGGTGGTGAATCAGTGATCGGTGAGGGTTGTGTATCTGGTGGCTGAGGATAGTGTTCTCTGGGTGAAGCGCACACGTGACATCGGACGAGTGTTTGGGTGTCAGTCGGCTGCGGTTCGCGGGCGCACGCAAACAGTCCGCCTGCAGTGCGGAGCGCGGCGGGCGTCAGAGGTGAATCACCGCTGTGTGTCGGTCGTGTTTACCCGCGAGTGCATCGAATAAGTGCGGAAGTGCCGAGGCATGTGCGGCGCGCCTCGCCGATGAGACCGCGGCGCCGGCGTTAAGCGCGAGTGCGTGAGCTATGTCTCTTGGGTTATGAGTGTGTGACAAAGTTCTAGTGTTGAGGACACTGGAGCCCCTAGACGGAGTTGGGCCCGCCGGGGCGGCCCTGGTGCTTCTCGGGGCTCCGCACGAAGGCAAAATGGCTGCGTGGAACCGCCACCACCACTTCAGCATGCTCATGGATGAGAATGCCAAAAATAAGTGTAAGTATTCATCACTCACCTAAAACTAGTTTTTTCTGTTTTGTTCTAGTTACCTACTAATAATTTATTATACACTAGCTGTTCTGTGCTGTTTCACCTGCATAGTTCTCGTTTCCGTGGAAATACGGGAATATTATATAGCCTATGTTACTCAGGGATTGAAAGAATTGTTGAAATCGGCTCAGTAATTTTTGAGTTTATTCATTATAAACATATAAGAATACAAATGTTTCCTCTTTATAATATTAGTGAAGATATTATTAATAAAGCAAGCAGTTTACAACTGATAAACACCTATGTCCAGGTGTTCTCGACTCAAGCTTTCTCATTTTTGTTTAATTCCTAGTACCTATAATATAATTGGGTAGCAAGAACCTAGCAAACATGTTGTACGAAAGTTTTCAATTGACTTTGCTGTATATGTAAACAAAATGTATTATTTTAAGTAAATACTTATTAAACAACAGTCCAAGTCCATCCAAATAACAATAATTACATGAACTTTTTTGTTATCTGTAATTAGTCGAAACAATATTTATGTTATAGATGGACAAAGAAGTTAAAAGCTGTATATAACACATATATATGTTATGTACTTATGGAATTATTGGATTAATTATTATGACTGTTATAAATAAACCTTTACAAATGTACAGTGTCTAAAATGCATGTTGTCACATCCTCGACAGTAATGTCAATATGTGACAGCATCTATTTTGAACAGTGTCTTTATACCCAATTTTGTAATAAGACTGTATATGTTGAGTATACCAAAAATTCAGTAAGCCTGTGTAGCTGTATTGAAGTTTCCTAACAATTTCATAAAGCTTCACAGTTATTTTGTTCATCATCAATAACTTCATTCTCTCTAAAATCAGTTTTGCTATTGTTTCCTTTCATGATAGATTAAGGTAGAAGTTACCTTTAAAATATACACACACCGGCACAATTAGCGGAACAGAAAAAAAAAGGAGAAAAAAGAGGGAATTTAGAACAATGAATGTAATTTTTAAACAATATATTATTTAAAATGAAACAACAATTAAATTAACATGTTTTGACATTCATTTGTAACACCATACTTAAAATTTTATAAAAATAAAAATTAAATTAAACAAAATGCATTTTTCTTCGATTTTTAATTATAGAGAAACAGCAGAAAATTCAAGATTTTCCAAAGTTTAACAACAATTTCAATGACTGTTCAATATCGAGTGTTTCCTCCTCGTGCTCTGATGAGGGTTTCCATCCGTCTGGGCATGCTGCGGATGATGTTATCAATGGTTTCTTGGGGCAACCTCTGCCATTCTTCAAGTAATGCGTTTCGCAACTCGTTGAGATTATTGGGAGGGGGCATTCTTGACTTTACACTCCTCTTTAGCAAGTCCCAGACGTGTTCTATAGGGTTCATATCGGGGGACCGTGCTGGCCACTCCATCACCGTTATACCAACATGGTTTAGGTATGTCTGTACTGTGCGAGCACTGTGAGCCCGAGCATTATCCTGCATTAGAATGAAGTTGTTACCAATAAAGGGGGCAAATGGCACAACATGTTCTTCTAAAATCTCCCTGATATACCGATCAGCATTCAGATTCCCGCCATCGACCACTACTAACTCCGTACGAGCTCCTAAACATATTCCTCCCCAGACCATAATTGAACCGCCGCCATATGCAACTGTATTTTCAAAATTAGACTGGATATACCGTTCTTCTTTGCGTCTCCATACTCGCTGCCTTCCATCAATTTGATTTAACATAACTCTGCATTCATCAGTAAAAAGAACCTGTCCCCAGTCGTCGAAGTCCCAATCACGATGTTCACGACCAAAGTGTAGACGGTTTGTGCGATGATGTCTCTCAAGTTTTGGGGCTTTGGCGGGCACATACGAGCCTATACCCACTTCTTCGAATCTTCTACGAACTGTCCGCTCACTCATCCTTACTGCTCGTACCTCTTCCAGTAAATTTCGAGCCTGCACCGCCGTTAGTCTCGTGTTCCGTCGGACTTGAAGTTGGAGAAAACGGTCATCCCTCCTTGAAGTACACCTTTTCCGGCCTTGTCCTCTCCTTCTCACTAGAGCATTCGTCAATCTGTATCGTTGGATGCTACGATAAATCGTTGATAACGATCGACGAAGGCTTCTGGCAATCGATCTGTAGGTTTGACCATTTCTCCTCATTTGATCTGCCCTAATGATTTCTGATGGCGTTAAATCAGGCATAATTAGATGCTCGTAAATTATCAATATGCGAAAAAACTCAAAAGCCTCAAAAACTGCAATTCAAAGCTTTTCAAATGGAATTCACGAACCTTCTAAAAACGGACAAGCGGTAGAAAAAATGAATCAATGAAAATTAAAACAAAAGAATGAAAAAAAGGGCAGTCGCTTAGTATTCCATTTTTAAATTAAAACCCAAATTTAAAAAAAGCTTGTTTAGCCGGCCAGTAACACTCAAAAATGCGTAAATACTCCCTTTTTTTTCTGTTCCGCTAATTGTGCCGGTGTGTGTAGATGAAAGTGTTATGTAACATCTGTTTTTGACTCATTAGACACATTACAATTTTCCATCCTATCACTTCATTTCCTCACAACAGCTGGGAAGCGGACATAGGGTTGTATGATATCCATCGTTGAATGCACACATCCCTCAATGACCTATGTGCTAATATGAATAGCACAAGTCCCTTTGAGCTGATTTAGGTATGATCAAAAATAGATACATAGACTGTTTAATTTTGTTTATTGATTATTAATATATAAAATGATAAACTGACTGATTGGTGATGTATCAACACACAGCCTAAACTGCTGGGTCTAGAGACTTGAAATTTTGCACATAGATAGCTTATACAGTGTAGGCATCCACTAAGAAAGGATTTTGCTAAATCCAACCCCTAAGGGGGTGAAATAAACGAGCGCGAGCGACGCCGCGGGTAAGAGCTAGTTATTAATATTCCTCTAAGTATCTTTTAGGAAATGTGTGGGTATTTCTTTCTCTCGCTTTAACTAGTATTTATCTAGTTGTAGTCTTATTTTAAAGTTATCAAATATTTTGAGATACTAACAATTCTACTATTTTTAGGGTTCCGTACCTCAAAAGGAGAAAAACGGAACCCTTATAGGATCACTTTGTTGTCCGTCTGTCCGTCCGTCCGTCCGTCTGTCAAGACCCTTTTTCTCAGGAACGCGTGGAGGTATGAAGCTGAAATTTATATCAATTACTCAGGTCTACTGTCCCTTGAAGCTGTGAAAAAATCAAACTTCTGAGCCAACGCAATCAAAAGATACAGCCGTTTATGCCGCAAATTTTCGACACTTGCAAGGGAATCAAAACCTACAGGGTGCTTCCCGTGAACTCAGAATCTTGAAATTTGGTACGAAGCAACGTCTTATAGCATAGATAAAGGAAAAATTACGAAAACCATAAATTTGCAAGGTTGTACGGAACCCTCGGTGCGCGAGTCCGACTCGCACTTGGCCGGTTTTTTTCTTGTATTCTATGCAGGACATGGTCTTTATCTAATAACAGTACATAAAATGCCCAATAAAATAGCAGATAGTGCTTTACAAACTTTATTGTTAGCTACTGCATGTTAATAAGATGGTTTTATGACATAATTTGGTGGTTTACTTTCGAGTCGAATTATCGGCACTGTAGCCTCGACCCCAAAACTGTTTAACGCGCGGCGTCGACCTCCCCAACCTTTAACCTAATTCTTCCAACCCTCGCAGATGGCCGCTTGCATTCACGATTTTATAAGATAATGCTGGTTTTGTTTGTGCTTCTGAGCACGAAGACATCAGAATAATAAAAATATCACATTAGAATTTGGAAGACATTGTCTGAAATCTGAACTTTGAAATCAGTTTTCTATCATTTTTTTTTTATTCATTAGGTTTGCCAACAGGTTTTACACTATAAGGTATTACATAAAGAAAGACTGAACAAGACAGAGTGAAAACTGAAAACACAATTACAGGCAAACACAACAACATGTAGGTAAACCATAATATGTGGTTAGGTCTAGTGCCATTCTGTAAAAAAATAAAAAGTTTTTTACTAAATATAATACAATATTATAATTTTATATAATATTATAAGTTTAGGGGTCCAATGTATCTCGTGAAATGTGGGTATATCCAGTAATGGAATACCTCTGCCTACCCCCTCGGGGATGAAAGGCGTGAGATTATAATTTCAATTAATTCAATAAAAAAACAAACAAACCAAATATATTTTTTAAGAAATACAAACTAATTATTCTGTGCCTAAATCATTGTACTTGACTTATCCTACATTTCAATTCCTACATTGCTTAATTTTCTTCCTTACAATCAAAATACGTCTCTTGCGCCGCCCTTGGGTCGTTGAGCTAAAATCGTTACAGTTACGTAAATTAATTCGCGAGCGGGTATAGTCAAGAGCACGTGGAGCTTGACACGTAAATGTAAAGACAATGTAAAGCTTCATGTGCTCTTGACTGTACAAAGATAAAATGCGGCAGCACAAAGAATGCATTCTGTAGCCAAGTGGTAAAATCCAATTCACGGGATGACGAGTCCGCATGACGCTAATCTCGGGCAATACCTATATTTTTATTCCATTTCCCGGACTCGCACCCGGTGACGTCGCCCACGCGCTTGGCACTCCGTCCGAGATCGTTGCATCGGCCTGATCTAAATAAACACAAAGATACTGCTCTTAATACCCAGTTTCTGGGTAATTTGGGGTATAGTGTCAGTTTTAGGCTATTTTAAACCCAATTGCTTTCTACTAATTCAATCAGATACTGATTTTCATTAGATATGTCCATTATAGATTACTTTTTGTTACCACTTTTAAATCCTGCAAGTAACATGTCATAAAGCAAAATTTAATGACAATTCAAAAACAGTTTTGCGAATGTTGAAGATAAAAGTCGTAATCCGACAATTAAATTTTAATAGAATCTTATTTGCGAGATGTCGATAAACCACCTCAGTTAATATAAGAATTATCTCTAAAACAAAGGAATCAAATCTCTTTGGAATAAAGCTGCTGCATTGTACTACAAGTACTACAACCTGTGTATTGAATCAATGGGTTTTTCCGATAGACAGTTAGTTACACTTAATATAGACGGTCTTCTTTCCTCCTTCGCAAACGAATTAGATTGATCAACAAAAACTGATAAAATTACCAAGTATTGTTTGAAAACTATTTTGTTAATTATTAACTTGCACTGATTGCTGTCAAAGATAAAGAACAACATTGCAACACTCTTTCAAAAGAATTCGCGAGATAGCATCGAAGTGCCAAATGTTTCAACCGACACAGCACCGGAGTATGCCGGAACCAAGTCGCATTTTTGCCCGCGCGATCAACTTTCATTCACCGTCTTAAAGCTGTTGCCATGCGGATGCCCGCGGTGTGCCGTCATTAAAACCAAACGCTCGTGCACCGCCGGCCGTCATGTAGATGATATCGTGCTCTTTGGAAAGTGTACTGTCTGCTGCTTGTTTAGATACCCAGTTTGGCTTTGTCGTGAAGTCGGCTTTCAAAGAGGTCTTAGGAAGTCAGTAGTAATTATCTATAACGGTAATTGTAGTTGGGTATTTCATGCATTGACCACTTGCTGTTTAAGTATTACCACGGATACAATTGGGTTTTATTTAAACTGATGCAATTTTTCATGCGCTTGGTATCCGATTTCCAGTCATATAATTTGTTAAGTGCTAAATTGAGCAAAGATCGGTCCAACTGCGCCACTAGAAGTGCTCCGGGCCAGACAACGTTTCTGTTGAGCCGACAAACGCATGCCTGCGGCATCGTTGCTAATTTACCGATAACCAGTCGCCCCATGTCTCGGCACAGCGGTGAAGTCGGGGCTCGCCGACCGGTGAATGGTCACCTTTCTCCGACACACAGTCTAGACAGTTCGTTGCGACCCGTGAATGAATTTCACATTGGAATGCGGAACGGCGATTTATCGGGCCCCACCAAATTGTCGTCGCGTTATGTGGGTGAAATGTCTCGAATAATTAGAAACTTCAAGTCGTGCGGTATGTTACTTCGGTCTGTGAATTAAAGCGGTGATATAAATATCTTTGTAACAGAGTCTAGTAATACCACATCAGTGTTTACTTGGGAAATACTGTTCACGGGGCCGCGTCTGTATATTATATACTTCTCGGGGTACTGCATTCGGAACCAGCAACTCTTCGGTGGAGATGGGCTGCTGTTACATTACGTTTAGCTAATCTTCATGAACGAGTTTATTGTGCTTTGTTATTAGACTATTAACTGTTCTAAGTGTTATTCTTATTACCTACAGAATAAAATACATTTTCATATATTTTTAAGCATTACTGACTAGAAACCTGGTGAGGGCCTATGGCATATGTGCCAATGAGTTACATATATTGATCACTAGATAGATAGTTAGGTAAAGAAAAACATCTTACGGAAACCCATTTTCAGGAATTGAGAACCAGCCCCCTCTATAAATGGTTTAAAATAGCAATGAGTTCCCGAATGGTACTTGTATGTTCTGAACGATACCAGTTCGCTTTGTTCCTTGTAGTAATGACGACAATGCGTGGGCCTGTGTGGGCATTCAGGTACCCTATGCAAATTACTAAGATTTCTCTTGCAGACCGCTAACGCTCGGCTCGACCCATTATTTCTGCAGCCACGATTTCATTGCACACCGAATATTTGCATTTTAATTGAATTAAGTCTCGCTTACATGTTATACGAGTTCTTGTGTGTTTGGATTAGGCATAAAGCTGACTACAGAATAGACAATAAACTTTATAATCAAAATTACAAACAAACAAAAATACAAACCAACTTCAACAAATAGCACTAAAAAGACTATTTGCATATTCAACATCCACTACTTACTCTTACTAAACCTATTACGCTGATAGCGAGTGATTCGCTAATGTCCGATGAGGAGGGCCGTACTCCGCCTAAAGTTTTTCATCAGATTGTCACAAAACTTATACGGGACCAACCTTGTATACCCGATAAAAAAAAGAAACATTTTTTTTTTCGCTTAAAATTTGAGGGAGTTATGGATTAACATATCTACTTACCAAAAAGAAAGATAAAAAAAACTCGAGGTGAATAGAGAACCTCTTTTTTTTGGAGTCGGTTAAAATCTGATATATTCGTGTCGAATCTAGCAAGAGAAAAAAAATTTAAGTACCAACCTTTTTTCGTTTCTCATGGTTCGAGGCTTGTCCGTTTATTTATTATAATAAATGGAAGTCAACATGATACCTATGAAGAATGAAGAGAGCCAGCCCTAAAGTGCCTCTCGGTGTCATCGACCGGCCGCGAAGGTTTTTTTTTGCGCGTCGCAACGGTGTGTTATTGTAATTGTAATTGAATGAGTATGGAAAGCTCCATAGGATTAACGGTAACATTACGATTAGATGAATGTCCGTGACGTGTGTTGCATGTTAGAAAGTAGAGCCTATGAACTACTTGACTGATATATAAATTATTAAATAAAAGACGAATTATTAACCTGTACACAAATAAATTACAATATAATTATATACTGAAAAGGTTAACATTTCAAAAACAAGTAGATAGGTTGGTATTAATTTGAAATAATAACAATAAAGTATGCTCAGGCCTTTAAAACTTATATTTAGAAGTTGCAAAGCAACAAGAGTAGATTCTAAGCATCGAATTAAAAGGAAACGTGGGAATAATATTAGAGGATTTGCCTGTTATGTGTCATAGGAGAATCATTAGCTATGATTACACACGGAAACCTGCGTTTTGTTGTGGCGCATCCCATCGGGCCCCAGGCTGGCGTCGATGACCGACCGTTTTTGCACAGCAGCGACCGCCTTCGCAATCTAGAGCGGAGCCTTATTCAGATCTGTCTCGGTTGGATGCAGGCGATGCAGCACAATATATCGTCGCACACGCTTATTGTCAGTCCCAAAATTAAATGCCCACAACACACGTAACAGCACACCCTCACCACCGCCTATCACGTTAAGTTCAAAGTATATACCGGTGGAACGTGGGTATTTCCAGAAATGGAATGCCTAACCCGTCGGAGAGAAAAGGTTAAAAGGCTATTATCTCGAAGAACTGTCAAATTACTGCCAGACAATCAGAGATTTAGTCTTCAACAGCCGAGAAAGGTTTATTTTGTAGTTCTACTCAGTCAGTATTGTTCTACGCTTATTGAATAACGACAATTAATGGATTTGTAGTACCTAATCGGCAGAAAGTTGAAAGCGGCGAAGCAGAAGCCGATTAACTACCAGTGTTATTGTTTTCAGACCATCTTCATGTAATTTGACAGGCTAATTGAGGAAAAGGCGCTAAAATGATTACCCGATTGTCGTCTAAAACTGTACATATCCGATCCCGGGAAAGCACTTGGTTTTGTTCATTTATTAATATGAGTTATCCTCAATTATAATTTATTTTTATTTTATAGGAAAACCAACAGCACATTTACAAAAATGGGTAGGTACATTAAATTTTATAACTATACTAAGAATGTAAATATTGCCGATTACAGGTTTTCACAAATAGAACTTGAAAAAAATGCCTATTATTTTCTTCTATTTATCTATACTAGGGCTGATTCACGCTTACGCTAGGCGATTAGGAACATTAAAAATTGTTTTTAAATGGTTCAGACTGGAACAAAATAAATCTAAGTTGTATTTAACGCTAAGTGGGTTGAAAGTTAAGCATGCACGGATGATTATATAATTTTTTCGATAATCTGCCTAATCAGAAACAGGTTGTTTAACTTCGTCTCCTTTTAATTGGACTACTTTTATAATTAAATGTGTAAAGGAAACTGCGGGAAAAATGAGATAAAAACACAATTGTTTGCGAACTTAATACCTGGATACTTAGAGAATATTCCCATCGTAAACAACAAATAAACGTTCGGTTCCGGTTATGTTTTATTCATCAATGACATAAGAGTCAGAATCGCGTGGCGGTGACGGCGGCGCGGGCGTCGGTAACACGTGTACGGGACGATAACGGCGCTCGCGGTGTTTTCGCGCGCGTTTCGGCAGCCGCCAGCGGAGCCCCCGCGCGGGCCTCGGGTGAACGGCCAGACAGGCGGGCGGCCGGCCGTTAAACCTGCCTCGGACCCGGCTCGCGGGCCCCGCGCCCAACCATCTGCAGAGAGCCGCTAGCACCCAGATACAACTATTCCACTCCACACCTTAACTTTTATATAGGATCGTGATAAGAGAGATGACTTTTGAGATTTATTTTAATTCAAATTTGTAAGTCCTTAATACTCATGGCACTACAATTTCAAATGGTAATGCTAGATTAATGGTCTGTGGGTAATAGGACTCATGAGGCAGATATCTAATATATCTGCCTCATTGAAGTAGTCAATTAAAATTATGCACAGTTAATAATAATTAATTACATAGTAGTTATTATTCATAAAGTTTATCGCGTAATTGAACTATCATACGAGTATAGCGCCCAAAGTATTCTAGCTACTAATTTACAGAAAATTTTAGCATTGCACTAAGGCAAGAAACTGATCATGAACTAAGTATAGAATACAGACAAAAAATCAAATAGTAACTATTTTTACATTACTTGTGATTGGAATATTGAAGCCCAATGAGCAGGAGACTACAATGAGCGCATAATGCAAAAACTTACATCATAATTAGCACTAACATTATTCGTATAGCACAAGTGTTACGCCAACCGACGTTTGTTTAAATACATTCGTATCTGTGGCGCCAGGTGTAATGAGGCGTCAAAAGGATAATAATATGCTCTAACTGTATTTATAAAGAGCTATCGACCGCGAACACTCGTTCATATGAAGTGCCTTTACTGTTGATTGTATTTGCTCATCACACCAGCTGTTTAGAAAACCTACTGCTGCTCGGATATTAAAAGGTAACATTAATATAATTGCATAAGTTTATAAAGTATAATTCTGTGATTTTTTAGATGACATCGTGGGCATAGCGATGTTTTTTCACGGACAAGCGCCCGTCTGGCCGAAGCATGGCCGAAGTGATGCAAATGAAGCCGATTATACCAATGTTTATGCGACCGCCCGAGCGAGCGTCCTTGCCACTATGAAAATCTTGTGGATGCATTATTCTTCTAAGTGCTAATAGAAAACGCTGAATAATTCACTAGTCGAGAACAGCTAATAAAAGCGTGCTCGACAAGACGGTGGCGGTCGATATGTAAAGAGATGAGATCTATTCAGGAATAATATCCTGGTGGATTGTTTACGGTGCGGCTCTGCGGATTGCGTCGGAACCGCTGGTCGCCGGCTCGGGAGCGAGCACACAGGTGGGAGAGTGAGCGTCTGCCTCTTTTTCATTCTTTGTTTGCGCCGAGGATTTGCATACAATCGGAGAAATTGCGTGCCTGGCAGCAGCTGGGGAAAAAAGAATTCGTGTAGCTTTATGCATGTGCCTGTTCGAGGCGCGCGCCGTTTTCCTCAATGCATCATGCAATTTTTGACATACCCGCCGCAGGAATGTGGCGCCGTGTTTTCCACACTTCGGTTTGGTTGTATTTATTTGTAAACTGTGTTGTTTTTATTCATATATTTAAATATTGGAAATTAGTCTTTTAGTGACTGTTGAGATGAAGTTTTTGACTGGTTTTTGACATAACATAATAGGTTTTAGTCGTTTGAAACGCAGATCCACACTTACACCACTCAACGTAAATTTTGCTTAAATATTATTTAATTATCATAAACCCATAACAACCCACTGATGAGCTAAGGGTATTTCCTCAACGCTACGCTAGTGGCCACCGACCTGTCACAATTTTTCAAGCCACCAAAGGGTATCTGACATAGCTTAACGACTTCCATAATAATAATTATTTAATAATATTCGTCAAACGTGTTAAAATTTGTTACACCTGTAAAACTTGAAGCAAGTAAACTAATTTACAACCAAGAAACGTAATAAGGAAAACGTAGTCAAATTGAAAATAAATCGCTCATCGATAAAAAAGACCTCGTTGATCGGTCAGTGTGCAGAGTTTACCGACATGTTTGTCATCTGAATCACGTGGCCTTCCGCTCGGTTATTACCAGCAGCGCTGGGCGCGCGCGTTAGTAGTGGCGGGCTGTCCGTGCACGCATACCGTCCTTATCGCCGGCCTTAGGCTAAGTACGCATCAACGACGCCACGTGTAAAAAGATAAACATTGTTGCACAACAACAACACGCGGCGACGCGCGCAAGGACGCGCCTATGATGCGGACGCACCGAAAGATTGATTGTTTAGCAACGCAAACTGAACACTGATACACTGAAAAACACATCTACCCTCCTACAGACACCGAAAAAACATGATGTGCGCGCTGGTCGGGTTGCAGCTACGAACGATGATTGCTAACGATTGTCGGATGCTTCAAATGCTTCTTTGTTTCATTAAAACAGTTGACGTGGGTGGTCTGCGATTGTGCCCTTTTGTTTCATAAGTGGAAGTGATAATTCGTTCGTTGTTCGGTGAATCGTATAGTGCTAATAAAGTGATGTCTATCCAAGAGGAACCTTGTAGCCGTGGTACGTCTCTTACAGTTGTCAATCATTTTTCTGCAGCGAGTTTGAGTCATATTGCCACCAGTAATATGTCAAGGAGGCCGCCTTTAATGGATTCCTTGAAGTCTCGGACGGAGAATTGCGCAGTTGCTTCGAACAGCTAACCATTACGTTTTACTTAAACTTCATGTCATGGCTTCCACGCGACCTTGTGCTTAATACTTTACGGATACCCTCGACGAATTAATAAGTTTAAAAGGAACGCAAAACAGGGAAAATAGTTTTTCTTTTCAAAGCTGTTCGCTACTGTTTACTAATACAAAATTCAACTCTGCGATTCTATTCCTGTGTAATGAATAATGATGCTTTTATATTTCTGGAAATCATATTCGCAAGTCACGGGTATAAGCCACAATGTACCTAATTAAGTATTATCAAAATTTTGTTCGTTTCGTCACCTATTATTTATTAATAATATACCTAATATTTGTGTTTGATAACGTGATTTTACACATTCTTCTGTACACATTGCGTCATGTCTCACTCGACGAACACTCCGATTCATAACTTTCCTTATCTCTTTATCACCTTCGCAACCGCTGTTGCTTACGGCAACTGTAGCAGGTAACAAACATCGATATTGAGTTTTAGCATGCATTGCATACAATTAATTTATTGATTGCCGAATACGAGTCGGATGGTGTTAAATTAATTTACACGGAAAATTGCGATTGCGGTTCGTCGGCTGAGCGTATCTCGGGCCTCCCACGCCAATCTAGCGCGGCTGGCAGTCGCATTCCTCGCATACCTACCACAGGTTGTCGGCCGGTGGCCGGTTGGCCGGTTCCGCCGAGCGGCTGCAGCGGTGACGTAGCCACGCGTCTCCGCGCGTTCGTCGGCCCGAGCCACCCGGCCAACACGCCATGCCCTTCCCCGTACCCCACCGCACCACACCATAACATGCCCTCTCACGGGTACTCGACCTTATCACGCAGCTCCACTTATAATGGCCGTGGTTACTGCGCAGTATATACATGTAAACCAGCCAATAACGCCGTGCATCACTGCAGAGATCGCGTGCGCTTTCGCCTCATGCTACATTTCTGCGTCGAATGTCACAAAGCCCTGTGCGAGTGAAAGTGACCAGTCACGCTTTTTGGCAGTGGGGAATGATCTAGTCAATCTAAGAAAAGAAAGTGAATTTGCAGACAAACTAGTTGTCTTTGTCATGTGTTTGATTTAAAAGAAAGCTAATAATATTCACTCCAGTAATAGGTTAGTTAGCACTCGTAAGAATGTTTCTCGTCTCTGATATAAATCTCGACCTCTGTGATCTCGTAAGAACACGAGTAGTAATCTAGCTAATAGGCGGAAGTGGCCTGATTTGCAATCGGCGTGATACATTCATTCATCCGAGCGCGCGAGTCATCCGGATGTTGATCATTTTAACCTGTCGTCCGCCGCGGGAATGTTTTCGGATTACGATTTCGTCCAACTACATTTATTTACTTTTTCGGCGCTAGCAGCGAAATACCCGATATAATAATCTTTGCAGAGTACTTACGTTCGCAATAGAGTACTCTTCGCAGAAACTACGCAGTTGCATTTCTAGCGGTCACATGCAGTGACGGTGGCGGAATGCACTGCGCGTGTGTGCTTCATAAAAGAGGCCTTCAATCACTTTAACTAGTATCCCAAGAGCCCAGGCTTGTCAGACCTTCGTCATTTTGTAAAACCTCAAAGTTTGTCTGTGCATGTCCCTACTACAGGTGTAAACGATCCCCGAATATGAAGTTTGGATAACGGTTCCTTTGGAAGTTATCAAGCAGCAAAGGTCCATAAAATTACTGCTCAAATTCGTTAAAGTGTAAAGCCCAGTTTTTATATATATTTTATTCGGATTAATATTAGAAATCACGTCGTCCATTGTCAGACACTTGGTGCGGTGGAAACCCCCTGTCAGACACCCTTGAATCATGGTGAATTGATATACTTATTGATATATTTTTCTACACTTCTATACTTTGACGATGTTATTGAAATGATACTTTTTATATTGTGCAATAAAGGAGCTATAAGATAATATTTTTAATTTAGTCTTAATCGTTATAGTGTACTTCTGAGCGACGAAATTCTTAAAAAAATAGTTTCAACATTTTGGTTTTTTGTAAGTTACTCCGTTTTTTTCTATGGATTGATAAAAAGTTTATTCTAGAAATGAATTCCTCATCCTTAAATTATATGAAAATGACATCAAACTTGGCCTAGTAGCTATATGTGGGCAGAAATCATGTCATGAAAGTATACCCTTAATTCATCATGATTCAAGGGACTGACAGGGGGTTTCCACCGCACCAAGTGTCTGACAATGGACGATGTGATTTCTAATATTAATCCGAATAATATATATAAAAACTGGGCTTTAAACTTTAACGAATTTGAGGTGCAACTTTATGGACCTTTGCTGCTTGATAACTTCCAAAGGAACCGTTATCCAAACTTCATATTCGGGGATCGTTTACACCTGTAGTAGGGACATAATACAGACAAACTTTGAAGTTTTACAAAATGACGAAGGTCTGACAAGCCTGGGCTCTCACTCTATAGGAGCAATGCCGCGTTCTCGTTCATAGGGTTTCGTCTATTGCTGATTCTTAAAATAATTCCAGCCTGATAGCATTATGAGTGTAACGTAGTATTATAATTATTATAAACTAGTGGCCCGGGCAGACGTCGTTCTGCCACCGTATAAACCATCCCCGGACCCACTCTAACCCACACAAAAAGTTTCATCAAAATCTGTCCAGCCGTTCTGGAGTTTTAATCAGACTAACGAACATCAAACGTAGTATTATAATTATTATAAACTAGTGGCCCGGGCAGACGTCGTTCTGCCACCGTATAAACCATCCCTGGACCCACTCTAACCCACACAAAAAGTTTCATCAAAATCTGTCCAGCCGTTCTGGAGTTTTAATCAGACTAACGAACATCAATTCATTTTTATTTATATAGAAGATTACCTAGCAAAGTGTTAACGAAGTGTACAACAATAAATCTATGTATATTTAAGTCCAAATCAAATAATCCTTTAGCTGTATTTAAATGAAATATTCTAAATTACTATTGTTAAATGTAATTCAACATTTCTAATTAAATTAAAAAGTAACATGAAGTTGGTAGACGTTCAACAAACTTGGCATGGCCGCCAGGTTACGCCGTGCTTCGAATGTTGTTTTATTCTGAAATGTCACGTAGTGCCAGACGGTACATAAATAAAACCGAATTAACTTGTCTGCGACCTCACAACCAGCACGGCAAAGTTCACTCTTGCACCTTGCATTACACATTTTAGTAGCTGAGTTGACTATAACCGTCGTCCATCCATAGATTTGTTTTATATGCCGCACTAAAGACAATTTATTTTATGAAGTCGTATTTTACGAGGTGCTTTAATTTTACGGATTCAAATTACTGTTATTGGTTTAAATAACTTTTAAGAATTTATGGTGAGGTGTCACGCAACTTTTTTCTTTCAAGTTATGGAATGATTAGTAGATTTTGTTAATATCTAGAAGGATTTCTTCAACTGCCTGCGTTTCTCGTGTCAAACCTTAGGCAATATATATGTTCGTAATTTGTTAGAGGTCATATAGGATTGAACTATACTGGCTGTCTATAGACATAGGTACTTAATCGTATTTCATATGTGGAACAGTATCGTCATAGTTACTGTTGTTGTTTATACCCTTGCGGATATGGTCGAATTGTATTGCTGTGATTAAAAGTATATTTATATCTTTATGCCTCGCCTTTAACTGCTACTCTGTAAAAGGTTATGGGCCCAGAATCCCAGAAAGCCCTGTTAATGGCCCTGGCAGAATCCAAAGCATTGGAGTAACAAAAATATAAAAATTTATAGTGATCGTGACTTGTGAAATTTATTCTGCACAACAACATGTCAGAGGAATTAAGCTCCACCGGCATAAGCGGAATAAAGAAACTGAAAGGTACGTCGGATTATCCAAACTGGAAATTTTTAGTAAGGAATTACTTGGAAAATAAGGATTGGTGGAAAGTCATAGAACGGGATGAAACCGATAAGTATGACAAAGACGTAGATCGAAAGGCAAGGACCACTATATGTTTGTTACTCGAATCAGAGTGCTTTACGCACGTGTACAATGCGAAAACAGCGAAAGAAGCGTGGAACAGCTTGAAATCAGCATTCGAAGACAAAGGTTGGGGAAGAAGGATTTCTCTTCAACGAGAGCTCTGGAATTGCAAATTAGAGAATTACGAATCTGTAGAAATACATGTATTACACGCACAATGCGTCGGAGTGTAAAGAGCGAACTAAATCCGCGAATGTCTGCCTGAACACTAAGAAGGCGATCAATAAAGACATGTGGTATTTAGATAGTGGATGTTCAAATCACATGACCCACGATAGAAGCAAGTTGCTGTCCTATAAACCTGAAAAGGGCAACATGAAAATTTCGGTAGCGAATGGTGAAAAGCTACGTGTACAAGGAAGAGGGAACGCTGAACCTCAAGTCAGCGAAAACAAGAGATTATCTCTGAATAATGTTTTGCATGTTCCTGATTTAAGCATGAACCTTATTTCGGTTAGCGATTTGACCAAGAAAAATTACAGAATTAATTTTGACAAAGGAGGTTGCAACATTCGAAATGAGAATGAAATAATTGCAAACTGCTTGGAAGTTTACGGAATTTATGAATTACAAGAAAAGAAAAATGAAGTCGTCAATTTGACATTGTCAAAACAAGATGTAAATACTACGAATATTTGGCATAAAAGACTAGCCCATTTAAGTAAAAATTATATGCATCAAATGAAAAACCTTGTAACTGGAATGGAATTCAATAGTCAAGAGTTCAGCAAAGGATGTATTCCTTGCATAGAAGGGAAAACATGCAAGAGTCCCTTTAAAAACAAAGGTACGAGGGCGAACAAGATTTTGCAAATAGTTCATAGCGATTTATGCGGACCGATTGAAGAACCGTCGTTCAGTGGTTCGAGGTATGTTTTACTTTTTATTGACGATTATACTCGAAAAACGCACGTTTATTTTTTGAGAAACAAGAGTCAAACATTTGATAAATTCCGAGAATATAAAGCGGAAGTTGAAAATGAGACGAACAAGTCAATAAAATGCCTGAGATCAGATAATGGTACTGAATACTGTAATAGTCAGTTTAATAAGTTTTTAAAGTCTGCAGGAATAAAGCACCAGACGACTGTGCCCTATACACCGGAGCAGAATGGTGTGGCAGAGAGGGCGAACCGAACCATCATCGAAAAGGCGAGAACATTACTGTCTGAAGCGAACCTAAGCAAAAAATATTGGGCCGAAGCAGTCAACACTGTTGTATATTTAAAGAACAGAAGCCCTACTAAAGCTATAAAGAATGCAGTACCCGAGAGTCTTTGGACTGGTAAAGATGTTGATGTAAGTCATCTGAAAGTCTTTGGTTGTTTAGCTTTCAGACTAACACCTAAACAAAAAAGACGTAAACTGGATATGAAAACTGAACCAATGATTTTTATTGGATATCCGGATAATCAAAAAGGATATCGTTTGATGAATCCGAAGACAGGTCAAGTGGCAACGGCAAGAGACGTCAAATTTTTAGAAAATAGTTTTTTGCGTGATGAGAAGGAGAAAAACTCAGTTGTGACGTTAAACCTTGATGGAGATTCCAATGTTCAGTCCAGTATACCCAGTAGATCTGGTAGTCAAGCAGTATCATCGACGGATCACGACATTGTATTTTGTGATGCTGAAAACGACGATGATGTGGTAGAATCTACAGAGAATAGATCAGAAGAACCTGAAGAGCTAGTTACAGTACCTGAACCAATAGAAAGAAGGTATCCTGTAAGAGAGCGAAAACCTGTCGATCATTACGGATGTAATGTAATGCGTGCTATTGAGAATATTGATGGTAACCCCTCTACTGTTGCGGAAGCATTGGGAAGGCCGGATAGCGCATTATGGCGCAAAGCAATAGAAGATGAACTACAAGGAAAGGAAAACCAGACTTGGACGTTGGTTGATCTTCCGCCCGACAAAAAGCCAATACAGTGTAAATGGGTGTTCAAAATCAAGAAACATAGCGATGTAGGGATGAAGCCTATGATAGGAAAATATATTTTACTGGGAGTCGGCACATAGGATTGCGGCTAATAAAATGATGCATAACAGGACGAAGCACATAGACATCAAATATCATTTTGTTCGGGAATGTGTCCTGAACAACAATGTTGAAATCAGATACATGCCAACCGATAAAATGATAGCTGACATTTTTACAAAATCTGTAAACGGTCCGAAAATAAAAGAGTTCTTAGGGCAGTTATCTTTGTCAAATTACTCTATTAAGGGGGCGGATATGTAGTCAGCGAGTTAGGGATGTTTTGATCTAATGTTTTATACATGTATTTATAAGTGCTTTGTATGTGTAATAGATTAATATTACTAATTTATTAATTGTGCAGGATTATTTTTATTATTGTTATTGTTATACTATTGAAATGGAGGTATAGTATAGGTGAGAACAAAAGTGTTCGATATCTGTTTATTTTATTTGCCGAGTACAGTCGAGTACAGAGGTGTGTACGTTTATTATTTTATTGTGCCCACATGTAATAGATTAAGGGGGCGTGTTAGAGGTCATATAGGATTGAACTATACTGGCTGTCTATAGACATAGGTACTTAATCGTATTTCATATGTGGAACAGTATCGTCATAGTTACTGTTGTTGTTTATACCCTTGCGGATATGGTCGAATTGTATTGCTGTGATTAAAAGTATATTTATATCTTTATGCCTCGCCTTTAACTGCTACTCTGTAAAATAATTTCGTATCACAATATATAAAAAAATCCTATACGAAATTAAAATTGTACCTTCAGTAATAATGTTCCATTTAAAATAAGTAAGGACTTGTACTTGGAACTACACTGACTAAATTCTATTCTAACTGAAGTTGCACTTATACCTACTGCTTGCAAACAGCTGGTCGTGGACGTTGGCGGAGCGTCAGATTTAAATGAGACATCTTCACCAACCTGTTGCCCACTGCAGATTATTTCCTCATTACATGAAATGATCCCACCGCGGATATGGAGATAGTGTTAGGTTAATGGCCACCTACTTGTCAGAATTTTAGTGTCTCTTGCATGGCTTTACAAGTTCAATGCATAAAGGCGACGAAAACCGTGTTCCGAATCACGAATGCGCTCGTGATATACTCTCGGTCACTGACTGATCGCTTCCAAAAGTTAAATAGTGCGAACGTTACAAATACACTGGTATCGCGGGGCTACGAGCTCCTTAGCGGTATGAGACATGTAATGTAACAGAAACGCTAAGTTGAAGTCCCGGATTAGGCGCACAATGCCACATTGGCAAAATGCCACACTTGCAAAATGCCACACTAGCAAAATGCCACACTAGCAAAATGCCACATTAGCAAAATGCCACACTAGCAAAATGCCACAGTAGCAAAATGACGCAGTTGCAAAATGCCACAGTAGCAAAATGCCACACTAATAAAGTGTCATATTATCAAAATAACAAGATTCAAAATAAAAAAATCATTATCAAATCGAGAATGTGACATTATCAGAAAATGGCATTTTGTTTGCGATGTGGCGTTTTGAGAATGTGAGAATTTGAAAATGTGACATTTTACGAAATTCCAATGTGATATTTTGCGAAATTCCAATGTATCATTTTGCGAATGTGGCATTGTGCGCCTAATCCGAAGTCCTGACCACTGTTTTGCAGGGAGCTTAAGATGTTATCGCGTGTTTCAGACATGCCGAAGTATCCCCCGGGACAGAGTCGGTGCGAATCTTATCGACCGAACGCTACTTAGTCACTTTCTCTCGTAACAAGTCGTTATTTTACACGCTATAAAGTTCCGAAAAGATTAAGTAAAAAAAGTAAAAGGAGACCTCGTGATGGAGGACTACTGTTGCATTTTCTTGGAATTGCTAAATCATATTTGATAAGCGAAAAATATTTATTTGCAAGTCATTTGCTAGTTATAAAGAAAATTTATGATTTTAATAAAACTTTTAATTTATTTACTCAACAAGTGTTGTATTATTCTTAATGTAATATGCAGTTCTAGGATTGCAAATAACAGCAAGAATATTGGACAAGTTGACACACACAATTCTAAAATATCTCTATTCTATAATAAGAAATGACGTACGCCTTAGATACCAGTCACAAATTACAATGCGTTGTCTGATTCATCAGGTTCGAATTTAGACTGTTCTCTTAAATGGAGCCCCGTAGGTGGAGGAAGGTAGGCCGGTTCTCGGCAATATTACATCACGCTTGCCAAGCCCGTCCGCCCCATCGATCACCAGCCTAGTTTAATAATTAGTTTCCGGCAAATTGTCCCGGCAAACTTCGCAAACTTTGACGCCGGTGTACACTAGACTTTTTATGACGTCGACTACACGTGTTTCAGATTAAAACCTGAATTTTAACCATTTGATACCAGGTATCAGAATGTGATATGATCTAATCACCGAATCGTCATAGAAACTGTTAGATACATTGCGGATAAAATATACAATGATGGCCTTTACCTAGTTGGACTTCGTATGTATACTAAATAAATAGTCTAACTTTTCACGTGCTAGATAACAATAGCGGAACTAGAAGGTTAATTTGGGACTAATTAATACAATATGACTTTATAGAAATTCCTGCTAATAGCCTAAGATCCGACCGCAAAATTGTGTAGGGATCGAGTACACGCTACAAACCAAATTTTTACGCATATTTATGATTAGGAGAATATATATTTATCAGGGTAATAGGGTCGAAAAATGACCGCAAGTATTAAAAAAAACGTTTTTTTATTTATTTTTTGGACGAAATTTCATTCACTTGTTTTTTTACATAAAATATCGTCCACTTCACGGCAATATACATAAAGACTGAAAAATCAGCGGATTTTTTCAGTCTTTATGTATATTGCCCATTTATGTATAAAAACCCTGTATATCAGTCTATGTATTTTGCCGATAGTGTGGAAGTGGACGATATTTTATGTAAAAAAACAAGTACTTAAATGAAATTTCGTCCCAAAAATCAATAAAATAAATTTTTTTAATACTTGCGGCCATTTTTCGACCCTATTACCCTGATAAATATATATTCTCCTAAATATGCGTAAAAATTTGGTTTGTAGCGTGTACTCGATTCCTACACAATTTTGCGGCCGGATCCGGAGCCGGAGAGGCGGTGTGATTATGGTATCTTTTTCAAAGCGTTCCAAGAATACCAAGGTTTAGTATTTTGCCCTCCTCCTGTCCTCCATTTGCTAGCTCTGTCGCCTATAATGATTTATGATCACACGAACTGATGCCTTCTATTTGGTTGCAGTGGGCGTTGTCGGCGGCGGAATGCCGGAGACGGGCGCCGGTGAGAGGCGCCACGTGCCCCTCTACGGGAGGCTGGTCGCCGAAGAGCAGCTGGCTTCCATGAGCGCACCTTCGGACATTCAGGTGAGCGCCGCCGCGCGCAACCCCCGGGCTTTCTGCCGCTACTGTACCCCCACCCAGGTAAATGATGCACGAGGCAGTTTGCTCGGCTGTACCCGCCATACCAGCCACTAACAACTGCGTTGCTACAGCCATCGATGGAGGAAGAATAGTTTCTGGTAGATTGAGGTCGAAATCGATGGCATCAGTGTCGTGACGTCTAAAACCCGATGTAAGGTCGCGGCGTAATGTACAGTCTTCATAATAATATATAAGCCATAAACTGACTTAAATTATTGTCTACAATATTTTAATTTTCAATGTCAAATACATTTATTTAGAACAAAGAAACATACAACCTGCAATAAAAGAAAAACAAAGTTATCTATTTATTGTTTACAATAGATATAACTATGATGTTAGATAAAGTTAAAAAGTCAAGATGACCTTTTTGTAAATCAATTCGATCGCTCTTACGATTTTGTTATCGTTCGTCTAGAGGGTATTATGTGCGAGTACCTGAATAAATTGGCTGCGTTAAATAGGCTTAGCAACCATAAGTAAGTCTTCTTTGTGAGCACCGTGATACATTTGGAGTGAATACGAGCGATCTATAAACGACCGTCTAGACCTCGCTAATTAATAAATGTGTCGGATGGTATCGTGTGGAAAAGATTACGTCTCTTTTCTTTCTTTTTCGGTGTTAATTTTAATAAAAGTTGAAGTACCATCGATTTGGAATTTAGTCTGATAAAACTTGGGGTAATCTTTTGGAACATTTTATAAGTCTGGTTGTCTGGCTTATTAGATGTAGTAAAACTGTTTCGTGCGTCAATTACTTATAACACTATGCTTTTGTTTTTACCCGTGCTTAGTTAGTAATTAGTTGGTAATACCCATTATTAATACTAGCATGCTTCAATTTCCTATATTGTTTCGGCCTCCGTAGTATCGTTATAAGAAGTCAGATAATAAAGCAAACTGCCTCCCGCCTCCTACGCTTATTTTGCTTCTATTTTTTTTGCTTATAATTTTCTTTAGCAAACCTAAGAGTGAATATTATCGGTATTAACACTGGTTTTTCAATTGTACAGGCTATGCAAGCCCGAATACCACATCATTTTCGAGATCCTTCGACGGCACCCTTAAGGAAACTCAGCGTGGACCTCATTAAAACCTATAAACACATAAACGAGGTAAGTGGATACATAAGTTTTTTTAGACATGTTCAAGCTGCGATCGGGTCATTGGTGATGGCGATCCGTGGCGTCTGCGTGTTAATATTATGATACTGTAATTAGGACGTCACACGGAAACATCAAGGCGACCACCCGATCGCATTTTACACGCATATTCCTGGAACTTATTAAAGGCTCAATAAACAGTGAAATGAACAAACTCACATAAGTAAGGCAGTGTAATTAATTATGCAAACATGATAGTCTTTTTTTAGACTAAGACTTCGCTGTCTGTCCGTCCTTCCATCTGTCACCAGGCTGTAGGTAGCTCAAGTAATTGTTGAAACTTTCACAAATTATGTTTTTCTGTTGCTGCTATAACAACAAATACTAAAAACAAAACAAAAATAAGGGGGGCTCCTATTGGCTGGGTGCGAAGTAGGTGGTGGGGGAACCACGAATCGATCGCAGCGCCCATGGTGGCAAAAAAAGGAACTAGGGACGGACGAACTGTCACTTTTTACTAGAGAAATTTGCGTATTCGTGCATTCTTAGTGAAAATAAATACTTGAACATGGGTAACGAAACCTGCTGCGTAATCAACTGAAGAATAATGGCAAAAATAGTGATCGGAAATTCAAAAAAATTCCAAGAGCAAGTTGAAGACAAGATCAACGACTTCAATGATCTTTTGTATGGCGTCGATGTCACTGAAGTTTGTCTATTTACACTAGCTTCAATGGTGTGGCTCATTTGATTTTCACATTTTATTTCTTTTACATCTTGCACATGTTGAGCCAAAACTAACTGTTTGCCTTTTGTGGTGGTTTGTGACTGAAAAACTATATTGTGCGTTATTGTCCGGAATCCAGTTTTTATAATCAATTTGGCCATGTTGAACTGAAATTACACAACAGTCTTCATTATTATCGACAGTACTGCTATAAATAATGGTCTACAAGATACATGAAACGCTCTAGTCGATAAATTTCGTCCATTTCTTTACTTATTTACCGTGAAGCCATGAGAAAGTCCGTGTAGGTATACTGCCTGAAATTTACTGATTGTGGCATTTTTGACGGGAAATAAAAACGGTCAACATTATTATCGACGCTATAGACTTACAATATCCAACAGGACCTAAGTAAATAACGTTGTTTCACTGAAATTATTTTTGTGTTTTCTTACTTTTCGTAATGACAGCCAGACATTTGACATTTCAAAGTCCGCCCTAATTCTAACCACTAGCTGGCGCTGTCATCGCGCACCCAGCCAATACAACAAATGTGTTTTTTGCCGTTTTTATAGATACCTAATGGTACGAAACCCTTCGTGCGCGAGTACGACTCGCACTTGGCCGTTTTTTTAAAATACGCTACATGTCTTCCGGCGTGGTACAAGCTGTATGATAGATTGTAAAAAATGTTAATGAACAACCGTAGAATTGTATCTATTCCTGCCGCCTGTAATAAAGAATTAATGTTAAACGTAGGATTATGCGTGCTTTATTATATGTGAGAGTACTGATGATAATAGTTTACACGGCCGGTCATGGTATAATTAACAATCGATCACCGCGGCTAATAACATCCAATGTAATTAATCCAGAATCAACCAGTTTTGTCGGGCAATAATTTCATTACCTGCCTATATTTGGCGGCCCTCGTTCATTTTGGCCGATAAAGCTTAATTGCGAGCAACGTATACGTAGGTGCAGACAAAAGCATCTCGTTGACCTTACGAAAAATGACCCAGAGATTTCGAAATCGCTTTTCGAACGTCCCCCACAAAAAGGCGTTGAACCGCGAGTTCAGTTGCGACCTTTTTCAACATCCGTGGGCGAACCGTTGCTAGGAGGCGGCCGAGCGGCGTGGGAGCAAAATTTATAGCATCGTAAATAAAAAAACTCTCAATGAACTGGTGACTAGACTCTTCAATGGAACAGTGACCGGGTTAGTGTTGCCTCAATAATGAATTTTTCACACGCACACATGTGTGTCCATCCGTGTGCCGATAAAGGATCACAATTGGTGGGAAGCTGAACGGTGTATATCCTCTCAGTTCATTATTTGTTGTTGCGTATACTTTCGTTAGCTGCTGATTAATAGAAACATTCGTAGTAGCAAACATAATTTAATTCTCAGAATATTCAGCTTAGACAATGTAGTATTTACTGAGGTGTTTGTGGTTTGGTTGTCGTCTGATTCTTATAACTTGTGCTCCTAGAACTCAGCATACAGTCTGTCCTTTGACATTATCCGAAAAGACTTGTCATTTCCACCCTGGTTTATGATCAAGAGGGTTAGCTCTAATGTTAAGTATGCAACATCCTTGCCGTCAATGGGCTCAATCCTCGCCTTGTTATTTAAAAACTCATTGGTACATGCCAGGATTCGAACCCGAGCCTCAGTGATTTTCGGCCGGCTCTTTAACCGTAAGGGCTATCACTGCTCATATAATTTATAAAAATTAACTATAATTGATTAACTTTGTCGCTCTGCAATCTTTCCTTAATTTTCTTGCAATGAAGGTTTAAATTCCGAGTACTTCGCTCTATGCACTCATAACCACTCCAGTTACGATCGGCAAATTCGATTAAGTTGGCATTGTGCAAAAAGAACATCTAAACACCCGTGACCTCTAGGCACGTGGGTGTTGTTTTCACCAGAGCGTTGGCGGAGCAACGGCGCAATATCCACTGCGTCATAGCCCTGCACGAGTTGCAAATGACACGGGAACGTGGCCTGTGACGTCATCGAGGTTAGCAATTCTAAACTTTATTGTGTGAGTGGAACTGGAGTAAAAAAAATATTTTGAAGAAGTTGCTTCATGTTATAGTGGCCATATCTTAGAATTGATTACTTCATGATGTGGGTGACCATTTCATGAAATAGTCTAAACTAATCTAACCACATCATGGAGTGGTCATTGCTAAGGTAGTAGTGGCCACGACATATTTAAAAAAAAAGTAAATCGCTGCCTGACTGACTGATCGATCAACGCACAGCCGAATCCGCTGGGGCTAGAATCATAAAATATTTCACAAATGTTACTTAAATGATATAAGTCAGCCCTAAGAAGGGATTTCATAAAAAATACGATTAAACGCGGGCACGTCGCTGCTACTTGGTATATGGAATAGTAATTCTTGGTTTGTCTCCAAAGTTTTAGAGTTTTTATATCTGATCCGATAATTTTCATTGCTACAATCAGGCTGGTACAACAAGTACTTAAGTCAGCGGAATGCAAAAAACATGGCGCAATTGGGTTAGGTATTTGAAACCAATATCTTGGCTAGCGAAACCGCAACGTCGGTATTATATTATTGAACCTTCTAGATGCCTTCAGATAGGTGACCAATCAAAACGGTGTTCAACAACGCGGTTTTTTAAAACCAGGTTCATACAATACAAAAAAGTAAGTCGTCTTTAAAAAAATATGAAAAAAACCTACTGCGCGTAAAAGAAGATTTTAAAAAACCTCTAATACTTCGGAGATGAATACGAATTTAGCAATACCTCGCACTTAAAAATAATTCAAACCGTTTAGCCTGAAGGCTGTGCCCAAATAATAGGTTTGCTCACTTGAAAGCTAACCCTCATTCTGGTGAAGACGGATAAGTCGTCAAGTTTTCCAGCCAAATCACTTCTGAGAAACTGTACGATACACTAAATTCTACAAACTCAAATCTGTTCTCGGAAATAAGTAGGTTTTAGCTAACATACGAAACGATGTTCTGCAGCAAGTCATAAGTTTTGCTCTTGCGCTCCGCCCACAGTGGGCCACTGCGCGTCACGGATTCTCAATACCTGGCAGGGCGCCATGTAAACACACCACCAAATAGGGCAATGACCAGGTTCCCGGACGCAAATAGCACCCGCTATTAATATCACGTTCAAAATAGGCGACAGAATGGGGGAGACTCCACGTGTCTCCTGTGTATTATTATAAAATTCAAGCGGCAAGCGGACATATGTTGCGGTGTAAAGATACGCCGGCGCGTGTTCGGGAAACGGTCTACCCTTCTATTTTTGGTTCATTTACCGTTGCGGTAAAAGCTGATATAATTGACAATAAATATACGATCAAGTGCTATCCTCGAGGTGAATGCAGAGGCATTTCTTTACTGGAAGAATCCACTTTTCATCACTAATTTCCGGAATCCTAAATCTATTTAGCGATAAGCCCACACACAGAGACCAGGGCCGGACCGCATGCCTCATCCTGGAGCCTAATAAATGGTATAAATAAAATAACGTCCTTTTTTGGCTAGTAACTAATGTAAAAAAAATACTAACTTCAATCGGACCCATAAAACACTTAGGAGTCAAGTGCGCTCTCTGAGAACCGTAATATTTTTTGCAAAGGCTATACCCGTGTAAGGGAACAAAATATGCCCCTGACGTTATCAGCCAATGAATACATCCTATGTATTGGTAATAATGCTAGTTATTAATCTGCCAAGTTTTATGTCATAATTATTGACAGTTTCCTAGCAATGTCATTTGAAAGTTTTTTTTATTTTTCTAAATATCTTGAAAACTACTGATCCGTTTCTTTTGTGATTAACGTATGTTGTTAACGGCTTGAAGAGGAATAAATTCTCAAAAAACAAGACGTCTCTAGGTCAACATTAACTTGGTCATTTTTGATGTCAAATATTTCAAACTTTTTTTTTTGACACTTGTGACGCAGCGACACCCACCATTTTTTTCACACTGATGTGACATCTCTTTCCGTACAAATATATATTGGTCTGAAATCAATCGGCTTGGAGCAACATGGTGATTTTTTTAAAAACTTTAGGTGCCTAATCAACACGAAGAAAATGAATTAGCACAACTGGTAGACAACAAAGGTTGGAGTCGAAAAAATCTTCCGTTTCAATGTTTTTTATCTAATTCCGTCAAAGATTTCCCAGAGTTGACAGAAACTGAATTGAAAGTATTATTTACAGGAACATAATATCAATTCGGACAGGCTATTTGCTATTTAGGGGAGGTTCTCAATGAAGACGGTACCTTAAATATGGCTTACGATAAGGAACAAACCTCTATTTTAAAAGTACAGATTCATTCTCGACATATATCTAAAAAGGTGTATAAATGTTTTATAAAATATAACCCACAGGTTTTAGGAATAAATAGTATAGAACAGTATTGTTGTGAATGTGCAAATGGTCTAAGAACAGTAGGTTGCTGTTCTCACGTAGCAGCTGTTATATACTATTTATCATATGGTAGGTACTTGTCGAAAATACCTCGGCCCAATGAAAAGTCGAGCTCACTTTTTCTAAATGACACGAATGTCACAATAAACGAAGATAGTGACGAAGATTAGGATTTATTTTATCTTCTATAAATATAAAAGGAGAAGCTAAATCTAAAAATTAAGGTCCAGCCCAAACCGCTGAACATAGAAACATAAAATTTTGTGTGTAGGTTTGTTTATACTGTAGATGCTCACTAAGAAAGGATTATGCGAAATTCAACCCCTAACGGTAAAGGGGGGTTTGAAGTTTGTATGGGATAGTGTGATTTCTGCGTGTATCAACTTCCAACTCAACACAGATACTCTTCAAAACAAATTATGAGATATTAGTTCTAGGATTATTCGAAAATCATCCCCTAAAGGGTTGAAAGTCGAGGTTGAAGTTGGAAATGGAGAAGTGTGGTTTTTTGCGTCTATCAACTTGAAACCAATTGGCACGATGATTCTTTGCGAAGCCGGGGCGAGCCGCTAGTGTTATAGTATAATGTGTATCCATTTTTTCACCTTACGACTGATGAGGGTGGATAGGTCTATCTTATTAGAGGTTTTACGTTTGTTTTGTATTGTTGATTAATAAATACAACATTTTCATTTTAAATCGACTTTTAATGTAGATTCAAGATAATGAATCCCTAGAATGTACTCCATAACGGACCGGTATAGTCCGCCTAAATAATCTGTAGAATAATAAAGATTTATATAAAATATCAATTATACTCGTAGTACGTGTATACCTTAGTGATGTACTAGGCCGGTATACTCAAAATTAAAAAATCACCACGTTGCTCCAAGCCGATTGATTTCAGACCAATATATATTTGTACGGAAAGAGATGTCACATCAGTGTAAAAAAAATGGTGGGTGTCGCTGCGTCACAAGTGTCAAAAAAAAAAGTTTGAAATATTTGACATCAAAAATGACCAAGTTAATGTTGACCTAGAGACGTCTTGTTTTTTGCGAATTTATTCCTCTTCAAGCCGTTAACAACATACGTTAATCGCAAAAGAAACGGATCAGTAGTTTTCAAGATATTTAGAAAAATAAAAAAAACTTTCAAGTGACATTGCTAGGAAACTGTCAATAATTATGACATAAAACTTGGCAGATTAATAACTAGCATTATTACCAATACATAGGATATATTCATTGGCTGATAACGTCAGGGGCATATTTTGTTCCCTTACACGGGTATAGCCTTTACAAGAGTTATCTATGTCAATCAGATCATAACAGGTATTGCACTTCAAATAGAGTGTACATTGCAGTATGATGCAACGGCTGTCTGCACTAGATGCAATAAGCGACAATGACTAACACAACTGGGCGAATTTCGCAACTCGACCGGTCGATGCCAGAGCCATTTGAGTCAAGGAGAAACCAAAATGTCCGATCAATACTGAGCCTCATTGCAATCCTTATCGTTTAACCCAGATAAATCTAGATTCTAGATTGTCTTTATTGTTATGTAACATTGGATTGCGATCGTGTTAATTTCTATTGGCATCGTTATCACAATGATTGCGTATTAAGCAACTAATAAATACAAATCTAGGCAGCGCTATTCATAATGCTCAGATAGTTGAATTTGCCTTGGTGTAGTTATGTGCTTATGAAACGAACTGAGACATTATTGTCTGTAAATAATCGGAATCGTGTTTATTTATTACACGGCCAGTGTTTGCTTACCTGGTGATAATGACAGATGACAGCCAGAAGCAATGTACGCTAAAATTATATTGCGATTAAATTTGTCAATTGAGAATGGGCCTGCTGGTTTGCTCAAAATGAGGTCTAATCTACCCTATATTACATTAATTTTGACGACATACATTGGCGTGGCAGTGATAGAACCCACTTGTTCCACCAAAGTGCATAGAAATGTTAACATTTTATTTTTATTACAAAGCGTCTCATCTCGCTTTCCCTATAAAAACATTCTCGTGTGGATTCGTCACGAATGCAGAGCATCAGCTGTTCGAGCTATCCGAGTAATTAATACCGATATCACCCATTCATACTGCGCCGCGCCACACCGTTCAGTTTCACAAGAAAACATCTTTATAATTGAATCTACACACGATAGACGCGTTTCGTTTCCCATTTCACTATTTTTCTTAGTTACTCTATTGTGATATTATAAAAATTAAGATTGTAATTAGAGTTAAATCCTACTAATATTATAAACGCGAAAGTTTGTATGGATGTCTGGATGTCTGGATGTCTGGATGTTTGTTCCTCTTTCACGCAAAAACTACCGAACGGATTTTGATGAAACTTTACAGTTTTATAGCTTATACATCAGAATAACACATAGGCTATATTTTATTCCCATATTCCCACGGGAACGGGAACTACGCCGGTGAAACCGCGGGGCGCTGCTAGTATATAATAATATTTTTTTTTATTTGGAGGGGCTTAAATTACGGCTTTACTTATAGGGTCACGGTCAGAATGATACTCATGATCCCAAAGTAGAACAACTGTTGTGCCGACTGAACATCGATTAGTTTTATGAAATTTACTAGTAAGTAGGTGATAAGAAAAAAAATCTGAAAGCACAGTAACTATGCGGTGATAATGGCGTAGAAACAAGCTAGACTAATCACGAGTACACGGCAAGCAAACAGTAATGCAACCGGGCCAACTAAAGTGAGTCAAGGTGAGTACGACGTCATTCTGTTGCCACCCGGATTATAACGCCGCCAGCACAGATTGTTTCTAGTTACAACTATTATTTTTCTACGCTATTATAGTCTTTACGTTAGCGTAGCTATCGGCTGGAATCGTGTACACGGTTTTGACTGACGGTGTGACTTTTGTTTGTGTATGTATGCAGTGGTCGGTGCCGTCTGGACCAGAGGTCTACCGCTTGGAAAGTCATAGTACGTAGTAAAAAGTACAGCATCGACTTTGAGAAGGTACATGAAAATATAAATTTATACGTGATTATGTCACTATGCTTGTCAGAATGGGAACAGGTAATTCTCTCTGTTAAGATGACTGTTTACCATCTCTTTACTGATCACAACTTCACGTTTTTGTTACCAAAAATTCTGATATCAAGCATCGGCGTCCTACAACGGGCGATCAAGCATTAAAGATATTCCTATTTTGTTTGCTTTTCGTTATGGGTAGGGATAGTATCGTATCAAAAATGGATTTTATATATTAAGCATGTGTAAGATTGACGTATTTTCGTTGTGTTATGTGAATCAGCCTTGCCTTTCGGTTTACGAACTGTGTCAGATCATTTTGGTATGGATATCTGCGTAAGCGTATTCGTATTACGCAATCATAGACAATATTAAACAATATTTTAATGGCCTTTTCGCTCGGACCGTATAAAGATGTAATTGAGAGCAGTATGACGCAAATACAAAAATTTTCTTTAAAAATTTTCTTTGTGTGTAAAAGTAATAATCTTATAAATTAACTGTTTGTTTAGATACAGTTCAAAGAAAATAACGTGTTTGTTAACCCACCCAACCACATTTCATTAAATTGGTATCCAATTTGTAAGTGTTAAAGAAGCCATATAAATAACTGGCCTACTGAAGTGAATTGCTGTTTACACGTGAAAATAAACAGTATTGATGTTGCTATGAGAAAAGTGGGGGTGGAAACACAATAGCTACTCCTGAAGCCACATGTGTGTCCCTGAACGACTCAGGGTATTGGTGCCAAGGTGTCCACCGGACTACTAATTGCGTGTTAAAATTTACTTGACATCGCTCAACCTTCGCAGCGTCCGATCTAGACGGAACCCAGTAAACTGTGGAACTAATTAGCCTCACAGCTCATTGTACGTTGGCCATTGTGCATGATTTACTCGGAAACGTTTACGATTACGTGGTTACTCAGATGGTCCTCTGACAACCTTGTCACAGTTAACCCCAATAGTGAGGTATTGAAACTTTCGCGGGAATGGGGACGTGGCCCGCGTCGCGTCCGTACAATATTTAATTAATGGCCCGGCTAACGTCTTTTGTTTTGCTCACGTTTCGGTGAATAAGGACAAAGAAGTGCCCTTGTATTATTTATCTTTCACGTGTCCTAAAATCAATAATACAGATAGGTACTTTTTCACAATATGCTTGTTTTCTCAATATTCGTGAGCGTCTATCGTGCCTTTACTCATGGAGTGTGTCCATAACTGCCTGAATTGCCTGTTAGCTCATTTTGTAATGGCTTTATCTTCCGTGATAGTCCTTCAATCCATGAATATTCATGTTGGTTTCGGATCTGGGGTATTACTATGTATTTAAGTTTGTTTGTTTCTCATAGTAAAAGTTCTACATATAAAATAAATATTAATATATTTCACATATTTGACACAGCATAAAAACACCACATTTGCATTGAAGTTTTATAAAATTTTAAAACTCTGTGCTCGACTTCGCATGAGCTATCCGTTACGATAGTATTAAACCACAATAAAAACAAAAACATATATAAATTGTGGTTATATTGTTGTTTGTTTTTCTTTGATTGACTAACAGCCTTCGAGCTCGGGAATACACGTGTCTCGGAGCGTCAGCCTTGAGGTATTATTAACCGGGTTAAATAATAAATTAATATTATTAATTACCATACGGTTAATTGGTCGAATATAGTAAATAGAAAGTAATTAGTATTAATGGAATTAGTTCTTCGTTATTATTATTTTATCCTTGACACTTTTTAAGGAATTCACCATCATCAACCCGAAAGAGCCCATTGGTGAGCGAAGGGTCTTTGCTCATATATGAGTAAAAATGGGCTATAATCAACAGATTTATAGATGTTGAAAGGAAGACTTAAAAATTCTGTTTAAATGATAATACATATATGTATATGACGGATTTTTATATACTTTGGCGTGGTGATACTCGTGACTTAGTAACATCTAGGATACTTTTTACTACAGAAAAAGATCTTATTAAAAAGAAATACCGGGAAACACAAAATCTAGTTTGAGCTGAACATATGAGATATATGTACTATTATAAATAGCAACACATTTAATGATGTAACTAAAATTAATCCTGAGCTACAAAAAGCAGTCCGACTACAAGAGCCGACGTGAACGGTTTTAGATGTTCTAAAAATACAAGAGCTCAATCACTGAACTTTAACAAATTTGTCTCGAAAAAACCTCTCTTTATTTTAAAATAGCAGCGCGACTCCTTTTGTAATTAGATTGTGTCGGGAGCGATTGGGTGGTTCTCGCGTCTGTAACGGCTATAGTGTTGTCAGGCTGCTCCGGCCTGACCAATCGACGGCGTCCGTTTTTGAAATTAACGCTTTTAAAATGACATATAATTGGAGATTTTTAAAGTGTCCCTTTAATATATTGATTCAGTGGTTCTCGATTCTGTAACGGCCGTAGTGTTGCCAGTGTTGCTTGGGACTACACACATGCTTTTAAAATAATGTAGAATATCCTGGCCCTTAAAGCCGTATACAGAAAGAAAGCTGAAAACTTATCAGCGCCGATAAGCGCCGATCGGCGCTTATCGGCGCTGGTCCATTCTACAGAAAGCAAGCAGATTGAAGCAGAGCGAGCAAAATGTCGTACGATGATTGGCGGGCGGCACCAGCGCTGACAGGCGCGAGTCGGCGTCGATCGGCACTTATCGGCGCCGATAAGCGCCGATCGGCGCTTATCAGCGCTTGTTCATATAAATGCCTCCGCCGGTTACCTGCGTAGATCGGCGCCTATAAGCGTCGATAAGTGCCGACAGGCGCCGGTCAGCGCTGATAAGTTTTCAGCTTTCTTTCTGTATACGGCTTAAGCCTTGAGCAAACGCGGTGACAGATCTTTGGCAAGATCCCGAGCCTCCTTACTATAAGGAGTATGCAAAGTGATAGAAGTATGATTTTACAAAAAAGTGGGCAAAATGGGAAAGTCGGCAAAAAGGGCAGTACCCCTTCTTCAGCCTATAATGAGATAGATCATTTAGAAAGATTTCCATTGTAGAACGAATTCTACACTTGGATGCTGAAATTGTAAGTACCTATACCATAATATTAACGAAGCTTGTTGTGGATATATTGAATTTAGAAAGATAAGCTCACAATAAACAAGTACCTATCTATTTCGAAAAGAACCTGCATTTTTCCGCGTCCCGCCTTTTGTCCCGCCGTTAATACTTTAGTCCCGCAATTTGTCAAATCGTACCTGGCAGCGCTGCAACTGACCGTCCCGTCGTGTTACGAGGCACAGGCCGCAGTGGCTAATCTCGTTTGGACGGGTACCGGCAATTACCCACCGTTGTCCGTGTCACTTTCCTAAACGTTTGTTTCTGTTCGACTTTGTGAGTGTTCACTTTTGAGTTTTCTAATGTCTCACGAGTCACGACCCTAATGGGCGAGTTGTGACATCGTCACATTATCGTGCTTGCGTGGATTTTTCAAACAAGCATGGATACTTAGAGCTTAAGATGCCGCAGTGGATTGTTAAACTTGATGTTTTTTGCTTATGTGGTCATCTTGCCACATTTATCTTGGACAATTTCTTTCGAAATTACTCCGTGGAGTATGGTCTCTCCAATAGGTTTAGTTATTCAAATTATTATTAGGAAACCGAACCGCATCATATAAATATAGGTAATAAAAAAAGGTGTGGAAATTTCTAAGTTGGTTGATAGATAATATTAAGTCGTATACGAAACAACCATGATGACTATCTAAGTTACACAAATATTGAAACATTTCCAATATCAATTTCATATGCTATGATCTCGAGTGCAGCATCTACTTAGCGTATTGTTGCGGTTGTATTACTAATAAGGAAGATATTGCTATTATAATAAATGATTTATTTGTGAGAAAAACAAGAGAGTTTGCCTATTTATACGGTTATGCCAAGGAAACCGGCGATGTGACACGATTTCGTTGTTGATGAAAGTATTCAATCATTGCCATTATACTTACGATAAGTAAATAATTATACATTGCAAATTTAATTATTTATCTGTCGTCGCCACCCTACATAGAGCAAGCAATCATTGTCTGTTTTATGGTGATAACATAGTTGCCAATAATTAATGTTATATCGGCATCTCTCCCTAATAAAATAAGTGTATTAGCGGCGCTGTAAAAGGAATGAAACCGTAGTGGTAAACAGAACTATCCCCGTTTAGTGCCTCTACAGAGCGTTAATCTCGTTTTTCGCAATTAGTTGCTGGCGGCTGCTTCCACCCGAGCGGGGACCGGGGTAAATACTCTTCGTTTTAGTTTTATTTCGCCCTTAAACAAGTGTTTTCGTGCCAGCTTCAAGGGTTTTTGTCCAATTTGTAAGAAACAAGTGTGTCATTGAGAAACAGGTTTCGTTTAACCGCCTATCGAAGTCTTAAACTGGGTTTTTATGAAAATTATAATTTGCAGCTCGACGTGCACTGGCTATATTTAGTGGCGGCTTTTAAAAGTCATCCTATTGAACCTTTTTGGGTTCTTTGTCTTGACTTACCGACTACGCCTCATTTTTGTTTTCCCATGATAACCTCCACTATTCTTCGGATGTCATACCATCGCCTATGCTTATCATAAAGGCAAACATACATACATACATATGCTCACGCCTTTTTCCCGAAGGGGTAGGCAGAGACAACATCCCGCCACCTGCTACGATGCTGGCATACCTCACGTGCCTCATCCACATCCATCAATCGGTTCATACAAGCTCGTCGGTTTCGGGTACTCTTTATCTGGCTTTTTTTCAATACATCGCCGATCTGATCGATGTAAGTACGCCTAAAGGCATGATATATTATGACAAACAAACAGCCCAGATAATCGTATCGTGTCTGCATTCTGTTGCTTGACGAGCTTATAAACTAAATAATGTAGTTTAGTCGTAAGAGGAAACTAAAAAGTCGACCTTTTTCATATAAAAAATCCATTTACATTTAAAGTTGAATTTTATAGTCACACTAAAATATGCACACGTAGCCTTACTAGTACTAAACTGGATTCGGTAACGAGTATTAGGGTTCGTCGAACTGTGTTCAAACACAGGTCACCTTCGGGTCATAAATGTCACCTTGCTTCCGAAACTATTATCACATGAATAAATACCTAACACTGTTTCATTCATCACTGGTACTTGCTTACCTACTCCCACTGAGTTTTTGTAAACAACAAAATGAGATAATAATGTCAATGCTAACAAATCGACAAGTTAGGGGACAGATTTGAAAATAATAATGAATGAGTTTCATCGTCTGCACAAATCCCCATTTAATTTTTATAGTATTACGCGCTCTGAGAAAAAAATATGTGTTTATGTCACTGTTCAAAATATACAGTGACAGACGGACGGATAGACAGGGGAAGCCATAGTAATTAGTTTCCTTAGGTACCCTTTGGGTACGGACCCCTAAAAAATAATTAAAGCAAAAACATATTGAAAAGAGTTTACTACACATTAAATACTTTGTTACTATGTACTGTTTTTTTATTACATGTAATTAAATACATTTCAATGTTACTTCGACTTATGTTGACTAGTATAGGAAATGTCGTAATTTATGTAAATGACTATTTATTTTTGCTCGCTCCAGCGTATCTATGAGAATGTGTTATTGTGCTAATCATTTCAAGCCCCCTATAATAAATGAATTTACATCTTAGCGTGTTAATTGTGCTCAAGAAAGTCGTTCCTTTCCATTCGAAATGGAGCAAAACGTAGAAGGCGATGATCTTGACGTAACGCCATCGTATCTTAACCAAAGGACGTGAGTGTGCAATCAAGTGTCAAATCAGATGGTTATCAGTAGTTCATGGTTCCGTGTTGAGTGCCCGGTGCATAAATGGTTGGCAAGTGATTCACCGCAGACCTCGCCTTCATTGAATTACTCAGTACAAACACCCTGTCTGCTACTTTATTATTAGCTGGCTTTATGGCTTATATATACGCTATGCGTCATGGAATGTATAATGTAAGTTTTTAAGTCATTGTTGATGGGTTTCGCTGTAACATAACTAAATGCCCAAAACCATTCCAATTCTTATCACCCTAAGTATCAACCTATAATCAGATGTTTACTCTCAGTACCTGGGCTTGAAACTTTCCATAGTTTTCTCAAAACCCATTGTAATAACTGTGTCCGTTAGAGTCAAACTAAAGTGAACTACGGAAACGTGAAACTAAGTTTATACTGCATATATCAGAAGTCATACAATGACAGCCGGCCTCGACATTATTTTGAGTATGTCTTGTTTATCTTCGTTTAGTTCAACTGTGTCTGTATCTCTGTGTATTCTGTAATTGCTAAGCAAACCTTACGGTTTATAATGTTTAGTTTAGGAGCTACATTGTAGCTGGTCTTAAGCACTAGGGTTTGCCAGTCAAAACCAGTTTGGCACTCATTGTCCTCAATGCATAAGTCAAAATAAAATGAAACATACAGTGAAGGGACAGTTCGTAATACACCTCTCGTGTCGAGTTTTAATACTTTTGACCTAGCCTATGTAATAACCGCGTGGGATTGCGGATGTGTCACACGGTTTTGCAGGGTTTTGCCCAACCGGAAAAAATGATACTAAATAACGATGTTGCCGAGGAAAACGAGCCGAAAATTATCACAATTTTATATTTTAAACATGACTTCAAATACACTTAAATAATTTACTACGTTTAACGTCCAATAACACTATTGTTAATTTTTATCCATACAATCACCAATAAAACGAGAAAACCACGCGGAAACAAAGCAAGTTTGCGTCAGCTGTCAACTTTCCCCTTTTTTTAGCAAATGCGAATAATTGTTCTCCACAGTCCCAAGCTCGTGTCATAACATCTGACAAGATTTAAGGACAAGTGAGAAACAATGGTTTTCCCATTCCCATCCGCGAGTGTCGGTTGTGAATGAGTCAGCTGATGTAGCAACCACGCCAATGACTCACCGTTGATCTCACTTTAGGCACGCAACTGCGCGGATACGGCACGGTCGGCGTAGCGACAGCGTTATCATTGAGACGAAAATTAACTAATTCCACCTAGTACATCATCGTGCCTACTTTGTTACAGCGTCGACTGTTACTAATTAAACAAATGATCGAATAATTTTGAAGCTGAGGCCGCATCCGACGAGTAGTCCAGTCAGTCAAGACAATTAATTCATAATAATTCCAAAAGTTTTTAAACTTCGGTCAAGTAAATGGTACATTGGGACGACAATAAATCTAATTTTGCAACCTTGTCCGCAGTCCGGAACATTGTTAAAATTGCAATTAAATTAATTTTTGCTGTATGGTCGTGAAAAAAATTCCAAAAGTTCTGCAAACTTGGGGAAGTTTTCGATATAATATTTCATATCACGTATTAAATTTGCAACCAATCTAAGTGTACCGAACATTTTTTGTTATTGAAAATTAATGTTTTTTTTTATTAAACTGAATGTAAACGTTCAAAAAGTTCTGCAAATTTGACAGATATATCGGAAAAATATACCGAACGATTGTATAAATTTGCAACCTTTTACGTTGACCGGAACATGTTTATTTATAATTCTTTTTAATTCGTGGTCATTTTTTCGAGTAAGGTGGTCTCGGAATAATTACAAAAGTTTTGAAACTTGGTTGCAAACTTCGAAAACATCTATTCTGATGCATTTACAAATTTGCAACCTCATACGCGATCCGGAACTTTATGCAATTTGCAAAAATGTATTTTTTTAATTTTTTCACCTTCAAGAAAATTTCAAAAGTTCTGCAAATCGAGGGGACGGTTTAATTTTAAGATTAATGTCAGTATTTAAATTTGCAACCATATCCGGAATACGGAAATATTTTTTAATCACATTCACGAAAAATATTATTTCCGTACACATCGCTGTTATATATTTAGGGCACATATACACTGTTACTCACCTACGCAGTTACGAATATTTGATATCCTCATACTTTTTTCTATACTTTTGAAATTCTTATTATGTCTATCTATTTTTTCGAGCAGTGATAGCCCGGACGGTTAAAGAGCCGGCCGAAAATCAGTGAGGCTCGGGTTCGAATCCTGGCATGTACCAATGAGTTTTTCAAAAACTTACGTACATATTTATCACTAGCTCGACGGTGAAGGAAAACATCGTGAGGAAACCCGCAGGTCTCAGAATTAATTCTGAGACATGTGTAAACAGACCCGGTCCGGCGATGGGCTCACCACCTATCACGTTTAGGGGTCCAATATATCTCGTGAAATGTGGGTATATCCAGTAATGGAATACCTCTGCCTACCCCCTCGGGGATAAAAAAGGCGTGAGATTATATTTATTTTATATATATATTTTATATTTTTTCGACGGTAATAAAATAAAAAAAGTAGATTTTTGCAAATAACACAAGGTTCCGGGTCTCGTGCGAAGTTGCAAATTTGAATAGTGGTATCGATCCCAAAATAAGACCATCCGCTCGATTTGCAAAACTTTTGCATTTCTTTCAAGGATAACAAAATGCGAAAAATCGATTTTTGCAAAGAACTCAAAGTTGCTGATCTCATGCGGGGTTGCAAATTTTCATACTGACATGCACCTCAAAGAAACAATCATTGGCTCGATTTGCAAAACTTTTGAAATTTTTTCGAAAATGAAAAATGCCATTAAAGTGAAATTTCCGATATCACACAAGATTCCGGATTGCGTGAGAGGTTGCAAATTCAAATACTGACATTAATCCCAAAATTAAACAGTCCCCTCGATTTGCAGAACTTTTGAAATTTTCTTGAAGGTAAAATAATAAAAAAAATACATTTTGGCAAATTGCATAAAGTTCCGGATCGCGTATGAGGTTGCAAATTTGTAAATGCATCAGAATAGATGTTTTCGAAGTTTGCAACCAAGTTTCAAAACTTTTGTTATTATTCCGAGACCACCTTACTCGAAAAAATGACCACGAATTGAAAATAATTATAAATAAACATGTTCCGGTCAACGAAAAAGGTTGCAAATTTATACAATCGTTCGGTATATTTTTCCGATATATGTGTCAAGTTTGCAGAACTTTTGGAACGTTTACATTCAGTTTAATAAAAAAAAACATTAATTTTCAATACCAAAAAATGTTCCGTACACTTGGATTGGTTGCAAATTTAATACGGGATATGAAATATTATATCGAAAACTTCCCCCAGTTTGCAGAACTTTTGGAATTTTTTTCACGACCATACAGCAAAAATTAATTTAATTGCAATTTCAACAATGTTCCGGACTGCGGACAAGGTTGCAAAATTAGATTTATTGTCGTCCCAATGCACCATTTACTTGACCAAAGTTTGAAAACTTTTGGAATTATTATTAAATTTTCGATTTTGAATGTCTATAATGACTGGACTAGAGGCTGTTTCTGACATCAGAGTTTGCAACAGACGAGTGCGTCCGGAGATTTCGCTACGTCCTTGCCATTAGCAACGTACTTCAACGGTCATTAAAACGAAGAGACTCTATTTGAGTAAAAAAGAGTAAAGAACTTCATTGTTGACTTAACAGAAAAACCGATGAAGTTTTTTAATTTGAGTTTGGAAATAATCGTCCTAAACCGTTCTTTGTTTATCAAGTCCGGTAAAGCTATGGGTGGGGATTGTGTTAATAACAAGCTCTCCCTTCGACTTTTTCCGCGTTTCGGGCTTAAAATCATAACTTATGTAGGTATATAATATCTTAGTAAAATTCATCTTTGAGCCCGTGAGTTGTTTTATTAAAGAAAAAACTTATTTATTTGTTTTCTTTGTGCTGTGTCCTCGTTCCAAACTTTTATATGCCGGTAAAAAAATGTCAACCATACATACTTGCGCAATATTTTTATAACAATATCCACTACGTTTACTTTGAAGAAATGCGTAGGCACAAACAATCTTCCTAACAAGATTCTGCATAAGCCAATAAGTTGACGTACATCGGACGCAGTGTGACGTGGATAGACGCAAACGCAGGCGCCGGCGCCGATAACCGCCCACTCTCGCTCTCGCGCTGACGTCGTCGCCGATAAGATGATAACGCGAGGCCTGCGGGGCATATCGCTTTAAGCTCTCCATTCATCTAATCGTAGACAATGATAGTTTTTCTGACATAGTAACATGTTCTAGTTACGCGGTATGTTGGAAGCTTTTGGTCATACGCAGCTTTGTCTGTACACATTAGTTCAGTGAGCCACCGAGTGACAATTTTCATATAAGCAATGACACTACGAAGGTTACTTTTACCATGGCCCGTGTCAACTTTTCTCAGTAACAGCGCAAAAATCGAAAATCGGAAAATAGACACATACCGTAAACACTATGTTACCTACCTTTCACATATTGGAAATTTTGATATTTAGCGATTACTGGAGATTTTAGGCGCTTATTGGGTTCGATTCTGCATTACAGCGCCTAAACTTATTTTAGTTTAGTCCTGTCGTTTTCTTTCTCATAGAGAAGAAAAGAGACGAGTAATATTTAGTCCTGTCAAATTAAAATTAGTCCTGTCAACTAAGGCATTTCATAACGTGTTTAGTGCATAAGTAAATAAGTCACGACTAAAATACAGCCCCTGACAGGACTAAATTCGGTAGGTTATCTTCTATCCCTTTTCTTTTTTTGAGGTAAAATAAAGACAGGAAAAAACTAAAATAAGTTTAGTCGCTGTAATGCAGAATCGAACCCATTATGCTGATTTTACGCAACAAAAATAGTTGCGCTGATATGCTAACAACAAAGTGCAAAATCATGATGAAGTAGGTATTTTTACTTGATAGGTAAACGATGCCACCAACCTTTGCTTACCCGCAATGAGTAAAGTCAAGTGGTTAATAAACTGAGGAAACTTTTTGTATCTCTAATAAACATCCGCTGATATCTAGAAATCGCGTGTCCGTGCGGAGGTCAATGATACGCCTGATATTGATTTACACTCTGCTATGAATGTCATTTAATTATATTTATAATAATGATAATTTCAATATTATTACATGGAATAAATCGCGATCAGTCTAAAGTTTTAATGACTGTCCAAATTATTCCCAGAACAACATTTATATATCTCTGAATTACTCATCCGCAAAACTCGTTTTTCTGAATTCCGATATTTTCCAATTAGTGCTCGCGGTTTTGTATCCGGCTCTTGTTTTATCGCGTCGTTTTCTTCATTTTGCCACCGATCCACTTTAGGTAGGTACAAGTACGTGGCGACATCCGGTAGATATCGTACCCGGTACTTCAATTAGCATTTGACATTTGGACCTTAGGGCTTATTGTTTGACGCCTAGCTGGCCGGTGGGTAAACAATGACAAGTTGGTATTGATATTATCTCATACTGTGCTATTACAAGTTGTTAAAATTGGTTACGGTTGCATTGTCTATTTAATAGGTATTCGAGTTACATAGGGTTATAATTTACCCGACTGCACTAGAAGGAGGGTAATATTCTTCATGTATGTTAGTATTTGGCCTAGAGGTGGATGATTTCATGAAAAATCACATGAAATGAATTGTCATACATCGCACCTGCTACTCTCCTTCACCAAGCCTGCTACTTATGAAATCCGTCATCATTTTACATTTCATATTTAATTTCCAGTAGCAAGTGTCAGGTGAAATCATGTTAAAAAATTGTAATTTCATCAATTAATGATAATGATTTAAAAGCAGCAATCATAACCATCCCTAATTTGGACATATTTACTTGGCGCAGTCTGTAGACTAACCGGTTTGACGGATTATGATTGCGAGGTCATTTGTTTCGTCTTCATCTCTGAAGTATCATAGGCTACATTTTTACCCGACTGCACCAGAAAAGGGATTTCATTTTATACGTACTTTTGCATTAGGTATTTTAATCATTAATGTACATGTGACGTCCTCCAAAAAGCTGGGGTCAAGAGTGCGAAGGATAAAAGAGCGTGTATAAAAAGGCTTATGAATGTGAAGGAAGCGAGGGAAGTGTGCGAAGATCGGGCAAAGTGGCGATCCATCGTCTCTGCCTACCCCTGTGGGAAGAAGGCGTGAGCTGTATGTATGTATGTATGTACGTGTTTAAAATATTGTAACTGTTTAATGTACATTTATTCATTGAAAATTGGGGGAAGTTTTTCTATGGGTACTTAATTCCTTGAAATATACCACTACAAAGAAGCGAAGCCAGTTCCAGCAAATGGAGAGCAAAACTCATATTATGTATGTGATAACTGATAAGATAATGTTTAGTGAGAGGCTCTAATCGTAATAAATAGTCAATAGGGCAGTGCGAACAATGCCACCCGCGTCCAAACATCCGGTGCGTTATCGCCAGTAAAAGTCCAAACGTCGAGATGCCTATATGAATGTGTTTTTAACTGACTTCAAAAAGGAGGAGGTTATCAATTCGTCTGTTTTATTTTTATTTTTCATGTTGTTACCTCAGAACTTTCGAATGGGTGAACCGATTTGGATGATTCTTTTTTAATTTGCTGGTGCTTCCAGATTGGTCCCATTTTAATTTCGTCCAGTTCTGACAATGGCATCCATGAGAAAACCATATATTAAGTTGAAGTAAAGTCGTTTTTTTTGCTTTTTAGAGTTCTTTTTTGTAATTTATTGCCGCCGCCGTGATGTCGTACTTGGCAGTCTATTTACTAACATAATCTATGTTTGTGTGTAGTGTGTACCATTCATGATTTATCGACATATTATTTGGCTTATTATCTATCCACAGTCCAGCGAGTGATAGATCTGGTTAGTGAGCCCACCTCATGCGTGAAGCTCGGGTTCGAATGCCGGTGAGGGCATGTACCAATGACTTTTCAAAAACTTACGCACATATTTTTATAAGCTTGGTGGTGAACTAAAACATCGTGAGGAATCCCGCAAGTTCCAGAACTGATTCTGAGGCATGTGTAGGTGTACCCAGGGATGGCATAGGTACCTCTACTGACCCTGCCTTTACATATAGCATATTTATTTTCTGTCCAATTCGGTAGATACCATCAAAAAGACTTTAACCCCTGGAATGTGATTAATTAAGTTCAACACAACACAACTAATTAGAAATAAAATTGATGTTAACAATGCAAAAGGACGTAAATCTGTTTCTAGGAAAAAAAACCCGTGACAGTGTTTCAATCTAATACTGCGATTAATGGTATCTATTGCAAGGTATGTCGTTTTTGAAAGATAAGCACCGTCTGTCGGACGTGTCCGTTTCGTGGTAGCAGCGAGGTTGGCCTAACACAAAGCCAGACCGGATTTCTCGAGTTCTAAGAACTTTTGAGGTCACAAGGAGGAAATAAATTATCCAGCCCAGGCTAGACTGTTGCTAGGCGGTGGGGCCGGATGAATGGCGGCCCGGTGCGCGTGAGTGTGGATTGCGCAATGCGCGGTGACGCAACGTCGCGCCTGCGCGGGACCGTTGCTTGTTAGTATGCAAAATAAGTGAAATATTCGTGTCGGCTGGCCCGCCGCGTGCGCTTACGGTTCCGCCGCCTAGATGAACGGTTAATTGCTTATTGCATTCCACGGCCGTCTGCGATGACCTGGCTTGAAAAGTGGAAACCTTGGAACTTGTAACCACTTTGTAAATTATGTATAGTATTGTTAACGGGCAAAATATACACCATTACTTATACTCCATTAATTTTATTATGATAGAGTATTGCCTTAGTTGAAATTTTTAACTAATCGGAAATTTACATATTTTTTCTAATCGGAAATTTACATATTTTTTTCTATTAGACCTTGTTACACTTAAAGGCCTAGATAAAATTAGCGATCATGCCAACTTAACTATCGAAACGCCAATATGTAAATGACATTGACTATTAAAAGTTTCGTAGTATTTATGGAATGATGCTAGGAGACCATGGTAACGCGCTAGAATAATACTCAACATCATGTATGTATGTTAACATGTAGGTACGTTTCCGCAACTCGACGTCTAAAAAAGAAGGTTCGATTGCTCGTAAAATAATGTACCTACCTAACAATGAGTATTTCAGAAACATAATTATGTTTATATGTACATGCTATTCTAAAGTAAAAGTCAAACGAAAAAGATATATCCTAACTACCTCGAAGATAAGGATTTTCGTTAGTTTCTCTAGGCCTTACAGTTCTTACAGTGGCAACGCAACGCTGTCGTTAAGTAGTTATTTACGATCGTCACGGAGTTGATTTACGCATATTACGATTTGCCAGTGACGGCATACGTGTCGCTAGGCACACATCGTTGGACCGTTTCCGCTGTCAAAAGTGGGCATGCCTGCCTAGTACTCACTACGTATGTTCCACGTGGTTCTTAAATATTATGGAAATATAGTGATGGAACTCACTGGAATATTTAATGTCAAAGCAAAGGTGTGTGCGTGACTCATTTGATGGAATGCGGCGAATATGGCTGATAGTATTCCGCGTATTGTTTATTATCTTTGCATTCCATTGCAATACAATTCTAGGAAATTACATTTTAAAAGATTATAATATCCGGGTTACGTAGCTGTTGCCCAGCGGTGGCGCTCGTTGGTTCCGTATTTTTCCTGTGGGGAGTTCAGTAACCCTTTCTCAACTGCCTACATCATTACGGTACAACTGCGACGGGATCCACACGTATTCCCTTATTTCGTATAAATGCGTTTTAAAATGAAATACTTATTTCAATAAAAAGGCATGTATAGTGTCGCTAAAGTACACCATTTATTAAAATACCATAAAACTTGACAAACGTATAAAAGGCTCTAGGAAGACTGAAAACATTACACTTCTAGGACAGTAAAATTAAAAATTAGAAATTTTTTTCGCCTATTATCCCCTAGGGAGTAGGCCCTTGGCCGTCGGCCACTTTGTCAGAAGTGCGCCTGATGCACGGCTGCAGCTTACAAAACCTAACCTTTAAAGTAGGGCAGTTTTTTAACAATCGGGACTAACCTCATCTATTAGAAAGGCATTTTTTCCCATATCAATGGTCTGAAGCAAACGGGTCACGGTGGCAGCCGCTGTCGGGCACGCGCCGCCTCATAAAAGCGCGGCTGCTAATGAGCAAAGTTTGTGGGCCCGCGCTGGCCGCCTGTATCGCGACGTATGGGGTGGCCACACAATCCATATTCGACGTTCTAATTTGATTATATATCTTTTTACTGTTTAATGTTTTCGGGTGAATGTGAGTGAGCCTTTAGCCGAAACGGACTTTTAAGGTGTCGATATTCGCCTTCATTTCCAGAGTGCAGACAGACTACGTTTTTTACCTAACTGTCCTAGGGCTCACCGCCTATCACGCTTAGGGGTCCAAAGAATATCTCGTGAAAAGTGGGTATATCCAGAAATGGGATACCTCTGCCTACCTCCTCGGGGATAAAAGGCGTGAGATTATTATTATTATATTATATTATTATACTATCACTAGCTGAACGGAAAAGAAAAACATCACAAGGACTCGCAAGCTGCAGAATTTGTTCTGCGCCAAGTGTGTGTAACTGTACCCCAGTCCGGTGATGGACTCACCACTCCATCACTCCAATAAGGAGTGAGAGTTTGACTTATTTTTTATTTACCTAAAATAATTTGTTAACTTGAGTACCTTCTGTAGATTGTTGTGGTTGTAAAACTAAACTGAACATCGTAATTTTGATAATAACGACCGGTATAAGTATAGTGTTGTTAAAAAGACAGCAAGATAAAAAACTAGTCGCAGTACATTATATTGAATGTTGACTCCAGTGCAAAAATTGGTGTAATAAGTAATAACCTTATGGTCGTTGCCGTAGCGGGGGCCAGGTAGCAAACACTGAAATCACCAGAACTTGAAAGTATTATTTGCTACTAAGAACTGTTCTATAAAAAATCTGCATTTTGAATGCAGAAACCTATTGTAAAATAAGCCGGGTCTATCGATATGCTACCTGTAGGCAACCCCGTAGGTTACAGGAAAAAATGCGCGCCAAGCGCCTCTCAATAACATGCAAAGATCACAAAAGAGGGCGATGCATTCTGGGAACTGCAGTGACGTGAAACGTATAGGACGGCTCCACTGTGACGCTGTGCGCCACGCAGAATAGAGATTTATTCCCGTATGACTGAGAGCTAAATTCGCGTGTGATTGTTTCCCGCTCGTGGTGGGGCGTTGGCCTGTCGAGAATGTTTGCCGTTGACCTAAGTGGTCAATAATGATCTGTTTTGCAGTTACTGCGTATTTTCTTTACAGTTTCTCATTATAAGATATTTTTTATGAAATCTTACGGCTGTAACAAACGACGCTAGTACGTACTTCGCACCGGCTCAGTGTAATTAAAACGGCATCGCGAGCGAACTTCATTATGGGACTTAATCAGTGCACAGCGAGACAGTTACCTTGCTAAAAAGCAAGTAAGCATATAACGTCTTGCCTTTTAAATTAATTAATTTTGATGCGACTCCGTTCTGAACTCTCATCGTCGGCCTATAACAGCCCATCTATGTACATTTATTCCTCTACTATTTAAGAGCAGTGACGCTCGCAATATATTATGTTAGTCTGCCAAGTACAGAGTACATAACAGTATAGATATTAGGAATGAGAGACAAGTGGCTGTCTAATATCGTAAACGCACCAGATTAGACTCACAAATGTTTGAGTATATTTGTTGTTTGTGTATATACGTTAAGATCAGCCGCCGAGCTTCAGCGTGGTATGTCACTGACTGTGCAATAAACAGTAGTAGGTATATAATAATAATATAATCTCACACCTTTTATCCCCGAGGGGGTAGGCAGAGGTATTCCATTACTGGATATACCCACATTTCACGAGACATATTGGACCCCTAAACGTGATAGGTGGTGAGCCCATCGCCGGACCGGGTCTGTTTACACATGTCTCAGAATTAATTGAGCAGTGATAGCCCGGACGGTTTAAGAGCCGGCCGAAAATCAGTGAGGCTCGGGTTCAAATCCTGGCATGTACCAATGAGTTTTTCAAAAACTTACGTACATATTTATCACTAGCTCGACGGTGAAGGAAAACATCGTGAGGAAACCCGCAGGTCTCAGAATTAATTCTGAGACATGTGTAAACAGACCCGGTCCGGCGATGGGCTCACCACCTATCACGTTTAGGGGTCCCATATATCTCGTGAAATGTGGGTATATCCAGTAATGGAATACCTCTGCCTACCCCCTCGGGGATAAAAAGGCGTGAGATTATTTATATATAATTCTGAGACCTGCGGGTTTCCTAACGATGTTTTCCTTCACCGTCGAGCTAGTGATAAATATGTACGTAAGTTTTTGAAAAACTCATTGGTACATGCCAGGATTCGAACCCGAGCCTCACTGATTTTCGGCCGGCTCTTTAACCGTCCGGGCTATCACTGCTCTTTACAGTATATTTGTTGTTTGTTTTTTAAGATCAGCCGCCGAGCTTCAGCGTGGTATGTCACTAACTGTGCAATAAACAGTAGGGTAGGTCTATAAATCCATAAATGTATACAAATACATAATTTAAAGTCGATTGTCAGAGCCAGTAGCGCCCTAGATTGTTGCCGGGTGGTCGCAGCCGTTCTCGACTCCCCAGTTTTTACCTGCGTCTGACCCGTCCGCTGATGAAAACCTCTCGCTCCACTCAGCCGCGATCGCCTTTAAACTTGCAATATTTATTTTAATCCCCGACCGCTTAACTTCCACCGGTCGAGGCCCTCTAGATGTATCGGAAATTAAACCAAGAAAAATACTTCCGCAGACAATGATTTTAGCAGCTTTTGTGTGTATCTTTTCTTAAACCATTTTGAACCACAGTTTTGCCTTAACTGTGCATTATGTCATTGTTATTAATTTAATGAATCATAAGTAACCCTAACCTTGGAGATTGCCTGTGAATGTTCTCATAGATTTATTAAATTTTTACAGCCTTTGTTAGGTTCTTGTCAAAGACGAGAACACATTTCCTTAAAAAACTGTTTCTTAGTTATTAATTACATTTTTTATCCGATCCCTAAATAATCAACACAGTGAAATTGCGTCTTTCCACGGCTCGTTTTAAACAGCTTCCTTCAACCAAGAACGGTCTCCGGTGGAAATAAGCCTGCGATTGGTTTATAAATAGCAGAGGACGAGTCTAAGCCATGCGGCGCGCGTAGGCCGCATGGGAAGCGTGGGTGCCGTTTATAGCCGTAAACAGACACGGGAAAGATTATTAAGTCTCTCTCTAGCGAGGTAAGTAAATCGGTAAACAAACAGCAATTGAAAACACGTGGATGAAAGCGGAATATTTGGATTTATAACGATGTTTCTTAATAAATTTAATGTAGATGGAATTGTGGTGAATCTTTGTAATGTTTATATTGAGGACGCTCAAAAATATATCTAATGTAACAATGCAACTGTACTCTGTTAAATTAACAACACTTGTCATAACTTGGCGTGCTTGTCATAACACAAAAAGGGCGTGGTGTGTGTAGAGTTGCAGTGCCTTTGAGAAGTCACCCGTCTTACGGTCAAACCGTGTGTCCGTAAGCTGACATCGAACGGCTAATCCTATTTGTCAAGGGTTCACGTGGCGTTTCATCGAGGGCTGCGTGGGCTAAATGAGTGTTTGGCTCCCGAAAAACGTGCGTCACTCATGTAATGTAATGAAAACGGCAATTGCCTATTATGCCTACGCACTTCAAAATGGAACACGGGACGGTTCGGTAATGGCATCAAATCACAACATCTGTGCCTGTCTTACCTACTGATTTAAAGGGGAATATGACATTAACAAGTTTCTGATAGTCGACATTTTTTGATTGAAGTTAAATGTCACTATTTATTTAAATAACAACAAACTCAATAAAATATTTGAAAAATCGCTTAAAAACTAATTACACTATTATTAACGACATGGCACTATCTATGTAACAGTGGCAAGATTATCGTATTGGGAGTATTCCTGTAAATATATTTTATGTTGTAATTTTACTTACAGTAGGTAGCAGTAAAAGTTCCGAATGAAAAATATTTAAACGATAATAATCAAATGTTTCTTCGTTCAATCGGTCCCAGATAATCGTTGCCGGGAAATTCAGTAAAAAATGCCAGTAAAATGATATTGTGCTTGGATTTCCAGGAACGGGAGAGATAATAATACACCACCGAGTATCGACGGCACGATATCAATATGATTTGGAACAGTCGTTAACAATTAATCGGGGCTTTCTGTCTGAGTGACGTGACGTCACGTTTTTACGTGTTTATATCTTCTATATATATCAAAGAAAAAACTGACTAGCTAATTGACTGTCTGAATGGTCGATTAGCCACTAGTATTATAATACTTTTATATTATTTTTGTGTCTCTTGTTCTCTAGTTCGGTTTGTGCAACACAGTGGGAGCAATACAACGCAATGTAGGCAATTAGCATAACTTCCCATTATGGAGATTATAAAACTGGTTAACTACTAATTATTTGAAGAATTTTGATTAATCTCACAATGTACAAAGAGCCAGGTTGATTCGCATGCTATTAAAAACGAAAAGTTACCTCCGCGCGAGGTCGCCTTAATGAAACCTCTGACCCAAACATGACCTTTGAACGGCTAGCCTCACTCGTTGCATTATTAATGTCTTTTTACGAAAGCAGACATTATAATTCTCTGAAATGCGTGCTCTTGTTTCGATTCTTCAATAAATGTTATGCGTTAAAATGTTGTCAGTAAATATTTTGATATTCAGTCAGACTTAACATTTCACATACTCATAACGAATCACTGCAAAGTGATTTAGGCCTATTATTTGACAACCATTATCGAAGTCGGCTTCTTGGTCACCGTCAGGTTTATAGAGCTGGCCGCGTAATAAATGTCAAATAATATGATTACCATTTTAATTACGAAGAGAATAAGGTCTCTGAATTAAACTTATTTTTATTACATACTAGCGACCCGCCCCGGCTTCGCACGGGTACAATGCTTATACTAAAACCTTCCTCTTGAATCACTGTATCTATTAAAAAAAACCGCATCAAAATCCCTTGCGTAATTTTAAAGCTTTAAGCATACAAAGGGACATAAGGACATAGAGATATAGGGACAGAGAAAGCGACTTTGTTTTATACTATGTAGTGATATCTAATTACTTAATATCATACCTATTACGTCACCGTATAACAGATACTGTCTGGAGCAAGTACCACAATTTTTTCATCAACAAAGATTAAGACTAGCCGCCTGTTTATAACATAGTCTCGTCATATCTCGGGATCTTAAGATTTCCTACGGGAACTGCTAATACTGTTTAGTTTTCGGATATTAACTAATCTACTATATAAAAATAAGTCGGGTTTTCCTTCCTGACGATTTAACTAGAGAACGGCCGGACCGATTTCGATGAAACTTTTTGTGTTGGTTCGAGTGGGTCCAGGGATGGTTTGTAGCAAAGAAAATTCAGCATTGCACCCGTGCGAAGCCGGGGCGGGTCGCTAGTTATGTAATAGTTATTATATTATGAATAGTTATTATTTCACGAGATACATTGGACCCCTAAACGTGATAGGTGGTGAGCCCATCGCCGGACCGGGTCTGTTAACACATGTCTCAGAATTAATTCTGAGACCTGCGGGTTTCCTCACGATGTAGTCCTTCACAGTCGAGCTAGTGATAAATATGTACGTAAGTTTTTTGAAAAACTCATTGGTACATGCCAGGATTCGAACCCGAGCCTCACTGATTTTCGGCCGGCTCTTTAACCGTCCGGGCTATCACTGCTCTATAAAAAGTTCTCTATTATTAATATGTGCATCGTTACTTTTCAGGTATGTACGAGTATTCTGAATATAATTAATAACGGCGAAATCTGTAAGTTATCGTTCCTAAGTGATTATAAGTAAACAAATAAAGTTGTTAACTGGCTGCAGAAAGGTGTAGAGTTATACAGAATAAACAGTAAGTACTATAATTATAATGTACATACACACAACTAAAAATGCATTTATCCCGCCGGGGTAGCCACAAACCAAAGACTGCAACTTGCTACGCATCTGACAAAACTTCCGCGCTTCATCCACATCCATCAAAGTACAAGGTTTAATCTTTATCTTTCTATCCTTCAGAGCGTCGCGTCGCCGAGTCATTCGATGTATTTACGCTTATGTAAACAATGCTTAAAATAGATATTTTATAGCGGTAAGTGTACTACAATAAAATATTTAATTACAGCCAACTTTTAGGGTCCCCTTCACACGAGCGTAACAGAGAAGCCTTAGCGATGCGTCTCCCGTTTCATGTGCCACTTGTGAAGGTATTGATGTCCCAATCGATGGAAGTATCGTTTTCACTAACGCTATTTCTGATAGGCCAAGTGACTGACATGAGAATTGTTTGGGCGTAATGTGTGTCATCTATCTTTTATAAAATGATAAACTGACCGACTGATTGGTGATGTATCAACGCACAGCCTAAACCGCTGGCTCTAGAGACTTTTGCACATACGAGTAAATAGCTTATACAGTGTAGGCATCCACTATGAAAGGTTTTTCAAAATTCAACCCCTAATGGGGTGAAATAACGTGCGCGAGCGAAGTCGCGGGTAAAAGCTAGTGCATGATAACAATAAGCGATTGTTAAAAAGCTTCTCGATTTTGTCGTTATATCTTCCTCATGGGACAATATTCGGGAAGGTTATTTAATTTGAAAGTACTTCGTGATCTATCACTATTTGTATCAATATGAAAATGTTAAAACCGCATCCAAAAAAAGCAGTAGTTGTTGCGTGTTTCGCGTACAAATATACGAACAGACAGACAGACATATAAAATAATTGTTTTGCCTTCTATTGATGTTATAAAGACCCATCATATTAAGTTTTCACGTGATGACTCGTGACCTGACAATATGTGTATGCGCATGACTCCCAAGTGGCAAGTTACGGCCCTTACGGTCAACCAGAGATTCCCCCAATTACCTCGTTCGAGTACTCGTGCAAATATACTTGACTCAAGTGCGTATTTAGAGATATCATGAGTCACCGCTATCGACTAGCGGCACACCTTGTCTCGCGGTACGATACACTTGCATGGCGATAAGTGCCTACATTGCAGTTTAATCTCTTTGATTAAATCCACCTTGCCAACAACGTTGCTTTTATAAAATACAAAGTAGGTTGCATATTAGTTTGTTTGTTTGTTTGTTTGTTGAATCTGAAAATGGGTATACATAACAGTCGAAGACGTGACTCAAATCCAGAATTCGTATATATGGAGTACAGTCACTGGAGAAAACTAGTACCTATCGTATTTAAATATTAACTAAAACTATAAATGTGACAGTGAATTTCTTTGGCACCTTTTCACGGCTAAACCAGTGGACCGATCTTGATAAAATTTGTCACGAAAATAGCTTACACCTCGACGAAGGATACTTATCATGCCTAAAAAATACCCGGGAGACGCAATACCCTAAAGTTCACGCGGACAAATTCGGGGGTAACAGCTAGTAACGTATAAATAATAGACTAAGATTTTGAGTTCATCATATTCACTTTGGGACGTAAAAGTTGGAATCATGGTTTTATTTCAATTGAAACTCTTTTTTTATTTCAACTACTTTTCTTCCTAAAGCTATTATTTGATTAAGTTCAGTTCTGTTGTCTTTGACTAATGTCTCATCGACCTTACACTTATTTGCTTACCTAAATACTAGACAAGGAGGTCAAATACTTAATTGGACAATAAAATGAAATAGCACATAGTAAATGCTATATTAAAGTTATCACTTTGTCGTCATATCCGATAAAAATTGTAATTTTATATCACGACGTTGCGGCATGATAGTTTGACCAGAGTTGTTGGTCGCGCTGTCTTTTGGATCTTCTTGTGACGGCATTTTTTTTAAAAATAGGGCTAATTGATCTGGTCTATAAATCCCGGTCACAAAGACAACCGGGGTTTTTTTCAGCAAAAAAAAAAAACTACATTAGCTGGTTCTTTTAACGATATCAAAACATTGTCCCAGCAGATTAGTCGCCTTGTTGAATCATCTTGTTGATCTACTTTTACTAGACTTTTCGTTGCAATGAAAAGGGTAGTTTGTAAAAATACTTTTTTTTGTAATATTTAACACGAGTTCAGTAGCTGATTTTATCGCGAATGGCGCATAATAATAATAGATAACAAATTGGCGTTTTTCCCGGGCACCTATATTATCATCACACTTTTATTATGTAACATTGACGTAAGAGACTCTTAGAATTAGTTTGCTATATCATCGTTATCTTCAAAATTATGGTAAAAATTCAGCAGGGCGACCATTATATCTTTAAGCATAAACAAAACAATTTTGTGTGTCCTCAACATCACATTGTATTATGAGTTAAAACATGTTATCGTACATTCATGGGGCTAACTTAAAAAATCCAAACGAGCTGTTAATGTTCCCGCCAAACATTACTAGAAGTCACCTACAGCAGTGACTCAGTAGTTTTGTCGGTTTGGCGCCAAAAGTTATCTTATCAGTCGCAAGTATTTTAATTCCAGCCAACGTCAAAAAGACGGATTGCATCGCATCGCCTTCCAAATACCTCGATAACGTGGATGTTATCGATAACGCTTGCACTATGTGGCGCGAAAATGTTGTCGACCCCTTATCGGGATTTGCACAAGTCATCGTGTGCCGAAAACAAAATTTGGGTTACGCGTGTAGGCGGTTTGATAGTCGGCCTTATTGTGTTACAACATCGTAACGACGACGATGTTTCCAGTGTCGCGGTATACCACAATTTTAATTTTTGCATATTACGTCGTCACCTCGTCACTTTGAGCATCGTTGCCAAAGATGTCTCAGTGACATTATGACTCTCTATTGTTGAAGTCCAAGATACAGCGAGTTTTATGGTGTGTGGTCTACGGATCCTTACTCAGTATTTCCTTGGCAAGATTTTCCGCAAGAGCCTTTTTTGTATTTTGTGCAATATTTTTACAATACTTTTTGATTTTCTTCTTCAGCGAGGGCACATTATACAGTGTTCCAATCAATCTAAAAATATAATATTTTATGTATATTTGTTTTTTTTTTAACTGCGCAGTTTTATATTTGTGAACAGCTTTTTGTATACATGTCAGAATTTGCTAATCTTTCTTCTATAACACTTACAAAATTCTACGGAAATCACTGAGTAAACGTACATAACATTCACTTAAGAAGTAAAATGACATCAAGAAGTCGCAACGCAGACAAAGTAATCGTTTAGCAACACGTTCCAATTCACAGAACATTGTTCCGAGGTCTCTATGTGTCGCCACAAGAGTTAAATCCTCACAATAAACATATATTAATACTATTTTGACATTAAACGGCAAATTCCCACGCTTTTGTATTTGTTCTTCAAATCACGTGACACAGCGGATTGTTAGTATAACAACTGAATACACAGAACGGCAGAAATCACGAATATTTTACTAAGAAACTATGTACATACGATTGTATGTTTCCCTGTGGTTTTCTTTGCTGTATTCAGTAAACTGAACTTGAGTATTTGTATGATATTGCTTCTTCTGCCCAACTATACATACCGAAGCGGTGGAGTCGCAATGACTTTCGATAAGAGGACTTATAAGTCCCTACATTAAATAAAAACTTTTGACTTTGACTTTGATATGACTACTGAAATACTGACTTTATTGTCATAAAGTTATATCACGAAACTCCACATATGTATAAGTACCGTCAAATAAGAACAACATCGCTGGGCACTTTTAAATTAAACCAGTGAAGGTTCGCGATTCGCCGAATAGCCCCGGGGAAATTACGTGCCATCTAGCAATTCCTACGCGTAATGCTACTAGTGAATTTAATTAATTTCATACCTACACTGCCGGTAAGTTGGTTTAAACCAGCTGGGTTAAATAACAGCCCAACTTAGTTGAAATGTTTAAGTTCGTTGTTTTATTTAAGTACTAAGTTTTGGCCGCGACTTTGTCCGTTTGCCGAGATTAAAGTGGGATATTATCTCTGCCGAATTACGTAAAGATTGGTTCAGCGGCTTAGTCGTGAAAAAGTAACATAGCCAGTTATTATTTATAATATGAAAGCACTGATGATACTCGTAACTATCATTATCACTACATAGTATAAAACACAGTCGCTTTTTCTGTCCCTATATACCTATGTCCCTTTAGATGCTTAAATCTTTAAAACTACGCAACGGATTTTGATGCGTTTTTTTTAATAGATAGAGTGATTCAAGAGGAAGGTTTTAGTGTTAGCATTGCACCCGTTCAAAGCCGGGGCGGGTCGCTAGTTTTCCAATATAGCAATATTGTAAATACTACCAAGTGCTTGATTACAAGCTATATCAATATTTCACAGCATACCGATTGCGTTTCTCAATCACTGGTCGGACTTATATTATTAATAAGAATCTAAGCGACAGAGTCCCACTCGTGACAATTAACAAAAAATAAATAAAAAATCAGTCCCAATGCAATTCAACCTTTACCTACAAAGAAGATCTAAGTAAAATAACGTCTATTTTTCGGTGTTCCGAAGTGACCAAAATTCATTTATTTCAGTTGGTATATAAAATACACTTTGTCATCTTCACTCGTCACTTTATGATCAAGTCTACAAAATCTTCACAAATCGTCAATTAACGATACTTAATTACGCTTCCCATTGTCTCAAGTGTTCAGAAGTCGAGAACAGTACGCTTAAGGTCACCGCAATTGCCTAAAAAACAAAAAAGACTCCCCGTAGCCGAGAAACACCTGCCTCTATGGAAACTGGTTTGCTCGACCGTGTGAATGGACGTGATGGGACTTCTCATATACCAGGAACCTGTTTAAGAGAGCACAAAATCTTTGTAAAATATCGGTACAGCCATTGTCTAATGGTATTAAACCATTTACTTAGTAAAACTCTAATACTGACTAACTCTGGTGGGCGTAGATGCGTGCAATTTTGCAGAGGACTTACCTCATATAACGTAGGTGAGCTCTAAGAAAGGATTTTAAAAAATCACCCTTTAAATTAAATATGGGAAGAAAGTTTCATTGTAAATCCAGTGCTTTAATTTAAATATGTTCTTTTAAATTTTCTTTTGCTGCATCCTTACAGAGTCGTATAGCAATTTTATGTACCCTGCCATCTTGTACCGCCTTTGGCTTGTCTACACTAATATTATAAAGTGGAAATATTAGTATTTTTGTATCCTTGTATATTTGTAACGAATAAATTCAAAAAGACGGAAAGTGTGACAGTGATATTGAAAGGAGGGTGAATGCAGGGAACATGATTAACGGAGCTTTGCACTCCTTTATGAAGAGCCAGAATGTGACAAATAAAGCACGTCTGGCTGTTCATGATGGTGTGTTAGTACCTACGTTGATGTATGGCAGTGAGTGTTGGGTATGGCAGAAGAAGCATGAAAGTAGAATAAATGCAGTCGAAATGCGTTCATTAAGAAGCATTAGTGGAGTAAGATTGATAGATAGAGTGAAAAATAGTGTGATCCGAGAGCGTTGCGGCTTGAAAGATGATATAGTGACTAGGATTGAAAGAGGAATGCTCAGGTGGTTTGGTCACATTGAGCGGATGAATGAAAGTCGTCTAACGAGACAAATATACAAGGGTGTTGTGAATGGGCGAGTCGGTAAAGGACGACCTAGGCGTACCTACATCGACCAGATCGGCGATGTGTTGAAGAAAAGCCAGATAAAGAGTACCCGAAACCGACGAGCATGCATGAGTCGTTTGATGGATGTGGAGGAAGCGCGTGAGATCTGCCAGGTTCGTAGCAAGTGGCGGTCTGTTGTCTCTGCCTACCCCAATGGGAAATAGGCGTGAGATTATGTATGTGTATGTATGTATGTAAATTCAAAAACTACTGGACCGATTTTAAAATTTCTTAAAAAGCTACAATATCCTTAAGTACCGTAGGCTACATTTTGTCCCCGTATTACCACGGGTCCACGGGAACGGGAACTACCTGGGTGAAAAGACTCAGAACCGCTAGTAATGAATAATTTTAAACAAACATCCTGTTACTTCTACAAAATATCGGAGACTCCACAGAAAATAAATACGAAATAATAAAATTACAAAGATAATAATGGTAGCAATTTCACAACATCGGTGTAACTATAGACATAAGAGTAATAAGAACGATCCGGAAAGTAATTTTCATTAAAAATTATTCTTGTTACTGATCTCGAAATGTGTAGCCTTATTAGTTTGTTAATTTCAAATACCTCATTGTAATGCGTTACAATCGTCGATACAAGCCCATAACTTCACGGTGTAAAAAGCTAATTGACTTTTTAATTAGATGCTATCAGGTATCCTGTGCGCCTCAGTAAAACTAAAAGCATAATTGGTAGATCATTTCGTTATTGCAAGGTGTAAAGGTAAATTTAGTTCGATATTATATACAATTCGTAACAGAAAAAGCGCAATTCCTCCTACACCCCAATTAGTATATTAATATAAAAAAAATATGATGCAATCGAACTTTAGTTATGTCTAACCAATTTTCTTTAATATCGATTAATAATAGCACAATTTCCATAGAAAGCACTAAATTCAGCCACGAATTATCGTAGCTGAATTTAGTGCTTAAAAATTAATTATAATTTTTTTGAAAAATTTAACACATATTAAAAATAGCTAAAATCGAAAGTACTAACAAACTAAACTTACTGAACAAACTAATTTCAGGAATTGCGCTTATTCTGTTACATGTTGTATAGAATATCTACGGGGACAGTAGCAAGTTATTTCATGTGGGCAGATTTTCATGATGAGCGTCGTATCAAAATCATCATCCCACTGCCGAGCTAAGGGCATCTCCTCACACAAGAAAGTATCTAAACTTCTATATTAATATTATAAAAAGAGGAAAGATTTGTATGACAGTATCTTTGTTACGAATAAACTCAAAAACTACTTGACCGATTTTAGAAATTCTATCACCAATGGAAAGCTAGAATATCCCTAAGTAACATAGGCTATATTTTATTCCCGTATTCCCACGGGAAAGGGAAGGTGAAGCCAGCCGCTGATAGGGAGATATTAAGCTTCTATATATATAATATAAGGTTTACTATGACCTTTGTTAACTAGCCTTGTATTGCTTTACAATAACCGATAGAAGTCTTTGTTGGTTTTTGCGTCACAGGATTTTTATTCCTAAATAAAAGTTGCAGGAATTTGATAGGGGTAGAGTACTGAGAACTGCTTGTCACTGCGTCTTATCACATTTTGGATCACTCTCCTTTACTGTTACGGTATCATTTCCCTTTTTTTTTGCTTTTTGAGAACATCCTACAATATAACTAGAAAATATATTTTGGGAACATCCTGATTTTGTAATACGAGATATACGCTAGATTAATTGCTTCTCACTTCAAACCAATCCTTCAGAATTCGGTAAATAGAGTCGGCGACACTACTCGGCTCGCTTACATTAAAGGACAGAGTAAATAAATTTCGCAATAGCTGTCTGTCTCACTTACCTTAAAAAGTACTCAAAATAAAGTCGGTAACTGAAGTGTATTTGTCCTCCACCATAAATTACAGCGCCTTGCAGTTAATTTCCCCATGCTCTGCCACTATCAATCTTCCTCACGACGTTCTTGGGAATACTTCATATTTCTCATTACATTTCCACCAATAGTAAGATGATATTTATGACACATCGCTGTTGCCGCTGCAGATATAAATATTAGACGAGAGGTAATTTCTCAAAGTTTTCAAATATAAAATATCCTTGTACTTAGGTAAATACATATAATATTATTTCCTTACTGTGCGGTGCCAATGTCCACAAATGGTGCAATGCGGACTGTACGTGTTTCCCAGAAACCTCTGAATAATCAGAAGACACAGAGAAATCTTAGCTCTGAGAAAGATATATTTGCAAATTCCAGTTATTTTATTTAGTACCAAACAGGTCGTATAAATACGACACATTTTTCAGGCATTCAACTCAAATGAGCCCGAAAAAATGATTTGTAATATTTTATTAAGTACCCTGTGTTTATATAACCTTAAATTCATAGACATTTCGAAATATGTGACCTACTTGTAAAGTTTTTTATCACAATATTCACAATACAACAATTTATTAACAACGCTGCAACTTTTTAAAATGTGTGTTACTCAAACAATATAACTGATAAAATATATGTACGTACCTAACTATAATTTATTATAATAATAGACCTTCAACTGTCTATTGTGCAAGAGGCAGTGGGAAATAAACGTTGCAGTAATGTGCACGTGCAAAGCAAAATAGCTATTTGCGGGAATCCCCCAGTCCGGCGCCGAGCCATGGCGTGACTCCCTTATTCAGTCGCACGTGAAACTCGTAGGTAGTTTTGGTACTCTCGGTCGGTTACGTTACGGTCACAACATAAAATTAAATTAAAGGAATCCATGTTATGCAATTGTGCACTGAGATGACGAATGTGACTAATATAGAATGAATTTGTTATTGTGTTACAATAAGTAATCCATTAGGGACGTGACGAAAACAAATGTTATTTAAGTACCAACGATGTTAATGTTTTGCAGGTATATTGTATGTTATGTAAATATGTTAATCTATGTCTTTGGCGTAGCCTGTAGCCTAAACGGTTTGTCGGATTGTCAGGCTACTTTTTTATCCGACTGAACCATTACTCTGATTTCTTTCGGAATCCTTAATTCTTGTAGTGTAGTTGTTGTAAAGGTTTTTATATAAATAAATATAAGTTAAATGCTAGACGGAATCCCTGAATGACGTCAGTATATTTGCTTCAGCAAATATCCGCCTTATACTGCAGAGCTGTAGACTTTCCTCGGGTAATGTGGTTTGAAATTGTTTTACATTAATGTAATTCAAATAAGATACTTTCTGTGCGTTGGTAATTAGCTACAATAATGTTGAACCGTCATTGCTCATAATTGCGAATAAGCCAGTTTATTACTAGAGAAAGCACATGTACTGAATACATTTTAATTGAAACGGTCGCGTTCGGAGAAATCAAATACTGTGCTAATTTACTCGGTTCATTAGTAAATTTCCCGCTTTATATATTGTTTCGATCACAGTCACCGTAAAAAAGGTACGCAACAAAAAATACCTTTGTTTATTACTTACCTCAGTAAATTTCGAAGCAATTGCATGTCGACAACTGTTGGATCTCAGAACTGCTGACAGAGGTAAATAAATTAAAAGAGTTAAATGCGTCTACAAAAAATATATTTTCTAACATACTTGGTTAGATAATTACTGCAACAAACCATTGGGAGCTTGCTTTGTGACATTAATTGTCTCAATCAAATTTTCTTTCGTATCGTAATCGTATCTATTCGAAGAACTCAGTGTGCCCCTATATTCAAATGTTCTCCATTTATTACGAACAGTCCGCATGCAGTATGCACAGAGCCGAACGTTCACAATCTGTTGCGCTACAAAGTACACGAATCGCCAACTGCAATTGTTAAGCGATGTGAACTGTCGCTTTATTACGTCGCCTCGTTCGCCGACTCTAATATAATTTAATCAAAACATAACCACAACCGTTTGAAGGAACGATTCCGTTGGGAATTGATTGCAGCAAACAGTCGTAGTTGAAATTGTTTGCAGTTCATTTGAAATTAATTGGATAGCACTAAGTTTTGTTCGCCGCCATTGCGGTTGCTTTTGTTTCTTCTTATACTCGAAGCACAGCTCGAAGGATGTTTTAAGTTTGCGGGAGTCGAAACTCGGTTCACAAGTTTTGTATGTGCGTCATTGTCGGTAAAATATGTATAAACACTCGGAGGTACCGTCATGAATCGATATCGTCAGCGATATTTTTATCGACAATCGGTGTCGGGTTCCAAGAACCTTGCATAATGGGGCTTCAGCGTATCTAGCTTTTATGTAGGTTTACGTAAACACGCATGTTTAGTACTATTTATCGTTATCAATGTAATTGTTTCTCAGAAAATTTCATACCTCTATATTTCTGAAATTGTTTTCTGTTGAAAAGTACTTGTAATTGTGCCAACAGATTATGGAGCATTAATGTATATTTAGGTTATTCTAGGTACTTATGAAAATATAAAAAATATAACTATCTAACTTCCGTTTGTTGTCGTAATGAAAAAAAATAACATTTTGGTCCGGTCTTCTAAATTTCCGTAACCGTAAGTAACTGTTGATCGTTGTTTCATAACGAAATCTGTTCTTAATATAAAATTGTCGCGTTGCCCAATATTCTTAAAACAGAAAGTGCAGGCATGGCCGATATTAATTTTTCACTACCGGTGTGGCGGCGTACGAAGAGCTTCCACTCTGCAAACACTTTGCCAGCCCAAAATTAGCCTTACCTGCCACTCTCCAGTGTTTGCTAGTGTCTTGCGAAGTGCTGCATATTCTGTTACTTTTCTTTCGGTTCAACGATAAAAATAAAATTCTCTTTTTTGTTGCCAATTGGTAAATATTATGGGACGCTATTAATCTAAGCGGTGTCTAGACTGTGCGCAAACATTGTGTAAAAACGATTCAAATAATTACGAGACGCGATCGAAGAGCATAGCTCTGCAAATATTAAATTTGTCAAGGCACGTGTTTCCTATTTGAACTAAAGAAATATCACACTTGACATCTACATGTAATTCTTAGAATAGACACATTTGTTATTTTAAATTATACTAGTTTCTAAACGGGTTGAGTCCGTCACGTCATTTTTATGGGCACCAGTCTGCGTAGCGACAGATCTGACGGGGAAACCGTCACATTTGTCCTTCTGTTATGTAAAAAAACAGGATGTATCTCACAAGGGCTTTGACACCGGCACACGTGTTAACTCTTTTTTTTTTGCTAAGGCGTATTAGTTATAGTCCAGCCAGGTGCAAGATTTTGTTAAAACAGTTTATAAATCCTAACCGACAATCATTTACAATTATTCGTGAAAACATCGACGCATTGAAAGGTCTGAGCACCCATGTGACCCAATTTGGGGACCCCGAGTACCCATATCACAGTTCCCATATCAAAGCTTTCTGGCGTGTGGAAATCTAATCTAATTTGCAATGTTTTGCTGAAATATTCCTCGTGGCGTCAGCGGTTTTATCGCGCCTGGTCGCTAGGCGCGGCGCGGAGCGTCCTTGACTGGCGCGGGTCGTTGACGCGCCGCGGGGAAGCCGGCCCTACATAATGCACACGCGACTGGCTCCCTTTGGATCGCACAAGACGCGCTTGGCGCCACAAACGCGGGCCATACAGATGAAGGGGTAAGCCTGCAGGCTTTTGACGGCTTATTTTGGATTGACTACTCATATACCCGAGAGATTTGATGGGTTGATTTGATTGTAAATTTTGGAGTCTTTTGAGTTATTATATTTTATAGTCGTCACATATCCGCTGTTACGACGATGAAATGATAATACAAAAAGAAATCTTCAACAATATAATTAATGTTAGACTGCCACAAAGATCTTCCAAGTTCTCATCAGACAGAGCAATCACTCGATCATAGGTACATATTTTGGATGGGTGACAGGTTTAAGTTAGACGGAGTTCATGTTTTACCTCTATATGATGTCTGTGTACCATACAATATTCTGATACAAATTATTGTACATTTCTGAAACGTAGAGCTATAACAAAATCTCAATCTAATAGCAAATATGGAAGTAACAACTCTTTATTGTACACCAATAAAAATTTGCATATGACACAATGATTTAAAAAAAGTTCAATGTGCGGACTTAACAAAAAACAGAACTTAACAAAACTTAACAAAAAAATAGTTTTAATAAATGTATATATCACGTAAATGACGATGTTCACGCAGTCCACAATTCGTCGCTGCGTCTGTTCCATTCCAGAGGAAATAAGGTTCTTGTGTTTCACAATCTGTGAACGCAAAGTGATATTTTTTGCAATTCACTTCGCTTGCTCGATGCAATTTCCTTGTCTCCAGACTGAGCTTCTCAACCGGTCAAATATTGCTATGTCATTGCCTCTATATAGTTTTCGCAAACTCTCAACCTACTTCTTCACAACGGTACAAAATCAGTTAGCTATTATTATTATTGATTATGTTCGGTAAAAGAAGCTATCGTCCGACGAACGGTGGAACTAAAGATTTCTAAGAATTAGTTGTTCATGACATGAAGCGAATTGTTAAGGAAAACCTGAAACACAAAACTAACTTTCGTTAAATAATAAGATTTACTCGCAATTCTAATGTAGAATAATTAATTAAAATTAATTGGGTAGTTAGTTATATATAATACTAATCATTATCATATCTACTTACTTATTGTTACTAATGTGTGGTTTATGAAGTTGGGTATACGCTTACTATAACATAGTACCTTTTAATGTAATAGTCATACAATTCTGTATTTTGTTACTGTTTCTCGCCCAGATAAAAGTAAACAAAAAAAAAGTGCAAAGTGTGTATTTTCAGAAATGGAATACATCTGCCTACTCCGTCAGGGATAAAAGGCGTGAGTTTTTAAACGTTATAAATTTAAAAATATATATGTTGACACCTCCTAGTCATGTTCAAAATCAAAAACGTTTGAGTGCAATATTTGCAGCTATTAGATAGAATATATATTAGATTTGCAGAATATAGAAATAAACCTGAATTGAAAGAATGGCGAAATTAGTTTTTAATTGATCATGTTTCAAACTGTTGCTATGAGCGAGCAGCAGCACTTAAAACCAGGTATTGAATTCGACGGCGGGTTTGATCAATCAATGCCTACATTCCAAATTTTATGGTTCATGAATTTATTTTTGTTCCGTGACCCGTCTAAACCGAATACCAGAACAACCATACGATAATCGATTCACCGCGCATGTTACGTGTTTCAGGGACCCCATAAAGCTGTGTTTCCGCACTGCGCCTATTATAACTGGTTTACGACCACCGATTAGGTATCCTCGGCACATGCAAGTTGTTTACTTATTTTCCACTGTTTTCGAGTATGTGCACCCAATGTCTCGACGTTAACCGTGTTCGCTATAATCGCACCCGCTTTATGGGGTTATATTTGGGGTAATTGCGACCTCGGGCCTCTCTAGGAAATGCCCCGGCTAATAGCGCCACTTCAATACGTTACGATGCATTCTTTGCACAAAAACCACCGCAATAAAGTGTGTACCGTGACGGGCGGCTTTACCGTTTATAAGAACTCAGCCTAAATTACATTGCTCGGTTGTTTCAGTCGTAATTTTCAACCCTTGGCAGGCGTGGCCGCCTCTATTTATCGCGTACAGATCGGTCTGTAACGGCCCTTGCAGGGATAGTGCCCGTTTGACCGCCGAGTACTATATCAAAGTGATTGCTGTAACTTGAGGTCGGGCCACAGTCAACCCCGGCGACCTCGTCTAGACGTCTCCCGATTTTCGTATAATAATCTTCAAGTAAAGACCAGGAGCGTAATGGACTATCGATTACATTTGAAAGGTTTATTATTGTAATTTATTCCGAAAAACCTAAATAAAAATATGTTGGACAATTTTTATTTTATAATTTTTAAGATAAATAGTCCCAGAATCGTATTTATAGACTCGAGGCCCCGCCTGATCTATTTTGTTCATACAGTAGAAATTTTAAATTGGCGATTATGGCAGCGATAACCTGTGCGAATACCCAATCCGTATACCATACATTATATAGAATAGGAGAACAGGGTAAACTTCGACAGCTATTTTTGGTATGCGTATTTGGGAAGCTCTCGACAAGTCCAAAACACGGGTTTGGATTACGCACATTTCATGGCATTAGCATATAATGGCGTTATTTGCATTCGGCCGCGGCAGTTCACTTTGCGCCCGTTTATTTTTCAGAAATCCAACCCGCTCGCTGCAGGACCGTAATTTATGCAAAATACCGCACATGATTGGATGGCGGCCCCTTTTTGCTTTTTCCACTTTACAGTTCAGTCATATGTTTCGGCTCGAAAAATAATGTAGTTTCTTTAATAATGTTCCGGATCGCAGATTGTTTTCCTGAAAATACTGCCCTAACGTGGGTAGAGCGGTATGATTACCGTCTGTAATTTATTTATTCAACCCTAATGTATATGGCGAATCTTAAGTTACGCTTCTTAACAACAACATATTTTTTCTAATTCTGTTAAGTAGTTTCATATTATATCAAGAAAAACATCTTGAGGAAATTCGCGAGATTGTTTCTGAAGTAAGAGACATATTACCACATCCGGCGAGCCGCTCACTACGTATCACGTTTACGTGTCCGAAAAATAGACTGGTGAAAAGTGTGTGTGAAATACTCTCACATTTTATTTTCGAAAACTATTTCTAAGGAGCAGCTCGGTGACTATTTTCTTAAAAGCATTCTCCTATCAATAGTTGTGGGTCTCTAAGATCCCATTTCCCATCCATCCAGTTAATTCAGCCTTGCGAATTAATGGACTAGAATTCCGAGTGCCATCTCAAATATCGCGGAGGAGGATCTCAAAGCGTGGTGAGCCCGACGCGGCGGGCTAGGAAAGAATTTCAATAAGTTGTTTTCATTTGCAAATTGCGCTGCTCGGCGACACCTAATGGCATAGGAATCTAGGGGCCGCAAGTCACGGACCGCTTATTGGATTATAGACAGATATATATTTGTGTGTCTGAGTTTTGGCGATAGAAACGTAGATTTTTGTTAACATTTGGATAGCGTTACGAGTGCGAATTTGTCTACTTACTTAAGATACCAAAATACATTTTGGTATCATGTGAAGTAAGGCTATCACTGCTATCAATATATGTATCTATATTTATTATTGACATTATTAACCTAGAATAAAAAAGATGCAATAGAGTCTACCTAGTCACTATAAGATTGGTCAGATTATAGAGTCAAAGTCACAAGGCCCGATGAAGAAGAATGCCCGACACGTGGGAAGATGATGAAAAATGCGAGAACCGCATTATTAGTATCTCGGGGACAAATTGGTATGCCGCGGAGGTCGCGACCGACCGCCATCATTCATTTATTCATGGCTCGTGTACTAAGGGACTTGCGAATTTTATGCGATAGTATTGTGTAGCGACAGGAACGCTAACCTCGAGGATGTGCCTCCACAATCTGAGACTTAACTGTCGCTAGAGGACCAGGAGTGAATATGTTAGCGGCATAGACTCAAGCTCAAAACATCAGATGCCCACAGGCGGTTATTATTTGGCCTGCTTTAAAAATTATAATTATCAATTTATAGACTTGTTGACTTCTAAATAATACACACGTTAAGTACCAAAACATTTTCCTCCATTTTCATAATGTTATTCAACAACCATTGCTTTAATTAATTAGTATAAAACGGCCAGACGGATAATACATTGATTGAATAATCAACAAAAACAACTATCGAGAAAAGATTATTCATTTCTCGATATTTATGCAAATGCGTGCAACGGTACCGGCGGGAAGGAACGCGGAAGCGTGTTTTCCAATAAAGCGGGCAATAAACGCAGCCTCGTGACCGGCTAAGTACTTGATAACTCGGCGAATGTTCCTGCAATAACGCTCTAGCCAACACAAAACGATTTGACGGTCCTAAAGTCAACCTAACATCGAATAAACATCGTAAAACAAGGCTCGTGTGTAACATATCCGCAGTAAAACATACTAGATCCTATTGCTTTTATAGCTACTCATAAAAGTATTAAAAACCAAACTACAAACACAATTTGCAATACAAGGTTCGACGGCCGTTTACATTTTGCAAGAAAAATGCGGCGATATCCGAGGGCGGTCGTAAACATGTCGTCAATAAAGTCCGGAGTGACCCGCTCTCGCCCGGAGCGCCGACATTGTTCCCGGTTTATAAAATTACTCCGCAAAAGGAGTGACTCCCTCTAAGGATACGACGCTTGACACAGTATACTAGAGCGGTACCGTATTGCTTCGTTATAGAGTTTATGCTTAAATATTGGTTCTAGACAAGGAAGCGCGTGCTTAGCAACAGCCGCCGGTGGCTAGCAGCGACTTGAGTTTTAGGTTAGGAATCATTTTTGCGCGGATGCTCCAGATAGACAGTAATGATCCAGAGAGCGGGTGTATGTTTGTATGTCGGCCAACCTGTAAAACGGTTTGACGGATTTGAACCGGATGTATATTTGTCTTCGTCTCCGGAGAGTCAATTGTTATACTTATAACTATTAAGTTACGTTTGCCTGTGGTTGAGTTCACATCTAGTTATTTCTGTATAATTAATTTAGTTTTATAGGTGTAACCTGTTGAGCATTCTATAAATAAATAAAATATACCTACAGTGTCGGGATCTTTTGGTGTTATTATAATTAACTAGCTGACCCGACAGACGCTGTCCTGTAAAATTGTGATAAATGAAGAACCACTCGACAGATTTTAAGCAAACTTCACATAAATTTTCTGCTAAATAGTCCGAATAAAGCCTAAAAATTTGGTTTGGATAGGTGAGCCCGTTCTTAAGTTATAAAATAACAACGAAAAGTTGCATTGATTTTTATATACCTCTATACAACGCGTAACAGAAAAAGCGCAATTCCTCATACACCCCATTTAGTGTATTAATATAAAAAATATATGATGCAATCGAAATTTAGTTGTGTCTAACCAATTTTCTTACATATCGATTAATAATAGCACGATTTCCATACATTGCACCAAATTCATTTTTGGGAAAACATTAACACATATTAAAAATTGCTGAAATCGATTAAGTAGTCGATACTGAACAAACTAATTTCAGGAATTGCGCTTATTCTGTTACATGTTGTATAGATGTGATTGTTATTTGTTTCCTAAAGTTTTTGTAGCTATCCAACTGTGACTGTGAAATAATGTTCTGTAATAAGATTTTAAATAAGCATATATATTTTTATTTAATCTCCCAAAAGAACTAAAAATACTTCATTCTCATTCACAACACAAATGAAAAAATATAATGGCTAAGAAAAATTATTTCTGGAACAGCCTTCTGTAATTCGTTATTCCAAGTGTATCTATATTTCACGGCGGGAAGTTGCGGCTGTTTTATGCTATCTTTTATGTGCAGCCGCAGCCGGCCGGCGACCATTCAATATGCTTCGCATTGTAAATTAACCCAACAGGTGTCTTCTGCATGAAATCAACCTATATAAAAAAACCGGTCAAGTTCAAACCACGTGTGGTAGGAGCCACACTGAGTTCTGTATTTTAATGTGAAAACTATACTTTTGTCATGTCATTTAACTATGTCCTTAAGCTTAAAAATAAATATATTGTCAAGCCTTATCAACGAAATATGTGTATGTAAGTTTTCAAAGTCATTGATACATTCCCTGATACAGATCGAAACAGGGCCCTTATCTGTCACTGCTTCTTAAAGAAAACATTTCAGCATAAATTATCGTAAACATAACCATTAAATTTTTATTTCAAATGTGGCGGTGGCTTAAAGTCTTAAATTCTTAACTTACACTGACGGCTTCACTCACCTTATTTATAAAACGACACGTTCCAAACATCTCATATCGCTAAAGCGTCAGAAATAGCTTTATTGATTATCATACCCACGCATTTTGGAAGAAAACGCTTACCTAGAAATGTTTTTATGTGTGTAATAAAATTTTATTAGGATTTGTGCTTATTTCAACTGCCGCGTTCCTAATTAATTAAAAATATCGGTTCTCATAACAAACCGTAATTGGTACTGCTTAACAGGATGGTAATTAGTAATAACGTTCAGTGTGGACATTCCATGCCTCATTAGATTCGATACCGCCGGCTCTCAACTACCGCTCATTCACACATACGTTACTTGCTCATCTGTACAATATGTGCCTGCGAGAGGATCGCATTTGTGTCCGAGGTGTGAATATTGTGTGGTCTTGAGTGAATATCTAATCTGCATTCGAACTATAAACAGGGTAAAATGTTTTCCACTACTATGTCTTAAAACAAGCTTAAAACTACTTTATTTTGTTATTCTTACTTCCTTGTTACCATGATGTCCTTATAAAGTATGCTTGTTTTAATGTAGTTATAATATTGTTTTGTGTCTGATCCAATAACTTGCTTTAATTAAAAGATTGTTTCGATGCATGGGAGGAAAAATGGCGCTTTATGAAAATTAAGCTGTATCTCTTTATCTCTCCAACAGGGATACGACGATGATGCGTTTCCTTTAAATATAATAAATATACTATTCAAAACATACGAAATAGAACAGAGTTGTTTAAATGGTCATAGAACGAATTTGAATAAGTTGAAGGTTGAAAATAAAACCTTTCTGAAGTATTTTTTTAAAGATGGTGGTTGACCCCCAGGAATGTGATAAGTTGCAAGATACACAACGGCTGTTCTGTATTGCGGTCTTGAAAGTAATTGCACTTTATATATACAGCCCTTTTTTTGTAATTTCCGGATTGGCCCATAATGAAGGCTGAACAATTTCGTGTTAGTACCACTCTGACGTATACCTAAGAGTAAAAATTTACATGACACCTAAAATATTGAGATCAGATAAAAACATAAAATGATAACTGCGGGAATTTCAGTGGAATATCACCACCAATACAAGCGATTCTCACTGGTCATATCAGTATGACATGTCAGTATGACCACCAAGAAACGGCCGACTAGAGTTGAAGGATAATGTTTTTCGGTGCATGTAGCAGTCTATTGGACAGTTGCTGAAGGGGTGTCGCTCTATTGGCTTCTTTCGTTTCATAGGCTGTATTTAGAAATATCACTGTACTGGGAATCGGATTGTTCAGTGTTACTATGTGGTTGTTATCAACCGTGTTATAGACCTTTTCATACCTTCTATTCGAAAAGTGACGTTTTGGTCCTCAAAAAAAGGGAGCAAAGTAAGTCTTTTCTGATAGGGTTTTTATAAGTGCGAATAAAAGTGTCTTGAATTTAGAATTAAAAATATTCGTCAACATTCGCCAAAGAGATTAGCAAAATAAGTTTGCATTTTAGGTTGGCGCCACTGTAGCTTAAGTATAGTACTACTACAAAACATTAGTTCCATTTTTCGCCGCATTAGGTTGACAAGGCTGAATAGCGTTCGATGGTCGTGCCACACTGTCAGAAAAATTGCTGTGGCAATGCGCGCGCTCTCGTAGTTATTTTTCACAATTTACTTTTTATTTTACGCCAAATTTTCGAATTCCAACATCAAATTGTTTGTGTCTTTTATATTTTAAACTGAATTCAAGTAGCAGTGATAGTTAAACACCGGAAAATATTGAAAAAAGAAGCAAACAATGCCATCAATATTTTTTTCACATAGAGAGGTATGAAAAGCAGAGTGTATCATTCGGTCGCAAAATTATTTTTACCTTGGGCTTCGTACTTTAAACCCCTCACTTCGTTCATGATTCTACATTAGAATCCCTCACTACGTTCGGGATTCTATCCTAGAAACATTCACTATGTTCGTGATTTAAAGAAACGCCCTCGCCGTAAAAATATCGTTTTGCTCCCTTATGACACAATTTACTATTATCTGACGTTTCTGGGCAACAAACAGTAGCAAACGTCGCTTGCGTGACATTTACAGCGGGTGCTAATTACTTCGATCCCCGGCTGCGGTCGTTACGGGAAACGACTTGTATCGAGTGTACTTTCCGTGGATTTCTCTTGTCTGCATCTGATTTGAGGCGATGCAACTTTCGCTGCAGGCACGATCTGGTTTAACGACGGCTGTGCTTTGAAGTGCATTTCATTGTTTTGCTCTTATACTTTTTATCTGCCTGGGAGCCGGAGACTGTTAAAGGAGAAGTGATTTAGTAGGTTTCCTGACACCGTTTTGAAAATGGAAGTTTTATAGTCAAATGTAAGGTACCTGCGGTAAATAAGGCCCGAGGGGTAAAAAGGCCCGCTTTTCATAATTCGCGCCAAATTTATTATTGTCACTGTTTCGGCTCACGCACACAAGCAACAAGTCACAACTTGCACGATTTGGCAACTTCGCGCCGGTTCGTGTGTTCCGTCTAACCAGTAATCGGTCATTTTTCGTCGGAGAGTTGTTTGTGTGTCAAATTATAAAAATCGCTGTTAAGAAATCGTAAGTTTTGAAGCTTATTTACTATTTTAGTTTTAAGGAAATGACTTAAATGAATATATACACAACCTAGTCTGTGATTACAAATAAATCATGCTAATAAGTAGTGTGCTTAATCGATTATTTAGACTTTTTTGCAACTATGTCGTAGGGCTAATAAGGCCCCCAAAAATTTGACATGGGCCTTATTATACTCTTTACATAATTCGGTGTCTTAATGCATTCTGTTTGTTACAAATTAAGCCCAAACTTTAACTTAAAACTAGCAAGCGGCTATGGCGGCTGTCGAGCATGGTCAGCTATCTCAACCGACTGCCACGGAATCCCACGTTAAGGAATCATTTAAAAACGGGAATTTATTGAAACGTCGTAAGGAGAAGTTCTATCATGAACAAAGAACAGGAACAAGATTTGGTCCAGAGAATTATAAGGTTCGCTAACCTCGGTATGCCTCTAACCCCACGGCTCATTCAGTGACAAGCAATTTTTTTTTATCCAATGTTTAATAAGGCCCGGTGTCCTATTTTTGGTAAAATTATAAAGAATTATGTTTTTTTTTGTTGTATTTGATTATTTAGTATTAAAGCTTTATATTGAACTTGTCATACGACAAAAAGAAGACATAAAACTTGAAGGCCTTATTATACTACCGCATTAAAATAAGGCCCACAGGAAGTGTTTTAAAAAACATCCAATAGTTTTAAAAATTGAAACAGTTTTAACTGGCTAGTTAATTTGATGGAAATTTCAATAAAAGCTTATTCACATTAGACTTGATTTATCATTGTAAAACAAATACCGCTGGATTTATGGCATTCTCAAGTTAAGCGGGCCTTATTTGCCGCAGGTACCTTAATCTATTTCGATGGAACAAAGGTTATGAATGACACTTAATTTAATAAATTTTATTGGGAATGGTGTGAGAACTGGACAAAATAGTTGGTAGCATCATAAAGTTGTATCGCCAAGTCCAATAATGAGTTTTTACAACTAACTAAAGATAGACTGTCACCGGGCTCAGATATAAATCTTAATTTTGATCACGTGTGTCCGATGTACCTAAGGGTTTCGTCGGCTGTCGGCCAATCGGCCCGGAATATGTCGTCCGCCGGTCAAAGTGGCGGCAAGCGCCTGCCAACAATTGTTGCCACGCGATATTGGTAGCACAAGTGATTTTATACTACGCAAAAATTTTGCTGCAATAAGAATTGAAACGGAAGAACATGTATTTTGCAAATGTCTGCACTGGTATTATAAAGAAGAAAGATTTGCTTTATGTATGTTTGTTCGTAATTAATATTATTCTCCACAGTTACTTGTTTACTTTTTTGCAAATATTGTGGGCTATAATTTTCTCGAAATATTTAATAAACTAGAGAAGCTACTCTTTTATATAGCTTTTGCTTGCGACTTTGTTTGCGGTATAGGATAAAAGTATTCCATGTCATTACGCAGCCCCCTTCAAGTATTGATCACCACATCGATCCGTTGCTTCGTTTGCTGCGTGAAAGAACAAACCAACAAAACATGCGAAAGAGTCGCATTATACACATATAAGATACTTTTTGATTCGACCGTGAGAATCAAGTCAGTGGATGGATAACTCTTAATTGATAGAGTCATTATTAGTCACTTTGTACTGTAGATATTCTCACAATATTTACGTTCTAATTGTAACTGGAACATGTTATGCCAATGAAAGATTTTATCGCCCACAGCATGGTTAGCAAAATCTTTTTGAATTTATATTTGCGTTGCTGTTGTTCTTGGTTGTTCCTGTTTTATTTTATGAATTTCAAACCAAAATTTAAGATCAGATAAACATTAAAATAAAATGTTACTGGTATGTTTCTACGTATAGGGTTCATTCGCCTGAAACTATTTGAATATGTTACGAGCTGGGTTTTAGATACATTTCGGAATATTTTTTTAGGAATCTAGACTCATTTACTGTGGCCTTTCTATACCTATAAAGTAAGTAACTCTAATAGAAGTTGTATTATCGGTGTAGGACTGATAAAACTCTTACCTACGCGTGCTTGATTAAAAAATAGGACAAGCAAAAATGCAATAAGATCCAGCAAAATTCCAAGTACAATAAACTTTTTCGGGATGAATGAGAACTCCCAAATTGGATTACTCGAGAAACAATGCTAGCGATGCCTCTGGCGACGGCGGCTATATGATTGCCACTTTTAAGTAGTTTTCATTGATGAAATTACTTTATTTTCAAATGATTTCACCTGTTATATTTTACAGACAAAGATTTTTAATTTCTACTGGCTACTGGATATGAAACATAACATAATATGACAAGTGAAATGAAATTATGATTTGCGATTTGACAGATTTCATAACTAGCAAGCTAGGTGAAAGAGAGTAGTGGGTGTGACGTATGAAAATTTATTTCACGTGATTTTTAGATGCTACTTATTAAATGACCCGTCTCTACTACCAGCAAGCTGCACCAAATCGGGAATATTTAGTAGAAGACGGTCAGCTAACCTAGGGAACTGCCGTATGGACTCGAAGCAACGGTTCATAGTCGTGATAAATATTGATATTAATTACTGAAGGCCACCCAATCATCATCAGATACTTATTATTTTAGGATTAATTTATAATGCGATAGCCTTATTATGGTTTATTATTAAGTTACAGACTTTCATAGACTCTGGTAAACATTTGTATCAATTAACTATACGCGCCACAGCCTAGCTCGTCAGACACAATGCGCGGGATTATTTACAGTTCCTCGTGACGTCACGCGACAAGAGACGTATTTCCAATAGAGTTGCTCCAATCGATATTTATGGGCTAACATTATATAGCGTATTAAACAATTTGTAATAAATTGTGGCACACAATTCACAAATGGTTATTTAGTCCCAAAGTAGCCAGCCTTGCACTACGGGTCCTAAACTATTGGTAGATATAAACGCCCAGACACTAAACCAACAGCCATATTGTCACCTAGAATTTTTCATGACAAAATAAAATAAACCGGAAAAATAATGATGTGAACTTCTGGGTTTTGGGTTTGCTTGTGATTTGAAATAAAATAAACTGAATGTGGATAATGACTGTTGCTAAGTATTTATTGATCTTTTATATCAGTTGTTGTACATTAACCGTTAACACTATTACAGCTAAGTTATAACTAAAGTTATACCAGACTAGTTAATCAGCAGAGCCGGGTTCACGGGGCAAATAAAATAACTTAACTGTAAAATCCCAACAAGGTTATACCACCAATCAGGTTAAATTTATTATTAATATGTTGAAATTTAAAACACCTACTTGATCATGGTGACTTATCTTAAAATAGCGAGAAGCGCTACACCATTCTTAAAAACTCGGAGTTCGGAGAAACTGGCACGGTGAGAAACACCGTAGTCATCGAATAAATTTGCAACGGAGAAACTTGGGCATTGAAACTTAGGTACCTACTGTAGAAATTTGCGTATTGTAGAAACTTGCGTATCGTATAAACCTCCTGCAATTAACAGGAAAATATTATCTACATGACTTTACTCGGAGACGGTTAACAATTATTTTAAAGTTGGAAAATAGAACCTAATTGGAATTAGTTATTTCACATTTACATACCTTGTGGGGGAGAAGAGTCAAGCTTGAAGCATCAGGATCTCATGTCAACCCCGGAGGTTTCTTACAAAAGTGTGTGGGTATATCAACCCATACTGCAATAAAATAAATTCAGTATAAACCACAATATTTATGGAATTTAACCAATGCAAATGGAGAAGTTAACAAACTAACAGCTTACCAAATTGGAATATAGAATACTTCAGGAAACATTCTTTCTTTTACAATGGGTTTCCTAATAAAAGTTTGAAGTAGGGTAGATTCTGCAACGAAACACAAAACGTTTGAAACTAGAAAAAATCAAGAAATCGTCATGATCTAACATCGTTTAAGTGTTGAAAGATATATCAAACTCACCAGGATGTTCAAGTTTGAGCTCAAAAGCATTTGCTTTTGTAAAATGTCGTTAGTCAACTTATTTCGACGACATCACGGCTAAGCAAGAACGAAGTCAACGTTCTGTATTTGGAAGACCATCTCTCACACACTTCCCGAAAAACACGGTAACTGTAGGCTATCTTGACCTCCAAATTCACAAGACACAATTGTGCAACAATCATAGTTCAAAACTGTTTGACATTTAAATGATCTCAAATATAATAACACAACACTATTTTCCCTATTAATTATTATTTAAAGCATTTAAATGCTTTTTAAATTGATTAACATAATTTTGTCAACAAAAGGTAAATCTTTCGTAGAAATTGACAACACCGACTTCTTTTTACAATGACGTTTGGCAAAGGCAAAGGCATCATCACATTCTGCCTATTTTTGAGTCACAATATTAAATGCTTTAATACGAAAGTACAACGTTAAAATACCCCCCTTCGCAGAAAAGATCGCTGCCCTCAGCGATTATCACAAACAACAAAACAACAAACCAACAGTCAGTCACCGAAAAAAACAACTTGAACATTAAAAAAATTCAAGTGTAAAAAAACTATCAACAACACAAAAAAAAACAACAACATAAAACACTTGTCATCCGACCACCTGTACTCACACCCTAAATAGCCAACAACCAGGACTGTTGTTACACTTTCCAAAAGAACCATAACCCTCCTGACGCAGTCGGGTAAAAAAAATCTCTATATGTCCGGGCATCTTAAACAAAATCGAACAAGTAACCACTTGAACACCTTGAACAAAACCAACAAAACAAAAAAACTCCATCTAACCTACTCGAGTCTCAATACACTTGACTAGTAAGTAGTTACTAAAGTTTAAATATAAGGTGTAATCACCCATGTATACCTTAAAAAATGTTCTAATGAACCTGTATATAAAAAAAACATAAAGACGTTAATAACCAAAACGTAAACGCCACCAAAAATGTGGTTTGTCATTTGACTAGACCACAACCGGAAAAAACCTACTCGTATAAACAACAAGTTTAATACAAAAGTAGCAGAAAAAACATAAGATAAACCCCTCTCTCAGCGCGACCACGGTACAATTTCTCGGTTAGGTAATCTATATTAAATTCATACGTCACATCCAGACAATCCTCACATTCTTAATCACCTATCATTCATTCATCTTATATACGCTTCTTACATACTATTCACCTTTCTCCCATCCAGTAGAACAATTAAATACATTGGTCCACTAGCCCTTACTATTGGTGCTATGATTTTCCGTATAATCATATCACTACGAAAACCTAACAATGTAACCGTTAGCAACGCCTATCTTAAAATCTTTGACATGCCCGGAGTGTATCGAGGACCATAATGCAAATTAGGTACGTTGAATCGCTTGATCAGCTGTCGAAATTCCGATCCCGTGAATTGTACTACATTATCTACAATTACGGTTTCGGAAATACCATGTACAAGCACCACATGGTTCTCAATATTTTTCGTCACCGCGGCATTTGTTGCACTGTGTGAAGGAAATAACATTGTATACTTTGAAAAACAACATGTAACAACCAAAAGATTTGTATAATCGGAACGTGACCTGGGTAAAGGTCCGAAAATATACATTGTTATTACCTAAAAAAAAAACGGCCAAGTGCGAGTCGGACTCGCGCACCGAGGGTTCCGTACAACCTTGCAAATTTATGGTTTTCGTAATTTTTCCTTTATCTATGCTATAAGACGTTGCTTCGTACCAAATTTCAAGATTCTGAGTTCACGGGAAGCACCCTGTAGGTTTTGATTCCCTTGCAAGTGTCGAAAATTTGCGGCATAAACGGCTGTATCTTTTGATTGCGTTGGCTTAGAAGTTTGATTTTTTCACAGCTTCAAGGGACAGTAGACCTGAGTAATTGATATAAATTTCAGCTTCATACCTCCACGCGTTCCTGAGAAAAAGGGTCTTGACAGACGGACGGACGGACGGACAACAAAGTGATCCTATAAGGGTTCCGTTTTTTCCTTTTGAGGTACGGAACCCTAAAAAGGTCTAGAAAAGACTTGGGCTTCCCCATAAGACCAGGGGTAGCTTTGGTTGAGTGCTTATACCCGTTACAAACATTAAAAAAAATTTTTTTTTTTCAAAAACGCAAAAAAAAACGTAAAAAAAGTCGATAACCCCGAATTCGGGTTATGTCAAGCCGTATAATTAAATTATGCAAAGAAAAAAATTCAAATTTTTACACCCTGTATACACTTTTTGTGAGTTACACCCTGTATATGGTTTTTTATATAAAATATTTTTGTGTGGTATAACCTTAACAATATTTGCTGTATATCACTTATTTATACTAAACAATAAAATATTTATTTAAACTTTAATATAATAAATTTAAACTTTGAATTCCCAATTAATAAATTTTTGTAGTGGTTTTGTTTATACACACTATAAATTTATATCTAAACCTGAAATAGATCAACAGAGTTCACAAGTTTTTTTTTTATATATTCTTGGTGATATAACCTTTACCAAAAAATCTATCACAAGAAAACACTCAAAATTCACAAAATTAAAAAAAATAACATGTGGGCGCCATTTGTCACCTAGAATTTTTTCATGACAAAATAAAATATACCGGAATAAATAATGATGTGAACCTTGCTAGGTTCTGGGTTTGCTTGTGATTAAAAATAAAATAAACTGAATGTGGATAATGAATGTTGCTAAGTATTTATTGATCTTTTATATCAGTTGTTGTACATTAACCGTTAACACTATTACAGCTAAGTTATAACTAAAGTTATACCAGACTAGTTAATCAGCAGAGCCGGGTTCACGGGGCAAATAAAATAACTTAACTGTAAAATCCCAACAAGGTTATACCACCAATCAGGTTAAATTTATTATTAATATGTTGAAATTTAAAACACCTATACTTGATCATGGTGACTTATCTTAAAATAGCAAGAAGCGCTACACCATTCTTAAAAACTCGGAGTTCGGAGAAACTGGCACGGTGAGAAACACCGTAGTCATCGAATAAATTTGCAACGGAGAAACTTGGGCATTGAAACTTGGGTACTGTAGAAATTTGCGTATTGTAGAAACTTGCGTATCGTATAAACCTGCAATTAACAGGAAAATATTATCTACATGACTTTACTCGGAGACGGTTAACAATTATTTTAAAGTTGGAAAATAGAACCTAATTGGAATTAGTTATTTCACATTTACATACCTTGTGGGGGAGAAGAGTCAAGCTTGAAGCATCAGGATCTCATGTCAACCCCGGAGGTTTCTTACAAAAGTGTGTGGGTATATCAACCCATACTGCAATAAAATAAATTCAGTATAAACCACAATATTTATGGAATTTAACCAATGCAAATGGAGAAGTTAACAAACTAACAGCTTACCAAATTGGAATATAGAATACTTCAGGAAACATTCTTTCTTTTACAATGGGTTTCCTAATAAAAGTTTGAAGTAGGGTAGATTCTGCAACGAAACACAAAACGTTTGAAACTAGAAAAAATCAAGAAATCGTCATGATCTAACATCGTTTAAGTGTTGAAAGATATATCAAACTCACCAGGATGTTCAAGTTTGAGCTCAAAAGTTATCTAAATAAGCCTTAGCGAACATTCTGAGGTCTAATAATGTAAGTGGAAAACCCCAATCACCACATGTAGCCGCAGCACGTAAGATTGCTATTTCCTCATGATGCATGAAAACAGGTTGGGCGCCAGGCGTTCTTCCATGTAATCCTTTATATTTATTATAAAGTGTCCCGAACGGCATTTGATATCGAAGTGAAGCAGCATTAATAGACAATTCGTTGTTAGTAATTTTCTCTATTGCTTCTTCCATTGTCTCCTCCGAGTAATTTTTATAATTGCGGGTACCCGCGGTCTTTTTATAGGTACGAACCATCAGGAAACTAAAACAAATGGGGTTAAATTGATAACTTGTATGTTACTCCTATAAGATTGGGTACCACTACTATAGGGGTTAAATTGATAACTATCAAAGTCACCTCGTATATCCTATCAATGTAGCCTCGGGGAACTGAAGTCTTGATGCAAAATAAAATGGCGACCGTAAACCAAAAATGCAAACATGCTTGAAATCTTAAAGAAACGTTTAATAAATACAGTGAATAACTACAAACCAAACAATAATACTTACGCTTGTGGCACTGAAGTTATTCAGTCAATTTTTTGAAACCTTTTTTATACTTCACTTTAACAAATAATTTTATTTGGTTCTGATAAAAACTTCTCGTCGACGCTTCGGCAAAAAATGGCCGATCTGTCAGTCTTGCCAACAGAACAAGCAAAATTTTGGCTGCGTTCAGTATCACGCATTAAATCCAAAGAAACATACCAAGTTTAGCTATCATCAAAGTTACCCCAGCTCTCAAAGTAACCCCGTTTTACGGTACTGTAGAAATTTGCGTATTGTAGAAACTTGCGTATCGTATAAACCTCCTGCAATTAACAGGAAAATATTATCTACATGACTTTACTCGGAGACGGTTAACAATTATTTTAAAGTTGGAAAATAGAACCTAATTGGAATTAGTTATTTCACATTTACATACCTTGTGGGGGAGAAGAGTCAAGCTTGAAGCATCAGGATCTCATGTCAACCCCGGAGGTTTCTTACAAAAGTGTGTGGGTATATCAACCCATACTGCAATAAAATAAATTCAGTATAAACCACAATATTTATGGAATTTAACCAATGCAAATGGAGAAGTTAACAAACTAACAGCTTACCAAATTGGAATATAGAATACTTCAGGAAACATTCTTTCTTTTACAATGGGTTTCCTAATAAAAGTTTAAAGTAGGGTAGATTCTGCAACGAAACACAAAACGTTTGAAACTAGAAAAAATCAAGAAATCGTCATGATCTAACATCGTTTAAGTGTTGAAAGATATATCAAACTCACCAGGATGTTCAAGTTTGAGCTCAAAAGCATTTGCTTTTGTAAAATGTCGTTAGTCAACTTATTTCGACGACATCACGGCTAAGAAAGAACGAAGTCAACGTTCTGTATTTGGAAGACCATCTCTCACACACTTCCCGAAAAACACGGTAACTGTAGGCTATCTTGACCTCCAAATTCACAAGACACAATTGTGCAACAATCATAGTTCAAAACTGTTTGACATTTAAATGATCTCAAATATAATAACACAACACTATTTTCCCTATTAATTATTATTTAAAGCATTTAAATGCTTTTTAAATTGATTAACATAATTTTGTCAACAAAAGGTAAATCTTTTGTAGAAATTGACAACACCGACTTCTTTTTACAATGACGTTTGGCAAAGGCAAAGGCATCATCACATTCTGCCTATTTTTGAGTCACAATATTAAATGCTTTAATACGAAAGTACAACGTTACAATATTCATGCACATGTTGGCCTTAATCGGGAATCGAACCCGCGACTTCTGACACGCCAACTGAACCAACATGTTCGTCAATATAGTATCACTCATTATTATTATGATTCGTTTAATATTTGAGATAATTCCGCGGCGTTTTAATTATGTAATATTCTAATGGATATGATTACCAGCTGTAGATAAACCAAATGTTTTTAACAACTTTTCGATGTTTCTAGAAATGCATGGAGACAATTGTTGTGTCTGTTCACATGTAATTACCCCTTTTAGAACATAAAACTGGCGGTAAAATAATACACGTAATCATAATATACTGTGAAGACTGTCATTCACTATTTAATATACGCACAATTAAAGAGTTTACCCCGAAGTCCAGCTTCAACGAAGAAACACGTTCACATGACAAAACTTCCAATTATAATGAGGACTGACCATAGCACGTCTCCCTTTTATTACATTAAAGCTAACAGTAGGCATACGGTACATACCAGGGATGTTACGGAGCTTCGACTTCGATTCCGATATGTCGGAACTTCCGATTGATCTTACACCTCCGGTCCTGAATTCGATTCCGATACTTTTAAATCGGAGGTAATCGGAGGGCGCGCGGCGGCTCCAGTCAACGTGTACGAACAGGTTTACGCATCTCGCCCGGGGGACACGCATTCTGTTCTTGTTACGCCACACATTTATGGTTTGTTTTGTTTTGTGCGGCGTGTCAATTAATTAATTTCGTCCAAAATCAAGTGTTCTTTGGACACAACTTTCTTAGCCACCATCTCCGACTCCGACTCCGTTAAATCAAATTTAAAAACTCTGACTTCGATAAAACCACCTCCGTAGCATCCCTAGTACATACAGCGGGATACACGTAGGATGCGGGTCCCTAGCGCGTCGCCCCGACATAAATCTTCTGTGATAAATTAGGCAATTCATAAGATAGGGTGCACGCGCGTCCCTTCGGCCGCATGCAGAGGCCCGGGTAATCGACGGGGCCCATGCAATTTGGCATACTGTTTATCGATCTACGTGATTTATCGCGGCGTGTATACGCAGCCTAATGTCCGCTTAAAATTCTTGCTGGCTCAACAGATACTAACGGGGTAGCAGAGGGGAAATCATTGTTATGTCGTCGGCGTAGTTACCAAGCGAGCCTGTGCAATCAAGAGTACCTAACTGTATTCGCTGTAAGCTTAAGAAGTGATTTATGGTTGCTTCACTGCTTTCAACTACGTTTAGAGCCGGTTTTGAAACGGCTTATTACGTCAAGAACAGCTGCTTTTAATACAATTTATTGTTTTGTTAACAAACGCATTTTTTATTACTGAAGTGGCAAAATGAATCCCTTTTTTAGTATATCTGTAAGAAGTAACAGTCTTCAAAGTGCGTGTGACTTGCCAAAGGTCGCCTGAAAAGAAGATCCTTACAAACACTATTTGTGATGAAAATATTCAGAAAGGCTGTGAGAGCGGCCTTCTATTAGCCGTCATTATGTGCTGCGTCAAAACACGCCAATGTTGACGACTCGTGACTTGCACATTTGGCCTCCTATGCTATCGATCCCAGTTAGGTTTACTCACTCCATAAACATTTCATTCAAATATATTTATAAGTTATGGCATTTACCTTAATACTCAAAGCATTTACCCGAGGGGATTGGCATAGGTATTCCATTCCTGAAAGTATACCCACCAAAGTATTGTTTGGTCACCTGATAGGTGTTGAGCTCAACCAGGGTGCTGTGCAACTCGTCGGTGGAGATGGGCTGCTGTTTACATTTAGCCAATCCTTATGGACGAGTTTAGTGTGCCTTGTTTATATTGACATTTCAAAGTGTACTTTTTATACCTACTGAAATAAAAGAATTTTGAGTTGGAGTTTGTTGACATATGCCCTCGAACCAATTCTGGGGTCTACAGGTCTATCACTATGTTTTTCTTTAGTTATATGAATATGTAAGTAAGTAAAAAAAAGTCCTTGTTAAATGTCCTCAACGGGAATCATATGCCTCATGCTTTAGAAGCGGGTCTTTTTTATACTTTGTAATAAAACGTTGATTTTTTGTTTCAGGTAAGAGACACTTCCGTTCGTGACTGCTACAAGTGAGTCGTGAGTTAATAGAATAAACATCTATGTAAGAAATGCGGCTGTGCTAGATTCCATCGGTTATCTTCAGATAACGTAATGCACAGCGATGCACAGATCATAGTTCAAAAGTCTGGGTCTGGTATAAAGTAGGTCAATGTTGACTCACAATATGCCGTTTAGATAATAATATTGATTTATGATTTCCCACGCAGGAATCCATTACAATGTATCTGAATCAAACATGCTCGGCTCGTAGCGAAATGGTATTTTGTCGGCTATCGTCACGCGGCTCGCTCGTATTGATATTTCAATCGGTCAAGGAACTATTACGTCGTCACCGTCGCACCATTATCTTGGCTAGGAGATTGATGGCTCAATATTGCGATTAACTCCGATATACTTTTATACGAATACGGCTGAATGTATATTAGGCTAATCCCGTAATGTGAACGCTCTGTCCAAGCCGCGATTATTTATTACAGCCAATAAACTGGTCCAATCCAAATCAATCTAACAGAAAAGAGAATTTATGTTCTTCGTTTGTGGTATCGTAAATATAGACCGTAAAGTTTGTGATAGCCTGTACCTAAGTCCTTGTTGCTTAATAGAAAAAGTTGCTTCTTTAAAAAATATACAAAAGTATATACTTACTTAAAATAACTCTTTGGTGTAGCATCTACCTTTGTACGTCACATTATTAAGATAGAAAATTCATTATTGAATGAATTTTCTATTTTAATAATGTGACGTAATTATGATGAATGTGACACCAAATAAATTGACTGCGTTGAAAGGCATTGAGAAGATGTAAACATTACGCTCCTTATGGTGTAGTCAGATAAAAAGTAGCCTATGTCGTTCAATTTAACGACATCTCTCAATTCAAAATCTATCAATATATTAAGGCTATATACTACCTATTTGACGTACATACATATACCTACCCGAAAAACATTACCCCTTCATAATCCGTCATCAACTCATCAAAATGTAACTCCTACCAATCGACGCTACAATCTTGTTGTCTTGGCGAAAGCCAATGAAAATTCAATAAAGTTTATTGCCCCTACCTGCGTATCTACTGGTACAATCAGCTGAAATTTCCGATGCGACATATTCGTTCATGTATACGAATAAAATTGATGGGAAGGCCAATACCGTAATGCGAGAGGCGTTCGCCACCGGACGCCTATTTGGTGTGGTATCGTGAGCCCGATCTATTTGATGGACTCGTCGGCCGTCGCCGTGTTGCAGAATAACCCTCATCGCCCGCTAATCTACCCTGGGATCTAGCTCAGTTTTTAATATATACATTTATATAAATAAATTCATATCAAATAGGTATATAAGTACAAAATGGTTAACTAAAGGTATACAGAAATGTTGCAATAAAAAAAGAAAATTATATTTAAAATGTAGGCACTTGAAAAGTTTCAAATATGCATATAGAGAATATTCAAAGTATTTAAAACGATGTATACTGTCCCATCAAAAACGGGAAAATATGAAATATATATGTAATTCTAGTAATAAATGTAAAGCTGTCTGGAAAGTTATAAAGGATTACACTACACATGAATCAAATCTTAGCTCTATTGACGGAATAACAATTGATAATGCAGATGTTCATGATCCAAAGCTTATAGCGCAAGCATTTAATGAATACTTTATAAAAGTTGTTACTGCAAACTGTTCATCAACTGGAGGACAAAATATCAATGGAATAGATAATCATATGTCTAGCATATTTCTTAATCCGGTAAACACATATGAATTACTTAAAATAGTTTTTAATCTTAAAAAATCTTGTGCAGTGGGCCATGATGATATACGTACTGATATAATTAATGATAGCATATGCATTATTGCTGAGCCTTTAACACATATAATAAATTTGTCATTAACACAAGGTATATTTCCAGATCCCCTAAAAAAATCTATTGTGAAACCGCTGTACAAGAAGGGCAATAAAACCGTATTAGACAATTATAGACCAGTGATGTTAGTACCGATTTTTTCAAAAATATTGGAAAAAGTGATGTGCAATAGATTGTTAAACTTTTTGGAATCAAATAATTTAATTCAAGAGGAGCAAAACGGATTTAGAAAATCCAGAAGTACATCTTTAGCAACTTATAAATTATTGAAACATATCATGAACTGCATAGAAAAAAAAGAAACCTGTAACAGTGTTGTTCATGGACATGAGTAAGGCGTTCGATTTTGTTTCTCATGAACGATTACTTATGAAATTGCTCAGATATGGTATTAGAGGGCCTGCCATAAAATGGATCGAGTCATATTTGCACAATAGGGTACAATGTGTTCAAATTAAAAAGTATTGTAAAGAAACCAAAACTATTGTAACTAGCCAGTCATCATTTATAAATAATGAATACGGCGTGCCACAAGGCAGTGTCTTAGGACCTCTACTATTCTTGATGTATATCAATGATCTGCCCAATAGTATATCAAATCAATGTATTTTATTTGCGGATGATACAACGATAGTTATAGAGCAAAAAGACATAAAAACTTATAATGATGACATAAATGACACTCTGAGACGGACTATAAACTGGATGACATTAAATAATCTTAAGGTAAACATAAATAAAACTAAATACATTCAATTTGGCACATCTCAGGGCAATAGAAACGTTATCTTGAATATTAACTACAATGGTGAGCTCATAGAAGAAGTGACACATACACCTTTCTTAGGGATAACTATTGACTGTCACTGTAACTGGAAAGTACATATTAAAAATGTTTGCACTAAAGTAAATAGATTTGTGTATGCTTTGCGGAAAGTTAGGCAGGTAGTTTCAACAGAAGCAGCTTTAACAGCATATAATGGTTATGTGGATTCTACACTCCGTTATGGTATTGTTATTTGGGGGAATTCCACTGACATAAATGACTTGTTTTTGATACAAAAAAGGTGTATTAGAGCCATATTTGGACTGAGGCAAACTGATTCATGTCGACCGTACTTCAAAAAATCTGGTATATTACCAGTACCATGTCTATACATATTGGAGGTGTGTATATTTGTCCATAAGCACATATCTCTATTTCAATATAAACAGGATATATTCCCTCGGAGACTTCGAACACAATATGTACATAAATTATATAAGCCCCCGACAAAATTAGCATTAGTATCCAGGAATTCTGAGTTAATGTGTATTGAAATTTATAATAGATTACCCGATAATTTTAAGGACAATGATGTAAAGACATTCAAACAATATATTAAGGAATGGCTGGTGAAGCGTACTTTCTATAGTGTTAAGGAATTTCTGGAGCAGGTGTAAATCTTAGTATATCTTATTCTGTTAGTATTGACATTAATTCCACATTGTATTTATCTTATAATTGTTTTGACATATATACTTGTATGATAGATATTAATTATTGACATTTTGTAGATTTGATTGTGACTTTTTTTTTTTATGAATTATTTTATTAATTATTACTATTGATGTATGTACACCTGGAAAGGTAGGGTTCAGTAGAAAAACATTGTGCAACGATACCTGCAAAAAAATCACCTGAATTCCACATACAATAATGATTTCATTTCATTTCATTTCATTTTCATTTCATATATCAATTTTAACATTATGATAATCAGTGAGGTTCGGGTTCGAATCCTGACATGTACCTATGAGTTTATCAAAACTTACGTAGGTACATATTTATCACTACTTCGACGGCGAAGGAAAACATCGTGAGGAAACCAGCTGGTCCCAGAATTAACTATTTGTCCGTTGCTAGAGCATTGTAGATATAACGGTTTGAGCACCTTTTTTTACCAACCTCGAGTAATTAAATATCATCGTTTGCTATTCATGACAGTAATCGTATAGACAATTACGGTAAAATAATTAAAAGTTGTGATTAGGAGAAATGCACTTTCAAAAAGCAATGCTTAATATAATCTGTGTGCTCACTTTTTGAGGTAAGACAAAGACAGAAACTAAAATAAGTTTAGTCGGTGTAAAGCAGAATCTTCCCCGGTCTCGCAATAAAGTTAGCGGTAGACAAAATAAATGCGCAGGCGCCTCCCGCGTAGCCCGAGAGCCGCGCGCGCCGGCGCCTAAACGCTCCAGTTGCCGACGTCTACGCGTATAATTCCAAGGGTTCTCACCTGACCTGCAATTTCAAGCTTTTCTTTAGCATTTTACGAAAGTGTATTAGTAGTCTTAGTTTTCAATTGTCTTTCGAACGGATCACGTGTAGGTAACTCGTAGAAAAAAAATTGTAGTACCTCCTGTACGGAAAATATTTTAAAATGTGTTCTGTGACTCTCTAGACTAATGATGAGCGATGATGCTACATGAGGTAACAAAAAAACATGTCCAACATATAGTTTTTTATGACGTCACTACGACGTCATTCCCAAATGAGACAAGTCTGACGACACCTCAGTTAAATCTATCAGTCTACTGAAACTACAGGCAGTGCCCAAGGAATAGCCCTATACCTTAGCGCCACAAATAAAAAACATGCAACACACGTGCGTCGCTTCATGTACAAGTACTATACGTACCTACGTATATAATAATAATAATACTCGTATAACTCGTAGAAAAAAAATTGTAGTACCTCCTGTACGGAAAATATTTTAAAATGTGTTCTGTGACTCTCTAGACTAATGATGAGCGATGATGCTACATGAGGTTACAAAGAAACATGTCCAACATATAGTTTTTTATGACGTCACTACGACGTCATTCCCAAATGAGACAAGTCTGACAACACCTCAATAAAATCTATCAGTCTACTGAAACTACAGGCAGTGCCCAAGGAATAGCCATGCAACACACGTGCGTCGCTTCATGTACAAGTACTATACGTACCTACGTATATAATAATAATAATACTCGTATAAGCTGAAAAAGGTTGACAATTGTCAAAGATATTTGCATAAAGTGAAAAATAAAGAAGACCGCACGGCGCTGTACGCAGATACAGTGTAATTATAGAATTAACAGTCTCACAGCTGCTCGGTGCTGTCGTGGGCCACCAATGAGGCTCAATGTTTGTTTTTGCCAATATTTACAACTTGTTCATTCGTAAAATAAAGCCGTGAGTGATGTTAGTGTACATGAAAAATGTAAGAATTTTTCTTTTTTTTGTTGTTCGTTTTACGACATGTTTGTTTTGCCGACGCCGTCAATTTTGTTTGTAAATTATTCGTCAGCCCGGCTATTGACCTGAAGTAAGCACACCTGCGATAATCCCCAAGTAGCCTAAAAAGTGGAAAGCATCAAATTGGATTAAGTAAAAATAGACGCACGTGATCGTTCATGTCTAATATTCGTAACAGAGTATTTTTGATCCCCACTGACCGTAATACTATTTTAATCGAGTTTGTTATTCTTTTGAACAAAAAAAAATATCCACATCTGTAACTGGAGCGCGTGTCGGAATATATTTAACGATTTATTTTTTCCGGGCATTTTATCTGCCACAAACTTTTTGCGGAAGGCATCCCTCAATTAAATGGACGTAAATGCGGACTTTAACAATCCACTGGCAGTTCGCACTCGTTAGTTGAGTTTGCAAACAGCTGACACGGTTCGTCGCCCCAAGTTCCGGCCGCTTGTGCGCTTTTTTGGTCTTGAGCGCCACCGCGGGAAACTTTCATCGAACTCTTTCTACATTATCGATCCGAATTCACAATATATACAGCTACTGGCGCGTATATGATGCCAGATTTCGGTCAGTACTTCTTAGCAATTTTTTTATATAAAATATATCCGGCTTTTTTCCTCTAAATCTCTGTTCGTTACCGACGTGCAAATCCCGAGATAATAAGCCCCAACCGGTTCCGAGACCATTGGGAGTTATGCGACGGGTCATAAAGAGGGCACAGTTCGGATAGCGACCTTGTGGGCGTATTCCAAGCGGCCGCGGCTGCTATTTCGGAGCACCGACATCGATCCGCGAGAAACTGGAACAGGCCTCTTTGGCACCTGTGATGCACCGAGCGTGACGGCCAGTGATTGCGAGATCGATCTTTGACGCTTCGAGAATTGGATCTCGAACCGAGTGCTGGCTGGTGCTCGCGACCGATATATTCCAAAACTAAGACTCTCGACAGAGATCGTCTTTTGTCTTGTAAATAAACAGGGCGATTGTCTTTTGTCATTGAAAAAAATAAGTAGTGTCCGTGATTTCGAGATGCATGCAGGACGCATCTAGAATTTAAATTAATGTTTTCGACAGTACTATACTTATTTTTATTGTAACGAGATAATTCAATGTCTGTTTAAACTCCAGTCCGTAATTAATAAAAGTTATCGCCCGGCGACAGACAAATTACGTCACATGACGTGTTTTATAAAAGTGGACACCCGGTAACAGAACTATAATTGGTTAATTACATATTCAATTTATCAAAGTCCTTGTCGCGATCGTAGACGTAAATCGTGACGTTGGAGTCTACCACCTGGCATGTGTTAAAGGTTGTTCTTTGTTACATTGTTTCTTATATTATAATGCTAATAATCACTGTGGTAACACAAAGAGTTATTGCTACGCAGTGATTACATCATTTAATATGCAAACCATATGCATAGAATGTTTCCGATGTAATAAAAGTAAATAAAATTCAGTCAATGACATTCACGCGAACTGCAAGCAGACATCGTAAAATAAAATGTTCACAACGGGGCCCTTCACTTTACTCCTACACGGGGCGACACGAACTTTCTATAGTGACGCGCTGATTAAAAATTCAAGGCGTATCATTCGTATATTAACCTCATCACATGAAGCGTGTATTGACCTCGTGTGAGATAAGATCGCAACGCTGTTAGCCAAAATTCGGACGGTTGCTTAGTTGCGTCAAGGTGACCGTCGGTGCGTTGACATTCAGACGCTCTATCTGAGCAAACAAATTAGCGGGGCGCGCCTCACGCCCTAGACACATTGACAGCGGGCGCGAGAGCGGTCTACTCTCTTCAATCTTTATTGTCTGCGTCTGAAGTACTCGTAGCTTTAAAGTTTTCATCTATTAGTGTAGTCAGATAATGATAACGATTTCTATAACAACCTAAAGTTACAACCTTTTCTAGTACTATTAGGGAAAGACAATTCCACAAAATTGTGTACAGTATATCTACTTAATGAAACTCTATCACTGGCTGACTGACCTACAATAACGCTTAACTTAAACCAGTGGGTCTAAGAAACATGCAATTTTGCACATGATTTGCTCATGTAATGTAAGTGAGCACCGGAAATAATTCTTGAAAATTCATCTCCGATGGAGATAAATAATTTCAGAAATTATTAACAAAAATTAAAAAAAAAATATTTTTTTGTACCATGGCGAGTCAGTCTCGTACCAATGCCTAGACATAACATTATTGTACTGTTCTCCTCCAGCCCCTCCTCCTGTAGGAAGCTTTTGCTTGACCGGCTATTTTACAGATAGATTATGTCCTCCAAAGAGAGAAATCATGTGGACCCGTGCGCAGAAGTCTGACTGCATTTCCTCTATGGATAGCTCGCCTGATCCTTTGACAGGCACAACGAATTCCAATTGTGTAACCTATAGTCATTGTGAGGTCATTTTATTATTCTACTGAATCAACACGTGAGCAATACTAGATACTCTCATAGAGTTTTATTCTAAAAACCGCTAATCAGCTTTCTTTCACCTCACTCGTTTTCGGATCATATGTGAGGCCTTACTTCGCCTGGTCGACGAACGCCTCCGTTCAGCATAGCATACTATAGCTTTCTTTTGACGTGACAACGTCTTATAATTCGATGGAGCCGGCTGCATGCACGAAAAAGTATGACGTATGCGGCGTTCCAGTGCAAGCGAGAGCGCGCAACGAGCGACAAAGAGGCACATTCCATCAGTATTTACGAAAAAGTATGACGTTGTCACGTTCAACTATCGTCAGTAAACCGACTTTACAGACAACCGATTTTTTTAACTTATATCGGGGTGATCGTCTAAAAGCCATCTTTCGGCAAATAGGGCGGGACTTTGTTAGTGGAAAATCAATTTCTAATCAATCGATCGCCTTGGTTACTGACTGGGTATTGTTCTATTGTTGTTAAAGTCCAAAGAGATTAAAATATAATAAGGCATAGAGGGGACAAAGCGAGGAAAATTTGAAGTCAAAAGTTATTCCAAGTGGAATAAGTCCAGTACAATTTCGACTTCAACTGACATGATAAGGACATGACGCTTAGGCTTCAAAGTTTTGTATGAAAATATTCCCAATGCCCCCTCTATGGCCTATTATATTTAAATCTCTTTGGTAAAGTCATACAAAGTCGAATTTACAACACATTTTTTTTAATAGTTGTTAATAAAAACCGGTTAAGGATATGCGCGAGGGTTCTATAACACCACAAAATAAGAATATGTATTAACAAAAAAAATTACAATAAGTTTCAATCTGTTCGGGATCCATAGCGCGAGCCCGACTCACACTTGACTGGTATTTGTTTTTGTGGTTTACTTTGGAGTTTGCACTTCTAATCACGCCAAGTTTGACGATCCAGTTTTACAGTTGATACGAGCAAGCACATAAAACATTGAAAAAAATACTTTTTATAATATCCGCCACAATAATGCATATTCTTTGTGTAAATCTAAACCGATTACCGATTACAGCACTTAAAACAGACTCTGGGTATTGAACCCGCAAACATTATATTTTACTATCCCAGTCAATTGGAATAGTTGGCGTCTCCATCGAGCACAGTCGCATCGGAATCCAGTGTTGTCTTATCTAAAGACAATTTGTCGGATATTAGCTGGAGTGGTTGGGAGCGATGGATTTATTGACTGATATAGTCATCGCTCAATGGGCCGTCAAAGGGCCGCCGACCTTCGCTGAGACGACTAGACGCCCAAATTGCTCAGAGGTCGCTTTAGATATTGACGAATTTCGTAGCTATACGGTCTGGGTTCATAAGAACGGGAATGTTTCCACTGTTTTTGTATAGTAGACATTTTACGACGTGCCTGCAATCTTAGCAAGTCGTGATGAAACTTAAAAAATATAGTTTTATTTATATGAAAATATAAAAATAAACTTGTATTTAGGTACCGCTATATCATAAAACATCAAAATTATTTTCTTGCAACTAAGCTCAATACCTCGGCTTGTATAAATTGAACTATGAAATACAACAGTGTCTCATTCCGAGGAGTTAGCAGAGGTATTTATTTTCTAAGAATACCTTTTGTTCATAAATGTATTTTTCAGATACCTACTGGACAGATGATGAATACTTCGGAACTAATTCTAGGCTATGTGGCTTTTTATCATCATTTCCTTTACCTTCATAAACAGTCAAGAGCACATTAAGCTTTACACTTGTAGTGCGAGTATGACCTCTAAGACGATTGCAATAAGAACGTTACAAAGTCCAATGTGTCAAACTCCACGTGCTCTTGACTGTACTCTAAACTAATTGATCGGTACATGCCCTGACTCGAAATCGAACCCGGCCCTCACTCTTGAAAGGCGAACTCGCTTCCAACATACGAGTATCATAGCTATCGACGACTGCTAGATTATTAAATTAATCGTATCAAATTACCACTGCCAGCTACACAAATAAAGAAGATAGAAACGACCAGATATGTAAACAGAATGGCTTGAACCCTTTTAGACTTCTTATTTTTATATCTTAAACGGTGGTTTAATAAAGTGCCGGCAGTAGGATCGCGATTATAACCGTCTGAGTCTCGTTTCGGAACCAACAGTGGCTGTGATTGGGTGCACCGAAGAACTCTATTAAAACCGAGATCGGTATCTCGGAGCTGTCACGTGATCCCCGCCGGCTATCTCCGCCGCGATGCGCTATCTACATTGCATGTTGCTATTGATGGCTGTTGTCATCGCAATATGTCATTGAATTCAACAATTTTATGGTGAGTGTACCTGACGGGATTTGGGAAAATGACAAATCTCCATACGAGCATTTTGGGGATGAAATTTCAAAAAATCATTCTTATTGTTATTCCCACGTTATATCACTAGCGGTTCTCAGTTTCACCCACGTATTTCCCGTTCCCGTTTGAATATGGGAATAAAATATAGCCTGTTACTGAGGGATATTCTTCTTGGTGAAAGAATTTTCGGAGTTTTGCATCGGTGAAAGAATTTTTAAAATGGGTCCAGTAGTTTTTGAGTTTATTCGTAACAAAGATACAAAAATACAAACATAAAAATATACATATATGTATTTCCTCTTTAAAATATAAGTATAGATATAGATGTACAAAATTGTATGCTACTAGATCTAAACCCATCTGTTAAATCTGTGAGTTGACGTCTTTCACTGATGTTCTCTCACAGTGTTTTATTGAATACATTTGCACTTTAATATCAGCTTCCATTTCTCACGATGTTTCCCAAATTACAACTGACCCTAAACTCAACTAAGTTTTCGATCAGTGCTTGCAGTTATGATAGTAATATAAATAAAATCACAACATATTATCGCATCCTCCAGTTGTCTCCGCCAACAAACCCCGAGGGCGCCGCCGGCGGCGTTAGCAAGCTAAGAAAATTATTCGCGCCATCGGGTATCAGAACCAATCTCTCGAATAAATGGTTCAGTAATGATTCGCGCACTCGTTTTGAGTAAGCACCGGAGGTGGGCATTGTTTACAAGCTTGAATCGTTCAGACGTTTACTAACTTATGTGAAGAGACGAATTTTAATGTTATTTCATATTTGTAGTTAATGTTAATAAGAATTCAGAAAAATATTGAAATACATACGAGTAGATGTCTTGACTAACTATTTACTAAATAACTGCGGTGTTATAAAGGCAGTTATTTGGGCTGAAACAAATATTGATAGGGTTCAACTTGAAATTGATTAGATTCGTAACACGAAATCCTTGTGTTACACTGTTGCGTAAGGCAAATCCTTCCTGCCTTTAACTATGTACAAAGCAAGCGTATAAATGTTTATTTCGAATAAATAGCTGTAAACCTGCCACCATTGGAAGGCGGTTAATACAATTCAACAACAAAAAATATACAATAGACTATCGGTGTTGCTTTCATTTTCTAACTAAATCAAGGGACGCATTTGTGTGTTTGAGGAAAGTTCGAATTCATTGCAAACACGCTAGTGTGAATAAAAAAACATTATGAACTTTTGTTTTTTACATGGTATTGTTCTACAAACTCTGCACAAATATTTAACACACAAACAGCGCTGCATCTGTGAGCGCTGAACCATTTTCCTGTAAATCTATTACAATACAGTGTAAGAGTCCGCGAATGTGGCGACACATACCACCCCACGAAATGTTTTAACGTTAATTAGGGTCCACATTCGGCCGCAAGGCGCCGTTTATAGCTATTTCCTCGCCGGCACGCTACCGGCCGCGGCACACGCGACCTACAAATAATCGCCTTGTAAATTTACAATCAATATACTCCAATACAGTTTGGTCTAATCGAGTGCTGCTTAGTTGATTTCGTATTCGCCAAACTTTGTTAATTCTAAGATGATGTATTTCTATTGCGGTTATATACATGAAATGGTACGTAACCCTTAGATCTCGAGTCAGACTCACACTTGGCCGGTTTTCAAGAGTTATGCTAATACAAACATTAACTGGCTCTTGGATAAACCTTCAACCCATTCTTATTGCTTCATAAGAGAACAAATTGCTGAGGATAGTATTTAAGTATTGCATAAGTAATATACGAGACAATAGGTATTGCATTGTGAAAATTGAATTCCGTCTAATCTGATGCAGATAAAATGAAATTCTCTAAAGCGCGTGCGTTATCTAGGAATGGCTGAGATGCTCCGTTGCGCGGAGAGAAGCCGCTTGCTAGCATTTCCTGTATAAGTGCATAATGTACCGGATTCTTTACTTCACCATCGATTATACACAGCAAAATATATTTTTAAATAGCAAAACCCGGACCAAAACACGCGGCACGGGCTGTTTCTATTTTTTGTACAATTGAATGAATAATAATTAATCGAGTTAATCATCGCTTGCAATAGGTATTGATATGGCGCCTACCGACCAATATCTATGATTGGCGATTATCTACAAATACCGGTTTTGATTGTCATTGTTATTATTCAAATATTTCTCTTTATAACACACCTTGCAGATGTCGAAAAAAAAGGCCCTTCTAAAATGTTGTATTCTTCCAAATGTACAAATCGATACATTAAAACGTTACTTACGGTTTTTCTGTAATTAGGCTCATACGCCACACGACAATCGATAATGGAACAGAAGCTGTAATAGCCTATTCTAAACCTTTAACGAAGTTGGATGTTATTTATCGTTTGTCTCAGCTTCAGAGACAGACAAGAATTCCTGGAATTGACTCTCTCATCTCAAACGCAACGTTTGAGGCACCCGCGACGACGCTATCTCATGTCGCTGAATATTTTGTAAACATTAACACGCAAGTATTTATAACACTACTAAAATGTTTTTGAACTGATTGATCCAAATCTAACAATTAAACATTTTAGCACATGCTGTAAATTTCAGTGAGTGCAGTGTTCATAATTGCAAACAAAGAGCTTTATTAAAAGCAACGTTAATTTCATTAAAATAAGGAGTGCTCACTGCTCACATGTTCATGTGAACATTAATTTGCATTTATAAACCTTGAAGTGTATACGATTTATGATATCGTATTTGTTTGTCTTGTAAAATTGTTATCTCGTGTGTAAATTTGTAATGTATAATTGTAAATGACCACCAGCAAATTGTTAAGTTCACACGGAAACTGCTTGAGTTTTATATTAAAAAAAATCTTTTACGATTCCGGTGTAGGAACTAAAAACACGTTGTTGATTAAAAAAGATAAGTGATCAAGTGTTAACGTTCAACCGCATTATTTTAAACACATTTCCGTTGCTGAAACCGGCGACGTTTATCGTCATCGTCGAGTGACAACATAATGATACGGTAGCGCACTCAAATCAACTACGCAACCTTTATGAATGTAAATTGAGTCGATTATGAACATAGCATGGTTAATGAACATGGCAGTGGACCGTTTTATATGCACTTGCGCGGTGCCCCGCTTCTTCTCCTCAGCTGAAACACATAAGTGACACCAATTTAAAAAAATATTGCAGTTACATTAAAAATCTGAACTAATCTTAAGAACCCATCAATTTCAAACTCTTTGAAGTCGCTCGGTGATTTTGATTGAACGACCGCGAGCAGTAAATGGACAGATCACGCGTCGTTGACATTTTCACACGTTTTATGTCCCTTGAAATCTTAAATCCTGCCAAGTCTGGCGGGAGAATGCGGATCGGTTGCAATTCCGGTAAAATCGCCCTGTCAACGACCCACCACCCGATATAGTGCGGGCCCGTTACCAGAGTGATCGACCTGGACTCCTGCCACGTCCCAGCGTCGGCTAATTATAAACTCACGCGCATACAATAAACGATCCCATGCTAATCGCCCTAAGGAGTACTTTCGCTCACATAACGCGCGGTGTAACGTAACAGCCGTATCGGAATTAAAGAATTCACTGAGATCATTGTTTTTATAATGTCCAAGACTAAAGTGCCTCTTTTATAATTAGACGGCCTTTCCGCTGAAATAAAATAGTAATGACGTATGGTATATATAACACCGACTGGAAATTGTGTCCGTCATTTTTAGAATTGTCTACATTCCAGTTATTTGTGGATCATTAAAATTTCCTACTTAGCGTGGACGTGATAAATGCGGCCGGGCTCTCGGCGTGGCACTTTCGGGACACGCGTCAACCGCCCCAGCATTGGGGTCAGCTACATTCGCGTATGCGGAATCGTCAGCTGGAGAATAGGTATCGGTGCTTTTACGATAACAAGTCAGTCGCGTCCTCGCGGCCGATTATTGCGGTTGCTACATTATAGCGCACACGGCACACGTTCGTCTAAGAGATTACGGTTGTATGCCGTTTGCCAAGTCTGTGGTCCTTGCGTGTTAATAGCCGAGGTGAACGCTGTCAACGCGTTGTGTGGCTTGTTAAGCTGGTGAGCAGCGGTGCACTGACCCATCAGCCGTGCGTGAAGTCGGGATGGTGCGCCAAGGGGAGAGGTCCGGTGGCGCCCTCAAGACTCTCGCCGACACGCTCCGTTGGCGAGCCCTGTTAATGGTACGTTTGGCGAGCTCAGCAATTTTCCCGTGGACGCTTGTTGACTGTTATTGCATAGTTTAAAACTAATTCGGGCGCTGCATGTACTAAGCTACAGTCTATTGGATGCTAGACCATAATTCGATTTGAATAGATTTGTAAATAGATCCAAACTAATGTCATGTTATTTGAGGTTGTGTTGTTTTTGTTTTCTGTCACTGTACTTTAAATGCTGACGAGGCCATCATCCGCGTATTGACGTCATTGCATTGTGCAAAACACACCTGTGTTGTAACAAACAGTTAATATTCCGTGCGATATTAATTTCTGAAATGATGCAAGTGTTCTTTGTTACTTTACTAATTTGACTCAGGATTAGTCAAGTTCTGTTTGAAAACGAAACCGTCTAAAGTGGGTTAAAAGTTTGAGCAAGTAGAAACTTCAAATTGTGCAAGCGAAAATAGGTAGGGGATGGGAGGGTATTATCTGTTTTATCCCCATGTCCTTCTGTGGTCAACCGTCCGAGGAATTCACGTGGCGGCTTATCGGAGATCTAAATATTGAAATCTCTGACGTGAAAAGAGCACGTTCGCAACGTACATTACTGATACGATGCACTCGTTATCGCTTCCTACTGTATTATGACGTTCGTACCTAAGTAGTAACATTATTAGATTACACAGTTTTCACTACAGAGTTTATCAGAAACTAAATTATTTGTGCTCATGTTATGACTTTTCCTAGCATATTAATAAATATATGTTTACGCTTCATGTACTGCAGAGGTAGTCCATCCATATCCATTTTTCAACAGTGTATTTCTTCAAACCCCTAAACATAAAAGGTAGGTAGCCCATCGCCAGATCAGGGTTCTGTTATATCTCAAAACTAATTCGGGGTCCTGTAGGTTCCTTCAGTATGTTTTCCTTTACAGTTCAACTAGTTTGTTGGACTAAATGGCTTCCTGTAAATCATCCGACAAGATTTATTTATTATTACAGGCATTTATTATCATATCAACGAGCAATAACAGACTGCTATAGGTAATAAATATGCAGATTGAACATGTTACATTGTTTCAGATAATTCCAGTCTGAATTTGATTAATGAATAACTCAAAACATTCGCAAAACGTTTGCCTACAGCATACGTACATGAACTGATGAACCGATAAATTAGGTCGAATAAACGTCGAGTCGGACGCATGTGTAACGAGAATAAGCGAATTGTCGTTTGTTTACACACGTACATGTCTGGCTGCGTACAGGTGCGGTGCAGACGCTCCGGCCGGGCCTCGCTGACCTATTTCAGCATCGCCACTTCTTATCTTTTCTACTAGATGCATCCAATGGGAAATTCTCTCTTATGCATGAGTTGCGCGAGGCTAGTATTTCAACCCAGGATAGTAGGCTTCGGCTACCGAGCTAGTCAGCTAGTGAGAACGCTAGAATGATAGCCTCTCAAGGATAGTTTATTAGGTTCTATTTTTACTCAACTCGACCTGTATGTAAGTCTTTGTCTGTCTGTTGTTACCTGTAAGTAAGTCTAAACGGTTTGACGAATTTCGAAGTGCGATCTTTATCCGACTGCACCAGAAAGATCTTTCATTGTATTTTACAGGTAGTCAGATTGTCTGGTGTTTTAATAATGAATGTAGTTTTGTTGTACTGGTTTGAGCTATGAGGTTGGAGTGACAAGTCTGGTAAACATCTATCTGGAATAACGCTATCGCAAATTGAATGAAACCTCGTGGCTCACAACCACAACTCTTAAGAAGGACTAACATAAAATTTTTCGCCAATACCGCCGGTTAAGTTTTTTTTTTATTTCGTTAAAGAAAATCTATGTAGGTACATAGATTTTCTTTAACGAAATAAAAAAAAACCTAACGCATTTTGGAAAAGATGTAGAACAGTGAATTTCGTGAGATGATCTAAAATAACTATTACGGTAACGAAATAAAGACTTTATAAACATTATGGGGAATCTGTTCCGTATATGTATTAAAATTATTCATAAGTGGTTTACTGATTTTCGGTGTGGTCGTACAAGCACAAATGATGCTGATCTAGGACGCCCAGTTCATTACTGCAGGTTACGAGTACTACTACTATGGTAGTAGCTCCTTCCGGTGGACTAGCCTCGTATATGACCTGCAAAGCTAAGTCAGATATTAGCTTGCCATTCTAACTTTGAAATTACTCTCTTTGAAAAGCTTCCGGATTTTCACTGTACGAGCGCGCTTGGACGCAGTGCGCTCGGACGAAGTGTGCTCGTATAAGTCAATAGAACACCTTCCGATCCACTGATTGGCTTTCGGCATCTGAGTACAATCGGATCACATTGTAGGTACCCACCTACAGGTTTACTAAAATGTGTCTACCCTTCTTATTTATGTACACAGCTTGTATAAATAGAGGCAGCCCATTAAAGGAGGTCAGATCCGATCACCGATCACATTCGATCTCGACTCTCGACACGAGCAACATCTCTCATTTCTTCAACCCTCATCGTCCTCGACATCACCTAGTGGCAGTCACCCTCGCTGCCCCTAAAACATGTTCACGTGATAAGAGTAGAGTCCGAGTAGAGACTCTGTCCGAACGCGCATATACCGTAAAAACGTGACTTAAATCTCCACATTTCCAATAGATCCCTAGTTTCCAAGACATTATTTATGTCCCCAACAGTATCTTATCTCGGTTCGTGAAACAGTTTATTACGTCTTTTTCTCTGTATCACTCCTCGTTGCAAGTGTTCAATAAACCAGTTGTCCAAATAAGTGTGAGTTAACTCTCTGGGATGTACTGTTTTGTATAATATTTTGCGTTTTCTCACTTTTTCTACACATTTTGAAGTAGGTATGCTGCTGCCTTACCCTATTAGTCAGTCTAGTAACGTGAACCAAATGTGCTTCAAAATCTTCCCGGTGTAAAATTGAAAATGTTCCGAAATTTCAATCCCGAATATAGAATACCTGCCACACTGTAGAATTTATTTGAAAAATCTATTTTACATGCATTCTTCAACAGCCGTAAACAGGGTTTGGCTGTTGTGACGGGACTTCTCTGACATTAATAAAACTGTTAGGTTGTTTGCTTCATTTCGATGACTTAGCTCGGTTTCCGATGGCCACTGAAGATTTGAATTCCTGTGAGTTAAAAAAAAAACGATCTAGTTGATTTTGTGTGAGGTGTATCACCACGATATGACAGAAGTTAAAGAAATTATCAGTCGCTTTTGACTTGGACCAGACCGGAGGCTTAAAGTTTTATTGAAAAGGAATATCATCCAATCAAGAAGTTGGTAGACTGAAAAGGCATTTATTACAGTCCCATCAGCAGCCCATTGCTGGACGTAGGTGTGATCCATGAGAAAGATTGTTATAATCACGCATTGCATCAATTCTCGCTAATTTCTATTTTAAACATGGCAAAATGAGTTCGCGTTGTATAGACTAGAGCGGCTGCTCTTAACTCTTGCCATGGCTGTTGCTGTTGATCATAATGGTTATTGAAGCAGTGGCGGCCGGCATGGGCCCGGCCGGCGGCGTTCCGTATCCGGGGCCGCCATCCGCAGAGATGACTATGTTCACTCTCATTCATTAGAGGGGCGCGAGGGGGGCGCAAGACGTCGCGCGCCGCCCGACGGTATCGATTTTGTCCCACCCTCCTCCCGCGCCGCCCCAAAGCCCCCGCACTCAGCATCCGACCTCGAGTGCTCTCCTCTCGCGCCTACCGGACACCTTCGACAGAAACTACGCCTTAACGGCATGACGGCACAGCTCAAAATTCCACTCCCCGGGCAACGCGTGGCGTCGTCCTAACGATCCCTAATGGACCCTCCGGCTGAAAGTCACTCGGTCGAGATTGCAACGGCCCCGTCGCCGTCCGCACTGGAAAAAATAAGCTTTTTGTTACAATTAAAATGGTAAATCAAATCAATTTTAGTAATTGCGAGGTCAAACTTTGAAGTGTGTCGGCGCGCGCTCAACACGGGATGTTTAACGCTTATGATTTTTAATGGGCTCGCGAGTTCGAGTTGCTTCCTCGTATTCTAATGAAGGCTCGTTGGAACTGCCAGAGAAGATTATTTCGTTGAATATTCGAAAAGTCGCGATACAAATAATATCCGCGAAGAAGAATCGTGTCCTGATTTCGAAGAACATCGTAAATGTAGAGTCGAATCTTTATTGTCTACAAATTCCTTTACCTATTTGAATAGCTATGTGGTGAACGTTATTGCTTAGAATTTGTATGTTATTATTTTATTCTAAGATCGACTTTTACCACAACTGACAATTCTAAAACATATATTATATTACTGAACGGAAGCAGGGTTATATGAATTTATTCCACATCCCGTTTTAGGTATGCACTGTATGGATATTCAACTCCACATTTCTTTCAACATTTTCCCAGCGTGCCGACCGTCTTTTCTTGAATGTACGACTCCTATAAAATCCGGATTAAATCTTTCAGATTTGTATAAGTTCAGCCTACGTCGCATATTTCTATCCGAATATTTCCGTATTAAGTCTCGTACTTTGCTTAAGCATTTTAACTGCCTTTAACATAAATATACTGGCTTGATATGAATCCTAGAATAATGACTATAACCTTATTACCGTGTGATAAGAGATCATTCACCGGTGATTTTCCTTCCATTTATTAACACGATCGAATCCTGACCTATGCATGAGATAGCGGGGCTCGTCTTGCTGGAGGTCCGGGGATTATGCATCGGTTGTATTACAATGACATAGGCTGCATAATATGTGCCGATGAATGCGTAAAGATGTACTGAACACATCATATACATAATATATACAGGAGATCCTATAACCGTAGCTTGCAGGCTTACCTCCAGTTTATGGGTGTCCCCGAGTCGAACAGGTATAATATGAAAGGAATTATTTATAACATAACTTACTTGTGTTTTTAAAACTTTTTTTAAACGCTGTCGGGTTTTTGTTTTTATATTAAATGTAGGTACTTACTTGTTGTAATATAACGTACACACAGATTAAGCTATGTGGGGCGCGGCCAGTCTTCCTACCTTTCTTCGTCGGAAAACACTTTAGAATCTGGTCCCGTTATTATTATGTTTACGTAAAATGAAAATTGTTAAGCCATTTTAGATTGTAAAGCTGAAACAGATAGGAGGCCACTTAACCTAACGCCCTAATCCCCTTGGGTGAGTGGTCTAAACAAAAGTATTTCCTTCACATAATAATCATCTTCTATGAAATCCTTACTGAAAATAGATACTTGCCAGAGTCATGAACTCTTCTTCACACCGGTATAAAAAATGTGTTGTCAAAAACAACGGATTATGCGATGCATTTGGTCCAAGAAGTATTTTTAAGGATATTAAAGATATTGCCTACTAATAAAGTGCTAAAGAGTTCCTATAACTTCATGTTTGAATTTTTCTCATATTTGGATGAGAAGAAAAGCAACCGCATGCCTTGGAAACTTAAGGTAGATACTTAAAGAGCATTACTCACTACTCAACATCACTAATTACTTTCACTGTGTTCATCAGTCTCTTTCCTACTAATTATCACTGCTGAGTAGACCATCAGATCAGATCATCGCCTTGAGATCTTACAGAGGATTTTGCATAGTTATTATATTATTATATTCATTATATTTACTTTACCTTTCTAACCGTTCTAACGTACTTCATAATCAGCATTTTTTTTTTATTGTGGGTCACAATTGACACACGGCTATTTAGTCCCAAACTAGGCAGAACCTGTACTATGGGTACTAAACAACTGATAAACATACTTAAATAAATATTAAACACCCAGACACGAAGCCAACAAACATGTTCATGCACACAAATGTTGGCCCCGAGCGGGAATCGAACCCGCGACCTCCGACTCAGAAGGCAGGGTCACTACCAACTGAGCCAACAGGCCCGTCAACGTTGGTCCGTTGGTGAAAATCTGGATAAGATAATTTGTAGCTAAATACATTAGAATACTATGTTATGTCACAGAAAAGAGGTGTAATACTACTGTAGTGTGCAATTATTCTAAACTTACAGCGCAAGTTAGTTAGTCTGCAATAGTAATGAATGAATTAAAAGGACTGAATGATACTCTCCGATTTTAACTAGAAATAGTGGAGCAATTTTCTGCGTCCAGCGTAAAACCGGACGGCATCTAGATTAAACACAGTGTAAATAGGTAGTATTCGCTTAGTTATTATGGTAATGGCCATCAAAGGCGTCTGCTCGGCCCTGCCTCAACGAGGGGAGCGCTTGGGGTAGGGTATGGTATTGCACCCGACCGTTCGCTGCGGCTGCAGGGTGGTTTGCATAAATACACCTTGCCCCATAGTTTACAGCACAGTGTGTCTGTTTACCTTACCTCTATCGCCGGATTTATGAATGCTGCGCGTGTAATTATGACGTCTCGCGTGTTCGTACAAGAATATCTAGTTCCGATTCACTTTGATTTATACCCATCTGCGACTTACGAATAGTTCGACGGTATCTTGATATATCAGAGTATATTGATAGTTCATTTTCAATTTACGTTAGTCTGCCAATTTGAGGTAACATAAATTTTCAATCAGTTGTTGCCGGTGTCCCGCCGAAAATAGCGGCGGGATCGATTCGGCCGAGATCGACAAACTGGCCGTTGGCGTGCTTCCTGACCCATCCGGAAGTCTGAAATTACTACCATGCCATCCCCTTGTCTAGTCAGCTATTTGCGACTCTTACTCAACCCCTAAAAAGCTTTCTATTATTAGAACTTGCTTGTTTATTTTGTGTTCCAGTTAGGAAAGTACGACGTAATCGCCCGAGGGGCCGTTGACTTGTCGCCAAGATGGGAAAAAGTACGACACGGCTCGCCCGTGAAAACGCGCAATACCTCTATGGGATATAACCAAAGAAGGGAGATCGGAATTTCGCGGGCGGAATCTCGACGGAATGATTAAAAAAGCGCGCGTGGCCACTTGACGCACGGTGTTAGCTTTTTGCATGTATGTGCGGTGCGGCGGCACTAATGAAACGGGCTCGGCGTGTGCGTCGAGGCCTACGTACGCGGGCCTTGCATTGGGTCGGGTCAGTGAACCCGCCCGCCCACTATCGGGGTAAATATGCCGAATGCACACAGATGCGCGCGCCGGCCCCCTTGCACCCCCAGCGCCGTCGCCGCTGCACTCCGCACGCATCCACCCCCAACCCCTCTTAAAACTCCTAATTGATTGCACAAATTTTCTCGCAATAAATGTCTTTTTATGGTGTTAATGATGTAAACTTGCGCAGTTCCGCCGCTTTAATTGATACTACGGCGATGTGATAAGTCGTAAACCCGTATGGGTACATATTGCCGTCGGGCGCCGCTCTTTTGCATACCGACGCGGTGTCGGCGGCGGGACTATGAAAAATTAATTAGCATGCGACGGTATTGCCTTTGGCGAATCCTTCGCGATGCGCTGTGGCGCCTAATCATTTCGCTATTGGCTTTAAATTAAAAGCGGGGTGGGTCTTGGTTGAAATTCAATTATAAATTATACTTGACTAGCTGGTGTCAAGAATTTGAAAAATCCCTTAGCGCGATACCTACATTGTATAAGAAACCCACCTGCCATTTTTTTGTTGTAGGTTTCTGATGAATGAAGGAAGAAGCGTTGAGTCTGTCGTATTTTTTTTCTATATTTATGTAGATTTATGAGGATAATTGGGATAAAAAAGGTTTTGCTAAAAGAAATCAAACAAGATGTGAAGGTATTGAGTTATTTTAAAAACTCACAACTTTAAATTTTCGTTTTCTAGCTAAACCAAGTAACAGTGCGTACCTTGCTAAACAGATACCTCGAACAAATCGTGACTTTACCCTCGATGATCGAACCATTGCATCATCGGATGCATCATGCAATACATGATGTCACGATGACGTCACTGACGCATAAATACAGTGTGCGCCAACCCATAAAATAGCGACAGAGGACCGCCCGGTAGCCCATACACAATAAAAATAGCTCGGAATTGCTATGCCATCATAACTGAACTATGCCAAATTGGCAGTTAACCTCCGCACAGAACCGTTAACATCTTCGCCTATTCAGAAACATTTCTATAAATCTGCTAAATGTTTTTGACCTGCTGCAAACTAAATATACTAGATTTCGCAAGAGCTAAACTAATTGAGAACATAAGAATGAAATAAAATAAAAATTAATTTCTTTCTTTTTTCTAGAATGAAAAGTTTAAAACATAACCTACTTCGGAACGAACTGCTTTTCTAAATACCGCAGATCATAGCAAACATTGTGCATTACTAGATTTTATATCGAGACTAATGATTAAGCGTCCCAATTCACGGTGAATTTCTTTATCACTAATTTAAAATAAGATACACAATGAACGCCTCAGAATTGGTAAAATAAAAAGTGCCTCAGTCAAAGATTTTAATATTTTGCTTTATTACAGTATTTCATTTTGATTTATAATGATACCGGTTATCCAAATATGCTTTTGAATTTTTGATTGAAAACGATTTTATACACATTACTTACCTATACTGATGCTATCCAACATAGACACCGAACTCAACATTGACTACAATTATAGTAGCTACCGGAGTCGAGTGTTATTATCTCATACAATTAACAGCAAATACAATAAAGTCGATGTCGTAGCCCAGCGATGCCAATGTGGTTCTTATATGAGATGACAAGACACGAGACTAAAAAGAGCTGCCCTTGAGTTTCTTGCTGGCTCTTCTCGGGGTACTGCATTTGGATCCAGCAACTCGTCGGTGGAGATGGGCTGGTGTTTACATTTAGCCAATCTTCATGGATGAGTTTAGTGTGCCTTGCTATTGACATTTCAAAGTGTATTTTATATACCTACTGAAATAAATGAATTTTGAGTTTGATAATTAAAAAGGTTAAGCAATGAATTGATCGACGCAGTCAGTCAGCCAACTAAAGTTGAAGTCATAATTGAAAAGTTCTTACAGTTGGATTACTAACCTAACACCATCTCCCAATCCGCGATGGGCACGCATAGGAGATTATAGCCCATACCTCTCATTGTAAGCGAAGACCTGTACCACCACACGTGTTGATGATTAGAACAATCATTGGTTTCTGTACGATAGGGAATCTAACTAAAATGTTGATGACAATTTGTGTGTATGAATATAATGATTGGTTTCGTATCTATAATATGTTTGTATGTGTATTTGGCATGTTTTTCAGTTATTTAGTACCCATACAAAAAGGCTCAGACTAAAACAACCGTGTGAATTGTGTTGTGTCCCACGATTTAAAAAAGAAAACTTAATCTTCTTTCTTCTTTGTAAAACTTCATAATAGAATGTTTTTAGGAGTGAGTACAAAACTTGAAAATAAATCAGATTGTATTATTTCTTGTATAAAAAGAGGAGGATCGCAACCGCACGAACTTTGCTGGATGTAAATTATGCTTTCAAACAAAGTTCACCTTTGCCAATAGTTCTGGATGTGATCAGTAGAAACTATAATATTACATTGGTAATGAGGATTAAGTATTATAAGTTCGATGGTAACTCTGTTTGTCTGTTACCTTTTACGGCTAAACCGTTGAAGTGATCCTGATAAAATTTGGCTGAACGATGGTTTACTTCTTGAGGAAGGGGATAGGCAGGACATACTTTTTATCACAGAAAAACAGTTCTTAGGGGACGCGATATAAACTACAGTTGACGCGGACTACTAAGAAATAATTTTTCAAAAGCGGCCCGCCCGAATATATAGAGATTATCAATAAAGTATATACTTATAAAAAAGGTAAAGGTTCTAAAGTAAACGTGCGCGGGTGAAGCCGCCGGTAAGAGCTAGTCTGAAATATAAAATACGGCTCTTAGAAGAAGTTATTTTCTTTCTTCGAGTTTTATCACCTCTTACCTACATCGTCGTTACTTTAATTAGTAAATACGTTAAAAATATTGTGAATACATTTTGCATTTGTGTGTTTCAATAGTTACTCCAGAACCCTTATCGACCCTTGCTGTTTCCGTTTTGAATTAACGATCTTAAATAGTCGGGTTCTTATTTAGAGGTATTTCATTCACTACAAATATGGTTTCCATATTGCTTACTTCTAATCTTCTTCTTCTTCTCATCATAAATGAATGTTTCAGACCTGTGTGTCAGTTTCAACTAACATTAGGATTCAGGATTGTTACCTATTTGCGTTTGTTAAACTCAATAACAACTATACGCAACAAATTGAGAAAGTTTGTGTCCTCCCGCGCTTATGAGTTGAGACGTTCGTTAGTTGGTTTGAATTAAGTGCGGCTCACAACGATAAGTTAAACCTGCAGGGTGCAACTTGCCCGTTTCATCTCCGGCTTCGTTCATTAGATAGTTGCTCCGCTCCGAAATTGTGGATCACGCTATCAGGTGCGCAGCAAACAAAACTGAATAGAGGCCCGGTTAAACATGCGCGACGGTTGTACGGGTATAATTAAAGTTTAGGAGACGCTCACGTCGCCCGTTAACCTCGTTATCGGCCGCTCGAAGTGGGTGAGACGCGGTGGGGACGCAAGCTTCGGGGTTGGGGGGAAACGGGGAAAATCAATGACAGCCGCCGCGCGCCGTCTCTCCCCGGCCCGACGCGCTCATCTCGCGACCACGTGCCTCGGTCACTGGCCTGAGTCACCACTAGTGATGCCAATTGACCGATGCTGATGGGCTCCGGTATGCTTGGGCTTACACCATAACCGGTGCCGTGTCGCTCCTCTTCAAATGACACTGGATTTGTTTAAGATTTACTGTAGTTTCAATCAAATTTTGGTGCCAGGATCACCTGTGGTTGGTTGGTGGTGTTGGGTGTGGAAAAATAATGTTGACATAATAAAAAACTTTAAGGTTTATTTTAAAAAGTATTAATAAAAAATATTAGAGCATTAGTACTACATTCGATATTAGTGCGCCGGACCAAGTTTACATCACTATTCCGTACCAGTCGCTCGCATCTCGACCACGATGATTTGTCTCCAGTGCCGCCCGCCGCGACCGTTGATTGATGATGTTGCCCGTGCGCTTCGGAAACATCTAATGAAATCAAACAACACTGACCTCACCGAAATGAAATCCTAAAAGGGTGGTGAGGAAATTTATAACAAAACTCATGAAATTCAATAATTTCGTAGTATGGTCAGGTCAATAAAGAAACAAGCGGCGTAACGATAGAGGTAGGTCTGTAGATGTGTTGCGAAGCCGCGCCGGTAGCAGTCGTCGGAGTGTTCGCTCGCTTGTAAAATATACCTAGTAATATATGTATATGTAGGTCGCTGTCTGAAATTTGGGTTACCGTTTGGTCGCGTCGATATGCGACATTTCCGCTCGGCAACGCCGCGAATGCAGCCGCCAGTACTGCAGCTGTTAGTTATGTAATTGGTTGCGAATGCCAAATATTACGCGACATGTGACGCGCCGCTGACGCCATTGGTCGTGAGCCTCTGCTTATAAGAATAAAAGATTACGTAGCATCGCTTGACGACATAGATGCCTACCGCTTGATCAATATACATCACTCCAATGAGTCATATCTGGGCGAGACGGGCGTAGCAACAAAAAACAGTAGCAATGAACTTCCTAGTCCTAAATCCGTGCGATCGGCACGAATGTTTTATACTCGTTTATGCATATCGTAGCCCATCGTCGATCAATGTCAACCGCATATTTGGGTCAACGGCCGACAGCCGAAATTCCGCACAAGTCTACTCATTTCCCCATGCTCCCCTCTGTACATGCCGTTTTCATGTTGACATTTTAATATTATTAGGGTGAATATTATGTTGATTGTCCCACTTTATAATATTTTTTTTAAATTATGATTTAATTTTGTTATTATATATAAAACAAACATGAAAAAGGAGTAATATATAAAAAAATAAAAAATAAAATTATATAGTCAACACTAGGTCCATGAATCAACTTGACTTGATGTATTATTTTCGTTTCTTTTTTAAATATAAATCACCGAGTCATAATACGTATTTAATATTTTAATAATGAATGCTTACCAAAAAAAGATTTTATTTTACCCAGTGAAAAAGTATATTTTGAGCTTGACATAAAAATCACAGAAAAGAGATTTTCTCGAGGAAATATTCACAGTTCAAAAGCTGTCAAAAATAGTATGTAGCTACACAAAAAAACAAATTCGATGTTATTCCAATGAATCGAATCCGTAGTTTCAATCGTCAGCAATCGTACACAATAAAAAACTGGGTGATAAACAAAACAAAAAACTGGGAAATAAGAAATCTGCGATTGAGAAAACTTTGGTTAGTTCTTCGCTGAATGCTACCCTAGTATTCAAATGTTGAGTTTTGTTCTTTGATATTCGTTAAACTTTTCTCTCGATACATTATTTTCAATCTTACTTTGATATAAGTATGTAAAATCTAGTCCCAAGTGGAAGGTGACACTATTTCATAAATGTTTTCTTGTTTTTTTAAGACAACTGCCTCTTATTAAGTCTTCTTAAGACTCAAGATCCTATTTGATCCTTTTATCTGATTCGAAATTTCTTTGACCATCAGGTATACTATGCAAAGAAAAAGCGGAGAGCGCAGCAGTACCTGGGAGAGGACGGTTCGCACAAGAAAGAAAGGAAACTATATAACGACGGTTACGACGACGACAACCACGACTACATCATTAAACAAGGCGAAAAATTCCTCGATCGGTATGAAATCTCGTCACCGATCGGCAAGGGGTCTTTTGGCCAGGTAAGTGCTCAATCTTTCGTAATAGTATTAGACGGCTGGTGGGGAATCTGTACAATTTGAAATCTGAAGTAGTATTCGTAAGAAGGTAATAAAAGAACATGACAAGGATTAAACTTATTGCAATGCCTCTTAGTGACTTATGTCCAGCAGTACAATAGTGAATCATGGTGATGATGATGATTACGATGATGACGACTTCAGTATCACATTATTATAGCGATGAGACGCTTCAGAGGACTATTCATACTTAGTCTAGTGTCTTGAGATTGAAATTAATATTTGTTGTTGTTCATTACAGGTTGTGAAAGCGTATGATCACGAGGAGCAGTGTCAAGTAGCTATAAAAATAATTAAGAATAAGAAACCCTTCCTAAACCAGGCACAAATAGAAGTCAAGTTACTAGAAATGATGAACAGAGCAGATGCTGAAAATAAGTATTATATAGGTAAGTGTCATAAAAACCTTGGTGCTTCACGTTACGAGTAGTTACGACATCCAAATCTCTTTATACGAAAGAAGTATCTATGCCAAAGCCGTAGTTCATGTAAATGCGCCAAGTTGTCCAGGCTTCCACACCCGGCTTACATACATCGAGTAATAAACGTCCGGACCACAACTTGCCAACTCCGAGAATCTTCGCAACAACTTTGATGTGTTGTAAAGAGGTTTTAGTTATGTGTCAGTGTATGACCATATCATTTAGTGTTTTGGTAGTCGAGTGCCCTTGTATATAAATCTTAGGATAAATCAAATATGCAATTGATGAGATGAAATTCAGAAGCTGTAAAGGAAATAAAGAAGAACAGCTTGATTTTAACAACTATTTAGTTTAAATTCGTAATCTATAGGACTACTATTATAAAGGAAAGATTTGTATTTTTGTGTGTTTGCATGTTTGTATTTTTGTTACGAATAAACTCAAAAACTACTGGACCGATTTTAAAAATTCTTTCGCCAAATGAAAGCTAGAATATCCCTGAGTAACATAGGCTATATTTTATTTCCGTATTCCCACGGGAACGGGAACTGCGCGGGTCAAACCGCGCAGAACCGCTAGTAAAGAATATGTTCGTCGCATGCAAACGGAACTTCCTTCACGGTTTTATACAACAGTTACAACCCACATATCCATGATGCCAAGAGTACTGAAAACCTCTATTCTACTAAACTATACGTTGCTCTCGTCGCGCACACATATACACAGTAAAGGGAAAATCGCTCGACTTTGAAAAGGCACTTACACAATTGCATACCTTTTAGTAAGGTAGTTTAACTTCTTGAATGACAGCTGTCATTTCACAGTACTCCGAAACAAAAGCTAAGATGATGTAACTCTTTACGTGCCGCTACACTTTCTACAGAGCAATTTGTCTGACGGGTACCTTGGAAATATTCATGGTACTCTTCACGTGTGACTTCGATCGGTGAAGTTTTATCACTGAGCTTTATGGTCTTGTCTAAACTTACTTTGTGACTTAACGCTTGTGGAAAATATCTTCAACAGATTTGTCTAGTTTAACTAAAGATTGTAAAGCATCTATAAAATCAAGTATTCGCCATTTCTTATAGTCTTCAAACAAATTTTTATAACTTTAAAAGCTAACTGAAAATGTTGTACCTACTCGTAGTATTAAAACACAATAGAAGGAATTCCGGGGTGTTCTTTTTTGGTCACTCACTGTACGGTAGTTTCAAAAAACTCATCGAACTCAAATCACTAATGAAAATTTCCACATTACTTTTATAACAAAATTGCTTACTTTACTTGAAGTTTGTATCTTCTATTCAGTATATTAAGATGACTTTTGATGTTGCAGTGAAACTGAAACGCCACTTCATGTGGCGGAACCACCTGTGCCTAGTGTTCGAGCTGCTCTCGTACAACCTGTACGATCTCCTGCGCAACACCAACTTCCGCGGTGTGTCGCTCAACCTGACGCGCAAGTTCGCGCAACAACTGTGCACGGCACTATTGTTCCTTAGTCAACCTGGTGAGTACCATTAGCTTACATTCCTGATGGCCTGCCACCATCTCTTAAAACTATATTGTGTCTTTCTTGATTATAAAGTAAGAACGTTTTAATATTGTTTTCTTTTTTTAGGGTTCCGTACCCAAAGGGTAAAAACAGAACCCATCTATCACTAAGACATCATCTATTACTAAGACTTTGCTAATCGCTGTCTGTTTGTTCGACAGTTGAAATTTTCATAAATTATGTATTTCTGTTGCCGCTATAATAACAAATACTAAAAAATAAAATAAATATTTAAGGGGGGCTATGGGCCCTATGCAATTTTTATAGATAATGGATACCGAACCGTTCGACTCGCACTTGGCCGGTTTTTATTAATGATGGGCTTACTCTTGACCCCAGACTGCCCGAGAGCAAAGACGGGGTCTTGTTTTCTGTCAAGTCCGCCAAATTAAGCATTCGTTCTTTTACATCAATGGAATAACAGTATCGTTCTAAGAGCCCATAGTACAGTGAAGAGCACATGAAGCTTTACACTTGTAGTGACCTCTGAAGCGATTGCAATAAGAACGTTACAAAGTCCAATGTGTCAAGCTCCACGTGCTCTTGACTGTAAGAATCCGCATAAAGTTTTAAGTTCAAAGAAACTTTCATGAACTATGATAGCTTTTTAAAGGCCTAGGTGTTTCAATAGTAAGCAATAAGTTCACGATATGTTTTTGTGTCTCATTTCGTAGCTTAAACACATCTCAGACTGGCCTTAAAAGGAACATTATTGCTTAAGCAAAACAAGCAGTGTAATGTTTTTTTTGTAAGCTTTTATCAATGTGTTTGTAAACCAAACCGAAATTTATACTGTGTGAGGTGAGGGATATGAAAATGTCCCCATATCGTGTGTAATAATGATGACTTATGCTTTTGAACTTCTTTTTCAGAACTAAATATAATTCACTGTGATCTTAAACCCGAGAATATACTACTATGCAACCCAAAAAGGTCAGCCATTAAGATTGTGGACTTTGGAAGTTCGTGTCAACTAGGCCAAAGGGTAAGTTGTTTCCGCCATTTATTTGCTTTAACTACCTCTAGGGTGTAAACTTAAACGGCTCAAAACATAGGAAGCTATGAAGATATACTCGTGTCTTCCCTTCGTCCATTTTATAACTATCCTAACTCATGACATGGACTTTGACGTGACTTAGTAGGAATAGTCTGAGTCACTATCCTCTATGGATTTTACCTTCCTTAGACGTTAGGAAATTTGGACCACAGACATGATAAAGTTAGCAGACACCTAACATTTTTGCGTTAGACAGCACCATGACCAAAAGATACTCCTAAATAAAAGGTCACCTCTATCTCAAATGATAAGTTGTTATAGATCAGTTATATTTCTTTGTTATTCACAAAGAAAAACGAATAATAAATAAATAAAATAGAAAGAAGGCTTCCCTTTCGAACAGTTTATTACATCAGAATCCGACAAAAACTCAGAATTATTTGGTTAATGTCAATTGTGGTTGTTGATGTTACCCCTCGGTCTCGTCCATAATATTACCATAACTTAGTATTCTTATCTCCGGCATCTTTCTTCATTCGCACCATTTATCGCGTTGCCTCCTTCATTGGTTAGGTTTACTCTCCATTATAAGATACAGTTTCGGATGTTTATTTTGAATTAATAGGGTATTCCAGTGCTTGTGTAATAATGCCGTAAATTATACGCTTGCTTAAAATTGAGTGAAAATGCTTTGTAATTATTACTTATTATTAAATTAGGAATTAATAAATAAGGAATACATATACATACTATTATTAACTACATTTATCACACAGCTCGGCAAATAACAAAATATTAGAATTTATTAATGTTAAATATACTACAAAAAATTCAGATTTCTTCAAAATTTTACGAAAAGATACACATTGCTTCCTAAACGTATCTATTTTAAAGTAATGCTACCGCTTCGATATCTTCATCTCAGCACTATCAATGGACGATGGACTCAAACGACTGCTCCGATTTATAGACCCCATTCCCAGTACACGCTAATTGCGCGGATAAATCACACCGGGGTCGTGTGATGCAGTGCCCTGAAGCGGGGTTATCTGCTATTGCGTCTTTTAAAATATACTACATCAAATTATAATTAATATTCTCTTAATAGTTGTAGTTGTAACTGATAACGTTCATTGATGTCAACGCTGTACTATAATTAATGTAATTAATTAGTTATTCCAGGAATGATTGTTATAATTAGGATTTCGTGTTGACTTTTCTGGTAATTGATAGGTTTAATTAAACTATAGCTGTTGATATTTTATATTAGGTTCTTAATAATTGAAAATGATCTTATTTTATTCACAAGTATTGTTTTGTTCTCGTAATACAAAGATAGGTAAACTATATAGTATGATTAATTACAAATTCTATTGTGCAATGGCGGCCTTATCGTATAGGATACTTTATTTGTTATTTTCTAGCTTCATCCGAGTAGTACCCGTTCTCGTGGGAATACCGTGATAAAATATAGCCTATGTTTTATTCTGGTGTATACGGTGTATAGCTGTAAAGTTTCATTAAAAACAGTTTAGTAGTATTTGCGTGAAAGATCAACAAACATCCATACTCAAACTATTGATTATAATAAACTATTAATTTATAATATTGTAGGAAGTGGGATTGTTAAGGTCAATCATATGTTACGTTACGACGGTTATTCATTCATATAAAGATTCCAAGTATAGCCTGAATGCATAATGCAATTAAAACTACGGGAAGAGTTATACTAGAGCCGGCGTAGTAACATAATTGAGGGCTCGTTTAATGGATCGAACTGAAAAGCTTTTAAAACCCATTATGCCGTCGGTAAACATAGATACCTTTGATGTGTGACCCGGCGAAGATAGTGGAGTGCCCTATATACATTTAACTCTGTAAGTTCATTGTTTTATTGAGGATTTAAGTACGTTAGAAAACGTTTTCAAGCCACCCAAGTAGTGTTTTACGGGCAGTCGGCTGACACCACCTCAATCGGTGAGATATAGCATACTGCATTCTATAAGGAAATATCCATAGCAGCGAATTGTTAAAAATTATAAGTATCTATAGGACAAATTGGAATACAACGACCCTTTTTCACGTTGACTTCAAGTCTTCAGTCAAACGGATATTGCAATGCTGGTTAACAAATCGAATAGACCTATCTAATGCCGGTGTAATCCAATCCAAACGAAGACCAAACTCAATGATACTCTTTTTCGGTTGACAGGTATGATAAGGAGTTGATGTGCTATGATAAGGAATAATTCCATCGTTGAGCCCATCTATGTCCTCTAGGCTAGATTGAGGTCGAGAGCCAGAGCTAGTCTAATAATAAAAAAAAACAAGACCTAATGACAAGAAGTACCATAATCCGCTGCTAACTTTAGTACCACCACCTACCTTCTCTGTCTTAATCTGTTTATCTCAGTTACATCTCATCATCCTCAGGTTGTATTTAAGAATAAATTGTGTCACTTATCAATATAACATATTTTTATTGGTGCACAATGAAGAGTTGTTACTCAATTGCAATGAATGTCAACGTCTTTTATTTATTTGCAGATATACCAATACATCCAGTCAAGGTTCTACAGGTCGCCAGAGGTCCTTCTCGGTATACCTTACGACCTGGCGATAGACATGTGGTCGCTGGGGTGCATACTCGTCGAGATGCATACGGGGGAGCCGCTCTTCAGCGGGGCCAACGAGATCGACCAAATGAACAAGATCGTTGAGGTTCTCGGGATGCCGCCCGACCACCTATTAGATCAGGTGAGACTTGAGAAAAGTTTGGTCGTAACAAAATGTAGCTTGAGGACATTTAGAAAGAGATACATGAGACACATAGAGCTTTCTTCTAATTCTGAGCAAATGGAGTTCAGTGCTTGATTTACGTTCTCTAATACCACAGTTATCAAATCTCGTTATCTAATAGACCAGTTATCAACTATAAAATTTTTCTACACCATAAAACTGTACTGACTGACTTAGCAGCAACAACGTACAGCTTAAACCGGTGGGTGTAACTAGAATCGTGAAATCTTTTACAGAAGTTCCCCTAAGTATAAGGAAAATGTTTATGTATTAAAAAAATCTTTCTTAATGCTCACCTACATTATTGTTTTATGGTGGTTAAATAGGGGATCAAACTTTGTATTGAAGTTCGTCTTTCCATCATTAATACATGTTTATGGGTGATGCGATGTTCATTCTTACACACGGTATTCCTTAAATAATAAAATAAAATATTTGGAGACTGTCAGAGCTCGTCATCCAAAGTAGACATTATTCGCCACTTGCAAAACCTTTCACTTATGCTGAGAAAAACCTCAGAATTGGTGTTACGGATTGTTGACAATATTTTTTATAAATTATAATGAAGTATTTTGTATTTGATATAATATATCATGACTCAAATCAAAGTGTACAAAGAATAAAATACACCAAATTACAATAATATTTGACCAGATAACATAAGAGTGTTGTTATTTGTGGCTCAGAGTTTGTATCTATTAATATTAGCGTTGTGTCCTACCTAGTCAAATCAGTTACTTTTTACGACCTGTCAAAACGAAATTTTACTATGGAAAATGTACTGAAATAGCAAACCGTGACGTCATAGTTTCTAGTACTCAATTGCAGCACTTTTTTTGATTGTTTTAAATTTGCTATAAATGTAAATTTAAAATCGAAATACATATTTTGAGGTGTTTTGGGATAATCTTTTCGATGAATGACTACTCGCAATTTAATTTCGATAGTGTCAACTACCCATTTGACCAGATAACATAGAGTGTTATTATTTGTGGCTCAGAGTGTGTATCTATCTTTATGATTATCTTTCATTACAGGCTCACAAAACGAGAAAGTTCTTCGACAAATTACCTGCGTCAGAAGGAGGCGGTTACGTTTTGAAAAAAGTCAACGGTAAAGATGGCAGGTAAGTTCCTAAATTGACCGCACTAAATACTAACGTTGAATGTTACATGTGTGTTAGGCTATTGGATGTCCTTGACCATTTTTATTAGATAAATCTCGCATATTTAAAATTCAGATCCATGAATGTCTTAGGGTTTAATTTTCTCTTAATTCTCTCTTAATATTGTAAGTTTTTTTTTGGGTAAGTATATTGCATTTGGTAATTATTATATAAAATCAGAACCTAAATATTAAGTCAAATAAAGCTATTAAACTGTCCACACACAGCTTGAAAAAGAGCAGTCATATTTAGGTTATTAAGTAGACTTAGTTCGCACTTTGAGATAAAAAGTACCAAAGCGTTTAAAACTTACGAACATATTTATTACTAGCTCAAATATAAAAGAAAACCTCTATTGTGTCTCGGATGCTTGGTCTTTGAGGTGAGGGTGTATATTGCATTTGCCCAATTAGCATTTGCATTAGCCCAATCCTCCCATATCGCGCGAAGCGCTCGTAACCTTGCGGTGTCAGTGTGTTTGTAACAATCACACTGGTTAAGCAAAGTTGGGTGCGGTCAGTCAGTGGATGGATGACCGCCTAGTGGCATTTATATTACGAGCGCTTCCGTGTTTCGGAAGGTACGTTAAATTGTTGGCCCGGTTTTCGTTGTGTTTACGCGCAATGGAAGTCGTTAAGCCATGTCAGATACCCTTGGGTAGCTTGAAAAAGACTGTTAAGTGGCCACTAGCTTAACACCACCTCCCAATCCGCGGTGGGCTCGCGTGGAAGATTATAGCCCATACTTCCTCACGTGTGAGGAAATACCCTTAGCTCAGCAGTGGGCTGTTACGGGTTGATGATGAATCCTCCCGTGTACGTTCACACTTCAAGGTAGTAATGTGTGCAGTGGTTACAGAAAGTACCGTACGCCTGGCGCGAGGCGGCTGCACGAGATCCTCGGCGTAGAGGGCGGCGGGCCGGCGGCGCGGCGGCGTGGCGAACCAGGTCACTCCGTCTCCGACTACCTCAAGTTTAAGGTGAGAAGCGTAACTAAATTTGACTGTATCAAAATTAAATTGCGAGTAATCACTCATTAAAAAGATTATGCTAAACCACCTCTAAAAATCCAATTCGTTTCTAATTTTACAGTTAAAGCAAAATTTTAAAATAATAAAACAATAAAAAAAAAGTGATGATATTGAGCACTAAAAATGATGACCTCACAACTCAGTACATTTTCCATAGTAAATTTTCGTTTTGACAGATCGTAAAAAGTAACTCATTTGACTAGGCAGTCAAATACCCTATTCATACATGGTTATCCTAGGCCGAAACTAGGCGGAGCCCTTACTATAGGTACTAAAGCAACAGATAAACATATTGAAATACATTTGAACACGAAAGCTACACACAAATGTTTGCGCTTTGCAAATTTTCCACTTTTCTTAATACACACACCGGCACAATTAGCGGAACAGAAAAAAAAAGGAGAAAAAAGAGGGAATTTAGAACAATGAATGTAATTTTTAAACAATATATTATTTAAAATGAAACAACAATTAAATTAACATGTTTTGACATTCATTTGTAACACCATACTTAAAATTTTATAAAAATAAAAATTAAATTAAACAAAATGCATTTTTCTTCGATTTTTAATTATAGAGAAACAGCAGAAAATTCAAGATTTTCCAAAGTTTAACAAAAATTTCAATGACTGTTCAATATCGAGTGTTTCCTCCTCGTGCTCTGATGAGGGTTTCCATCCGTCTGGGCATGCTGCGGATGATGTTATCAATGGTTTCTTGGGGCAACCTCTGCCATTCTTCAAGTAATGCGTTTCGCAACTCGTTGAGATTATTGGGAGGGGGCATTCTTGACTTTACACTCCTCTTTAGCAAGTCCCAGACGTGTTCTATAGGGTTCATATCGGGGGACCGTGCTGGCCACTCCATCACCGTTATACCAACATGGTTTAGGTATGTCTGTACTGTGCGAGCACTGTGAGCCCGAGCATTATCCTGCATTAGAATGAAGTTGTTACCAATAAAGGGGGCAAATGGCACAACATGTTCTTCTAAAATCTCCCTGATATACCGATCAGCATTCAGATTCCCGCCATCGACCACTACTAACTCCGTACGAGCTCCTAAACATATTCCTCCCCAGACCATAATTGAACCGCCGCCATATGCAACTGTATTTTCAAAATTAGACTGGATATACCGTTCTCCTTTGCGTCTCCATACTCGCTGCCTTCCATCAATTTGATTTAACATAACTCTGCATTCATCAGTAAAAAGAACCTGTCCCCAGTCGTCGAAGTCCCAATCACGATGTTCACGACCAAAGTGTAGACGGTTTGTGCGATGATGTCTCTCAAGTTTTGGGGCTTTGGCGGGCACATACGAGCCTATACCCACTTCTTCGAATCTTCTACGAACTGTCCGCTCACTCATCCTTACTGCTCGTACCTCTTCCAGTAAATTTCGAGCCTGCACCGCCGTTAGTCTCGTGTTCCGTCGGACTTGAAGTTGGAGAAAACGGTCATCCCTCCTTGAAGTACACCTTTTCCGGCCTTGTCCTCTCCTTCTCACTAGAGCATTCGTCAATCTGTATCGTTGGATGCTACGATAAATCGTTGATAACGATCGACGAAGGCTTCTGGCAATCGATCTGTAGGTTTGACCATTTCTCCTCATTTGATCTGCCCTAATGATTTCTGATGGCGTTAAATCAGGCATAATTAGATGCTCGTAAATTATCAATATGCGAAAAAACTCAAAAGCCTCAAAAACTGCAATTCAAAGCTTTTCAAATGGAATTCACGAACCTTCTAAAAACGGACAAGCGGTGGAAAAAATGAATCAATGAAAATTAAAACAAAAGAATGAAAAAAAGGGCAGTCGCTTAGTATTCCATTTTTAAATTAAAACCCAAATTTAAAAAAAGCTTGTTTAGCCGGCCAGTAACACGCAAAAATGCGTAAATACTCCCTTTTTTTTCTGTTCCGCTAATTGTGCCGGTGTGTGTATATGATCGTCTCCTCTCTTTTTTAAATTATTATTTATTTTTGCTTAGCCTGATAGTTGACTGATAAGCATTGAGTTCGCCATGTGTACATTTTCTTGGTACATAAAGTAAAAAAAATATTTACAATGGTTTGTCTACGATACTGGAGAGCGGAACGTGACTAACCTTACCAGACTTCCAAGTGTAGAGTCTTAAATAAAAATAAATGATTTTTTCGGAAACTTTTACATATTTATTCCACACTCAATGATGAAGGATAATACCTCAAACCTTAGATATGATACTGACGCATCTGTTACAGATGCGTCAGTATCATATCTAAGGTTATCTAAGGCATTCCGGTCCGGAAACGGGCTCACCACCTTTCACTTTTAAGGGTCAAGGGGTAAGGGGAAAAGTAGACATTTCCGGGGAAGAAGTACCTCAGCCGACTTCTTTCTAAAATAGTGTGTTAATTTTATTATTTAACCCTTGGCCAGGTATTGGATGAATAGGTGCCACCTTAAATTGAACTCTATGTAATTGAAATAAGATTCAAAACCTATGGAAAATTTAAAACTCTATGCGTGGCTATAAGGATTGAATGTCAAATTTCTCCTTCCAGGACTTAATTCTACGCATGCTGGAATACGACCCCAAGCAGCGCGTGACGCCATACTACGCGTTGCAGCACAACTTCTTCAAGCGCACCGCCGACGAATCCACGAACACGCAGCAGGCGCAGTCGCATCACCAACACGGTTGGTTTCTGCTCAATCAATTTAGCTCTGAAAACTAATGTTCTGCATTGAGTTCATGGAGCAATCTGTTTCTGAAATAATCTAACATTTCACGGGGACAAAATAAAATATTGGTTCTACGCGGATATCGCCACGGACATTTGTCCGTTTTGTCATTTGTCAATTTTAATTCTTTATTAGAAGGTACTGCCCAGTGGATTTCCACTGGGCAGTACCTTCTAATAAAGAATTAAAATTAATTCATAGGCCATTTCTGAAAGAAAAACACTGAACACACTGAACACGAAAAATAAAAAATAAACATGACGTGCACCCAGTACTGAGGCCTTATTGTCTATTTATAATTGGAATCAGAATCGTCTTCATTTGTTATTTATTAGGCGGACACTGCTTGTTCTATAAGCACTGGCGGTAATGACAGATGTACAGTCAAGAGCACAAGCTTTACACTTTTAGTGGGAGTCGGACCTCTAACGCGATTATAATAAGAACATTACAAAGTCCAATGTGTCATGCTCCTCGTGCTCTGTACGTAAAAAAATTGGCGATTGCGATTATTGTTCCCACTTGATTTACTTTGTCTTAAACAATTACATTATGCGATAGCTACTCTTTGTATTTAATTTTCTGTCCCAAATGTGCATTGCTCCATGAACCTATAAATTAAAACTGTTAGAAGGTGATGAAAGGTAACATTTTTCAATTGGCATTTATATAGTTGGGTGTTTTTTGGTAAAAGGGTACAAAATTGTGGTTAATCATATTTAGAACATTCTAAATTCATCTCGAGCTTGTGTGTGTTCTTCGCTAACACATAACGCCTTCATCATTTCATTTCGACTAATCAGTGTTGAGTTTTATCAGATGGTGTCCGGAAACTAACATTTGGATTCATTGCTTACATCTAACATGTTCGATCTTGTGTTAACGTGGTTTTTGAAAGACAAGTCAGTGTAAAAATAATAAAAATAAACAAATTTGTTATAGATGACAACTTAAAAGAGAATGTGCGGGATTTGGCAGAGGGGTGAGAGGGGCGGTGACCTCTGATGCCTGCCTTTCTCGCCTCTCTGCCACGTTTGATGTCTTGTAAGTAAATTAAAAAAAGTGATGAATCATCATTCGTATCGACTACTGATTTTATTTATTAAATGAGCCTCAATCATCTTTCAGATAATTTACAAGGGTATTGTGATTTATATCGGGAAATCCCCTTATTCTTTCAACAGCCTTGATGAATAAATAATAAATGGCTTACAATTACATGTTAGCTAACCAAAACTGGCATGTTCACAGTCCTCACACCAATGCAATTTTATAATGCATTTTTTTTTAAATCTGTGAATTAGTTGAGATGTGTGTATAAAACTAAAAAACATCACACTATATTTCATAATAGTACTAGAAACAAAACAATACCAACCTCTGTCATGCACAAAAGCTTGAGAGACAGAGATTCTTTATGATTCGTTCCGTGCGCTTATTCACAGACACAAGTGCAATCTCTTGTTTGTGCCAGCTTCAGTTAACCGATCTATACAAATTTGTACTAATTGTTTGACAAGTCTTTCAAAACCATCAACCGAATGGAGCTAATACTGACATTGACTGCATCGTTCTATACGCAACATTCAACAACAGATGGCCCGTCGGACTCGCGATGACTAGAGCGGTCCGGCGGCCCCGGCTCGCGCCACTAGCGCCGCCAAGTGCCAAGTGTCTAGTCAGGTCTGCCTTGCCACTTTACCCCCCCCCTCCCCCCCCAGTCGGCGGAAATTCCGGCATGTTTTGTCTGCATCATGCATGGCTTTTTGTAAAAACTGCAGTTGTTATTTAGGTCAGCGAAAAAACGGTAGTGTCGCATTAAAATTCACTTTGTCGGTGAATGTTGGAGTGAGACAGACAGTTGTTTCTCTGTTCCAATTAATAAATAGAGGGCGATTGGTTTTGAGGAGGATTTCAGACCCGTCTTGTTGAGATTAAAATCACCTTACTTCAAAAATACAACTATAAAAGCTGAACTCTTAATTAAAAGTATATTTGTTCCTGAGTGTTAAGTAGGGCGCGAAGGTATATTTAACAAGCAAGGGAAATCGTATTTAATGCGATATATAAGGTATTATAGAATAAATAACAACTGCAGATTTCGATTTGATCCATTACAATTCTTGGTTATATATAACCTTATAAATTTTATAGTTTACTTTTTGTTGTTAAATATTTTACTTCTGCATCACAATGTCTTGAAGATCTTTTTAGGTCATACTGCTTTTTCATTTATCTTTAAGGGTTTTATAATTAGTGATAGTTTTATTGAACCCCTAGTGTATCTGTATGTGCATAGTCTGTTGGTCAAATGATTGCCTGTTCAAAAGTTATCTTAAACCCAATGTGAAATTAATTTCATAATGAAAAAGTTTCATAAACTGTTAAATCGTAAATCTCCCTGTTCTCCTAATATGTTTTAATCTTTCAATATTTTAAATATCAATTATAAATTACTAGTTTCTGTTCTTGAATTGAATAAAGTAAAGTTGTAATCCCCTCCTAAATGATTCGAAAAAAATACGAACCAATCATTGTAATGCGCAGTGAGCGGCGCGCGACTGTGGGGCGGCGCTGAACGTATGGAAGTGGAGGGCGTGCGGCGAGACGACGACATCCTGCCGGCCGTGTGCCAGCTGCAGCACAGCCCGGTGGCCATACACTAGCTAGTGTGGACTCGGCCTCACTCCCGAGGGTCACCAGGACCCCAGGACCAGCACAGCCCCGCCAAGTCACTGGTAACGGTTCCTCGACAACTCGAGACCATGCTGTGACGGTCGGCCGACCTGCCGCTAGACTACGACGAGTGTCAGCTCACTCATCGAACAACCCGCCGGATAGTGAAACGATAACCACCAGACACCCTATCCTATACGGTGCTCCAAAACGAACGTGTATAGCTAAATAAACTCGACATAGTGTATTCTTGTGAGCGTGTAGTAAAAACTTAATTCGAGAACCCGATCTTGACATTCGGTAGTGACATTGGAAAAATGACAAGTGCTCAAATGAATAAGTGTTTAAATGGTTGTGTGTGTCGTTACTGAATTGACGAAATTGTGAAGCTTAGCTAAAATGCGGCGCCGCCGCTCCACCGGCGAGGACTATCCACATGATTACGCTCTAGTATTTTGTAAGCCGAAAGCGATGCGTGAGAGTTGGTGTAGTGTAAGTAAAATTAAATCACTCTATATTTTAGTGCAAGATATAGAGAGCTACGCCGACTGCCGGCGTTAGTGAATATTTCTAGAGAAATCGGGACACTGAGCATTGGACTAGAATCCTAGTACAATCCGTGGCAGGACTCTTGGACTGAACCCATATTTATAGTTCTATATTTTTATTTAATGCGATAAGTCTGACTGTAAAAAATATTATGGTGACGATTTGTTACATTGTAACACGTATTATTTTGTTCTTAATTGCTTCACCATACTTAGAGAATGTTCCGAACGATCACATATGATCATCTCACCACATCCGGATGCATCGAGTGCATGAAAGCTAGGTTTTTTTATTGTTACGCAATGCATATCAAGGACGCAATATGGTAGAAAATAAATATTGTATATAAAGTTAGGAAACCGACTAATGGATACAGACTGCAAATTAAACTGGATAATCTATAGTTTAGTTACAATCTATGCTAGTTAAGCTTTCATTCAGTTTTATTATTATCGCAAGCTTTATAATTTAAAAGTGTCGGCAACTGATGACTGAAATATGGGCCAACCGGATCTTTTTTTACAAATCCTACAAATATTTTGTGTAAATGTATTTTTAATGCACAATTTTATTGGACCTATCAGACAAGCAATATGATATTTTTAAACTATGCCCTCGCATTTCAGAGTTGTAAATTTTTAAAGTATTTTATTTCAAAAATTATTCTGAGTATTGTTTTAATGCATATTATGGGTTATTTTTACCCAATGAAATATTCAGACGATGTGTAAAACAGAAAATAGTATATAGGTAATTCATTAAAAACACAAAATGTACTTGTAGGTTACGAGAATGTTGAATCATATATAAATTTTTGGGTATTTCAGATAGGAGATAATAAAATTGATAACTGACTTGTTCAACCTTTTTGGATTTGAATCTACAATAGACTAACCTCATTGCAACAGACTGGATGAAACTTTGTAACGGAGATATTTTGTATAGCGTACACTGAATCACTGCCTTATTGTGCCGGAAAATTTTTATGACAGCCCAGCCGCTCGTCAGGTTTACTCCGTCCTCCGCTAATGTAATGTACAAATTGATAAAACATCAAAAACTGTCTCTTCATCAACAATTTTAAATAAGGAAATGGCATAATCGTGGTTTTATGATAACTCATTAGTATTTGTTAAAAGTCCCCTCACTAGTAAGATCCCATGTTCGTATAAAGTAGATAGGTGTACGAAATGTCCATGGACGGTAAGAAGTCTGACAAGCGGCAGGTTAGCAACATTATTCTGAACTAAATGTGGTGTAGTGAAATTATTTTTCAATTATTTCTTAGTTAAAATGACTGATGTGACAAATGTTCAGAATAGAGCCGCTAAAATGACATTGTAATGTAATTAACAGCAAATTTATATTGTACTGCAAAATGTTGCTGTGAATTTTTATAAAATTTCCTCTTAGGATTCTTTTAAAACACAACATACGTCTGTACTGTACAGTGACGTTTTTGTACATGAAGCATGAAAGTATTTATCTTATGTTTCTTTCTGAAGAGTGCAGCATATTTTCTATTCGTTTCTATGTAGGTTTGAATCTATTCCTAATCTATTTTGTACTTTTCAAATATCTGTGTAATATTGACTGTTATACTTTTCTGCTTCATGGGGTTATAGGATTGTTAGGAGTGTAACAAATAGTTGTGGCGACAAGATTTATTTGCAAAAATAACCGGAGGGCAGATTTCCGAGCACTTAAATGTTCCTATAGGCATGTGGAATGAACTGTGTAAAATGCCATTATGCTAATGATTTTATACAAAACGGTTTTTGTGTGTATTGAATATGTGCTAGAAGGACTATGTAATTTATTTTATGTCTCTCATCGTTTGAAGTGTACTTTACCGCTGTGCGTATAAAAAGGTTTAGGGTGGTTCACCTCTTACACAGAAAAGTGAGATCCAAGAACATAGCAAACATGTTATTTCTAGCATCTATAGCAATCATTGTTACATGTAACAGCTTATTTATATTAACAATGCTACTGCAGTCTATTGCATTAATTTCTATGCTAAGTAAATTTTATGATGCCAAAATAATCTGGAAATCTGCCTAGCAACTGTCATATGTTTTATAAACCACCCTATTTGAATAGTGAATATAATTCCATTACTCAAGAATGGCCCTAGGTGTGTGCGCTTGAGTATGTAATGTACTATACTATTTATTTGTACTATGACAGGATGGAACTATGTGAAAATGTGTGGAGTGACAAGTGCTGATGCGCGAGAACTAAAATGTTTATTTCCTATCGGATTGTCAGTTCGCAGGCACTGTAACAATAAAAGGATAGAGCTTTATGTCACTAAGTTTTGTATTTTAAATCAATAAACGATAGCAATGACTTTCATGCTTTTATTTCTGTTCCATCGGCCTTAATACAAACAATCCATCGGCGAGCCGTTGCATACTGTGGTGCGCTGTAGAACCTTCATCTATGTTTCCTCGCTTCCTTATGATGTAATTGTATTCAATTGTGCCTACTCTATTAAGGGTCCTACTTTGAGTACAGATCAATTTTTTTGCAAAAAATGTAAAAGAATGGTAATAAATTAATAATATTCGTTACTAGAGGGTGGTCTTATAATAGACGCACTCAATTATTATTTTGTGAATTGCTTATCAGAATTTCATATAAAAATAGAATCCTTTTACTTATATGATTTGCTTAATAAAACGAAACGAGACGAGAGACTCAAAAAGAGTTAAAAAAAAAAAAAAATTCTACCTGTGTCTGTCATCAAGATGCAAGCTATCTCGCCAAAGGCCGACATACTATTTGTTCGCTTGTATTTGCAACGAGAAAACTTATATATTTTTTTTCTACACTAATATTATAAAGAGGAAAGAGTTGTGTGTTTGTAACGAATAAACTCAAAATCTTCTGGTACCGATTTTAAAAATTCTTTCATCAAAGGAAAGCTGCAATATCCCCGAGTAACATAGGCTATATTTTATTTCCACTGGAACGGGAACTACGCCAGTGAAACCGCGCGGAACCGCTACTTATCTATAAATCTACAGTTTCTGGATGTACCTGGGATGGATCCCATTTCTTGTGGGTAGTTTTAGGTAGTTTAGCCTTAGGGAATCGGTAACGCCTACGGATAACCATAGTCATTCACCACAGAAAAAATATTAGTTTTTATTCAATTAATTTTTTTTTATAATTCATCACATTTGTTACAATTTATGACGTCGTTTAATCCTATATAAGGTTTCGTTCCACATTCTTTGACTAATCGTCGTACCACACTTCACGGCATATTCCGATTGTGTCTCGTTTGTATCCTTCTGGGCATATTTCGCTTCTGTCCCAAAGGGGAGAATCTTCCTCCCATGCACTCTGGATCACGATAAAATGCTTTTCAGTCTTCGGGGCGCCAATTGTGTCTTTTCCAGGTAGTAATGATCGTGAACACACATTGCACACAAGTAGAAGCAAAATAAAAACTCGCCACATTGTGCCAGGCAGGTCACACGAGTGATGAGCGCGAGATGTAACCAGATTTAAATTAGTTGTAAGTAATATCAGTGGACGCCAAATGCGAACATCCTTCACCCACGCCCGACGGAAGCTTCGGATAAGGTATCCTAATTCAAAACTAGATTAGACGAGTAGTATTTAATTTGTTTAAAGATAAAATGTACACTAATATTATAATTAAAAAGATTTTATTTTTCTGTTTGTATTACAATAGGCTGTAAAACTACTGGACCGATTTAAAAAAATCTGTCACCAATGGAAAGCTAATTTTCTGGGAGTAACGTGATCTAGATAATTTTCCCACGGGAAGGAGACTTTTTACAGTACAGCTAGTTATTAATAAGTACCTATGGATGTCCAAAAATACTTAAAACAGTCGTTTATGAAAGCAGAATAGGGACCGATAAAAGGCGTGGGATGGACGTTTTCGAATTGACTTCAATATTCAGTTAAAGTGCTCTATCATTTTACTGTTGATTACCTATTTCGATAAGTTATATATAAACAAACTTATTGTACACACCGGCCGTTATAACTTGACCACTCTGAAGTTGCGCAAATGGCTGCGCAATAAGATTTTTAGCGGACCATTTGGCGGTACGGGGGGGGTTTGCGCAGGCGAAGCCTATGTTCAGAGAAGCCAAGTTAAAACGGCCGTACTGTATTTTAGTGTGTAGACCCTGTAGCGGAGCTCAAAATCTTCAATTCCGTGGCGCGTTTATGCTGCCTGCTGCCTAAATTAAGGGCTTATAACACCTTCCTAAATTCAGTAACTGAATTACAAGGTCTCTTGATGAACCTATTTAGAAGCTTCTGACTAACTACACTGTGTTGCCAAGTTAGGCAATTTTCCGTTTTTTAGGCTATTTCGGTATCAAAGGACGGCGACTTGATTGGGGCTATAATAATCTTGTTTCATAACCAAATATGTGTAACCAAAATAACTACAGATTCTACAGAGGCCGGAATTGATTAGAATAATAAAATTTTCCATAGATAGGTATACATATTTGGGTTGGGAGGATTACCATAAATGTTTTACTAAAGACACATTACCTTTCACATTTTGTGATCTATCAATTTGTCTTGTTAGTGGACATAACTTAAGTAGAAATATAACAATTTAAATTAAAGTAAAAATGATTCGTATAATACTGTAAGCCCCTGGTAATAAACATTGAAAGTACTTGCAGCTGGTTAGTCATTTCTTGAGTAGTCTAATGTGGTCACTTATTTCGGTACCTTAGCCACTTGCTCTGATAGCCGTGATCGTCTAGTGGTTAGGACCCTACGTTGTGGCCGTAGTAACCCAGGTTCGAATCCTGGTCACGGCAGTGTTCGCACTGTTACGGCAGAGCTATTCTTTTGTTTTTATATAAATTTTATTCTTTTGGTATGTCTAAATAATATACCTATTTATGGTGGTAAATCGAGAAAATCTACGAACACTAATATTTTGCATAGTTTTGTTGTAGCCCCATCTTTAGTATGTGCTGTGAAGCTTTGACGAAGATCTCTGGTAATCGCACCCGCTGTTGTTGAACCTTTATGCAATGCTAAGTTCACTATATTATAAAGGTAGCTGGCGTTATCGCTCCAGTTAACAGAGATGGCAGCACCAGTATTTGTTTTGGTGAAACCACGCACCGCAGCTGTTCGCTATCACAAATCGTGAGAGAAAAGGAGTGGTGATTAGGCTGTATTTTCCTAAAAAATACGTTTTTTAAATGGTTCACGGAAATTCCGAGGCTTGTGCTCGTCAAATGTGAAAGATAATGTTGTTCTGCGGGTGATATATCGTTAGCAGTGCCAAATAACAGCGTTAAATGGTGTAATTAGCGATGTAAACGTTGGTTATGACGTTTACTATTTTGTTTGTGTGTGTGGGTGCGTCGTGACAGCAATGCCGTGCCGTTGAAGCGAATCTTGTAACGGGACAGTGTATGCTTATGCTGTTTTCGGTGAGTAGAGAATATTGTTTGTACGGAGTCTAACCTAACCTGGCTGGCCCACGCCTGCCTTCGGAGCCCTATACGGGTGTATACGAAGTTATTTGACCTCGATACGCGGCAGTGCTCTGCCGCTATTTCCCTTCCAAAGGCAATTTCTCGCGGTAGCAATTTTTTTTCTGCAGACAACGATCGGTGTTTCCGCACGACTGTGTTATTTGATTAGCTAATTCCTAGATGCGATGAAGAAAAAGTTGTAGGAAATCCCTGGTCTGGAAAAGTAGGCTTTTATCGCTTCTTTGTTTATTGCAACAAGGTCGATTTAGATACTAGTGACTTAGAAAATAAATGCTAAACGAAATGCCGGCAAAGGCGCCTCTACTTTAAACTTTTTAGTTATTCTTATTTTGCCTCGACTACTAATAATATTATATCATAGGTGGTCTAGCCCCCCTAGCCAAGATGCATAGCGTTTTATAGACTGACATGTACCTATGGGATTGACATAAGCACTCGTTAACGTTAAAGTTAGCGCTCGTTTGCAAGTGTTGCTGTAGTTACTTAATATGTCAATCAAATACATGTAAATCTAAAAAAAATATTCGCTTCGTTAGCGCTATGCATCTTGGCTAGGTTAAGTTACCCACATCTAGACCTAGGTATCTACTGAATTGTACCGTAAAGTGAATAGGTAGGTACCCACCTACCTACCATTGTCTGAGTAAATAAACCCTAGTTAGGTATTAGTTTTAAATATTCAGGTTTTAAACAAAACGTAGGCACCTACCTACCTACTTTACTTTAATTGAGTTTTTATTTTATTTTATTGTTCTTTGGTGTGCAATAAATTATTTTAAGTTTTGCAATATGTAGTTTAATTAGGTAGTTATAGTTCATTATCCTAAGTACCTAGGTACCTACTTACATCTAAATATACGCGTACCTACTTCGTTAATTCGTCGTTTAATATTTTTTTAATTATGTTTATCAGTTGTTTAGTACCTTCCCATACTAGAGGCCTTGCCTAGTTTGGGACTAAATAACCGTATGTGAATTGTGTCCCACAATTTATTTATTTATCGAGATATTAAGTATTGAGTAAAAAAAAATGTAAAGACCGCAACGCCTACAAACTGCACCTGCAGTTTGGCGACTCATTATAATTATGTTTAATACTATCACGGGTTGTTTAGGTAGGTATCTTAGCGAGAAATGTCCATGGGCATAGTGTTAGTGTTACATAAGTAAAATGAAATACATATTCTATAAGAATTTTCATACACTATACGTACTGTTTTTTCTCCGAATAAATAAAATAAAATACACCTTAAGTAACACTTTACTTAGGAAGTCAAGTAACGAAGTTAAGTGCCTAATAATAAATCGATAAAGATTCAAGATAAACATGGAATGTAGCTGTGATTGTCTATTCACTACTGATAAGTAAGCAAATTAAATGATGACATTTTCTAAAACTTGTTATTGGTATCATATAATAGAAAAGAAAAAGACAAAAACGTGTTTTTGTACTCATTGGGATTGATGAGGTCGTCGCATAGTCGTTGGACCATGGTGTCATATATTTATTTTTATTCATTTCATCATTTCATTCGGTTCTCATTATAGTGAATGATTGCGATATTATCTTTTCAATCCATACTCAGGTCATTGCTTTATAATAACTTTCCTAAAGCAATAGATGACTTTATACGTAGGTGCTTATATTAGTGACTAGCGACCCGCCCCGGCTTCGCACGGGTGCAATGCTAATACTAAATCCTTCCTCTTGACTCACTCTATCTATTAAAAATAATTGCATCAAAATCCGTTACGTAGTTTTAAAGATTTAAGCATACATAGGGACATAGGGACATAGGGATATAGGGACAGAGAAAGAGACTTTGTTTATGTAGTGATTGTAATAGAAGGTCAATGTACGGAATGACGTACCTATTTGTTTTTTTTTATGTTATGCATAATAAGATATTGTAGTTTATCATCTCCTTATCTGCAACAAAAAAACATGTAAAGACAAAAATGTGACAACGTCATCCCTAAAACGAAATTTTTCGGTAAATTATTTTTAAAATCCAGCAAAATTCAGCGCCCTCACAAAAACCGTTTCGGAAGCACATTAAAGAACTTTCTACATGTATTCAAAAATAATTCCATTACGATGACGACGAAGAGACCCCCTTGTAAGCGCGGACGCGAGAGCAGCGTGAGCAACAGCCCAAGGATCTCTGAAATCCTGCCTGAAGTGGCTTTAGCTGCCATTGCTTCGTACAGGAAGCAGAAAGAAGTTGGTGACTTCATCAACTTCATGCTCGAAGCTCTGGAGCGCAACTCCAACTGGCTGAACAATGTCGTCGGTAAGCAAACCAACTTTAGATGCGCGCTCATGACCGGCGCTGGACCCAACCGCTTTCAAATCCAGGAAATCATCTATCCTTCCGACGACCAGGAAATAAAACTGGAAGTGGAGCTCAGCGAGTGTGAAGACCATGACAAGGTCGCCCTCGCGGCGTTATTTAAACTCAGCAATGCAGAAATGGACAGCCTAATAAAGTATATCAAGACCCGTATGAACGAAAACCCTAAGCTCAAAGAGGATTTACTAAAGGGAAAAGGTCTCGGCATTAGTTTCGCACTCCTGAGACCGTTCTCCGATGAACAATACCGTGTTATGGAGAGAATTGTAATCGGAAGCACCATGAAATGTGATGAGCCTTGTAAGAAACACCGCAAAGAGGACAGATCACTGGCCGAGACCATTTTAAGGAAACGAAAACGAGTATCATAAAACGGATTATATACTACAGTAGCAGTGTTGCGGCCATCTATGAAACATTTCGGAATAAAATCGGCAGTCGTTATGGTGCACCACAGTAGCTCATATTATAGCGTGTAATGGCGGCAATTTGGCTGACTATAAAATGCGGGGCTCACGGTAAATTATACTCGTTTCTGCAATGATCGTTTCCGATTACCTATGATGGATGGTCGCGCATTTGTGGTACAACGTTTTAAAACATTTTCTTCTCTATTTTCATGAAATAAGTTTTCGAATAAAGTGACACCGTATATCGTAGTTTCAGTTACGACTAAAGTTGATTGGCAACCGATCCAGACACTTTAAGAGACGCTAAAGCGATCGTTAACCTTTCCTCTTAGATCTATGTAGTGTTAAAACACTGAACAATAATTAACGGGCGTAGGTAGTTCCTTTTCGTTTAACCGGTGCCGCTTTTCATCTGAGTGGAGCGGGCGGCCGACCAGCGAAGATCAATATCTCGAGAATCAGGGCAACCGTGCGCGGGCTAACTTACAGCCACAAATCCTTCCGCCAATAACTTATTACAATAGCACTCGGCGTTACTCGTAGAGAGAAACAATAGTTTTTCCCTTGCGTCTTGCAGACAGAGCCTCCCGAAACTGGTTGCGTAGTTGGGAAACTTTTCGATCTGCTTATCGGTGGGCATAAATCAATTTGAATCATGGCAGAGGTGGAGTATAAGTTGGGATCTTGAGCCCTTTTTCCGAGTTGGGGCGCCGGCCGTTCGTATTAAGGGAACGCTGACCGTTGCGTAATTGGCGTAATAGTTAAGTGATTTATGAGTCTATAGATTTATGGCTCTGCGTAGCTGAGACTCTTGCTTCCAGTCGAATTACGTGGCTTTGCATTATTGCATGCAGTGACAGACTGGCAGACTAGGCTCTGCTGCTTATGTTAGGCGACCCAGATTTTTTTTGGAACTTCTGATTTTTAAATGACCAGGGGCCTAATTCTCGCACAATAGAGATCATGTCGAAGTAGAGATATGTCGAAAAAACATGGCGAATGTCGATCGCAAACAGTTTTCGCTATTCTCAGAATCTCACGGTAGACATATGTCTACCCTCAGCGCTCGACATGCAACGAGTGGTCGGTTGCAGTCGAGACGTGATGTAGAACGCAAAGTCGTATGCAAATACGTCAAACGGATATGTATCACTAAGAGATAAATTAGGTTAGGGTATTATTATTAGCCGTAATTTCTATATCCGGGCGTGTTGAGGAATTTATGTTCGCATTTATAATAATCAAATCTTTATTTCAGGCAATATTTACATTAATAGATCTTAAATTACGTAAACAGGGGCCCATATTATATATACCTTACAACTAACATACATATAAAATAACTAACTAAACTATTTTACACGTAATGTCTGCAACGGGCGAGCGCTGTCGGCAGGTAGTTGACCGCGGAATTTCCGAAATACAACTCCCTGTGGCCAGAAGTCCTCCTTCATGAAGGTTTCCAGATGATGGGTTGGTACTCTCACCAGACTCCAACCGTTCAACCCTCAATGAAAATGTGGACTTCTTCACAATGTAGTCTACGACGTCTTAGACCTTCGTAGACCAGTGTAAGCGGGACACATACAGCTGCGTCGACGGTACAGCAGGACGCAGCAGATGGTTCGATCCGGACGAAGCAGTGCCACGGGTGTTACGGCTAGAGGGCTTCTTCTTCTTCCTCTCTACTCTTTGGAAGCCCTCCTCATCACACTGGTTTTTCCTGAAAACCGGTGAGGGCACTTGCTTGCCAGCAGATTTGCTCCGGCTCTTCTTCCCTTTCTTGGAAGGCCCCATCTTTAGCGGGGAAGGTGCGGCGACAGCGACGGGGACAAGCGCGGCAGCGGCGGCTGCGTAAGCACGCGGCGTGTCCGTGACCGCGCTCGCACGCGACGTCTGCGTCATCTGCGGAGGCAGGGGCGGGGCAAGGGTTGTGGGCACCTCAGCAACAACCGGTGACTGCTGATGGAGGCATTTTGCGATTGAACAACTTTATGAAAAATGCAGCGGAGATTTCACGACGTCGAGCAATGTCGAGAGACGACTCCTTCCAAATGTCGGACGCTCTTTTTAGGAAAAACTTTCGGATGTCCATGGGACTAGTTATCGAATTAATGAGTATTTTGGAGCCTCATTTGCGGCCTCGTACCTAATAATAATTAAAATTTTCGATGTTTGACTTTTGACAAATTGACGGTTGTTATGACAATTGCGTTTCGTAGGACGCAAGTAATAATAGAAAACTTGTCATTTCCCAAACGTTTCTAGTTGGATTTTTCTTTATATTTTTTCACGATTATGTTTTAAAATACAATCGATGAAAATGGAACGTATTGTCGACAAACCATCTCTATTCTAACTGAGAATACGATTTCTTAGTGAAATCGACATTTTAGTGAGATTTTATGTAGACATTGCCGGATCGACATTATGTCGACTTCGAGAAAATGTCGTGTTTCGCGAGAATTAGGCCCCAGGGGCCTAATTCTCGCACAATAGAGATCATGTCGAAGTAGAGATATGTCGAAAAAACATGGCGAATGTCGATCGCAAACAGTTTTCGCTATTCTCAGAATCTCACGGTAGACATATGTCTACCCTCAGCGCTCGACATGCAACGAGTGGTCGGTTGCAGTCGAGACGTGATGTAGAACGCAAAGTCGTATGCAAATACGTCAAACGGATATGTATCACTACGACATAAATTAGGTTAGGGTATTATTAATAGCCGTAATTCCTATATCCGGGCGTGTTGAGGAATTTATGTTCGCATTTATAATAATCAAATAATAATCAAATCTTTATTTCAGGCAATATTTACATTAATAGATCTTAAATAACGTAAACAGAGGCCCATATTATATATACCTTACAACTAACATACATATAAAATAACTAACTAAACTATTTTACACGTAATGTCTGCAACGGGCGAGCGCTGTCGGCAGGTAGATGACCGCAGAATTTCCGAAATACAACTCCCTGTGGCCAGAAGTCCTCCTTCATGAAGGTTTCCAGATGATGGGTTGGTACTCTCACCAGACTCCAACCGTTCAACCCTCAATGAAAATGTGGACTTCTTCACAATGTAGTCTACGACGTGTTGGACCTTCGTAGACCAGTGTAAGCGGGACACATACAGCTGCGTCGACGGTACAGCAGGACGCAATAGATGGTTCGATCCGGACGGAGCAGTGCTACGGGTGTTACGGCTAGAGGGCGTCTTCTTCTTCCTCTCTACTCTTTGGAAGGCCTCCTCATCACACTGGTTTTTCCTGAAAACCGGTGAGGGCACTTGCTTGCCAGCAGATTTGCTCCGGCTCTTCTCCCCTTCCTGGGAGGGCCGCTGCATTAGCGGGGCTGGTGCGGCGGCAGCGACGGGGGCAGGCGCGGCAGCGGCGGCTGCGTAAGCACGCGGCGTGGCCGTGACCGCGCTCGCACGCGACGTCTGCGTCATCTGCGGAGGCAGGGGCGGGGCAAGGGTTGTGGGCACCTCAGCAACAACCGGTGACTGCTGATGGAGGCATTTTGCGATTGAACAACTTTATGAAAAATGCAGCGGAGATTTCACGACGTCGAGCAATGTCGAGAGACGACTCCTTCCAAATGTCGGACGCTCTTTTTAGGAAAAACTTTCGGATGTCCATGGGACTAGTTATCGAATTAATGAGTATTTTGGAGCCTCATTTGCGGCCTCGTACCTAATAATAATTAAAATTTTCGATGTTTGACTTTTGACAAATTGACGGTTGTTATGACAATTGCGTTTCGTAGGACGCAAGTAATAATAGAAAACTTGTCATTTCCCAAACGTTTCTAGTTGGATTTTTCTTTATATTTTTTCACGATTATGTTTTAAAATACAATCGATGAAAATGGAACGTATTGTCGACAAACCATCTCTATTCTAACTGAGAATACGATTTCTTAGTGAAATCGACATTTTAGTGAGATTTTATGTAGACATTGCCGGATCGACATTATGTCGACTTCGAGAAAATGTCGTGTTTCGCGAGAATTAGGCCCCAGGGGCCTAATTCTCGCACAATAGAGATCATGTCGAAGTAGAGATATGTCGAAAAAACATGGCGAATGTCGATCGCAAACAGTTTTCGCTATTCTCAGAATCTCACGGTAGACATATGTCTACCCTCAGCGCTCGACATGCAACGAGTGGTCGGTTGCAGTCGAGACGTGATGTAGAACGCAAAGTCGTATGCAAATACGTCAAACGGATATGTATCACTACGACATAAATTAGGTTAGGGTATTATTAATAGCCGTAATTCCTATATCCGGGCGTGTTGAGGAATTTATGTTCGCATTTATAATAATCAAATAATAATCAAATCTTTATTTCAGGCAATATTTACATTAATAGATCTTAAATAACGTAAACAGAGGCCCATATTATATATACCTTACAACTAACATACATATAAAATAACTAACTAAACTATTTTACACGTAATGTCTGCAACGGGCGAGCGCTGTCGGCAGGTAGATGACCGCAGAATTTCCGAAATACAACTCCCTGTGGCCAGAAGTCCTCCTTCATGAAGGTTTCCAGATGATGGGTTGGTACTCTCACCAGACTCCAACCGTTCAACCCTCAATGAAAATGTGGACTTCTTCACAATGTAGTCTACGACGTGTTGGACCTTCGTAGACCAGTGTAAGCGGGACACATACAGCTGCGTCGACGGTACAGCAGGACGCAATAGATGGTTCGATCCGGACGGAGCAGTGCTACGGGTGTTACGGCTAGAGGGCGTCTTCTTCTTCCTCTCTACTCTTTGGAAGGCCTCCTCATCACACTGGTTTTTCCTGAAAACCGGTGAGGGCACTTGCTTGCCAGCAGATTTGCTCCGGCTCTTCTCCCCTTCCTGGGAGGGCCGCTGCATTAGCGGGGCTGGTGCGGCGGCAGCGACGGGGGCAGGCGCGGCAGCGGCGGCTGCGTAAGCACGCGGCGTGGCCGTGACCGCGCTCGCACGCGACGTCCGCGTCATCTGCGGAGGCAGGGGCGGGGCGAGGGTTGTGGGCACCTCAGCAACAACCGGCGACAACAAACTGCTGATGGAGGCATTTTGCGATTGAACAACTTTATGAAAAATGCAGCGGAGATTCCACAACGTCGAGCAATGTCGAGAGACGACTCCTTCCAAATGTCGGACGCTCTTTTTAGGAAAAACTTTCGGATGTCCATGGGACTATAGTTATCGAATTAATGAGTATTTTGGAGCCTCATTTGTGACCTCGTACCTATTAATAATTAAAATTTTCGATGTTTGACTTTTGACAAATTGACGGTTGTTATGACAATTGCGTTTCGTAGGACGCAAGTAATAATAGAAAACTTGTCATTTCCCAAACGTTTCTAGTTGGATTTTTCTTTATATTTTTTCACGATTATGTTTTAAAATACAATCGATGAAAATGGAACGTATTGTCGACAAACCATCTCTATTCTAACTGAGAATACGATTTCTTAGTGAAATCGACATTTTAGTGAGATTTTATGTAGACATTGCCGGATCGACATTATGTCGACTTCGAGAAAATGTCGTGTTTCGCGAGAATTAGGCCCCAGGGGCCTAATTCTCGCACAATAGAGATCATGTCGAAGTAGAGATATGTCGAAAAAACATGGCGAATGTCGATCGCAAACAGTTTTCGCTATTCTCAGAATCTCACGGTAGACATATGTCTACCCTCAGCGCTCGACATGCAACGAGTGGTCGGTTGCAGTCGAGACGTGATGTAGAACGCAAAGTCGTATGCAAATACGTCAAACGGATATGTATCACTACGACATAAATTAGGTTAGGGTATTATTAATAGCCGTAATTCCTATATCCGGGCGTGTTGAGGAATTTATGTTCGCATTTATAATAATCAAATAATAATCAAATCTTTATTTCAGGCAATATTTACATTAATAGATCTTAAATAACGTAAACAGAGGCCCATATTATATATACCTTACAACTAACATACATATAAAATAACTAACTAAACTATTTTACACGTAATGTCTGCAACGGGCGAGCGCTGTCGGCAGGTAGATGACCGCAGAATTTCCGAAATACAACTCCCTGTGGCCAGAAGTCCTCCTTCATGAAGGTTTCCAGATGATGGGTTGGTACTCTCACCAGACTCCAACCGTTCAACCCTCAATGAAAATGTGGACTTCTTCACAATGTAGTCTACGACGTGTTGGACCTTCGTAGACCAGTGTAAGCGGGACACATACAGCTGCGTCGACGGTACAGCAGGACGCAATAGATGGTTCGATCCGGACGGAGCAGTGCTACGGGTGTTACGGCTAGAGGGCGTCTTCTTCTTCCTCTCTACTCTTTGGAAGGCCTCCTCATCACACTGGTTTTTCCTGAAAACCGGTGAGGGCACTTGCTTGCCAGCAGATTTGCTCCGGCTCTTCTCCCCTTCCTGGGAGGGCCGCTGCATTAGCGGGGCTGGTGCGGCGGCAGCGACGGGGGCAGGCGCGGCAGCGGCGGCTGCGTAAGCACGCGGCGTGGCCGTGACCGCGCTCGCACGCGACGTCCGCGTCATCTGCGGAGGCAGGGGCGGGGCGAGGGTTGTGGGCACCTCAGCAACAACCGGCGACAACAAACTGCTGATGGAGGCATTTTGCGATTGAACAACTTTATGAAAAATGCAGCGGAGATTCCACAACGTCGAGCAATGTCGAGAGACGACTCCTTCCAAATGTCGGACGCTCTTTTTAGGAAAAACTTTCGGATGTCCATGGGACTATAGTTATCGAATTAATGAGTATTTTGGAGCCTCATTTGTGACCTCGTACCTATTAATAATTAAAATTTTCGATGTTTGACTTTTGACAAATTGACGGTTGTTATGACAATTGCGTTTCGTAGGACGCAAGTAATAATAGAAAACTTGTCATTTCCCAAACGTTTCTAGTTGGATTTTTCTTTATATTTTTTCACGATTATGTTTTAAAATACAATCGATGAAAATGGAACGTATTGTCGACAAACCATCTCTATTCTAACTGAGAATACGATTTCTTAGTGAAATAGACATTTTAGTGAGATTTTAAGTAGACATTGCCGGATCGACATTATGTCGACTTCGAGAAAATGTCGTGTTTCGCGAGAATTAGGCCCCAGATTAAAAGGGCAAACGTCGTAAGAACGTTTGTGGACCTGAGTTAACAGAAGTATTTCATTTTATAATCAAAAGGAAGTTAATGGAAAACCTATCAATGTAACGGTTCTAGAAAAATCTTAATTGTACCATATATCCATTGATACGTTTTTTGATAATGTTTGGTAACTCTGTCAGTTTATCAATCAGTTTCAAATATACCCATGTCTAAAAGAGCCTATACTACGGTTTTGCATTGGCACGAATTTTATTCCATCAGGGCTTGCAGGTTGCAACGCGGCGTCGCTCGGGACTACATTTATTGCATTCACCTCGCTGCCTTTTTACATTTGTCGAATACTGTAATAAAGTAGTACTAGAAAGCCAACAGAAGTTTTAGTTTGGAAGTTTTTATTTTGAAGTATTTTAAATGTCCTTCATATTTTTTTTTACATTTAACAAATTCGACATTTGAAATCAAAACGACAGGACGCTACTAAAGCCTAAAGGCTGTCCGGGGTGAATCATCCTAACAATACCCCGCTCGACATCTCGACGCAGTGCCCCGTCTGTGTCCGTGTAACACGAATCAGCCTTTACGCTAGAAAAGGGGCTCATATTAAAATCCTGGTGTATGTCCCACTTCCCATCGTATTGTCCTATGATCACACAACTGGTACTACCTACTATGTCCTAGTACTCCAATAGGAGAGATAACATTAATAATGTGGTCTCGAAGTTCACATTTTGGAGTTATCATATTTTGCCATCTAAATGAGCCTCGGAGTAGGATTATATTATAAAAATAATTTTACGCCTTTTATCCCCGCGGGGTTAGGCAGCGGTATTCCATAGAGAGATAGAGTAAGTTTTTGAAAAACTCATTGGTACCAGGATTTGAACCCGAGCCCCCACTGATTATTATCATCACGAGAAGCGGCTCTTTAACCGTAAGGCTATCACTGCTCTATCTATATATCTGGGATTATATTAGTGTCCTGTACCCTATTTGTCAAAATACTGCCCGTTGTCAGATGTAGGACATCACAATGTGACTAGGACAGACAGAAATCCTGCTCGCCTGGTACTCTATTTACTCATATACACGAAAGAGATGTTTCTTTTCACGCACCTTTATACTGCAGAAAGATTTTCCCATTACGTAAGGCATATTATGGGGCACATTAATAGCCGTGGTAATTATACAACGCGTAACAGATAAAGCGCAATTCCTCATACACCCCAATTAGTATATTGATATAAAAAATATATGGTGCAATCGAACTTTAGTTGTGTCTATCCATTTTTCTTAAGTATCGATTAATAATAGCACGATTTCCATAGAAAGCACTTAATTCAGCTACGATAATTAATTTTTGTAATTCAATTTAACACATACTATTAAAAATATCTGAAATCGAACAAGTAGTCGAACTGAACTGAACAAAACTAATTTCAGGAATTGGGCTTATTCCGTTACATGTTGTATATAATAGGTCTCCATTGGTGACACTTCTGGTGTTGCAGATATCCATGCGTGACTATAATAGACATAGTGTGTTAATAGGTCTATGGTGACTATACATAGGTACCATTACATGGTTCTGAGAATTATTGAATGCCAAATAGAACACTTCCGTCATGGGTCTGTATTTCAAAGCTAATATGTTAGAAGCATAAAACCTTTTAACCGGTTAGTGACACTAGATCTAAACTAATGATGCTAATGACGCCAAAGAAAGGAGTAAAGTTGAACAAACCCTGCACCAATACATGTTGTAGTGTAAGGTACCTCGGGAGTGATATATCTTTGTAAGTGTTGTTGCGAAAGACACGCAGATGTGAAAAATGATTGTGCAGGTGGAGTTCCCAACTTTATTTGTACTTATAATGCTTGGTTTACGTTTTTAGAGTAGGTATTGCATTGAAATTTTAGTGTTTAGTGCTTCCTTTGTGGGCAGGTCATAGACATATTAAAATAGGTCTATGGGGCAGGTGTCTATGTTCTCAAATTACTGAATTCTTCATTCCTCTCAGTAGGGGTTCTATATGATTGCACTTACATACTTAATTATATCTATTTGTTTTCTAGAAGATAATTTGTGCCGAACTCTATGTACTGTTTTTTCTCCGAATAAATAAAATAAAACTCGTAGTTTAGTATTATCATAATTTTGTAGAAGTTTGTTTTTCTGTATACGTTTTTTCTCAATGTCTTATAGTTATAAGTAACTTGAAACCCAGATACTAAGTAGGTAGATATTAAGTGGTATTTCTTCCGCATGCAATAGGCATCTACAAAACTGTAAATTCACTATTCTTATTAATAACAATAGCTTTAAAAAAAACGACTTCAAACAGGAAACTAAAAAAAGTAAAAAGCACTAGTCGCCACTACGATTTTCGAAGGTTCCCCTCGATTTCTGAGGGGATGCCGTCATCAGATCCTGGTTTCCTTATCATGGGATATCACCTTTCCAACAAAAAAAGAATAATCAAAATCGGTTCATAAACGATGAAGTTATCCGCGAACGCACATAAAAAATACGGACTCATTGAGAAAACTCCTTTTTTGAAGTCGGTGTAAAAACATAGTAGATTGTTATACAAGGGTCGGAAGGAATCAATCCCCATACGAGGCATTTAGACGCCCGAGCGCAGCGAGGGCGGATATAGTCCGAGTAGGAATTGATAACTTCCACCCGCGTTAAACACTCTACTTTTCATTTCGAATTCAAGGAAAGTAAACAAAAAAAAATACAATTTTACAAAAATTCAAACATGCAAAAACGCAATAATACCTACAAAAAAAAAACAAAATTGTCAACAATACAACCAAAGAGGTTGGAAGAAAGAGAAACTTTTTCTTTTAAACGTCTTTGAATACTACATCATAGAGTACCCTATCCTACATAACATTACAAAAATAATATACAAATCGTTCCTCTTTATAATAATATGTACTTTTATATAAGTATAAAAATAAGCATTAGTGTCTATGAAAAACAAGATTTTGAATTTCGGAACAGCTTACCAAATTATTACTGTTTTTTTAATTTTAATTATGGAACGCGTACTGCCCCGCGCGCGGGATATTTTCTATCATTTATACCTACACTCACAAGGCCGCACCTTTTTTTCTTATTCTAATTGATGTAAAAAGTTTCGTATCCCTACTAAGTACCCAAAGAGGTTGGAAGAAAGTCATTCTCTTTCCTAAAGAAACTTTTTCTTTAAACGTCTGCCAAATGTAGTACTATTTTTTTTAATTCATTCCCGCCCTAAGGCCGGAAGCAATTACTATGAGTCTTTCCCGACCGAGGGCGGGAATCACAGCCATGAATCTCTCTGTGGTGGGAATCATCGCTTCCGACCCGGTACTCAGATCAAACATACACTACTTACCGAGTATGACATATGAAAAAAAAGATTTCATATACTTAAGCATTCGTACACGTTTTCTGAATAGGTAGCCGGATATTTCGAAACGAATAAAAAGCTAAGTTGAATTCCCGGTGGCGCAGTTGAGCTGCCCGAGATTCGGACCACGGTCCAGATTTAATTTACATCTGCGAATCTGCGCTGACATTCTTGTTCTCTCGGAAATTTCGCTATTCGATCCACGGAAACGTGTAGTATAAAATATCAAGCGAATGCTGAATATATGAAAAACATTTTGCTAAAAAAAAGAACTGCGGCAAATATTCAGAAAACTTAAATCCCAGAAAAACTAAGTAGGTGAAACGGAAGACAAAGCGTGAAAAATTCCGAAAGTCATTTATGAATGTAAGAGCTCGTATAACATTAAAACAATCCCGCAAAGTTTAATGGCCGACATCCGCACAGACTTAACACAGGCACCGCTGAAAAGAAGTACGAAATTGTGTAACGAGGGTAATAACAATTTTATAAGAACAAATAAATGCATCGCGATGCCATGGGACATAAAGAACCTTCATAAAATGAAACTGCTTTTAGGGTTAAATTTTTATTTTAAACATAGGAAGGGATTTTGATGGCCCTCCCACGTCGTAGAGGCGCGTTATCTTTAGATTTAGAGCCGTGGGCAATAATACTCCGCTGAACCGGTGATTTCAAATGCCATAGGGCCCATTGATTTACTTGTGATATTTTCATAAATTATTACTGTGGCTTATTATTAACCGTAAATTAGTTTAATGAGCTTTGTATCATGTTGGTGTGATACCTGCCCGATATAAATTACTTTACGGTCCAGTTAGTGTCCGCTTCCTCACCTAGTTGTGCTTTAGACGTGATAATTATTGCAGCAATAGTCTGAACGGGGGCAACAAACTCGTAAAATCATGTCGAGATGATAAATATTTCAAAGGGTTATCGTACGTTCGTTATCTATTTGGTCAAGAGACGTTATGCGACGATCTCTAAAATCTTCGTTATTTGAAGTATAGTCACCAGACAAGTAAGTGTAGACTTTACTCGCGGTTTGAGAAGAGATTCTCAAATACATTTCTGTATTATTATGTACATTTTTGCTGCCTACACGATTTATGTTGCTTTACAACTACGAGTATGCATGGAAAAAAAATATAGGAAGTCGAATTTAACCTACTTTTAATTATTGAATAGACGTGCAACTTTTGCATGTGTATTGTGTATGTATGTAGTTTGAATGACAATACAATTAGTTGGTATCATCGAGCTGATCTGATGGAGGAGGTGGATAATGGAACTCCTTAACGGCTTCTCGTAATACCCTCAAGTTTGGGCTCACTTCATTTGTTTTTACAAGTGCCATACATAACACTTGATGAGGTTCTGATGGACCCAGGAGATGAATAATGGAACACCTTACTAGCTACTCTGTTTCGACGAGTGTCATACATTCATAAGCGAGTTGACTAGTTTTCTGAGACTGTATATAGTTTTATTAGTAATTCATTTCGTTTCATACTTTGGCTTTGGCTATAAATTTAAACCATTTATTTTTATTGTCTTCTTTACTCAATAATACCTACATTACGGACCTTTAAAACCTATCAGAATAAATATTCCCATAGCGGCCGTGAGCGTAGCAATAGGCCTGTGATTATTCCAATATAATGTTTACATAATTAGACTGGGGATGAGGCATTGCTTGTTTGACGCTGACTATGTTTATAAACTACGTGTTGTTTACTATAACTTTGATTATACTAAAACGCATAGATTTCAACAATATTTAGTCAGTGAAATATAATTAGAATAGTATACTCAAGAGAAGTGTTGACCCGGTGCTTAAGTAGACCGTTTATCATCCGTGAGGCTCGAGTTCGAATCCTAGCGATGGCATTGTCCTACTCATGTGTTTTTCAAAAACTTACATGCATATTTATAGTTAGCTCGACTATGTGAAGGAAAACATCGTGAGGAAACCCACAGTTGCCAGAATTAATTGAGACATGTCCGGCGATGGCACACCAATTCATCGCCTATCACGTTTAGGGGTCCAAAGAATATGCTGGTGAAACGTGGGTATCTATATCTAGAAATGGAATACCTCTGCCTTACCCTCTCGGGTATAAAAGGCGTGTATTTTTATTATAAAATCATAAAAAATTTTGATTAAATAAAAAAGTTAATTTAAAAAACCAAAAACACGAATTAGTAAAGACCATGTGCTGCACAATCTTACAACAATCTTATGCAGTCGGCGGCAATAAGTCTTTATTGTGGAATTGATAAGATACAGCCATTTTTATTATTATTATTATCATATATATTATTATTTCATGCCTTTTAGTTAGTAACCAACTTTCAACCGTTATAAGTCCTAAATGGTCATTCGAAGCGCCACCTATGGGAACCAAAACTATCATATCTTTGTAGCTGAAACCAACCATACATGGACAGTGGTCTTTTTATATTAGGTTACATTCACCTGAAAATTACCGTACTTCTGGTGTAGTCGGTTAAACATTAGTTAAGATTTAGCTGAACATAGTCACGAGTCACAACGATACCTACGCATAGCCAGCCATTCAGCACCTCTACTTTTCCTTATTTTTCTCGCCCGTCGTCCCAGTGCTAAATTAGATCTTCGCGCTGGGAGTTCCATTAAAAAGCCGGCAATGTGTCGTCCCACATCTGTTCTCGTGTAATTCATCGACCCTCTTAGCTGTCCACCTGGTTCCCGTCAGGTTGTTTCAACAGACTGCCGTAAGGGGTAGAAAAAACCACTCTTCCTTACGAAGTTACGCAGTTTTTTCTCAATGTGTGTTTATTTATTGTAGATACTGTTTGGGTCATTTATAGATTTGTAAACTATTGGTGATTGTAGATTTATTATTCGTAATACGAGTAATAAATCTACAATCACCAAATAGTTTCTATACTATATATGAGCGTATGACATTAAATCAAAGGTCTTCTTATAGTTATCGACAAACAAATACCTATTCGATGTCTTATGGTATCAGCTAGATGAAAGACAATAAAAAAAAACTGGTGGTTATATCAGTTACTTTTATTTACTTATACATGACACAAAACAAACTTTTAGAACGAGTAATTGTATCGAAGGGCTAACCCTTAGGGCTAACAATTTCCCGGACCTCTTTTTCATTTTTTGATAAACGACCACCTTGATCGGACCGCTGTCCGTACGGTCCCAGTTTTTGATAATATCTCGTCACCGGACAAATTTGTATGTGATGCAGGCTTAACTGGGCCCATTTATGAAAATCCCTCTCCTGATAGGGTTGACGTAAGTGTCGTTCCGGACGTAACCGAATTCATGGCCCCTCCAGTACCTTCGGTGTCAATCCCGAATATAAACATAAATTTTGCCGCAAAAAATGGCATGTTTTTTCTAGAAAATTACACTGAGAACTATTATTTTATTCATGACCGTCTCAGTTACCCATTCTGTTGCCGTTCGACAATCTTTCTCCCCATAAAACATCCAAAGTTTAAATATGAAAAGAGACAAGAAAATCGCGGTACCTTTTCAGGACAGCCATAAATATTGTTAGATAAATATGTATCATTGCCCGCTGTCACGCTCGCACTGGTTCGATATAAAGACGTTGTATTCGCGAGGGTGAAAATTCAAATAGTTTCCAAGTTTAGGATAAAGGGTGTGGAACTCCGCTTTTTATCTTCAAAGAAATGCCGTGTATGTGACAAGACCGAAAAAAATGGAAGATTCGCATTTGTTTTAGATGATATACAATTTTGTTACCTCAAATCTGTAGGCAAAATGTGTAGGGTAGGTACAACTCTTATTCCAAAAACACTGCAGTTTAAAAATTACATCTGACCTAGTTACTGCATGTCACGTTTTTAATTAAACAATTTTATTAGGCATGGAATGAGCACGTATTTCATGCAAGTCACATTTCCGTGTTAGTATTACACGTTATTACGTACGTATATAAAATTGGCGCTCACCGTGGGACTCGGAGTTGTTTAAGAATTTAATTAACTTCTGTATGTAGGTACGGTTTCATTTCATTTCAAGTAAGATATTTGCGAAACGTTTAAAAATAACTAGCGACCCGCCCCGACTTTGCACGGGTGCAATGCATATACTAAAACCTTCCTCTTGAATCACTCTAACTATTAAAAAAAACGCATCAAAAGCCGTTGCGTAGTTTTAAAGATTTAAGCATACAAAGGGACATAGGGATATATTGACAGAAAAAGTGACTTTATTTTATACTATGTAGTGATGAAACTCATTTTTTTCTAGAAAAGAAAATAAATCTGTAAGCGGATAAGTTTATCCATCCTTTCAAAATAAAGGAACATGCCTCGTAGGTCCTTCGCTCCGAGAGGTCGGATGACGAATGTCCATATTTTTGCCTCAGGACGGGATACATAATGCGTAAAATTACCGTCTCCGGGTATCTTCAATATGTTTTGCGGACATTTTCTTACCCATAATATGTTTTATAGCGCGCCTATTAATATAAGACCTCGTACCTACGACAAAGTATTTGGATCTTTTTGGTCCCTTGACTTTTTAATCTGGAAGATTTATAAATCTTACTAGCGCCCCGCGGTTTCACCCTCGAAGTTCCCGCTCCCAAAATATAGCCTATGTGTCATTATGATGTATAAGCTATATAACTGTAAAGTTTCAAAATCCATACATCCATACATCCATCCATACAAACTTTCGCGTTTATAATATTAGTGGGATATAAAGTAGGATACAATGCACCACTAGGTATGTTCTTACCGAGAAATATTGTTTTCAATTGAGATTGTTTAGCGAGACGTGAGCACCACTACATCAATGTTGCAACTCCCGCTCCCGCTGAGATAGTATCTCCGGCATGAGCTCGCGGCGCGATGGGCGGTCACGTGCGAACTACTCCAGTTTAATTAAGCGGTGATTAAAGTTCTAGACCGGACTCTGGTGGAATCCGGCTGGTATCGTTCTATCGTATTTCTTTCCCGCCTAACGTGGGGCCGCGTACTTATTATTTTATAATATGCACTATGTTAACACCTTTCTCGAAATCATTTTATACAAAATGAAAGTAAAAACGTGTGAAATGTTAACGTTTCAGCATGGTCGCAGTGACAAGACAATACCTACTTGAAATAGAATGTACATTCAATAGGTACTCGCCTCAAATTAGTAATCAATACAAAAATCATTAAATACATAGGAACGTACTCGTAGCTATTGGTTATGTAAAAAACCTCATTATTACACCGTTATATCCAATTTTCCGAGAGAACGTTGGTAAGTGCATATTTGATGGATATTTCGCCCGAGATAAGGCGGTGGCAAAGCACGCAAGACTTTATTAAAAATTCAAATACAGGGATAAACTCGGCTTCGTGGGTGAAGGATGGGGTGGAAGGGAAGAGATCGCGGAGATCATGATCGAACATTTTATATTCACTTCCAAGCATCAATGCGGCCGCCACATTATGAAAAATCCGAGCTAAGCAAAAGCGTTGACGCTGCGATAATGAACAATCCTAACCTAAAAAGAACAACTAAAACCGAAGGAGAATCTTCATAACAAATTTACTTAGAAATTCATGTTTAATTAGTCAGCTAATGGAAGAGGAAATGGATTTTATGAAATTTATTTATAAAAATCCTCGGTTAATTAAACATTGCTTAAGAAAGAAATTGCCCTAAATTACGGCGGTGGGTAGTCTTTGAACATTTTATTTAATAAGGCTTTGTGAAGCCCTCGGTACCAAATTGCGAATTAATTGCGATCTCAGAAAAAAGGGACTCGTAATGGCTAATTAGACAAACGATAAATATATTTTAAAACAGAAGGCGACCTCGGGGTTCTTCAATCTTTTGACTTTAAAATTATGATGATTTCATTTGCCATTCCAATTATTTTAATTATTCATTTCTGTCTAACTGGATAAAAGCTGAATTGCTTAAAAGTTATTTAGTTTTTCAATTTCTCTAAGTAAAGATTTCGAATTTATTAAAAGTAAAAAGAGTTTCAATCAGCCTATATCTTTAAAAGTATTATCCCAATCCTGACATGTTTATGAATTCAAATTCCTAGCTGCTCCTGCATGAATTTGCAGTACCTAGTGTACCTATGTGTGGAGGGGCTTTATTTCAGCCGACATCAGTGAGTTATAGGCGTGTTGGTGGGCTGTTAATTAAAGTTATGACCTTTATGAACCCGGCGAGACAATGGACTTTGCATAATATGAAACAACATACGGCTTCTGATCATGAATTTAACCTGTAATCTACTAAAAAATTAGGCGTAATAATATTTAGTACGAAAACATAAAAGTTACTCGTAGGTATGATATATTACGTAATTTGAGATCGAGAAACATTTATTCACAATAATCAAATAAATCGTCGTTTTGTTAGGTTTCCGTACTTAAAGGGTAATACGGGACCCTATTACTAAGACTCTACTGTCTGTCCGTCTGTCACCGGTCATGAACCGTGATAGTTTTCACAGATGATGCATTTCTGTTGCCGCTATAGCAACAAATACTAAAAGAACCGAATAAGGGGGCTCCCACACAACAAACGTGATTTTGTTGCCGTTTATAGATATGTGTACGGAACCCTTCGTGCGCGAGTCGGACTCGCACTTGGCCGTGTTTTTTTAAATATATTTATTGCTTTGCAGATCACTATTTGCTAATGGTGAAATCTTGCAACTCAATTTTGAAGCAGATATGTTCAACCGATTGATCTGAAATTTGGCACACTTATACACACACCGGCACAATTAGCGGAACAGAAAAAAAAGGGAGTATTTACGCATTTTTGCGTGTTACTGGCCGGCTAAACAAGCTTTTTTTAAATTTGGGTTTTAATTTAAAAATGGAATACTAAGCGACTGCCCTTTTTTTCATTCTTTTGTTTTAATTTTCATTGATTCATTTTTTCCACCGCTTGTCCGTTTTTAGAAGGTTCGTGAATTCCATTTGAAAAGCTTTGAATTGCAGTTTTTGAGGCTTTTGAGTTTTTTCGCATATTGATAATTTACGAGCATCTAATTATGCCTGATTTAACGCCATCAGAAATCATTAGGGCAGATCAAATGAGGAGAAATGGTCAAACCTACAGATCGATTGCCAGAAGCCTTCGTCGATCGTTATCAACGATTTATCGTAGCATCCAACGATACAGATTGACGAATGCTCTAGTGAGAAGGAGAGGACAAGGCCGGAAAAGGTGTACTTCAAGGAGGGATGACCGTTTTCTCCAACTTCAAGTCCGACGGAACACGAGACTAACGGCGGTGCAGGCTCGAAATTTACTGGAAGAGGTACGAGCAGTAAGGATGAGTGAGCGGACAGTTCGTAGAAGATTCGAAGAAGTGGGTATAGGCTCGTATGTGCCCGCCAAAGCCCCAAAACTTGAGAGACATCATCGCACAAACCGTCTACACTTTGGTCGTGAACATCGTGATTGGGACTTCGACGACTGGGGACAGGTTCTTTTTACTGATGAATGCAGAGTTATGTTAAATCAAATTGATGGAAGGCAGCGAGTATGGAGACGCAAAGGAGAACGGTATATCCAGTCTAATTTTGAAAATACAGTTGCATATGGCGGCGGTTCAATTATGGTCTGGGGAGGAATATGTTTAGGAGCTCGTACGGAGTTAGTAGTGGTCGATGGCGGGAATCTGAATGCTGATCGGTATATCAGGGAGATTTTAGAAGAACATGTTGTGCCATTTGCCCCCTTTATTGGTAACAACTTCATTCTAATGCAGGATAATGCTCGGGCTCACAGTGCTCGCACAGTACAGACATACCTAAACCATGTTGGTATAACGGTGATGGAGTGGCCAGCACGGTCCCCCGATATGAACCCTATAGAACACGTCTGGGACTTGCTAAAGAGGAGTGTAAAGTCAAGAATGCCCCCTCCCAATAATCTCAACGAGTTGCGAAACGCATTACTTGAAGAATGGCAGAGGTTGCCCCAAGAAACCATTGATAACATCATCCGCAGCATGCCCAGACGGATGGAAACCCTCATCAGAGCACGAGGAGGAAACACTCGATATTGAACAGTCATTGAAATTGTTGTTAAACTTTGGAAAATCTTGAATTTTCTGCTGTTTCTCTATAATTAAAAATCGAAGAAAAATGCATTTTGTTTAATTTAATTTTTATTTTTATAAAATTTTAAGTATGGTGTTACAAATGAATGTCAAAACATGTTAATTTAATTGTTGTTTCATTTTAAATAATATATTGTTTAAAAATTACATTCATTGTTCTAAATTCCCTCTTTTTTCTCCTTTTTTTTTCTGTTCCGCTAATTGTGCCGGTGTGTGTATAAGTTCGGTGACAATGCGATATTATGGTCCTACTAAGCTGATCTGATGGCTACTCGTAAACCAGTAATTAGATTGTTTTTAACGCGTGCCAAACATATAATAGTACATTATGGTACAAGTGAGTAAAGTTGGTGATTACCGCTGAGGCGCCATTGAGACCCGAGCCGTAGGCGAGGGTCATAAGAGAGCCGAGGACGGTAATCATCAATACACACGTGTATCATACGACGTTTTTCAACACACTTGTGAATAAATAATACTAAAAAATCATTTTAAAATAATCATTCGCAATGGCGGGGAAAATTAATTGGTTTTCCAATTTTTTATTTATATAATTTGGAAAAGGCAAAAGGATCTAGGCCCATACAGCCTCGTTTTCCTATGCGCTCGCATCTTACAATGGCGATCGGCCATGGACTAAAAAAATTAGGTTTCTTTTTCTTTGGTTTGTCGTGGATAGCGTTTTAGCCACGTACAAAATGGGGTATTTAAAGTTTTTACAGAGAAAACCAAAGTTATATTTGAGTGAAAGTTTTGTTTATTAAACACGTACAAGTTGAAATGATCTATTTAAATACGAAGTTGCATGAAATGAGCAAGCCATATTTGTGTATTAATTTATTAGTACGATTGAATACGATCTTTTTTGTATCGAAACTTTTTTAAGAACAAAGCAACTCTAGCAACAAAATTGAAAAAAAAAATCTATAACTCACTAGTGAATAATAGCAAACAAAAAGTCTCAGTTTGATTATAGGTGTCATTATGTGCCTAATTGCAGTGAAATTAGAGCCACTTTATGAGCAAGTGTGTTGAAAAAAAGCTTGTTTTTTAGTTTTAATAAACTATACTTACTTTAAGTCCATAATCAAGTACCATGAATATTATTAAAATAAAAATTTAAACAAAAAGACAAATGTTTAACAATCTTCTAAAATTCTGATGTTAAGAAAATATAGGTAAGAAAAATACACTTATTAAATTACGCTGGAAACAAAAAATAAACTAGTGCTACTGCTAAATTGCCCGCTTTTGTGGAACTAGTACAGCCAGCAAATACTAAGACAGAACCATTACAGATAATAGTAAAAACTTACAACGAAATAAAAGACGATTGTACAAGGAAATAGATTTGTATATTTTCCTTTTAAATAATATCTAGTACTTATATTTCATTACAAGTGCGGAAAGCCTGTCATTGCAAAGAGTTCCGAAAAATGTCTACCCGAGCCGAGGCGCAGCCGAAGGTGAGAGTTTGCAATGACGGTTCCGCACGTGTACTGAATAATTATTTTTAATACAGTTTCGAAAAAATGAAGCAATTTAATCTATACATATAATAAAACTCTAACGGGGCCGTGTCTGTACATTAAATATTTTTTGAAAATTTTAACGGTAGTGTATATACTTATCGATATAGATACCGAAACACCAATTTTAGGATTTTTTGTCTGTCTGTCTGTCTGTCTGGTTGTGCACGCATCACTCAAAAACTATTGGACGGATTTTGATGAAATTTGGTATGGAGATAACTGAGTACCCGGGTCAACATCTAGGGTACTTTTTATTCCAGGAAAATATCTCATTCCCACGGGAAAATAAAAAAACTGGTTAAAAAGAGAAATACGTAACTACTCCGAAACGATAACACCTAGAAACTTGAAAAATGGTATGAAGGTGTCATAGGAAATTGGTATGAAGGGATTTTTGGAAATTCCCACGGGAACGGGAATAAACTAAATCCAAACGGGAAAACGCCGCTGGGCACCCGCTATTTGAAATATGGTATGGAGGTGTCTTAAGTATGTCGTAGGCAACCACTATGAAGGGATTTTCGGAATTTCCCACGGGAACGGGAATAAACGGAATCCGCGCGGGCAACGCCGCTGGGCATCCGCTAGTAAAATAATAAAAACACAATAAACTTAATTAACATTTTTGGAAAATGGCTCCAACCGTAATAGTACATTATGATATAAGTGCGGTACGTTGAAAATTACAGCCGAGGCGATATTGCTAGCCCGAGCCGTAGGCGAGGGCTACAAGTAAGCAGAGGCTGTAATTATCAAAGCGCACGTATGTCATACGGCGTTTTATAACACATTTGCGAGGAAATAAAATAAAACTCCGACTATAGTAAACGAATAAAAACAATACAGCGTTAAGAAAAAGCGCGCGGCGCGCATCATCATTTTTTTAGGCAAAGGCACAAAAAAACAGCCAGTATTACTAATAAAGTAAATTAATATTTTTGTGTTTTTGTTACAGATTAAGTGGTTGTAATTTACTGTCAAAATTAATTAAATAAAATAATTATGAACATAAATATTTCTTTATTATATTTTATCTCCCAAAGTTAATTTTAATCATAAAATGTTGACAACTTTTTTGACATAAAAACTCTTTGCTGAGATTTTAAAAATTACCGTTCGTTTTAAGACGGAGCATCTTGATAAACCGTGCGTTTTACTTTACACTTACCGCACTTGGGCGTAATGAGATAGAATACGATATTGAAATTGGTGAAATAAGACTCGTTTTACGAGCAAATGTGTTATAAAAGAATATAAGCACAGATTTTTTTTGTTTTCTTCACCCATTATAGAATAAGGTATAGCCTTATTCGTATATATTCGTATTCTTCACCCATACAGCCAAGTCTTCAGTAGATTTTTTTTATTGATACGAAATGAAAATTAAATTTAATGAGATGAAATGAAATGAAACCTAACCTAAATCAAATCATTAAATGTGATATTGAAACAAATTAGTAGCTTCTTTTTAGAAATATTTGCATGAATCATAAAAACTTCTATGATTTTTTTTAGTAAAAACTTCGTGGTTGGTTTTTTCTTTTTAATAGACATTATTTTGACAGTTGAAAAGGTAAAGAAAAAACTCGACTGTGTAATAGCCCACATCCCGAACGCTATACCTCCCTGCAATACGCCACTTTTTGAGCAACTGTATTAAAAATGTTATTTCACTATCACACGACACAATATATAATTCCCGAAATGTAATGCTTCTGCAATACGAGGGTGTATTTTTATTTATGATTTGATGATGATGAGCTCCGACAGTTTTCGGCCATTTCGACCACTTCGACTCCTAGTCAGCTTGGCGACGCTGCACTGGTGCGTACCAAAGAGATTTAAATAAATTTAAATCTCTTTGGTGCGTACAAATTTGGCAAATATAGCCGATCTTCGCGGCAAACTCCCGTGCTCTGTAAGTAAGGGCACGTTAGCGCGGCGGGTGGACGGGCTTTCAAATCATCGCGCTTAGCTTCGAGGTCAGCTAGATGTTGCTTCTCAAATTCGAGGACCTCATCACAATCCCACGCCATTCCAGACGCTGTGTTGCCAAATCTTCTCATTGAGAGGGCTCAATGTTTCATCTTTTCATATGTCGCTTCTGAACGTCTTTGTGTCTGAGGAGATGTCCGCCAATCTTTCGCTCCTCTAGTTCAGAGTAGAAGATCTTTCCCCCGCCATACCTGATACTTGACCGCACAACCGAAGCTGCCGACGCATTAAATATATACTTATTATATAGAGACAAAAACATTTTTGACTCATCATCGATAGCATGTAACACAAACATCTTTACATAAACGTTTTTTTTCTTCATAAATTATTTCCTTACAAACTCTACCGTCTATTCCGCTGTCTGTACCTACCGTCGCCTCCAGATTTTTTCTTCTATTCAAATTGAATCAGCACGTCTGGTGCCCAGGGGAATTCCCGGGAAGATTAATTAAGCCGGTGCTTTGTACTTGCGGCGAAATATGAATGATTGTTTGGCTGGGCCTTAGACGGGTTGTTTGAGTTTGCTGGATAGATACTATGTAGTGGCAATGTTATTTGTGAAAATTCGGTTTTGTGTCCATACGTTACAGTATAATTTACATAGGTACTTTTCCATATTACAAAGTGAAACTAAGAAGTTGAGAAAGACAGAAGAATTGGAATTTGAATAATAGGTATGTAATATAATTCATTGTATTTATTTAGAACTATAATATACAGGCAATAAGTGTGGTAAATAGCGCTATTGCTTGTTTTGTTCCATGCTTAACTCCTGAAGTTTTTCTAATGATACAGTTTGTATCGGCTTGATAGAAACAAAAACTGGATACACTATCTGCAATATCGATAGACGTTTTAAAAAGTGGTATCGGTAAGGCTACGCATCGAAATTAAGAACTTTTAATAAAGTAAGAATATATACAACTGCAAATCAAGACCCTTCCTCTATAAGATTGCTCCCTTTTCCGCGTTAGCGAATCCCTTTCTACAGACAGGACTCAGGTGTCCTTTGAATTCCTTTTGAATTGTTTCGCTCCGAAACCATTTAGTTCGGCCCATGAACTGGACACTGGGATAATGCATTAGTTTCTCAAACGTTTCACATTTCTCCGATGGGAATCGAAATAGCTCTTTTTCAGTCAATACTAGCGGGTGCCCAGTGACGTCGTGCTAATCCAGTTTATTCCCGTTCCTGTTAGAATTTCCGAATATTCCTTCTTAGTGCTCACTTATGTCATTTATGGAACATTTGTGTGTAATTTCATGCTTCAGACGCACAGGCGAAACTATTGATCGATCAGTCTGTAAGTCAGTCAGTTTCTTTTTTTTTTCTCCATACGCGTAAACTTTAGCTTATCCTGTCTCCCTAGGAAGATGTTTTTTCGCAAAATGTAATCTATCGTCCTGCAAAATTGAATTAAAATCGATCCACCCGACTAGCCGTGAAAAGATAGTATAACAGACAACCAGCATTCACATTTACAATACCTATACTTAGGGAAGTAGAGATTATGAGAAAATCCTGTGAATTTATTTTACGTATTCTAACGGAACCCACTACCAAGCGTAATCGTGCAATCATATTTTTCAAATGATCGCACCTTTTCAGCGTTCCATCTCTATTTTTATCCCGGGCTCTCGGATTTTGTGTATGCTCGACAAAGGAGCACTTAAGCTGCTCTTCGGTTCACACTCGATGCCGAATCACGACATTTCACCAAATACATCATCCACAGCCTTTGGGACTCGCTTCACCTGTCGCTATATGCGATGAGAGCCAGAATGTTTCCTGATTTTTTCGATTCAGTTCACCTTGCAGTATCTCTAAATTTTATTTTTTTGGGACAATCCTCGAAATATTGTCTTTTTATTGCTCAACCTGCCTTTTTGATTGCAGATCCAAAATTGTAAACGTTTCCTTTTATTTCTATATAATTGCATTACTTTACGGTTTTTTTAAATATCACATTCGTTTGTGCTTTGTTATATTACGTGCTTAAGTATATCAATAAAGTTCTTGACATAAGAGTTGAACATATTGCCCAATATTTATGTATTCTATTTTGTTTTATTTTGGTAACAGACAGTCTTAAATAATACAAACATATTTTTTCTTATAGACTTAGAACAAATTAAAAGTAAATAAACTTTAATTTTTTTTTCATTTCTTCTTAATATTCTTTAAATTTCACAAAATAATTTGCTACGAGTTTCTAAGAAGATGTCTGAAGTTTACTGAACAGCCCCCCTAGCCAAGTGGCATTGCACAATCTAATCGAATGTTCTTTTAGATTGACATTAGCATTAACGCTCGTTGGCAAGTGCTTATGTCAATCCCATACATGTCAATCTAAAAGAACATTCTATTAGATTGTACAATGCCACTTGGCTAGGGGGGCTGGTGTTCAATTACAAGTTTCTTATATATTTTTTTGTTATTTGAAAACAAATCTATGTGTGACAAATCCTTGTTATAATTGGAGAGAGTGCGTCTAAAGTAAGAGTTTAGGGCATAGTTGAATATGTTTATTTCTATCGACAAATGTTTGCCAAAATTCTTTATTTGCAGCCTAAAGCTTGGGCACCTCATCGCTCCGACAAATAAACCACAAGAGGTAAAGTTTGAATCTCATCGCGGCGGAATATTTTCATACGTTGTTGTACGTCGCTGTCGGAGTACATTTTCGAAAAAAGTTATGCATATACCTACATAAAAAATAATTCATCGGAAGAATAATACAACAACTGTGAATCGAATAATAAGCTCATATTTACGTGGATTGTACGATTTTCATACTGAAAACATCTTCTATGGTAGTAAACCATACATGCTTTACATTGTTTTAATTCCTGCAGTAGTACCTACGAATAAATACAAATTTCAAGCTACCTACCAGTGTTCAAATGTATTATGCATTAAAAACTAGACTACTACTAGAGACTTGTGTTTTTTACCATCCTACTTCCTCAAATAGGTTTTCTAGGTATTGGTTTTGATCTAGCAATAGTACGATTTCAACAGATCTCTTAAAAGGGCTTATGGCCATCCATTGCAGATATAAATCCTTTGAATGGATGCTTTTATCGTTGTCTCTAAAGTAAATATCAAAAATGGAGTCTTCGCTACATTCCGAGATTCCCCCACTGTCAGATTACTGATAGCCGAACCATTAAAAGCGGAATTTGAACTCAAATCTCTTGGTTTAAAAGACGATTTTTCAGCACTCCACACCGCTTTATTGTCCTTCGAGAACGTCAATTTACTCATAGGTTTGAATCTGGTAAATGCTCGGAGACAATTCAACAAAAATAACCACTAGGGAATGTAATTTCCTGAGAAATAAAATAATGAATCAGCCCACGAGTCTTTCCATGGAAAGATATTTAGTTTCCATTTACTGGAAAGATATTTTTTTGCTTTCTATACTTAGACACGAAAATGGGTCTTAATCTGAAATATATACTTATCACAAATTTCCATGAGTCTAGCGAAATACATATAGGTAAGTACAGATTTGTGGATACATTTTCGTAAGCGTCTTTGACACCATATGCGCGGAATGAGATGCGAGAATCGAGATGGTACACTTCGTTTACCGTTTAGACGAATTTTTCTTATTTATACCAATCAATGTTTTTCCCTCAATTTTATCTTTTATAAAACTAAATATATTTTTTTATTTCTGCTTATATTATCATATTTCAATTACATTCGTTCTGTAAGGCTATATACAACCGGTTCTGGATTTTATTTTCAAACGAAATACTTGGCAACCAAACTCATTACGAGGGGTGATCGAATAAAGAAGCTCGAATGGTTCCATGGAGATGTCTAATAGCCAAGGGAGACCACCATTAGATATTAGATAACTAAATTGAATAAAACACCACCTTGTGTCCTACGAAATGAAGGAGACTAATGGCTCTATGAATATTTTTAATGTTTTTGAATATAATTTATTTTGCAGTCGCTCTTTTGATAACGAAGCACGTTTTTTATTTTATTAAAGTCAACATAGTGTTCTGTGGTTCTTCTGCATATACGCATAGGTATATCTATGTAGTTTTTAAGACAAAGCAAATTATAATGAGAGTATGCGAAGGCACTATTGTTGAACCACAAGCTCTGTAATATTATTGAGACAATATTAATTGAAATTTAAAACTTGATAGCGATAACATCTCGATTTGTTTTTTTGAAATATAATCTACACGAGTTTTTGAGTTAGTGTAGAGTCGCATTTTGGGAATTCAACTGTATGGGATTCAACATTCTGGGAAATCAACTTTTACGGAATGCAACTGAACGCGAAATCAACTTGATGGTCCGAAAGGCTCAATACACTAACTAACCACTTCAGACTCAATCTCGCGATTTTCTATTTGCCTGTGGTCTTCACGCAAAGCCTTTCAAAATTGAAACATAAGCGGAACATGAGTATTTCGTGCTTATCTCGAATATTTTTGTTATCTTGAATATAAGGAAAATGCTTGTCGCATTTATTTCCATATTCTTCGTAGCTATAACACCTGTTACCAGTACACTGCATTACTCTGTTGGTAACATTTGTACAGTATTATCTTCAAGTGGTTGGTCTATAAATCTGCTCTTCAGACAACCGCCGCAGCTCGATTTACTACAACATCTGAGCCCACTACTTTAATAGGCAGACATATTTCTTTGTGTCTGGCTTTTACACAGCGACTGAGGTAGTTAGTCTGAGATTTGCGCTCATAAGGTAGGTATTTATTATAGTCTACAAAATGTATGCTATGTTTAGCAATTTTAACATTTCTGCTTATGCTTTAATAAATATATGTTACATTGTAACGAGTTACTCGTTATCAGACCTCCTTTATCCTTCATTTATAAACTTTTTGCCCTTTTAACTTCTTTATCTGGCCACACATTCTAAATTTTGAATTTTGAAATTAGAACTACAGCTCTCTCTTCTATTTTTCTTCTACCAGATACTCAGTACTTACCCACAGCTCGAACTAGACAGTCTCTAACCTAAAACCTATAAATTTTTAAGTAAGCCTTCCTACATGTACAAGTTTCTTATGTTTTATATTTCTACAATTGTGCTTTAGTAAATAAACCAACTATCCGGCTGCCAAACACTCGTTTATCTTCATCGTCCTCTGCGAACCCTCGACCCTCACTCCGTCTCCTCATCTCTACGTGTCCTCATCATCATCCTCACGTGCTGGCAGTTGCGGCCGAGGAGTGGGCAACAACGCCGCAACATGAACTGTATTCTTCATAAATACTCATTTTATTTTATCTGGTTGGAGCTTACTATCTGTTTCTAACGCTTAAATTTTCTCAAATCGGTTTGGCCATTCAGTGCAAGGTATTAATGTGAGACACATGTTTGTTAAATTGTTGAATCAAGTCACAAACGACCAATAGGTGTCAACTTTGTTTTAACAATGGCTTTGGTCCCCGGGAAGAACTTATGTTACTTTCTATCCCTATTGAAGATGTTCTCTTGGGATATATTTTACTTTCCACTCGAGCATGCAGATGCAGAAGAAAAGAAGTTTGTATTAATTGTGACGTACTGACTGCAAGCAGTTACGTTATAAACTGTTGCCATAGAATAAATTTGTCTCATTATCTATTGAGAGTGAGATTCTTGTCCTCGAAAAGAATACGATTAAAACCGTGAACGGCTCTTCTTTTAAATAACAACTAGAGACCCGCCCCGGCTTTGCACGGGTGCAAAAATTTACTACTTACGTTGATTTACTGAGAAATTACCTACTAAATTTTATTTCAACATCTTTCTATGCTAATATTCTATGTTGGTATTGGATAAAGTGTATATGTACGTACTTAAGTGAATGAGTAATTGTTAGAGTGATTGATATAATAAGCTGGAGGTCAAGTGAGTAAGTGCAGTAAGTGATCGAGTGCGCGAAAATCGTAAATTGACGCCCGAAGAGCCGATATGGAAGTAACGCGACACATAAATCGAAGTGACGTATTTCAGAGAGTCTGAGTAAGTCTATAGCTGCACTGGATAGAAAAGGAATTTATATGTCGTTTTACTTATCTTGTGAACTGTCTTGTCTTTTAGAATTCCACTGTTATATATGATCGTAACTAAGTATTTAGTACGGAGCTCTTTTTGATGTATAGAGGTAGTCCCTGATGTTTTAATTCCTACTTTGAATTTTTAACAAGACTAAAGATTGAATGCCCAATTTTGATAAGATATTACCATACGGTACGGGTAATGCCATTTCACTTCTGTATTCAATATACAAACAAGAGTATTAATCGATTGAACTAGAATACAATCAAAGTAAATGACACAATTTTTTAAATAAGAGTCATTTCACATTAGGTACCCAATAATCTGAAGATGCAGCATCTAAAAAGTGCTAATTTTAGAAAGAATTACTCTGATTGATATAAGCAGTAACGGCAACAGTAAGTATAAATCAAATTCTTGAACCAATGTCTACTATTCTTTGAGTGGCACATCTAGTAGTTCTACATCGTGAATGCTCGCCGGCAGAAGCACGCTCTCGGATAAACAGCCAATTCCATTATGAGAATGGCCCGACACAGATGGGGGCTGTTGTGGACACAGTCTTATTCGTTACCCAGAAAATTCCTTATTGATATACTAGGGTTCTTGTCGCCGGTTACTAAAAGGGCAACATGTCCGAAACTGTTGTGTATTGGAAAAGGTTTTCTGCTGTTTCGATAAACTTATCATTACCTTGCTCAGGGATTTCTGTAGTGCCTGACTACAGAATCTTTACTGTCGATAACTTGGTAAAGGCCTTTTTACTATTTTATCGAGTGTAGTTAAACAATATCTCACACCCGACGCTGCAAAATGGCTACAGAATATGGATGTTGACTTATAATAATTATAATATACCTCACCTCTGTACCGACGTCACATGATTACAAAAATGTGAAAACTGGTTCAAAACATGTACTGTTTTTAGATCAGAAATAGTTGGTACTCGCATTATCGCGGGCGGTCGGTCGTCGCTACGGCATTGCTCTAAGCTCGCCTAATTTTGCACTGCAGAATTTCCCTCGCTAATAAGTCTTCGCGTCGGTTCGAGGCAAGGTAAATTTGCGTTAAATTATAAAGCTTATTAAGCATTGTTCCCCTGTGTCTCGTAACTGGCGCGGTGAAATGTTCTGCAAGAGTTAGCTTATACAAGTTTCTTGACTTAACTTGAATTATTTACGTTGGTCTTAACGCACAGCCTTCACATGTTTGTAGGCTATGGCACAGAATATGTAATAGTACTAAGTTGTGGGTAGGCGCGCGTTTACGTTTGTATTTTATTTTGTTTAAACCAAATACCTAGTACTTTGTTTATACTGCACTATGTTTCCTAAGATCTTACTTTTTTGTATTCTTTAAAAGAGTTTTGCTTACCTTTTGCTTTGGAAAAGAAGATACATGAAATTAAAAAGATTTATGCTTGACATTTGTGACATTATGTGAAATGTTGCACCAAAACAATGATATTTTACAGATTTTACCATAGAATTTCAAAGATTGTTTTAGGTATTTTTAATCAGTTTTATTTGTAAAATTTTAACTTTATATGGAAGACAATAAAACCGTTAAAGAAAAACATGGAACATACAACAGTACCTACTAAGGCTGATAAACCGGCGACTTCAAAATTTCGTTTCAGTAATCCTGAACAAGTTTCGCACAATATGAACGACCTGAAAATACTTGATGTCAATTCTGCTGATGAAGTTAGGTAAAGTACCTAGTACGTACTTAATCAAATCAATGTAAATTTTCTTCTAAAGCTGATTAATTAACAAAGATTTAAAACCCGCCTAGATAAAATACATGAACTATAAGTTTCTATAAAACAGGGTTCGACCAAAAAATAACAAGTTATGCGATTCTACCTTGAAACGTTCTAGTTGGTCAAATCCACTCCCAACTAAAATGTTTCAACAGCTTCGAGTTTTTCATTACAGACAGAGAATGAAAGAAGTTCTATCGAACCAAAACCTACAAGAATACACTGAAGAAACCTACCCAGCCGGTGATGAGGAAAACAATACGCACAGTGGCTTCAAATCCAATAATTTCAATACGAACAAGCTTCATGACGGAAGCAATGAGCATGATCAGAGAGAGTCAATTGATCAAAGTCGTCAAGATAACGAGAGAAACAATGAACACTGCCATCAGCAAAGCGGAGATTGTGGAGCTGGTCCGTCAAATGAACGCAATCAGAATCAGTCGAAGAAACGTGGTGGCAGGAAACCGAAAGCAGGTCCGTCGAAGAGATCAAAAATTGTCAGTGTCAAAGATATGTATAAAGGAAAATTGACCAACCTTGTTTTTATGAGTAAAAGGCGCCGGCGACGTAAGTCCGACACGGATTCTGACTCCAAAAGTTCGTTTTAGTGTTGCTTGTTTAACACAATTGTGGAGGAAGATAAATTATTATGACTATTCTTTTGTTTATTTGTTAGTGCTACTTGTTTTTGAGCATTGATAGCTCGAACCTTCCTCTGCATGAAACCCTGGGTGTGATTGCCTATGAGGCCATGATTTTTCATAACCCTACGTACCTATTTCGTGTCGATTGTAAAGGAAATAATTGTCACCAGATTATTTCGCATTAGAGATTTTCCGTACCGTTTCCTTAACAGAACGAAAACATTAACATGTGCTTGGGCTTTATCTCTGAGATGCTTAGCAGAGGTTTGGGAAATACTCAAGAATTTTATTTTTAATATTTTCTGCACTTGCCTATCCCAACTGGAAATAGGTTTGAGCGTGTGTTTTTAATAAAAAACTTGCCATTTTCTCTCAGCTCAGCAGAGATCGTTTGTGCAGGCCTGTAAGGCGCGATCGCATTTCAGCAATCTCTTAGCGGATCGTATCATATCGGAAATTGAATTTCCGATTGGCTCTCGAGTGCAAGACGGCCTGTAATGGATAGTCCCGCGGCCCCTGTTCCCGACTCCATGGGAATGATACATAGAAACACTTGGAGCACGGCTCCAGTCATCTGGAAAAGGAATATTGATGAATTCTCTTTTTCTACTTTCCATTTTGGTCGTGTTTATTTTAGTCCAATAGGCGATCTGTAATAAAAACTTTGTCGATTAGCTACGACGAAATGAAGAATTGGCAATTTATAAAAGTTTTCGTAAAAGGTTGGTCGTGTACGACCTTTATAATAGATGACCTCTATAAAACAGGTATATTTTGCTCGTTATGATAAAGGTAGACTATAAATAAAATAAATATTTATGACTCTGAAGTCTGTACCTTTGTCAAGTGGCTCTAGATTGAAATGCGAATACTTTTTAGGCAAAGAGATTTAGGTAAATATAATAGAAAATAGATGGGACAAAACCAAAGTTATCCAGTGCTCATAAGTCTAGTGTGATGCGTCCGTATGATAGCTCACGTTCGTACTAACTGAAGACCCTTGAGATCAAAGATTATGTATGAAAACAATCCTAATGGCCCCTCTGCGCCCTTTTTACCCGACGTTACCCGAGTTATGTTTTTCGAGAGTAGTATGTATTTATTTATAATTGTTTGGCACGCTTTGTAGCCTGAATGGCTTCAAGGATCTTAGCCTGAGAGGTGTCGTTAGATTTGGATTTACAGTGAGAGTGACACTGGGTAAATCAAATTTAGAAAAAAACAAAATGGCGTATATTTGGCGCCAAATTGTGAAAAAGAAAAATAAGAAAATCTAAGGGTATCATTGAATAGGTATTTGAAAAACATGTTTAGGTTTCTTTTACCATTTTCCATTTCGAATGATCATTTAGGACTTATAACGGTTTAAAGTTGGTTACTAACTAAAACTTTTTTTATATTTAAATCTCTTTGTTATTAGCTATTTCATTGTTCAAAAAGCATAAGGCGCTGGGTAAATCGCAGACCCAGAATTACTATTGAGACATCTGCTGATATCTGGTGACAAAACGAAGAAATAGGTACCTCTGCCAACCGCTGTGAGGATATGTCGTGAGCATATATTATTTTGTTAAACAATAATATATTCCTTATATAGAGACTCGTAGATATTTGATTCGTAGATAGCTATGACTGTATTTAATCAAAGGTTCTCACTGTGGATGTGGAAGTTTAAGGTTGTGTAATGATAAACTATGGCCCCAACCGGGCCGTAATCGGGGTCCAAAGCGAACTTTAAATTGCATCATTTCGGGCGTGTGTGGGATGGACTGTCCCTATTTTGATAAGGCTTTCTCTTACCGCATTAAGGATATTACATCCGCCTTATTTTAGATTCTTCATTTAATTTTAAAGACTATAGGCAAATTACAACATTCAGACTGAATGCGGCAGTCTCTTTCTGCACCAAACTGTACAGATTGTACAGAATAATATTAGATGGTGAGACATCATTTACAGTCGGCTATTTAGACCCAAAGTAGGCAGAGGCAGTACTGGATACCTATTATACTAAACCACATATGAATTGGCAAGCATGAAAGGTGCATCCATAGGTGGACTGGGACAAAAGACAATCTTATTTTGTCTCCCTTCAATTTTGTTTAAATACTCAAATGTTGACGACGGACGGAAATAAAACACGCGTCTCCTGGAGCCAGAACACCCAGTTACTACCAAACCAACTGAGCTTAGAGGCTCGTCAGTGATTAGGCTATTTTTTGTTCTTTATTTTATGACTTATGGCTATACTAGCAAGCTACATCTGTTATTTCACGAAATGGTGTCTTGAGAACCTCCCTAGTCCGTATCAATTTGTGGCATAAAACATAAACAAACCTACCTACATACATAATCTCACGCCTATTTCAGCTTCAATTTCAGCTCAGACAGACAAGTGACACAGATTTTGTAGTATATGAATCTGCTACATTAAATATTTGAGTTAGGTATACCTAAAATATTTAGTGAGTAAGTATGTCTGTTAATGAGAAAGTAGGTACATTCTTACATAGAACTACAGTTAATATTATCAAGATACTCACTTGATAAAGATAAGTCTACCTTCCGATATTAATTTCAAAGGATAAATTGAATCAGGGTTGTGACTCTTCGTCTTTCCAATGAATTTAATTTACATTACTTTCGCTAAAGTAAAACTGTATGTATATTTTTACATATTACACACACATTTTTAAGCACGACTACGTTCAAATATACCTTTATTACTTTATTTTTATCTAGCCAAGTTACATACAACATAGTTACATTCACTTGGAATTTGAATGTGTGTGTAGTAGAATTTATTCGTCAAAGGTTCTAAGTACAAAAAGATTACCAACCAAATTATTGTGTTTTTCAGGGTTCCGTACCCAACCCGTAGGGTGCCAACGGGACTCTAGTACTAAGCTCTCCGTCCGTCGGCCAATATAAAAAAGCATAATTTTACGATGTGAATTATTATACATCCCCTTTTAATATTACTCAGATGCAACCCTAAGTATATACACAGAGTCGCGAACACGTCTCAGCGTCACTATTAATAATTAATTAATTAATGCATCGTTGCGGCAACTCCAGGGCTGCAACCCCGGGATTCTCAGCCTGGGAACGACTGAACTCCGGGACTGGAAGCAGCACGGAGCACGGCACATCCCTTGTAATGTTTTGCGGTAATTAGTTTCGGGAATGGAGTGCTCTTTGCATTCGCCGGAAAAGTTGTTGTGTCTAACATGGTAAATGTTTGCCTTAATGCAGATGTTTGGAGGAATTCAGTTTACATGTTCCACGTCGCTCTGGAGTGGGATTAACGTAAAGTTTACCAAAAAGTATGTTTGCTTATACGATTCTGTTAGTTTATTTGTACTGAAGCTTGATATTTTGTTCTGGTGGGAAACCAGTAAAAAATGCACAAGTTGAGGAACCTCAGGTACATAGATTCCATACCATATTGTATTTGAAATTATTAGTGAAATAAAATGAAATGAAATGAAATACCACTGTTCACTAAAAACACGCTTCTTCTATTATGACCTTCTTTTATTTCAAACTTAAAAAATATATGTGATATTAGTAGATAATAACACTTTATGAAAATATCGAGTGTTACGCTTCAAAAAAAACAGGGTTCTGACAAACAGACGGACAAACAGCGAACCCTTAGTAATAGGGTCCCGTCGGCACCCTTGGCTACCGAACACTAAAAAATTAAAGGTTACATCAAAAATATTATTTCATCAATATTATTTTGACAGGCAATTGCATTCAAAAAAATACATGAGTTGGAGATCAGCATTTAATTCATCTATCTGAATGGATCTAAAAAAAAGGAAATTTTAAATCTACAGCTGTTAATATCATCTGCACTTTCCGAGGATATTTAATAGATCCTAAACATTGATGGAATAGTCATAAAGTGTATCTAATTTTTTTCGAATATTTTATGCAGAACATGCTACGTGCGTCACAACATTCTATGATTCCACACAAAAACTCAGTATTACCTTTGTCACAGTATAAAAAATTGTTTACGGCGAATGCGACACTAGGATACCGTAGTAAAAAACCCTAATTTCCTGCACCCTTTCATTTATAACCCGGCAATCTGGGGGCCCGTAGCTTATTTATAGGGGTCCCGGGTTCTTTGATGGGTAGGAGTCAGAATGCGTAATGATAAAGGCTGTAAAAAACAACGTACAGTCAAGAGCACGTAGAGCTTGTCACATTGGACTTTGCAACTTTCTTATTACAATCGCCTTAGCGGTCAGACTCGTACTACAAGTGTAAAGCATCACGCGGCCTTGACTGTACCAGCTTATAGACACGTAGTTAGACTTGCGATTTTTAGTCGAGATGTGTTAGAAACTAGTACCTTTTACATTGTGTGTATAATACTTTATTTTGAAAAAAAAAAACTGGCGTCGGGTAAAAGTCTCTAATAAATGTATGAAATACCAGCTGATGCCCGCAACATTAGATTATCGCGTCCCCTAGGCAATAATAGCCTATGTGTTTTTCCGAAATTTAAAGTACGTTACCCAAGATGAAAACTATCGTTATGCCAAATTCGATCAGGATTGGCCAACCAGCTTAGCCTTTAATAACGAACAAACAGTTACTTTTGCATTAATAATATTACTAGCTTTTGCCTGCTACTTCGTCCACTTTCAGGAATAAAAACTAGCCTAATCTGTTATTCTGATGTAAAAATTGTATAGGTAGGTACTTGAAAGTTTCTTGAAAATCTATACCGTAGTTTTTGCGTCCATCCATCCACAAACTTTCGAGTTTATAATATTAGTAGGAAGTAGGTAGTCACCTACTTCCTACTAATATAACCTTCCTACTACTAAAGAAGGACTAGTCGTTAGAAAAAACACACACTTCCAAACAAGCCGTCATCTCCTATTAGGGGATGAATTTTCAAAACACCTTACTATATCCCCTGTGTAGAACTCAGGCTTCTAGACCTAGTTAAGGTTCTGTCACGTTGTCTGTCACTCAGTGTTATACAAACTTACTCGTATATGAAGTTGATTTCGTTTAGTTTATGTGGATTCACTATGTAGACCTCTAAAATTAAATAAATTAGTCCGAGCATGACATGTCAATGGTGAGTCAATGGTGTTATTGGCACTTTTCAGAGCAAATAACACAATTGACTGACCATTAACATGTCATTGTTATCCAACTATAACCGTTGACATTTAGTGGAATTGGGCCCAGTCTCCCGTCTGCAACTCCCACAGGCAACCTCCGTCATTTTCATGTAGAGCGAGTTTACGAGTGTTATAGTGCGGCTGTTTGCCCGTCGTGATGATATGTTATCATCGTGGGCACTTTCCACCGAGTGTAACACAGGATACCGCTTTATCTGCCCATTGTGGCACAGGTCATAGTTCTATGGCGGCGTTTTTTCGCATACTTGAAATATGTTCGAAGTATACGAGGCAAGTTGACAAATACAACTATCACAGCACAGTCATTTCAAAAAAAACTATAGAACGTTTTGATTCATATTATTATATACTCATACCTTTGGCCGGACGGTGGCGGCAGAGGTATTCCATTCCTGGATATACCCAGTTATTTATCAGTATGTTAAAATATACTGAGTGGGTATTTTCAAAAGTCAAATTCAAAATGTTTTATTCAAAGTAGGGACTTACAAGTCCACTTATTGAACGTCATTTCAACTCCACTGCTCCAGCATGCTTAGTGTAGGAGAAGAATCGGAATATAATTCAGAAATGGAATATCTATACCGACCCCCTCGGAAATGAAGGCGTGAGAATATTTTGTTATTTTGATCTAATCTTTTAAATTATATGCATGTTATTCTATCAGATACTACGTTTGTTTTAAGCAGAGGGGCTTCAATATAAAAATATACTTCTGGGCTAACTCGAAAAATAAGTAGATCCCAAATCTGGAATCGATATGCAAATGGTTATAAGATGGCGTTATGATAATAAGCTAGTGAAAGCTTAAGCATACAGAGTGCACCAATATGTACCTTCATTTTCTATTTGGAAAAGCTTGCGAAAGCTCATCAGCTTAGCTTCTAATTTATTGGTAACTAGCGGATGCCCCGCGGCGTTGCCCGCGCGGATTCCGTTTATTCCCGTTCCCGTGGGAATTTCCGAAAATCCCTTCATAGTGGTTGCCTACGACATATTTAAGATACCTACATACCATATTTCAAATAGCGGGTGCCCAGCGGCGTTTTCCCGCTTGGATTTAGTTTATTCCCGTTCCCGTGGGAATTTGCAAAAATCCCTTCATACCAATTTCCTATGACATATCAGACACCTTCATACCATTTTTCAAGTTTCTAGGTGTAATCGTTTCGGAGTAGTACGTATTTCTCTTTTTAACCAGTTTTTATATTTTCCCGTGGGAATGAGATATTTTCCTGGAATAAAAAGTACCCTAGATGTTGACCCGGGTACTCACTTATCTCCATACCAAATTTCATCAAAATCCGTCCAGTAGTTTTTGAGTGATGCGTGCACAACCAGACAGACAGACAGACAGACAGACAGACAGACAGACAGACAGACAGACAGACAGACAGACAAAAATTCCAAAAATTGGTGTTTCGGTATCTATATCGATAACTATATACACTACCGTTAAAATTTTCAAAAAATATTTAATGTACAGACACGGCCCCGTTAGAGTTTTATTATATGTATAGATATAGATATAGATATATGTATAGAAGATAAAAACTTTTTTTTAATTTTAAACACAGTCCTCATTAAGAATCTAAAAGACTAGTAGGTATGGCAAAAAGTACCTACATGGTATGCCTATCTATACTAATATTATAAAGAGGAAAGATTTGTATTTTTGTATGTTTGTTACGAATAAACTCAAAAACTACTAGACCGATTTTAAAAATTCTTTCACAAATGGAAAGCTAGAAGATCTTTGAGTAACATAGTCTATATTTTGATCCCGTGTTCCCACGGGAACTGGAACTACGCGGGTGAAATCGCGCAAAACTGCTAGTAATAAAATGAAAAGCAATGATTGCCCTGTGGTTAGTAAAAAACGTGACGAAATCCGCTGCAGTTCCCAGAATTAATTCTGAGACATGTGTCCCGGTCCGGCGATGGGCTCACCACCATCACGTGTAGGTATGGGGTGGTGAAAATATACTGGAGAAATGTGGGTCTTTGCAACGTAACAGAATAAGCACAATTCCTCATACACCTTGGGATGTGTATGTGTTAGTATAAATGTAAAAAAAATATGATGTATTTCGTACTTTAGTTTATTCTAACCAAATTTCTTAAATAAAAAAAAACTCACGAGTTTTATCCCCGAGGGGGTAGGCAGAGGTATTCCATTACTGGCTATACCCACATTTCCCGAGATATATTGGACCCCTAAATGTGATAGGTGGTGAACCCATCGCTGGACCGGGTCTATTTACTCATGTCTCAGAATTAATTCTGAGACCTGCGGGTTTCGTCACGATGTTTTCCTTCACCGTCGAGCTAGTGATAAATATGTACGTAAGTAAGTACCTACGTATTTCTTAAATAAGAGCAAGAATAGTACGGTTTCCATAGGTAGCCCGTAATTCAGTTATACTAATTCATTTTTGGAAATAAAATTACAATATTAAAAATACCTGAAATCGATGATCATGTCGTCGGTACTGAACAAACTAATATTAGGAATTGCGCTTATTCTGTTACATATTGTATAACCAGGAAAAGAATAACTCTGTTGACCCCCTCGGGGATAAAGGCGTTAGCATATATTTTTTTACTTAAAATGATTAGAAACTAACAGCATAACGAGCGAAACGTTGGACAAAAAATCTAATCGTACATGTATATCGACATTACTAAAATATATCGCCAGTGTAATCGAAGTAAACAAAAAATTATTTGCAAAACATCACGTTACCTGCTACTAAATAAAATGTAAAAGATGCAGCAATTATTTCTGAAGCACAACCCCTTTCTAAGCCCGCGCTAACAAATTAAATCCACCTTTTAAAATTCTCGTCGACTACCCTCAAATTTGGACTGAAAGTAATTTGAACGGATTTAGTAAAAAGGTCAGTCCTACTTAATATATAGCGCGTAAGCCGGGAAAAAATTAAGTAAATATAAAGCTTAGGTTAGGGACTTGACGTAATTTATCGCTATTTTAGGATTTACTTTATTTAACTGGAAGTGGTTGAAAAATATATTTTTTAGGGTTCCGTACTAAAATCCTTTACTAGGATTCGAGCCTGCGAGCCTTACGCATTAGAAGAGGGCTTACTACCTACATGGCTGTCACAGCCTCACGGAATAAGTACATGTCTATTATCTAGTATTAGTTTTTCTATTTGCCTTGGTTACTAGGTTTTGCACAGGACGAAACGTATAGGATGTTTGTTATTTTTTAAAACGCCTCTATAGCATACGCGCGGTGCGGTGCTCCGCCGACCAATGATCCATTTCTACTAAAATCCGCACGACGTTTTTATAGTACGAACCATAAGGCGCGAGGTCTGTGGTGCGAACACTCTTTTTCGCACTTCCGACACGGCGTTTTAATTCAAATTTAAAGTTGAAAATTCTTTCGCGGACACCCTGTATCACAATATGTCATTTCCCGATCTTCCAACTACCTCTTTGCAAATAATATAACAAAAAAACTACTTACGATACGATATTCGGAACCTAAATTATATCCTTCTTCACCAAATGATATATTCTGAGTGCAAATGCTTCAAATGTTGCTGAAAATTTTAAAATCACTGTATGAACGCCTTTCAAATTGGAGGAGTTCCCTTAGTTTCTCATGGATTCCATTATTAAAACTGGATTTTGATAAAAAGAGAATAAAACTGAAAGTACCTACATAAAAAAAGAATTTTCCAAATTAGTTTACATACGACGGAGTTCTATGATAAAAAAAAACTACCGACTACAAAATCTCCTTATTTGAAGTCGGTAAAAAGCACGTCGAACCGTTGCTTCGTTGCTGCATAAAAAAAAACAACAGATATTCTTTATCATATGTAGTATTACAATAGTATACAAGCAACAGACTTTGTACAGTACAATTCAAGTCAGCATCTCCCAAACGACGGATGGAGTGGAATGACGGTTATGTGCAGATAGTGTTGTTTCCATAAGGGTCCACACACACATGACAGGTTAGAGATAAGGCCCTGACAGACGGAGGGCGATTACTGATAACGTCGAGTGCTTTTGCTCTATATCTGTAGTTGTTGATACGAATAGGGTAAAGCCGTATACAGAAAGAAAGCTGAAAGCTTGTCGGCGCCGATAGGCGCCGATCGGCGCCGGTCCATTCTACAGAAAGCAAGCAGATTGAAGCAGAGCGAGCAAAATGTCGTACGATGATTGGCGGGCGCACCAGCGCTGACCGGCGCGTGTCGGCGCCGATCGGCGCTTATCGGCGCCGATAGGCTCCGGTCGGCGCTTGTTCATATAAATGCCTGCGCCGGTTACCTGCGTAGACCGGCGCCGATGGGCGCCGATCGGCGCCGATCGGCGCTTATCGGCGCCGATAAGTTTTCGGCTTTCTTTCTGTATACGGCTTAATGTTTGTGCTTTTAAAAAATTGAATACATTACATTATATCACTCGGCTTATTTTAGACGAGTTTTAGGGTTTCGCAGCAAACTGGTAAAAACCATATATGGTGCCATTCTGACTGTCTGTCAAAGTTGCTTATCTTAGCAACAATAGTAACTACTTATACCTATGGTAAGTCAGCAAATCAGAGAATTGTAACAAGAAAATTAATTTCGACCAAAGTGGGTAAAAAATCTAAAGTGGAATTCTTTCATATCGTAGAAAGGGTCCGAAAGCGTCCTTGTGCAAGTCCGACCCTCGTTTGGTTATTGAAAAAAATCTCAGGCCTTTTATCCCCGAGGAGGTAGGCAGCGGTATTCCATTTCTGGATATACCCACTTTTCAGAGATATTCTTTGGACCAGCTAATCGTGATAGGTTGTGAGCCCATCGCCGGACCGGGTCTGTTACATATGTCTCAGAATTAATTCTGGGACCTATGGGTTTTCTCACGATGTTTTCCTTCACCGTTGAGCTAGTGATAAAGATGTACGTAAGTTTTAAAAAACTCATTGATACATGCCAGGATTCGAACCCAACCCAAGGATCACTAATTTTCATCATGTGAAGCAGGCTCCTTAACCGTAAGGCTATCACTGCACATTTACTAATGTTATATTAGTTAAAGTATACGGTAATAGCTTTATCATTAAATTAAAAAAAGAAAGCACCTTTACAGCAGACTGCTAAACCATCCGATGAGACGTCGGCATAATAAGAAATACACAAATGTTTTTGTATACCGTCTCACGAGTATATTATTCCAGGGATAAAAATCTCTATGGTAACAGTTCTTTTTTAATATTTTCTCGTTGACATGATATTCACGGTTCTCGTAGCCTTTATTCCGCAACAGACACGCCTTGGGGGCATTCTCTACTCAGAGCCCTCGTGTCATGCTGAGGCCTGAATTTGTCATCCTTTGAAGGCTTTTCCCCGCGGCCTCACTGCCCTTTTATATCCTCACAAGGTTAAAAAATACTGAAAGTAATTTTTTTACTGGAAAACCAATAGACTTGTGTTAGCATAGTTTCGTAGGCAGACAGATTTCTATGTTATCTTATATTAATCTATAAAAGTCATTGATACTACAAAAATATGGAATTTGAAGAGGCACTGCGTTTGGTTTGCGTCTTCCTATGCATTATTTAAATACCAAAATAAAACTTAGAGCATTTAAGACATAAGGTAGAGCAATAAAGGTAAACTATTACTGCAGTTTTGTGTACCTTTACATTGAAAACCAAGAAGACCCCGCATACATTCACCAAGCGTAGGCTTTAAATGGCTTTAATAATTCCCGTTTTTTTGCTGTCCCCTTTAAAATTTCTAAATCTCGCTCTTACTGAGTGTGTACGTCATAAAAGCTATCCACGTTCTAAATTTCAGTTTCCTATATCTTGTACAGTCAAGAGCACGCTAAGCTTGACACTTTGAACTTTGAACCGGCCCTGTATTCTATGGCGCTCAGTATAAATCAGAGCTCAGCTTAAACCGGTAGTGTAAAGCTTGACTTGCTCTTGACTGTACCTAAAGCGGTGCCTTGATTTATAAGTCGGAACAATTCTAGCATCGTCATATCAAATATATGACATATATATTGCTCTATTAATTTCGTTAGTGTTTGATACAGCCTAATCAGCAACCACAGAATAAATTTAGTAGATATTAGTAGCTCCATGAAGCCAAAAGATTAAGTAGGTAATAATAGTATTATCTAATGTCTTTAATCGCCCGTGCGCCACTGATTCTTGGATGGGTTAATCAGTTGTAATGCGCTGTGTATTTTTCAACAAAGTTGGATTTAGCCGTATCCATTGGCGGTCCGTTGTCTGTGTTGCAACACAAACTGTGTTAGTACAAGTTGTAAGAATTATATTTCTTCTTTAATTTAATCTACTAACATTAAGGAAAGTTAGTAGGTTAACTTCGCAATTAAATAACGGATCTTGTTTAAGAAAAGCTAAGTGGCCGGCACGGTATCAACACTACCCACTGTACTTAGAGTTTGGGAAGGTTTATTTGTTTCTCACTTAAGGCCGGTTTTAACGAGAGTTATTAATCGGTCGTATTGCACCTATTTTTCTTCCTTTTAGGTGTAATTGTTTTTTCACACCACATGCTCGACAAAGCCGGATTATATATCATATAAACGTCACCGAAAGCAAGACATTATATTCCTTGGCTTTAACCGGGTTATAATGTTGTATGGAATTTCATTATAACCCTAGGTCAATAATGTAATTTTCACTTTTCATAATCCTTATTGCTATGACGATAAAGTCTAATTTCGTTAAGCAAAATGTGGTGCAGTCGTGGCCAACTCGATTTTCGAAAACCGAAGCCGCGACCAACTAGATTCGCACGATCTTCAATTGTTAAATCAAGTACCTAGGTCACGCCGGCAGAAGCAAGTTGCTGTATCCATTTTATAGCTTTAACATTTCAAAAAGGCTTAACGACTTCCATTATGCGTAAAAACAACGAAAACCGGGACCAACAATTTAACGTGCCTTCCGAAACACGGAAGCGCTCGTGACATAAATGCTACTAGGCGGTCACCCATCCACTGACTCGCCTCACCATACTTTGCTTAACCAGTGTGATCGTTACAAACACACTGGCACCGCAAGGCTACGAGCTACATTCGTTCACTTCTCACAATTAATAAAAAAATCGTTGAGACCTTTTTTGGCATTGGCTTCAGAAAGAAATGTCGAATTCGTAGCAAAAACCGTTTTGAATTTGATACGTATTTGCATACTATACGAGAAAGCGTAAGCCCTTTTAATTATTTATTATTCAGCTTTTGTAAGTTTGTTATACCTATATTGTTAATATTGACAGTATACGGTCCTTTCAAATATCAATTCGACTACAACTTAAATTATTTAACATTATTTTATTTAGCTGTTATAAGTTTGTACTACATTATTATTGACAGTATACGGTCCTTCGACTACAACATAAATTATTTAACATTAATTTAATTAACTAGTTTATCAAAATCCTAGGCAACTAGGATAAATCCTAGTACTTGGTACATAAGTAAAAATAGGCATAATTAAAAGTTAAAGTACCTACTAAAGTTATAAAATAATCTATTGCTTTTGAAATTCATTTAATAAATATGAAAAAAAAAAACAATATTACAATTCGCTTTGAAAAATCTCACACACTCTCCTCGCATTCACGAACGGATCACACTCCAAAATCTACTCATAATAATAATAAATAATAATCTCACGCCTTTTCATCCCCGAGGGGGTAGGCAGAGGCCATTACTGGATATACCCTCATTTCACGAGATACATTGGACCCCTAAACGTGATAGGTGGTGAGCCCATCGGGTCTATTTACACATGTCTCAGAATTAATTCTGAGACCTGCGGGTTTCCTCACGATGTTTTCCTTCACCGTCGAGCTAGTGATAACTATGTACGTAAGTTTTTGAAAAACTCATTGGTATATGCCAGGATTCGAACCCGAGCCTCACTGATTTTCGGCCGGCTCTTTAACCGTAAAGGCTATCACTGCTCAAATCTACTCAACACTCTTGAAATCTTGTCATTCACAACCCAGACGATTTTAAAAGTGAGAAATGACTGACTTTCATTAGTAACCACAAGTGAAGTTAGTGCAGTCTAGTTTACTGTAGATTGTTAGATAACCAGCCCAAACTGTATTGAAGTGAACATAATGAACAGCGACCAAGTGGAAATTCGGCTGCTTTGTATTTGCTGATAAAGTGGGCACGTCGTGCATCGTTGATTCTGGAACTTAAAAATTGTGCTTTTAGATTGAACACGAAAAATTAATTTAGTCACATACCTACAAGTAAGTTCCTATTTATACTGTATAGATTACTTTGCCGGGCCAAATTACTTTGATAACAGAGCGACATTTCAAACGACGTCAATAGTCACAATAAGATGGATTTTTATTAAAGTAGAAACATTAGCTATTATTTCATAAATATTAATTCAGTAATTTATATTTAAATAACAATATTAATTATATGTTATTTCTTTCCTGACAGGTTTATTCAATCATGTTAAGATTTTCAATATAAATTACCAATCTGTACTTTTCCTACATCTTAGTGACATAAATGCTTGAGATGGTCGACATCTAAAATCTAATAACCAGAACACATGCTGCCTACTTTAACCCATGACTATATATGAACATTGTTAGATCAATTAACTAGTTTTTAAATGACATCTGCTATTTCTTCGTTAGTTTAAAAAAACATTTATGACTTTACGGAAAAACCGTCAAAGTGGAAATGTCGGCAATACGCGGGTCCGTACCACAGGTCCGTACTCTATTAGAACTAGCAAAAAAAAAACCTAAATTTCATTGTTACACTGAATGACAAATTGAAGTTTCCCAAGTGTCTTTAACTCCAGAAAAATAAAGATAAAGCTAATTTTTAAAGACACGTCATATTATAAGATAACCGACATTCCTTCATACTTTTTCAAATTGGAACATGGCAGCATGAACACTTTAAACCGCGGCCAGTACAATGTAATTTCCCGTCTACAATGACCGCCACAGCTGAGCGTTCGCACGTGATTCCTTCGTGATACGGCTGAAATTGAGAACGTTTATTGAAACTTCCTTTCTCAAGTGTCATAACAATCACATCTTGATAGTATTCTATTTGTCGGCGATGTAACAGTGATAGTGCATTTCGTTTTATGGTTTGATGTGGCTGGAAACTGAGTTGCAGGTTGGAATTACAAAGTTCATAATCATTTTCTTGCCCTTTTCCTTTTATTGGGAGTCGGCGCAGTATGTTTCCATTTAGATCTATTAACTGTCGTATGTACATTTATTTCCTTCTTGCACATATCATTGAATTGGAATTAGAAAGTTGTCTAAAATAAAATTAAATATGGTCATCAATTTGTTACGTAATAATAAATATCTTTACTGGAGAAGAATGGACAGCACAGCCAATCATTTCGGTACGGTTCGTCGTAAAAATGTTATCTCAAAACAAAGCAAACTTTGTTCCGAACGGATTTTTAATTCAAATTTTCTTGAGACAGCACTTGACACTGAACATACAAAAAAAAACTGTTCAAACAAACAAAAGCATAAATGATATGATTTCTCCACTGAATATTTTGTACTGTACCAAGTATTTTTGTTCGTGAAAAACACGGTACAGATGAATGCTAGAGTGAATTATATTTGCCACAAATATAACATGATGAAAAGGTTTCCTGATTAAAGCTATTCATACAAAAATGAGTAACATTCCCTCAACGAGTCCAACCTCTCGACAAAAGAAAAGTAAATTGGTGCAAATGACAATCATTAGGACGACTGTGCATTCTTTCCTTGTCTCCCAAAGCCAGAGGTCGTTCAGCACTGTCATGTACAATTGTATATCCTTGTTACGTAAGATTGACGCGAGCATTCCTTTATTATTCAGACTTGTTACGTATTTCTTCTTTATTATTACTAATTTTGGCTTTTGTTGTGTTGAGATCACTAATTACGTAAGCATGTAGGTAGGTATGTATTCTTGACTTCATTACAGAGGCTAATTCCATCTTTACTGTAAGTTCTTGGCTTTCGTCTTTCGTTCATTTATATAACATTGTGTGCTTGGGTAGGTATGTTTAAAAGTACATCGTCCTGTATAATTATTTAAGTGGGAACTAGCTTTTTCCTGTGATTCCGACCGCATTCCAGAATAAAATCCTATGTGTTAAACCACTTTACCTATCTATAGACTATATGTGTCAGTTTACCCGTTTTTGTGTGATCTAGTGCGTTTACGACTATAGTAGGTATTAATAGATTGATGATTTATAATAAGTTATATATAAAATCATTGTATCGAATCACTCGACATATTATATACAATAAAGTTGATAAGCAATTAATTTGCGAAGATTACGGTCGCTCGAAGTTTTAATTACAATATCTCATTGAACATAATTTGCGAAATATCATGTCAAAAACAAAGGAAGATAGCAAACAAAGAGGTTGGAAGAAAATCATTCTCTTTCCTAACTTTTTCTTTAAACGTCTTTGATAGCAAAATTGCATGTACCGAATCAGCCTACGTACAGCTCTGTTATTTATTTTCAAAACGTCACGTACAGCGCCATATATCAAAAGAGGATTTTTTTCGCGCACACGTACATAGAAGATTTTTTACATCCATCCTTATGCCTGACATCTCGATGCGAAATATTTTATTTTATTAATATTATGCTAAATGACATTTTATTGCACTAGTGGACACCCTCGACTTTACCTCACCAGATTTTAAATGAGTCTTAGACTAATTAGTGACATCTGCATCCTATTTGGCGCAGTAGTTGTTGCGTGCTGCGCCTACAAACATACGGACAGAAAGACAAAAAGAATAAATAGATGTTTTGACTTCTATTAATGTTATAGAGACTTCTCATATGAAGGTTTCTTAAATTCCTACTAACAGACATCGGTCTGTCACAATTGTATTATGTGTAGGTATCTAGTTTTCTGCCTTGTAGGCGTGAGCGAATATAATATGTATGCTGTAATTCTTAATAAAACACGATTATCCGTTCATGAAAACAATAGTAATCTTGGTCCTTGTCATATTACAAGGATCAGCTTTTTGTTCTTATTTATAAACATGATGTTTTATGCACCGAAAAAAGCTTTAGATCCGTCCATTTGTCCCTCACGTAAACGCATTAACTTTTCACCAAACCGCTTCAATAATGTAGTGGAGGCATTAGTGACCTCTCCGAGCGTTTAGGGACCTTCGTCGCTTATAGACCCGCCGGAGTGCTTCCGGCCGGAGGACTGATTGTGACGTCATATCCGGGGCTGCCATATATTGACGAGAGGAGATGATGTCTAGGTCGTCATTACCGTTTCGGAGAGGTTCTCGGGTCTAGGAAGCCATTTATAGAAGTTGAACAAATTTTTAGCGAAATTGTATACCTAAATGGGCAGTCATTACGATTGGTCAAGTGGTTTTCCAGTAAATTACAGCCAGACGTAATATATATTGGGGTCAGACAAAGGACGTCCTCTACTACACCTAGTTAAAGTGGTGGCACAAATACGCACTCGTACAAGGGGGTTATGATGACCCTCTGGGCTGGGTCTAGATCAATGACTGATCATTAATCAAATTTTATTGATAAATATAATAAAATAAATACTTGGTTTGACGGCAAACACATAAGCGAATGACATTTATTATTACAATCGAGTTAGAGCCTGTCCTCTCCTGGGGCCTTATTGTGTATTTATAATTGTACTCGTAATCGCAACCGTCTTCATTTTGAGGTACGTTACTTCTTCAATACAGCCAGTTAAAAAAAATCAAGCACTGATTGAGTGACAAATGTCAAATAAAGACGATTACGATTACAATTATAAAAAGACAAGACAAGGCCCTTGACCTCGACTATTTGACCAGGGTGGGTTGAATCGAAGGCTAGATCCGCCTTTGCGCTCGACTTTACGTAATATCATTGAACTGAAACTCATTCACCGGAATCATAGACTTCGGGCATTTCTCGCACCCCACTAAAATCTCATTCTACGCACCATAACATTACGTAAGTGTTCATCAAACTCTGTTCTAGAAACTTATTACGCGAAATCATAGAGGCTGTAAAAACTAAAGGGTCCGCGTCTGCATAAATACCGTAAGTCCGGGCTCGGCATTTACGAGTTTGGGACACAATTTAAATTGTATATTAGGTTGTGTATTCGCTTATGCCCCACGAAACTTGGGGCCAAAGGGATATAGCGAAAATAAAAACTTTATAAGGGATCCGATTACGTTTAGGGAATCGAGCGAGTTCCATCAATGCGGAATATGTTATCTCGCGAAAACGAAACAGCCGATGTATAAAAACTTTAGAAGTTTAGTCTGTGTGCTGTATATTATTATCTGTCCCATAATTTTGACTGTTATTTCATATTTTAGTAACTTAAAGAACTATGTTAAATAAGATTTTCCAGTTTAAAAATAAGGTCATGATGCGAAGACTAAAAGGCTTGACCATATTTATCGATTGTTGCAAGAAAATGTTGTCTCTGTTTAACGTTATTGTCGAAAAAGTGACAGCATCTGTTTTAGACATTACCTAACTTTATAAACCCTTTTGTGGTAAGGTTGTGTTAGCCAGAATAGGTATACCATTAACATGTGATTTAAAAGGCTGACAGGAATACAACTTTGGATTTGCTAGAGCTAAATAATTACTAAAATAGCCAAACTTCACCAATCCTAGCGCGGAATAATTAAAATATCGTTCGTAGGCATACGAGGGTACTGCTTGGGGGTTGGTACAAAACATAAGCGACACTGATAAATATAGTTTTATAATTTATTTTAATAATACTAACACTTGTAGTTAAGTATTTCTAAGTATCAGATATTATTTAAAAAAAAATCCGGCCAAGTGCGAGTCGGACTCGCGCACCGAGGGTTCCGTACAACCTTGCAAATTTATGGTTTTCGTAATTTTTCCTTTATCTATGCTATAAGACGTTGCTTCGTACCAAATTTCAAGATTCTGAGTTCACGGGAAGCACCCTGTAGGTTTTGATTCCCTTGCAAGTGTCGAAAATTTGCGGCATAAACGGCTGTATCTTTTGATTGCGTTGGCTTAGAAGTTTGATTTTTTCACAGCTTCAAGGGACAGTAGACCTGAGTAATTGATATAAATTTCAGCTTCATACCTCCACGCGTTCCTGAGAAAAAGGGTCTTGACAGACGGACGGACGGACGGACAGACGGACAACAAAGTGATCCTATAAGGGTTCTGTTTTTTCCTTTTGAGGTACGGAACCCTAAAAACATTTATTTCAGGCAACATTTAAAAAAATATAATTATTTACCATTAAGATTATTTTGTCAGATTTTTGTATGTATGTGGATACAGTATGTATATTTTAACCATTTAAGTTTACTCTTTTATTAGTTGTTAGAGTACCTAGTGCGGGCAGCGGGACTAAATGAGTAGATTAATAATGGATTTTGTAACCGTAGGTCAACTTTCGGAGTTTATTAGAACTAACCAGTAATCACTCAATAAAGATTTACACTAACTTACCATTCTAACTCAGGTGGATCTTAACGTGTAACAAAACCTGTTCACAACCTGTCTCATTTAAGAGTCCGAAAAACACTGGCGAATTGTATTTTAATGAGTTCTTCAAAGTACCTAGGAGTAGGCATCCAATTTATTTTTCATATTTTATTTATTTTCTACCTATAGAAAGCTGTATCGGCGTTTACATCCTGTTAATGATTTATTAGACCATCAGTGATTGCCATTGAAACTACTTTATAGACGGTGTACGTGGTAGGGCAAAACACCCAATTATTGACACTCTAGTTCACCGTACCAATTAATTGACACCCCAAAAGATTTATTCAAAAATTAACTTAATTACGATAACTTAATTATATTTAGTGTAATCAGATAAAACCACCGTAATTATTTAATTATATTCATCATTTGAATAAAACTGTTGGGATGTCAATTAATTGGTGGGGTGTGAGCAGTTGGGTGTTTTGCCCTACTTACTTTATTTTGGAAATCACTTTGAATTATAGGCTTCAGCTGTGGCTTTCTTAGGTTTGCGTATGTTAGAAGCTGCATTAATCGCCCCCGTTTCTAATTTGTACCATTCAAAGGGTAATCCAGGACCCTTTCGTAATAAAGTATAAAGTTTGTCAACTGCTTCCCTGGGAGTGATAGCCGGAGTTTGGTAATTTTAACTAATGACAGTTCGTAGGCCCTCTGCCAAGTCTAGCTGGCAACTTTGAGGGGCCTTCTGGCTACGTTTTGAGAGGTTTACGAGGTCTTCAACATATTGAGTCAGTGAAGTTTTCTTTAATAACCTTTGAATAAATATAAGCTCATGCTTTGTCACCGAGAGGGTTGGAAGAGGTTTATCAATTCCAGCTGGGGATGCATAACCGTTGTGCCATGGCTGGGTCCGAAGCGGTGAGGAGGAACACCCTAGGGTGTTTCAATGGGTATGGCAGCACTAGGCAGAGCCCCACATACCGGCTACCCTCCAGGATCGGTCGGTATGCAGTAATGTATCATCCCTGAAAAAAAAGGTTTATTGTTATATAATTCTGGAAGTTCTAATATATCTTCGAACCGATGTGCTTTTATACATGCCCCAGAATTAACTCTGCAAGATTCCTCACTATGTTGTCCTTAACTGTCCAGTTAGTGATAAATATACGTATTTTTTATGTAGTACGTGTTCTAACCGGGAATCGAACCTGTGGCTCAGGTAGAGAGGGGGCGTCACTGCATTCCTTGAAATACATGTCATAGAGTATGGTTAGTTTAAGTTGGATGTTGAATTAATTTGACTTGCAAACAATTTACTGGCAACTGATTTTCATAATTGAAGTAAGGTTTCTCAGAAATTATGAATATAACAAGGTCCTCTAATCTACATACGAATAATTGTAACAGCTTGTGACCTTTTCGTACAAATTGTATTAATTTGTATAATTTGACTCAGTTTGTGGATTTTATGTTTGGAGAGCATAGCTTTTGCTTTTATATTTCATTACTCAAAAATATTTTATTATATGAATTGAGTTGTGGTAGAAATAAGGTCCCGGCCACGTCCTTGTTAACGTTCGTTCGTTCTAAAGAACAAGATAAAATGGTTTTCAAGTATTTATTAGGGAAAATCAGTCTTTTATTTTTGAATACAAAAAATGCACACTTACAATAGCAGGATTTGCAACACACAACGTATAAAACAAAGCGCGTGGCGGTAAGAATTCCCATACTGAATAATGTAGGTACTTATTGTTTTAAATAATTTTTGTACCAATCAATAATAATATATATAATCTCACGCCTTTTATCCCCGAGGGGGTAGGCAGAGGTATTCTATTACTGGATATACCCACATTTCACGAGATACATTGGACCCCTAAACGTGATAGGTGGTGAGCCCATCGCCGGACCGGGTCTATTTACACATGTCTCAGAATTAATTCTGAGACTTGCGGGTTTCCTCACGATGTTTTCTTTCACCATCGAGTTAGTGATAAATATGTACGTAAGTTTTTGAACAACTCATTGGTACATGCCAGGATTCGAACCCGAGCCTCACTGATTTTCGGCCGGCTTTCTAACCGTAAGGGCTATCACAGCATTAGCAAGCAATCTGTACCAAGCAATTATACATTTAATAGGATTATTATTAGTACCTAGTTTTCATGAATTCTGTAGATTTTATACATGTTTTTAAGTACTGTACATGGACCAGGCTGAAAATGGCACATCTCCTTTGGTTATTTTGTTAAGTAAATTCTAATATTGTCATTAAAATTTGCATGTAATACTTACTCTCTTCATACGATATACTTACGAGTACATAATGACAGTGTTGCAGTGCTCAGTATGACGAATAGAGTTACTCTGAACATTGTACTTCCTCATGTGTGAGGAAAGACCCTTAGCTCAGCAGTGGGCGGTTATGATGTTGATGAGAATTGTAAAACATTTTTTATTTTCAGATGCCGGCACCTCCTGTGTCCCTGTAAGTAAATATGCAAAAATATATTCTAATTATATTATTCAACAGTAAATGCAAATGAAGTGAAATAACATAAGAAAATGCTTAGTTCTAGTTTCTTTCTGTGTCTTAAGTAGAAATGCAAATGAGGCAATTAGTTGTTCTTACAAAGTATCCATCTTACGACGAATGCATACGAGCATGGAGTAATAAACATTTATACTTAAACTAGCGACCCGCCCCGACTTCGCACGGGTGCAATGCTTATACTAAAACCTTCCTCTTGAATCAATCTATCTGTTAAAAAAAAACGCATCAAAATCCGTTGCGTTAGTTTTAAAGATTTAAGCATACAAAGGGACCTATGGACATAGAGATATAGAGACAGAGAAAGCGACTTTGTTTTATACTATGTAGTGACTAGCTGTAGGCTGCGACTTTGTTAGGGTGAATTTTAGAGTATCGCGTCGAATTGGTGTGTTTTCCGCGATAAAAATTAACTTATGTCCTTCCTAAATAGTTTTAAACTATCGTCCTACCAAATTTCATCAAGATTGCCCCTGATATAGCCGTGAAAAGGAAAAACAAACAAACTTACACTCTCATTTATAATATTAGGTTCTAGGAGCGCCCAGCGGTTTCGTTCGGAATAAAATATAGCCTATGTTATTCCCAGATAATGTAAATTTCCATTGCTGAAAGAATTTTCAAAATCGGTACAGTGGTTTAAGTATGAAAGCGTAACAAACAAACAAACTCACTTTCGCATTTATAATTTTTAGGATTATGAGAGAGCAATTTAGACACTTAAAACTAACACGTGTGACACACACCGCCATTACAATATTTTATAATGAAAAGGTCTAAACGACTCGGATGCAATAAATTGAAATGCAAACAAAAACGACACCGAAAAGCAATTAGCCGAACCGGACACATCTTGTAATTGTTTACCGCGAAAATTAACGCGGGAATTTCCCGGGACTAATGAAAAATGTCCCGGACTTTGTCTCTGGTTCTTTATGGCTTAAGTTCTGTGGGTGGGACTTAAATTATTTTAAGTGCGGCCATTTCACTGCGCGCCTTGCGGTTATCGTCTGGCCCGCTGATTAATGCACACAAACTTTTGCTTTGAGGGATTTGTTGCGGGATTTGTGACGGCGGAATTATTCAATTGTTGGTCCCAACACTACTTAGGTTCTTGTTGTTGGTGTAGAGTTGTGTAAACGCTTATGTTCTTGTCGTAATGGACTTGTATCTAGATTTTGAGTTATAATAACAAAGAACTTCAACGAATAGCAGCACTAAAAATATCATCGATCTATACAGTTTTTAGACTTTTGTCGATTTTTTAAAAACCGTCGATCGATTTGATAAAAAAATTAATAGAACTTCTGAAGTGTGATCCACCAAAAAAAAAACATCAAAATTGATTCATAATTGGCGGAATGATCGCGTAACACACACACACAAAACAACATACACAGTCGAATCGAGAACCTCCTCCTTTTTTGAAGTCGGTTGAAAAGACAAAGTGTACTCGTCAATTTTCTTCCTGAAAGTCGGTATATAATTAATCTTACATATTTATATGATGATATATTATCCCCACAAGCCCCCACTCGGGTTGTTAATACCTTCTCAGGTCTAAACCGCTGTACCGATCTTTATGAAATTTGGCAGGAAGATAGATTTTATATTAGGAAAGCATATAGGCTACTTTCTTCGCAGAACGCAGACAAATCGTGGGCTACAGCTAGAATACAAACATTTATACGAATAATAAGTAAATAATTCACTATAGATTAATATCAAAACATTATAAGTAAAATTGATATAACTGGTACCGTAACAATAAAAAAGTTATGTTATCACATAAAAAAATAAATAAAAACCAAACTGAGCTCAGGTTTCCGTGCAAAATTGCGTTAATCCCTGACGTTTATAGAAACGTGAATAAATATGCAGCAAAAGCAGATAAAAGGACCGGCTTCATTAAAATTAAAAAGCTTTTTAAACAAACCCTATATATTTTCCTGAAACGGGATTTGTTTAACTAGGAACACATTTTAATTAAATGTTTTGTTTTAACTATCTGATGGGAGTGAGGGCGTTTAGGAAAAAGCGAGTGTCGTAAAATATATTTTTCAAGCTGCATCAGGTTTATATATAATACTAATATTATAAAGACGAAAAATTTGTTTGTTTCTATTGAGTAGACTCGGAAACTACTAAACCGATTATAAACTTTATAATCGGTGAAAGAGCTTTTATTATTAAAGTTCTTTCACCCATAGAAATCTACATAATCAAGGAGTAACATAGGCTTGGCTTGGCTATTTTATCTCCCTATTCCCACGGGAACGGGAACTACGTGGCTGAATCCTTTTTTTTTTCTTTTCAATGGGAATTTATAAAAGAATTTCTCCTTAGTGCACCTCTAGAGTGCCTACTCTAAGAATAAACCCTCAAATTTGATATCTCTAGGTTAACCGGTTTGCTGTCTATCATTCAGATACATATTGATGTAAAGGTTAGTACGGATTTGGATTGAAAAAAAATGGTACATACTTACCTATCAGAACTATTGCCAGATTGTTGAAGATTAATTGCGAGCTAAGCTAATATTCCTACATTTAATAGGTTTATACTCGATAAATAATTATAATATCAACTTCTGCAAACCTTTTTTATCTAATCGATGTCATTTTGGAAAACAGTTCTTGTGTGAGAATAAAAATATACCTACTACAAAACCTATTTTAATTTTTATTTATCTAATTCTTACTCTCATAAGGTAAGAGCCAGCTCCACAAACCTAGGTATCAATCGAGCAAAATCCAGAATGAAAAGGGAAAATCGTAAAAATCCTCGCTCTCGAGTATAACTGGATGGAATTAAATTTTTATACTTTGCAATTTGGCGAGAGCCATATAATGCTGCGTATTTTAATAAAACGGAATTACTAGGACGGCTGTAAAATTTGAAGACCTCCGAATTAATGTAGGGTAGTAATTGCGTCCGCCGGATTACGTATGGAACGACGGTTTATTCGTTTTTGTCGTGAATATTGCGGGCTGGGGTAGAAAATGTCTTACCAGTTGCATCATTTTGAATATTGATATTATGATGATAAAGTTTGAACTTAAAAAAGAGTATGCTGCTGCTTTTATCCCCTATCCTATCCTGAAAGTACCCACTTTAAACCAATTTTTTTAGACTCCTAAAGGTGGTGAGATGGACTGGGTTTCTATAACAAATGCCTCATAATCATTTCCGGAACCTGCTGGTTTCCTCAGGATGTTATCCTTTACCGTCCAGCTAAGTTTAGATATGTACATAAGTTTTAAAGACTATTTAAAATCTCGAGTAAAAAAGTTTTTGACCGGTTTTTATGTCCCATAGTTTAAGAATTATAGTGTATTTTATTCATCGAAATGTAAATTAATAAATTCCCATATCCACTATAAAAACAGTTCTACTCACTCAATACAAAATACTTTTTCCGAAAGTTATGTCCATAAACGTGGGCGAAACAAAGCAAAACGAAGTGCTAGTATTAAATCTTTTTATATCACCACTATTCAGCGTAATTTACTGACTTGCTAGAGAGAGGAGCAACAATTATTACTTTTCTTGTTTCGTTTAGTGCGCCAACTTCAGCCATTAGTCGCTCCTTGTGGTAAACAGGTAATTATGTATTTGTGATCTATGTTTGACGTTCTAAAAGAAACTGATGCTTTGGCTTATTCTGAGAAAATAGTGTTGCAGAGACATATTAAAATAATCATACTCTGATACAGTTAAAATAAAAAAGTATGAAACCTTAAATTCCGTTGAACTGAGAGTCTCCCTATTTGTTTAAAAGTCGGTTAAAAAAAATCCTTATGGTGTCTGTTTGTCTGTCACAGGTGAGCCTGCTTATATATCTGCTTTTACTGCCATCCACTTGAATTTTGGAACATTTTAAAGCAATGCTTACCCAACTTTACTGGAAAACAAACGAAATACTTATTTTTATTTTCCGGACAAAAGGTATAAGACAATTTTAAAGTGCGTCTTACCACAAAATGGACTTTACAATCTTAGTTACCTACGTTACAAAAATCCCAGACGAATTGAAATTGCATATCGTATCGTAGTAATAAGCGTTATAGATATTCATAGCAAAACGTAGCATTTGGTCGATGTTTATTACGCCTGCTCACTAGTATGTAAACCTGTTAGTGCATGATATCATCTCAAATGCGCCTTCACAGTGTTTGTCATTCTCTCCGCAAGTTCTCTGAACTTTTCCTATACGTCTACTGGAAACTTCTTGCGGTCTTTTTGCTTTCTATTTTAAAGCTACGCGGTTTTATATGGCCTGTTTTAAACTGTGAAGACTGTATTTTCTTTGGAACCAAACTTTTATTACAAGAAAAATATGATTATTTTTATTTGAGTTTGTTTTTCATGATTCCCGGATTTTTTGTATTTTAACGTTCTACACAGATGTTTTTAATCAGAGTTCAAAAATATTAAACAGACATGGGTTGTTATTTTAATATTAATGAAGTGGATTTTCTGTTACTTCTAAATAAAATTTATCTGTAAGCGCAAAGCAATTAAGTCGGTGACTAAATTTTGTTAATAAAATGATAATTGTGTTTTTCAAAGCTAGCTTCAGATTTGTTTATTCTAAAGAAAAAATACGCATCCCGTTTAACATTAAACATAGGCAGTTTCAAAGAGAATTATTAAGTTCATTTTATTTTTAGGGGTATGTTAGCTGGAGTTATTTATTCAAATGTTTACAAAGAAATTAAATACCGAAGAAGGCCAGTTTACTTTCTTTTCTGTTCTTGTATTATATTATTTAATATAATATGTAAGTATTCTTTAATCAAATAAATGAGAAAAGCGACAAGATATGTTATGTTATGATAATAATATTTTATTCTAATATACTAGCTGTTACCGCGACCTCGTCTGCGGTGACCTTATGCTATCGCGTCCCCTTAGAACTATTCCCTTTTCCAGCATGAAAGCTAAATTTAAACCTTCTTCAAAATATTAACTATCGTCCTCCGAAATTTTATCGACTCCCTTCCCCCCTCTCCTAGTCTCACGTGAGATTTGATAAAATATATATTATAATACATTTGGATATCTTAAAAAACATAATAAGCTTAATTGTTTTTAATTTACACAGTTACTTGTGAAAAAAAAAACGTGATTATTTACCGAGACACCCTTCTCCCCCACGTGAGATTGGGTGAGATTACGCTCGACCCCCGCCCCCCTTAAAGAATCACGTAATTAATGGAGGCATCCTAAGGCGCTTCGGTGGAACATAATGTAAATACAAACATACTACATACATACGAGTACATTGCTAAAACAAAACCCATCCTTTTAGCTTTGCCGCAGTCGGTTAAAAACAAAGCAGTGCGATCAAGAAGCGCGGCATCGCGTCAAGATAAGCTTACAGATCGCGCCTGTCGCCAGCCTACATCCGTCACTGTCTCCCCAACAGCTTATCTAAGCAGTCGGGAGCACTGCTGTCTTGCTCTTACAGACAGGAAGAGTATAGTAGAAATAAGTAGGAGCATTAGTGAATAGTAAGTAAGTAACAACTGTATATATTGTACACAAAAAAAGTAGATATGTGACACAGTGACAAGAAGAGTAGGTACAACGGGCGTCTTATCTTAGTAATTCTGAAATCAAAAAAAGCAAAGATCATACATACATACATACATAAATCTTACGCCATTGTCCAGGGGTAGGCAGAGACGATGGACCGCCACTTTGCTCGTTCTGTGCATAAGCAAAGATCAAAAGCAATAAAAATCGACGACGACTTTACATGCATGACTTTAGGGAAATAACCTGGTAACATCAGTGGCTCAAGATGGCGACCAAAAAGTTAATCTACATGTCGAACTAAGTCTTAATTAATTTAGTTGCATATAAAACCCATCTTACAGGCCTTTCTTAATTTGGGAACCTGCAGTCCGTAATAACCGTGTGAATTACGTCCGTCAATTTGTTGTAGACAGGTCTAAACGCAAAGGATAAGTATTGCATACCAGCGCGTGGATGCCGCCTGCGTGATGGGCACCTTGCCACGGGGGCCTCATTTTTTACATCTCCTGTAGTTTAGTTTAGTTCGTATTAGTTATACTTTTACTTTTCTGTTGTATCTCTATGTCTTCATCTTAGTAAGTCTTAGAAAGATATTGTCATTTATTATTTACTAGCGACCCGCCCCGGCTTCGCACGGGTAGAATAGTTATACTAAAACCTTCCTCTTGAATCACTCTATCTATTAAAAAAAACCGTATCAAAATCCGTTGCGTAGTTTTAAAGATTTAAGCACACAAAGGGACATAGGGACATAAGGACATAGGGATATAATCAGTACACTCAATCATAACTTAATCTCCGAAGCACACCACGGACTGGAAAACGGTGTGATAACACCCTAATATGTCCTTATTCAAAGTTTTGTAAAATCCTTACAATAGAGCGAAGTATTTCGAAGCCACCAGCATATTAATATATGATCTGCAAACTTGCAGTGTTGTTGAACAAGTGCTAGAAACTTGAAGTCGCAGACTTCTCCAAAAGTTCATCTGAACTCCTCTATGCGATGAACTCCGCAGTTGGTGATTTATGTATGTTACCGGGAGTTCACTTGAGAATGTCCTCAATTGGTATTTCGCGAAAAGGAATACCTCTGCCTACCCTCTTGGGGATAAAAGACATGAGGAGATTAGTATTTTTATAGTCCACAAAAGATACCAGCATGACGCATTCAGTTGTTATCTGTAGAAATTTTATTTCTATCCTAAAAATGTAAATAGTAGAGAGAAGGTAGTAAAGATGGGACAAACTCGATGCAATTAAATTATGAAAAGACGAAAAAAGTATAAAAACAATAGAGCGACGACGCATTACAAAGATTAAAGGTAAACGAGTTATTAAACTTTCCGGAGTTTGTAAGAAATCCTTTCTAATTCAAAATTCTTTTGATGTAGAACGAGAATGCGAAAGCCTTTAAGTAAAGTGAAAGAACAAAAGAGCTTGCAACGTTTTGTGAAAAGTTTAATTTAGTTAGAGCAATGTTTTGACCGAGGACGGGGAGAGTTTGGACTTAAATAAATAATTTAAAAGTAGATATTAGTGAATACACTTCATTGTATGTCAATTTTACATTGTCACACTGCCTTATTTATGGCACAGGTATCTCAGTTTATATACCTAAAATAGTACTGGGCGTAGAGCTAATAAGAACATCGCATATTAATCTGTACACTGCTGAACAGGCTACTAACTCATAAACAATAAATATTAAACACACACGGACCCAACAGAAATTTTCATGCACACAAGTATTGGCCCCGAGTTGGAATTCAACCCGCGACTTCCGTCTCAGACGGCAAGGTCACTAACAATTGTGCCAACAGGCCAGTTACGATAGTTACTTAGCTATACTTCCTGAAATATGAGGAAAGATCCATAGCTCATCAGTTGGTAGATACAGGTTCATAATGATAATAATTATACCAACACGATTCAAGAGTTTCGATCAGAGGGCTATCTGATATAGTTATCGCTTTAGAACAGAAAGATTCTGATGGGGGATTAGATAACGTTAGATGGAAAAAAGTCAAGTGATGAATCGACAATTGCAAAAGTATAACCACTTAAAATTTAAGTGATTTCCCAAACGACAGGTATCATTCAAAACAACTTCACGGATTTTGAAGAAGTTTGGTAAGGTGATAGATAACTTAGTGCCTGTGTCAGCATATGGGATACTTTTACATCCTGAAAATGTTTCTTTCCCAAGAAAAAAAACAATAATTGCTTCGACCCCAAAGTCTACGCGAACAAAGTCGCGAGTGGCAGTTAGTCTTCATAATATGTACGTACAATGTCTGGTCTGGCTGTGAAACGTGGTTCTTTTCAATTAAGATTCATACAAAGCGGATGAATCTAAATACTTTACTCTAGAAGATACTGATATTCATAGCGCAATAACAGTCTCGTTCGTATTGTCATTCAAATTGTTTTGTTCGCAGGGAAAGTTTTAATTTCGGGATAAGTCCCTTGTTGACGTGGTACCTCAATGTCTCGACTCAGACTCGATTGATTTTGTGTTTCCATAAAAAAAAATATGTTGACAATTTTTCCAAGTTGAGCAACGAATGCACCCAAGACGATAGCGTCTTCAATAATTAATAAATAAAATAAAATAAATAAATTGTGAGACACAATTCACATACGGTTATTTAGTCCCAAACTAGGCAGAGCCTGTACTATGGGTACTAAACAACTGATAAACATACTTAAATAAATATTAAACACCCAGACACGAAGCCCACAGTTCATGCACACAAATGTTGGCCCCGAGCGGGGATCGAACCCGCGACCTCCGACTCAGAAGGCAGGGTCACTCACTACCGACTGACCCAACAGGCCCGTCCTCTGATCTTTATTTTAAAGTAATCTTTTACCTTTTAGATTAGAATTGATTAGACGTACTTACCTTATTTTACTACACTATTCAGTATTACCTGTCAAGCAGCGGCGTCCCGTGGGCGCAATAGACATAACCTATTATCTTAATAAAATGTTACCTGACCGGACTTACCTGTAGGACTTACTTTGAATTCGATTATGATACTGATATTAAATACATACATGCATACCTACCTTATCCCCAAGAGTCTGTGTTGGTGATATAAGTTTGACGTGTGTTTCTATGTATCTGTCTGTCTGTTCTCTCGTAGCTCCCGAACGGCTGAACCATTTTTTTTTGTTTGAAAGGTGACTTGATCGAGGTCGAGAGTGTTCTCAGCTATAGTTCAAGGAAATCCGTTTGTGTTTAAATGTATCTTTGGTGTCGGGGGTTTTTAACCTCTCAGACCATGAATCACAGACACAATTGATTTCTAATTGTATCTCGGCGGTTCTTAACTGATTAAAATTTTCAATTTATGGTTATTCACCAGTGTATTCGAACCCCCTAAACATGATAGGTGGTGCCGTGCCGTACATTGCTGCCAGACCGAAGTATTGTAACACGTGTTTCTGTACCAATTCTGGGGCCTCCGGGTTACCTCAAAATGTTCTCCTTCACCTTCGGGCTTGTGATAAATATGTACGTAAGACAAAAAGTCTTTGCGAAAATTGGGAGCGATCAAAATTCTCAGATGGCATTGAAACACAGGGTACCACTGCAGGGAGTCGCGTGACTGCTCCGCTCCAGTTTGTAGCATGTTCCGAATAAAATTAATTGTTGTCTATATTTTACTTCCGAGACGTCCTTATATTTATTGGGTCGGTCCGTGAAATATTGCCGGTGACAGCAAAGGCTTAACCGTTTTTAGCTTAAACATTTGCATTTTAACTCCGTAAGTCTAAGTTGGAATGCTAAAAGCTAAAACACGGAGTTAATATGGTGTGGTATGATATATGGCTACAGCCGGTTTACAAAATCTCATAAATTTATGTTCACATACTTTTGTGTTTATACAGAATACCAAAAACGTTTGAAGAGTAACGTTTTCTTTTATCGTCTTTGCGGGATACATTCGAGTACATATTATTTAGTTGCAATCTAGAGAATAAGGTAGTTCCTTATGAAACTGATAATAATACTAAAATAAATAATACACGATTTAACTGGCATGGCGTTGAGCAGTAGACCATCTTTTAAATCATAGTACCTACTGCCACTGAAAATGTTGTCCTTTAAAATGATATTTAGTGCATATTTACAAGTACACTCCTATAGCAGACCGATACCTTCGGCGCTATATTCTCCATTTATGTTTTAAGGCACGTAATATATTCTATAAAGACGTAGGTACCCGAAATACATTCTAAATTGTAAGTGTGTTCTATAAATAACACTGTCTAAAGAAAAAAAGACGCTTCGTCGACCGGAGTGGCCATAATAGAGACTTAGGCGGTCACGCGAAGGGTCCGTATCAAAAAAATTAATTATTCTTACTCCGTGTTGAGGACACAAATAACCGATAACTGCTCCATATCTAGATAATTGCCCCACAAATTTCTGTAATTGTTTTTGTGTTAATGGATTTGTGACATGCTACAAGAGTTTTTCGAGTTTTGGGGAAGCCTTTTATTCTACAAGTTTTAAGTAATTTACAAACTGATGCATTTTTGATAAGATTCTCTGTATGTGAGACAACCATCTCAAGTGGAGAGATATGTGCAACCGAGCGGTTATAATATAATTACATACATGAATTGTACAGATACATGACATACACACATTATTTGATTTATTATTTTGAACTGTCTACATTAATATTATGAAGCGGTAAAGTAGTTTGTATGTTTGAAGGAAGTACTTGGGTCGTTCTTCTTTTTTAGCTACAATATTTTTTTGCATGTGTTTATTTTTCACTAAATACCGTGTCAGAGTGGTAATCCATAATGATGTCCTACCTAAAAAGGACCACTCTGTCACAGTGTTTTCTCGAAAATTGCCACAAAACAACCAACATTAGGGGCATGAAAACAAAGATTATAAATGATCCACATGAAAATTTAATGCATTTGCAAAAAAATATCTAACACTGAAATTAAAATATTGTTACTTGAAAAACTCGAAAAACTGGAAAACACCAATTCATTGTCACAAAATAAGAAGAACGAAGAACGAACGATAAGTTTATGGAAACAGAACGTCTGATTCTGAAAATATTAGTGTAGATTTTTGATATATTTAACGTGACAGTTGGTGAAGTCATCGGATCGGTGTGCTCGGCAGGTCTCAGCCCTGCTCTGAAAAGTTCTTAAAAAACTCATGGATTTCGACTATGTAGGTCAAAAAAGTACCAATGACTCTTTGCAAAATCACAATAGAACAAATTACCCTAAAAAACTGGCAGCCGCTAAGTGAATCCGAATCAAGGAAAGGGAAGAGAACAAAACGAATCAGCAACCACTGCGATAAACAAAACAGAATTCTTTCGCTTAGCCTTATACACTTTACATAGCTATATTTCCTACCTACATACCTATTCCTATTTAATTCCTTTAGTAGGGATGTGTGCTTTAAACTCTAATATATTTTGTTAGGAACATCGTCATGTATTATCCTTACCTAATATGTATGTGATTTCAAACTAATGGCAACTTTACTGTTTTTAATGTTTTTTTCTTATATAATTCGCTAGCCTGATATTTTCATTTTCATTTTACTATTTCAAAGTTTTTGCTTTATCTCATAATTTACCGTGTGTTTACTTTATATAAATTAACGAATTATTAAATTTGCAAATGCAAAGCCAATAGAGCAAAAATGACAAAAAAAACAATAACTCCTTACAAAACAACAACATATTATTACAAAAATAAAATAAAGAGCAAAATTAAATGGCTTTTGGAGAACTCAGCCAGACACATTTTACGGATGAAACTGAAAACTAGGGTGGGACGGTGCTTTGTAAGAGTCACTACTTCAGTAGTGATATTTCCAGTGACCCAAAACCTCTTATAAGTAAATAGAAAATTGTAATGCGCGATGGTAAATCACAAGTGTTCGCGTAGTCTATCGTACGTAGCGTTAACCCTTTCACAACCGTGGCGTGGCTTGGCACTCGAGTAAATCGTTCAGTAAGAGCGCAAACCTCCAAATCGTGGGTATTGTGTTTGCTGATATTTCAATTCTGTCGTCGCTTTGTAGGCTCGAATGCTCCTTTTGTTTCTAAATGAGCTAAGAAAACTGATGAATGCGGTTCTGGTACGGAAACTCAAAAACATGGTAGCTGTTATCACTATTTATTAAAAAAAACCTGTAAAATGCTAAAAACATAAATCACTGGTTACGCAATAAATTTTAACAGCTGTAAAGATAATTCAAACATCAACCGCCGTCTTTGAACACGAAAGTAGGTAAGGTATTTTGTAGTATTATTACTACGCACGGTTACCTTTGCTCTCCCATTTTCGTGACATTATCTCATATGTCTATCGACGCATTTCTCTTAATATCATTCCTCTTCGCTGCATTCATTTCTGTAGATCCCTGAAACCTGTTAACGTTATAAAAACACATCTTCACTGCGCTACCACATCGTATCTTCACGTTACAAGCACCTTTATAAATCGGTCTTGGCTCCAATTACTTACAGCGCAGTTTTCACGTGTTCACTATACTCCTAGAACTTGGGGCTTCGAGCGCACAGATGCGCGTTACTTTTTCCTATTCCAATTCACTATTATTTCTTGATTTTTTGAATTGGTTTGTTGTTTATTTTGCTAAAAAGGTAATTTTGACATTTCTGACATTGTTGTTTATAACGGTTGTTATGGCAATTTCTTTCTCATTTTATTAGTGGCCTGATGTTTCGTATGTGATCTTTCGCTAAATTGTGAATTTTGGGCTGGCCATTCGTAAAAAAATACTTCTAAATTCAAAATTACGATTCCTCTGCCAAAATTCTATAAAAGGCAGAGGATCCGAAAGAGCAAATCAAGTCTTACTCCAGCTTTCATAAAAGAAAGTTCTAATTAAAGGCCTTATCCCGGGGTCGAGCGACCCCGGGACCCTGCAGTGCCTGCTTCTAAAAATCTTCACCGTGTGTGAGCCCCTCATTGTGTGAGTCATCTTGGTTCCCGTGTGTCCTCCCGCCTGGCCGTTGCCAGACGCTCGCAGGCCCCTCCGCCTTGCCAGTGCCAGACGCACGCAGGCCCCTCCGCCTTGCCAGTGCCAGACGCACGCAGGCCCCTCCGCCTTGCCGTTGCCAGGCGCACGCAGGCCCCTCCGCCTTGCCGTTGCCAGGCGCACGCAGGCTCCTCCGCCTTGCCGTTGGCAGGCGCACGCAGGCCCCTCTGCCTTGCTGCGTACCCCTGCCGTGACTACATCGAGCCTCACTACATCTGGCCTGATTACATCGAGCTGTGCGGCCTTCAAGCGCGCAGCTCCTTCACCCCTGCCGTGCTGACGTCGTGCCCCTATTCTCTGCATCCATCCGTCATCAACTCCACTGACACATACCGCTTACCACGCATCACACGCCCATACACCCACTTCACAAATTCCCTTTTTTAAAAAAACTGATGTAAATAGTGTTTTTTTTAATATTATTTATCGAAATATAAAAATATCCTCATTCTTCATATTTTCTTTTTTTATTTTATTCTTTTAAAATTGTCGCTTCACGACATTTGGCGCCCAACGGAAATTAGCTCTCTCTCTCTCTCCTTCTAATCTATCTGCGCCTGTCTTTTCCTCCTCATTTGCTCTCTCTTTTCTGTTTCTTTCTTTGCCATCTCTCTACATTCAACCTTTTTGCATTCTCTAAATTCTAAAACAACACTTTGTCTAGTGTTTCACTACAACTAAATTTTTGGCTATTCATTTGGACAATCATCCTTCATCTATACTAAACTATATACTCTCCTACTTACATACTCTTTAATCCTAACCTTTCTTTTTTATAGGAAAACAAAGGTAAAACTTTTTTTAAAAACTTTTTAATTACTATTTAACAATGCATAGAGTAATTAAGTATGAATTTCTTAACAAGACCGAGCTCGAATATGAGGTGAAAATTAGAGGTGAGGAGCCAGCAAATACCGTTTTACTTCTAAAAAAACAGGTTTTGCGCCTGGTAACAAATTCTCCATCTGAGGATATCATCACCTCTCCAATTCCTATTGAAGATGATTTATCTAATGTCGACTTCACCATAACTTACTTAGAAAGTAAAATTGAAAAATATTTACAGGGTCAATCTAAATACTTGCGTTTAATTAAAACATATATTAACCATATCTTTTACAGATTAGAACGCATAGACACCGACTTATATCCTGACTATAAAACCATTTTCGATACCTTAAAAGTTAAATTTGACGCTATTGTGAAACAATACGAATTACTGACTACTCCTTCACCTAGAAACGAGTCCTCTCTTCCTGGTTCTTCTAGAACCATCGCTATGGAACCTCATCTGTGTCCTCAAACTTCTATCCAACCCCTTCCTTCACCTCTTAACATCTTCAAGGATCTTAAAAGGCACACCTGTAATGGTAAAAGTTGCCCAAGGTCATTTCTTCAAAAACTTGAAGAATTCTGCTTAGCTCGTAGCTTGTCCAAAGACTTACTGATCTCCCAAGCATTTGAACCCTTCACTGATAATGCTCTTCATTGGTTCAGGTTTAAATACAACCAGAATCCAAACTTAACTTGGAATGAAATTTCTTCATTACTAATCAAAGACTTTGGTGGTTTTGATTATGATCACAAACTTCTAGAAGCGATCAGAAATCGTACCCAAGGTCGTGATGAACCTATCATCATCTACATCTCAATCATGTCTGGAATGTTCTCTCGCCTTTCGAAGAAACTCCCTGAAATGGAACAATTGGAGATTATTTTGAGAAATATTCGACCATGTTACTCAGTCTTCGTAGCTTTAAAAGATATTGACTCTATCGATTCTCTTCTGGCTACCTGCCAAAACTATGAACGATTTTTAGATAGGGACAAACAATTTAAAGAACCAAATGCACAACAAAGTCCTCTAACTGCAGAATTCAACTACAAACATTCGACTTTAAGTTCAGTAGACCCTCCTAACTCTCGACCTCCTCCCTTTATAAATAAATTCAACCCAACTTATAAATACCCTCCTAGACAAGTTAATGCTCTTTCCCAAGCTGAACCTTCTCAAGAATCTTCTTTTTGTGTTCGTTGCCGTAAACACGGTCATACTTTGTACACCTGTAACCAACCTAGATTCCTAATTTGCTTTAAATGTGGTCTTAAAAACTTTAAAACCCCAGATTGTCCCAATTGCTGTCCTAAACCTAGTACTAGCTCAAAAAACTAACTTTTGACTTGAAAAGTAACTCTCACTTTGATAATGACGATTGGACTAATTGGATTAAAACTCTTCAAAATTTCTTTAAATGCTACAAAATCTCTTCTACACTTTACTCTAAAGAACAAGATTTTAATCGTCCTTTCGTTAATATTAAGGTTTATGACTTAACTTTATCTGGATTACTTGACTCTGGCAGTTCAGTTACTATTCTTGGCCAAAATTCCTATTTGGAAATTCTTAAACTGGGCTGCAAACTTTTCAAGTCAGACTTTATTACAATCTCTACTGCTAGTAATCAAAAAATAAAATCTTTGGGATATTTTGAGTTACCTATACATTTTAATAATCAAACTCACTTGATTAAAACTTATGTCTTTCCAGAAATATCTCCTTCTCTAATACTTGGCATTGACTTTTGGAAAAAGTTTAATCTTTTACCAAGCATTCTATCTCCACTTATCTTGACAGATCCCAAATGTTCTACTATCGAATCAAAGGACATTAAAGTATTACCGTATGAACATTTAACTTCAAACCAGAAGAATATCGCAAACCACATCATCCAACGCTTCAAGACGATTTCCTTTGAAGAAAAAGGTGTCCTGGGAAACACACATCTTATCACCCACAAGATAGATACTGGTGATTCTCTTCCACTCAAACAAAGATGTTACAGACTGTCTCCTGAAAAACAGAAAGCTTTAATAAACGAAGTGGACAAAATGCTGGGATGGAACGTTATTGAACAATGCGAAAGTCCTTGGCTATCCCCAGTGCTCATCACTCCGAAGAAAAATGGTGAATGGCGTTTCTGCGTAGACAGTAGAAAGCTTAACTCTGTTACACGTCGTGATGCTTATAGTCTGCCACTTATAAGTGAAATTTTGTACAATCTTAGAAATGCCAAATACTTATCAAGCATTGATATTGCTAAAGCATTTTGGGAAATACCTATGAATCCTGCTGATAAAGATAAAACTGCTTTTTATGTACCTGGAAGAGGTATGTTTAGATTCAAGGTCATGCCTTTCGGTCTAACTAACTCACCTGCAACCCAACAAAGATTGATGGATATGCTGTTTACTGCTGAATTCGAGAATAAGGTATTTTGCTACCTGGATGATATCGTCATTATTAGCGAAACCTTTGATGAACACATAGCCCTTCTCATGAAAGTTCACGAAAAACTTTCATATGCTAACCTAACTATTAACTTTGAGAAAAGTCAATTTTTCAGGAAAGAACTGAAATACCTCGGTTTTATGGTGGATGAACATGGTCTACGAGCTGATCCAGACAAAATAAAAGCTATCCTAGAATATCCTGTACCTACCTGCAGAAAAGAAGTCCGAAGATTTATTGGCACCTGCAGCTGGTTCAGAAGATTTATCCCAGACTTCAGCACTATTGCCTCTCCACTCAACCGGCTAACCTGCTCTGGTAAGAACGCTCCTAAATTTTTATGGAACTCTGAAGCTACAGCTGCTTTTCAAAAACTCAAAGAAGCTTTGGTAACCTCTCCAGTCCTTGCCTGCCCAGATTTCGAACTACCTTTCTCTGTACATTGTGATGCATCAAACTACGGCATAGGAGCTATGCTTACTCAACATCAAGATGATAAAGAAGTAGTGATTGCCTACATGAGTAAAGCACTAAACAAAAATCAACAGAACTACTCAACTACTGAACGTGAAACGTTAGCTGTAATAACTGCCTTAGAACACTGGCGTTGTTACTTGGATAACGGTAAAGAATTTACTATTTACACTGATCATGCTGCACTTAAATGGTTTCAGAACTTATCCAATCCCTCAGGAAGACTAGCTCGATGGACCCTACGCTTATCATGCTTCAACTTTGTCCTGAAACATAAAAAAGGAAAAGATAATGTTGTTCCAGATCTATTATCACGACATAAGACTCAATATTGCCCCGATGCACGGCAAACTTTATCTCAAGGTGTTCACCCTATTACGATAGATGATCCACCTAATCGCGAACTTGAACACTACAATAAGATTTATCTCGGTACTATGAATCACCCAGATAACTATCCGAACTATACAATCAGAGACTCTAAACTTTATCGCTGTATTTATTCTCCAGATCGTTTGAACGACGACTTCATTTGGAAAGAAGTTCTACTACCTCAAGAAAGACATGCACTTATTGAAGCCAATCATGGTACTGCTTCTGAACTTCATCTTGGTATCTTCAAAACATTTAAGAAAATATCATTAAAATTCTATTGGTCTGGTATGTTCAAGGACATTGCTAATTTTATCTCAACTTGCCAAACCTGTTTATCTTATAAACACCCTAATCATTCTCCCTATGGTTTAATGGGCAAACCTAAACTTTGCTCCAGACCTTTCCAAACTATATCTTTAGATCTTATGGGTCCATTGCCCATGACTCGAAGACGAAATCAATATATTCTAGTAATTAACTGCAATTTTACTAAATTTACTATAATTAGTCCTTTAAAACGTGCTACTGCAACTAATATAATTAATGTTTTGGAAAATTCTGTATTCCTAGTTCATGGCGTCCCTCAAACGGTCATAGTTGACAATGCTGTCCAGTTCCAGTCACGGGAATTCCATACATTCTTACATACGTATAACGTTCCTTGTATTTTTCATACGGCGTTATACAGCCCTCAAGTCAATCCAACTGAAAAATTTAATAATACTATTATTACAGCTTTGGCGTCTCTAGTAGGAGAAGACCATAGATCGTGGGATAATCACCTCTCTAAGATTCAGTTTGCAATGAACAGTGCTACAAATGTAGCAACTGGTTTCTCTCCAGCATTCTTAGTCTACGGTAGGAAAATAATTCCTTGCGGTTCCTTCTATACTCCAACTCAAAACCTCGATGAATTGGTATTCTTGCCTCGTGACATTTACGCGACTAATGCTGGTCTCCTCTCATCTATTTTTCACAAAGTTCAAACTAAACTACACATAGCTCACGCTAGAAATAGCGCTCGCTATGATCTTCGCCGGTCTTTTAAAGAATTCAACGTGGGAGATACTGTTTGGCGTAAAAACCATGTCTTAAGCAATGCTGGTGCATACTTTAGTGCCAAACTTGCCCCTAAATTCATAAAATGCAAAGTGATAACTAAATTATCACCATTGGTGTACATACTAGAAGACACTTATGGAATTAGAGGCAAGTGGCACATTAAAGATATAAAATGCTAAATTTTTAGATACCATTTACTAACTGTATATATGTATAAATCATCATCAATTTCAGATTTTCACCTCATTCTTCTTTCTTGTTCTTCTTTTGTGTTCTTAGTTAAACTCGTGTTCTTCAACACACCTTATCTTCGTTTAGTTGCAGAATGTCTTCTCTTTTATCCTTTTTATATTCTAAACGCAACTCCTTAGCGCTGTTGCTGATATCTGGCTTTGAGCTCTACCGCTCAGGGCTTTCTTCACTGGCTTTGAGCTCTACCGCTCAGGGCCTGGCTTTGAGCTCTACCGCTCAGGGCTTTCTTCACCTTAAATGTCGAACTTCTTATGAAGTTAACTCTTCTCTTTACTTATCTTCAATTAGGAGCGGCTGACTACTCCCTAAATAAGCCTTAGGTCCATCTTTATCTCTAATCAGGAGCGGCTGACTACTCCCTAAATAAGCCTTAGGTCCATCTTTTTTTTCCACTCAGGAGCGGATGACTACTCCATAAATAAGCCTTAATTGTCATTTTTAAAACACACTTCTGGAGTGGTAGTCATTGAATGTGAACTCCACCCCTACCAGTATGAAGATGATGAATGAAAGGAATTGTTTATCTGTTTTGTCTGATGAAGTCTGTTTCTGCGAAGCTGTGTTTTTATGGTTTATTTTCGAACAGTTCTCAAAATTTTCTCTGAGTCGAAAATTTTCTAGGGTCGGGGGGAAAATGTAGTATTATTACTACGCACGGTTACCTTTGCTCTCCCATTTTCGTGACATTATCTCATATGTCTATCGACGCATTTCTCTTAATATCATTCCTTTTCGCTGCATTCATTTCTGTAGATCCCTGAAACCTGTTAACGTTATAAAAACACATCTTCACTGCGCTACCACATCGTATCTTCACGTTACAAGCACCTTTATAAATCGGTCTTGGCTCCAATTACTTACAGCTCAGTTTTCACGTGTTCACTATACTCCTAGAACTTGGGGCTTCGAGCGCACAGATGCGCGTTACTTTTTCCTATTCCAATTCACTATTATTTCTTGATTTTTTGAATTGGTTTGTTGTTTATTTTGCTAAAAAGGTAATTTTGACATTTCTGACATTGTTGTTTATAACGGTTGTTATGGCAATTTCTTTCTCATTTTATTAGTGGCCTGATGTTTCGTATGTGATCTTTCGCTAAATTGTGAATTTTGGGCTGGCCATTCGTAAAAAAATACTTCTAAATTCAAAATTACGATTCCTCTGCCAAAATTCTATAAAAGGCAGAGGATCCGAAAGAGCAAATCAAGTCTTACTCCAGCTTTCATAAAAGAAAGTTCTAATTAAAGGCCTTATCCCGGGGTCGAGCGACCCCGGGACCCTGCAGTGCCTCCTTCTAAAAATCTTCACCGTGTGTGAGCCCCTCATTGTGTGAGTCATCTTGGTTCCCGTGTGTCCTCCCGCCTGGCCGTTGCCAGACGCTCGCAGGCCCCTCCGCCTTGCCAGTGCCAGACGCACGCAGGCCCCTCCGCCTTGCCAGTGCCAGACGCACGCAGGCCCCTCCGCCTTGCCGTTGCCAGGCGCACGCAGGCCCCTCCGCCTTGCCGTTGCCAGGCGCACGCAGGCTCCTCCGCCTTGCCGTTGGCAGGCGCACGCAGGCCCCTCTGCCTTGCTGCGTACCCCTGCCGTGACTACATCGAGCCTCACTACATCTGGCCTGATTACATCGAGCTGTGCGGCCTTCAAGCGCGCAGCTCCTTCACCCCTGCCGTGCTGACGTCGTGCCCCTATTCTCTGCATCCATCCGTCATCAACTCCACTGACACATACCGCTTACCACGCATCACACGCCCATACACCCACTTCACAAATTCCCTTTTTTAAAAAAACTGATGTAAATAGTGTTTTTATTAATATTATTTATCGAAATATAAAAATATCCTCATTCTTCATATTTTCTTTTTTTATTTTATTCTTTTAAAATTGTCGCTTCACGACATTTGGCGCCTAACGGAAATTAGCTCTCTCTCTCTCTCCTTCTAATCTATCTGCGCCTGTCTTTTCCTCCTCATTTGCTCTCTCTTTTCTGTTTCTTTCTTTGCCATCTCTCTACATTCAACCTTTTTGCATTCTCTAAATTCTAAAACAACACTTTGTCTAGTGTTTCACTACAACTAAATTTTTGGCTATTCATTTGGACAATCATCCTTCATCTATACTAAACTATACACTCTCCTACTTACATACTCTTTAATCCTAACCTTTCTTTTTTATAGGAAAACAAAGGTAAAACTTTTTTTAAAAACTTTTTAATTACTATTTAACAATGCATAGAGTAATTAAGTATGAATTTCTTAACAAGACCGAGCTCGAATATGAGGTGAAAATTAGAGGTGAGGAGCCAGCAAATACCGTTTTACTTCTAAAAAAACAGGTTTTGCGCCTGGTAACAAATTCTCCATCTGAGGATATCATCACCTCTCCAATTCCTATTGAAGATGATTTATCTAATGTCGACTTCACCATAACTTACTTAGAAAGTAAAATTGAAAAATATTTACAGGGTCAATCTAAATACTTGCGTTTAATTAAAACATATATTAACCATATCTTTTACAGATTAGAACGCATAGACACCGACTTATATCCTGACTATAAAACCATTTTCGATACCTTAAAAGTTAAATTTGACGCTATTGTGAAACAATACGAATTACTGACTACTCCTTCACCTAGAAACGAGTCCTCTCTTCCTGGTTCTTCTAGAACCATCGCTATGGAACCTCATCTGTGTCCTCAAACTTCTATCCAACCCCTTCCTTCACCTCTTAACATCTTCAAGGATCTTAAAAGGCACACCTGTAATGGTAAAAGTTGCCCAAGGTCATTTCTTCAAAAACTTGAAGAATTCTGCTTAGCTCGTAGCTTGTCCAAAGACTTACTGATCTCCCAAGCATTTGAACCCTTCACTGATAATGCTCTTCATTGGTTCAGGTTTAAATACAACCAGAATCCAAACTTAACTTGGAATGAAATTTCTTCATTACTAATCAAAGACTTTGGTGGTTTTGATTATGATCACAAACTTCTAGAAGCGATCAGAAATCGTACCCAAGGTCGTGATGAACCTATCATCATCTACATCTCAATCATGTCTGGAATGTTCTCTCGCCTTTCGAAGAAACTCCCTGAAATGGAACAATTGGAGATTATTTTGAGAAATATTCGACCATGTTACTCAGTCTTCGTAGCTTTAAAAGATATTGACTCTATCGATTCTCTTCTGGCTACCTGCCAAAACTATGAACGATTTTTAGATAGGGACAAACAATTTAAAGAACCAAATGCACAACAAAGTCCTCTAACTGCAGAATTCAACTACAAACATTCGACTTTAAGTTCAGTAGACCCTCCTAACTCTCGACCTCCTCCCTTTATAAATAAATTCAACCCAACTTATAAATACCCTCCTAGACAAGTTAATGCTCTTTCCCAAGCTGAACCTTCTCAAGAATCTTCTTTTTGTGTTCGTTGCCGTAAACACGGTCATACTTTGTACACCTGTAACCAACCTAGATTCCTAATTTGCTTTAAATGTGGTCTTAAAAACTTTAAAACCCCAGATTGTCCCAATTGCTGTCCTAAACCTAGTACTAGCTCAAAAAACTAACTTTTGACTTGAAAAGTAACTCTCACTTTGATAATGACGATTGGACTAATTGGATTAAAACTCTTCAAAATTTCTTTAAATGCTACAAAATCTCTTCTACACTTTACTCTAAAGAACAAGATTTTAATCGTCCTTTCGTTAATATTAAGGTTTATGACTTAACTTTATCTGGATTACTTGACTCTGGCAGTTCAGTTACTATTCTTGGCCAAAATTCCTATTTGGAAATTCTTAAACTGGGCTGCAAACTTTTCAAGTCAGACTTTATTACAATCTCTACTGCTAGTAATCAAAAAATAAAATCTTTGGGATATTTTGAGTTACCTATACATTTTAATAATCAAACTCACTTGATTAAAACTTATGTCTTTCCAGAAATATCTCCTTCTCTAATACTTGGCATTGACTTTTGGAAAAAGTTTAATCTTTTACCAAGCATTCTATCTCCACTTATCTTGACAGATCCCAAATGTTCTACTATCGAATCAAAGGACATTAAAGTATTACCGTATGAACATTTAACTTCAAACCAGAAGAATATCGCAAACCACATCATCCAACGCTTCAAGACGATTTCCTTTGAAGAAAAAGGTGTCCTGGGAAACACACATCTTATCACCCACAAGATAGATACTGGTGATTCTCTTCCACTCAAACAAAGATGTTACAGACTGTCTCCTGAAAAACAGAAAGCTTTAATAAACGAAGTGGACAAAATGCTGGGATGGAACGTTATTGAACAATGCGAAAGTCCTTGGCTATCCCCAGTGCTCATCACTCCGAAGAAAAATGGTGAATGGCGTTTCTGCGTAGACAGTAGAAAGCTTAACTCTGTTACACGTCGTGATGCTTATAGTCTGCCACTTATAAGTGAAATTTTGGACAATCTTAGAAATGCCAAATACTTATCAAGCATTGATATTGCTAAAGCATTTTGGGAAATACCTATGAATCCTGCTGATAAAGATAAAACTGCTTTTTATGTACCTGGAAGAGGTATGTTTAGATTCAAGGTCATGCCTTTCGGTCTAACTAACTCACCTGCAACCCAACAAAGATTGATGGATATGCTGTTTACTGCTGAATTCGAGAATAAGGTATTTTGCTACCTGGATGATATCGTCATTATTAGCGAAACCTTTGATGAACACATAGCCCTTCTCATGAAAGTTCACGAAAAACTTTCATATGCTAACCTAACTATTAACTTTGAGAAAAGTCAATTTTTCAGGAAAGAACTGAAATACCTCGGTTTTATGGTGGATGAACATGGTCTACGAGCTGATCCAGACAAAATAAAAGCTATCCTAGAATATCCTGTACCTACCTGCAGAAAAGAAGTCCGAAGATTTATTGGCACCTGCAGCTGGTTCAGAAGATTTATCCCAGACTTCAGCACTATTGCCTCTCCACTCAACCGGCTAACCTGCTCTGGTAAGAACGCTCCTAAATTTTTATGGAACTCTGAAGCTACAGCTGCTTTTCAAAAACTCAAAGAAGCTTTGGTAACCTCTCCAGTCCTTGCCTGCCCAGATTTCGAACTACCTTTCTCTGTACATTGTGATGCATCAAACTACGGCATAGGAGCTATGCTTACTCAACATCAAGATGATAAAGAAGTAGTGATTGCCTACATGAGTAAAGCACTAAACAAAAATCAACAGAACTACTCAACTACTGAACGTGAAACGTTAGCTGTAATAACTGCCTTAGAACACTGGCGTTGTTACTTGGATAACGGTAAAGAATTTACTATTTACACTGATCATGCTGCACTTAAATGGTTTCAGAACTTATCCAATCCCTCAGGAAGACTAGCTCGATGGACCCTACGCTTATCATGCTTCAACTTTGTCCTGAAACATAAAAAAGGAAAAGATAATGTTGTTCCAGATCTATTATCACGACATAAGACTCAATATTGCCCCGATGCACGGCAAACTTTATCTCAAGGTGTTCACCCTATTACGATAGATGATCCACCTAATCGCGAACTTGAACACTACAATAAGATTTATCTCGGTACTATGAATCACCCAGATAACTATCCGAACTATACAATCAGAGACTCTAAACTTTATCGCTGTATTTATTCTCCAGATCGTTTGAACGACGACTTCATTTGGAAAGAAGTTCTACTACCTCAAGAAAGACATGCACTTATTGAAGCCAATCATGGTACTGCTTCTGAACTTCATCTTGGTATCTTCAAAACATTTAAGAAAATATCATTAAAATTCTATTGGTCTGGTATGTTCAAGGACATTGCTAATTTTATCTCAACTTGCCAAACCTGTTTATCTTATAAACACCCTAATCATTCTCCCTATGGTTTAATGGGCAAACCTAAACTTTGCTCCAGACCTTTCCAAACTATATCTTTAGATCTTATGGGTCCATTGCCCATGACTCGAAGACGAAATCAATATATTCTAGTAATTAACTGCAATTTTACTAAATTTACTATAATTAGTCCTTTAAAACGTGCTACTGCAACTAATATAATTAATGTTTTGGAAAATTCTGTATTCCTAGTTCATGGCGTCCCTCAAACGGTCATAGTTGACAATGCTGTCCAGTTCCAGTCACGGGAATTCCATACATTCTTACATACGTATAACGTTCCTTGTATTTTTCATACGGCGTTATACAGCCCTCAAGTCAATCCAACTGAAAAATTTAATAATACTATTATTACAGCTTTGGCGTCTCTAGTAGGAGAAGACCATAGATCGTGGGATAATCACCTCTCTAAGATTCAGTTTGCAATGAACAGTGCTACAAATGTAGCAACTGGTTTCTCTCCAGCATTCTTAGTCTACGGTAGGGAAATAATTCCTTGCGGTTCCTTCTATACTCCAACTCAAAACCTCGATGAATTGGTATTCTTGCCTCGTGACATTTACGCGACTAATGCTGGTCTCCTCTCATCTATTTTTCACAAAGTTCAAACTAAACTACACATAGCTCACGCTAGAAATAGCGCTCGCTATGATCTTCGCCGGTCTTTTAAAGAATTCAACGTGGGAGATACTGTTTGGCGTAAAAACCATGTCTTAAGCAATGCTGGTGCATACTTTAGTGCCAAACTTGCCCCTAAATTCATAAAATGCAAAGTGATAACTAAATTATCACCATTGGTGTACATACTAGAAGACACTTATGGAATTAGAGGCAAGTGGCACATTAAAGATATAAAATGCTAAATTTTTAGATACCATTTACTAACTGTATATATGTATAAATCATCATCAATTTCAGATTTTCACCTCATTCTTCTTTCTTGTTCTTCTTTTGTGTTCTTAGTTAAACTCGTGTTCTTCAACACACCTTATCTTCGTTTAGTTGCAGAATGTCTTCTCTTTTATCCTTTTTATATTCTAAACGCAACTCCTTAGCGCTGTTGCTGATATCTGGCTTTGAGCTCTACCGCTCAGGGCTTTCTTCACTGGCTTTGAGCTCTACCGCTCAGGGCCTGGCTTTGAGCTCTACCGCTCAGGGCTTTCTTCACCTTAAATGTCGAACTTCTTATGAAGTTAACTCTTCTCTTTACTTATCTTCAATTAGGAGCGGCTGACTACTCCCTAAATAAGCCTTAGGTCCATCTTTATCTCTAATCAGGAGCGGCTGACTACTCCCTAAATAAGCCTTAGGTCCATCTTTTTTTTCCACTCAGGAGCGGATGACTACTCCATAAATAAGCCTTAATTGTCATTTTTAAAACACACTTCTGGAGTGGTAGTCATTGAATGTGAACTCCACCCCTACCAGTATGAAGATGATGAATGAAAGGAATTGTTTATCTGTTTTGTCTGATGAAGTCTGTTTCTGCGAAGCTGTGTTTTTATGGTTTATTTTCGAACAGTTCTCAAAATTTTCTCTGAGTCGAAAATTTTCTAGGGTCGGGGGGAAAATGTAGTATTATTACTACGCACGGTTACCTTTGCTCTCCCATTTTCGTGACATTATCTCATATGTCTATCGACGCATTTCTCTTAATATCATTCCTTTTCGCTGCATTCATTTCTGTAGATCCCTGAAACCTGTTAACGTTATAAAAACACATCTTCACTGCGCTACCACATCGTATCTTCACGTTACAAGCACCTTTATAAATCGGTCTTGGCTCCAATTACTTACAGCTCAGTTTTCACGTGTTCACTATACTCCTAGAACTTGGGGCTTCGAGCGCACAGATGCGCGTTACTTTTTCCTATTCCAATTCACTATTATTTCTTGATTTTTTGAATTGGTTTGTTGTTTATTTTGCTAAAAAGGTAATTTTGACATTTCTGACATTGTTGTTTATAACGGTTGTTATGGCAATTTCTTTCTCATTTTATTAGTGGCCTGATGTTTCGTATGTGATCTTTCGCTAAATTGTGAATTTTGGGCTGGCCATTCGTAAAAAAATACTTCTAAATTCAAAATTACGATTCCTCTGCCAAAATTCTATAAAAGGCAGAGGATCCGAAAGAGCAAATCAAGTCTTACTCCAGCTTTCATAAAAGAAAGTTCTAATTAAAGGCCTTATCCCGGGGTCGAGCGACCCCGGGACCCTGCAGTGCCTCCTTCTAAAAATCTTCACCGTGTGTGAGCCCCTCATTGTGTGAGTCATCTTGGTTCCCGTGTGTCCTCCCGCCTGGCCGTTGCCAGACGCTCGCAGGCCCCTCCGCCTTGCCAGTGCCAGACGCACGCAGGCCCCTCCGCCTTGCCAGTGCCAGACGCACGCAGGCCCCTCCGCCTTGCCGTTGCCAGGCGCACGCAGGCCCCTCCGCCTTGCCGTTGCCAGGCGCACGCAGGCTCCTCCGCCTTGCCGTTGGCAGGCGCACGCAGGCCCCTCTGCCTTGCTGCGTACCCCTGCCGTGACTACATCGAGCCTCACTACATCTGGCCTGATTACATCGAGCTGTGCGGCCTTCAAGCGCGCAGCTCCTTCACCCCTGCCGTGCTGACGTCGTGCCCCTATTCTCTGCATCCATCCGTCATCAACTCCACTGACACATACCGCTTACCACGCATCACACGCCCATACACCCACTTCACAAATTCCCTTTTTTAAAAAAACTGATGTAAATAGTGTTTTTTTTAATATTATTTATCGAAATATAAAAATATCCTCATTCTTCATATTTTCTTTTTTTATTTTATTCTTTTAAAATTGTCGCTTCACGACAATTTTTAGACAAAAACCCAACAATAATTCGTTTTTTATTAAAAAATCTAAAACCTGACTGTTCAAAATAGTTGATTACTGTCTTGTCTTTAGTGACACTCGCAAAATTAAGACGAATCGATTGACGCAATAATCATCAAAATCGGTTCACGCGTTTGGTCTCAAAGGAACATAGATAACGCTGATAAACTCAATATCCTCCGCAGTCGTGTAATATCACAGATCAGTTTAAATAAATGTGGTAATGTCTAGATATGAGACAATGAAATAAATAAACAAAAATATACGAGGGACTTTCGAGTATTTGGCTGAAGTTGATCCAAACTTTCTCCTTCCTAAGTTTTGTATAAATAATTTAATTACAACATTTTCGTACATTGATGGCAAATCTATTATTCAGCGATGTCTGCGGCAGAGCGGTGATTAGACGCGCGGAGTCCGTAATGAATCAGCGATGTTTTGTTGTTTAATCCTATTCAGCTATCTCTACTGCCAAATACGATCTCTTGGTAATAGTATAATGACTGAATACTATGTATTGTGTTGGTACGCGTATCGTAAATAATGTGGTAATTTGTCAGTTTAAAGCTGTGTCAAAACTAATTATCCTAACAAATTTTATAAATGATAAACTTTGGTATAGAAATATTTAGATTAAAATTATAAATCATCATTATCACCCTTAACCCGTAACAGCTTAGGGTAGCTTTTTTCCTCACACATAATGAAGCAAATAAAAATTTTGAAAACCCAAATAATCTGAAATACGTGTGTCAGGTTCGAATCAGATGGTGGTCTTATGTCTGATACGGTTAGCGTGTCTATTAATGTCTACAGATATACAATGATAGAGATCATTATAAAAAAACTGTGTTGCACCATAAACAACAAACTGTCTTATATAATAAAAATTTATACGACGTGTATATGGTTATGAAGCTAAAATACATTGTTCTAAGATGTGGTATGGAGAATTTATCTATGAGATTATGTTTTGCCCTGTTTCGTGGCAAACTCGGAAATTGGCTAGATGCAGGATGCAGCTGCCGCGCATCGCTCATATCTCGCCGGAAGAAAAACAGGGGGATGAGAAAAACAGGAGAATGAGAAAGTTTGCTACTGTTAGCATTAAGTTCAAAACTAAAACTGCATACATCTGCGATCCTCTATTATTTCTTGTTATTCTTGGGAAAAGGTCGTTTAACCTACTTTATTTTGTATGTTATTTACTTAATAGTTTTAATATAATATATAATTTTCTTTTGCATTTTTATCAACTTTTATTTACGCATAATGGAAATCGCTAAGAGATGTCACATACCCTTGGGTGGCTTGAACAATTCTAATAGTTAGGTTGTCAATAGCCTAACGTTTTCTGGAGGCCTTGTTTGTACGATTTTTGTCCATACTTCTTAATGTCTGAGGAAATACCTTTAGCTCAGCAATGGGTTGATACGGGTTAATGAGGACACTAAAATAAAAGCAAATAAGTCTTCCTTTGAGGTCTATAATTTTATACCCGACCCTGCCTAGTTTAGGCCTAAATAACCGTGTGTGAATTGTGTCCCACAATTTATTTATTTAATTATATGTGTGTACCTTTAAAAATATATCTTAATATATCAATCCATCCATGCTCTAAGCATGATATTATGGGTTCGTATAAATGATCAATTTGGCACGTCCGATAGCAAGAGTTGTAGCTCGGGAATGTCATGCGCGACGGAGGGTTAACAAACGAGGTCCAAACAAATGTCGCGCATTCGTCACGCCGCGCTCATTTGCACGGGTCTAGCGGATCCGGCGCGTATATCACAGTGTTAGCATACAGATAAAATAAATATGTATCATATCACTGCTGGTTTATAAAATATTATAAAATATAATAAATTATTTCTGCTTAGCCTGATGGTTGACTGGTAGATAATGCCTTTAGGCATTAAGTTCGCCATGTGTACATTTTCTTGGTACATGAAGTTAAATAAATAAATAAAAAATAAATAATAAATATATTGTACTCATGCAAAAGTTCAATTTTCTAACCAGCGATTGGATAAAATAAAAATTAACTTTGCTGATCAGAAACATAAGCCAGAGCTATTTGTAGTACGAATACGCTTACTTTCAATTGAATTTGAAACATGAAGTGACAAATACAGATACAAAACACCATATTTACATAGTTAATTAAAATTTCCATCCTTATTAGGTGTATAAATTGACTAGAAATCTGCAATGATAATAAGATTTTTTTAGGTAAGTATATACACACACAATATGCTCACGCCGTTTTCCTGCAGGGGTAGGCAGAGACAATAGACTGCCACCTGCTACGATCCTGGCACAACTACATCCATCCATCGGTTGATATAGGTACGAGTATGTTCGTCGGTTTCGGGTAATTAAGTATATATTATTGTCAATTCATATAATAATAATAATATAATCTCTCTCTCTCTCCCTAATATCAAACATATATAAAGTATTTGCCAAAGTGATACTGGAAAGAATATCATCAACACTAAACGAAAACCAACCTGTAGAGCAGGCAGGATTCAGAAAAGATTTCAGCACAATAGATCACATTCACACAATAAAACAGTTGTTGCAGAAGTATAATGAATACAATAAACAAATCTACTTGGCATTTATAGATTATTCAAAGGCATTCGACAGCCTTAGGCACCAATACATATGGCGCAGCCTTGAACAACAAGGGGTCCAGAGCAACTATATTGAAATACTTAAGAGTATATATCAACCTAGCAAAGCCAGCATCAAACTAGAATCAACAGGAGAACCATTTCCAATCAAAAAGAGCGTACGTCAAGGTGATCCTCTCTCCCCTACGCTATTTAACGCCGTACTCGAGCACATCTTTAGACAACTAAACTGGGACCACTTAGGTCTTAACATTAATGGAACGCCTAAACCACCTAAGATTTGCCGATGATCTGGTGCTTCTTGAAGAGAACCCAGAAGCAATAGAACAAAGGATGCAGTCTAGCAAATAAAAGTGAAGTTGGTCTGGAAATCAATGCCAGTAAAACAAAATTGATGACAAACTCAAGGGAAATAGACATTATGGTAGATGACAACAAGATCGAATATGTCAAAGAATACATCTACTTAGGACAAATAATATCCCCCTCAGATGAAATGACAAAAGAAATAAACAGGCGAATAGCCCGAGGATGGAGAAAATATTGGTCACTGAAGGAGGTAGTGAAAAGTAAGAACCTAAGCAACCACATAAAAAAGAAAACATTCGAGACCTGCATTCTACCAGTTTTTACTTATGGATGTGAAACTTGGTCAATAACACTTCATCACAGGGAAAGACTAGCAAAATGCAAACGTGCTATGGAAAGAAGCATGATAGGGATAAAAATCAAAGACAGAGTCAGGAACGTAGACATAAGAACAAAACTCACAGACATTCTCACCCGGGTAGACGCCCAAAAATGGAGATGGGCTGGACATATGAAACGCCACCACATTAACAAATGGAGCAAGCAAGTCACCCTCTGGCAACCAAGAGACGGCAAAAGAAGTAGGGGTCGTCAAATCAGGAGATGGGAAGATGACTTGAAACAGACAGCGGGACCATTCTGGTTGAGAGTGGCAAGGGACAGGACCCATTGGAAGGAATTGGAGGAGGCCTATGCCAAAAGGCACACCGAACTTAGGGACTTGTTGTAACTTGTAACCCTATGTTTTGGAACAAAAGGCTATTATTATTATTATTAATATAATCCCACGCATTTTATCCCCGAGGGGGTAGGCAGCTTAAGTTTCCATCACTGGATATACCCACATTTCACGAGATATATTGGACCCCTAAATGTGATAGGTGGTGAGCCCATCGCCGGACCGGGTCTGTCAATTCATATTTCAAATAAATTAATTAGAAAGTGAGCATACAAGTACTACAATTTTAATAGTTATTCAATATTTCACTGATAGGTATTGGATGCTGTGCCATTTGCAAAACTTTTCGGATCGGTTAGGTATATAGTTGGGAACATTTTAAGGTTAACTTCTTTGGATGTCTCTGTCTCCAGGATACTCTGTGCAGGGTCATAATAAGGACAGTATAAAATGAGACCGTTTATAGCATTATTTATTTGTTCTATTGTTAGGAGTTGTTTTATCTTCTTCCTGTAACTTAATAAGCGTGTATTGTTACCAAAAACGTGTATTTTAGTGAATGTATGTTTTCTTTGTTTTTCTGTAAATTTTATGTTATTCTGTTGAAATGAAATGAAATGTTTAGTTCTCGGGATAGAGCTGCTTTGTATCCATCCTGTTTTTAGTGAATGGGTGTTATTTTTTAAAGATCAAATACCTTTTAATACCTATTAATATTATAAATGCGATATTATCTGTATGTTTTACAGTGGACTGATGTTATTGAAATTTAGAAAAAAATAATTTACTCCTTTAGTAACGACATACTTTAGGCTAATTGACAACCCGGAAAAACAGATCCTACCTAGTAAAACAATACACTACAACAACTCTTTATTGTACACCAAAAACAACACAATAGGGATACCAACATTAACTAAAGCACAATGGGCGGTCTTATCGCTTTAGCGATCTCTTCCAGACAACCTTAGGACGGATGAAACTAAGAGTTTAGAACTAAATTTAAACCTAGAGTAAAAACAAAAAAAAAACGTTTGTCTTTGGAACGTTCTTACGGCTAATTCGCTGAACCGATTTCCAAGAAATTTCCCTGGGAGAAAGCTTGCATCCTGAAAAAAACATAGACTACCTTTCATCTAAGAACAAGCACAAAGTCGCAGGCAAAAGTGGATTAAAGAACAAAAGCTACTTTACTGGAAATTTTATAATAATATATCTTATACATCCGAATAACACGTAGACTGCTTTTTATTCAGGAACAGCTAGCAGGAAAGAGCCGTTATATAATAAAGTTTAAAAAACTGCCCTTTTTGGCCATATCAACTAAATAACTGAGGTAACAGGAGGTCCCAATCCCCCCCCCTCCCCTCCCCTCCCCCTTCCCCTCCCCTTACCCCTCCCCCTACTCCCACCTCAAAGGCCGGCAACGTAGTTGTGACTCTTGAGTTGCAGGTGTCCATGGGCGTCGATAGTCATTTACCATCAGGTGACCCGTCTGCTCGTTTGCCCCCTTCTATCAAAAAAAAAATATCATAGTGTTACCACGTTTATGCTTTTACTTTTTGTTATGGATTGTAAAGACTGCATTTTCCATTCCTATGTAGGGTCCTAATTAAAATTCCCTCTTCAAGTGGGGGTGAAGGAAACTATTTTCAGGTCGCCATCGTATTTTCACTTGATAAGATCTCGACATGATTATTTATGCGAACATTAGGGGAACTAAGCCCTATCGATATTACTCTTTATATGCGGCGTGGGTGCAGTCGAAGGCAGAAATGTTTTGTTACAAAAGATTTACGTCTACACTAATAGGTATTATAAAGCGGAAATATTAGTGTTTTTTTTAATTAATAGTTTAGTTTTAGTTACTGGACCGATTTTAAAACTTCTTATTATTATTTCAACTTTCGGCCCGCTCTGCGCTAAACGAAGTTGCCGCTCTCCACCGCCGTCGAGCAGAAAAAAAATCGGTTGTCTGTAAAGTCGGTTTACTGACGATAGTTGAACGTGACAACGTCATAAGAAAATACTGATGGAATGGATTGTGCCTCTTTGTTGCTCGTTGCGCGCTCTCGCTTGCACTGGAACGACGCATACGTCACACTTTTTCGTGCATGCCGCCGGCTCCATCAAATTATAAGACGTTGTCACGTCAAAAAAGTATACACAAATGGGGAAGTAAATAAGAAATCCTCAAATCACATGTTTGTAGACCTCGGCTTCGCCTCTATCGACAATTACATGTGATCTGAGACATTTCTTAAGGTAAATAATATACTATTAAATTCTCGTGAGCTCTCAGAGAAACTAAATAAGTATGTAAGTTTATTTTTATTTTAAATGAGATTGTGTTCGGGATCTTTACGAAAGCGAAATTTGCTGTAGAAGATTATGACTTATTCTCTATCATGTATGAAGAAATACCCTTAGCTGAGTAGCTGTTACCAGTTGATGATGCTTCTTTGTTTTTAAAGCTTTTATAAGTAATATATCTCTTTTAAACCATTAACTTCCAATAATAAAATAACCTTTAATTAGCGGTCTTATTCGGTGATCTCGTCCCTTCTTTGATTCCATATTTATTGCTCTTTGTTCTGGATGGAGGCCAAACCCATGTTTATTTTTATTTAAAAAACTTCGGATTGCCAATCCATTACCATTTGAGTCCGTGACAGTCCTCAACCCTTAGAGTCAGATAAGTTTTTCAGTTCATTCGTTAAGTGGGCCGTGAAGCGACGATTTATGGCCTCTTAACACTGCAGCCGATAGTTGTTTCCCATTTAAACGAAACCGAGTGTTTACGAAACATTCCGGATTCTAAGACAAAGGTTTTGTTGAACATTTCCTTTGTTTATTTGAGAAGGATTTTGAATGAGATCCCTTTTAAGAAGGATTAAACTTCCTATTTTACGAAGAGGATTACAAATATTTATTTTCAGAGTTTTTATTTCAATGTTTACTTAAAAAACAAATCTTTTAAAGAGAAATCATATGGAATAGTGCCCAGAAGACTTAATCTATTTCTCCGAATTAGATGGACAAACTAGATTGAGACTGCAATTGTCTCTTACGCATCTCTACGCAAGCAAAGAGTAACCTACCAAAGTACCTTCACAATTCTCCTACTGATATTAGTCCCAAACTAGGCAACAATAGCAATCGTATTCTAGCACACCAACGTAAATAATGGACGACATTCGAACCCGCAACCTCTGTCTTAGGAGGCACACTACCAACAGAGCCACTAAATATTTCTAGTACTCTTACTTTGTATATAGGTCATAAACAAATAGGTATCTATTTATAGATAGGCCGTTTTTCGCCTCGTTTAGCTATAAAATGACACCAATTAATATAATAGCTTTATGTGAGAACTAACCAAGAACTTTTATTTATTCGTTTACAATATTTATCTCTGTAAATAAACATTTGATTTAAAAAGTTAAGGAATATTCAATAAAAAACTAAGTAAATCATAATCATAGCTTCATTCGATTGAGATTATAACGTCAAACATACAGTCTTTATAGAATTGACTTCGAAAAATATTTATTTCGTCATACGAACTACTTATTAGACCGTCCTATTTTATTTACCGTAATGTTATATGTACGTATTCAATAATACTTATGAATAATATCAAATCAAAATTTATTTGTTTCTGTAGCAAAAAAATACACTTTAGAAACGTCGATAGTCTAATAACCAGAGATGGCATTAAGTAGTGTGATTAGGTACCAAAGTAGGTAGAGGATATAATATGGAGTTATTAAAACCACCATGTTCTTACTTTTAAATCGAAGCACATTCATATGAAATGCCAAATTTCATATGTGTGCTTTGTGTCGGATGGGACCGAAACTCATTTTTTTTCTAGCTAAGGAGCCGCCGTATAACAAATATGCAGATTTTGTTGATTATTTCCATAACCGGCCACTGTACAGAAAATCCCTAAGAACAAAAGAAGTTTATATTTAGTAAGTAAATATGATACTGTAGAAAAATCTCGGAAATTTCCCGGGAAATATTCAGAAGTCCCAAATAAAGTAGTGGTTTTAACAACTCCATATTACATCCTCGTAACAACTTTAACTACTGTGGTACCAAATCACACTACCTAATGCCGATCTCTGCTAATAACACAGAACTTGTCGGTGGAGGTTGAACAAATAAACAATGTAGTTAACATGCCACATTATAACAGTTACTAATAAACAGACCCGGTCCGGCGATGGGCACACCACCTTTAGGTGTCCAAAGAATATCTCGAGAAAAAGTGGGTAAGTATATCCAGAAATGGAATACATCTGCTTACCCCTTCGAGGATATAAGGCGTGTTTTTTTTACTAAAAAAGTCATTCATTCATTCATATACATCCATTGTTGGACATAGATGACCCCAAAATCATGATAGTCAATGTCACGTGTCCTATTGCATGACCCCGTCCGAGACTAGCAATATCGTCTAAGAGCCAGTTTTACGAGGTCCGTTTACTGACTTCCCCCCACCCCTATAAATTAAGGGGAACAGCCTAAATAGACATGCTAATTTCCCTGCTTCATTATGGGTTTGCCTTTTGTCTTCGTAAGTTCGGTTTGTTGGGCAGATATATAATTTATATTAGTCCGGTTTCTAACCTACTAATATTATAAACGCAAAAGTTTGTACGAATAATAGTTGTTGCTCTTTCACGCAAATACTGTTGAACGTATTTTGACGAAACTTTACAGTAATATAAGTTATACATCAGAATTTAACCCAGAACGCGGACAAAGTAGCGAAGAAATGCTAGTATGATATGATATATACATGTCTTCTAGATCAGAATGATAATGCTGGAATGAAAATATAATCTACACTAATATTATGAAGAGGAAATATTTGTGTGTTTGTAATGAATAGGTTCCAAAACGACGGGACGGATTTTAAAAAATCATTCACCTATGGAAAGCTTTCTTATCTGTAAGTAACGGGTACAGTTTTCCCACAGGAACGGCACTTATGCGGGTAAAAATTACAAAGAACATCTAGTAAGTATAGATAAGTTGGTAGGTTAGGATTATTGGCCTCCAGTTCAGCCAATTGTTGTCCACTGCTCGACAAAAGCCTCCTCCAAGGAGCGCCAACCATTCCGGGCTTGGGCAGCCCGCATCCTTCCACTGCCAGCCACCTTCTTTAGATCGTGCCGCAGAGCACCCTACACTTGGTTTGCCTAAACGCGGCCTCCACTCCAATACGTTTCGGCAATTATTGACCTACCTAGGCAAAAACTTCCATCAACATACACCGATAAAACACTTCCCCATAAATTTTAATTACCAACAAAATGCAAGCGAGCTCCGAAAGCTATCCGGAAACAACGGGAACTCAAACAGGATACTAAGTAATTACAGAGTGCAGCCGGTTAAGTCCCACTCAGACGGGATTATGCTCCACTGCAAGTCACACTGTTTTAGAGAGAGCTGATGCAGGTGCAGTTTGATACGCTGCAGCGGTTTGCGGTTGTGCTCAGAATGAAATTAAATTTTTAAACTAATTTTGGCAGCATTCGACCGGTTTTGAAAACCGGTAAAATGTTAAGGTTCCGTAGTCGTGATAAAATATTTACGTATGCCTAAGTCTTCACCTATCCAGAAACTTCGAAAAACCAAAAGTTTTTCATAGTTCACATATCTTTGTCTGGGCTTACAAACGCATAAATTCTTGACCGTTAAGCCCTTTTGACAGCTTCACCTTCACTTTTTTATTTTTCCGGAAATAACCTTCAGGATTTTTCAAAATTCACGCTGGTTCCATGCGGACGAAGTCACGGGCAAACGCTGGTTATTTTTTTTAAAACTAAGGCATTTATTTAGCCGCGAAACTCGAGGTAGCGTGTAACTGAAAATATCTCATACTTCTAGAACCGTACAACATATCTTTTTCACACCAGTTTTCTTTTAAACGTATCATCACAGGACGTTTTCCTTCATCCCTTTTTTACTATTTGGTTACGGATCTCCAAAAACCGGCCAAGTCAATATCGGACTAGCGTATAGGGCCTATACGCTAGTCCGATATTGACTTGGCCGGTACAGGCCTATAGGCTATGCCTTGCTTATGAATACCTTTAAGTATTTAGTACGCAATAAATTTCAATTCACATTGTTTGATAGTAATAGATGATTACTGATTTCTAAAAACCTTTTATCAAAAAAAAACTTAAATTACCCTAAATATTTAAATTTTTTCGCTTTGCATACTTCTGAGAAAATCAGGCAGAAATAAAAAAATTATCCGATAGTGAAACACAAGAAGAATAATTAATTGAACTGACGTTCAATCTCGGAGGGTGCATAAGCATAAGTACCTCTTAGACAGGATTTAAACGTCAAACTTCGGAAGCATAACATCCCAGGAGAGTTCATTTTCCATCGACGGGGTTTCTCGGGATTATACTATTATTATACAGTAATATTTATTTTTTAAGTATTCTTAGCTGTATAAAAATATACCATCATTTATTTCATTTGAATTCATCATTGAGTCGCAGACTTAAACTGTGAATGGAATATATAACGAAATACCGTTGCTCTCTTTTTATGGAAGGTCACATTTCTGTAAACTAACACACGAATTAACAATATACCGAATTATCCCGGAAGGGGTTGGCAGAGGTATGATTGTTAAACTGTATCATAGCATAGGTCTATTCCAGGATATACCGACTTTTCCCTATTATATGTTTAGAAGCTAAAAAAATACATATAAGGAGATACACAACATGGGCTCACCACCTATCACGTTTAGCGGTCCGTGGAATATCTCGTGAAAAGTGGGTATATCCAGATTGGAATACCTCTCAGGGATAAAAGGCGTGAGTTTTATTTATATTTTTTCTAAAGAGTTAAAAACGGATTTCAACTTATATGGTTGTCTCTTGGATGCCATTGTCAGAACTGGACCAAATTAAAAAAAAAAAATCATCAAAACTGGTTCACCCAATCGGTTCACACAAAATGATCACTAAAAAAAAAAAACAAAAGAAACACAGTCGAATTGAGAACCTCCTCGTTTTTTGAAGTCGGTTGGAAACATCTCACATCAGCATCACGTAGGCGTTTAAATACAGGTATCTTTAGACTGTTCTTCATAACAGCGGGTTATTAGTCTCCAGATGGCGCTTTTCTTCAGTTTTACGGCGCTCCGGAGATCCCTCTGCTAAGTGGCTCCCCTAGGAACGGACTCTTGCTATGTCTGTTATTAGTTTCTGTTTAAAGACTATTAGCTTTCGCTAGCGACTTTGTTTCCATTTCTAGATTAAAGTACCCTTTGTGCTAGGCTATATATTTTATAGGCTATCTATTATACGCTAGCGATCCACCCCGACTTAGCATGGGTAGAATCTATGTACCTACTAGCTATTCTACGCGATTTTACCCGCGTAAGTCCCGTTCCTTTGGGAAAGTTATTGCCCATGTTAGTACCAGAAAAGTGAGCTTTTGGGGGTATCCTCTATAATCTATTTTAAGAATTATTTTAATAAAAGGAAGCTACATGTATCCCTGCCTGATATAGGTTATATTTTATTTTGATAAACTAAAGCGAAGTGAAGACGGGTCGACAGTATGTAGGTAATAAACACGGCAATATCTGAATGGAATTTTCTCACTTCTTATTTTATTTTCGACAAATTCATTTATAGTCCACGTCGAGACCGACTAATCGCTAAAAGGAAATGCTGTAAAATTAGTTTCAGACGGCTCCGGAAACGGAAATGGATTTGGGTTACGCGGACGCCTCGGTCAGTGTGAACGACCTACTATTGTGCAATTCGGAAAACTGTGATTGATGTTATACGACAAAGTTTGGGTCTAAACTGTGTGTCTCATTTTTAAAATATAATAGTTCATTCTTATAATTTATTCGTGACACGTGCCAAACGCGGTAGGTTAGCCGGTTATTTATACTTTCATACAAAGTGAAGATTGAGTGTTAATTTCCCTTACCTAACAAACATTTCTACGAATAAAATTCTAACACTTTATAGACTTTCAGGTGAGTCTAGAAGCACGTATGGGACAAAAAATTCTTGTATAACGTAATTAAGAGGTAAATTCTTAGTGCTCACCTAGAGCACTAAGAATGGACCTCTTAAGGGGATGAAACTGTATGGAAATTGTAAAAATCGCAACGGGCACGCTAGGAAATGATAGAATAAAAACCGATCTGCTCATCATTTCAGCTGGAACGTGGAGATGCTTATAATAATCTTTTGGTTATGGCATCATCCGTTGTGTCACGTCATTTGTGACGCCGTGAACTTTACCGTGGGCGTTCGTCTTACGCTTATGGCTGCCAAATACGCGAGTATTCCATACGATGATTCACACAACGATCCCACCTCAAAGGAAGACAACTCACTTGTGACTGTGGAGTTGCAGGTGTCGTAGTCACTTTCCATAATGTGTCCTGTCTGCTGATTTGCCGCCTATATTATAAAAAAAAATGGTTGAGAGGCAATCGTTTGTCATGGTTTGGACATGTAATGAGGAGGGATAAGAGTAATGTTGTAAGGCGACTGCTTGATATGAATATGGAAGGTTATAAGAAGAGGGGTAGACCAAAGAAAAGATGGATGGAATGTGTCAAGGATGATATGTGCAAGATTGAAGTGAATGTAGATATTACGTATGATAGATCTAAATGGAAGGAAAAAACATACTGCGCAGACCCCAAATAATAGAAAAAGGGCAAGTGATGATGAACTATCTTTCTCTCAGAACAAAAAGTTTCTTACGTCTTTCTCCAAGGTCTATTAGCGGACAGATAAGGTGAAAAGTTATCAACGAGACAGTACTTTCACATTTATGATTTTAGTAGAGATTGATCGCTGATCTCGTGGCTCGATCAACGTGTATCCTCATCAATCATTGGCGCCGCGAGTGGACAGTGTAAACGGTGCTTAATTTCAGGCGTCTCCCAAATTAACTTTTTGTGCGAATCGATGGATCTGTCGAAATGAAAGAGGTAAATTATTTCTCTTTTTTAACAGTTTGCTTTCGCTTTAAAGCCGAGCTGTTGAGCGATTTTGAGTTATTTCTAGTGTTAGCATACTTCAGTTAATTTTTGTTAGTACTATTTAGAGCTTTGTTCCTTATAAATGAATAACCGGAGTATCGGTTACAGATGTCCTCAATACTTAAAAAAAAAACTCAAAACTCATTTATTTCTTTAGGTATGGAATATACACTTAGAAACGTCAATAGTTTATAACAACACTTAAAATAAACTTACGAGTATATAGCTAGTACTTGTCTTTATATAACATTCTTCATTCGTTATAACAGCCGAATATTGCGTATTTAGTATTTTGTATTTAGTATTTTTTTAATAATGAAGATCTTTTTTCTTCTAGAACTTTGAGGCACATAACATTACTCTGTCGTAAGGTATTTCTGCTTTAATGAACTTGGCGATTTTAAACTTTTTTCTAATGATTTTCTTTCTTCTTCTAAATACTTCTCTAAATTACCATTGTTCTCAGTCATTCGACTGACGTTTTGATGCTGGGGCCTTATTGTAATCGCAATCGTCTTTATTTAACATTTGTTACTCGATCAGTGCTTGCTCTACTTACGCTGGCGGTAGTGATAGACGTTCGGAAGAAGCAACGTAGGTAAAAATGAAGATGATTGCGATTACAATCCTAAGTAGACAGACAATAAGGGCCCTGGGCTTTAGCAAAACGTACCTCTTGTGTGAAACCACAGACCTGCAGTTTGAGAAACTTTTTCAATACCTGCATATTTACCATTTATTAATATTTCCCTACGCTCCCTTTCCCCTTCCCCTTTTCAGATAACATTTGAGTGGAGATAGCGCAAATGTAGTTTGTACATCTCAATTAGAGGCAAAATAAACACAATCTCAAGCTGACAACAGTAGGGTAGCGGCAACACTGTGTGTGATTCAAGTGCAAATGAAAGTCAAATACAGACATGTAATTAAAACGCTCCCGTAGTACCTACGTTACGAGGGGTAGTGCATACAGCTATAGATAATTTGGGGTGATGGTATTTTCGGTTATGTAAGTAGCATGTTAAAAATCATATGAAATAAATTGTCATACGTCGAACCTGTTATTCTATTTCAATAAACTCAAAAACTACTAGACCGATTTTGAAAATTCTTTCACCAATGGAAAGCTGGAAGATGAATTAAATTCAATTCGTTTATTCATAATAAAAATTACATGTCATGTTTATAATCCATCGGAAATGTTAGACTGTATAATGAGAATTAATTTACTAGTTATGTCAAGTTTTTTTACACAAGGCATTAATATGTACCTGAGTAACATATGCTATATTTGATTCCTGTATTCCCACGGGAACGGGAACTACGCGGGTGAAACCGCGCAGAACCGCTAGTATACTATAAAATGAAACAAAGTTTATATCTACATTATTAGCTATGCAGCTACCGTAACTAGTTTGCAAAGTTAGACCAAACGTCAAGAGTATACGGGAGCAGTGCAGAGCGTCGCCTTTGAATGTTGCTCGAAACGGCTGGAGTGTTTCGAACTAACTGAATCCCTGAGAGTTACGATTTAGAACAATTTCATAAGCAATTACCAAATTTCTAAGTTATGGTACTTAGAATTGAGTGTGGGCATCAATTTTGGGAATTTACCTTCTCTGGAAGATATTTTTTTATGTAGTTGAAGTTTTGCTGATATAATCTATACTCGTATACAATATTACAGAGCATCTATAAGACAATTAAACAACTGAAGATATATATCTAAGGATTAAAGTAGATAGAGATAGAAAGAAGTAACACTGCCTTTTACATGCTGTATTATAAATTTTACTTAAAACGGGTTCTGATGCTTGTGCCTCATTGTATATATTATATATATTTGGATTCGGAATCATCTTTTTTTGATATTTATTATACGGCCATCGTTTGATCTATAATACCCATTGAGTATTAAACCAACAGGAGACGTCACGCGCACTAGTTTCTTTGCAAAAAAGTTTGCCAATTTCTGCGCGGGGGACGAGGAAACAAACACAAATAATGTTAAAACAAAAGCATTTTTTGACTAAACAATTAAACACTAGCTTGAACTAGATGCACAAAAATACATTCACCAATCCAAGCACTCCGTGAACTCATAAAAACTAGTTGTTTATAACAGGTATGCGTGTTGACCGACACTTATTTTTGGCAGAGGGGAACGCCTGTCAGTGGCGTCTCCGGTTGGTTTAATACTCAAAGATAATACCATACAATACAGATACTAACAGTAAGTATATGATAAAATAGATAATGACAGGAGTTCGTCAAAATAAAGCCGATTGCAATTAGGGTTAACAGTAGACCATAAATCAACAGGATAGCTTTAAAAATTTTCAACTGCAAAAGATTAAAATGAATCTGTCCCCCTAAATTACAAGCAAACAAACAATCGCAAATAGTCACAAAGCTTCCAACTCGGCCGAAGCCTCCGGCCGTTTCTGTAATTAAAATCTGCCTTTTGGGATCGGCCTGTCTTCCTATGGGATAGAATAGTGACGTTACCTTTTTCTATAAAAACATTGTCGACTTTTTTAATTTTTGGCTTTATTTTCGAGGTTAGTCTCTTTTTGCGTTTTTCGTCTGTATAATAAATTGAGCTGAAACTTTGTCAGTAATGAAACTTTTGTTGTAATCCGTCATAATTCTTGTCGTTCTTAATTAGTTTTGCTTTTGCCTCAACGGGCATCTAGAACATTGTCTCTAATGTCCAATTAACCAACATTTGGAAACTTTGCTTGTAATAAGTCGGGAATAATCAAAACTTTTTTGTTTTACCTTTGCGTCTGTCATTAAAAGAAGTACCTAGACGTACATTCTCCGATTTTTTTTATGGAAAATTCCTAGATGGAGGCATTCGGAATGGTATTCGAATATTATCCCAAGCTGTAAAGTTGCGAACTTAATATTCATTTGCGTCGAAGTTTGGCGTTCCGTCGGTGGTAAGATTGCGGTGATCTGAACTAGGTCGTAAGCCATAAGGCGTGCCGGTGCCAGGATATTGGGCAGCGTGCCAAATCGATAGCCTAGTGCTTACGGTCCTGCCTCCGATTGACGACTCAGTTAAGATTAGGTCAAACCGTATATTAAAACTATAAACTATAGGTTTTATGCAAATGATACTTGCGATTTGAACTGCTTAATACGTTCTATAGAAAATGCGCAAGTTAACGTCAAATATTCGTTAGTTAATGATTATCAGTGAGGCTAGGGTTCGATCGAAGCCTGGCATGTAAGTACCAATGAGATTTTTAAAACTTACGTACTTATTCATCACTAGCTCGACGGTGAAGAAATACATCAGAATTAATTCTGAGACATGTGTAAAAGACCCGGTCCGGCGATGGGCTCACCACCTATCACATTTAGGGGTTCAAACAATATCTCGTGAACAGTGGGTATAACCAGTAATGGATTACCTCTTACCTCTACCTATTACCTCTACCTACCCCCTCGGGCATAAAAAGGGTGAGTTTTTTTATTTTTTTATTCGTTAGTTATCTTCCATACCTTGTATAATAAACTCTCTAAGTGATTATGTGCTATATAGCGAACTTCTCTCCCGATATTTTCTTTACCCTATCGTGTCTTGACATTTACACTTTAATTTGGTTGTCGAAGTTCTTTCGTCTTATCTTTCCTCAGATCTTCATATTACTTTTTAAACTTACTGTAATTATCGACAAAGTAGAATAATTACAGTCCATCACTATGAACGAACATCATACAAATGCGAACTAAAAGATTCGATGACCGTGTGTCCTGCGGAGGCCCGGAACCTTACCTATGTTTAATTCATTCAACATCCGTACCTCAGAAATATTTAATTAATCTCAAAGATTCCTTTCCTTGTATGACCCTCATGTTTGGTTTTAATTAGCGGTCAGATTTGTTAGGTAGGAACTATAATTAATTAAGGACGCTCTTTATCTTCTTTTTTTCCAAATAATTATGTTTTCTTGATGTTGCTATCCCTTTAGTATTCTCATTTTACTACTATTATTTTGTAAATGCGAAAGTCACTCTGTCTGTTTGTTTGTTACTATATCACGGATACACCTAAACTGATATTGATGAAATTTGGCAGGACAATAGTTTACACCTTGAGAAAGGACAGGTTACTCTTCATCTCGGGAAATTGTTTTATACGACACTAGCGACCCGCCCCGGCTTTGCACGGGTGCAATGCTAACACTAAAACCTTCCTCTTGAAAAACTCTATCCATTAAAAAAAACGCATCAAAATCCATTGCGTAGTTTTAAAGATTTAAGTATACAAAGGGACATAGGGATATAGTGACATAAGGACATAGGGATTTAGGAACAGAGAAAGCGACTTTATTTTATACTATGTAGTGACTGTGTAGTGATGATGCTAACCTAAAGCTGATGCAAATAAAGTCGCGAAGAACAGAGAATATTCGTAAGCGTCAGGTCCGCTGGACCAAGTGCGATATTTTATGTTTGGAGATTATCAAATTTCTGTACCTTTTTAGTACTATTTGGTACCTCGATTAAAAAAATTTGTACCTCAACGAACAGTGAAAAAACAAGAAAAGAAAGTGGTCAGCCATTCTGACGTCAGGTCGGCTGGACCAGACTGAGTTCACATAGTTAGAGACAATATAACTTAATTGTTTCTTTGCTAATATTCTGTACCTTTTTAGTACCTTCACAAATCTTTTTTGTAAAATTTTAGGACGTCCCAGAAAAAAGTTACGGATGAATGAAATTTTGCTCTAGGTACTAGCAGCGCACCGTCTCACCCGCGTAGTTCCCGTTCCCGAGCGAATACGGGGATACAATAAAAACTATGTTACTCAGGGATAATGCGGCATTCTAATGGTGAAAGAATTTTTGAAATTGGTCCAGTAGTTTTTGAGTTTATTCGTTACAAACATGTAAGATACATACCCAGAGGTGAAAGGTCGGATGTCAACAACCGACATTTTCTTTCTTACACTCGTGGACACACTTTATACCCGGATCCTTAGGAAGTTCCAGAAATGCCTTCGTAGCGGGTGCCTACGACAATATAATACACCTACATACCATACTTCAAGTTTCTAGGTGTAATCGTTTTGGAGCAGTACGATTTCTTTTTATACCCAGTTTTTTTCCCATGGGAATGACACATTCCGCCGCTGTAAAAAAGTACTTTAAGATGTTGACCCAGTTACTCGGCTATTTCTACACCAAATTTCATCTAAATCCGTCTAATAGTTTTTGTGTGATGCGTGCGCAACCAGGCAGACAGAGACAACAATTTCAAAAACTGGTGTTTTTATATCTATATCGATAATTCTGGACATGAAAAGCTCCTTTGAGTATTAAACCCACCGGAGATTCCATCGACAGGCGCGCCAAAAGGGTATGAGCAAAGCTCATTCCTGTTATATATAAAACTATAGTTGTCTTGAGTTCCGCGTCAGTCTACAAATCACGGTACGCGCGCAATGGCATGATCTAAAAATGCCAAATTGCAGCGTATTTTCGTGTAAAAAGAGATCCGAAACATCCAGTGTACAAAAGTGTGACGTTAATTTCCATCTGTAAGTATTATTTTGTCTAAAATATTATGAAATAATGCATAAAATATGCAAAAAAACTACAAAAATTGTCATCAAACAGTGTTGCTACTAAATCGTACAAAATCAAATTATAGGTAAGTATTTTAAAAGTTATATGTACCAACATTTATTTTACATCCGCTATTGTTAATTGTATTTAATACCTACCACAGAATATATAACAGTACCTACCTACGATTACTGTATAGATGCATTATGAATAAATGATAGATCACAGTTTACACATCTTTTTCTAAGTGAATACTTTAAAAATCATCAATATTAAGTATAAAATGGGTTTAAGTACTTTATTATTTCAATATATATTAAAGTTGTCTATATTATTCGGCAAAATACGGACTTATATTATAAATACATTGGCTACACTGCAGCAAAGTTAGTGATGCGACAGTACAGTACAAAAACAAAATACGATATCGACTTCATTCAGCTATTTTTTTCAGATTTCCAAAAGATGCGCTGATTCGGGATGTCTGGATCCAAGCTAGTGCAAATCATGTTTCGTGGACGCCTACTGTCAAAAAAGAAATGAAAAAGAATTCTTAGTCATATTTACTTATCATTATGTTCTTTGAATAAAATTATTGAAATAGTCATTTAGTTTTTAAGAAGTTACACAGTCCGGCATACATGTGTGTTACGCCTCGTTAAGTTTGACGGGACAAAGTAATCTGACACTGAAGTCCAACTTTTATTCTTGCTGATTTCCTAGCCTTGAAAGTTCAATCTTCTATGATAATAGGAGCAACGCACGAACCTGTATGTTATGAGGTGATAATATACAATCGCTCAAGCGGGGGCGGATTCTTCGCTGCCTCCAAGAGCTCAAGTTGCATCCATTAGTAGAGCTTTTTTTCGTAGGTGACTCGATCCACACTTACCGGATAACTCAGCCCGCGGGTTCAGTCGACTACTATTTTACCGATAAGGGTTCATTCAGCCCGCGGGTTCAGTTGACTACTATTTTCCCGGGAAGGGTCCACTCGGCCCGCGAGTTAAATCAACCACTATCATACTGCTTTAACTCAGCCCGGTGTAAACGGCTACCTATTTTATTTGAATGGGTTCTTCCTAAGGGTTTGCTTATACTTAATCCTGCTAAAAACCAATTTCAATTTTTAGCCCAAGCAACGGGGAGGTTGTCCCCCGCATTAATTCTTCAGTTAACAGGATGACGAAGTGTCATGAATTTAAGGTATAATTAAAAAGAAACTCATAGTTATTTACTATTTGCGGCCAATTCCGCCAAAGTATTTCTGCTTAGCCTGATGGTTGACTGGTAGATAATGCATATAGGCATTAAGTTCGCCATGTGTACACTTTCTTGGTACATGAAGTTAAATAAATAAATAAATAGTTATGTATATTTACCGTTAATATGATACAACACGTAACAGAATAAGCGCCTGTCTCATACACGCCAATTAATATTTAAAAAATATGATGCCTTCTTACTTTAGTTGTGTCTAACAATATTACTACGAAGAAATAATGAGCGGGAGAATGATCTAACAAATAGTTTTGGCAGCCACTTCCGTAAGAACTAGTGCCTTTTCCAAATTCTAATGGTTAGGTACTGGACCCTGGGCAACCTCCGATTCAACCGCACTGGGATAAAGATAGAAGGATAATGATGATTTTACCATTTAAAAAAAATTATATGCGAAATTAATTTACGTACGGAACAAAGTTGTTCGATTCAGCCAGTGGGCGGAAAAGACCCTTAAGCAGTAGCCTGTGGGCTGAGTAAGCCCCTAAGCGGTAGGTAGTGGTCGATTGAGCCCGTGGGCTAAGTTGGTATTTAGCGATAAATTAGTGGGTGAACGGGCCCGCGGGCTCAGTTAACAGAGTAGGTCAAGTTACCCATAGAAAAAATAAGAGTATCAACTTAGCCTGCGGGCTAAGTGGTCTGTGGGCTCATATGACCACAAAGCCTGTGAAAAAGTGGTTTTGGTCGGATGTTCAGATCCGACCTAATGCTTTTCATGTCCAGAGTTATCGATGTAGATATAAAAACACCAGTTTTTGAAATTGTTGTCTCTGTCTGCCTGGTTGCGCACGCATCACACAAAAACTATTAGACGGATTTAGATGAAATTTGGTGTAGAAATAGCTGAGTAACTGGGTCAACATCTAAAAGTACTTTTTACAGCGGCAGAATGTGTCATTCCCACGGGAAAAAAAACTGGGTATAAAAAGAAATCGTACTGCTCCAAAACGATAACACCTAGTAACTTGAAGTATGGTATGTAGGTGTATTATATTGTCGTAGGCAACCGCTACGAAGGCATTTCTGGAACTTCCTAAGGATCCGGGTATAAAGTGTGTCCGCGAGTGTAAGAAAGAAAATGTCGGTTGTTGACATCCGACCTTTCACCTCTGGGTATGTATCTTACATGTTTGTAACGAATAAACTCAAAAACTACTGGACCAATTTCAAAAATTCTTTCACCATTAGAATGCCGCATTATCCCTGAGTAACATAGTTTTTATTGTATCCCCGTATTCGCTCGGGAACGGGAACTACGCGGGTGAGACGGTGCGCTGCTAGTACCTAGAGCAAAATTTCATTCATCCGTAACTTTTTTCTGGGACGTCCTAAAATTTTACAAAAAATATTTGTGAAGGTACTAAAAAGGTACAGAATATTAGAAAAGAAACAATTAAGTTATATTGTCTCTAACTATGTGAACTAAATCTGGTCCAGCCGACCTGACGTCAGAATGGCTGACCACTTTCTTTTCTTGTTTTTTCACTGTTCGTTGAGGTACAAATTTTTTAAATCGAGGTACCAAATAGTACTAAAAAGGTACAGAAATTTGATAATCTCCAAACATAAAATATCGCACTTGGTCCAGCGGACCTGACGCTTACGAATATTCACAAAGAAAGATTGAGCAAAATCGTGTCCTTCACTCAATGTAAATAACGCTGTAAGGATTCGTAAAATATAATGATAATAATGATAATTTATTTGCAAGAAATAGGGTACAATAGAGTTTTTAAGATTATAGTTTGTCGTGAAGCGACAATTTTAAAAGAACAAAATAAAAAAAGAAAATATGAAGAATGAGGATATTTTTATATTTCGATAAATAATATTAAAAAAACACTATTTACATCAGTTCTTTAAAAAAAGGGAATTTGTGAAGTGGGTGTATGGGCGTGTGATGCGTGGTAAGCGGTATGTGTCAGTGGAGTTGATGACGGATGGATGCGGAGAATAGGGGCACGACGTCAGCACGGCAGGGGTGAAGGAGCTGCGCGCTTGAAGGCCGCACAGCTCGATGTAATCAGGCCAGATGTAGTGAGGCTCGATGTAGTCACGGCAGGGGTACGCAGCAAGGCAGAGGGGCCTGCGTGCGCCTGCCAACGGCAAGGCGGAGGGGCCTGCGTGCGCCTGGCAACGGCAAGGCGGAGGGGCCTGCGTGCGCCTGGCAACGGCAAGGCGGAGGGGCCTGCGTGCGTCTGGCACTGGCAAGGCGGAGGGGCCTGCGTGCGTCTGGCACTGGCAAGGCGGAGGGGCCTGCGAGCGTCTGGCAACGGCCAGGCGGGAGGACAGATTGGCAGAGGAATCGTAATTTTGAATTTAGAAGTATTTTTTTACGAATGGCCAGCCCAAAATTCACAATTTAGCGAAAGATCACATACGAAACATCAGGCCACTAATAAAATGAGAAAGAAATTGCCATAACAACCGTTATAAACAACAATGTCAGAAATGTCAAAATTACCTTTTTAGCAAAATAAACAACAAACCAATTCAAAAAATCAAGAAATAATAGTGAATTGGAATAGGAAAAAGTAACGCGCATCTGTGCGCTCGAAGCCCCAAGTTCTAGGAGTATAGTGAACACGTGAAAACTGCGCTGTAAGTAATTGGAGCCAAGACCGATTTATAAAGGTGCTTGTAACGTGAAGATACGATGTGGTAGCGCAGTGAAGATGTGTTTTTATAACGTTAACAGGTTTCAGGGATCTACAGAAATGAATGCAGCGAAAAGGAATGATATTAAGAGAAGTGCGTCGATAGACATATGAGATGATGTCACGAAAATGGGAGAGCAAAGGTAACCGTGAGTAGTAAATAATACTACAAGTTCTCGCATATTTCACCAATCAGGCATGCAAAGGTATTAGTTAATTGATTAAATCTGGATACCTTCGCTTTTGCGAAAAAGCAGATGTACTCTTACCTAATTCTTAGTTATAGCTCAAACTTTTCCAGACCTATTATGAGCAATAAGTCTGGAAAGTAAATTGCTTTCGTCACTAGAGACCCGACATGTCGTCAATCTAGATCAGACGTGCTTACTGTCCCGTCACCTGATTATCTGCGGATTTCGTCAGCTCGAATCTGGCGTTAACGAAAAGGATTTTAAGAATACGATGGATGAATGTCATAACTCATAACTACTCTTCTAAAGCTGAATTTCTGGTTGTCTTATTCATAAAGTTAATCTGTGCGATGTGATTTTACGTCATTTACAGGGTCCAGTAAAAGAAAACTTTACTTTTTTGTTTTTAGGGTTCCGAAGCCAAAGGGTGCCTACGGGATCCTATTCCTAAGCCACCGCTGTCTGCCCATCTGTCAGCGGCTGTATCTCATGAATGAACCGATTACGGTAGTTAAAATGTTAACATTTCTAGCTGGTATAGCAACAAATACTAAACTTGAAAAAGTAAATGAAAGGGGTCCCCATACGTTAGCTTGAAATCTCGAATCTCTTCTTTAGGTACATATAGTATAAAACAAAGTCGCTTTCCCCAGCTGACTTTTTCAGCGCTTATAGTTCTTCTACGATTGTGTTTAGTTTGTGTATCTGTGTATTATTCAAGTAAATAAAGTGTTTTCTATTCTATTCTATTCTAGTGTTCACTATCACTGAAAAAATGCGATACCACGGTGGGTCGCCAATACAGTTTATAAAATTCAAAACACCTTACCTCTAATAGGCTGCACTCCTTCAAAATTCGGCTAAGGCTATCAATGGCCCCCTAAATGTCTCCCATTACTACTTTTTACCCTGCCGAGGATCGATTACCCTAATTTTAGGACCGGCTAAATATCTCGCGATAGGAAAGCCTATTTATTCTCGTATCTTGGAAACCCTACCCACGTTGATGATAAGGTGATTGACCTAAGAAATTGGTTTTCTTTACGTTCAGGCTTGTTTACTGGTAAATCTGTGGTTTAAGTGATGCGTTTTGATCTTTCATGCATAGAGTTGGTTTTGAGTTACTTGACTTGATGATATATTAAAGCCTGTATCTTTCTTTTATTATTATTTAGAACTGTGCACATATAAATATTGATTTGTTTGTAAAGGAAACAGGGTATGAACTGTGTTTCTAACGGTCTAGTTTCTAATCGATAGTTTCCATTGGTCACGAATTCTTAGAAGTCTCAAAGTATAAAAATTACAGCTGCGAGAAAAAATCTTTGAAGTTTTGAAAAAGCTCTATTAACACACTTAAGAACAGTTTGTATGTAAGAGTCCGAAAGAAAAGAGCACTTCTTTAAGGAAGATAAGGTATCCGAAAATCTGCACAACACTACACCGTAAAGTAACGGAATACAGACACAATATAATTATACGTTGCCCGTTGGACGCTGACGCTTGACTTCATTTAGGTACAGTAATGCATGCATTTTTGAATTCGGAAAAAATACCCTCCTATTACAAATTATGCCAGTTGACCATTCTGTACTTTTCGAAGATGATTACCATATATATAATCCACAATAGACGTGCAAACGAAAACACAAATAAACCGCCAGAACTGAAACAAAAATCAGTAAAACGGCGCAAAAAAGCGTGTCGGACCGGCCATTACGCAGACACAAAGAGTGTAATGACAGCGCGAGTCGGGCACTAATGAGCGCTGTTACTGTTCGCGACAAAAACCCTCGCTCCTCATTCCACCCTGTTATGCTTCTATTGTTCCTCCGACTACATAAGTACCCTCTATAGAACCATTACTGTGTGTCACAATCGGTGATTGAAAGATGGACTTTAAAATGATGGCAATTCGCTAGAAGTTACTCGACCTTGTTCAGTGTAGTGACGGCATAACACTTTCCAATTGTACGTGGCAAGTTTAAACAACATTTTCAAACCTAAACTTTGTGTATCTTCGATCACTGAAACTAGATAACAAATGTCATACTAACCACTTGCCCTGAAAGAAGGGCTATATCGAACCCTATTATAGGTGCACTATAGTGCACTATTTCGCTATTTTTAAGGCGTTGAACTCACTCTAACACTCTGGCACTCTACATACTGCACCGTGGTCGTCGATTCTACTTCATCTTCCTTTGTTTAAATAAACGACTTGATACCTACTGATTAGGCCAGCTCCCTACAAAATTTGTGATAGAAATTCTGTCTACTCGTATGTTTGAAAACATAAAATTTAGCTGACACCGAACACTATATTTACAGATGTTACTGGCGCACCGACTCAATTTGACATAAACGGGTGAAACACAATACGGGAAAGCGTTTAACGTACACGACAATTGATAGGTAACGTAAAAGGCAAATAAGCAGAAATGCTACACGTTCGGCAAAATTTACTTTGTGAAGTTAAAATATATGTTGCTGTTTCAATTTAAATAGAATATACATTTGGCTTATATCTTTCACTCATTATAATAATAAATGTAGCTACAGTAAAATATTCACTAAAGGTCATGTTCTCAAATGTTCATGAATTTTTCCAGACCAAATATAAAATAAATCCAGATACAAAACCAACGTCTGAAAATTTTGGAAAAAAAAATGTGTATACCGTTGAAGATTTAAGTTTTGTTTTGAGTAGTGTCTGTTAAGTCTTATAACGGTAGGTAAAAGGTTTAAGGTTAAAGGTTAAAAGTCACTTGTCTTGACGGGTGTTGTACACACCCTCCCTTTGACAGGTGGGAGTAGACATTCATCGATTAATAGGTCAAGGGTTGCCAGGGCCTAACGAACCAACCCTCCCTGATAAGAGAGCTCGTAATGAGATTTCTCTCCATAAGATAATGAGGTACTCATTCGTCAAGTGAAGTGGAGTTACGATACTGAAAAATGCTGACAGACTGATATCAAGCACCAAGAGTGAATCGCGAAATCGGTTGACTGAAAATTGAATCAAACGATCAGCAAACGCTGCGCCAGATATATGGATGAATATCAAAAGCCAGCAATACAGTTTCTTTTAAATTTTTTTTTGCGGACCCTATTTTATGTGCTGTAGTTTTAAAAGAAAACTTGCATTAAATATGTAATCCCATTGGATTATAATTGATTTATTTATTTATTTGGTTCACCAACAACTGTTACACCAGATCATGTTCAGGTATCTAATCTTAATTAACATTATAGCTACGTGCACAGTTAATTACAGGTGACCACCGCATGCAAAAGGGGTGGTCACATATTTTTGAAAGTAGAAGAAAGAAACAACTATAATAAAAAAACTTATCAATTATAAATACATAAATTCTGCTATATAAAATTATATTACTTTAGGAGATATAACATTCAACCCCTAATGGGGTGAAATAAACGTGCGCGAGCCGCTGGTGAAAGCTTGTCTTTAATATAAATACTGAAAATAGTACTGGCAACATTTGCAATATAAAAAAAAATTGTTGCCAGCTGCCATTTGCAAATTTAACATCGGAAAGGTCCACCAATTTGCACGTTGAGTCGGAACAGATCCCGTATAATCCCGCGCGCATCGCCGTAAGCCGCGGCACCATACGTTGCTATTGGGTTGTGGCTGGCTTTAAGCCACCGAACTAGGACTCAGGCTTGTCTGCCAAGACATGGCCAGCTGCCACTTATATGCGTTTCAAACATGGCTACAATCTTTTCTTTTATTGGGCTTCAGGCTTTCAATCAAATGGTTTTGAGCGATTAGACTGAAAGTTTAGAGCAAGATGAACATTTTGTGTTTCATCATTCTTGAACAGTCTGGTAGGTAATCATAACGTAGTTTTTGTTTTACATTTTCAAGGTTGAATAAGGTTATTGTTTGAACAAACAAAGAGTCTATTGTGACTCAGCCGTATACGAAATTGCGTTATTATCGTTCACGATTATTAACTTCTAAATTGCTTAACCTGTTTATATGATTACAAATAATAACAGTAAACGGTTCTGAATTCAAAATAGTCGGTGATTTTTTCTCATTTTGGTAATAATAATTAAAAAAATATTTTTGGTTCTGCCTAATGACATTTTTCGAACGATTCACACACGTCTTTTTAGTTCTAAGCTAGGTAGAGCATGTGCTATGAGCAAACATACGTAAATACATCCAGACACGAAACCAACAAAGTTCGGGCACACAAATGTTGGCCCCGTCATTTCTGACACCCTCTCGCAACTTAATCGAAAATGGAAACATAATACTGGGAAACGACGTCGAGATGACACATGCAACGTATGTAGTGTTCGTGGCAATATCTGCTGCAAACTGCGGCGCACACAGCTGTAATAATGCAGGGGAGAGTCGAGGCATAGTTGGAATTGTGGCTTAAGTCCTGCGCCAGACATGTCTGACTATATAGTCGAAATAAGTCCACTCAAAATCCTCGTTTCTTTTTCCTATTTTGGGGATCAGCGCATTTGTTACCCATATTGCAAAAGGTTTTTTATGCAAAGATTCCTTGGTATTGCTGTTAACCAGCCACCGTTTGAAGACAGGAGTGCAAGGCAGTAAGCGCCAGAGTCAAATAGAACTCGGTCGTATTACAGAATGTAACTTAAGCATTAAAGGATCTCGACTTGAGGACAGAAGAGATAAGATATATGTGTCGCACAACTCATATAGGGGCATATTTTTCTAACTGTGCCCTTCTGTTACTAATGGACGTTCTGTATTCTGAAGTACATAACTTATTCGTGATTTTGACACTAAAGATGGCTTGGTAGTATGGATGATAGCTACCACAAGATATTATCTCTACTACCTACTGAATATTCCGGTCTATGTCCAGCTTCAAAGAAATGACCAGACTTTTCTGTTTGTACAGAACATTACTGTACTAGTATCACCAGTTTACGGATAGTTTCTGAAACTTTTGGCATCACGGTCTATATCATATCTCTCATGGGAACGGCACGTTGAGTCGGGATCAAACGGATACTATATTCTGAATTACATATTTCATCCTTATGCAAAGATATACGGTCATAGTCAAACCACTTAATATAGTTTTTAAAACATTTATACTCATAATAATTAACAAATGATTAAAATAAATAAAAACAAATTGTTTTATCCCCGAGGGGGTATAGGCAGAGGTAATCCATTTCTGGAAATACCCATGTTTGACCAGTCTATTCTTTGGAGGATGGGGGAGATTTAGGAAAGACTTCGGCTATCTTCAGTCTTCAAACCATTTAAGTCCATAGAATTAAATCCAGTACAGACCATTATAGGATTTTACGAGCTTCCTATCTCTGTCCCTCCATAAAACAAGAGCTGAAACATTTTGTAATTCCAAACAACTGTAAAGATAGAACAGGGCGTTCTATCACTTAGATAAAAATTTCGGCGACACCCCCGCAGAAAAAGGGTTGACCCCAATTTAAGGGCGCTCCCCAGATAAATGCCTTGATAACATTAATCAAAGCACATAACTCTTGAGGTTCGGGCCATCGCCAATTTTATGGTCAATGCCCTTTTAATTTCCGTCCCCGTAAAGTAATTTTTCACTCCAATTCAGATATCGTAAACACGCTTCGATTCTGGCGTTAGATTAGATCAGGGGTAGCGAAGCGAAAAGCTGGGGCGAAGGTTATATTGCTGTTTGGAAAATTAATATTTGCTTTAAGATTATGCTGTTTGTATTTTGATGCTGATTTCGTACTGCGACCCCTACTTTACATTTTCTCTTTTCTAATTCATAGGTTAGAATTAGTATAAAAACAAATACGTTTAAAGAAAAAGTTTAGGAAAGATAATGTTTTTCTTAGAATTTTATCTTCCAGCCTCTTTGGGTAGAAAACCTATCGGTGCTTATAGTTTTTCGAAACAGCGCAATGAATTTTATACAGTTTTCGCTATTAATGTAAAAGTAACTCTGTCTTTCCGTTTGTAGCCTTTTTAATATATCTACCTATCCCAAATCGCGAATTAATTCCCAGGGCGAAAGCTAATGTCAAATATTTTTGATGCTAAAATTCAATTTCTAGAGTATATTAACCTAACCTTTGAATAAACCAAGTTCAACCTTGCATTATTGTACAAAATTTCCAACTAGGTAATAATTATTAATCATAGTTAGTATTTAAACCACATTCTATTAACAACCCGGGTAATACGTGCGACCTAACTTTCCTAGCTTAGCACTGTAATTTGAGTCGCAGAATATGCTATTATCGTTCAGGCTAAGTAGCTTGGATGAAATTACACTCTAATACACTGCAATAAGGTTTCCGACATTTAGCAACAAAGTTAACTCTGGGTTTTAATGTGATGTTTTAAAGTTTTTAGTGGAGAAAAAAAAGTCTGTTTCCGTTTGATTCATCATTGGCTACAAAGTTGTCGATCCCTGGAGAAATATGGATCAAACTGGTCGCCTTTGATTTTATGCTTATTATTTTATAATGTCCTAAACTGTTGTCCGCGACTGTGTCCGTCAAATTTTTAGTTTATTTTAATAATAATAATAATAAAACTTTAATCTTGAACTGTGTTAGAAAATAAAATACAGTAACATGCACAATACGAGTACTTACTTACTACTGAACACAAATATTACTTGTGCCTGAACTAGGATACCCTGTTTTTTAGGCGAACGAGGCCTTAAATATTTTCTTAAATAATAAAAAACAATCATACTTACTTATACAAAGTAAAATCACAAAAAATGTATAAATAATATTAAAATAACACAATTTTGTCCTCTAGGAACTGTTTTTCCGGGATTAAAGTAACATTTGTCCTTCCTCATAATGTCAACTATCGTCCTTATTAAATACGTCAACACCTGTTGATCAGATTAGCTGTGTAAAGGTGACACATACTACTTAATACTAAAACTAGGAATTTCGGTTCAAACCAACATAAGTATAAATACATACATAAGTAACTAGAAATCTAAAAGAAAACGCTTAAAGCGATAAGACTGCCCATTGTACTCTTTTTCTATACATACATATAATAAAACTCTAACGGGGCCGTGTCTGTACATTAAATATTTTTTGAAAATTTTAACGGTAATGTATATAGTTATCGATATAGATACCAAAACACTAATTTTTGGAATTTTTGTCTGTCTGTCTGTCTGTCTGTCTGTCTGTCTGTCTGGTTGTGCACGCATCACGCAAAAACTACTGGACGGATTTTGATGAAATTTGGTGTGGTGATAGCTGAGTACCCGGGCCAACATCTAGGGTACTTTTTATTCCAGAAAATATCTCATTCCCACGGGAAAATATAAAAACTGGGTAAAAAGAAAAATACGTTCTACTCCGAAACGATAACACCTAGAATCTTGAAATATGGTGTGAAGGTGTCTTATACATCGTAGCCCATATGAAGGGATATTCGTAAATTCCCACGGGAACGGGAATAATCGGGATGCGCGCGGGCAACGTCGCTATGGGCTGGGCACCCGCTATTTGAAATATGGTATGTAATGTATGTGTCTTATATATAATATATGTCATAGGCAACCACTATAAAGGGATTTTTGGAAATTCCCACGGGAATGGGAATAAACTGGATCCGCGCGGGCAACGCCGCTGGGCACCCGCTAGTTTAATAATAAAATTGTGCTACTTATTGCATATTTTTATTTGTGTTACTTACTAGAAATCTTGTTACGCGTTTCTGAACAATGTTGCACTTATTTGTTGATGCATTGCAGCTACGGTTGTTATAAATTATAATCTAACTAGCGACCCGCTCTGGCTTCGCACGGGTGCAATGCTAACACTAAAACCTTCCTCTTGAATCACTCTATCTATTAAAAAAAAACGCATCAAAATTTGTCGCGTATAGTTTTAAAGATTTAAGCATACATAGGGATATAGGGACAGAGAAAGCGACTTTGCTTTATACTAAGTACTAGCGACCCGCCCCAGCTTCGCACGGGTGCAATGCTAACACTAAAACCTTCCTCTTGAATCACTCTATCTATTAAAAAAAACGCATCAAAATCCGTTTAGTTTTATGTAGTAATAAAACAAAATTATTGTCTATTTCAGTAAGTAGTTCTACTAATGATTGTTACAGTGAATATGTCATAAACTCCACTTTTCACTACATAGTATAAAACAAATTCGCTTTTTCTGTCCCTATATCCCTATGTATGCTTAAATCTTTAAAACTACGCAACGGATTTTGATGAGGTTTTTTTTAATAGATAGAGTGATTCAAGAGGAAGGTTTTAGTGTTAGCATTGCACCCGTGCGAAGCCGGGGCGGGTCGCTATTAAATTTATAAACCACAACAGAGACGGGGGCCTTAACAAAGTTCAAAATATTCCATCATCTATAAACCAACTACCAACCGTAATTGTACCGTAACCGTACTTGTACCAACCGTAAATTCTAATCGCTAACTGTATAGTGTCAGCGTTTAAATAACATTTAACTAGTCTTCTCACGCGGTACTTGTCATTTTTACAAGTGACCCCTCAAAATAATTTATTCTTTTGAATCCACACGTGTGTCGAGATGATTTTGACATGCGGCGATTGCTGTATTGTGTGCCGACTCTTTTAATAATTTCAATAAGGCGCTCGACAGCGACGTCAACTGGTATTACACGCCTGTGTTTCTTAAACTTGTACAGTTCTTTTAGATTCAACAGAATATATCCTTTTGAGCTCAAGAATAAAAGAAGAAAAGCCACATATAGAGTACCCGAAACCGACGAGCATGCATGAGTCGTTTGATGGACGTGGTGCAAGCACGAAAGATATATGACACGTTCGAAGTCAGTGGCAGTCGATTGTCTCTGCCTACCCCAATGGGAAAAAGGCGTGAGATTATGTATGTATGAGTAATAAAAGAATAATAAAAATTATGGTTACATATAACAATCTACAAGCGCCATAGACGGCAAGCAAAGCTCGCATCAAAGTGTTTATACCAGTTTGTATAAATATAGCGGTCCCGCAGGTGGTGATTGTACCTCGCCTGGCAAAAGATCTTCCTTTTCCACGACGAAGAAGCAATCCACCTCCGCTCCTCCATATGGCCATGCCTTATGAGGTTTTCCATTCCTGAAAATACTTACTATATTCTTGAGCTCAAGAATAAAAGAAGAAAAGCCACATATAGATTACCCGAAACCGACGAGCATGCATGAGTCGTTTGATGGACGTGGTGCAAGCACGAAAGATATATGACACGTTCGAAGTCAGTGGCAGTCGATTGTCTCTGCCTACCCCAATGGGAAAAAGGCGTAAGATTATGTATGTATGAGTAATAAAAGAATAATAAAAATTATGGTTACATATAACAATCTACAAGCGCCATAGACGGCAAGCAAAGCTCGCATCAAAGTGTTTATACCAGTTTGTATAAATATAGCGGTCCCGCAGGTGGTGATTGTACCTCGCCTGGCAAAAGATCTTCCTTTTCCACGACGAAGAAGCAATCCACCTCCGCTCCTCCATATGGCCATGCCTTATGAGGTTTTCCATTCCTGAAAATACTTACTAAATTCACCGGTGTCTTTTTCGAACCTTGCTTACCTTCGGTCAAGTTCGGTCACAGCTATGGCGCCGGACCTGTACAAATCACAATTATAACACTCGAAAAGTGCATATCTTCAGTTTCTTTTTGTGACTAATAGTTGACATGGAATTGCATCGTATAAGGTTGTATAACCACAATAGTAGGGTACGCCGTAATTGTCACTACATCTGCAAATATCTGGGGGCACGGCAGTGCCCCCGCCAAGTTGAGCAAAAAGCGGCACGGTCGTACAGTCAAGAGCACGCTAAGCTTGACACTTTGGACTTTGAACCGGTCCTGTATTCTATGGCGCGCAGTATAAATCAGAGCTCAGCATAGACTGGTAGTGTAAAGCTTGACTTGCTCTTGACTGTACCATCCTTTTCTCGAAGCAATTCACGCCATTTTCAAACCCCTATAACTTCGTTGTGGATAAACCTAGAATTAAATTGACTGATAAGATTTAAACTTTGAGTATTAAACCAACGAGTTAAGCGTAGTGAGTGAGTGAGCATGAAGCCCAGGAACGAAAATAACCTGGGTCAAACATTGTTAAATTACACATGAATAAAGTTTGAGAACCGCTATTGGAAAAGGTAAGACGAACTAATTTTGAATATCAAAGAGCCGACACGTTTCGCTGGGACGTTATTTATTGACGCTCAGTTTTACGGCAGCGTTTGCTGCGAATGACAAATCTTATCGCACTTTTGATTTTGAAAATAAATACGAATACAAATTGTCTCATATTATGTGTCTTTTAGCTTTTAGTTATGAAGAAAACTGTGTGTTTTTTATAAACAAACATCAATTTGTTATGTACACGTTATTTTTAAGATTAATTTAAATTATACATCCAGTTCTTTGTTATCACGCTAAAATTTATTTAACAACTTGTCAGACACATCCGGTAACGAAAAACGTAACTAACTAGCAATATATCAAATTAATCGCAGTTTTATATGCCAAAAGTTTTTAATGCACTCCAAAATAGCTTTATAGTCCAGTAGGTCGTTAATCTGGTGGCTGATTTACTCTCAGCTTTATTGACACAAATGAGTCCGTTTGTTACAATATGGAAACATGTGAAATGTCGTAAAGTGGGTAATATTACTAAAAAAGCTCTCAGTAACGCAAGTGCCCAGATGTCGTACAAAATGTCAATGTTCTTAGGTATTCCGCTTGTTAGTCTTATATCATGTACTAGTCGAGTATAAGCTCTAAGTATTATGTAAAATGACAGTAATGTCAGACAACAATTTATTTACCTAAATCTCATATCCTTAATACGGAAAACACAGAACAATTATTCAATATATCTTTAGGGCATGAATCAACAAAAGCCCTATTTCTCTATTACGATGTTGTTGACATTTAATTTTGTCAACGGTCCAATTTCCTTCCAAACTAAACAACTAATTGCCTCACCTTACCTAATTTCCCACCTCGCCACGTCACCTAATACTTATTTTTCTTTTTCAGTGCTCTAAATACAGCGGGCGGCCGAGCAAAGGCGCATTAAACTGTGAAAAACATCAGAGGATTCAAGATGGCGGCGAAGATTTCGCGCCAAATCCCGCGTCACCGCTGCAGGCGCCACCTGTCAAGCGCGCGCGATAACTTCCGCGGTTTGAATCATTCGGACCGTTCGAAATAGTCATTTGTGATTTAACTGTGACACTGTCGTGATGTGATATTGTTTATGTAGTGTTTGTGTTTGTGTTGTGTTGTGTAACATGGCGGAGGAGAGGTCGCGGCGGTTGTCGCAGATCTTCGACCCTCTTTCGAGGTTCACGGATCATGCTGGGGCTGGTCATTCGGCTAGTACTCCGAATAGTCCACGACTGATGCCGAGGAGGTCGAGGGATCCACCGCCACCGCCTCCCCCTAGGTTAGTATTAGTATTCCCATAAAAATAAAGTACAAATAAAATCAGTCTCTCCGTTACTTGATCTACTCGTATATACCTACATGTAGGTATAGTCAGTCTAAACTACGAGTCGAACAAATGTATCTCCGAAACATAAGAAAATACTTATCTATCTTGATAGAAGCTTAAGCATGACTAACGCTGAGGCGAAACAAAGAGCAGATAGCGATAAGCGATGTACCATTTGGAATGAATAATGGAGTACTAGTTCCTTTTCAAACGAGAATGCTTTTAAAGTTCAATTTGGTTGGAAAACTTAAGATTAAAATATAAATTAACCTCACCTAGGTGAAGTCGCGGATTTGTGAAATAAATAATCATAATCTATTAGGTATGTCTAGAATCCACCTTGACGTATGAATGTCGGAGATTCTGAGCCAAAGAGGTTGGAAGAAAATCATGGTCTTTCCTAAACTTTTACTTTAAACGTCTTTGTTCTGTACACTGCATGAACAATAGGTACTTCTAAGTATTTATGTGTCTAACATTTAATATTTTGCGTTGCTATACCGCTTATAATAAGATCATATCTTAACTAAAATGTTATAGTGGTAGTATAATTAGCCCTATACAAAACTACTAGGCAATTAGTGCTATCTCACACAGCCTCGTCACTTGATAATCCAGCTCATTTAACATTCACAACGCTATACTAAATTAATCATTCAAAATTAATAACGGCTCATTTGTTTCGCGAATTGATCCCATAATTCCCTTCGTGAATGATCGATACGAGCCCTGTTAAAGTATTAAAGTGGCGAATGTACAATTAAACGAACTTTGCAATATTTATGTGCCGATACACGCTGTGGTCTGCGAATCCCTGAATACATTTATAAAAGAGCTCATTGAATGGTGTTTTACGATTTTCCATCTAGAGCGGACTGTTACTGTGAACTTTATTCAACCACTTTGGTTTTGCATTTCTATTGAAAAGAGCAAAAATTCGACGCGGTGTTCGTTTCAAACGAATAGGTCAGTAAACTTTGAAATTTGAATAAATGTATGCACGAGTACATGTGTCTCATTATTCAAAATTGAAAGTTTAAAAATATAATTGTAATTTTTAGAATTACGTATTGGAATTATTGTCATAGTATCACTTGAATTTACATTTCGTAGGACGAATTAATTATTTCATTATTTTACTTCATATATAAAGATGTAAACGAATCGATGCTTTGTTTTATTAAAGCTTTTTAAGAGATGTTACTTGCAGTTCGCGAAGAAGATTTGCCTTTGTGTGGTCCTATACCGCAGTCTTTTGACTCTGTTTTCGAGTCCACTTACACAAATGACCAAACTGTAGTTATCTATACTACAATAAGGTTGTTCATAATTGTGATCGAATAAAATTATTTAACAGGCCAATAGCCCACACTTCGCGGCTTGACCCGCTAGAGTATGAGCTGGCTGCAGCGGACATGAGCTGGCAAGAGCGCTGCCTCGAATTGCAGCTGGAGCTTCACCGCAGCCGTCACCAGGCCACCAGGGTTCGCGACATGCTGCGAGATAAGGTAAGACTTATATTTGAAAAAGCTTATGTAGAAAATCTTGTCCGTTTATCACCATATACAATATGTAACAATAAGCTCATTTTCTGAAATTAGTTTGTTCGGTATCGACTACTTAATCGATTTCAGCTATTTTTTAAATGTGTTAAATTTTTGCGAAAAATGAATAAGCGTAGCTGAATTTAGTGCTACCTATGAAAATCGTAAATTGCTCTTTGCTTAAGAAAATTTGTTAGGCACAACCAAAGTACGAAGGCATCATATTTTTTTATATGAATATACTTACTAATTATGTGGGTGTATGAGGCTTATTCTATTACGCGTTGTATAGTGCATCTTTTATTAGGAGTCTATATCAATAAGCTAGCTATGAACCCTATAATAAATAACATTCCCGCTTATTACTTTCAAAGAATGTCAAATTATAGGAAAAACTGATGATAGTAAATTACTACTAGTAAATTAGAGGTGATATAACACGTGGTTACCTCCAAAGCGATTAAACGAAGAAATGTCAAACAAAGATGAAGTCACGAGAAATGTTTGTGCGACATTTCATAACTCCAAGGTATGACCTTGGAGTTAATATAACTCCAAAATAATATATACACTAATAAATTCAATATTTACTTCAATGATATTGATAACACGCGTGACGCGCTTTTCACAAACGATTATACTTATACAACACCATTGTGACCAAAAGGTAAACGAAGCGTGTCTGTGTGAGCTGAGAAAGACAATTGCGACTGACATTTATAAACTCACGTATTTATCTTACTATTCTTACCGACACCCGTTGATTCCCATTCCGAACTTTTTGCGGAACGTAATGAAAAATGGATCAACCATCTATCATAAACTCTTTTCCTCTCGCGGGCGATATTCAGCGGAACAAAAACTTACCGGGGACGTGAATAATGTCATACGAAATTAAATCCCGGGCTATAAAGAACAGATGACGTTCTCAACCAACTTCTGGTTTGCGTCGAGATGGGCTCTTGAATGTTTTTCCGGATCTTGGGCGTTCCAAGAATTTAAATCGGAATTTTAACAATTGTTACATAGAAAATTAAATGTTGCAAAAATTTTGATAAATATTTTTGTAAATGACAAAAAATAGTATGCTCTAAGGAGTTCTTTGTCCGTTGGTTTTCGTTTATCCTTGCTCTCTGAAATGGTTCATATAATATCGAAAATCAGCAAAAAGTTAACTCAGAGCCATTTACCAGCTTCCCCTACCACGGGTTAACGGGGCGTGTCTAATCATACGTCACGGGTTGTGTCTATGAAATACGAGTGTACTCTAAAAATCAGTCATCCAGAAGAGGGCGATAAGGCTCTGAAACAATGGCCTTTTGTAAGCCTTCTATAGGAGAAATCGTCCAGGAAAGTTAATGATATTGCCAAGCAATTTACTGACTTAGCTTCACTGGTAGAACGTAAAATCTTTGCCTAACAAATATTGTTGAAACGCAACTGCTTTATAACAGTATTCCAAAAACCGGTTGCCAAGTAGTCCTCTGAACTATTAAATCGAAATACAAAGATGGTGTCGCAAAACCTATTGATGGAAAACAAGTTTATTTTGTTGAGCACAACCGAAAGCCATCCGTTAAATTTAAAGTTGTTAACTGTCCTCATTCGTATTTTTACTGTCGGAAATTAATAGCTTACAGTGAATTCCCATGTATAGATTGTGACGGTCAATGGACCTGTAGCTTACTGTGCCTGTCTGTTGTCACAAACAAGAAAGCAGCTAAAACAAAAATTGAATTGACAATTCGAAATATAAATACAGGAACTAAATGAGATGCAGCGTAAACCAAATAAACTGTTATTCAAGTAGCTCAATAAACTTTTAATTAATTAAAAGGACCTGTAAACGCGGCTGAGGCAATTCGTAAAGTTTTAACGACTGTCAACATTAGACCGGGCAGCGAGCGATTGCTGATCGATGTGAGAGTAGCAAACTTTTTGCTGGCTTCATCTAAATTGGTTTGTTCAGCGTTCCAATTTGCGATTTTTGGGATTCTTTAACGAAGTATTTAACTTTTTTGTAAACGTTCAAGTTTCATTCTACGCTTGTACTCGTAGATTCTTGGTCCGATTTTTTATAATTATTAATATCTCTCAAGGAATACCTAATTCACTAAAATTTTACACTATAATTTTGATTGTATATGTGCTTTACTTAAAAAAAAAATGAAATGTATGTACGTTCCTTTTTAAGCAATAATGTAATAAATTATCGCAGGATTGCCGGTAAAAAGTCCACGTGATTTGCGTTCAAAAAAAACAACAGGTGCAGCTTGTCGTTATTTTATTGATGTGAACACTTTGAGAATTCGCATAGGAATGAATCGAGCCTAAAAACATTCGGTTTCACAAACACGTGTTCCCCACTCAATTCGTCCCTACTCTCACAACAACTTGACGATCAATCAAGCAACCATAACAATATTAAATATTAATACAGTATTCATAATCTACTAATATAATATAAATATTTATAAATATGTATTATACAAAACTATATCTAACAATAGTTATATATTCATGTATATATGAGACTATATCTAACATTCGGCCATCCTAACTAAACCAAGTTTGTCCTCAAACTTGTTATTGAAATAGTACACTTTATATAATCACTTGTAAAAATATGACTCAATTGAACTAATTTTTTTAAATCATCGTTGGCATTTTACGTTTATTTTACAGCGCTCTGTAGTAAAATAGCGTAAACCTCCCCAACATACCGGATTGCATCGAGGACTTCACCCACTCAGTCGGGCCACCCTCGCCTTCCAACCCTCATCCGGACCCCTCATCATCAAGTCATGAATCATCAAGTTACTACATGACTCTATGACCGTGTCCGACTTCCAGATGATCAATAATAGACATTATCAAACAGTTCATTTCCTATCTGCAGCGGATTCCTCGTCACAAGATCATGGGAAATTACAGTATCCCTTAGACTGTGACCGCATCTCGCATTCCAGATCATTGCAACTCATCTCAACAAAAATGTGGCTTAGTAATCTAATATAATAATAATATCAATATAATTTTACAATTAATTATGACAATTATATCAGTAGTATCAACAAATACAATAATCCTACATAGATTTCAATTATACCGGTCAAGCATTAGGCAGTAGAGAAAAAGATAATCAATTTGTTATCATTACCACGTAAGCCATTGATGCTTCACTGGTTTACATTATTAAAAATATCAATCTCTCGTCAAATCCGTCTCATCGTCAGAAGAATCACTTTGGTCATTAGAAATTGTGATCCAAGGTTGAATACGATCAGCCGACCAAATGTTTGAGTACTTGCCCCTAGTGATGCTTGAGCCAGGGATGCTTGAAACTTGGTATCTATCATTTCCCAACACATCAGTTATTTTAAAGGGACCCGTGTACTTTGGCAAGAGTTTACGACTTTTACCATCATTTGATGGTACATTCTTCAAAATTTTTACTAGGTCTCCTATTTTGTAAACTTTAGCTTCTTTTCTGTTTCTATCAAATCTTAACTTTTGTTGGCTTTGATCTTTGTCAATATGTTCATTAATTTCCTGTCGTATTTGCTCAACATTCTTATCGTTTTGACGCGTTTCTGATATTGTATCACCTAATATTCCCTCGCCTTTACTCAACGGCCTTTTACAGAAGAGTGCTTCAGCCGGAGTTTTGCCAGTGCCTTTATTAAGGGTATTATTGAGACCCCACTGGACTTTTCCTAAATCCTGATCCCATTTATTCTCACCCAAACGGTCAGTGTAAGCTCTAAGACTATCTAGGACAGTACGATTGTACCGCTCTACCTGACCGTTGGCGCGAGGAGTAGAGACTGCGTTAAGAATATGCTGGATTTCAAATTCCGTGCAAAAACGTTTAAATTCTTGGGATGTGAAGCATGAACCGCGGTCAGAAATCAACCTACATGGATGTCCAAATGTATAAAATATTTCTTTGAGGGTTCTTATAGCAGGACTGGATTTTGTAGTACGCAGGGGTTTAATTATGCAAAATTTTGTATACGCGTCTATTATCAATAAAATGTACTGATTCCCGTGAGAACTTTTTACAAAAGGGCCTAAATGGTCTATGTGTACCGTTTGAAAGGGGATATCTGTTTTGGGTATACTGTGTAAGAAGCCTTCTTTAGGACCAGCGGGTTCTTTCCCAAATGCGCAATGCAAGCATGATTTCACATATTTGGTTACAAATTTCTTCATCTTTGAAAACCAAAAGTCTTTCTTAATCTTTTCCAAGGTTTTTTCTACTGAAAAATGACCAATGTCATCATGATTGCGTTGACAAATTTGCCATCTAGCGCTCTTGGGAACAACCCATTTAAGGTCCTCGCCTACCTTTCGATACAAACGGTTGTTCTTTAAGATAAAGTTTTGCTTTATATCAACGATTTCCTTATATTGAGGATCTTCAAGTGCAGAACGAATATGACAAATTTTGGGATCCGATAACTGTAAGCTGAGCAACCAGTCGTCTTGGGAAATTTGGAGTACGCGAGAAAAATGATCGTTCTTATCATCGTCATTGGCACACGGAAGTGGATTCCTACTGAGAGCATCCACGTGCTGCATGGCTTGTCCTGGCTTATATTCTATCGAACAATCATACTCCTGCAACGCTATCCACCAGCGGGCCACGCGTGGTATTATATCCCTTTTCGCAAATGTGGACCGCAGAGCGTTGCAGTCAGTGATGATGGTAAAGGGTTTTCCTAACAAATATACTCTAAATCGGCTTAAAGAGGCAACAACAGCGAGAGTCTCTAATTCATACGCGTGCAGTTTTTCTTCGTCTATTGTAGTTTTTCGGCTAAAGTAAGCCACTGGTTTTAAGCATGATGAGGGGGATTCTTTTTGAAAAAGGATACCGCCTAAACCGGATTTGGAAGCATCACAATGTTAATTCCGTTATGTTTTCGGGATTATAAATAGCCAAAATGGGTCGTCGAGTTAATTTTTCTTTCAATGCTAAAAATGCCTCTCGCTGTGGTTGTTCCCATTTCCATGAATTGCACTGTTTTGTAAGGTCAGTTAACGGCCTAGCTATCGTCGCAAAGTTTTCAATAAACTTTCGGAAGTAGCTAGCCAGACCCATAAATTGTCTGACCTCGTGAACATTTTTCGGCTCGGGGAAGGATGTAACGGCATCAATTTTTGCTTTACCGGGCCTGACCCCTTCAGTGGAAATTTCAAACCCTAAATAGCTGATAACTGTGTCAAAGAAACGGCATTTATTGATATTTAATGTAAGTCCAGCTTCTTTTAACAAAACGAATGTTTGCTCCAGCTTATTAAAGCATTCGTCAAAATCTTTACCGGAAATAAGTAGATCATCCATATACGCTATGGCGCACTTCTCCCTTGATTTACCAAGCATTTTATTGACAGTTCGTTGAAAAACAGCTGGACAATTAGCCAGACCAAAGGGAGCTCGTGTAAATTGATAAAGGCCATCGGGAGTCACAAATGCTGTTAAATGTTTGCAGTCGTCTTTAATGGGTATCTGGTAGTAACCACTGGACATGTCAAGACTAATGAAATATGAATTTCCACTGAGGAGGTCTATTTGGTCATCAATACGGGGTAATGGGAAAAGATCCCTGACGGTTTTTCGATTTAGCGCCCTATAATCTACGCACAAGCGATATCCACCAGTCTTTTTGGAAACTAATAGTATTGGGCTCGCATACGCAGAGTCAGACTCTTCGATTATTTTATTTTCTTCTAGCTCTTTAATAATGTCACGTACAATATTCTTTTCAGAATGACTAAGTCGATATGGACGGTAAGCAATAGGAATATCATCCGTTAATTTTATGTCTAATTCAGTTATGTTGGTACATCCTAACTCTGATAGGTTCTGAGCAAAATATTCACGATATTTATTAATTAAATTATAAACCATTTCTTTTTGAATGTTAGATAAATTTGGATTAATATGTATATCATCGCGGCTGAGAGGTTCCAATGTGGCATGAGTAGCAAGACATCGTAAACTGTCTTCAGATACATGTGAAGCAATGATCGTGAACTATGGGATAAGCGCGTGCGATAGTAGAATCTTTAATGAAATAAATTGGGTGGGAATTTTGCATGTTCAAAATTAATAAATCACATTTACCATTCTTAACTTTGTAAACTCCCTCCTGAATACAGTATTCTTGGCCGTTTATACTTCGGTAACTACCTGGGACATAGACATCGGTATCTTTCAAATCTGTATTGTAACAGCTCAACAAATCTAAATCTTTTAGTTCAGAGTCCGATAAAACAAATAATTCAAGTTTTCTACTATCAACGCACTCCTGGTCCACATTTGGCAGCTCGGGCAACAAATTTCGGGATAAAATGTTCAAAGACTTTTCAGTTTTCGTAATGACAACTTCAGGTAGTTCAGTAAAATTTTGACCAACAAGCAAGGATGTATGTAAATAATGGTTGTCTATTACGTACGCAGTAATCTCTGCTTCAACTGACTCAATGCGTAAAGAAAATTTAGTTTTTCCTAATAGTGGAATGTTAACGTCAGCCACACCACGTATCGATGGCAAACATTCTTTTGATACCGAAAATCCAAGTTTATCTACAGTTTCTTGCGTAACAAGCGTGCAATCACTCCCCAAATCAACAAAACATTGTACCAAATTACTGTTATTAATAAAAGCTGGTTTATAGTATTTTAAGTTGTTGGAGTTTGTACTGTCAACAAACATAACACGTTTTTCATTATTTTTTGTATTACTTTTCTGATAGCAATTAGTACTAGAGTGGCCAAAACGGTTACACTCATCGCATTTAAGTATAGGTTTGGGACATTGGTGTAATCTATGTCCTTTATCTTTACAGTTAAAACATGTTAAAAGAGAAGCCGTGGTTTGATTGCTTTGGGGGTTGACCGCACGACATTGCACTGCGCGATGCCCAGGCTCGTTACATTTGTTACAAATTATATTATTAACCGGCCTGTTTCTATTTGAATTGGAAGTCCTGACAATATCTTTTTGCTCTTTACAAATGTCCTTTAAGAATTTAAATAAATCTTCAGGTTCGGTAAACCGTGCCGATGATGCACCAGCCCGTATTGTCCTATCGTCTATGCCGTGTATAAGACAATCCACGGCTTTTTTGCCAGAAATCTCACACGCATTCAACAACATAATTTTTTCGTAATAATATTCATCTAAATTGTCGCCGAACTTAAGTCGTCGATCAAGCATTTCTGTCAAAAGTACACCTGTGGTTGGTTTCAGACGGGAAAGCTTTACGTAAAAGCGTTTGCCAATGTTGCCAGTCATGTGATACGGACGTTTGGCCCTGGTACCATTTTTTCGCATTACCTACCAGTTTCGGTAAAGCATAATGCATAATATGAGATTCATCCCATCGGTATATTTTTGCGCATTCGTTCACCTTGGCAATCCACAAATCGATTCGATGGTTTTTAATAGATGGATCAAATTCAGGGATCATATTATTTACGCTAGTATTAATCGACGACGGTAAGCCAGGCCTGACGAGGGATTGCAGTAAGTGAGAAAAATCATTTAAGTTCACTAATAAATTGGGTGTAACATTATTATTATTATTGCACTGACCTGATGTACCACTCTGGGGTACTTGCGTTTGTGGTCCATTTAAAGAAAAATCAGCCGGAGCAGCGGTGGCAGCATGGAGCGCAGCCTCGGCAACGGCGACAGCAGGCGCTGCGACAGCGATCACGTCGTCGCCGGTGCGATGCTCGCTCGACGCTCCTCCGCTCGGCTCCCTCGGCAGTTGCAGCGTATCTCGTCCGGTCGCAGAAATTCTTGAACGTACTACTTCTCTTCCTCTGCTTTCAGTACCTCGTCCGGTCGCAGAAATAACGTTCTCCAGTTCAGGTGTAACAACAGTACGGTTGCTTACGTTGTTACGTCGGCTTCGAGATTGATTGACAGATGAATTATCTCGTGTCCTTGATTTTTCTGGTCTTCTTCTCCTTGAACTGTGATCTCTCTTCCTTTTATCGTTTGATGAATTGTTTGAAGAATCACTCGTTGAATCGTCAGTATCATGTCGACGTCTTCGCTTTTCAGATCGGTGGTGTGAGCGTTTGGATCGCTTCCGCCGACCCATTTTATGGGATTCAAGGTTAAGCTATCCCGCTTCTGATAATAAATTATCGCAGGATTGCCGGTAAAAAGTCCACGTGATTTGCGTTCAAAAAAAACAACAGGTGCAGCTTGTCGTTATTTTATTGATGTGAACACTTTGAGAATTCGCATAGGAATGAATCGAGCCTAAAAACATTCGGTTTCACAAACACGTGTTCCCCACTCAATTCGTCCCTACTCTCACAACAACTTGACGATCAATCAAGCAACCATAACAATATTAAATATTAATACAGTATTCATAATCTACTAATATAATATAAATATTTATAAATATGTATTATACAAAACTATATCTAACAATAGTTATATATTCATGTATATATGAGACTATATCTAACAAATGATAGAATTACTGTATTATTTCCTGCTGCGGCAAGCGGTCATACTGAACGTGAACTAGTCTTGTTGCTTTAAATTAAATTATATTTCTCTGGTCTCCCACCATTCATCGCAGTGCAACTCTAATTTGCCGGTGTAAGCTGCTCAGTCTCCCAGGTGGGTACTTTCCACAACAAGTCTGGGCTGTCTGTAGACTCGGTGCTGTGCTCCGGCAAATCGTGCCACTGCAAGTGACTGGGAGTCGACAGAGTAAGGGATACTTCAGAGACATTTGTGTTAAAATAAATTTCGTTCTCTACAAGTAGGTCGCTCTATAAGTTTGTCTCAGTTTTGTATCGAATGTAATTTTTATCACTACATAGTATAAAACAAAGTCGCTTTCTCTGTCCCTATATCCCTATGTCCCTATGTTTGCTTAAATCTTTAAAACTACGCAACGAATTTTGATGCGTTTTTTTAATAGATAGAGTGATTTAAGTGGAATGTTTTAGTGTTAGCATTGCACCCGTGCGAAGCTGGGGCGGGTCGCTAGTATGATTATAGTTTCATATTTCGGAAATTCTATCAAGTTGCATTTAAAGTTTATATCATCTGGGATACTTGTATTAGCTGAAGTTATATTATTAGAAATGATTTTACAAAATAGAAAGCTGTATTAGCACAAACAAGTCTTTTCTGACTGGTATTATATAGGCCAAAAGGAAACTATATTTGGGTAGATAAGATGATAGGTACATTAAAAGTACCCTCTCGCCCTGTTTACTCTATGCTAATCTCAATAGGGTTGTACATCACTCGATCCCCGTCCGCGGCTAACGATAAATCAATCGGCCCCAAATAGTTGCCGACTACAACAAATATTTTATCCGAGGCAAGATCAACCCCGATACTGATATTACAAATGTCAAATGTTGAATTGTGGGCTGGATTCGGGCCCAATCGCTGAGTGGTTACTTCAGTACTTCGTATTGTTTTGGATGTTTGCTCCATTGTAGTATTCTGATAGAGAAGTGATTCAGTGATTACCATTAGGGATAGATAATTATCACTATCACTACATAGTATAAAACAAAGTCGCTTTCTCTGTCCCTATGTATGCTTAAATCTTTGAAACTACGCAACGGATTTTTAATGCGATTTTTTTAATAGATAGAGTGATTCAAGAGGAAGGTTTTAGTGTTAGCATTGCACCCGTGCGAAGCCGGGGCGGGTCGCTAGTCACTACATAATATAAAACAAAGTCGCTTTCTCTGTCCCTATGTCCCTATGTATGCTTAAATCTTTAAAACCACGCAACGGATTGTAATGCGTTTTTTTTAATAGATCGAGTAATTCAAGAGGAAGTTTTTAGTATTAGCATAGCACCCGTGCGAAATCGGGCGGGTCGCTAGTTAATTATAAATTAGAGTAGCTCTCTATCTATTGAAAATCAATCTATAAATCCTAGGATACCTAGGTACACTTATTCAAATTTTGGTTTTAGTAAATAAGGCAACTACCCGAAACCTAATCAAATGAGTCACTTTTTACGATTTGTCAAAATGAACATTATCTATAGAAATAGTACTGACCTAATGACGTCATCATTTTTATTTGATGATTTCTCAATAACTTCACTTTTGTACTGTTTTACTAATTCAAAATCTGCTATAATTACTAAAATAAAAATCGTAACATATTTTAGTAATCAAAACCGCAATAATAAGTGTATTCCATTTCACATTCCTTATCAAATAAATTTAAGTCATTATTTAGTTCCTTCATTAAAATATAGTTCTTTTGCAAGCATCGTTGCCTTAAACTGCGTTCTCAGCAATTTTTTCCCCATAAAAACCTCCACACTCCTCACGGAGTCGTTAAACAGATTTTGAATCAGCAAAACGGTTTCCTCTCAATTTGCTCCCGGCGAGTATGACATCTCGGCCAGTATACTGAATATACTGCAAATGGAACGAGGATCGTGTCCATCGCATTTCATGTAACTGCCTCGTTCAAGATATCCTGTTGCATTGAGCTGGTTGTACCGATACTGTATACTGCACTCGTATACGTGAGATGAACATTGTCACTTATTCGATTTCCTCTTTGCGAGATGGAGGATATTGTTTTTATTTGACAGCCGTATCGGATATATGCCGGAGAGAATTTTAAAATTATACGTTCCATTTCAAGGGGTGCTTTTTTTTTTCTTGACTATAAGAGAGCATGTGCAGTGATAGCCCGGACGGTTAAAGAGCCGGCCGAAAATCAGTGAGGCTCGGGTTCAAATCCTGGCATGTACCAATGAGTTTTTCAAAACTTACGTACATATTTATCACTAGCTCGACGGTGAAGGAAAACATCGTGAGGAAACCCACAGGTCTCAGAATTAATTCTGAGACATGTGTAAACAGACCCGGTCCGGCGATGGGCTCACCACTTATCACGTTTAGGGGTCCAATATATCTCGTGAATTGTGGGTATATCCAGTAATGGAATACCTCTGCCTACCCCCTCGGGGATAAAAAAGGCGTGAGATTATATTATTATATTATATTATAAGATAGTCATGTAATACTCAAATCTATGGCTAGTAACGTTGCTATTGTCTTATGATTTTTGATCAACTTAAAAAAAATACTGTCTTACGCAGGTGCAAATCTCAAATCTAGGAAAACTCGTTGCTAGTTTTCAGTAGCGATGTGGTCGGCAATTTAGTGATTTTTGAAATAGTAATATTTGAAAGACGAATTTTAATACAAGTTAAAAATAGGACATCAAAAGACAATGCCAAAAATCTTTCCCTCTGATTAAAATCTGCAAAAGTCTACATAGAAGCGAACTGTTTGTAACGTTCGCGTTGTACATCGTATGAGGACGCACGAACCATTTGCCAAGTTTTAATTTTCCAGTGTCTGTTGCAGCTTATACCAGAGCTGGGGCGGTTAGGGCTGTTTCATTCTATATTACAGTAAATTTCTATGACAACAATATGTTTTGGAACTAAATTGAAACCTGTTTTTCATAACCTTCTTAACTATTATAAATTCCTGTAGATATAGCTTCCTAGTAGGGGTAGGTACGATTGGTATTTTTTCAAGTAATATTTATTTGATGTTATTTTTTTTATCACATGATTTCACCTCTGAAATTAACAGGTTATGATTTTTAATACTATGAAAAATGAATGGAATTCGTTCGATATGCGATTTATAGATTTCACATTAAGAATATGAAGGTATAAAAAAAAAATTATATGGTTTCTCATATTATGCTACTCATGAAATCACTGTCTTCCTGCCAACAAACATAGGCGTTAAGGATGTTTGATACTCAATGTTTTCAACTATTTTTGTATGTATGTATACCGTACATACATTGGCGAAAGCTGTTATGGAAAAATACTGTGCAATAGATTTAATGTATTGGGAAACAATTAATCGAAATTAAAAATACCAGAATAGTCGAGCTATATATATATACGAGTATCACTATACATAGTATAAAACAAAGTCGCTTTCTCTGTCCCTATAATATCCCTATGTCCCTATGTATGCTTAAATCTTTAAAACTACGCAACGGATTTTGATGCGTTTTTTTTATAGATAGAGTGATTCAAGAGGAAGGTTTTAGTGTTAGCATTGCATCCGTGCAAAGCCGGGGCGGGTCGCTAGTATTAAATAAGAGATCTTACTTAGTCATCCATTAGTCTAACCTTCGGTTTTCTACAATGAACTAATAAGTCTAATAACATTATAATATAATGTAACAACAAAGATTTACTCTAGGTTTAGAGAATCAAACTAATATTTCCACGTTGGGTACTGATAATGAATATCCTGACACGCAATTAGTATTAAATATCTATCCGGTATGTGGCGTTAGGCGAAGAGCAAATCGTTATATACCTGCGTTCAAGTTATGATGTGTAGCGGCGCGATAAGCGATTTACACAAAAGTAATCGTTCTGCTTCTAATGAGGCTTCATCATCAACCCGTAACAGCCCACTGCTGAGCTAAGGGTCTTTCCTCAAACTGAGGAAGTATGGGCTATAATCTCCCACGCGAGCCCACTGCGGATTGGGAGATGGTGTTAAGCTAGTGGCCACTTAACAGTCAGAATATTTCAAGCTACCCAAGGGTATCTGACATGGCTTAACGACTTCCATTGTGCGTAAACACAACGAAAATGCTTTAATGAGGCTTGTTTGGCAGTATTTGGATTTTAAAAAGGCATTTTAGCTATGTATTCATATATCATGAAAGTCTTTAGTGATGTTTTTGTTTACCATTTTGAGTTTTCAAATTAAATACATATTATGTACACCTACATACCCTTACCATGGGACCGTGAGGGCCCGAGGCGCGGCAGCTCCTCAAAGAGCTGTCAGTGCGTTTGGTCGAGGCTTCAGGTGTCCAGACCAGGTGGAAATCATAGTTATATGTACCAGTATAAGCTACGATCAAAACACGTATGCCAAGCTTAATAAATAGCAATTATCACCGAAGAGTCGAATTTAATCACTGGATTGTAGTAAGCTTATAACGAGGCGGCTACCGCTGCAGCTTATGGCTTAAGCCGGTAACAACGGCGTGTGCTCGCGCTGACCGCAGGGCATGCAAATTTATACGCTGTGGTGCGGCGCATGCTCTCTTAATTACCGAACGGCTAATGCTTTTTCGATGGGCAACCGTTGGCGCCTTAATTAGAAGCGTGAAGTGCCATGCTTTATTGATTTATTAACCTCTCAGACCATGAATCACAGCCACAATATATGTTTAATTGTGTCTCGGTTCCAATTGGAACCGGCGGTTCTTAACTGACTAAGACAGGTATCCCATTATTGATTTAAAAGCTGATCGTTGAAATATGCATGGGCTTCTGTCCTATAGTCGTATATAGGCCAAAGATCGAAGCTAAGTAACTAATGACTGAAGTTTCTCAATCTCGGCAGTTGTGACTCTTGAGTTGCAGGTGTCCATGGGCGACTGTAGTCACTTACCATCAGGTGACCCGTCTGCTTGTTTGCCCCCTTTTTTTGTTATAAAAAAAATGTATCAGGACACTTACTGTTATTACACAATTTTAAAGAATATCGCAGTCCAACTGCATTGCTAGCGCATATCCTGTTTATTCCCTTGTGAATTTCGAAAAATACTTTGATAGCGTGTGCCTACGCTCCGTATGGAACATCTATGCAATATTGATATACACGGAATATTTTTTTTAATGTAGCGATGAATCCAGAGATTATTATGTTATTGCTGAATGATGCCGGGTTAAAACGTTGAAATTCTGACACAATCAATATTATGGTAAAGAAATATTGTTAACTTGAAATTCTCTACACAAAACGACCATTTTCTATTTTACCCTCCAATATAAGTCAGCCAGCATCTGCTTTTGGACGAGTTTCTAATACATTAATCTACACGAGAAATTTTCCTTTCATAAACCTTACGCTTACATAAACGATCCTGTCTGCAATAGTGAAGGTCATGAAAATAGCTTGAGCTATAAATCTGTTTAAAACGTTATCTGTTAGCGAAAAGGTCAAATATTTTAGGCAATAGTAATATTTTTTAATTACTTACCTAAGTACTTACGTTATATAGGTTACGTTACGTTATTAGTTTATATTTGTGACACCGAAATTCTTTTATGACGATATTGAATAAGTTTATGGTTTTAGTGTTGTTTATTTTCCATTATAACCAATAATATAGATAAACCAATTTGAATAAATATCTGAATTTTTCATTATAAACTAGTTAATGCCCGCGAATCTGCCTACCTTGCGAGATAGATAGCAGAGAATATCCAGCTCCTCCGTTAATCCGTTACTTCATTACTGCGTAAAAGAGGAACAAATGTATTGACAAACTTTCGCATCTACATTAATACTCGTATTATAAAAAGGAAAGATTTGTATTTTTGTATGTTTGTAACGAATAAACTTAAAAACTACTATACTTACCGATTTTAAAAATTATTTCACCTATGTAAAGCTACAATATTCCTAAGTAACGTAGGCTATATTTTATTCCCTTATTCCCACGGGAACTGAAACTAAGCGAGTGAAATCGCGCAGAACCACTAGTTTTTAATAAATCAAAATTACTTTTTATTGATTTAAGTGTATTCAAACATACATGTAAAGGCGAGAGCATACAAACTATGCTCTCGCCTTTTTTTCGACGAGGTAGACAAGGAAAATTGATCGTTTTTGACAAGTTTTGTTTTTAATGGCATTTCTCTTTCTATTCGAATAATCTTTACTTTTCGGTAAATTTTGAGAGTATATTAAGTACTCAGATGAAAATAATCGATATTTTTTAATTACTGCTCTATTGACCCCGTTTTGCCAACGATTGCGTTCCCCCTGAGTATGTATCTCGGATGGAATGTGAATGCTTAATATGCAAGGGTTGAAACAACACTGGAATACTAATTGTTGTTAAAAGCTTTATTCTTCGGTGCTTTCATTTGACTGAGTTATTGCTGTGGTGATATGATAAATGGGCGGTGGAGCCGGAATGGTAATGAGTGCTCTTTGTTTACGTGCAAAAAGTTTAATAAATTATTTTCGTTTTTTATTTTTTGTGCCCGATAGGATTTCGAATGGATGAGTGATGGTCATGATGATGAGTTACAGCCTATTTCGACGAAGGCGACCGCTATTGGCTCCGGCCATCAAAGAATGACGAACTACTGTCCTAACTTTCATCCCTTATTTGAGCCCCTTAAAGGATGAATTTTCAAAAATCCTTTCCTATTACCGAAGTTGTAAATAAGGGACCCCTGTGCAAAATTATTTTTTCTAGCTAAACCCATCGGCTTAGAATCTGCTTTGTCTGAGAAGCAGTCAGAGCTAGAGTATTTATTTGTTTGGGGTTGATATGCCAGATAATCTGGTGGTTCTTCTTAAGACAAAAATAAAAAAGGTAATATTTGGTCCATATCCAGTAAGTCTTTAACTTTGTTATCTTCGAATTAATCCTTATATTTTGCGGAAAATGACCGACATACAGACGCGCGGACATATTAAAAGAAAAGAGTTCCAAGTTTGACTAAGGAACCTTATTTTTTTTTATCGTAGACAGAAGTTGTTTAACGTTTATTTGTAAATTGTAATTAGTTGTAATTTTTACCTGTCGCGTTGGAATGATTACGGCTAATAAACCGTGTCACAAAGTCACGCAATTTGTAATTTTCCTTTTAATCAGCTGATTACAGTATTTTGGTTACTTCGTATTTTTACTTAGTTTTGCTTTAGTAATCGTGTATAAAGTAATAAAGGTAAGTTTAATTAAGGGCTTAGAAATATATTTTGCCCCGTAAATCTCTGACTTGATTAAGTACTTCTAACTTATCTCCATTTTGTAAAAGATAAATGGATATACCACTGAACAGCTCATATTTATTTCACTATTTCACAGTACTTACATAGTTATATTATTATTAATTCGAAACAGACAATATTACAATCAATTTTCCTTAGTAAAAACTTAAGAACTGTGTTACCTACCTAAAAACCTTAACTACTCGTAAATCATCCAAATTCGTAGAAAAACTACTTTTTATACAAATTATGCAGATGTGATGAAATAATTTTGTTGTTATGTTTTACGAGTAAATTCACCTGCTCTGTTTTAGACCTGCATCAACAGCAGCTATTACCAGGTGAAAAATTTAAAATTCCTTGAAAAATTCCCCCTATCAGCCGACAGGCAATCCCGCTAGCATTAGCCCCGTCGACCAGTGACGTGTGACTAATAGTGCACATTACCCGCTGCACCACCGCCTTAAACGCCTCTAGTTCTGATACCCTCTCTTCACTCCAGGCAAGGTTGTTGTTATAAATTTTGGGACACAATTAACACACGGTTATTAAGTCCCAATCTAGCCCGGGGCCTGTACTATTGGTACCTACTATACAACTGATATACATATTTAAATAAATATTAAACACCCAGTCACGAAGCCAACAGACATGTTCACGCACACAAATTTTGACCCCGAGTGGGGATCGAACCCGCGACCTCCGTCTCAGAAGGCAGGGTCACTGCCATCTGAGCCAACAGGCGAGTCAGTTTGGCAAGTGCTTTCCAGTCGAGTTGCTCCTCCTCATACTGGCTGTAAAATTTCGGCATGTAGGCATTCCGAGTTATAATGTCCATCCTTGTCTTTAATTATGCAATTAAAAAGAATAGCAAATAAGTCTCGGACTATCTCTCCGGGAGTGTGTAGTGTGTGCCATGTTATCCCATACATTTTTGCGATACCTTATGTGGCTCATGGCAATGTTATTAGAACTGTAGTAAGTGTAGTAATTTTGTGTCTCATAAGGAGACATAAACAACTAATCTTGCTAACCTAAAATATATGTCGCTATTTTTATACAGTTCTTGAATTCACGACTCCACAGGAACAGTGAATAAGTTTCTTTTCTATATAATATAACGTCACTGCGACGGGCTGTGTCCGTGCCATTCAATATACAAACATTTATGGAGGTATTATTTTTATATTGTCGCTCAATGATATATCTAAATGAAAAGTTAAAAGGGCAAAAAATGGGGTCGTCGCCACCACGGCGGAAGGGAAGATTGTAGGATTCCCTGAATACCATTACTGCTATGTGTCTGTTAATCGACATCATCTATTTATCGACAACTTCCCTAGTTGACCCGTAACACACACTAACCTAACATAAGACAGCAGAAAAGGTACCTCTGAAATATTTTTGGATAAAGTTGTAAGATAGAACTTCTTAGTTCATAGGCATATGGTTCAGAAGTTGCCTTGCCAGAAGTTTATGTCCTGCTTTCCAGAATATCTAATCAATGAAATGGAAACTTTAAAAAGCATTTATCTTGAAATGCTACCTAACACAAGATAGGTCGCTGAAAATTAAAAAAAAATCGTATTAAGAAGGTTTCCCTTCATCAAATATAAGCCAGGCCCGGCGTTTGATTGAATTAACATGAAACTTTTGGGCCTCGCCTGACAAATTTATGGCCACAAAATTTTTGCCCCATTTACCTCGTAAAAAACCAAGTTAAACTTGCGAATTGCGTTTTTGTTGAATCAGGATGCCGTTTTATGCTTTTTATTTCCAATTTCGTATTTGGGATTTGTTTTTGGCCTTTATTGCTCGGAGTTTCCTGAAAGTTAGCTTTGAACATCAAACGACTTTGAAGCTTTGTTCCAACCAGTACTAGCGTAAGATTCCATGACGATATCCGCCTGTACTTTCGTCATTTTGCAATAGTAAATTAGGAATATAAATAAATGCCACGATTTTGATTACCAAAACAACTTACGGCGACAGTGGGTGGAATTTTCTAGAAAAAAAGAAAAGAAACGCTGTTGAATGAGGGGGGAGATATAAAAACGCGTTCTCTGCTATAAGAAGACGGTCATTAAACAAGATCGCTATCATAATTGAATTAAAAATTCCGACACGAGCGTCCTTAACTGTGGGGGGCGTGCCACTGTTAATGCTATTGCAGTTTGAATTTCAAAACTGGGGTGATACTGGCCAGTAGAAATCCTTGAGAAGGGACGCGTTGTTTATTAAGCAGTTTTTCTTTTTCACTTCCTGTTGTGCGCTAGATTAAGAAGCGTTCTTTTCATTTGAAATGCTGCTGAGATTCGAACTTAAAACCTTATTACATTCAATGTGTCTGCTTTATGTATATTGTTTTCTTATCTATTAAAAAGCTCATCGTATTTTACTTAAAAATACGTCTTATCTTTCTTTGTGATTATCTTTAGTCAATTTCTTCAATCCGTTTTAATCTCAAAAAGTGTGGTGTATCGTAAAACTATCAAAACTTAACTAATAGCTATCTATCTGACTATCAGCTTCGGTTTATACATTTTCTTTCTTATCCCCAGACTTACAAATGCTGGCCAAATCGTATAATTTATAAGTTTAAATATAAGTATCACTGTTTCATACGTTCCCATAATTAACGTCTATAAACATTGTAAAAAAGACTTTTTGCACGCTGAATTAAATTTGCTGGTGACTTATTAAAATTTTAACACCTAGATTTAATACCCTATTCATTGCAAATAAAGATGTCATTTCATTTTAACGACAACCCATAACCTCACTTTTTCCCACCATGATCAGCATAGAAGCAAGAATAGGAAATTCGAGTAATATCGGAATAGCTCTCGGCGCATGTGTCAAGTTGTCGCGTTGCAGACTTACCCCCGGGCGGCGAGGCGAGATAGTAGAAACTTGGCGGTACAACTTTTGCTTCGTACAGCTATACATATGAAGAATAGTACGATTGGCAAGGGCTATTTTAATCTGAAACATTCGATGTGCTGTGTAAAATCACATTTGAAACACAAACATGAGATCCTTGAATTATGATGAGGAGAATTTAATATTCAAATTGAATGAGCATATACTACATAGTCATCTAATTTCATAACATTGCTGGTATTACAAAAGTACTCACCATATAATACTTCAAAAAATCGAAATCAAAAAGTTTTTATTCAATGTCCACTTATTGAAAGTCATTATGTATGTATGGATGAGGAGAAGAAGCTTCAAATGAGCGTTCTCATTATAAAATGTCTGAGTTCATGTAGCTTAAAAGTCGCAAGGGATGTATCTTGAAAAGAATGTATATGTTACCGGAAATGTGTTAAATCAAGGAATTGTATACAAATCCTAGGAAATGTGTACAATTCCTATGCTATATAGGAAATGTATGAAATATTTTTTGAAAAACTGTTTAATGCATAGATATCCTAGGAAATGTGTACATTTCCTCGGAATTGTATAGAATTCCAATATCGTATAAGGAAATTTATAAAATAAATGCTTTCTGTAATAAAACACGTTGTTAAAATGAGAATATTTTTTTATTATAGCACTCATTGAGACAATCGGGTAACAGTCATAATATGTTCATATTATGTTACTAATTAATGCTTCAAAAATCAACTATCTATTAACTAATTATTTTCAAATTCTGAAAGTCTTCATAATATTTTGTCAGTCCATAAGGCTATTTATTTTTGCAGGGTAAGCTCGAATGGCACTTGGAAGTACACATTACTTTATTTTTAAAACACAGACATCTTGCTGTAGCACAGTTTTTTTTGCAAAGGCACTTTTTGAATCCCTGGCCGGTTCCAGTAGATTGTAGGTTGGCAACTGACCGTAGTGCAATCTCGGTACTCGGTACATCCTCTGCATCAAGAAGAACTCTTGGACACACATTAATCTGAGATCGAGCATATAATTGTTTTAAGATTCCATTCTTGGTACCAATTTGATAGAGCTCATTATCGGTTTTAGCCAAAACTACACCTATAATGTTACGTGCATCACCTCGTCCTCTATCAACCTCAGGAACTGCAATTCGTACTGAAGAGCCAATAGGTACAGGGGCCAATTTTTTTTCACTCAATTTCAGGATTTTTTCGGCCTGTTGTAGGTTTTTCTTAGCACTTTGACGATTGTCTAGTACTTTATCTTTTTTTGAACATAGTGGACACAAAACTTTAGATCCAAACCCTTCTTCGGTTGATTCTTCAGCAACAGCGCAAATAGCGTGGATTGCACATCCACATTCTCTACATGTGTGAGCTTCTGTAGTTTCTTGTGAACAGACGCTGCATTGGAGGGTGCAAGTTGGAGGCTGCGTGTTTGTTTTGCGTTGATCTAAAACGTTGTTAGAAACTTGGCTTATCTCTACCTCCGTGTTCACCTTAGAGAGTTCACATGCAGTGACTTTGGAATCTTCTTCCTTTTTGGTAAGGTCCTGCATGATTTTCTCCAAATCTTCTTCAGTTTCGACATTTTGCGTGAAATCATTGGGTAACTGTAAACCAACTTTTACTTTACACCCAAAAAGAGCCTCATACGGAGATTGCTTGATACCAGCATGAAAAGCTCTGTTTTTCATCAGTTGGACAAATCTCAAACCCTCACTCCAATGTGAATTATCATTATCTTGCATCCACGTGGTCAACATATTTTCAATATCCTGATTCGCTCTTTCTACACTCCCCTGACTTTGCGAATGCCTGGGTTTACCATGAATAATTTTTAAAGTAGGCCAATATGATTTTAAATTGTCAATAATTCGGTTAGAAAATTCTCTGCCGTTGTCTGATTGAAGTATTGCAGGAGCACCAAGTAGAGTAAATATGTCCAATAAAGTGTGAGCCACTTCCTCAGCTCGTTTTGTTTTAAGTGGCCGTAAAACAACAAATTTTGTTAAATGATCCTGATACACCATTATAAACTTGTTATCACCGTCGGGCTGGGACTGAAAATCTATCAGATCTACTTGGCATCTAGAGTTAAACTCTGACGATATAATAGGCTTCACAACAATGCCTTTTTTTTATGTTTTTTTGCTTTTGTTGACATGGTTCACAAAGTTCAAGATAAGTTTCTATATCCTTACGTGTTATGTTTTTGTAGTGACTCCATACCTCTTTTATCATGCGATCTCTTCCACCGTGACCAATTCGAATATGTGCCTCGTGTAATATGTCGAATAACTCGCTATCACAAGCGTAGTAAATAATCGTGCTTGTTGTTTCTTTAACAGGAAAAATAAGCTTACTTTTCTGATCAATGGTAAGAACATCGTATCGCCGCAATAACCAATAATCACGAGAAGTCTTTCTAGCAGTTGTTTTTGCCGCAGAAACCTCTTCAATTAACTTTTCATAACGTTCATCTTCAATAAAAGCAGTGTTCTTAGCGCTTGTTAACAATCTTAATGACGCTAAAGTACTATAAAATCGTTCTTTCATAAGCGCGACGCGAGATTCGGCAGCCATTTTGAACAATAGCGACGTGCGTGCGCACTGACAGTTTACGCGGCACTAGCGCGATCGCCGGATCAGGCGAAGCAATACCCTCCCCTCGTCCCGCTGTCTCTACGCTCCCCTCGTCCGAGTACGTACCCATCAATATCTCAAATGTTTTACATTTCCGATTGCTATTAAGGAAATATATAGATTTCCTAGGAAAAGTGTAAAATAAAATTTACTTCACACATTTCCGTGCGATTTTAGGATTTACATACATTTCCTAGGAATTATATACAATGACGGATTTCATACATTTCCGTTAACATATACAATACTTGTGCTATTATGTCGTTTCCAATTGCTAAAAGCGTACCAATTCAAGAAAGGCTTCAAAGGGGAAATGAACGAAATCTCCAGTTCCACAGAATCGTGTCTCGTGAAAGAAGTCAGGAAACTTGGCAATATATATTTTTGATGAAAGAAACTTCTTTGACAGTTATTAGACGTATACAACTATTCAGTATTGGATGGTATGAAAGGAAACTTTACTGTTGAAATGTTTGAAAAAATATTTGTTTCGGAGTTCTAGTTGATTTTGACTTATTTTTCATCTTATGACAAAAATAATACTAAGCAACATTACCAAAATAATTTCAACTATCTTTCATAACCTTCAGTACGTGACAGTTGGTTGGAAATTAGGTTCTATCAATTTATATTTCGCCGTCATCGATGTCTTTAAAGCAATTTAACTGACTTCCATTTGCAAGAATTGGGTCTTAGGGTCACTCCTTAGAAATCTCATTTACCATTCGACATTTTCAACAACTGAATCCAAAATCCCAAATGGAAATTCCCTCCGTTTCAATTAGGGCGAATGCCCCGGAATGTTCGCGCTCGCTGCCGTTCGGCTTAACGTAATAACAGTTCGACGGCGCAGTGTATAGCTACCTTTATACCTGCCTGCGAGATTTTCATCCACCGGTGTGTCGCTTGTATAATCGTCTTAAATATTGTACGTGCGACCGAACAGGGTGCATGCTTGTTTTTTTAATCTACGAAGTAGAAATACCAGTTTTTAGAAATGGAACTATTTCTGAAAATATATTTTTGAAGATAAAAACCTTTTGTTTTTTGTATGATGTTGCATTGAAAATATCTATATTATCGGGGATAAAAGGCGTGAGATTATATTTATTCATTCTCTCAGACAGGGCTATTATATTTCTTATGACGATGCGGAGTACTCACACGATTGGGATACACTCAAATATGACAAAAAGTGTGACCGTGCACGCGCAATAATAATTTTGACATATTGATGTTGCCATGCATATCATTTTCGCATTGTTTGTTTGTCTATCACACTACACTCAATTTGATTGGACTTAAGAATCGTATAGGAGTTGTATGCCATATTTGTAGTAGTCCCTTTATAGTTATGGCATTGTTCACTTTATCTATGATCCTTATAGTAAGTAGTAACACATACATTTATTTTTAAAATATCCATATCTACCGACCTTGAACTTAAAAATCCGTTTAGGCTACAGGAAGTCACAAGGATATATCCGACATAATTGCATACCAAAAAATTGTCGTTGTGTTGCAATGAACCACTTCTATGAAAAGATCAAATCTCCAATTGCCTTAAAATACCTGACATTCAAGACACTGTGGCTGTTTACTGTTTTTTGGAGTAGTCATCTATCACAAAGTTTTTTGGCCATTACGGGCAAACGATGTTTTTATAAGCCCTCACAAAATACGACACCCTTCACAAGCGCATGAGTATTACAGAGTTTCCAGGTTTCACAACGTCTCCTTGACGTTTATGTACGTCTTAATTTACGATATTGAATCAAAGGAGTCAGACGTCATGGTTCTTTGTTCTAGCTCTTATTTGAGAGGGTACAGTGGAGTTAGTCGCACGACTCGCATGTTAGTTGCGAACTATGGGATTAAAGGTGACGCTTATTAATTTGATAAGTTGCGTATATTAACGTTAGGGCTTAGGGTTCTAAACTCTAAATGGACAAGTAACTTTAAAACAAAACTCACGTTATTATCCCCGAGGAGGTAGGCAGTGGTATTCCATTTCTGGATATACCCACTTTTTACGAGATATTCTTTGGACCCCTAAGTGTGATAGGTGGTGAGCCCATCGCCGAACCGGGTCTTTTACACATGTCCCAAAATTAATTCTGGGACCTGCGGGTTTCCTCACGATGCATGTTTTCCTGCACCGTCGAGCTAGTAATATTATATATAGTAATAGAAAATACGTACGTGTTCATTTGATAAACTCATTGGTACATACCAGGATTCAAACCCGAGCCTCACTGATTATCCTCATGTGAAGCAAGCTCTTTAACTGTAAGGCTATCTCTGCCCTAACTTACTATTAAACCTAAAGAGTTTTATGGTTGTGATGGAAGTTAACTTGGTCGTAGCCCTGCGATACCGGTGTGTTTGTTATGATCACACCGGTTAAGCGATAGGGCCTGAAAAATACAGTGATGTTGGTGAGCTAGTGAAAAGTGATAGTTCCAGAAATGGAATACCTCTGTCGTGTCGGGGATAAGACGTGAATGTACGTATATTTGTCTATTTAACCTCATAAGCCAAGAAAATGAGACACAATTGGAACCGCACGGTGCTTGACTGACCAATTTGAAAACTAGCCGTGTGCGCCCTGAGGTTTTTTAAAAAAGACAAATTTAAAAAATATTTTATCTTCTATTTAACAAATGGGTTTCCAAAAATCCTTTCTTAGTGCTAACCCTTTTTATGGAACTTCTGTGCAATATTTCATGCTTCTAGACCCGCCTTCTTAAAATTGCCGTTGTCAGTCAGTGTTAGAGATAAAATATTATATCCACTCCTCTCTCTTTTTCTCAACAAAGTTAGCTCAGACAATCTTAATCCAATAACACACAATTTCACCCATTCAAAGACGACTATCAACTTCGGGCTGCTTAGCATACAAAATTGAATTCCGTTCCGCGTGCCTCGCGTAAACTATCCTGCAAGACCGGGCGGGTCTAGCGGCTTGTATGGCGATGGTAATGAGATAGCTGTGCGAATAGTAATGAGCATCACCTGTTTTTCGGTTTCGCTGCAGGTGAGGTAAAAAAGTACATGTTATAAAAAAAGGTGGATTGCGTTACCTTAAATTACACCTTCTGAACTGAAACGTAATGTCCAAAGAAAGAAAAAGTACGTTTAAAGAAAAAGTTTCTAGAATGATTTTCTTGTAATGTGGTTGGATTTTGAGGATTAAGTCGCAAATACTTATACTAATGTTTTTATACTGCTCTAAAAAAATCATCCATAACCTTACTTCCTCACTAATATCAAAAATGCGAAAGTAACTCTGTCTGACTGTGTGTAAACTACTGAACCGATTTATATGAAATTTAGTACAGAGATAGTCTGAAAAAGGACAAATACTACTTTTTAATGCGAAAAGGGGGTGTAAGGGGTTGAAATAGGGGATGACAGTTTGTATGGAAATTAAGTCATTTTTAAAGCTAGAAGCTTGAATATATTTTAGGCTTCATTGATAAATGTTTAAGTAAATGATAATTAGATGCAAGCTGCTTTTTTTTACAAGTCGTTGAATTTTATGAAAGCATTCACTGACTAAAGTTAGTCATAGTCATATATATGACTATGACTAACTTATTGGGGCATGTGGTTACAATAGTTGATGAAAACAATAATAAAACAAGAAAATGCATTTATTGGAAAGGTATAACCATCTTCAGTGAACTCCAAGCACCCTCTCTTAATTATACCCAAAAAGATGATGTCTTCGAATACCAAATTCAAGTCATTAGCAGTAAACAATTCCACATGCCTCTGCGTGCCCCCAGTGCAATACGCTTAATCGCCCGTGTGTGACTGCGCATAATGAACGGAGATGAGCAGGGCGTGTGTGGGCGGCTTTATGTCGGATTACCGCTTTTAATGGTTTGGTTTTATTGATTGATTCTATGGTAATGAGAATGTAAATACGTTGTTATCGTGAAATGAGCTAAAGAGACTTTTTGTGGAATTTATCTTTTAATGTCGATTACCGTTTCGCTTGAACAAAAAAATATAAGACCATATCGTAATGTAAACTATAGTAATGTGGAGCTAAAAGACAATAAATGAAGATAATTTGGCCTCCATCTTTTTGCTAGTTGTAGGCACATCGCCGGCCCAGGGTGTTGTACCACCCGAATATTTAGAATTTATGTTAGGACATGCGTGTTTTCTCACGATGTTTTTGAAAAACTTATTGCTTCACGCTTTTACGAGGAATCATATCCAGACCTTAGGCTTAAGAGGCGGGCATACTTACGATATGACCTTTGGCTATCACTGCGAATAAAAATATGATAATTATCATAATTATGAGCTAATAATTATTTGAGAGACTAGCTCATACCCGCGGCTTCGTTCGCGCACATTTATTTCACCCAATTAGGGATTGAATTTTGCGAACTCGTTTCTTAATGGCCGCTTACACTTTTTAAGCTACCTATGTGCAAAATGTAAAGTCTACACCCAGCGGTTTAGGCTGTGCGTTGATACATCACCAACCAGTCAGTTTATCATTTTATGTATATAGATCAACATTGAAGTGTGTTTTTACCACCATTCGATAGTAAGGCAAGTTTCTGCGTGTTTCTAATAATGAACTCTCTCGTCATCCCAATAGGTTGATATCTTAATTCCTTAACCATTATTTGTTCCCTGCACAGGAAATTGGAAAACTCAGTGATTACACAGTGGCGTCTAAACTGCTGTTTTTGACAGCTCAATCACGGGCCAATCAAAGATGGCCGGAAGTTGATCTTATTCAATACCTTTGAAGTACCTTCTTTTAAAGAGAAGAAATACTTTTCTTCCTAATAACAGAGAAAAAAGTTAAACAGTTGTTCAAGCGCGTTTGGATGAAACTTGACCTTTCTTTAGCATTCTAAGTATGATAGTACGTTTAAACACACTGATCACATTATCTGCAAAATATTACGTAATAATTTTAATTTATAACATAGATACGATTTTTAATCGAATTAATTATAATAATGAACATGTAATTATAATGGGAATCAAATTTTGGTTATATTTGCAATGGAAATATGGATATTATCTGTAATTATCTGACCTTATTAGTTATAATTAAATTTGAAACTGTTCATTGTGTTCTGATAATTAATCTGGGTGATTTATGTTTCTAATCTGGTTATGAAACAACGTTATTACGTAATAGGTTGTTATTCTTGATGATTATAAGCCCGGATTCGAACAAGATAGATACAAAACCTATGTTTGTATCGAGTTGTTGTGACGCTTTCTCGTCTAAACCACTAAGGCTGACTTGCACGAACCAGAGTTAACCATATAACACTGAGTTAACTGCTAACCCAGGGTTAACTGGTGTCAAAATGTATGGAACTGTCATCCTTAACCCAGGCTTAACGATTTAATTTTTTAACCCTAGACCGTGCAAGTGGGCCTAAAGCGATTTTAAAAATTCTATCACCAATTTAGAGCTTTATCAGGGAGTAACATACGCTATATTGTAACCCCGTATTCCGACGGGAACGTGAACTATACGCGGGTGAAATTGCGGGGCGCCGCTACTATTATTATAAATGCGAACCTATCTTGATGAAATTCGGCAGAGTGATTTTAAGGAACGATATACTTTACATCCAAAAACAAGGACAAAGTCGTGGAAAAAAGCAAGTAAAACAATTGATATAAACACATTCTGCAAATCATATCTCTTTAAAAACGGCCGCATTTTTTACAGCAATGACTCTTCGGGAATTCCCGCTAAATAGTCCGGGTGAAAATTCGACTATAAAACTTCGAGCTATGCACCTCCATGCAAAAATGCACATTGTCCCCGCACAAGTAGTGGTGGCCGATGTGCATACCACAGCTGCACAGACACCGGGAATTCAATAAAGAAAGGATTACCGCGTAATGTGGGGAGAAACTTGTAGTAGTTTTATTTCGAGCAGAATTTTGTGGTGTGCATATTTTCTTGGGACATTCTTTAGACCTTATATTCTGTGCGAGGTTTTTCAATGATACGAAGGCAGACAAAAGGGAAGACCAAAAGAAACCGGCGAAGTGCGAGTCACCCACTAGTGTATACATATAATAAAACAGTAACGAGACAGTATCTGTACATGAAATCTACTATATAAAAATAAGTCGGGTTTTCCTTCCTGACGATTTAACTCCAGAACTGACGAACCGATTTCCATGGTTTTGCATTCGTTGGAAAGGTTTCAGGCTCCGCAAGGTTTATAGCAAAAAAAATTCAGCATTGCACCCGTGCGAAGCCGGGGCGAGTCGCTAGTATGTTATAAAAAAATTTTGAAACACCAATTTTTGACATTTTTGTTTGTCTGTGCACGCATCACGCATAAACTACTGGACGGATTTTGATGAAATTTGGTGTGAAGATAACTAAGTAACAGCGTGAGCATTTACGGTAGGTACTTTTTACTACAGCAAAATATCTCATTGCCACGGGAAAATATAAAACTTGGTTAAAAAGAGAAACAGAAACTACTCCGAAACAATAACACCTAGAAACTAGTAATATGGTATGTAGGTATTATGGTATATGCCGTAGGCAACAGCTATGAAGAGATTTTTGGAAATTCCCACGGCTACGGGAGTAAACTCGATCCGCTCGAGCATCGCCACGGGGCCGTTAGTTTTAAATAATTAAATACTCTTAAGCTTTGTACTCCACGATTTTACATGAGGTATTTAATTTCTGGATGTACTACTTTTCTCCAGTACTGTGGACAGGTGGTGAGCCCATATTAGTTCCAAGATGCTGTTATACACGTTACATCAGAAGAAATACCTTCGGATTTTCTATCAATGTTTCTCTTGACCGTCTAGCTTTTACACACAGAATACTAACAAGAAATCACCCGCAAGTTGTATATAGATACATAATCACATCTCTCAGAAACAAAGCACAAACAAGAACAAACACAAGTCAAATCTCGCCCGCAGCCTCATCAATATCAATAAGCGCACATCAATACGTAATAACGAAACAACTGTTTGTCCCATCTCTCAACTCCCACGCACATCCATATTCTGGGAGCAATCGAATCGAAAGTTCCAGACGATTTACGCGATGCCGTGTGACTGATGGCGCCTATTAGCCCTATCTGTTTCGCTGTTGCTGAATTATTTATCGGCACCGATGCATCTAAGTGCAGCTGGGATATAGAGGTCTGATGGGTCAGGTAAATCGCAGATTATACAGAGGTTATAAAGAGATTAGTCAAACAAAAATAACTTCAAAATTTTACTTAAAATATTTTGAAGACTCTCACGGGATAAATAAAAATGTAATAAAAAAATATCTGAGACTCACATCTGCAGACAAACTGTCTCATACAGTTTTTCAGGGGACTAAGTTAGTTTTTAAGACAATTTTAATTTAGTAAATAAATGATAAATATAGGTTGAATGTAGCAGGTTTGTTTAGATGCAAGATAAAAAGTTTTTGCATTTTATTAATTTATACTTTATTTTGAAGTTGTTCCAGAGATTCCGTCGTACAAAAATACAGTCAATTTTACCTCTTTGTAATATTAGTATACGTATACCATTTTGTTATTAGCAAGCCTGTTCCGCGATTTAACCTAATTTTAATTTACTTTTAATTCCTGTTCCAGTGGGAAAATTATGTTACTTATAGAAAAATAAGCTTTCTATTAGTAAGAGTTTTTTCTAAATCAGTTCAGTAATTTCGGATGAAAAAAACTTTCCTTTTTATAAAATTTGTGTTAATTAATCGAGTGTGTTGTGGGATACTACGATTGACATAAATACATCTGTCTAAAAATACAAAACAATTTAGCCTGAGTATATTCGATTTGATTGACACCTGCGCCCACGATAAGCTGCGCATTACCAAAATAGACCACAGCCGTTCTTTTATCAGTGTCAATAAATCCAAGTCCGTCGTAAATTGCATCAGTCATCAATCTAAACGGTGTTACGTAGTTACGCACCCTACTACAGGGTAGATTGTAGGGTGTGGTCGCTTTGTAAGAGACGGGCTTAGATTCGATGGGAAAATTCCTTAATGTTTGATTAGGGTTACAAGAGAAATACCTATACCTATTACTTTTTATACACGGTTCTTTAGTTAGGCCAAACTATAGGCAAAGCCTGTAGGTCTACGCAACTGATAAACATACTTAAATCAATGTTACCAAACCCTTTTTTTTTGTTACCTTGGGAAAATGCATTACTGCATAAGCACCCGACCCGGGGGGGGCGGAGGTTATGTGGGGCTCGGCAGCCTATTGCTGCCATACCCACTAAAAATTTTACCAAACCCTAAGCCAACAGACATTAAAGAACACAATTTTCTCCTGCGCGGTAATAGAATCGCGACCTCTGACTCAGAAGGCAGAGTCACTACCAACTGAGCCAATGGCCTCCATACTAGACTTTGTTTGTTTGGCTTACAGAAAGTTTCATGTAGATTGTTATCATAATCTGCCTGCTTCACATATCAATAGAGTTTTAAAGTGGTGAAATTAAAATGCTATAAGACTTCTGCTATAGGACTAAGTTGTTACAATTTTATCACTAGATCGACGGTGAAGGAAAACATCGTGAGGAAACCCGCAGGTCTCAGAATTAATTCTGAGACGTGTGTAAATAGACCCGGTCCGGCGATTGGCTCACCACCTATCACGTTTAGGGGTCCAATGTATCTCGTGAAATGTGGGTATATCCAGTAATGGAATACCTCTGCCTACCCCCTCGGGGATAAAAGGCGTGAGATTATATTATTATTATATATTATTATTATTACAATTTTTTACAAATTATTGCACCTTGATTCCCCCGAACTAAAAACCTATATCTTGGAAGTCAAGAGGGATTGGGCGTAGAATGCCACAATCGCAAAATAACACATTGAAATTTCGCAAAATGTCACATTCTCAAAACGCCACATCGCAAAATGTCACATTCTCAAATTGTCACATTCTCAAAACGCCACATCGCAAGATGTCACATTCAAAAAACGTCACATTAGCAATATGCCATTTTCTCATAATGTCACATTCCCGAATGTTTTTTTTTATTTTGTATGTTGTTATTTTAATATTATAGCACTTTGTTAGTGTGGCATTTTGCGAATGTGGCATTGTGCGCCTAATCCGCAGAAATGAAGCTCTTATCAAAAAGTCAATACTTTTCAAAGGACTGCGTAAATATGCAAAAATTCTCGCTATCTACGTATAAAACAAAGGAAAAGACTGCTTTATCGAAATACCAGCCTATTGTATTTCTGATATTTAACACATCAATTTCTCCGCTGTTAAAGGCACCCCACCTACTGTAGCTCCCCATGCTAAGACACTGTGTTTACGCAGTTATTTCTCTTCGTTACGCAACGATTTGTCATGAATACTTTAGCGATATTGTTTTTGTATTGAGTGCAGTCTATGAATCCGCTTGATAGAGGGTGAGGGTGGCACAATGTGCTTTAGGGGTATTAATGATTGTTATTAATTTTATGAATAGATTAGGGTTAAAAGGAAAGTTTTGGAATTTTCGCTTGTAAGGTTAACAACTCCGTAACGGTGACTGATCAGAATCTAGGGAGAAACATGATAGTAATGATGTTTATATTTATTTAGTTACACCATTTGCATACAGGTGCTGCATTAGAAAAGTCAAATACCGTGTACGTTTTATTTATCTTTCATAATTGTACAGGTACACAAAAGTTTATGAGGATGGTTGGATGTTTGTTACTCTTTCAAGCAAAAACTACCGAACGGATTTTGATGGAATTTTAAAATCCTGTAGTTTTTACATCGGAATCACGTATAATCTATAATTTATAAATAAAGTTTTAAAAAATGGGTCCACGGTGAACGGACGAGGTAGAATGGTACAAGTATCTATGAAATTGACATTAATTGAGTAGACTTTTGAGCCTCTAGCTTGAATAGAAATTTCATTTGTATTTTCAGAGTCAGATTGTAATTGACACATTTGTCTATTTGTTTGAAGCCTATCACTATCTAAAATTTGGTTTCCATACCCATAGAGTCCAACGGAACCCTTTTGTTATGGCACCCGCGTTTGCCCTTGTCCATCCATCTGTCATCCCGCCCGCTGGTCTGTCAGACGCATTTTTTTTCTTTCTTTATCTTTATGATCGTAAAATGCCTTACGCTTACCTGGTGGTAAGGCAGGTCGCTAGGGCGCTCATTAGGGGAGGCCTAGACAAATGTAGGCTGATGATGATGATGATTAACCAGGTTATGTCAGGCTTGCACTGACTTAAAACCGCCCATGCTGTTCCTCGTCTCGCCCTATGTTTGAGCCCCGGGAAACAGTTTTTTCCGTTACGTATGTCAGACGCCTAACATCATGAACAGAACCAGTGCGTAGTACTTCCAAGTTGTGTTCAGAATCTTTCGTTGATGTTCCCATATTATTTACGCAAGTGAGTGCCGCGGAGTGGGTGCTAAACGCTCTGTAAGCGTGCATCCGATTCTAATGCACTTTATGCACTCCACTTTTATCGCCACTTGCCACGTGCTCGTTCCTCTGGGGTGTGTTTACGGAGACAGCTTGACTTTTGTTTATTGACGTTTCGTTTTACATTTGCGGAGGCAGTTAAAGTTTACCTAAGTGAGGAAAATGGTAGCTTGATAGTTACTTTGCTTTACAATCGTTATAGTCGGCGCCTGCGACTTCTTACCTGTATTGACCAACTAAAAATAAAAAAAAATGGACGTATATCAACTTTATTTTGTTTATTTATATCCCAAGAGCCCAGGCTTGTCAGACCTTCGTCATTCTGTAAAACCTCAAAGTTTGTCTGTGTATGTCCCTACTACAGGTGTAAACGATCCCCGAATATGAAGTTTGGATAACGGTTGCTTTGGAAGTTATCAAGCAGCAAAGGTCCATAAAATTGCACCTCAAATTCGTTAAAGTGTAAAGCCCAGTTTTTATATATTTTATTCGGATTGATATTAGAAATCACGTCGTCCATTGTCAGACACTTGGTGCGGTGGAAACCCCCTGTCAGACACCCTTGAATCATGGTGAATTGAGGGTATACTTTCGTCATTTTGTAAAGGCTGAATTTTATATATGTTACTTGAGGAACTATCAGAAGATGTTTTCTCAGATGTCAGACAGTTCCGTTGGTGGGTACGCCGTGTCAGACGCATTAAGTATTAGTCGGGGCACTATGTGCTCATGACATGATTTCTGCCCACATATCGCTACTAGGCCGAGTTTGATGTCATTTTCGTATAATTCGAGGATGAGGAATTCATTTCTGGAATAAACTTTTTATCAGTCCATAGAAAAAAACGGAGTAACTTACAAAAAACCAATTTGTCGGAACTATTTTTTTCAGAATTTCGTCGCTCAGAAGTACACTATAACGATTAAGACTAAATAAAAAATATTATATTATAGCCCCTTTATTGTACAATATAAAAAGTATCATTTCAATAACATCGTCAAAGTATAGAAGTGTAAAAAAAATATCTTGCATAGCGCGACGGAACTGATTTCTTTATTTGGAGTTCAAACTATGTTCGAACTATAGAGCTACCAACTATAGAGTTCGGTTACACGCATGTGTCATAGTCGTAAGGTACCTACTCAGTGCTATGTGGTTTTTCGATTTATATGAAAATTGTGATAGGACTTACAATATCATTATTATTGAACGGTCCCAGATACAAAGAAGCTTGGATCTAAATATTACTATCTACTTATATTAAACTTTATTACAAGGGTTAATTAATACGATTTCTTTAAATATTTTTTTTGTATTTTTTGTATTGGGGGATTATTAAATTTTGAATTATTAATACTACATTTTATATACCTATTGCAAGTAGAAAAGCTACATTTTAACGGTTTTGTGATTTCTGCCATACAACCACCCATAAAATATTGTATTCAGCAACCTATTGTTCATATATTGTGAAGACTCCACTCCACTTCACATACAATTAGTCCCCACAAGTGGTACTACATCTTATACCAAAATTTCATACATATTGTACGAGTGAAAGTAGCATGCAATTTATCTTCATGTCTCTGTCCTGCAGCATCATTAGGCCCTGATCACGATATATCTATATCCTATTAATTGAGACCATTTTAATAAGCTTGTAGCGACACTACATAGAACGCGCCAATAGACAGCCGACTTCTAAACCACGCTATTGAAGTTTTCTTATGAGTTTGTATAAATACGACTGTCCAACATCAACCGTTGGACCGTGATCTCCAGGCTCGCCTGGCGGAAGATCTTCCCTTTTCACGATGGCGGAGTATTCCACCTCCGCTCCTCCACAAACAATGTAAGTTATAAGTTAGGTACCTACCCTGGAGACTCAAGGTAACACTGTAACATCAGGTCATGCGTTATCATGTTCTTATTTAATAATGGGGCTATTCAAAGGGATCCCATAAAATTATGTACTTGAAACAGCAGGGCCGTTGCTCGGTCGATGCAGAGCCTTGGACGTCTATACAAAACAACTGATATCATAGCTTTGAAGACCTGGCTTCTCCCCTCAAGATTTCCCGTATCTAGGTAAAATAGGCCCGATTTTAAATATACTGGAAATTCGGCAGTAGTCACACCGGCGGGAAGGCACGCTTTGTGGTCGTCCCTGTTGTGGCCTGTCATTATTATGGTGTAAAAGTGTGTTCAATTCAGTGCCGGTTATCGAATGTAAGAATGTAAGAGCGTGCGCACCTATAACGGCAATGCAAGATATTTTTAGGGTTCCGTACCTCAAAAGGAAAAAACGGAACCCTTATAGGATCACTTTGTTGTCCGTCTGTCCGTCTGTCAAGACCCTTTTTCTCAGGAACGCGTGGAGGTATGAAGCTGAAATTTATATCAATTACTCAGGTCTACTGTCCCTTGAAGCTGTGAAAAAATCAAACTTCTAAGCCAACGCAATCAAAAGATACAGCCGTTTATGCCGCAAATTTTCGACACTTGCAAGGGAATCAAAACCTACAGGGTGCTTCCCGTGAACTCAGAATCTTGAAATTTGGTACGAAGCAACGTCTTATAGCATAGATAAAGGAAAAATTACGAAAACCATAAATTTGCAAGGTTGTACGGAACCCTCGGTGCGCGAGTCCGACTCGCACTTGGCCGGTTTTTTTTACACTTCTATACTTTGACGATGTTATTGAAATGATACTTTTTATATTGTACAATAAAGGGGCTATAATATAATATTTTTTATTTAGTCTTAATCGTTATAGTGTACTTCTGAGCGACGAAATTCTGAAAAAAATAGTTCCGACAAATTGGTTTTTTGTAAGTTACTCCGTTTTTTTCTATGGACTGATAAAAAGTTTATTCCAGAAATGAATTCCTCATCCTCGAATTATACGAAAATGACATCAAACTCGGCCTAGTAGCGATATGTGGGCAGAAATCATGTCATGAGCACATAGTGCCCCGACTAATACTTAATGCGTCTGACACGGCGTACCCACCAACGGAACTGTCTGACATCTGAGAAAACATCTTCTGATAGTTCCTCAAGTAACATATATAAAATTCAGCCTTTACAAAATGACGAAAGTATACCCTCAATTCACCATGATTCAAGGGTGTCTGACAGGGGGTTTCCACCGCACCAAGTGTCTGACAATGGACGACGTGATTTCTAATATCAATCCGAATAAAATATATAAAAACTGGGCTTTACACTTTAACGAATTTGAGGTGCAATTTTATGGACCTTTGCTGCTTGATAACTTCCAAAGCAACCGTTATCCAAACTTCATATTCGGGGATCGTTTACACCTGTAGTAGGGACATACACAGACAAACTTTGAGGTTTTACAGAATGACGAAGGTCTGACAAGCCTGGGCTCTCACTCTATTAGGAGGACACACAATTTTTATAAAATATTATTTGGGAAAATCATAAAGCAAGTATTATTAGTTATACAACCAGTCCCGTGGTCTCGATATAAGTTCAAAATGAAGATTAGTTTATGTTTTTCTCAAATATTTACTAAAACATTATTAGGTATACATTTACTGGAAGGAATTCTCTAAATGATACTGACAACCCCCATAAATACTTGTTGCGTAGTTTAGAAGTAACCAGAAGAACAGATGGACAGAGGCGGGAATCAGCTTTTATTTTATAAGTTATGCCCGTTCCCGTGGGAATATCGCTTTTTTAATTTTTTAGAAACCTTCCCCGACGCCCATCACAACTCACCAAAATTTCATCACAATCGAGAGAATGGTTTAGGAGACAGAAACAGAATGTTTCACAGCAACCTTCATTTTTATGAATAACTAGCGGCTCTGCGCGGTTTCCGTTCCCGTTTGAATCTGGGGATAAAATATAGCCGATGTTACTTAGAGATATTGCAGCTTTCCATTGGTCAATGATTTTTTTAAATCGGTCCAGTAGTGTTTGAGTTTATTCTTTACAAACATTCAAAAATACAAAACTTAGAAATATACAATAGCAATGTAACAAGACATCCGCCCCACCAGATTACTCCACCGCAATATCTTAATCGTCGAGGGTAAGGAGACAAATCACCGGCACAAGCTGCAGTGAGTTGCGGTTCGATTCCCAGGGGATGCACGCTCGGCTACTGTCCCCTAGACAGTGCAATGGGGATGGTTTAAGCGAACAGATTTTAGCGATTTGTTATTTCAATACTTTTTATTATTAAATGCACGTTGGATTTTGGGATTCGCGTCCATAAGGATACCCGCTGGCAGTAAAATTCATTCTGATATTCGTTGAACTTCTTGGTGGAGGGCATGGTAATGAAACATCGTCCATATTTATACAAGATGACGTCACATTTTTGATTCTCACCATCAACCCGTAACAGCTAAGTTCTCAGCTACAAGTGTTTCCGCACGTACAGGGAAGTATGGGGTGTAATCCCCTACGCAGATTGGGAGATGGTGTGAATGGTTGCCACCTATCAGATCTTTGAGCACCTTAGGCTGTGATATAATTTTATTATTAGTAGTCATAATTCTCCTCTTGTGAGTCTCATAAATTTGATTGAGAATCAGCTTATGCCCACGACTTCATGTATAGCCTGCATCCTCCCTCAAGAAACAAATTATCTACCTGCCAAACTTTACGACCAGTTAATGCTTAAACCGTGAAAAGCTAATAGACAGAGGAACTTCCGCATTTATAAATATTATTAGTAGGCATTAAATAGGGACGAAATGACAAAATCTAAATTTTTACTGGTTTGTTTAAAGAAGTCGCTGGCGCTTCTAACTTATCCCACAGCTTAGGGGACAACTGCAAACAGCGGTAAAATGGGTGGTAATTTCCCCGGTTGTAGTCGACTTTGACAGATGTATCGACGCTTGCGCACCTAATAAAGTAATGCATTCGGGAGTTTTGTACACGTCCCTGCTTTATGGGTTGGAGATAGTGAATTATAGCCACGAAAATTGACGATGATAAATGTGCGTCTATATTTGTATAACATTCACAATTATTTGTTTTCGCAGGATTAAAAACTATCGAATTGATACCCAACCAGCAGGAATGAGGAAATAATATTAAGCGTATTAAGTTTTAAAATTACATTGTGTAACATAAATACAATTTTAGTAATAAACCGTATACGTGATCATAAATATTATGGTAATTTAAAAAAAAAACAAGATATTTAAATAAAAAAAAAATTAAAATAAATATGGTAGACTGTAGAGATTCTAATTATGATGCTATACCTACATCATAACTTGTTAATCAAGCCTTCATACAACTATGTAATTATAATTAACTAGCGGTTCTGCGTGGTTGCACCCGCGTAGTTCCCATTCCGGTGGGAATACGGGAATAAAATATAGCTATTATTACTCAGGGATATTCTAGCTTTCCATTGGTGAAAGAAGTAAAAGAATTTTTTAAATCGGTCCAGTCGTTTTTTAGTTTATTTGTAACAAACATACAAAAATACAAATCTTACCTCTTTATAATATTAGTATAGATATAGATAGACAAGTACTGAAAGAAAACAAAATAATGATATAACTGGGGACCTACTTATTAGAGTAATAATGTCAATTACAAAAAAGGGTTTATTTTATGTTTATGACCATATCAGGTCGATGAATGGACCGAAATGAAAAGAAAACGATGTTACTCGATTCTGATAGTTTATCTGAAAAGGCGGGGTAATAAAACTTGAGCTTTCAAGCGACAATTCTTCAAAATGTATCAGGCTTAACTTTTGTCGATAGTACATAGAACTTGAAACATCAAGAGTACTTTTCCTCAAGCAATATAAAACCGTATATCCGAAGCCAAGATTTATACCTGAACACGATTTGAAACATGGTTGCAACAGTGTAAAGACGAGATGCACTTTACTCTGGCGAAGAACGATGTCTCAATCGAGGGGTGCACCCTCACACACCTACACCATTCTAAAATGACTTTTATTCCTAGTGAGCAGGGTATTCTGAGCATGCACTTATTAAGGAGTTACCTGCCTTGTCAACTGATGGTTTCAATCATTAGGCTCAACGTTGATATATGGTTTGTTGGAAAAAGAAAAGGGCGGGATTGATGAATCTGCTAAGCAATAAGTAGCTAAGACAAGGGTAAAAAGGGGGTTGATTTTATTTATTTACCAGTAGAAGAGTAGATCCACTTAAGCCTATCTCGAAACAATAATTTAATACGAGTAGATGCTCAGCGTTTTTGTCCTCGCCGCCGTCTCTATATCATAAAGAGGGAAAATATGTATTTTTTTATGTTTGTAACGAATAAACTCAAAAACTGCTGGACTGCTTAAAAAAAATTTCACCAGTGGAATGCTACACTATCATTGATTAACCTAGGCAATATTTTATCGCCGTGTTCCCACGGGAACGGGAACTACGCGCTTGAAACGACGCGGAACTGCTAGTTTCAAATAAAGTGCATAGCTTACTAGCACTAGTTACCAGACGTATAGAAAAGTTTTTCACTATAACCACACTATCATAAGCGCGGAATCCCGGTGGTCTTTGAGTAATACCACAGAATAAGTAATAGTACTACGTAGTAATACTCAAAGCCGGTGGTGTACCATAGATTTTTGCAACAAATCTCTTTGCTAAAAAACCAGCACTGGCAAGCAATGGCTCCAATCTGCTCCAATCCCAAGCATCTTCATCCCCCGATGTGTAATGGCTACAATTTGTTTTATCGTCCATTAGTATTGCAGCCAGAGATATATTTTGCGGATTTACGTGCCGGGTACACATTGCGACATGTTTTAGTGCGACATTTAAAGTGATTCAGCCGAATGGTACACGTGGAGTTGTGTAGCTGACTGTAGGTAGAGTTAGAGGTGCAGGAATTTAAATTTGTGTTCCGGCAAGTCGGCATTGATCCGTGACGAAAATAATGGATTTGCTCTAGAAGATTATACGTAGGTAAACTCTTCGGTACCCTTTCAATAAGTACGACGAATTTTAAAATTAAATTAGTTTTTTCAAAATCCTTTCTTAGTGGATGCCTACACTGTATTAGCTATCTATGTGCAAAATTTCAAGTCTCTAGACCCAGCGATTTAGGCTGGGCGTTGATATATCACCAATCAGTCAGTCAGTTTATCATTTTATAAAATATATATATTTATTACGTGAGAAGACAATAAATCGATAATAAATTGTACATATTCATAGCAATAATTCATAAATTAATATCTGGAATCGTATTAGGTATACTTCCAGTAACAACGACGAATTATATTATTGTTTCATCTTCGTTTAGTCTTTCTGGGTTTGAGACCTTATTAGCAACACAAACGGAATAAATCATTAGGATTTGAATTTAATAGCGATGTAAGTAGAAGTTGAACTGGAACTTTCGGCCCCAAGGATGACGAGTGAAAATCACTCGAGTCCACCCAAAAAAGGTGATCAGATGACTTGGTAAAGGTCACAAGAAGACGCTGCGCGCTTAATACTAGCCGCTTTCGATTGGTGAGTTTGGAAAACAATGGGGAATGTTCACCGTGCTTGGTTGATATGATGATGATGAGAGGTGTGTGTATGAAATTGCATGAAACAGACAACGAGCACATTGGCTGGTCGTTAAGCTATGACAGAAAGCCTGTCTCATATGACGTGAGGAAATGCCTATATTCCGGCAGAGGGCTGTTATAGGTTGATGTTTATGATGATGTTTGACGGGCCTATTGACTTAGTTGGTTTGGTAGTGAAGCTGCCTTCTGAGTCGGAGGTCGCGGGTTCGATCCCCGCTCGGGGCCAACATTTGAACATTTCTATTTTCTTCGTGTCGGGGTGTTTAATATTTATTTAATATATGATTATCAGTTGTTTAGTACCCATAGTACAGGTTCTGCCTAGTTTGGGAACAAATAACCGTGTGTAGATTGTGTCCCACAATTTATTATTATTATTTATGTTAATCTCACAGTGAAAGTTACATTCATTTATTAACTTTCAGATAGGTACCTACGTGAATTCTATTCTATCCCAAAGCCAAATTGATTCAATATAGAACAGCATTGCTGTACATAAAATGCTCGCTTCAAACACAAAACTTAAGCGTATTGAAATCCGTAAAACGTGTCAGGATTGACGGAAGTCTCAGCATAGAGGCATGCACACACTGCGCTTTGGGATTGCTATAAAGGTCCAATCACACGTGTTTCAAAGCGTTGAAAGTGTCTTTTTATATCGTAGACGACGTGTACGCTGAGATAAAGTCGATGTTAGATATCTCAGATTGCTTTTTGGTGGATGTGGTATCTTTTCCAATGTATTCACTGCATACATTTTGTTTTCAGTTTTATGTTTTTTAATAAACTTTATGTTTTGTTGTTGTACTTAAATTAGGACTACAAAATATTTTGTCTTTGTTTTGTTTAACACCTAAACTTTTGTTTGTTTATTGTATAGTAAAATAACAGAGGATAAAGAAACTTTGTTTGATACTCAAATATATTGTTCCTAGAGTCTTAGACACAACAAAAAACCGAATCAGTGCAAGTCCGTTTCCGTACAATTACCTATAAAAACGGCAAAAAAATCACGTTTGATGTATGGGAACCCCTTAAATATTTATTTTATTATGGTTTTTAGTTCATATTTGTTGCTATAGCGGCAACATAAATACATCATCTGTTGAAATTTTTAACTGTCTAACTATAACGGTTCATGAGATACAGCCTGATGACAGACGGGCAGACAGACGAACAGCAAAGTCTTAGTAATGGGTACCCTTTACCCTTTGGGTACGGAACCCTAAAACAGCAATTCATATTTGGCTATATCTGTCACTTCATTCTGTATATCTGTTATTTAATTTATAAAAAAACTTATTTTTTAGTTCCTTTTCTTAAATCCAAGTTCCACAGCTTTTGCTATGGAAATGCGGCGAAGATGCACGCGGTGGCATTGCATAGTACGTAGATTGGATGTAAAATTTTGATTCAGCTCCCCTTTGTGTCAGCCGAGCGAAACGAACTTTATAAGAGTTATGACTTTGTATTTGCATTTTAGTTGCACGTCTTTAATTGAAACTCGGGAATTTCCCTCACATTGTTCGAGCATTTAATTTGAAATGTGAGACTGCAACTTTGTCGTGTGTCTAGGCACTTTGAGTTGGCTCTCTTATTTATTATTTACTAGCGACCCGCCCCGACTTTGCACGGGTGCAATGCTTATATTAAAACCTTCCTCGATCTATTAAAAAAACGCATCCAAATCCGTTGCGTACTTTTAAAGATTTAAGCATACATAGGGACATAGGGATATAGGGACATAGGTACAGAGAAAGCGACTTTGTTTTATACTATGTAGTGATAGTTTTGAAAAGAAGTAAGTTTTACTTTTTGTTAAAACAATATTAAAACATCTTTGTAATTGTTGATTGTATTGTTCATTGATTTGATATACACGAAAATAACTATTTTCACCAGGTTATCACGATTTTTAAGCTATTTAAGAACCTCTTTATATTGATAGAGAAGTCCAAAATTTAAAGCTCGATAATATTCCTTGCTTAATCATATTATGAAAGGCTTACGTCGGGTGCCAAGTTTGTCAAACATATATGGACCGAAGGAAAAATCAATGTCACAACATATTATATTAGGTTATTTTAAGTAAGTGCGATCGCATCACAAAACAATACTTTATCTGTAGAATAAAGTAACTATGTTCTCGTATGCGTAGTAAAGACGACCCTGTCTACATAAAAGTTAAGTTAAAAAAAACTTTAAAAAAATTATACACTCACGCCTTTTATCCCCGTGGAGGCAGACTTATTCCATTTCTGGATATACGCACTTTTCACGAGATATTATTTGGACCCCTTAACGTGATAGGTGGTGAGCCGCGCCTGTTACACATGCTCAGAATTGAATCTGGGACCTGCGGGTTTCCTAACCATGTTTTCCTTCACCGTCAAGTTAGTGATAAATATGTACGTAATTTTTTTTTACTCTTTTGTACAGTCAAGAGCAAGTCAAGCTAGACACTACCAGTTTAAGCTGAGCTCTGATTTATACTGCGCGCCATAGAATACAGGGCCGGTTCAAAGTTCAAAGTGTCAAGCTTAGCGTGCTCTTGACTGTACATGCCAGGATTCGAGTCTCACTGACTATCATCATGTGAAGCAGGCTCTTCAACGGTATAAGGTTATCACTACTCTTTTAAAAATAAATTTAAAAAATGAATATGCTCACGCATTTTAACCCCTATGCAGAGGTATTTCATTTCTGGGAATATTCACGTTTCACCAGTATATTCTTCGGACCCATGGGTCAAAATTAATTTGAAGACGGGCCTTTTGGCTCAGTAGGTGGTGACCCTGCCTTCTGAGTCTGAGGTTGTGGGTTCGATCCCCGCTCGGGGCCAACATTTGTGTACATTAACATGTCTGTTGGCTTCGTATCTGGGTATTTAATATTTATTTAAGTATGTTTATTAGTGTTTAGTACAAGCCCTGAATAGTTTGGGACTAAATAAACGTGTGTGACTTGTATCCCACAATTATTATTATTATAAATTTTGGGACCTGCGGGATTCGTTCATCGTCAAGCTAGTTATAAATATCTATATATGTAAGATTTTTTTTAAACATATTACTTTTTATTAAACATGGTACCTACTTGGCCTTGCCTGAATTTGAACCCGAATTCGAAAGCACATTTCGTTTAGATTGAAGAATGTAATACCCATCAAAACTTACCTGAAGATCAAACCGTCCTGTCCAATAACCAAGTTTAACCCAACAGATCGGTTTAAACTAAATCGAATAAATAAGTGAACCCGAGGGCTGCAAATTTGAAATGTCCTGAGGGAACCATCGCCCTTCGAGTGTACGGAGGAAACTTAGGAGTGGCTTTCTAATTCGAGAAGTTGCCAACATGCTGCTCGAGAAACATTTAGAGGGAAACTCAATTAGAACGTTGATTAATTTGTTTTCATTGAGATTTATTAAACATTGTAAGAACGGAAGTTTCGCTAATTTTGCAAAATTAAGCCGTCATGCTAAACGGTGTATTGTTTGTGACGGGTTTTGTGTTCGTTGATTTTGTAATTAAATTTTGTATTTACATTTTAAATACAAAATAAAATCATTGGTTTTGATACAAAATTATGTGAATTGTGAAAATGTGTGTAATATATTTAAGTATGTTTATCGGTTGATTATACTTCTAGCTAGTTTGGGATTAAACAACCGTGTGGGAATGGTGTCTCATGATTTATTTATTTATGTTAAAACTTTCATTTAAGGTTTAATGAATAGCTTTCATTCATTGAATATGCACTGCAGAACTATTGGCTTGTGTGTGAAAAGTTGCCATCGTACATATTTGGTAGCAAGAATAGTACCTACCTAGTAATTGAAAAACACATATTTAGCTCTCAATTCTTTTGGTGCCGACGCAGATAAGTAATCCTGCAAGTTCTTTGTACGCAAAACGAGTATAATATCTTTTTTTGTACCCAAGTCCCATTTTTCACATTTACTTACAAAATCTGATTGCTAAATTATATCAATATGTAATATAAACCATAGACTGTCCTTATACCCAAGTGACTGGATTTTGCAAGCGTCTCCGTCAACTAGAACCTAGGATTATCGCTGCCCGTAGGAAATAAATGATTTTGGGGATGAAAAGTAGCATGCATAAAATTTACTGGCAATCCAGTAAAATATCATAAGATTAATCCGTGAAAAGGTAACAAAAAACAGACAGGTTTACTTTCGAATTTACAATAGTAGATATTCTCGCTTTGACTAGCGGTTCTGCGTGGTTTAACCCGCGTAATTCCTGTTCCAATGGGAATACGGGAATGATATATAGAAAATGTTACTCAGTGATAATGTAGCTTTCCATTGGTGAAAGTATATTTAAAATCTTTTCTTCTTTGTAATATTAGTATAGAAGTATAGATAGAAGACAAAAAAGTGGAGGATCAGCCTATGCAGCTACATGTACAGCCATTACAAATGTGAAATAAAATATACGACTACAAAAACAGAGCAAACGCCAACAAATACTATCATGGAATAAGCTCTCCGTCTTTGTTCCAAAAGAGCGAGGGGAAATATTAGAAAATAACGAAACCTGTGCAGTTCCCACGGGTTCTGCACAAACAAGCCCTTATTGAAAGTAAACACCATTACACTATGTGGCTGCAGGGGTTATTCTTACCAGCTTTTTTACTTTTTTACTTTGGGTTATGCGAAAACGATAAGAATTTGCATCCGCATGAATAATGAATATGAAAGTAACTAAAAAAACATGTAGACCCAAGCTGGGTGGTTTTTCTTTCATACTACTTTTAATTTACAAAGTACCTACCTAAGCTTTGTAGACCTGCGGGCCTATGTGTATTTACAACCTTAATTGCAATTAAGACTCTATCTCAAGAAAAGTATATTTAACTAAACTAAACATGTCTAGTACAGATTAAAGAAGACTGGGTGCATTTCCTCTTTCTTTGACCTGCGATAACTGGCAGCCCTCTGGTTACATGAAGACTCAACACAATCTTGATTTGAATTTCGAATGTTTGAATCACAACTCTTTTATTATGGCGATTTTTTTGGCCGTTGCATGGCTTGTATGACGAATTTAAGTGTATCCTTTATATTTGTTTTATTTAAGTTTGAATTGAAAAAAATGCTCACGCCTTTTATCCCCAGAGAGAGAGGGAGTTGGGGGGTGGCACCGGGGTTTTGATACACATATCTCAGAAACACACAATTCTGAGACTTGCGGGTTTCCTTACGATATTTTCCTTTACCGTCGAGCTAATGATAAGTAAGTTTTTGAAACACTTTTTGATACATGCCAGGATTCGAGCTCGAGCTTCACGCATGAGAAGCGGGCTCTTTCATCACGGGCTGTCACTGCTCTTCTAAAAGTTTACTACACCATAATCATATTGTGTAGACACTGATCTCTCAAATTTTCAATGAGAACTTTATTTTAGAATAAGGCGTTGGTAAATATCAGTAAAAATTCAACGGTTTGGCCGCCGAGAACGATCGCCGGGAGCCACATTAATTACGTCTTTATTTGGCGGTAGGACATCATCTAGTCACGGAACACCCCCGGTGAATTACGCAATTCGTGACACAGTATTTAAATATGCTGTGTTTATTTATGATTCTATTTTTGTTTTATTCTAGCCCGATTCTATCATTCATGGATTAAAAAAAAATAGAGAAATGCTGTTACGTAAAAATAATTTGATATTCTGGTTGTAACGTAATTCTGTAATATTATAATGATTCGCTTATCTGTGCCAATCCTCTTAGAAGATTTAGCATTTTTTCTGATTCTTTGGTTTCGTGGAATTTGAGTATCGAAATATGACATCGCATTAAACGGTGTGACTTCATTACCATTATTTTTAGATTATTCAGTCTCTACTGCGGTGTTGCCAATGGTAGCTGCGTTGTGGCTGCGACGTGATACGATGTGATGTAGTCCATGTTAATAAAACTGTGCGTTTTCATACAAACATCCGCCCTGCGCGTCGTTGTAGTTACGGTATGGTGCGTCTTATTCGGCCCCTAGTGATTATATCATGCAGTCTATTTTTCGTAAATTACTGACATGTCGTTTAAGCAAAGCATAGTCTCTCATATAACTAGATACAGGAACTGTCCAGTAAACTATTCTTCCATACAATGGAGGGTAAATTGACATGTCTCTGGGGGAGCCTAAATCAACTCGCTTGTCCGTTTACTTTCCACTAAGTTTGGGTTCCTACTGTTTTTATTACAAGATATAAAACTATCAATGTTTACTTTTTAACCGAGTCTAAAAAAGGAGGAGGTTATCAATTCGACAGTATTTTTTATGAACTTTCGAATGAGTGAACCGATTTTGATGATTCTTTTTTTATTTGAAAGCTGGTGCTTCCCGTGAGGTCCCATTTAAATTTGTTCTGGCAATGACATCCATGAGAAAACCATATAAGTCTTAAATTTGTATTAAGTATGTGGGCGACAATCCAAAAAATACAAAAAACAAACAACAGGCAAGCTAGAATAAAAAAAAATTGTGATTGAAATCTTTATGTTCAGTCATCCCTCATTAGATGAGCAACAAGCAAGTAGAATGATGTGAAAAAATACTTTCCCTAAACAAATTCCACTGGGAAATGAGGCCGACTTTAAACTCTACGCAACTTTGCAAATGGAAGTTATTAACCCTTTTTAGTCCTCCTGTCAATTCGAGGAGCATTTCGTACGTTCAAAAATGTACAATGTTACAGGTCGCTCCATTCGGCGGGTAACCGGTTAATGTACGCGGGCCTTTATACCAATTGTGAATAATGAATGCTGTACTGCGCATATTTCACTGGAAGTTTGGGAGGGTATTCTTGGATGGGTGACTTTAATTTTACATATTTTATAAGCCGGTATATTTTTGTTCAATCCCACTAATATTAAAAATGCGTAAGTTTATGAGGTTTTATCTTTGAGTATTATATTTACACGACCTCAGCCCCCCTCCCTCCCCTCCTCTCCCCTCTCCCCCACCTCAAAGGCCGGCAATGCCGTTGTGACTCTTGAGTTGCAGGTGTCCATGGGCGACGATAGTCACTTACCATCAGGTGACCCGTCTGCTCGTTTGCCCCCTTCTCTTATAAAAAAAAAATCCGGTTTTATGAATGTTATAATTGCTTTTTTACGTAAAAACTACTGAACGGATTTTTATAAAACTGTACAGTAATATTAGATTAACTATCATATTCACACACAGACTATTTTCTGTCCCAGAACACGGACAAAGTCATGGGCAAAGGGCTAGACTGTCGTAAGTAACTGCCTGTACGCATCGCGATCGGTCATTCATTTTATTATTCAACATTTTACTACGCAAAATTCCAGTTTGGTAATTAAAAAAAATGTGACAAACCAAACCTTTTGACAATGTTTCCAATCATGTTGGAATTTGATTAAAAGCAAAATCGCGAAATAGTATCATTCAGATTTTAAAAATCCCACCTAAAAGCATATTTGCGTCGACTTTAAAACCAACAGAAATTCGAATTTCAATCAAAAAACTGATATAATAGAAACCACTGGCAAACCGTTCTATATACGAGCAATATTTAAAAAAAAACATCAATTTTTAGAACTCGCATTGGTTTTCCAACATGCCAAGTCGGGAACGTAAATATTACTGCCGTGCACAGAATTGCACCCCGAAAACGTAACTCACTGGCTCGTAAAACTGAATTGACAATTTAAATTTAATCTACTTTATGGAGCCAGTGGAGTGACGCCTTACATGCACTATTACACAGATATTCCATCACATCATACTTATATTTTGGGCTATGAATATAAAGTGAGGAATACACTATTATCATCTTTCTTCATTTTGTGTAACTATTAGCTACTTTTGACTGTAATCTCGAGAGTGGATCGATCTGAATTTTTTTAGACCCACAAGATTCAACATTTATGGTTCATTTAGGGTTTAGCCTTGCATGGTAATATAACTTATAATTTTAAAGTAAATCGTACTCAGTACCTAAGTGCCTATCTCATATTTATAAGTATATTCGATTCAACATTTTCAATTATTTCAGGTAAGAACACAAGAAAAAACTGCAGCAGACATATTATAACCGTAAGTTGGGTTATCGTAATAGTAAGTACCCATTAAGAATATTGACAGTGTAATAAAATTTGTTTTATTGTTAAAAATGATCACACTGTAGCAGAACTAGAACTCAAAAATTTTTTAGCTTGAAATGAACTGAAATTCTTCACAATATTATGGTTTCGGATATACGGGCACACAACTCAATGAAATGGAACATAATATTTTGTATGTAAACAAAGACATTGCAAGAGCTTTTAGAATAAAGGACAAAGCACTATTGTATATTTGTACCAAGTAACAGACTCGGAGGCGGTGACTCAAGTAACCGTGGCGCCACATTTGTCAAAGACAAGACGTCGTCGGCAACTGTACAATGTCTGTCTGATATTCTTGTTAGAAAAACACCTCTTTATGTTTTCCAAGACTGTGAATTTTCAGGACAAATCGACTCGACTTATTCGGCGTCTTAAACTAAATTTAGTTTGAAATTAATCTATTATCTTCTTTGAAATATAGTAAAGCCTAAAGAGGTTGTGAATAATAAAATAATATTTCGCTAGAAACTGCATATGTATTTAGTTACAAAGGAAAGATCTAAGTTTATACTATATCGTTAGTTTATTCAGAAAAAAACTATGATTCGAGTTCACGATCCTTGCGAACTCTGTAAAAAGTGGTTTAGTCATAGCCGTTGTAAAATCGAGCCACCTCAGAATTCATACTTTGCACATTGGTTTGTCTTCCAAAACTTCTTCAATAAATTTCTTGGTCTTTTCAGAACCCCTTATATCACTATATCAGCCAGAAAATAGGTGTCTGCAACTAACTGCCCTGAAGCAGTGTGGCTCTGCGTTTTATGTCCCATATTTTATAACTAAGGTGACCCTTGTAACCGCACAGGTTTCTTATAAGTTATATTGCCAAAAACATGCCAACTCATACCAATATTTCCTTAGATATAAATAACTTTATCCGGTATATCAACCGTTAATTTTTTTTAAATATTTCAATCAAAAGAAAATCGATTCATCATTTAGAGAGCTTTTCTTATAATTTCAGGCGAAGAGCAAAATCTACTTGAGGGTTCTTATGTATTTATTTGTACAATAAATCAGTACCAAGAAAGTTGCAGTTTATGTGAAATACAGAAACTAAGCAACCACAGCAAAGTCTTCAAATAGTATCTGCCTATCATGATGTAAAGGATAAAAATTCCAATAAAACCTTTTGCCAAACAAAATACCTTCGATCCGGATCAACCAGCGTATTTCTCCAAAAACAAGGAATCCGGCCTTCTTAAAATGATACCCTTAAAAATCTCATTTGGAGCCCATCAAAGTTGTTGGTTTGCCATCATCTACCAATCAAACTTTTACGGTACATACTCTGTTTACATTGAAATAATTAGAGAAATATGGAAGAGACATGAAATTACCAAGCATAAAACGCAATGCGAATTGTCATATCATCAATAAATAATCATCTCTTTAACCATCATCATGATTATCAACCCGTAACGGCTCACTGAAGAGCGGATTAAGAGATGGTGTTAGGCTAGTAGCCTTATAACCACAATACTTCGGTATTACTAGTTTTACGTGCTATTATTACCTATAACATAATAATCGAAATCTTAATGCCTATTTGTAGTTCCATAAATTTTAAACTTGCTAAAACAGCCGAAATACATATTTGGTTGCAATGCATCTTAATTTTTTCTGATCGTCAAACTTTTACGGCGGGCTTCGTAACGTTTAGGGACTTGTCATAAAATCTTCATCGCCGTTCTAGCATTCCTAGATTCTCGTGTCCCACGATCGAGTTTTATAGCGTCCGACTTCATTATGCTAATAGGGGTTCGATTTCGTCTCCCCTCGTCCGCTGCTCATCACTAGTGATTTTTGAGCCTCCTTTTGCGTTAACTGAATAAAGTTCTCGAATATTCCATGGCCTTTGATGAGCAAATTAAGTGTTTTTACGTCGCGTACTTATTCATACTTATACATAATACATAGTCTCACCTTCGGGTGAGACGTAAGGACATTCACTTTGGCGATTGTCTATCATCGAATGGGGGTTATTTTATTGGTAACATTTGAATCTGGGCATACTTTTTTATATTCAACGTTCAAATTGTTCTTTAAGTAGTTCTTCATTAACTTTATAAGTTTAGTATCCTTTACACAGTATTTGTTGCCTATCTTAAATCTAATTTAATAATAATTTAAATATTAGGCTGCAAAATTTAAAAGTACTTTTGTGTTCTTAAGGTCTACGTTATAGTTTAAGAACACAAAAGTGCACAACTGGTACTTACAACTTTATGGGTGACGTCGGTATAGTAAGTATCCATGTTTGCGGTCATGTCTTTTATAAGTTGTTTACTTTACATTTATGACTTAGATTACTTTGCGTCTAGACAGACTGGAATTTAATGAATCAATATCTATTCATGCGTTGAGATTATGCGATCGGATTAAGTTTTTTGTAGGTATACAGACAATTTTAATAGCATTTTTATTTTGCACCAGCGGGTGTAGCGGGTGTAGCAGTTTTTCCGTTCCCGTGGCAATTTTTAACTTTTTCGTGAGCTTAATGCTCAGACCATAGTTTAGAGTCCCTTTTGTTATTAGACTATTGACGTTTTTAAGTGGTTTTTTTATGACTTCGACTTTTGACGCAAATTTTACGCATCGAAAACCTTTTCTCCGCTACCATAGAAATTTCCACAATAATCTGTTACTAAGTGTAGCGAATGAAAAAAAAAACAATTAAAAAAAAAGAATGTTATTCGGATTGGGATGATGAGTCTCAAGAAATTAAATGTGAAAGATGAAGTTAATGTTATAATTTAAATTTAGAAGGTTGGCCTAAATGGGTTCGCTACTAATATTTGATGGTAAATAATTCTGAAATGTTGCACGGATAAGTTCAGTCGTTGAACACCAACTATTGGTTCAAGGACCGTATCTCATATGTTTGGGTTCGGCAGCGGGTCCGAAATTATGACAAAGTTTAAATTCAACAAATGTATATTATAAAATTAAACAGTCATGTAACAATAGGTTATAAGTACCTTTATAGATTATTGATATATCTTTGGATGCATCCAGAACAAAATGTTAAATAAGTCCCTAGCCGGCACGTTCTTCGGGCCCCGCTCCAATGTAAGGGAAAGTCTCGTCCGGGATGCTGCAGACCTCACGTTCAATGCGACACACCACGTAGTGGTGGTCGCCGGTGCACCTTGGCTTCAGCCTACACCACCGGGTCGCGGCGGCGGTGCACTGTCCCAAAACGGGGGCCTACGGTGACGGCGAAGAAGCAGGCGGGAAGAAGGGTGGCTGCGTATGCGCAGTACGCTGAGCGCCTTCGGGTCAGGGACCACAAAGGCCAATAAAGTCTTCCCCGTGGACGGACCGGGGGCGGTCACAAGGCTTTGGCGTGGGCCAGCACAATTGCGCACTATTCTCACTTTCTAATGCTACCACTTACGCCCTGTCCAGACCGTCGCTGCTCGAGTGTGGCTCCAGTGGAATATTTCCATAAAAAATCAAAATCCAAAATTCTATAAATCCGGAGCTCGCCGTCTATCTCCGCGTCCCAAGATCAAGAGAGGGTCAACGAGCGCGATCCGTTACTCCCTTCATTCCATCTCAATCGATATTCGGTCGAATGGAACGTAAAACATTGATTAATTGTTTTATTTAACTTTATAAGCTAATAAATGTTCTAACAAATGAACTAAAGTGAAGATTATTATTATTCGAATAAATACTATGGAAATATGATTCTAATTTAATTAATTTTAACTCGAGAATTTTGACAAATCTAATCTTTGCAATAATATTTCTGCAGAAACGGAATGCGCTTGGTTGATGTTTGACCGATAGACGAATGACAAGAGAGAAGAGGTTATGCTTTGTTTACAAAACATTTGTATAAAAATTTGGAATTTTAAGTGGTTTATTTTAGATAAATATACTAGAATTAGTGACCACACATTTCAGTGTAATCCTATCTATTAAGGTTGTTCAGAGAGATCCAGGATCCTTCACATGACGAGGAAATGTAAAAATTTTAAATTTAAGTAGCGGTGCGCTACATAAGTAAATGTGGCTACATTAACAAATTCAACAGTAAAGTTCGTACCAATTTGTACGACACATAACTTCGTATCTGAAGCAAATGTAATTAATTTAGGCTATTACGAGAAAACTTGGCGCAAACCTAAAGCGGAGTGTACATTAGTTATGATATCGCCGCGGCGGCGGCCCTCCTACAATTTTTTTCATGAAATTTATAGTGAACTCACACGCACGAGTGTGACTCGGGTCGGTTTGTCATTCCGTGGCTTGTTCAGCGGCGGAACAACTTGTACAATTTGGACGGGATTCGGTGACTCGACCCAACTTTGGGGGTTAATTAGGAAGTTTATTTTTGACGACTTATTTTTGTAACTTTCGGACCGTCGCTGTGTGTATACGGACCTATTTAGGGTGACGGCGCGCGGCGGGGTGGATGTAAAATTGCATAATTACATGCGTCATTAACGATGTTTTTGTAATTAAAATTCGGCTTATATAACGTTGTAATACTAACGCTTTATACCCGAACGATTGGCAGAGATATTCCGTTTTTAGAACGTATACATTGCAGCTGTATAATATTTTTCATACCGACCGGATTATTACTATGACATAATACGAATTTTCACGGCTCTACTAAGTTACAAAAACATTCGATATATGCCTGATTTTTTTTAACGTCTGGAAAAAATATGTTGTGATAAGTAAGTGTAATAGATTCATTTGCCACAGTTACTCTTTAAACTAAAAAATCTTTTTACAAAAAAAAATATTGTTGCTTATAATAATAATATGTTACACGCTGAAATATTTGAAATTGTATTTTAAAAAGAAACAGGCTCGTAACTTGCATTCATGCGCAATCTACCTACAACTGCCAGCTGCTACATAGTAGTGTGCGTAGTTTTCTAGACTTAGTAAATTGCATTAAACATGACTATATTTAGCAATTAATCTCGTTTATAACTGCGGCTCTAGATACCTTATACGTCATATTTTTTTCCAGACGGTAAAAAAATCATCCAGTATAGAAGTTTCGTCTGGAGTTTTTCTTTCATATTTCGTTCATAGAGTTCAGAGAGCATATTTCGGTACTAATTTCGAGGCTCGTCACATCACTATAATCCTGGGACCCGTCGTCGTCACTTGCACTCTAAAAATCCGCACATGGAAGAGGGATGAGCAGTTCTCGGCCTAATCCGACGAAACTATTTCTCCCTGTCTGTTCATGCCCTAAATCTGACAGTATGTTTCTACGTGAAAGCAGCAGTAATGATATTTTCTTCCAAAAATGTTTTCCATACAATATACCAATAATTGAAGTGTCTGTTTGTAAACTCAAAATAAATGTGATAATTTCTCAATACGAACGAAAATGACCTTCAAAGAACAACTCACCATGTGAGACAGTGCCCAGAAGACTGGCCGCATTCTCTCTCTAGATAGATAGAGAGCATAGACATATTAACTAAAAACTGATTTATACTCCTTAACATAAATGTCAGTTTTTAGAATGTATGTTTGTCAGCAGTGGTCGAATATAGGCTGATGATTATGATGATGATGTATCAAATAGGCTATATGAAAATATTAGGTATAAAACCAGCACTTTTAACTTAAATTTATAGGGGTCACATAATATGCAATATACTTAGTTTATATTTCCAGGAATGGCATACCTCTGACGACGCCCTAGGCGAAAAGAAAATAAGAATATGTAATATGCTCATATTATTCTTATTTTATAACTTGAACATTTTCCACAATTTCAATACACAACATCTTTAAATCTCAGCACCGTCGAAATAACCTGGGCTTAGATATTGCATTCCGTCTCCGTCACTTTGGCGGCACCTCTATTAATAAAGATTTCCTCCAGCTGTAATGCGGACCCCGGCCACTTATCCGATTGTCACTGCTGTTATTTACTTTATGGTTTTACTGCCGGGGGAGGCTATATTGCTGCTGTCCATGGTTGCCAAAGGGAGTAGTACTCGTATTACTTGAGCACTTCTTTACTTATTATGAAATCCCAACCAAGCATTGATATTAGTTTCGCGTTTTCACTATATTGCACAAAGTTGGAGTTATTCAATAATAATAAAGATTACTTATCATTTTACTTCAATTCGTATGTAAAGAGGCTTTAATCTGCATTTTTATGCAAAGCCACAAAAGGAAATAAACTTATATCGAAACTGTAACCGAAAAATAGTTTTAAATAATACAGTACGATAACTCTTTATTGTACACCAAAACAATACAAAACATTTACAACAAACATTATAGAATAATAGTAACGTGTACTGTCGTAACGTATACTCTACTGTTTTGAATAACAGAACAGTTTTTTGAGTTCAATGAGCTTATTTACATAGTAATTATAGTCCGAAAGGTAATCAGATTATAATTATGCAGTTTTGCCTCTATTTTAGCATTTCGTATAAAACCAAAGTGTCAGTATAAAACTAATTCCCGCTTTCAATAACGTCACCATAACATTTCATTAACCTGCACTCTCCCTCGAATGTCCATAAAGTGTCGCGACACTCCACTAAGTGTCTGACACTCGTGCCTATCTCCTTAAATCTCGGCTGGAAGTGTCCCGGAGGACAGTTTACTGTTATTGCCGCTCAGCGAATGTAGATGTGTGAACATAGGCAGCTCAGGTGTTTACGAATTGCATGGTTTTTATACATGTTTGGAAATCTTACAGTATTATGTGTTTTTTAAGCCTTTGGCTCAGTCGGTAGTAACCCTGTTTTCCGAGTTCATAGGTCGCGGGCTTGATTACCTTTATGACTTGTATAATATTGCTTGATTCTTTCAAAAATGAATTAGTAATAATTATTCAAATTCGGTACAGGATGTGCGGGATTGTTTGTTTGAAAAATTTCGATTTAAATAGGAGCTTAGTTCCGTAGTTTCCTATTTACGAGTACGTCATAGTAACAAGTTATAATTTTATTTCCAACAATGTAGCTTGGCAATTTTTAACACACAAGTCAATTATTATCTAGAACAAAATAATATACTAATTTATTCGTAAAGTATAAATGCAATAACTCCCCGAACAAGTTTTGTCACATATTAGTATCTTTAATATCCACGCGTGGGTTTCGTTCAGAAATACGAAACTACTTCACCAAGTTTGCTGATTTTTTAACTGGTGTAATCTCTATATTCTATAAAAGAGTTATAAACTTATAGTACTTACTTGATCAGTGATAGTCTTACGGTTAAAGAGCCTGTTTCACATGATGATAATCAGTTAAGCTCGGGTTCGAATCCTGGCATGTACCAATGAGTTTTGCAAATGGAAAACATCGTGAGGAAACCCGAAGGTCCCAGCATTAATTCTGAGACATGTGTAAAAGACACGGTAAGGCGATGGGCTCACAACCTATCACGTTTAGGGGTCCAAAGAATAACTCGTGAAATGTGGGTATATCCAGAAATGGAATACCTCTGTCTACCTCTCGGGGATAAAAAGCGTGAGATTTTTTTTTTACTTACCTACCATGAAAATTCTCCGACTTCAAATCTTGTCAATGCGGATAATACTTCATTGAAGTCAGTATACTGAAGTCAGCAACTAGATGGGTAACATAAACGTAAGGAACCAGACACCCTCGTTTTCCTAATATATAGTACCTAATGATGATAATGAAGGCGAAAGAGATCGGCTCACGATAGGAGGAAGCTGATCATGCATTTTCCAGATTATTATACGGAATTTTCCGGGAAAATCTCGGGATAATGGTCAGAGAAGGGAAGTTAATTTTCCAATAGTACCCCGGTATTTGGGGCAAATATTTCTGGAGTGGCATTATTGGAGAATGCCGGGGCAGAATACCGCTTTTAGATTTTAGTTGTTTGTTATTTAGGACACTGCCGGTTGGTATTGGACATTTTTAATTTGAAATACAATGTATTTTTAATCCTGAAATAATTGTAAATACTAAATCTTTCCTTGTCCTGTGGAATACAGAGTTTCCAAGAAAATAGTCATTGTCCTTTACGGATATGAATTTAATGAACATATTTATCAAAATCTTCGTCCTCTTATAAACTGTGTCGATAAGCTAATTTAAAATACCATAAGGAGTTGATTATGTTATTTGAATGCCCAGTCAAATGAATTACTTTTTATGATGTGTAAAGACCAAAATGTACTACGCCGTTTCTTATGTTCGCTCTCGTAGGAGAGATAGGGTAGTTTCTGAAGCTTCTCGAGTTCAAAGTTACTTTGAAAGATACTGAAAAGCTAGTTCAACGGTCTATCCTCGCAAAGTCTGTGGTCAAACGCTTTAGGAACTCACCAGTTTGTTAGAAACTAAAGTTCGTCTTTGATTATTTTTCTTCTTTGCCAAAAGTATGGAGCATTTGAAACTCTTCAGACGGCAATTTCTTACGGCTTTTACGAGTATTCTTTGACTTAATAAATTCTTGTCTGTTTTTTCAATAGAGCGGCGATATTAGTATGTATTAACATACTCTAGAAAAATATAACTTGAACACCTAGCTACTGTGTTATCATACTTTATACACCCACAGATAAAGTTTATTTATTGAATGTATTAGTATAATGTTGAACTAACAACCTGTCAACTGTTACCTTATACATACGTATCTATGTCATGTATGTATGTCATAATGCAAATTTGTATCTAATAGTTTAGGTTCGCACATAAATAAACCGGACTTCGGTATTAATGAACAGCTTTTAACTCCACTACAGTGACTTTATTTCCAAGGGAACTCATATATTTAATATAAAATTCTTCTGTATGTGTGTTTGTCACCTAACTAATAAACGACCTGACCGATTTGGACTATTTTGTGTATATTTGAGTGGGTCCCTGGATGGCTTAGACATACAATTTTAGCCGATAGGTGGCGGTGATTGTCTGTGGCAGGAAAACGTCGGCCTGGGCCACTGGTCTATATATATAAAAGAAGAAACTGACTGACTGGTCGTTCAGAGCACAACCGAAACTGATTTGTATAGAAACATGAAACTTTTGCACAAAGACAAAGTAAGTGTGCAGATTTTTGGAAAATCTTACGCGAACCGGAATAAAGAGGATCCGCAGGGCAACGCCATCTTGCACTCGCTAGTTGTTTTGTAAAACCAACATTTCTCATCCTACGAATAAACATAAATAGCTAAACAACGAATATCCAAAAGTTTGACTTGTATTTTTAGAGTTATAACTTGTACCGTTTCAGGTTGGTAACAAAAGAAGGAGCTTAAAATACATCACAACTTAAAACTCAATCTAAACAGTTTAATGTGTACTTTTGAGCTGTGGCTTCAGCATTTAAACTAAACGATATTATTTTAACAGTTTCAAAGGCAAAATACAAACAACGGTATAACTCTATAATCCTCTTGAGACATACAAAGCTGAAACGCAACCAACAATCAATTTGATTTACTTACTACTATTGTAATCGTCACGATCGAATACCAACCGTAACCGAGTGACAATAAGATTAACATTCGGTTATAAACGCCGAGTTCGCTTCATCCTAACGTTCTGTGACATTATTTGAGTAAGATCTTGGTCGGTTGCAGTGTCGTAGCTAGGCCATTGGCGCCCAGAGTGTAATTCTAAATTTGCGCCCTATAAAGGTCGATTATATTTTTTAATGATTATTTTCGGTAGGTACCTACTAGTTCAGATTTATTTATCAAATTGAAGCATTATACAGATCATAGACAGTATGTCATACTACATAGAAGCCATATTAAGGTCAGACTTGATAATGATTTATATTAACTTACTGTTTTACATTTGCCGTTGGGGCCAATGATTTGATACATATTAATATTGGTTTATAAATTAAGGTGCTTTTGTAACAGATTTTCTAAATATTTACTCTAAGGAAAAATAAATCCTTTAGCTGGTTGAGCTACCTGTAGTTTTGTGCCCCTGATATGGGCCCCTGTTTTCAGGCCCTAGCTACAACGCTGCTGCTATCCCAAGATTTTGTAAGGACTTCTAAGGACCGTCCAATATAGATTGACCTACCGTGATTCCCGCTACCACTATCCACTTGAACCAACCCCGGGGCATACGGATAGCCTAACACAGGTCAAAGGTAATAGGTGATAATGTAAGTCTGTAGTGTTTCCCAGTGGGGCGTTTAACACAGAATTTGGGTCTTAACGCTTAGCCCCTGTAATTACTAGGGCAGTACCTCTAGGATACAGTGAAATACGGCTGAGGCTTGCGGCTCGGGCGAGGGAATTATTTCCTTGGACACTATAAGGCTGGAGTTTGTTCCATTCGATTTACGGGCATGCCTCTTTGTTTAGCTTGTGACTTGATATTACTTTAGGCTGTGTTTCTTTATTGTGATACTGTTACATAATTTAATTATTGCATGGTAATGTACCCGTCATACAAAGACTACAGATGACGATGGCATATATCTACATACACACTTATATTTAAAAATGATTTTTTTATGTTTGCACTGAAAAAAATGAATTTACTGAACAGTTTAGCTATTTTTCATTTAGCTAAACTTTAGTAGTTGCCACCTAAAGTTTAGCTTAATCAACAAATTACTTTGGTTACTAGTAGCTCATTAAGTATAGTAAAACATTTGTTCAGGTAATAAGTACAAAATTTTCGGTAATATTCTACTAAACGAATTTACTAAATGCATTTTTACATAACTGCTCGGCTATTATAGCTAACCGATTAGCTATAAGTAACTTAATAATATTGTCGAATAATAATGTAGTGTTTTGTAGATTTTTACTTAACTGTTGTGGAGATTTCTGTTCAGTAGATTTTTACCATTTGACAAAGAGGGAATTTGTAGATAATTACTGAACTGTACAATACATATTTACCGAATAATTTTTCACATAACTGTTTGGCTGCGACAGCTAACCTATTAGCTATGAGTAGCAAAATAGGGTTCAGTAGAATATGGTAGAATAATACTGGATAGTGTTTTGTAAATTAGTACTGTACTGTTCTGGACATTTCTGTTAAGTAGATTTGTACTATTGAAAAATAAGGAATTTGTAGATAAATACTGAACTGTACATTTATTGTACAGTTTAGTTTGTAGTACATACGTTTTTTTATAAAATCAGTCAATCATCAATTTCACTATCTAATCTATGCCAAACTACCCAAACATCAAAACCAATTATTTTAATTGTAAATTATGTATTATCATAAAGTATAGTCCCAGCTGAGACAAAGATCCGCTGAGACTAGGTATTGAATAATTACGACGTTAATACCTAGTGTAAACAATAACCAATAATAACCTGGCCAAGTGCGTGTCGGACTTCGCACTTTTAGGGTTCCGTACCAAATGTACCTACGGAATCATTCACCGTGCATTTGACACATAAAACTTACTTCAATAAAATCCGCAAAGTTAAGTTGGTTTGTAAAAGGAAACTAAGAAATTTTCCTAAAGTTTTCAAGTTTTCTGAATTATTTGTCGTTGGAGACTACATTAAATCTAACTTGTGATTTAAATTTCAAGTACCCAGGCTTTGTAGTTCTTGAGAAATCACGCGTCACACAAATACAGAAAAAAGCTGACTTTGACGGCCGCCCATGGCTTTGTTTTCCCGTTAAAAAATAAAATAAAAATACAGTCTTATTATGCTTAATGACCTCTAAACAACGATACCCCACATGCTTGGATAAAACGATTTTTTTTCGGACCCCTTCGCTTGTATGGGAGCCCCCCTCAAAAATATTTAAAAATATTTTTTGATGATATATTTAGCTTTAGGTCAATGAGATACATGATTGATGAAAATTTGAACACTATAGCTTCAAGGACTTAGGAGCTAGGGCATTGTGACAGACGGACGGACGGGCGGACGGGCGGGCGAACAGACAGATGAGCGACAGCAATAGGGCTCCGTTTGGACCCTTTGGGTATGGAACCCTAAAAAGGAAATTTGGTTCACAGCTAGTCTCGAGCCTGAGAAAGGACCTAGTCTACTTTTTTAGGCGAAAAAAGGATTCTAAGGGGCCAACGGATCACCATGAAAGTTGGTACACATGTTTATGCGAACGTTTTTATGTTATTCACAATGTTCGAAAGGTCACCAATCCAGAAACCAACCGCAAGCTGTATTACTTTACCGTCAGCCCGTCAGTCCGAAATTTTCTTCTCAAAGTAAGGAAGGGGACCTAAATTAAATAATAGAGTTAATGTGGAATCCAAACCATGGCTAAGGTCACAGACGACTGAATGCGGCCATTATAACGAAATTCGAACTTCACCCGAGCGGAGTCGGGTACTGCAGCTAGTATCATCCGCTGGTAGGTACTTCAGGTAAATTGAACCGTTACAGTTTAACTGTCAATAGCTAAACTTTAGTAAAATTTTACAAAACTGTTATGTAATATTTAACCGAACAGCATTTTTACTAAATGTATGGTTGATTTGCCCAAATGTTTAGTAGAATTTTACCAAAGGTCTCAAAAGGTTTTACTGAATACTTAGTAGACACACACAACATTTAGTTAAATTTTACTAAATGTTTGGGTGATTTCTACTATTTCAGCGCTTTACATGCTACGTAATTTAAAAGAATATTTCATTATTTTTTAAGAAGTGATGGAGTGAAGAACTGTGCTAGTTAGTGACAAGCGAAGCCTGCGAACGCGGCGGAGGTGCGTTAAAGGTATGCGCTGTATACTATCTATACTTTTTAGCCGTATACAGAAAGAAAGCTGGTAGCCGGTGCCGATCTACCAGTGCTTATCGGCGCTGGTAACAGTTACATAAAGCAAGCAGATTGAAGCAGAGTGAGCAAAAGGTTTTGAATGGCGGGAGGCACCAGCGCTGACCGGCGCGTATCGAAGATTGTCGGAACCTGTCGGCGACGTTCGGCGCTTATTGGCGCTTGTTCATATAAATGCCTGCGCCGGTTACCTGCGTAGACCGGTGCCTATAAGCGCTGGTAAGTTGTCAGCTTTCTTTCTGTATACGGCTTTAGGGTATGCGGCCGAAAATCACCGTTTCTTAACAACATTTCTTTAAGTTACTGAGGGCCAATACAGAGATTACTTATTTAAGTTATTGAGGTTTTAAGCTCTAATGGGAAGGGAACATATACATTTTTGAAATTATAGAGGTTTTTAAGTTACCAAGGTTCTACTGTATATCATGTGGGGTAACATTGGATAGTTTTTTTAAAGTAGCATTCCGTCATTCCCCTAATTATGTTTTAGTAAATATGTTTTATTATTCACAGATATGTGAACGATGATACCGCTGACACTGTCGCCTTCATGTCGCTCGCTTTCCTGATGCACACCAGCACAGTCCGCAAGCAGAAAATCAAGAAGCAGTGGAGACCATCAAAGATAGAATCGCTCGAAAGCTTCGTCACCCACATCCCAACGGCTACTGATCTGGAGGCTTCTCTTACACTAAGTAGAGAGAAATTCGCATCTTTGGGATACAGTGTGCAGCCGTACATCGTTATAATTGTTGACACCCTCAACACGATTCACACGAGGTACATTGTCATCAACAATATTACTTACTTACTTACTCAGAATTAATTCTGAGACCTGCGGGTTTTCTCACGATGTCACCGTCGAGCTAGTGATAAATATGTACGTAAGTTTTTGAAAAACTCATTGGTACATGCCAGGATGCGAACCTGAGCCTCACTGATTTTCATCCGGCTCTTTAACCATATAGGCTATCACTGCTCTATATAGGCTATATATATACCATTTAGGCTATCCTATATAATTATATCCTAGTTTATTTGAAAAAAAAATCCATAATGAAAAAAAACCTATGTATATGACTTCTTTTTAAACTGGCCAAATCAGATGGATTCGATCACCTTAACTTATAATATTAACTTCAAAGAATTGAGTGCATATTGACTGCCTTGCTGTTATGGTTTCAGGTTTCCTCATGTTTGTTATTTTTTATCTGAGAGACTGTACGCTTTATGCATGTGACTAGGTTATGTAACACTAGGTAATACAGTGTATGTTTTTTAAATAATTAATCCCACTTAACGTTAATAACTAGAATTTAGTATTAGTACATAAGATAGTGTTATATGATAGTGTGATAGTGTTAAAGTGATATATATGATAGTGTTAGGTGTAATAAAATAATTTTAGAGAATAAATTCTGTATAAAGTTACCCGCTTCCTTTTATTTATCATCTTTCATTAGTAGGTACATCCTCAAATATTTTGTAAAAATCTACTACACTGTGTATTTGTATTTTATTGAAATATGTAAGAATTTTTAACTGAATTGTGAAGATCTGGTTGGCTACACCATATCAAAATGAACTCGACGCGTACAATTTTGATATGGTATAGCCAACCAGATCTTCAAAATTCAGTTAAGCATTCTTACATACTTCAGTAAAATACAAAAACACAGTGTAATAGATTTTTACAAAATATTTGAGGTTCATCCTACCAAGTTATTTAGCTATCTCCCACCAAATAGTTGAATAGATATTTACAAAACGGTTTGGTAACATCCTACCGAATTATTTAGGTATCTCCCACCAAATAGTTGAGTAGATATGTACAAAACGGTTTGGTAACATCTTACCGAACTATTTAGCTATCTCCCACCAAATAGGTGAGAAGATATTTACAGAACGGTTTGGTAACATCTTACCGAACTATTTAGCTATCTCCCACCAAACAGTTGAGTAGATATTTACAAAAAGGTTTGGTAACATCCTACCGAACTATTTAGGTATCTCGCACTAAATACTTCAGGTAATTGTTATCAAACATTTAGCTATTTATTTTACTAAACAGGTTCATTACTTTTTTACATAACTTTTCATTTAGCTAATATTAACCAAGCATTTAGCAGTCCTTCGGTAGCTAAACAGTTGTGTAAAATTTTACGTGAAATTCGGTAAATAACTTACAACTATTTTTCTCAGTGTGTGTGTAATGAATAGGCTCTGAAACTACTGAAGGAATCAAACCTAAACCGCTGGGTCTAGAGACTTGAAATTTTGCACATAGACAGCTTATACAGTGCCGGCATCCACTAAGAAAGAATTTTGCAAAAATTCAACCCCTAAGGGGGTGAAATAAACGTGCGCTAGCGAAGCCGCGGGTAAAAGCTAGTAGGCTATAATTTTTTTCCATGTTAATTGTTCAAGTAAAACTTAACAAATTTATCATAATATATGTCAAGAACTTGATATATCTGGGTCATCAAATCATCTTAATAATCCTTCAAATATGCAGTTTGAAAACCTGTGACTATCGTCCTAAGTCCTAAAACAAAATTGGACAAATCCATAGTATTTACTAAAATCTTGAAGAAGTGTAGCACTAGTATTTAGAGATTACAGTAGGAGCATTTTATCTTCTCATGTTTATTTCGAGTACAAAACGTAGTGTAGTAACACTAAGCGGATCGTACAAACGGACTTAGTACACATTGTTTTCAGGCCATTGTCATGGGATTACGTGTTGTTGGACGAGATTGTGATTGTAGCTAATACTTTAGAGATAATGTTATTTGTCGTTGCTTTTAGGTAACAAATGGTCGATTTTATCCTTGAGAGAATAGTAATCCTGTTTTCTTTAAGGATTCGTGTGGTATTGTTTTGGACATTGGAAAACGGAGTGCCTATCACATCTTTTCGTTTGGAGCCAGCGTATTTATTGATAAATATAACATTTTTTTATAATAGCACGCATTCATTCAACATTCGTTTGTTTTAGCGTACAAATACACTTTTGACATTTTTGTTTGTTTATTAACATGCGTTCCCAACCATTCACAGTTTGCGATGAAACATAAGTGAATTCTTGTGCTTACGCCAGTGAAGGTACAATAGACACATATCACTGCTCGGCTCACGCCTTTTGTCTGATAGGGTTGGCAGAGACCATATACAATACAATAACTCTTTATTGTACACCAAAAACAACACAATATGGATACTAACATTAACTAAAGTACAATGGGCGGTCTTATCGCTTTTAGCGATCTCTTCCAGACAACCTTAGGATGGATGAAACTGAGAGATTAGAACTAGGGTAGACGGTGCACTATATATCATTGAACATACTCTTACATACTATTACATACATAAATAAATAAATAAATAAATAAATATATAAATAAAATATATTAAATAAAATAAACAAGAATAGAAAATACTTTCACACATACTTGAGGATAATAATATAATATAACGTAAGAGAAAAAATTGAAACGACCAAGCGAAGGAAATTTTTAAAATTTCAATTTAAATAAAATTTCAATTTAAATATTTTAAAACTGAGGATAGAAAAGTGACATTTCTATATGACTTCAACAATTGGTAAAACTACATCTACTGTATACCTTACAGTATGTAACCAAACTATCTGCCGGCCTACCAAACCTGCTAAGGTAAAAGATTTATTTTCCTACCATACCTTTGGTAATGTAAGTTCCAATATTTCACCCTTGCTGCAAGCTAGACCCGAATCTCAGGCCAGTCTACAGTTATTAATCATCCGGCGCAGCCCCGGATAAGTCAGCGCGGGGCCCGTAGCAAATGTGAACTAGAGGCCCTAGAATTGCACTACCTATTAAAATACTAGAAGAGTATATAGGATGTAAATAAATCATAACAGAATAAAAAGGCTTTTCGTGATTTAATGTGAGCAAATATTTTTAAATAAATAATTGTCTATGTTCATTTATTACAAACAGCTCGAATCGAGAACAATATTAGGGGTTTCCCCCGCAATTATTTTAGTATCGCCACTTGCAGCATAATGCACCTATAACAATATTAGTATGGCCAACACTCACTTTGAAGATTACTGCTGGAGAGCTGTGTGGCTTTTTTATTTTATTTTTTTAGGGTTCCGTACCCAAAAGGGTAAAAACGGGACCCCTTCACTAAGACCTCGCTGTTTGTCCGTCCGTCTGTCTGTCTGTCACCAGGCTGTATCATGTATACCGCTATACAAATACTAAAAACTAAATAAAATAAATATTGAAGGGATGGGCTCCCATACAACAAACGTGTTTTTTTTCGTTTTTATAGATAATCGTATGAGGAACCCTTCGTGAGCGAGTCCGACTCGCATTTATCCGGTTTTTATTTGGCATAGTCGTCGGTTTAAGTAGTGGGGCCCGTAGTAATTTCTGCCTCCTGCTTCGTGCCTAATCCGGCACTGATCCGGCGACGATCACGCGAGCCTTCTCCAATTTTATTCACAACTGCCTTGTTCTTCCTGTTGTAGATCACACGATTAATGTTCCGTATCGTCGGTTTCGTATTTTCTTTGCAGGTCGTGTTCAGATTTTATGAGAAAGCTGGCGCCTTTCAAGCTAATGTTCGCGTGTAACTTTATTTGGTATGAAATCTTTGTTTTGCTTTTACACATTTTAAAACATAATGGTTTTATTGTTTTGCTTTCTCAGAAGTGATTTTTGGGTTTTATAAGAATACGCCTAAATCCTGTTTCTACTGTTCGTGCTTACAACAATTCACCAAAGTTTCATTGCAATCTATAGAAAGTCCGCAAATATATTTAGGAATTGGTGTTTACTATCCAGAATGTTGATTTATAAATGTTGATTATGGTAAACTTTTACAAAACATATTTTTTTTGTACATTATAAACAAACTATCCATATACTTACTTTAAATCCATTTAATAAAATAATGTTTTAGTATATAGTACCATACAGTCTAAGCCGTTGGGATCTACTTAGGAGCGAACTATAATAAGTTGCCACCATTACACACTTCTAATTTCGAAAATGAAATTCATTTAGTATTTTTCATGTATGTACCTACCTATTTATGATCGAAAAACTTATTTAGTTCAGAAACTCCATAGTGTTCAAATAACATATCAGTATAAATATCATCACTTTTAATGTCGGTATATTTATACACATCCCAAAATCCTTTTACTCCAACTTATATTCATAAGAAGTTTTAGTCAAGTTACATCCAAGTTGTGTAGCATAGTTCGTTGCTCGGTAAAATCTTTTACACCTAATATCGCCAGGTGTAAGTATCCCACCGAAATCCTTAGCACGTAGTTGAATTAAAATAGCTCGTGACCCTTTTTCATTAATAAGAGATCTTCGCCCCACACTGAATATTTATGCAGGTGGTTGGAGCTGTATGTTACAAGCAAAAAGCGATCCTAAAACTAAAATGTGACGGTATAATTTATACTTATTATTAAGCAATGGAGCAAAAAGTTCCTCAAGTGGAGACCATGCATTGGCATCGTCGCGTTGTTCGTCCATTCGCAAAGTCGTCAAAAGACCCAGCAAAGGTCAAAGAAGCTTTCAATCGATCTCGGTTTTTTTTATCAAATCTACATGCATATTGGTGTAACCAAATATATAAATAAATTATATATATGAATAAAACCAATAAAATTATATCTGTAACACGCTAGTCTCGGTGGGGCGTCAGCAGAGGTGAAATAAAACTCGCACGCAGAGACGGATTTTTTTCAGTGAAGGTGTTTTCGACAAAGTGCCGGGATGCCGTCCACTATGCCTTTGAATTCCCTAACCCAATTATAGTATATGAAAGATTTCCAAAAGAGCTGGGGAAACGTCTACTTTTGGTGTAAATCTTACAATCAATACTGAATACAATGTCTAATGCATCTTAACTACACATATCTAAACCGTGAGTCAAACGATAGTGCTGCGTTTTAATTGGACCTATATCGAGAACGTATGACAACACGTGTGCGTTAACACTAGTGATACTTATATACACTGTTAGCACATATTTTTAACAATTTCACAAGAAATATTACATACGATTTTGTAAGTTTCGGTGTGTTGTATGCAACACTTCATTATTTCATCTTCAATAAAGCGTAATAAAACAGAGATTGTATAATCAGATGTTTTGAGTGAGAAAGACATTCTAACAAAATAAGTATAAGTTTTCAAGGATAGATTTGATACCATCGCTAATACTTTGCACCACATGCAGCACAGGAGAGGCAGGGAAGCGGTTACTTGATTTTTCTGATACATTTTCATGAGATTAGGAGCATGGTCGGCCATTGTTGCGATATTAGAGATGGCGCCTTAAACGGATTAACCATTCTCAGCAACTGGTGGCTCCTGGTTTGTAGGTGTTAAGTTATGAGTTTGAAATTGGAGTCAAATTGAGCCCACTGTTGATCTGAAGTCTTTTCTCACATATAAAGACGTCAGACTTATGAAGGAATATTATTATCCTTGTTATTTTCTGTAGATATTAAAAATGCGAAAGTATTTCAGTCTATTTGGTAATCTGTTACCTTTTCACGGCTGAACTGAAATTTTGCAGGACGGTAGTTTAGATCTTGAGAAATGAAATAAGCGTTTCATCCTGGGGGACGCGATAGCTTAAAGTTCGTGGGGACTTTGGGCAACAGCTATAGTTATTTATAAGTATATTTTTGATTAGATCTTAATGAGAAATTGTATGATGCAGAAACATTGTTACACCTTGTACTTAAAATATAATATCTTAAAATAATTCTCCTTTTTATAGTCACACTTAATCGGATAAGACAGAAAATATTGCAGTTACACGCTATATACTTAGGTTGTTTATAAACCATGACAGTTCTCAGGTAATTTCAACTTTCGAACAAAATCGAATCCACACTGCTAGTTGGACGTGGAGTGGGAAATGAACGCGGAAATAAATAGGTTAACGCCGCGAATCCAGTTATCAAGTTTAAACAGTTCCCAACTCGCGTGTAGCGGGAACGCGATTAACGGAGACTGTGACGCGTTCGCGTTGACTGTACACGTAAATATGTTTACGTTACGGTAGTCGCGTTAAACGCTACTGTTTGTGGAGAAACCCTTCTATATTTAATATTTTTTAAAGTCCTCTCTACGAAAAGGTATAAATTTAGTAAACAATGAATTTCTGAGTCACCTAGCTACAGTTATGAGCTAACCAAATCCGATCAACTTAAATTCACACACGGTTAATTAGTCCCAATAATGTTAACATGTCTCAGTACTTTTTCCAGATCCATTTTTTATAGATCATATAAGTAAATCAGTTGACTAAGCAGTCAAGTGTCTATTCAGGCTTAATAACCCATAGGTAAGAGTTGCAAATACGTGGAATTACATTTGGAGTCCTAAAGGAGTTTTAACGCTACGAAATATTAATTTTAATATTTCTTTTTAAATTATGCAGCGGGGAGAGAGACTGACATATCTGCACGAACACTGCCTGAGTGGTTTACCTTTGGGGCTTGAGCGACCAATATTTAAAAATGTAAAATCTAATATTTTAGAGGTTTTGCTACCTGAATTTTTAAAGCCAAAATTTGCTTATTTTTAACTTTTCTTTCTTTTTAAAACTGGAGCATCGGGACATATTAAAACGAAGGAACGTTCCAGATTCTTCTAGAAACCCCTTTGTGGAAAGTAAAGTAGAACTCGGTCCGTTCCGTTTGCAAATAACGGAGGAAACTTTCGTGGTGAAATGAAAAGAGCTGTAGGCAATGGTGTCGTATTGGTCAGTGGATAACCTAAAATCTACGTCCTAGTTTTTATTTGAGTGTCTCTTGGTAATACAAAAATTTTCTCAGTTTTTGAAGAAAGTTCTTCTTGTAATGTGTCTTAGTAAATAAGTAGTTGGTTATTATTATGATGTATAATGTATACTTATGTTTAGGAAAACATCGTGAAAAAACCTCAGGCCCCAGAATCGGTTCTGAGGCATGTGTGACAGAAGTCCTGATAAAATATTCTGGTGAATAGTGAATTTTCCTCTCTGCTTACCCCCTCGAGGACGTGTTTTTTTAACGTTGTTGTAACGTTATTCCTTATTTATATTTTTTATGTATATGCCATACGTTATCAATGACGTGTAAGGTTAACATGCGGTTCGTATGACCGCGACTCACTGCTTCGTATGAATTAATACTATGTCTATTACTATGATGTCGCTAAGAATCTTTACATACTATTAAATTGACATAAAACCGAGACTTTCCGACCAACCGCCCATGTTCGCCTGTCGCGTGGAAAATCTTAGCTTACGAGGTTCGTATAACTGCGACTCACTGCTTCGTATGAATTAATACTATGTCTATTACTATGATGTCGCTAAGAATCTTTACATACTATTAAATTGACATAAAACCGAGACTTTCCGACCAACCGCCCATGTTCGCCTGTCGCGTGGCAAATCTTAGCTTACGAGGTTCGTATAACTGCAACTCACTGCTTCGTATGAATTAATACTATGTTTATTACTATGATGTCGCTAAGAATCTTTACATACTATTTATTTGACATAAAACCGAGACTTTCCGACCAACCGCCCATGTTCGCCTGTCGCGTGGCAAATCTTAGCTTACGAGGTTTGTATAACTGCGACTCACTGCTTCGTATGAATTAATACTATGTCTATTACTATGATGTCGCTAAGAATCTTTACATACTATTTATTTGACATAAAACCGAGACTTTCCGACCAACCGCCCATGTTCGCCTGTCGCGTGGCAAATCTTAGCTTATGAGGTTCGTATAACCGCGACTCACTGCTTCGTATGAATTAATACTATGTCTATTACTATGATGTCGCTAAGAATCTTTACATACTATTTATTTGACGTAAAACCGAGACTTTCCGACCAACCGCCCATGTTCGCCTGTCGCGTGGCAAATCTTAGCTTACGAGGTTCGTATAACCGCGACTCACTGCTTCGTATGAATTAATACTATGTCTATTACTATGATGTCGCTAAGAATCTTTACATACTATTTATTTGACATAAAACCGAGACTTTCCGACCAACCGCCCATGTTCGCCTGTCGCGTGGCAAATCTTAGCTTATGAGGTTCGTATAACCGCGACTCACTGCTTCGTATGAATTAATACTATGTCTATTACTATGATGTCGCTAAGAATCTTTACATACTATTTATTTGACGTAAAACCGAGACTTTCCGACCAACCGCCCATGTTCGCCTGTCGCGTGGCAAATCTTAGCTTACGAGGTTCGTATAACCGCGACTCACTGCTTCGTATGAATTAATACTATGTCTATTACTATGATGTCGCTAAGAATCTTTACATCCTTTTTATTTGACATAAAACCGAGACCTTGCGACCAACAGCCCATGATCGGCTGTCGCGTCGCAACTCTTAGCTTACGATACGAATTTACGCGACCAACGGGAGTTGAGGGTGTTAATTGATTCAGAAATTATTTTGCCGAAATTGTTATGCTTACTCGATACTATAGGAAGGGTATTATGTGCATAACATTTTATAGCAGAAAGTACCCATGAATATATTCGACACGTTTTTCTTCTCTAAACGAGGCACCATTATGACAACTTGCCAGTCCAGCGATGCTCAGTAGCCAGCTCGTACTAGACATCCTATAGTGCGGGTTAAGCGTAGTTTAAATAATTGACAATTGTAATTAATGTGTAATTTCTCTATAGTTCATTCGATTTCTCATTCTTGTATAAAGAAAACGTCTCAATACGACGCGTAGCTCAGCTGGGTTGCACGACCGCACTGCTTCTAGAGCAATGACGTCACGAGACGCCGGTGCCAGTGCTTTATGCTTGCTACGAAGCAGTGAGTTGCGGTTGCGGTTCGCGGTCGCGCGGCACGTTCGTGCCAATGCTTGCGAAGCAGTAAGTCGCGGTTGTAGATCGCTGTTGCGGATACCAGTCGCGCCTCCCGTATAGCTATGAAGCTTTATTTCAAAAACAGCGAGTGACGTATAGTATAGGCGTTTCCCGAGCGGATCCTGTATTTTCACGATCCCCCTCGATTTTCAATAATTCCTTACGATGTCTAAGGAACCTCCATGCAAAATTTCAAGTTCCTATACTCGTACAGTACCCAGCCGTTTGGGCTGCTGTGCGTTGATAGATCATTCAGTCACGGTTAACTTTTAAACAGGGTGTTAGGGAAACTTTCTGATGCCAGGGAACAAATTAAAACCGTTTTGCCTAGTTTGGGACTAAATGACTGTGTCAATTGTGTCCCACATTGTTATTATAATGTTTTTATTTAAAGTTTTAATTTAGAAAAAAAATATTATCGTTTTATTTTACGATGATGAATAAAAAACTAACAAACTAGAAATTGTGTCAAGAATCACCAGCATAACCACCTCGTCTTCGTTTTCGGAAGTGTTTTCCTAACATCCTGTATTTAAAAAAAATAATTGCAAAACTTAAAGTCTCTAGACCCAGCGGTTTAAGCTGTGCGTTGATACATCACCAATCAGTCAGTCAGTTTATCATTTTCTATATATAGATATTTTGGGCAGGCAAGCTCTTCTGTCTTGATCAGTCGGTCGGAAAAAGGAATTACTTCAATTAAACACGCAAATGCGTCAAAAAATAATTACTTGTCGAAAAACACACCACTAATTAACGCATTCTCTTGCAAATAACAGCTGACTCCCCTCTTAAACCCACCCCTCGCTACACATTAGTTTCCGTATGTTTCCATTCGCGAGCTATAATTATTGCCTCACTGTACTGGCACCGTCATTTACATTTCAAACGCACATGCGATCCTCATCAAATTGACGCAGATGAGACTCACAGCGTTTACGTGTGAGGTTCTCGTTTATTTTCTAAACACACCTGTTCCTTATTCTAGTGGAAACGAACATTTCTATTTTATTTCTGCATTCCCTTAATTAAGTATTAAGTAATTAAACACAGTGAGCAGTGATAGCCTTACCGTTAAAGAGCCTTCACATGATGACAATCAGTGAGGCTCGGGTACGAATCTTGGCATGTATACCAATGAGTTTTTCAAAAAACTACGTACATATTTATCTCTAGCTCGACGATGAAGGAAAATATCGTGAGAAAACCCGCAGGTCCCAGAATTAATTCTGAGACATGTGTAAGCAGACCCGGTCCGGCGATGCGCTCACCACCTATCACGTTTAGGGTCCAAAGAATATCTCGTGAAAAACGCTGTATTCAGAAATGGAATATATCTGCCAGTTTCCTAACAAGAGTTTATCAACATTACTTTTGAATTCCATACAATCATCATTATTTTCTGCTAACACTTAGGTTACACACTTTTAAAACGAATAGTAGTATTTTGAGTCGCGTTAATTTAATTTCAATTCAAAATAATACGCCAAAATTTTATGTTGTGCGGAGGGACACAGAGCGAATGCGGACGGAATTAAATCAAAACCGGATGGGTGGAAATCCATGATTAAAAAAATACTCTATTGCCCAAGTTTGGCAGCTCGTTTTTGTATACGCAACATCTACGTACTCTTTTGTTATAACTAGTGTGTCAGTAATAGGTTTAGTACCAGTAGGTAATGGATGATGAATATGCAAATAATAGTCTTTTTAGTCATATATTAATATTTTTTATTTCCCAGTGAATACTTTCGTGATCCCTTTTCCCCTAATTTGTCGTTTTTAAACCTCTACAGGAACCCATTTTAATTCGCCGTGTAAATCATTCTTTATTTAATGTAAAAGGTCCGCGGAAATTCGAAAACAGACTTCCCGTACTTGTGTCAATTGACTTTTGCCGTGTGCATCGGAGAGGGATAGTGAGCGGAGTGGAAACGAGAGGTCGGATAAGCGCCCGTTTACACGAGTTTCTATGGCATGTTTACTATTCGAGAGCGAAAAGTTTTTTTGGTCTAAAAATTATATTACGTATCCGTATAAGTATTTAAGTTTTTAATGCGCATCACGAGGATGGACCAAAGTAAAAATATAAATTTAAATTTATATTTTTACTTTAAGAAGAACGGTGAAATGCTATAGCGGCGTTGGGCACTTTAGTGGGATGGGTAAAAACTGTGAAACTCGCGTCAGGTCACGTGTGCTGATCGAAAAACCGTAAGACGGTTGGAGAGTAGTGTTGTAACACCGAAATCGAGAATCAAGTTTTCACTTCTGCCGGCACTCCCGGAGTGCAACCCGTGTTTTTTTTTTTTAAATTCATTTTGTAACATTATTTTCTTCTTATTCTAAAAGTCCTCGCCAAACTGAATACAGTTAGTAGGCGAGATAGCGCTCTACATCTAGATACATCATAATCAGAAAATTTATTAATTTATTTGCATTTAACAATATACCTACCTATGCCTTAAATACTACTAAGGATGACACTTACTTATCTAAGTTTCCAAAAACTGGTTTTTAATTTTAATTTTTAATACTTTTTTGCTTACTATAAGGTTTTGTCCTAAGAATTCTATTTGATTTTATGTACAATATATTTTGACATCCTCTCACCATAAAAGTTGGTAGCTTTCGAAGGTCTTCGTTTATTACAACAGTATCAAGTACTTTGTATTATCTACTTGATTGTTACTGAAAAAGGACAAATACAAAGACAAATTGATCCTATAAGGGCTGCTTTTTGTTTTCAAAGAAATATTCTGACAAAGACATTATCCGTGGACATCGCAATTCAATCAATTGACATTTACTCGTGTATGGGCAACACTACGTTATTGCGTCCATGTGAACAGACGCTAAGCAGGAAATGAGAAGCAACACATAAATATTCAACTGGAGCATTTACTTCCTAATGAAAAAGCCGGGGGTTTAATTCAAATTCATGTAAGCCAAAGGCTCCTTGTGATGTGTGCTGACATTTCTTCGCCTTAATAGGCGCCTTAATAAAGTAAGATAAGATACTGGGCTCGGTTTTACAGAATACAACGGTGGGTAATGAATTTTCTCAGCAATATCGGGGTATAATGAATTATGGGGCTATAGCCGCTCTGAGAATAATCCTGAGCTGGGCGTTGGTAAAGGTAAACATAATTTTAATTCAGTATTGTTGGAATGCTTGTATATCAAGTAATCTTGTATACCATCCGAAGATAACAGGGGGAGTCTATGTTCAACAGTAGACGCCTTGTTGCTGAAATGCAGAAGATAATTGTTTATCATAATACGGTAAACTACAGGAAGTCTAAATGTATGTTCTAAGAACTTTTAATACAGCCGTGCAATAAATTTATTGTGAATTTCCTTTACAATAAATACTAGCTTTTGAACGCGACTTTGTCCACATTTCGGGATAAAAAGTAGGCTACCCGTGGTTATGGTGTATAAACGATTTTACTAAAAACTTTCATTAAAGTCCGTACAGTAGTTTTCCTCCTTACAAATCACGCTTCTAACATTATCAGAACTCCTCTTTTTGAAAAAAAAGATCAAATAGTAGTTAAATAAAAGTTATGGAGAGATACGGCAATCTAGCGGTTATACAATTTTTAGCTAAAGCATTGATAGCCCTATTGAAAGTCAGCCCACGTGAACATCAAGCGCAGCCACCTTTTGCCACGGAATTGGTCCTGAGGCAAGTCTAAAAGCACCACGGTCCCCTGATGGCCTCACCGCCTGTCACGCTCAGGGTTTCTAAAAATACAATTGTAAAATAAGAGTGTAAAAGAAATAATATTAAAATATGTAGGTACATACTTTTTATTGTCTATATTTATAAAGTTTATTTTAATTTATTCATCATATTAAGGGCGGTCAATACAAATAGGTACAAAAGTGATATCGCTATGCCCCCTTGAGACGTACCAGCAGCAAAGGGCCCATGACACACATCGCGTTGCCGCGCTGTATGGCAATGGACATCCTTTGCAGCAGGTACGCCCCGAAAGGAGCGTCACAGCCCCTCTCACGAAGCCGACGTCCAATCTCTTTAATAAAGACCAAAGCCTCTGCTCCCCAGCAGCCCGTCGTTTCGCACGCAAGTGTACATACTTAAACTTAATATTTATAATTATGGAGGTACACAGCACCGAGCGTTTCCTAGGACGAGCAACCTATGCCAGTAATAAAATGAGTCATATTTTTTAAAGCTGCAATTGCAAGCAAGTTGCACACGAGCGGAAGGAGTCGCAGCGGACGTGGCGCGCTGCGACACACCGGACACGGCCGCCATATTGGCTATTTACGACGCCAGCGCAGGCAGAGGCTGTGAAATTAAAAAAGAAATAAAATGTACTTTCCCAATACAGATTCCCACCGAAACAATGCTAGTGAATAGTGTGAATATTATCCTCGTAATTCTGTGATATTATGTATATCAATACCATAACTAGCTGTTAACTTTAGTACACCACCTAAATTATTTAGGTGGTGTACTAATTATGAATATAACATAAGAAGCAATTACTTGAAGCGGTATAACATGGTAAGTTCATGCAAGTTTGTTTCAACTTTCAACGTCTCTAATTTTGCAAGATAAGTGTGTGTAGACCGTCCATTGTATTCTTTGCCATTGTTTTACATATCACTTATTAAAGAGTTGTTACATAGCTAAATAATGTATTGATGATATGTTTTCATGCGTAGCGATAAAATCTCGTTGTTGCGTAGAAAAAATAAAAAAACCGGCCAAGTGCGAGTCGGACTCGCGCACCGAGGGTTCCGTACAACCTTGCAAATTTATGGTTTTCGTAATTTTTCCTTTATCTATGCTATAAGACGTTGCTTCGTACCAAATTTCAAGATTCTGAGTTCACGGGAAGCACCCTGTAGGTTTTGATTCCCTTGCAAGTGTCGAAAATTTGCGGCATAAACGGCTGTATCTTTTGATTGCGTTGGCTTAGAAGTTTGATTTTTTCACAGCTTCAAGGGACAGTAGACCTGAGTAATTGATATAAATTTCAGCTTCATACCTCCACGCGTTCCTGAGAAAAAGGGTCTTGACAGACGGACGGACGGACGGACAGACGGACAACAAAGTGATCCTATAAGGGTTCCGTTTTTTCCTTTTGAGGTATGGAACCCTAAAAAACATTAATCTTACGTTTACGGGAAATAAGTTCACTCACATCTAATTCAGAATAATGGTCTGAATTTACTGTTTCAGTTTTTGCCAACCTGCCCTGTACACGCAGTATAAAAACATGCTTTTTGCCATTAGAACCTGTTTAAATGGTGGAGCTTTAATATAGGGTTTCCCATCACCCATTGTGAGCTAGTGATTTGATTTAATGATATCATGTCAACAGCACATCAATCTTTAATGCAACTCTCAGCGCCCACATTTCAAGCAATGCCAAAACAAACAGCCTCTGACACATTCAATTAACCCCTGAACAGTGGAACTTGCGTTTCAATATAGACTCTAATGCAGTGTCTTATAGGAGACTTTATTTTAACAAGTCTCCCTCAGGGAAACCGGAGAAAATCAATTATAATAGAGGAGTTCGCGTTCTTTGAAACTCGCATAGGGGCGGATTCAGCCCTAAAAAGTTTCCATAAGATTTTCGAATGTGAAAAGTTTGCATCGTGTTTTTATAGATGTATTACTTATGGATGGAGTATCTCATCTTTTATTCATCCTAAAAAAAATAACACTTACTTCTTTCTGTCTTTCTTTAATCAACTGCTCGAACTTGTATCACTGATTATCACCATAAATTTTAATTTCATCTTATATTAATCACATTTTCAACATTGTTTGACTGCTTATCACAAAACGTATCATCACTACATAGTATAAAACAAAGTCGCTTTCTCTGTCCCTATATCCCTATGTCCCTTTGTATGCTTAAATCTTTAAAACTACGCAACGGATTTTGATGCGTTTTAAAGATCTAAGCATACATAGGGACAAACAGACGTAGACGGGAAGCGACTTTATTTTATACTAGGTATGTAGTGATGGGTTTGCTTTTGACCTCAATCTAACCCAGAGGTTACGATGGAACGAGCTTGCGATTTATTAGTAAGTAAACCTAGATCTGACTCTGGCGCCTATTCCTTCTTCTCAAGTTCCGATATTACTGCCATTTGTTATGAATTGCTTGCAAGGTGCAACAATGGTCGGTTTAATTAAAAACATACGGGGGGTAAAGGTAAACTTGCGGAATAATTTTTGCTTCACGACTTTTATACGGTTTATTCTTATACATTGGTATACTTATGTGCACCTACGTCAACAGTGTTTATTTACTAAGGTATTTTCAATGTATTTTACATTGAAAATACCTTAGTGAATAAGCACTGTTTAAACACTTTTATTTCTTTTTACTAGACTGCGCCAGATAGTTTACGTTGTCTACATTTTTTGTTTAAATTCAAGTTGAGTTTGCCTATAATTGGGTTGACCCTCTTACAATCTAAAATTTAAGTTTATATATATATATATAGATGTTAATGGTGTTTAATCTGTTGGCAGACCTGTTAATAAATAAAAATAAAAAGATACAGGTAATAATTTTCGGGTGTGAGTAAATAAGCATATTTCGTTATCTTAGTTTGTAGCCTAACGGTTTGTCCGATTCTAAAGTGCGAACCGCGAGGTTTCTTTAGATTTGTCTCCATCTCTGGAGTGTACGAAATAGGCTAGATTTTTACTTGACGGCATCTGAAGGAGTGTTAATGTTTTTTATCTTTTCAGTGCATTTTACATTTGGGTGTTTTAATAATAAATATAAGCTGTAGGTAGTTTAAGTAAAATTTTAGTGAATTAATTGGATGCATAAAAAATACTTAAAGAGTGGTTCTGATCTGCGTTGTTTCGATTGTGATATGATAGATTTCTATCGGGATAATATCCCAGACAGTGAATTCATTAATGAAATATAAATGAACTTATCAAAATAATATAAAGAGACTGATGAACATATAATTCACGCCCATAACGCAACTATGAATAATAATATGTACCTGAATTGTTAGCATGTCAGGACTGACACACAGAAAGGTCTTTCCATGCCAGTTCTAACTGCGAGTTTGTTTTGTCTCGCTCGGTTGCTATGGCAACCCCGTTTCTCCTTTAATTTCGCCAACAAAGGCCGCAGCTCGCCCGTTATTATACATCATGCTCCAATTATTGTCGTCTCGGAAGAATGGAACGTCCTGTAAAGTGGTCTGCTCTAGCTTTTCTCAGATTTTACAATGATTTGAACGCTTGAGTAGTACAGGTTTCTAGCATTGTGTAACACTAACTTTTGTCTGCTGCTTGGTCCGAGTTTTGTTATTAAAAGTGTCCTATGTTCTTCCTTAAAATGCAACTTACCTTACTGCCAATTTTTGTAAGATGGGTTCCGTGAAAATGTAACCAACATACCAATAGACTTTCGAATTCATAATATTAGTAAAAGAGATTTTCGATAAATTTAATGTTTTTTACTGAATCACAGGTTTTTAAAGATAATTCTTAAATTTGTTGCGGACGGGTGTATGTAGTACATTTGTAGATTAATTGTATTATATTTAATTAAAATTAAGAGGGAGTTATGTTAGCAACACGAAACTCAGACATAATTGTTGCTTAAAATCTCTTAAAATAGACTCTGAGGTCACAAAGATTTTCTGTTCCAGTACCGTGACAGACTGCCACGATTTAATTACCCGAGGTTCACAATTTATCCATAGACTCCAAAAATAAAAACTTTAAACAAACATGACATTATTCTTGGAATAAAGAAATTGAAAAAGTTATTTATTTTAGCTTTGCAATTGCGTGTTGCATGCTATTGTCGTTTGAGCGGAGAACAATTTTTACAAAACGACGAATAAAATGTCAGGATTTATGAAAATGTCGGCAGTTAAAACTAAGGAAGCGGCGGTTAAGGCGAATTTATTTTCAGAGGTGCGAAGTAGGGAATAACCATTATTGTTAGTACATAAACGTTGTTATTAGTGGATTGTTTAGTTTTTGTTTAGTTACTGGCTGTTTACTTAAGGTTTCCGTCTAAACACAGATTTCTTATAGATTAAAAAAATTAGATATAGAGATATAAAAAATATAACATGAGTAAGTTGTAAAAAAGTAACTCATCGACATCTAAAGGAACACGTGACGGATCTCCAGCAAGTAAATGAGTAGGTACTGACTCTTGTGCATACCAAGCGTACGTATGCGTACAAATATTTTCTAATACGGTACTAATATTATTTCATTAAACGTTTTGTTTTATTAATCTAATTTGAAACTTCTTCGTGTCAAATTCATTTATTAAGCACATAATTAAATCAGGGTTTAGTTTATGTACCTACTCCTGCATTTTTGTTAGAATTCCACTTATTCCAACCTACCACTGCATATAATACCTACTAAGTCTCCAACATAGTGTAACATAAATACCTAAGTCTTTTTAATCTCTCGCAACTCTGAACCGGCTAAAGTTTATTCCATTAAAGTTTATTCGTTGCTCGGTACACCGGTAGTAACAAGGCAAGTTTAATGCCGCCATATTGGAATATCTGGTAAGTTGGGAACGACCAGCTAACAGCGATGGCAACACTAGTGGTACTACTGGTATTCCCTATCTTTTTATAGCCCGAACGTGTTATTGCGACTGTTGAATAAATAGATTAAGTTAGCTCCGAATAGACGGAAGCGTGGAACTGGATTGAACGGGATTTCTGTATAGAATTTTGGAGAGGATTTTATTTTGCTTGTGAAACGCTGAGTGGTGGTCACGATTTCATTGTAGGCGAATGAAATCGTGGTAAGCTGACTGACAACAAAGAAATTTGATTTAATGAAATTAGGTCTACATAAACATGAATAATGAAGTTATTATTAAATCGTCAGGAATCCCAAAGGAAAAGTGATGAAAAGTGAGTATTAACTACGCTACGAAATATTATGATTAGTTTCAGAGGTATGTAGTGGTTTCATGATCAAAATATGCAAACTAACTTTTTTAACTTAAATTGAAAGATAAACATAACAGTGTATGATGTTATTTGCTCGTTCACTTTCACTAACCCTGTGTCCAAATATTGCATTTTGACCGTTTATTTAGGTGTTATGCAAATCCAAACAAAACCAATATGCAGAACAAGTGAACTGCGCGTCCGGATGGTTCAAAGTTTAATGCATTTTGCGAATGTGCACGTCGCAGGACAACTGTGCGTATCATGTAGGTACCTTAATTATGTTTTGGTAGAACGGTGGTTGGCAGATTTATACCCAGAAATACCCAGTTGTTGTCAATGTATTTTTCGGACCCCTAAAGCCTCACGTGACATTTAGTGAGCATATCACCGGAACGAGGTGCTGTTACTCATGTCTCTGAAACAATTCTAGGGACTACAAGATTTTGGAACGTAGTTCCTTATCGCGCGTTGCGAAAGTTGAAGCTCTATGATAAATCTAATAATGATGATAAGATGATGATGATGATGATTATTATTATTATGGTGATAATGATGTGGTGATGAGATGATGATGATGATTATGAAACTTCGTTCCGGTAGCCCTTGACACCACTCAAGTTTTTTTCCACAAATATTGTCCTTTAGTGTTAATTGTAAAGTAAAGAGCGCAATGCGCCAACAAACTGTTATTTACAGTTTGGAGCAAATATCTTAGTGAACCCTTATAAAAAGTTATCAATAAAAAAAAAGAGTCGGGCTAGTGATGTAACTAAGTACGTATATTTTTGAATAACTGTTTGGTATATTTTTATTGATCAATTTTAATAGACAGTTTAGATTTGGATTATAAAATAAATGATAATTTATTATATAAATGATATCTTTTTCTAAAAACTCATACTTAAGATTGTGTTGAAAATAAAACTATCACGCGAAACACTTTTATGTCGTCATTACAAACACCTCTCGGAAACACCGACCGCTTACACAAAGCGTGACATAATTGACGCCCCAACCTGTCAAAGGGTATTTCGAATATCCAATTACATCGCAAAGAGGCGCAAAGTGCCACTTGGCGAACGTTCCAGTGATACTTCTTGACATTATTTTGCATTAAAGGGTTAAGTAAGTGGGGTTTGAGATTACGACTTGTTTAACGACAGTTGAAAGAGTACTTTGAATGACTTTACAAATCGTCTAAGTGCATTATCTATGTGTTTCGGGTATTTGTCCCGATTTGGATCGTAATAAAGTCGTATGAAACTGACGTTGAACCTTTGCGCTATAAAACATTTATGGTACGGTCGTATTCGCTTCTTGTAATGAGTTTTGTACAACATTAAATGTTGCTCGGGAGATCAAGAAACTATCTTCTATCATTATTTTTTTCTGTTCACAAAAATAAAATGTCTTATTGAGGGATTTTGCAGACAGCTGTTCAATAATTTTTTTTTTCAATATTTGTCAAAAGATGTCGACCGACACGCTAGATTTGTTTACGTTAAAGTGTATCTGGAATATAACATACTGGTATATTTTATGTAAGCAGTCAACATTCACTAATCATATCGCGGGCGTGAGATAGGTAAATCATCCAATTTCAGCCAACAAGAAATATGCTAGACATCCGTGACATAATATCGAGGACAGCGAAGTGGTGGAAATATTGCCGCAGTTAACACTATATTGGCAGTATTTACGCTATATACAGGGTGTTTACGCTGTGTCCGGGCCGACGCGAGTTTGTAACACCATTTATCATAGGCGCAAATATCAATATCTGGTCGCTAGCTGGGCGGGGGTCGACAGTAACTAATGGTGACCCGTACTTGTGGAGGCGATTATATGTCGCGGCGCGGCTGTATTCACAAACAAAAACTATAGGTATAGTAGTAAACTTTTTGATCAAAAATTCTTATTAGACCATTTGTTATATATAAGTATAGTTATACAGCGTGTTACGGAAGGATGGGAAGGGTTTATCAATATCAAATGCACGCATTCTTTCCGCGATAACAAAACTAGGAGGCAACAGCCTTTTATTGCATATCCATCCATGTTACGAATTTATGAGAATACCCTAAAATAAACACAGTCATTAAACATTATTTGTTCCTTTTGGCTTGATATACTCGTATCATTTCCGTTACAAATTGTACAAGTACCCAAATTAATACGGCAAAACAAAATGAAAGAATATGTAATGGTTTTAGTTTATCAAAATAATTGGATACATTTTATTTTATTAGTCAGAGATAATGTAGCTTCCTGTAGTGAAATATTTTTTGCAACATGTTCAGTGGTTCCGGAGATTATCCCTAACATACAAACATAAAGTCAATTTTACTTTCTCATAACATTAGTATAGATCTATATTTTATTTTATTAATCAGACTTAATGTAGCTTATTACTGTGAAATAATTTTTGAAAGTGGTTACAGAGATTATTCCTAACATACAAACATAAAGTAAATTTTACTTCCTTATAACATTGGTATAGATTTTGTACGTGTTGTTCCCTAAAAAAGATACTGTTCTGAGCATCGCTTAGTCACTGCCCAACCAACTTATCGCGACGATATGAATACGTAAAGGTTTTGTTTTGACACTTGCGGAGTTTGCGAGTTCTTCAAGTGATTTATCTTGCTGTTCGCACGGAGAAATGGTAGTGGGATTTATTTATCTAAGATTCGCAATGTATTACTTTTAAAAAGTTATATGATTCGGCATTCTGAAATCTAACTAATATTATAAATGCGAAAGTTTGTATGGATGGATGTTTGTTCCTTTTTCACGCAAAAACAACGGAACGGATTTTGCTGAAACTTTACAGTTAAATAGTTTATACATCAGAATAACACATAGGCTACATTTCATCCCCGTATTCCCAAGAAAACGGGAACCACGCGGGTGAAGCCTAAGTGTTAAAATATTTTATCTGCATGCGGCCGCGGAGTTCCTCACGTGGTGCAAATATCCTCAATGGTGGCTATATGTGCCGTTCGGGGTAAAGACCGTGTGACCGTGGGGTCCAGAGGCGTTGTTGCTTATCAAATAGCTATCAGGTCGTCTGGTTGAGTCTTGAGTTGACCAGAGGGCTGAAAAGTATCGCGGTTCCAATAGGCACCGTAACAATTAAAAATCATTTGTGTTTTATTTAATTGGCCTAAGAGGTTTAGAGATTAGCTTATCTATCCCGAGAGGGAATGTTGCTAGTCTTCTGGACACAGGTTGATTGATATTAAATTATTAAAAATGGGGGACACAATTTACACACTGTTATTTACTCCCAAACTAGGCAGATACAAACTCCAACCCCCTGTTTCACCCCCTTAAGGGGTGTCTGTTATAAAATCCAGAAATATGGGTCTTGTTGTTTGTTTTCAAAAATGAAGGTTTTCCATACAAACTTTCAACCCCCTCCGCCTTAAGGGTTGAATTTCGAAAATTCCTTTCTTATTCTTAGCCTACGTCTTAAAAACAATAGCTGTGAAAAAAATCTGCTTAGTAGGTCTAAGGGTTTAGGCTGGGCGTTGATGAGTCAGTGAGTCGGGACTTCTCTCTTATATATAGTGAGTCAGTGAGTGGTAGTCGAGCTTTATGTATTATATATTATAGATAATAGAGAATATGTAACTTAAGAAACTAGAGCAATTTAGTTTTCTGATTAAATGTACAGATAAAACTATACAAAAATAATGTATAATTCCTCAGGGCACTACGTCACGTAATGTAAAACCAAAGTCCGTAGGTACTTCAGTGGTCAATCTAGCTTTTATATTATTTGCAGTTGGATCTACATATAAGTTTGTACGGAACCCTCATTGCTTGAGTCAGTCTCGAACTTGACCGGTTTATATTTTTTGTTTACATTTACGTAAAATTTTGCAATTTACACTAAAAACTTAAAATGAAAATGTTTTTATTTCTGTAAGTAATTACAATTACACTTAAAAAAGTCAATAGTGTAATAGGCACTCTAAAGTCTTTCTACTAAAGTCTTTTTAAGTTTCTATTTCTTTTAAAGTTCTTTTACTATTCTTTCTTACTACTTTTTTTTTACTTTACTTTTTACTTTACTTTACTTTCTATTAAAGTTCTTTTACTAAAGTCGTTCAGCATCAGCTCCTGAATTTGTACATCTAAGATTTATGCTTAGAGATAAGTCTATAATAGAAATATGTGCAAAGCTTTATCTGGCTGCGGTTACAGCGGTAAATAATGTCAAACACTGACAATAGATGGCGCTGCTGTATTTCTAAAACGCGCTATGGTTTCGTTCTTACTAATATATATAAGCATGCTGGTTCTAGTTTTTTAGCAACATGATCTTCTGAAAATATTTGTATTATTTTTGAAAGGGGTACTTACAATTATTGTATTCGTAACCTCGAGTTTCACAGTTAAAATTGGGAGTCGCTAGTTTGATCAACACATGCATGCTCGTCGGTTTCGGGTACTCTTTATTTGGCTTTTCTTCAATACATCGCCGAACGCCTAGGTCACCCTCTACCGACTCACCCATTCACAACACCCTTGTATATTTGTCTCGTTAAGCGCCTTGTATTCATCCTCTCAATATAACCAAACCACCTCAAATATATAAATAAATAAAATAAATAATCTCACCCCCACCACATCACTATCACACGTGATAGGTGGTGGGTGAGCCCGTCGCCAGACCGGGTCTGTTACACATACCTCAGAATTAATTTTGGTACCTTGCGGGTTTCCTCATGTTTTCCTTCATCGTCGAGCTGGCGATTAATATGTATGTAAGTTTTGAAAAACTCATTGATACATGCCAGGATTTGAACCCGCGTCTCGCTGATTATCATCATGAGAAGCGGGCTCTTTAACAGTAAGGCTATTACACTGCTCTATACTGCACAAATATTTACTAATTAATGTTCAGTACTACCGTACTATTTCATTAAATTTATTTATTTATTTTGTTTATCTAAATAAAATGTTTTCGTGTCAAATTAAATCCGGGTTCGGTGTGCGATTCCTTTGGAATTCCGCTTATCCAAACCTACTACTGCTACTGCAAAACTACTGAAAGGATTTTGATGAAACCTTACAGTTATATAGCATAAACATCAGAATAACACATAGGTTTAAGTCACTTCATGACCTGATACCCCCTTCCCCATTCCATCTCCGGGGCACGAGGCGCCGGTTGGGATTCCATTCTTACGTTGTAGACCTACCTAATATTCGCACAAAGCTCGCTTCAACATTTTTAATGTGAACGGGTAAGGAATGGAACTCTCTGCCTGCGGATATATAATAATATAATCTCACGCCTTTTTTATCCCTGAGGGGGTAGGCAGAGGTATTCCATTACTGGATATACCCACATTTCACGAGATATATTGGACCCCTAAACGTGATAGGTGGTGAGCCCATCGCCGGACCGGGTCTGTTTACACATGTCTCAGAATTAATTCTGAGACCTGCGGGTTTCCTCACGATGTTTTCCTTCACCGTCGAGCTAGTGATAAATATGTACGTAAGTTTTTGAAAAACTCATTGGTACATGCCGGGATTCGAACCTGCGGATCTGTTTCCGGAACGTTATAACCTGGGCATAGGCATTATCTAGACATGCTCCATCGTCGTCTGCATCATCACTTCCCATCAGGTGAAATGGCAGAAATAATAATATGGTTTGCCTTTTATTAAAAAACAGGTTATATTTTAGCCCCGTATTCCTACGGGAACCGGAACTAGGCGGGTGAAACCGCGGGGCGCTGCTAGTTTTAGAATAAAGTAGATGTTTCGCAAGCTACGGAGATGCGAATAATACGTGCGTAGCTGTGCGCTACGTCGTAGCAATCTGGACGTCAATACGGAAAGTTTATTTTTAACCGCCTTTGAAAATGTTTTCTTATACTTTACACCGACTCAAAGAAATAATCACTACGCTAGTAAGTACAGCCAGCAGTTGTCAGTATTGTTCATTCTTACTTTCTACCTTACTAAGGATTTCAAGTTTATTTCTCGTTGTGATGAGATATTAAAAAACAACATCGTATTCCGTATTTTTTCTCCGGCTATGAAATTGCATATTACAAAAGTTAGATACAAAACGAATATACACCAACAATACTGTATGAAAACGAGACTGTCTATTGTGTATAAGCACAGTGCGCTTGCCATTCAAAAATCTACCTTGCGCAGTTAAGTTAAAGCTATGATTACTGTTATAAAAAGTGTATTTGAAATTTTGTAAGGCTGTATTTACACGATTAGTCTTATACGACACGTGTTAGTTAGTTAGTTACAGTATCTGCTGCACACAGCGAGCACATTGTTTTTATATTATTACTTTACAACATTTCTCAGCCCCTTTAGATGGTGTAAAACGAAACTTTTAATATTATTACGTTATGAAAACTCTATTAAAAGTATGTAGTTAACTATATCTTTAAAGTTTAAAGTGTAGAAGACAGTTAACTGTCATAATTTTAAGATATTAATGAAACCTGTTGCGGATTATTATTATTTATTTATTTTCATCACATATTATTTGCTTAATATTGTGTAAACTAATAAATTTCCGGTTAAATCTGACTATATTTATATCTGTTTTTTGTTTCTAATCTCTGTCATTTTGCTAACACTAACACCAATGATAATATTTCATTGAAAATAACACTATAATCTTGCAAAAAAATTAATATAGACTTGCTGGATTTAAATGTTGATAAAATTATTAGTATGGAAATTATGTTTTCTTTAAATTTTGTATACAAAACGACAATTTTATAGAGACTTGAAATGATGCGGTGTTGGCATAATTTTACTTGGTTGCCCTATAATATTGGGTATATCAAATCATCACTTGAGTTTTCTACTTATATCATTACATTTATCACTCTATTCCATAGATTTCACTATACTAGAAAACCATTTTCCTAATGTATCGTCTGTGATATGTGTCGTGTACCTTTAGTTGCAGTATTACTTCGGCCGTTTTGTTACGAGCGACCAGTTTCGAATAGACGGCAGTCGGACGTTAGTTCTGAATGGTTAATGAAAATACTGACCGTTTCAATCCCAATTCTGGTTTACAATGTGCGTTTCTCAATGGGGCAATAACGATAACCGTTCGCTTAATAACGGTTGAAGGATTATAGAATGTTTCAGAAAATAGGTACCTTCTAAGTAAGTGATTGTGATCTTTTAAGGGCTTTATTTTATTCACTATTCGATTTTGTATGGGATTTCAATCGTGTTCTGGGGTAAATATTAGCCTATGTCCTTGCCGAGGAAAGCCTTGAAATTCAAGTCATCTTCCTGTTAAATTTCTTTAAGAATAGAATCAGTGATGGCCCATGGGTTAAAGAACCCGCTTTTCATTTATAAGGCTTGGGTTCGAATCCTGGCATGTGTGTACCAATCAGTTTTTACAAAGCTTAGGTAGCTACATATTTATCACTGCCCGTCGACGGTGAAGAAAAACATCGCGAGGAAACCACCAGGTCCCAGAATTAATTCTGAGGTATGTGTAACAGACCCGTTTCGGGTTGATCGTATTTTTTTATACCATCGTGTAACTGTTTCTGATTATGCTCCTTTGCCGTGGTTGCTTTTAAGTGAAGCGGCACAAACCTTTTTTTTAAATATGATTAGATGTGACGTTCTTATGTATTGTGTCAGCTTTGTTAGCAATAAATTTTTGCTAAATAAATATTATATAAATTAAAAAAAAATAAGTTTTATTTATTGATCGCTAGAAATGAGAAAAAATGTTGTATACCAATAACCTTATCTCGAGACTGCAAGGGAAGTTTTGCAACCTTGCAACAGTGGGAAAGTAAACAAGTAAAGTTATAACAAGCAAGTAACGGAAGTCGGTTAACTCGAACTAAAGTTGGTAATGAGATATCCCCTACAGCTAAGGATTTACGGCCCTCCTGTTTATGTGCGTACAATGTACGTTCACGTTTGCGATTTCATGTAACTACAGGATGTTAAGAATCGTGATAATTTCCACAAACTCACAATCAATAAAAAAATATTTTTTATAGAAGTACCAGATTTTTGGAATATTTTGTATATAAATATTGTGTATTCATCAAATTAAGTTTACTGTTTATTATACATTTTCTTACAAAAATATAGGCTGGATATCATGGTACCGTAACCAGAGGAGTGGCAGTTATCTCTGTCAAGGGGTATCTATTTGTAACCTCATAATAAATACAATACTTATCACGGCTACAAACTGGGTGCATACCATCCTATCAAACCAAAGAGATTTGTATCAGACTGATATTCGTTCGATGCGTTCGTATAAAATAGTTGTAACACCCCGTATATAACTTTGTAGCGCCCCTTTATGAGGTAAATCTCTGTTCTCATTAAGTAGGTATTTCTTGAGATGTATTAGCTAGCTGTTCGGAGGGAACCAAGGCGATAATACAAAACTCTTCTTTCGAGCCTATAGTACAGGGTACAATTTTGAGAAAATTTACGAATTCCCAATTCGTAATAATTCAAACGATAACAATGAATATTTCTCTTTGAAGTTATTGAAACCCTCAGACACAGAGATTGCTGAAAAGCTGAGTCGATTCAACATGATTGATAGCTGTTTCTGAAGAAAATGATATGAATTGTTCGATTCAGTGAGAGTTTGATACTTCTGCTCCAATTACTTCGGAACTGCTTATTACCCACTTAGAACTACCCCAGAAGGAGGGTAATATTTTTTATAAAATATAAATAAATATAAATATAATCTCACGCCTTTCATCCCCGAGGGGGTAGGCAGAGGTATTCCATTACTGGATATACCCACATTTCACGAGATACATTGGACCCCTAAACGTGATAGGTGGTGAGCCCATCGCCGGACCGGCTCTATTTACACATGTCTCAGAATTAATTCTGAGACCTGCGGGTTTCCTCACGATGTTTTCCTTCACCGTCGAGCTAGTGATGAATATGTACGTAAGTTTTTGAAAAACTCATTGGTACATGCCAGGATTCGAACCCGAGCCTCACTGATTTTCGGCCGGCTCTTTAACCGTCAGGGCTATCACTGCTCTTTTTTATAAGCCTTTATTTAACTAGCAATGAAGGTATGTATCGCGTGAAATCTTCGAATCCGGGTGCAACTCAATTTTGAAGCAGATATCTTCATTGAGCTGAAATTTTGTATTCACGTTTACTTTTTATTTATTTATTGTTTGGATGTTTATTGTACGTTGGATGACAAGACAATGTATGGTTAGCTGTGTCTTTTTAAATCCAACATGGTGAAACACCCAAAATGGCGGACGCACTCCTACAATATGGGTATAAATAAATAGGGCTTGCTGGGAATAACTTGAAAAATAAAGTGACGTGCCTTCAAATCCAAAATCTTGTTGTGAAAAAGTTTTTTTTACGAGTACCTATAAAATTATTGGAGAATATGCATGTAAGCATATTCCGTTGGCGCAGCTTCAACAGTTTCACAGTATTTTAGGTTTAATGTGTCGTTAGATTCAACTGCAATTTTTTTTCTGATTACATTTGTAAGTTTTTTTTTTTTCAGTAAAATTTATATGTAGTCGACTTTTAGGGTGTTAATAATTATTTTTTCTTTTCATACATCTCGAGAATCATTCATTTTCTGCTATATTTAAACTACTAGCATTGTGTAACTGAAAAATCAAAACGTTTTCTAATTAAGAGTGATTCGGAATTAATGCACACCTTTAAATTTAATTTAATCCTAAGTTCCTAATTAAATATTTCAAATCCATTGAAGTGTTTGAAGTCACAATTCAACTTTTCTAATTTCCCTGCGAACCGCCGTCAGTACAATGTCACAAATTTCATTAGCAGGGGAGATCTTTGCTAAAAGCCAATTCCTGACGAAAATATTTCAACGGGAATTTATTAAATTCTCAATTGGAGTGAGAAGACTAACGTAATTACCTATCCATGTTATATAAAATCTGCAATACATAAATACAGGCCTTTTTGGCTCAGTTGGTTGGGACAACTAGTGACCTTTTGAGTCGGAGGCCGCGGGTTTGATTCCTGCCCGGGCCAAAGTTTGTGTTTACGAACATGTACTTACGTACTTTGTACAGGCTCTGTCAAGTTTGGGACTAAATACACCGTGTGTGAATTGTATCCTATAATTTATCTTATTTATTTCGGGAATATAACAGCGATAAAGTCGAAGAAGTATCTATGTATTTCCTAATTAATTTAAACATAGGCATTATATTATCTTTTCCACTTTGAAGTAATCATAAAAATGCAGGAGCTATGGACAAAAAGTATTAGGCTACTCGAAAGTTTTATATTTCTTATAAAACTATGTGACAATCATATATAATAGTTAGATATATTCTAAAAATATAACTTTCACCATATTAGTGACGTCATAAATGTAGTTCCCCATCACAACTAACTAGATAACCTTAAAAAATCTAATTAATTAGTAAATCATTTCGCTAAAATAGTGTTGACATTTTTGTATAATTTGTCAAGTGTCAACAGAATTCTAAGGTCCACAAGTAGCCATTCGTGATTTTTTCTGTCCCATTTTCCCGGCCACACAAAAACCCGTCGCCATGGCGCAAGGCGAATCTGGAAATCGCCACGCGCCATCGCATTACAACGTCATTGCCTTTAGTCGGGTAATGGGAAAAATGTGTTGGCACCCGAAAGCGGGCATCCATCATAAATCACCGCTGCAGTATGCGCTTAGGGAGCGGAGCTTTCAATTGAATCCACTTTTTCCACTGACCAATGGGCTGGTATCCGGATTTGAGCTTTATTTTACCTGAAAATCGTGGAGCGTTTTTGCAGTTGAGAGGATTGAGTTGTTCAATTTCTAAATTGATTTTTGTGTATTCGATCTAAAGAGAGCAGTGATAGCCATACGGTTAAATAGCCGGCCGAAAATCAGTGAGGCTCGGGTTCGAATCCTGGCATGTACCAATGAGTTTTTCAAAAACTTACGTAGGTACATATTTATTACTAGCTCGACAGTGAAGGAAAACATCGTGAGGAAACCCGCAGGTCTCAGAATTAATTCTGAGACATGTGCAAATAGACCCGGTCCGGCGATGGACTCACCACCTATCACGTTTAGGGGTCCAATATATCTCGTGAAACGTGGGTATATCCAATAATGGAATACCTCTGCCTACCCCCTCGGGGATAAAATGCGTGAGATTATTTAATTTTTTTTCAATCTACAAGTTTTTGATTTATTTCTGTCTATCAGTTACTTAATAATAGTTAGTAATTAGTTAATCGATACAAAATCGATTTAAGTACGTGGAGTCAAGAACTGTCCACGTTCCGGTGCAAGCCAGCTGACTGAGCTGGTTTGTGGCAGCTATACAAATGGTGATCTTAAATGAAGTGCAAATTTTTAAAGGGAAGATAAAAAAAAACTATTTTCGGCATTGATTTTTATTTTTCATATGCTACCTACTTTAGATAATTTCGATTATTACATAAATTTAAAAAAATCTAGTACGCTCTACATAAAAAATACAGGCACACTACCCAATCAAAATAAATAAATAAATAATAACCACTCTAAAGAGTAAAAAAACCGACTTCAATCTTCAACTTATAAGGTTTTCTCATAGATGCCGTTGTCAGAACTGGACGAAATTAAAATGGGACCAATCTGGAAGCACTAGCTTTTAAATAAAAAAGAATCATCTGAATGCTGAGGTCATTTGGCACATTGAGAGAATCGACGAAAGGTACTTGAAAGAGCCCAATATACAAGGCCGATGTGAGTGAGCGATGCGATAAACGGCTACCTAGTCCTACATAAATCGATCAAATTGACGATGTGTACTGATGAAAATTTCGACGGGCCTGTTGGCACAGTTGGTAGTGCCTTCTGAGTCGGTGGTCGCGGGTTCAATTCTCGCTCGGGGCCAACATTTGTGTGCATGAACATGTGTGTTGTCCTGTGGTTCAATATTTATTTAAGTATGTTTATCAGTTTTATTATTATTATATTATCTGTGCCTACCCTGATAGGATAAAACTGTCAGATATTTACGTATGTTAGTTCTCAACGCTTAGCATTGATAGCCCTGTGGTTAAAGAGCGTGAGGCTTGGGTTTCAATCCTGCGAATACCAATGAGTTTTTCAAAAACTTATGTATTTATCGCTTGCTCGAACTATCGACCGCGAAGGAAAACATCATGTGGAAACCCAAAGGTCCTGGAATGGATTCTAAGGCATGTGTAGTAGCACTCCGGTCTGATAGCGTAGATCATATCTTTATTATTAGTTTTTTTTTTCAACGCTTTGCTATTAAACTTCAAAAGCAACATTTTCGACCCAAAGATGCGAAGTCTTAGTACCTACACAAACAAGCAATATTTTCCCTTTATCGCTGCAGTTGAAATTCTGTCCACATCTCATGTTAACACCACGGAAATAAACTCTTGTTTGCAATCCAAAAAATACCACCTTCACGCCGCATATCTCTCACTGCGTTTATTCTGCGAACCACCTTACATGAGACATCCATTTAATGAAGACCTCTCTTATTTTGCTGAGCTCCTACACTGCTAAGGTGATTGTGAGATGTTAAGGGCCAAGCTAAAGTGGTATTGTAAAGCGAAAGCAGTGTCATAAGTAACCATCAGGCCACCCCTCGTACTTAGAATAAATTTTCAATACTCTTCAGTATGGGTCGTTAGTTCTGTTCAAGGGTCTCTTATATTTATGCACTTAGGGTTACTATATCTTTTAACATGTAGTTAAGGCTTGTTGTAGTAGTATGCATTGAATTTAGAATGTATATGAAAACATAGTGATTGGAATCTATAATATATAAAGCTCGACTACCACTCACTGACTGACTGACTCATTGACATAATTGTTCTCCCAGAAGGAGTCGTTTTGGAGACAAGTCATATATGAGAAAAGTGTTCAAGATGGCGGGGTGACCCCGGGAAAATTCCGACTTTTCAAAAAAACAAAATGGCGGCCGGGCTTGCCTATCGTATCTCTTTTAAATTTTTGGAATCTGTAGAAATGTTTAAATGATTTACGAAAATAGTTAAAAAAGTTGAAAAAACAAAATGGCGGCCGCGTAGTAGTGTTTCAAAGTTGGAGTGGTTTTAGACCCCACTTGACCCGAATTGATCTCCCAGATGCCAATATGCTAAAGGGATGTGTTTGGTGTCATCGCACAGGGCATATCCTGTAGTTTACCAGAAAATCCCGAAAATTTGAAAAACCAAGATGGCCGACCGGTGATTTGCTCCCAAAGAAAAGTATTAATTTTACCACATTTTGATTGTCGATTTTCGGCAAGATGGCAACACCTGAGCGAGTTGGTCTGTATAGCGGGGTTGGAGGTCTTGCTACGTAGTGTGGCCGTGTTGAAGAATTTTCCCGGAATTTTTCGTATTTTTTTACTTTTAACGCAAAATGTCAAAAGTCTAAATTTTACCATTTTGCAAAAACAAGTGACAGTCAGTGAAACATTTTATTCCTCCCTATGACCTTTTGTAGGTTTTTTGAATTTCACCTGGCAACACTGAAAGTTATGGCCGATTGAATTTTTAGGGTAGACCTCAAAAGACCCGAATTGATCTCCCAGATGCCGATATGCTACAGGGATGTGTTTGGTGTCACCGCATAGGGTATATCCTGTAGTTTACCAGAAAATCCCGAAAATCTGAAAAAACAAGATGGCCGCCCTGTTATTTTTGTTTTACTGAAAAATTTAAATTTTCTTAATCTTAATCGGCATTTTTTAGCCAGCTGGCAACACTTTGGAAAGTTGGCTTGTATGGAGCGATTGTAGGTCTCAGTAAACAGTGTTGCCATGAAAAGTAATATTTAACAAAATTTTATTATTTTTTGACTTGTACTAAAAAAAGTCTAAAACAAAATGGGCGCCCAAAATTTGACTTTATTTTTCTGTCAAAATACGACCCCACAGAGACACGCGTGGCCGCTTGCGGCCTCGCGCACCGCGCGACATCTAGTCCGTCTATAAGCTTCAAATTACATCGAAAAACTTGTTGATTTGTGTTTGTGGTAACATATGGAATTCCTTCATTTAAGCGTAAACTATTGCATCGATTTTCATTTGTTGAATTTAATTTCATCATTCGGTAGATAGAATACCTAGTCTTTTACATGATTTAATTTTTACATCAAATTAGTTGGAAATATTAAGCTACTACTTATTATCATTTTTTAAATTGACAAAATGACCATGTTTTATGTAGGTATAACAATAAAATTATGCTGAAAGAAAAGGAAATCCGTAAGTTATCAGTATCTCCTTTTTTTACATATGGTAACCCTACACGCATTCAGCTTATCTCTACACGACATAGGGGAGTGAACAATACAGAGCCAGTCGACGATGAGTTTCGGAAAACTTTTGCTAATGTCTTTTTAATACTTGCTTTAGAGGCTTTAGACTTCAATCCTGAAAGGTTCGCTATGATCGATTACCGTATTGAGACGGTTGTTACGAGTGTAGTTTGTTGTGCTGTATCATTTGAGTGATAGCTGTATTCGTAGTAAGCTTTATAGGATTTGGGTATCAGTAGGTAAAGCGACTGAGTAGCCAATAAAATACAGCATTTTTGGAAGTGATATCGTCTTATAAATCGATGAACGCGGGCAGCACGCACGAAAAAGTGTCACGTTCCTTAGAGCGCGGAACAAGCGATAGAGAGGCATGCGGCCTAAGCGTTCGGCTTGTGACGCATTTATCTCTCTTCCACACCAGTATGCAATTTTTCATGAATGTTTTCTTATGACGTTATCACGTCAAATTATCGTCCATAAACCAACTTTACAGACAACTTTTTTTAAGGATATTTTGGAGGAGCGGAGTTGGAATGCTTCGCCATTGTAAAAAGGGAAGATCTTCCGCCAAGCTTAAATAACCTTGCCTAGGGTACGAGGTCCAACGATCAATGTTCTATTAATACAAACTCTTGTGAAAACTATGATAGCGCGGTTTGGAATTTGTGACATCACGTCCTTGCCGTCTTTAATTAGTATAATATTTTTAAAGTTAATAGCCTGCGCAGACACACTTTTGTCCCCGTATTTTTTTGTCCGCCAAAATAGAACGCTTACAACTGTACTGCTGTAACTGTAAGTGCGTTACTCGATGTAACGCACACGAGGGATTTAAAGTATGGCGTACAAAAAGTCCCCCGAATAATCGCGGACACCGAGGGGCGGTGCAGGACAAAAAGAGACGGACATATTTTTTTACGATTCGGGGGACTTTGTCCTCCGGGTACAAAGTCCGTCGTCTGCGCAGGCTATAAGGCAACGTATAAAGACGACAGACATAGGTACATTGTGTTTAATGCCTTGCACACGCGACCACATTATAATCCTCTTAGCATCACTTCGCACTAATGGCCGAGATAGCATCAATTAGCGCCCTCTGCGCCTTTCGCTACTCTGTACTCGAGTGATAGGCGAGGCGCTAAACAGACTGCACACTTTCCCCGGCGATAACAATATTTCGCCGCAGGTGTGCGCGCACCACCGCTTTGCCGGGGCAATGTGTAGTACCGTGTAATGAGCCAGAATGGGGACGCAGCCTAATTTGCCAACTTTTTCACGGGGAAGACAATTGACAGGCGAGTTTTTCATGGCAGGAAAATTGTGAGCTTCGCAGATATGTTTTTACCGTCTGCGATAAAAGGATGGTAATGTTTTTCGGGTGTATGAATGTATGTAAGTGGGTATGTGAGTCGATTTATTTAATGGTCCCGCTACCTGTGCTGTAAGAAATTTGGAAGTGCTACTGTTTGGGTGATGTCACAAAAATATGGCGGACGGTAAATATTGTAAAAAATAGGTTAAACTGTAAATTTTAATAAGTAAAATACAGTTAGATTTATTTTCATCTCAAAAGCGTCAAAGGATACATTTTTACCAGACTGCGTGAGAAGGAGTAGGAACACTGACTATATGAAAAAAACCTTAATAAACTTCGTAGACAGTTGTGAAAATTAACCTCAATTCTAAACTACACTCATAAAAAATCCAAAATATTGTTTTCAATTCCTACATTTATGTACCTATAACATTTGTCCACCCGCAGTCCTTCACGTTAGGTATGAACTTCGAATAAGCTACAATGCATTCAAAGCACTAACAAAGCCGTGTCTGAGAAGCTTACACAAACAGCACCACACAAAACAAAGAGTTCAACATAATGCCTCCACGCAACATACATCGAACTCGGCAGACCACTACACTATCAATTGAAAACTACCCGGCCGTGATTCCTTCTCCATACACTGTGTGCCCTCCGTAAATTAGCGGCCTAATCACCTGTTGATTTGATGGCGAATATTAGTCTTAAATAAATTGATAATAGAAGCTACTTTCGAATGCTAATGTGAAAGGCTAGAACGTTTTGTAAGGGGTGTGGAAAAGGCAACAATGTGCAATATTGTTTGGTTCGTTAGTGCATTGTTGCAATATTAATTGTAAGGCATGAAATGATTTTATGATAGCTTTTGAAGTTAACAATTATTGTTGGGTATGTTTTCATTATTATTGCCTTTATATGGCTTCTGCTTATTTTATGTGTTATATAAACAGGCTTTTGAAGCTTTTGTATGAATTGAAACACTTATTTTACTTTTGAGTTTATAAAGGAAGCACAGATGAACCAAAATTGTCTTTGTGAAATAATCTGATATAAATAAAAGTAATATGAAGTTAGGTAAATAGAAGAACTTGAAAAACATAGCAAAAGATACATTTGATATGGATTGATCACTGTGATAATTAGAGCTTGAGCCATTAGACCTACTCGGATTTACTCGGACTCGGATCGCTTTAGAATACTAATAAGAATAATAATAATTTTATTCATTTAAGCTGACAAAACAACAAGTCTATTAATGGCATACACATTAAAAAAGACGCTGGCAACACTTTGAGACGCCAATCTGAAGAAGGCCTAGGACAAGCAGTAGGCGTTTTTAAAAGTGAGACGTTCATTAAAAATGTGTTAATGCACACAAATGCTACCTCCGACTCAGAATAAAAAATCACTACCAATTGAGCCAACATCCCGTCATAATTAAAACAATTCTCTTCTTAATACTAAACAGTATATTTTTAATTTGTCTGCGTCATCCAGGAGGATCGTCGTAGGTTGACTACGTAAACTACACATAAATTTTAACACCCTTCTCAGCGCAAATATTATTACAGGTACTGCAAGTCTATTGTGTAATGTACACATGCGGGTGCATGCCAAGATGCAATAATGCAGGTGCATGAATTCTCTATCATAGGCGGCTTATAGCCGTAGCGAAGCTGTGGTTAGCGCTCATAAACATAAGTTTACAACGTAATAGAATTGCATTTCGTGGAAAACAGGAATTAATTTCAGTTACCATACAAATTTCGTCGACCGGACTGCAATTTTCTGGGAACTGTCGAAAATTGGCAGTTAATTACTAGCTGTTTAAATTTGTTTGAATTTCTAGTATCTGTATATTAAAGGCAGGTAATTGAAAAAAAAAACAATTTTAGTAGTTTAGCCCTCTTAAGAACTTCCGAGTGCCAAATAAAACCGTGTCTTTGCAGCTGCGTCAATTTTGAGTCGTCACGTTTTATAGTTTCGTCGCAACAGATCATAAACATCACGTGACTTGTCTAAAGTTTATGTCAATCCAATACCTACCACTGACGATTACGTTATAAATTATAATTTTTGAAAACAGAACTTCATGGAAATATGAAATTACTTTCGAATATGCAAATTTTGTCTGGTAAAAATAGCAACAAATGTTGAACAATGATAGTCAGCTACCATTGTTCAACATTTGTTGCTATGAAAGAGTATTTTTAGCCACGCCAAAGCAGGCGTAATATGAATTTTATAGATCGTAGAAAGAACAGATTGCAATGAACCACACACTTTTAGTGCCACTAAATTAAACAAAGTTATTCCACCGGCTGTCACAACGAAGAATATACGGGTTAGTATAAATCACAAACGAGAATATACATTTGATCGCGACCGACGATAAAATAGCAATTTGGAATGCACAAAATGTTGCATCGTTAGAGCCGCCGTAAAAAACACATTTTATGCAACCGCTGCTGAAGACGATATCAACCGAACGCGCGGCTTTTATCACCTTTTTATGGTTCTATAGCATTTTAATGTGATGCACTCCACGCAGTTCATCGAAAGCCCATCGAAATTCCAATTTAATTTGAAGTTTCTACTTGGTCATTTATGGTTTCCCAGAATCGATAACCAGTTTTATAATTAATCATCTCGTAATTATCAAAAAAATAAGTTGGCCGATTCGAAATCTTCAGGCAGCTTTGAAATCCGATCAAATATAATATGTTCTAGTTTGATATCACAATAAGTAATAATTAATTCAGCCATAAAGTTAAAGTTGACTACTTATATTGCTAAAAGTATAAATTTAGACATGATTACATATTAGATGATGACAAGAGTGTTTTTTAGTGAAATGCTTTACTAGGTAGCAATTTTTTTAAATATTAAATTTAGTTACTGATGAAACTCAATAATGTTCTCTAACATAGATACCTAAAAGTTTTGCTGGTTTTGGCTATTAGAATACTGAAAAAAAACTAACTATATAATAATAATATAATATATAATATAATCTCACGCCTTTTTTTTTTTTTTTATCCCCGAGGGGGTAGGCAGAGGTATTCCATTACTGGATATACCCACATTTCACGAGATATATTGGACCCCTAAACGTGATAGGTGGTGAGCCCATCGCCGGACCGGGTCTGCTTACACATGTCTCAGAATTAATTCTGAGACCTGCGGGTTTCCTCACGATGTTTTCCTTCACCGTCGAGCTAGTGATAAATATGTACGTAAGTTTTTGAAAAACTCATTGGTACATGCCAGGATTCGAACCCGAGCCTCAGTGATTTTCGGCCGGCTCTTTAACCGTCCGGGCTATCACTGCTCTAAACTAACTATGAAGAGTTATATTTTGTATATTTTTTGTATAAAACGGCAATTTCATTGCTTAAGACTTACTTTGCCTAAATTGGCATAGATGTACGTAGGCAAAGTCACTCGCAGCACTATCCCGCTCATTGTCTGGTCAGCACAGCCCATAACTCAGCCGTAGAAATGCAATTAGCGCTAGGAGATAACCCCATCGTATATCAGGCTTGAATAAAACCTATGATAGTGGCCCGGTTATAAGCCGATGATCGGTTATTACATTTTGCCGTTCGGCATCGTGCGATATCTGTAAACGATTTGGATAATCTATTTAGAATTGGAATTATATAGGCCGTTTTTTTATTTTGCACAGTTATTTATATTTGGAATCCTAGTTTATCTTCAAAGTATCAACAATTCGTTTTGATTCCTTTTCAACCGACTTCAAAAAAGGAGGTTTTTTTTCTGTTTGTTATCTCAAAACTTTCATCAGGCTGAACCGATTTTGCTGAGTCTTTTTTTATTTGAAAACTGGTGCTTCCCGCATGGTCCCATTTCAATTTGCTCCAGTTCTGACAAAAGCATCTATGAGAAAACCATATATGTTGAAGGTTGGTTTTTTACTCTTTAGAGTTCTATGTTTTAATAAGTAATGTGCTTCTAAACGATACACTGTTCTGTATAAGTAGAAAATAATTATCATTTTTAAGTTACATAGGAGGCATTGTTACTTTTCAGCAAAAGCACAAAATTCATGTAAAACCTAAGACTATGACTAACAGCCAAAGTTTGTCCAACACAATCTTCTAGACCAATCTGAAAGTAACACGTAATTTCGTTTTACTTCTCATGCTCAACGACTTGACATTGAGATGATGACATGACATCGAACAATAAAAACCGGCCAAGTGCGAGTCGGACTCGCGCACCGAGGGTTCCGTACAACCTTGCAAATTTATGGTTTTCGTAATTTTTCCTTTATCTATGCTATAAGACGTTGCTTCGTACCAAATTTCAAGATTCTGAGTTCACGGGAAGCACCCTGTAGGTTTTGATTCCCTTGCAAGTGTCGAAAATTTGCGGCATAAACGGCTGTATCTTTTGATTGCGTTGGCTTAGAAGTTTGATTTTTTCACAGCTTCAAGGGACAGTAGACCTGAGTAATTGATATAAATTTCAGCTTCATACCTCCACGCGTTCCTGAGAAAAAGGGTCTTGACAGACGGACGGACAGACGGACAACAAAGTGATCCTATAAGGGTTCCGTTTTTTCCTTTTGAGGTACGGAACCCTAAAAATAAGTACTTTCATACAAGAACCTTGAACGAACGTTCCAGAATATAGCGATGACAATATTTGAGAGGAACATGACACCTCCATTAGAGCAACTTGTAATGGACTCTCAAACGCTGACGGCTTGAGAGAAATGCTGAAAAATATAGCACCTTAGATTTTTAACGGCGCAATGTAAGGTTGACGTATGCAAATTATTGCTTTTAGAGGTGACGTAGATGTCCTTAAGAGAATTGAGCAAGTTTCTCAGTAAACAGACTTTTAAGGCGTATTTGGTTAAAATCGCTTTAAAATATCTTTTACTTAATGGAGTTATGTGCAGGGATGATACTATGATAATTGTAGCGTACAGTCTATATGGGATCTGTGACAGCTTACCAGTCATCAGAAAGCTCGAATCGCTCTGAAAAAAACGGTACCTAGTACTTAATCGTGAATTCATTGACTCGATATAACTTCTGCAGAGTCCGACTTCTTGAGTTTATAGGATCTTCAATTAATGTTTTTTTTTAATCTATTTTAGCTTTACAATATGATTCGATTCCATTTTGTACTGTAGGTAACTGTACATTTATGTACCTCGTGTAGGTACTTAGTTCGTCGTTGAGGAAAAACATCGGGAGAAAACTCGCAAGCCGGAATCGTTTTTGATATTATGATGCATGTGTAGCACCATGACCCATCGATGGCCTCACGCGAGCCAAAAATACAACGGTGAAAACTCCTAACCCCCATGCGTGTATATAATATTATACTCAATGATAATATTTTTTTTTCTCTTGTTCCAGGTATGACCAAAATCTGTGGACAACACTATGTATCCTATTCACGTAAGTCTCAAGCGAGTTAAGTACTAAGTTAATAACGTATGTACGTTATTTGCATTACGATTCGAAGCTCCGTCCTCTGGGCTAGTGGCAAACAAGCACGTGGGTAAACAATCAATATGCTAATGAAGTTAGTCGCGCCCTAAGGCTCAGGTGTGCAGACTGCATTGAGCACACTGTGCAACCAGATTTGAGGTTTGATGATTTGAGAAGCAATAACCACTAACAATGGTCAGTAGACTACCTAAAGATACATTTAAACTCATAAGTCAAGTGTCGACCAGCACCATAAGTTTACAATTTTAAATTTCGATTTTAATTCAAAAAAATTCAAAATTCAAAAATCGTTTATTTTCTATTGGTATTAAAATATACACTTAGAAACGTCAATATTTTATAATAACAAGGCTATCTAAACTCGTCCATGAAGATTGGCTAAATGCAAACAGCAGCCCATCTCCACCGACGAGCTGCTGGTTCCGAATGCAGTACCCCGAGAAGAGCCAGCAAGAAACTCAAGGGCAGCTCTTTTTAATCTCATGTCTGTTTTTATAATGGAACCAACTCAGTAAAATTAAAACTTACCATAATATGACCACCATATTCCACAACCCGGGCCTTAAAACAAATACTGTTGAAAGCATCTGCTTTAAAAAATGTTCAGAAATTCATAAAAGTTTATTCCCAGCCTGCCACTCCGCACTCTGCTACGCACATAGAACTGAATTTATGTAGAATGGACAAGTGCGCCAAAAAATGATACCTCTGTTGAGAGACTGGTCTAATATTTATAGTAACTCCTCACCTCTACATCAACCTGTCATTTAGCAGAACTGTGACCATTTTTAGGGTAGGTAAATGAAAACTGGAAAAATCATCCGAAATATAGCAGAGCTCTAAATAACAGAATGTAATACTTTAAGCTTTAGGCGATATCTCCAAAAAAAAAAAATACTTTATAAAATAACATCGAGTTCCTTTTGCACATAAATACTTACGTGTTTCCTTAGCGCATTTGTGACTACAGCATTAACATAAAAAACTCGGTATAAACATTGCAAAACAGGGTTTAAAGTTAGACACTGTTAAATACAGATGCTGTAGATTTATATCAACCTAACTTTACTATAAGTATGTAAATCTTGTAAGATGAATATAAACTACATTCTAATGAATGTTACTGTCAAGAAAGTGACAGCATCTATTTTAGACACTGTTTAATCTTTTAATAACCCCAAGTTTATTTTCAAGGCTATAAAGTCGCTTCTACCGTGTCATAGTTCTACGGCACCCATACGCAGGGCGCTGGAAATGTATTTTTTCTATCTAGTGCACGTGCCGCCACTCTGACCGTTTAAAAATCCAAATGTAATTGAGAGTTATGTAAATTCGAGGCTAACGGTTTGCATTGGGCATTCCATTCGGCCTGGGCATATTGGAGGGAGCCGTGAAGTGCGAGATTCATTGTTATGGGAAAATATGTTTTTTGTTGATGTGTGGTTTGGTTCACTCTTTCCAATTTGCTGTAGTTTGGTAGGTGGTAATGGTAATGGTTGTGGTGGACAGTGACAGCATTCCTATACTTCAAGCACTTCACATAGGTGATGATAAAATAGTGTTGTAATTATTGCTCTTAGTTGTATACTTACTAACATAATCAAAGGTTCTGTAATTTACTTGCCTTGGTGGTGACAACAAATAAATAATAAATTATTATACTCAGAGGTAAGGCCGGTCTGGCAAGGATGATATGATGGATGATAGATAGATAGAGAGATATTTGGATACATTAATGGAATACCTCTGCCTGCCCCCTCGGGGATGAAAGGCGTGAGATTATATTATTATTATTGATAAATAACCTTAAATGAGCCTCTGTTAACCTTATTTAAGATCTACTAATGTAAATATTGAATGAAAAAAAGATTTATTATTAGTATTTTTGAAATCTAAGATCTCTGAGATACCAAAGAATTTGTCAAACGTATAAAAATGTAATACAACATTGAATGTTGGATTTAGGAATTGGATGTAGGAAAATGTTATTAAAAAGCTTTGAAAAACTCTGAGCTACTTTACAAATTTTTCTCGGCTTTTAATATTTCATATATTTTTATACTATTCGAATTTTCTATTGTAAATAGATCTTCAAGCTTGGAATTGTAATTTTGTACGTAGGTTAGGTACCTACTAATATTAGTTAAAAGATTTGTTTACTAACACTAAAAAAAGTCTGAAGTAAATTCTATGTACTTATCGTATTTATTTTAATCTACTATATCTTTCCGAAACTTATCATAAGTCCTGTGATCAGTTCACTAGACCATAAAGATATTTTACATTTCCAAAAATTTACTCCAAAGTCTGATCCACAAAAAGCGTCTCAAAACAATACATATTGGTAATTCAGTGCTATCGCCCGTTTCTAAACCACTGACCACCACTGTCCAATTAACACGGACCCCTCATATACATTTCAATATCACTATATCTTTAGTGACCCATAGCTCCAGTAACATTAGTCAGATTGGCAATGACCAGTTGAATATGAGCTTTAACTGTAGGCTGGTGTAATGTTTCTAGAGGTCAGTTTTAAGTGGTTGTTGGTAATGACGTGGGAAATGAAGTGGAATTGATGGCCATTGGAAATGGACTATGGACCATCATCTGATACCTGCATCGGATGTGTCGTTCGGTCTGCTAGGATTCAATAGATATTTGCAGAATTATAATCTACAAGCTGTTCCCCGCGACTTCACTTGCGTAATTCTCGTCCTTTTGAAGAAATCATAACCCATGGTACCCAACTTCCGAAAACGTAAGCTTTCCAATAATGAAAAAAATTTTTGAATCCATCCAGTAGCTTCGGATCTCTACATAGTATATAAGAAAGAAGCTTTTCGCCGTCTGAACGCTTAGACCTCAAAAAAATAAACTACGGAACGGATTTTAATCCGGCTTCCATCAACATACAGAATGTTTCAACAGGAAAGTTTATTGTACTTACGATTATAATAAATGCATATAATAGTATAGAAAATCCGAGAATTTCAAAGTTATTAATGAAATGTCGTAAAAAACATGTTTTATTCTCTTAAACCGAAGCGAAGCTCCAGGTCGCCATTTTAAACAAACTGTTTGGTAAAGTACTCTTTCGTCCCCTATTTCGTCGACAACGTTAAAAAACTAATCTTTCCTCTTTATAATACTCGTATTAGTGTAAACTAGCTTTTGTCTGTCCAACAGGCTGATCTGCCTCTGTTTCTTTGCCTTAATCTGGGACGCCATTCTAATAGTTTTTGCCTGATCAATCAACACACAGCCGAAACCTCTGGGTTTAGATAACGTTAAGAGATTTTTTTTAAATTCCCACGATAACGGGAGTTAACAGAATCCGCTGGTATATACTCGTACATACAGTCGTACATATATGTCTAATAATATACTCACTCAAATATTATATATAGTATAACTTGGCATAGTATTTATAGACTGGCCCGTCCTAGCTGTGTTACTTTGGATTAGCTATAAAACGGTGAAAAGCACGGTTAAAAACAGCTGAAACAGTGAAAAAAGTAGATTACACGTTGTACCTTCGTAGGTTGTACCTACTTTTTTAAACCAAAATAAATAACTTCACATTAAACATACCTTCCTTTTTTCTGTGCGGGTCAGAATGAGTGTTCCACATTAAACATTCCGCGTAACGAGATAAATCTTCACGCCGTTACCGCCGGGGGCTTGGCAGGTGCTGTTATTTTTAACCCGGAAATTGGGTAGCCACTTTAATTTCGGATACATTACTTCCGTACATGAGTCATGTGGAAGCACGGTGGTATGCTAGAGAGAAGCATCAGACAGACAATATAATACGATAGGTAGTTAACAATAGTATAATAATTGTTATTATTTTGAAAATGGCTAGAAATTGTTTACTTTATTCGTTACAATATCTGTGAGTTTCGTGTATGTGTGGATATATGTAGTTATGTATGTTTATCAGTAGCTAAACTACCAATACCCACTAATGTACAGGGTCTGCTTATTCTGGGCTTACCTCTAAAAGTGTCCTACAATTCATTGTTATCATAGTATTATGTCATTTTTTTTATCATTTTGATTAATGTCGTCGTTAATCCTACAAAAGATAAGACCTACCTATAATGTTAGAATTCGGTCGTTCTTCGTATACGACATATTATGTACCTATCTGACTTTATAAATGATTTTGTCATTAAATTTACAATAGTCAATGAGTATGATTTAGACTCTTAATTATCTATACTCTATACTAATATTATAAAGATGAAAGATTTGTATTTCTGTATTCATGTATTTTTGTATGTTTGTTACGAATAAACTCAAAAACTACTGGACCAATTTCCTAAATTCTTTCACCAATGGAAAGCTAGAAGATCCCTGAGTAACATAGGCTGTATTTTATTCGCGTATTCTCACGGAAACGGAAACTATACGCGGGAGAAACCAGCAGAACCGCTAGTATACTATAAAAATAAAATCACGTCTAAAAATAAATATACGGGTGAAGTTGTTGGTTCTCTACTGCATCATCTGCGTCTACGTGAAAATGGGGTAAGCATGACCGGTCGCAAAAAAAAACGTGTCATGTAGCGAAGTGCCACATGCCCGCTAACCCTGCTGGCTTACCCTTATTATTCCCTTTTTAATTCTTTAAACAAGCACCATTACGCCTTAATTTTTACGGCGTAAAAAATATATTAAAATATCTCTTAATTAGTTAGTACAATTACCTACTCTGTCAGTATTGCTTAGGTATAAATGAAGTTTGTATGTAGCGCAAGAAAGATGATGCAATGTTTAAAATTATGATGATGTTATCATGACGTCACACGCATGCGCGCTTTTATTGGTAGTGGCAGCTAGTGTAACGTTATTTCGGCGTAGTAGACAGAGAGCAGAGTGGCGCAGTGGAAGCGTGCTGGGCCCATAACCCAGAGGTCCGTGGATCGAAACCACGCTCTGCTAGAAAAAATTTTTTGTTTTTTTTTTCATTTTTATTTTATCTTAAGACTAAAAATGGTCTAAAAAACATAAAGTTGTATTGGAGCTTTTCTTAAAACATTATTTATTCTCTTTTGTTTTATATAACAATCACAACCTTGTTCTCGTTATTACGAAAAAAAGCTACTGCCGTCTCGTAAATAACCTACAAGAAAACCTCCGTTTTAAACCAATTAAAAGTTCACTCTGTATTTTAACCTGTCTTCGGTAAATGAAGCAGGTAACCGGCTTAATAGCTCATAGGGATGATAATTGTGCTTCTATATAACTCGCTAGTGTTGGCAACTGTGAATTATTAAATAATTTTAGTTTAGTACAACTTGTACTAAACTCTAAAACTAAGTCCAAATAAGGCCTAAGATTATGATCAGCCCAAAACCGCATTTCTAATATTATATATTTTCTTTATTATTATAACTAGTTGTTGGACTTAGAAATGTATGTGTTTTGCAGTCATTTCAGATAATGTTTAACGTACGCGCCTGTCATCTTAATAGCAGCAAACATTTTTTTACGACAGTTGCGTGTTGCTTTTAGTACTTTGATAGGATAGTGTAGAGTCAACATGGAATTAAAAGATTTTGCTTATTTAAAGTTTTGGCACAAATGTAAACAAGTAATCTGTATTAGGTAGGAACCCATTTCATTGTGCGAACAGCATTTCAAGCTTATAGTTACAACCAGTTCAAAAGAACCTCGTACTGTACTAATGTGTTTGGTGGTTGCTAAGATGTAAAGGTCAGGATTAAATGGTATTTGTAATCCTGAGCAAAGGGTGAAATTAGGAAATTCTCCGTGCGTGCCGTTGCCTAGCAACGGTTTGTTATGGGGATCTAAAGGTGCAGTTAGAGCCGCCAACCTGGTTAACTAGCTTTTACAGATTTAAAAAAACGAACAAGTGCGAGTCGGACTAAAGTGTTCCTTACCGTTATCTAAAAAAGGTCAAAAAAATCACGCAATATGTATGGGAGCCCCCGTTAAGTATTTATTTCATTCAGTTTTTTTTTTATATTTGTTGTTATAGCGGCAACAGACATCACCTTGTTATCGCTGTTACGAAAAATAGTTACTGGGGCGTCACGTAAATAAACTACAAGAAAACTTCCGTTTTAAACGAATTAAAAGTCACATCATTTTGAAAATTTTAACTGTCTATCACGGTTCATGAGATACAGCTTAGTGACAGATGGACGGACAGACGGAAAACGGAGTATTAGGAATAGGGTCTCGTTTCACCCTTTGTATACGGAACCCTAAAAACACAGCTAGTTTTGGATGTCGAAAGATTTTTACAGTTATAGCACGTTTTTAGGGTCAGATTTATTGAGATCGCAATCTGGGATCCTAGTTCTAGGTTTTATAGGTCGTCTAGGTGATCTAGGTCGATCCAGCAATATATTCTGGCCGATAGGCAGTTCAGATATGACTGATCCGTTTTGTCAGTAAGGCTAGAATTATAGGTAGTATGTTTCTTTACGTTTTTATTTCGTTTTATTTATGTTGGTAATGGCTGCTTTAGTTGACAATTATTATTATTGTATCCATCCTACCTTTCTAAACGCTTACTCAGTATAAATTATCCGGTGAAGTAACATTTTTAACCGACTTCAAAAAGGAGGAGATTATCAATTCGTCTGTATGTTTTTTATTTTATTTTTTTTATTTTTTTTATGTTTGTTACCTCAGAACTTTTGACTGGGTAGACCGATTTCGATGATTATTTTTTTATTTGAAAGCTGGTGCTTTCAGATTGGTCCCATTTTAATTTCGTCCAGTTCTGACAACGGAATCCATGAGAAAACCATATAAGTTGAACATTGAAGTCGGTTTTTTTTACTCTTTAGAGTGGTTATTTAAAGATAAATACAGCTTAATAATGTATTGTTACCTTGCACCCGTAGCATCCCTCTGCTTTCGTAATTTTTTGCATGATATATGTATAGTACCTACTTAAACATGCTTTTATTTAGATATTTTCTTGTCTAAGACATTAGCTATACGTATGATTAGTTCCCGTACCATGCTCTACATTTACTGAACATCAAACTGTGATGTTAAAACCGTGTTCAGAAGTTTAATAAAAATTAAATTACCACGTTCATGAAACGCAGTGGTAATATAAGGTGCAAGTGCTGTAATCGCAAGATACTCACAGTGCAATAACAACAACAGATGCAGCTACTTTTTCAACCTAATTGCGACCGACTGGAAAAACCGTTCGCTAGTTCTTGGTAAATGTCCAACCGCTGCATCTATAAACACAAACTTCATAACACAATAACCTGCAAGTCTTCTAACCCTTGTGTTCAAAGACACAGAGCCGTTTTTCGCGCGCCACAATCTTGCATGTAATTTCGCGCGCTCGTTCCAAACAGAATGGTCTGCTGTGAAATAACGATATTCATTAAATTTAATTGATAAAGTGCAGAAAACCGCAACACTGTTTTTGTATGTACCAATAATAGTGTTTGGGATATTCGAAGTGAATAATGTGCTTATTGGTCTCTCAGGTAACGCGAGTTGTAACAGCGAAATTCGAATTCGTGTTTGATTGCAGAGAAATTAAAAATGAAAATGTTGTGTTGTAAATCATTTTTAATGTGCATAATATTGTAAAAACTTGGAATAAAAAACAGGGGTCATCATTAAGACATCGTTTGCTCTTAGTCTTGAAAAACTATATAGGTTTTGAATAATGGGTAGGTATTAAACATTAGACTTAGCAAATCTATTCGCTTATTATAACTTAAAAAATAATAAACAAGGTCCTTTAAGTCTCCACAAACAAATATCAAATCAATAACCTAGAGACTCGTTATAAATATGAACAGATCGACCTTATTTCGTGCTATCATAGACAAACCGATTTGGCATCTTATTAATAACATATGTATCCTGTGTCCTACCATTTCTGTCCCACCCATTCTTGAATACAAAACATCTAATTTACTCAAGGTCTTTGACCATTTACTGCGTGGGCTCACGCACTCAATGCAACAATCTCATTCATAAGTAGCTGTCTATAGCCTACGAGTTAGTTTCTACTTTATTGTCTAGAAGATACGGTTTACGATGGGTATATAGTAGGATAAAGATTTTGTCGATTGGATAATAGAGTAGTGGGCGACACTTTCGTGAGTCACTCGACCTAGTAACACTGTTTTCGCAATGAAATAGTAATGCTATTTCATTTTAGAAAATATAATTCCAAAAGAAGATTCGTTTTAGCAAGCAGGTTTTTAAGTGGAGCAGTGGCACACGGGCGGACAAGAACAATTCATTGTTATGGTGTCTGCATCTTGATGCTTGATGATGTTATTACACAAGGCGATAGATGTTGTTTCACGATCGGTGTAGTCGTATTTTTAACATGTTGTTTCCTCGTTCCTGTAGGGAATGGTTGTTTTTACCCCCAACGTGCCCATAACAAGTCACCAAAGTTTCATTGCAATCTAGTAAATTGTTTAGGAGCGCGTAGAAGACAAACATGAAATATTCTTTTTCATCTCTCCGGGCGGAAAGTGGCAAATTTCATCCCGCTGCGAGCGCTAAACAAAGTCGCCGCTTTCCGACTCTGTTGATAAGAAAAAAAGTATACACACCTAGGGAAGTAGGTAAATAAGAAAGCCTCAGATCTTTGGCTCGTCTACTCTGTTAGGTACTAATATTTCCTACGTTTTTAAGTTGACAGGTATTTTAAAACCATCATTTATTTTAGTTTAACTTTATAATTGGATAGTACAAATTACTGAGAGCGAATCATTCTACCACGGGAAAGTATCACTATAAATTTACATCGGTAATAGCATAGATATATTATAACATGTTTTGACATAAATGACACGGTAGTAGCCCTGATACAAGTCTGTGGTAGTAGCGCACCTTCACGTTTCACTTATTATATAAAGTAGGTATTTTACATTGTGTAAATAGATTCAGATATACATCCGTCAACCCTTTGAAACACTAATTAATTTGGCGGGAATTCGGCACTGCTGCCGGTTAATACATAGTTAGGGTCCCAGAGTTGGGCTCCTTATTATGGGCTCATGATTAATGCAGAGCCAATTTGTCACCACATCTGCCCATTGGGCCGCGTGATTGATCCGCAGATGGACCTGATTTTGATTTCAGATTGATGGTAGCAAGATTTTAATGGAAAGAAAGTTATGATGGTGACTTGTGGACCACAAGTTGGGGTCCAATAGGGTAGTTGATCGTATCGAAATTAAATTGAGAAATATTTACTGAAAAGATTACACCAAAACGCTTCCTAAAATGTATTTCTATTTCGATTATTTTGATGATATTAATTTTTGGGAATTGTGTCCCACGGTTTATTATTATTATTTTCATTTTACACTTATAGAAAACTATTTGGTTATCGCGTCCCACAGTATGTTTTTTGCCCTAAAAAAGTGACACCCTCGTTTTATAGCATAGTTCGACGAAGCTTTTAATTCTAAATGTATGTGTCCAACTTTCGCGCGTCAATTTCAAGTAGTTTTTGAGAAATACATTTTTTTCGGTTTGACCCCCAACCCAAAAAAAATATCTATTATATTTTTTTTCCGGAAATCTGTATGCGACAGAATTTCTCTATTTACCTTATTTGATTAGGCTATAATTATAGCACATAATCCTGTTTTCAACTTTGCTAAATGTCACATAGAAGCGAAGTTACCTTGATTTTTTGCAAATTTTGTTTTTTATTTAATTAAATGTTCTTAAGGCCAGTGTAGCATCCCTCTCCTGAACATATACATGCTACAAGATGTTAGCAATAAAGTTACCAAAGCAGTGTTCGCGAACTTCGCTTAACTTTTGAGAAAATCGCATTTCAAATAATACCGTCAGGGTTGTCACCTATGGGGGTCACTACTTTACTTTACCCTACCTATTCAGCTTTTAACCAAATTCGATCTCTGTTTATTAACGCATACTATCTAGAGACATTTTCAATGCCCTTTGACGGTTACGGAAAGTGTGGGATCAGTGAGTATTTTTTATTTTTACATTTTGTACAACTTTATTCTGGTCTTAATGTTATTATTTTGTAAATGTCCAGTCCTTGTCTTATTCTTATTGTACAGGATAATATTCTAGTTAGCCATTAGACTAGTACCTACATTATGTACCTAAATAAAGTGAAAGGGAAAACACCATAAGGGATTACGGTCGTGAGTTTATGTATGTATGTATATACCTATAAAGTTGTGCGATCTTTATTTATTTATACTATTTCTAAGGAAATTAAGGGATCTTTTGCTTTACGTGTTTTTTTAATAGTTTTCTTAATTCACCGCAATTTTAAGTACTAGAAAATTTTAAGGATGTATTCAAAGTAATGAAACTAAACAATTTTATGTATGAAACGTTGATCGAAAATGAGAAAAATTGTTGCACCTGTCATAGATAAATCAACTGATCTGCTCTTTTATACTGAAGTCCACAATTTTTTATCGTTTTTCGACCCATGTTTCTTAGGGAAAGTTGTTTAGTTCCATTATCTGATTACACCCTTAAAATTTTTCTAGTAAGTAAATAATTTTGGTGTAGGTATAAAAAATTATGAATGCGATTGAGGTCAATACAATAAAAAAACTAGTAATTTAAAAAAAGGGGTATTTTAAGGATCTAAAAATGTTAGTTTTAAATACTATCCTCTTCCGTGTCTTTATTTAAGAATGATTTCAATTCAATTAAATTTTTTTCGTTTTCTGACCCATGTTCCTAAGGGGAAATTGTTTAGTTTCATTTCATGAATATATCCTTAATATTTTCTAGTACTTAAAATTGCGGTGAATTAAGAAAACAAAACTATTAAAAAACACGTAAAGCAAAAGATCCCTTAATTTCTTTAGAAATAGTATAAATAAATAAAGATCGCACAACTTTATAGGTATATACATACATACATAAACTCATGACCGTAATCCCTTATGGTGTTTTCCTTTTCACTTTATTTAGGTACATAATGTAGGTACTAGTCTAATCGCTAACTAGAATATTATCCTGTTCAATAAGAATAAGACAAGGACAGGACATTTACAAAATAATAACATTAAGACCAGAATAAAGTTGTACAAAATGTAAAAATAAAAAATACTCACTGATCCCACACTTCCCGTAACCGTCAAAGGGCATTGAAAATGTCTCTAGATAGTATGCGTTAATAAACAGAGATCGAATTTGGTTAAAAGCTGAATAGGTAGGGTAAAGTAAAGTAGTGACCCCCCTAGGTGACAACCCTGACGGTATTATTTGAAATGCGATTTTCTCAAAAGTTAAGCGGAGTTCGCGAACACTGCTTTGGTAACTTTATTGCTAACATCTTGTAGCATGTATATGTTAAGGAGAGGGATGCTACACTGGCCTTAAAAACATTTAATTAAATAAAAACCAAAATTTGCAAAAAATCAAGGTAACTTCGCTTCTATGTGACATTTAGCGAAGTTGAAAACAGGATTATGTGCTGTCATTATAGCCTAATCAAATAAGGTAAATAGAGAAATTCTGTCGCATACAGATTTCCGGAAAAAAATATAATAGATATTTTTTTGGTGGGGGGGTCAAACCGAAAAAAAAATATTTCTCAAAAACTACTTGAAATTGACGCGCGAAAGTTGGACACACACATTTAGAATTAAAAGCTTCGTCGAACTATGCTATAAAACGTGGGTGTCACTTTTTTAGGGCAAAAAACATACTGTGCGTCCCCTAGAAGCCTTGTCCTTCTTCAAGATCCAATCTACATATTTCTATACCAAAATAGTAGTAAAAGTTCTTCGGTTTAGGCTTGAAAATGATTTTTTTTATTTTAGTTAGGTTTTAAAACAATAAAAACGTGACGCGATTGAGTACTATTAATTTGTAAAGAACCGCCGATTCCAATTAGAACCGAGACACAATTAAAAATCTATTCTGTCTGTAATGCTTGGTCTTAGAGGTTAATGATAAAATTTCTTCACCGTTGAGCTCATAATGAAATGCAGGCACTATGTAAGTTTAAAAAAAAATTGGTACCCGGTATCGATCTCGAGTCCCTTGCATGATAGATCTCACTTCCAATATGGCATCGTTATGACTGCTATAAATATTATAGTTAATAATAAATAAACAGGTAATAAACCTACGTAATCGTTCTCTATTTATGAGCTATCAAGTGTACGAATATATACTCTTATTTATGAGAGATTTTCATGTGTATCTACTGGGATATACATATAAATGATATGACATAATCTTTCGAATGCTTGATTCGGTTCTGAGTTGATCCTGGAAGTAATTATTTCGGAGTATAAAATTGTATTATACTAAATAAGGTTATATGATATCCATTTGCCAACGTAATATTTCTATTTTTATAAAACAAATTGGGTTTCCGCCCTCTGTAAGCTTAGATCTCATAAACCAAGCAAAGATTTTGATTCTATTTTCATTACCAGAAAGTGCGATAAACGAGTAGGTAAAGATTTTGTATATCACATGGACCTAAGCGAAGTGATAGGGCGGATCGCTAGTTGAATATATCGAAACTTTCGAAAACGTAAGTGGTAAAACTATAAGTTGCCTGCGACTCTTATCGCGTTTTCTCGGAACTAGGTATGTGTTGAAAAGTTGTATATGTCCTCCTTCAAGGTCCAACCTACCTCTACACCAAAATTCGTCAAGTCATTCACCAATTTAGGCGTGGAAACGTAACAAACAACAAGACAGACAGTTATTTTCGCATTTATTATATTAGTACGGAAGTATATTTAGAGGGATGGGAGAGATTCGGTATGGTAAAGTAATGTTGAGTGGGATGATAATAGTCGGAATTATAGTAGATTTTATTCGATTGAGGATGATCAGGGTGACTTATGTGGCGTAAGAATTCCCAATTCACCTCTTATTCGCCTTTAGCTTATGTTTTATTATGCAGCTTTTACCTCGTATTCGTTTGGGTATCTAACTTTTTAATTCTCTGACGATTTTTTAGGTATCTACTGACTTCAGAAGTTTAAAATAGAGCAGTGATAGCCTTAAGGTTAAAGAACCTTCTTCACACGATGAAGAAGAATGTTTTTTTCAACCGGTCCGGCGCGCGGCGATGGGCTCACCACCTATCGCGTTTAGGGGTCCAAAGAATGTCTCGTGAAAAGTGTTTATATCCAGTAAAGGAATACCTCTGCCTAGCCCCTCGGGGATAGAAGGCGAGAGATTATTTATTTTTAAGTTTCAAATTTCCATACAAACAGACGAATTGCCAAACATTTAAAAACATTGATCGAGCCCAAATAAAAAATGAAGGCGTGTTTCGTTTGTTGAATGAAACGTAACTAACTTGAAGTCAATCTACCTTTCAACTATCTTGGCGTGCAGATATGCAGTAGGTATTTGTGTTCAGTTCCAGATAAATTTCACTCTTGAACTTATCTTTAACTTGTGCTTTCAACTGTTTCAAGTCAAATTTGCTTTAAACACAAAGTTCTGTCACGACCTCACTCACAGGGTAGCCTTCGGCGAGTATTATGAAATTTAACGTTGGAAACTTTAGAGAATATTAGTTTTCTGGAATCTTGCTAAACAAAATTAGGAGAAAATATCTTGTAAAATTCTAAAAAAAATTATAAAGTTGATTCACTCGAAAAAAAAATATGGTCACGCCTGTCATCCCCGAGGAGGTAGACAGAGATATTTCATTGCTTGAAATACCTACTTTTAAGCAGTTTATTATTTGAAGTAGTTTATCAATAGCTCGACGGTGAAGAAAAACATCGTGAGGAAACCCGCATGTTCTCCAAATTCTGAGCCACCACCCCTATATGGCGATGTCACGTTTAGGGGTCCAAAAATACTATACTACTACTATACTATAGTGTATGGCTATGGAAGAGTGGGCATCCTGCCACAATAGGTAGGTAGGTATCTAAATACTTAATAGGTTGCCCTTATAAATGTATTGTTAAGCATAACTTATCTATACATATAATAAAACTGTAACGGGGCCGTGTCTGTACATGAAATATTTTTTGAAAATTTTAACGGTAGTGTATATAGTTATCGATATAGATACCGAAACACCAATTTTTGGAATTTTTGTCTGTCTGTCTGTCTGTCTGTCTGTCTGTCTGGTTGTGCACGCATCACTCAAAAACTAACGGACGGATTTTGATGAAATTTGGTATGGAGATAACTGAGTACCCGGGTCAACATATAGGGTACTTTTTATTCCAGGAAAATATCTCATTCCTACGGGAAAATATAAAAACTGGTTAAAAAGAGAAATACGTACTACTCCGAAACGATAACACCTAGAAACTTGGAAAATGGTATGTAGGTGTCTTATATGTCGTAGGAAACCAGGATGAAGGGACTTTTGGAAGTTCCCACGGGAACGGGGATAACCTGAATCCGCGCGGGAAGACGCCGCTGGGCACCCGCTATTTAAAATATGGTATGTAGGTGTCTTAAATATGTCGTAGGCAACCACAATGAAGGGATATTCGGAAATTCCCACGGGAACGGGAATAAACGGAATCCGCGCGGGCAACGCCGCTGGGCACCCGCTAGTAGTTAATAAATATGTTTTCATAAAAAAAACATCTAAGTATACATATAATAAAACTCTAACGGGGCCGTGTCTGTACATTAAATATTTTTTGAAAATTTGAACGGTAGTGTATATAGTTATCGATATAGATACCGAAACATCAATTTTTGGAATTTTTGTCTGTCTGTCTGTCTGTCTGTCTGTCTGGTTGTGCACGCATCACTCAAAAACTAACGGACGGATTTTGATGAAATTTGGTATGGAGATAACTGAGTACCCGGGTCAACATATAGGGTACTTTTTATTCCAGGAAAATATCTCATTCCTACGGGAAAATATAAAAACTGGTTAAAAAGAGAAATACGTACTACTCCGAAACGATAACACCTAGAAACTTGGAAAATGGTATGTAGGTGTCTTATATGTCGTAGGAAACCAGGATGAAGGGACTTTTGGAAGTTCCCACGGGAACGGGGATAACCTGAATCCAAGCGGGAAAACGCCGCTGGGCACCCGCTATTTGAAATATGGTATGTAGGTGTCTTAAATATGTCGTAGGCAACCACTATGAAGGGATTTTAGGAAATTCCCACGGGAACGGGAATAAACGGAATCCGCGCGTGCAACGCCGCTGGGCATCTGCTAGTTCGTAAATAAGGAATGAAGAATAAGATTTGCAAGCCCATTTCACATGAGTCAATATTATATATTGGACAATAATTTGGCTTTTGTTAACGCCGGCCATTAAGTTTTTTTAGACCAGCCTCTTCTATTATATGAGTAGAGCCAGCCATTTTATTTATTTTCCAATTTGTTAAACCATTGTTTGAATGCTTCAAGTCACACAGCCATTGTTGAGGTATAGAAATAAAAATATTTGGAAACTAAAAAGTTGTGCTTCAAAAATCAATCCACGTTCCTAGCACAACACAAAGGCTTTATTATTTCTTTTGTTGAATACTCCAAACATTGTACAATGTATTGAAAATATAATATGGAATCCAACCTGTTTGACGCAGGTGTCGGAGTAGATTGCTGATGTGAGGTCGCGAGTGTGATTTTTCGCAGTAGGTCAAACACAGATCAGCCCCCCTAGCCAAGTGGCATTGCACAATCTAATCGAATGTTCTTTTAGATTGACATGTGTGGGATTGACATTAGCGTTAGCGCTCGTTGGCAAGTGCTTATGTCAATCCCATACATGACAACCTAAAAGAACAGTCGATTAGATTGTACAATGACACTTGGCTAGGGGGGCTGGGCGGTTGCCGATACTTCTACTCGTCAAGTATCTAGATACAGACACAATAGGATTTTATATTGACCTAGTTTGCCCGTAGGACCCTAAATCTTGACTTTAATCGACCAGCGTTTATCCAGTACTATCACGCCTAAACCACTTAACTGATTTTAAAAATTTAGTCCTCATTGGAAAGCTGCATTATCAAGGAGAAACTTAGGCTATATTTTATCCCCGTATTCCCACGGGAACGGGAACTACGCCGGTAAAGCTAGGGCAAGTAATATATAAAAAAAGAATAATCTTTTAAGCCACAACTGCAGACAGATCATCGGATTAAATTTCAATCATACTATATTCGCAGCAATTGAGTCCATTGATGGTACACGCCAATCCGCCTTATCTCCAGTTAATTAATCTCAAGTTTATAATCAGTATTTACCTACTGCTAGACGCTTTGTTGATGCGGATATGTTTGCGAAATGTAAATCGCTAAGCGATTGCTAAATCTAATATTACATTCTTTAGATAGGTATGTAATTCTACAACTCATAGCGCAAACTTACAAACGAAATAACAGCTTTAGAAGTATACATTATAAAAAATAAGTAAATAAATAAATAATCTCACGCCTTTAATCCTCGAGAGGGTAGGCAGAGGTGTTTCATTTCTGGAAATACCCACTTTTCACGAGGATATTCGACCCCTAAACGTGCTAGGTGGTGAACCCATCGCCGAAACGGGTCTGTTACACATGCCTCAGAATTAATTCTAAGTCCTGCGGGTTTCCTCACGAAGTTTTCTTCACCTTCGAGACAGTGATGAATATATACGTAAGTTTTTGAAAAACTCATTTGTACATGCCAGGATTTGAAACCGAGCCTCACTGATTATCATCCTGAAAAGCGGGATCTTTAACCGTAAGGCTATCACTACTCTATATCTAGATATATGTGAGTTAAAATTCGACTACAAGATTTGAATGTCAGTCAGAAGGCCGCGATGAATCTAAATAAAATAGTTTAAATAAAAAACTAGTATGTACATTTGTATTGTAAGAATTTTATGGATGTATATAAAAATCTGCCTATCAATCAGCTGATTGATAGGCAGATTTTTATATATACATTTTATGCATCCAGAGCCACTGAAAGTCTTTAAACAAACGCAATTTGCGTACAATAAATATATATTATTATCTTTAATTACCGCAAGGAATGCTGTCAAACAAGATCGAAGGCGCATGAATAATTAACTACCTGCAAAAGATAATTTTATTCAACACTTCCCAACATTATAACAATACCTTTTTAGAATAGGAATCTAATATGACCAAAATAATTTTATAGGTAGTGTAAATACTTGCTTACATATAGCGCTCAATAAATAGCAACTACAGGATCGATCGTTTACCTTTGCATTTGTATTGCGAAATAAGATTTATTTTACACACTACTCCAAAAGATAAAAAAAAATACGTAACTCGATTACTTGATTCTGGTATTTACTGGATTTTTATATTGATTTATTTAGATGTGATTAGATTATCAATAATGGCAAAGGGCAAGAAAATTATGATGATATTTAGATAATTGATACTGATCCCAAAATATGAATAAGTGAAATACAGCTCTGTAACACTGTTTTCTGTGGGAAACATTTAAAATATTTATATAACACAAAATACCGTCTAATAACCAATCAAAACGGGTGTTGTCTCGTCATAAACTCGAGCCTTTAAACGAACGTAAATTCACACGGTCTCTCAAATCATAATATCCATACGGCGTAGCTCCATCGTAGCCCGTAGCTACGCGTAGCTGACGGCTGCTATAGTAACGAAACCAGTCTGAGCCGCGGGCGCGAACCACGTAGACGTGTGCTACGCCACGTCGATTTCCCACCGGCCGCATTTTCCGCGAACACACTGTATACTCACAAAAAAAATCAAAAGCCTGTGTTTTAATTACGTGGCGCGTTTTTTGGAGTTGCGAGTAGGCGGCGAGGAGTGTGATTTCTGTGTAGTGCTGAAACTGCAGTGTTAAGTAATTATTATGTTTTAATTTTCTTGCGAAATTTCTCTATTTTCTCCTAGGTGTTGGTGAATGATGTTGTTCGTTCGTTCGTTATTCACATATCGTCGGTCACAAACCACTTTGAGGTTTGGGACTAATCGTTGTCAGTTGCGTCGTTATGTTATAGTTGTGGATAACCCGATGTTTTTGTTTAGTAGGCGCAATTTCAACAATAGGTGTATAACATAAAAACATGTTTTCCATTATGCTGAACAACAAATACAAACACGATTTTAATTGGGCACTATAATAATAATGACTCACTGTGATAGCCCGTACATAATTTTGAATAGGTATGAAATTAAAATAAATACGTTTATATTTATGAATCATTGTTCTGGTGATTGATTTTGAATCGAGAACTAGAAATATATTGGAGATAAATGATTGGTATTGATCGAGATGTCATTAGTCCACTTCTTCTTCGTCGTCGTTACTCTCTTGTCAGAGCGCTCGTCGTCTCCATGTAGTATCATCATCAATGACTGATATTGCGCGCTTTACGATGCCAAGACATTTTTCTCGGTCAAAGGTTGCCCGGGTGCATTCATACAGTGTTTTCCCCGCAGTGGTCCAATCCCCACTTCTTGCGTGAGTATTTTTATATTTGTCCTTAGTTGTTTACTTTGTGTATACTTATGTTTATTAACCTATACAAAAACAATTAAATTTTTATACTAAGGAGATCACAAGACAAAAACAATAGAACTCTTATACTTATGCTAAAGTTTATTTACCTACCTATTTGCTTTTGGGTCGTCATTATAATCATTTGTCGTATTATAGATGATTCAAGTATATGCGAGGAGTTTCTTCATGTAAAAAATATTATGTATATTCCTCACTGCTTATGTCGATAGTCGACTGCCTATTCAAATCAAATATTTTTATTATTTGACAAAATGCAGATTTACTATATAAAATCTACTGAATACGTATACGACGTCCCTTTTGAAGTTTGTTATAATTGTAAAATGAAAATCAAATTACATTTTCACTTGTTTAAAAAATATATTTTTTAATGAATTGATGGAACATTTATGGATGGATGGATGATTTATACATACATAAAAGAATTAAAAAATATAAATTAAAAAGTGAATATTAAAATTCGAGCGTTCAATTATAAAAAAGAACAGATTGATGGATTTAAATTATATCAGTGAAAAAAATACGATAGGAAGTCTAGACGCGTGGGTCGACAGCCTATAATCCAATCTTCGAACGAGTGTGGCCTTGTTTCTAGACATGTAGCCTTGAATAACGTTGCGAGCTATATGTGGCGTTGGTGTTTTTTTTATAATAACTGTTACTCCGTTGGGATTTGGAAAATGGCAAACTGCCTTATAAAAAAAAATACTGTATAATTCGAATTCAAGATAATTTAAAAAAAAATCTAATGAGACTTATCTAATTTTAAATATTAAAGATTATATATTAGGCCTACACCCAACTTTACACTCTTGTTATGCTACATTATGAGGAGTGGACATCATTAGGAAGATATCAGACGCCTTGATACTTTCCACATAAAGTGTCTTCGGGCGATTCTTCGGGTGAGATGGCAGGATCGTGTGCCAAACTCGGAGGTTCTACGACGGGCTAAGCTCGCTGGAATGGAGTGTATACTAATGAAAGGCCAACTACGCTGGTGTGGACACCTTGTACGCATGGAGTCTTCCAGATTACCAAAAAAGGTATTTTACTCTGAGCTTAGCTCAGGTAAACGAAAGCCTGGAGGACAGTTTCTGCGTTTTAGGGATGTCTTAAAAGGCCACTTGACTGCAATTGGCATGTCTAGTGAGTCATAGGAGGAGCTTGCAACGCAGAGGTCGGAGTGGCGATCTGCTGTCAACACGGGTATAGAAAACTTTGAGCGTTCCCGTCTTGAAGACCTTGACGCCAAACCCCTGATCCGAAAAACTCGACCCAAGCCCTCCTACAACTATACTCGCAGTTCAAGTGGGTCTCTTTACTGCGCTTCTTGCAATAGGACCTTCAAAACAAAATTTGGTTTTGCGAGTCATGCTCGCGCTCATGCAAGAGCCCAGGCGAAGACGAGCTAATCGTGTCGCCATGGACGGATACGTCTGGGAGGACATCATCATCATCATTATGAGGATGAATTAGAAAAATCCTTTGTAAAATCCTAGACCCATCGGTTTAGGCTGTGCGATGTCTGTCAGTCAGTGATAGAGATTTATTAAGTAACCTAACTAGACTCGACTTTGTTCGTAGAATTTAGTACCAGTTTTATACTTTCCGATGGGAATTAGATATTTTTCCAGCAAAAAGTATCATGTATGACCTAGATTCTATAATAACGTTCTCAGCAATCAATCGTCAAAACCGCGTGCACAGACAGACAGGCAGACAGAAAAATTGTTTCTAATTTGGATCCCTTTTTTTTAACACTGGTTTAGAAAAAACTGTGTAAAACTAAAATTATAACAAATATACACGTATACCTTATCCACGACGGCGGCGTTGTGTCAGACTTCTGACATTTTACTTATCTGTCAATTGGCATATTTAAGCAGAACGAGGGACAGCCCAAACAGCATCCTAAAGATGATTGCTGATCATGTGTGTTGTCCTGTAATTAATGAAATAATTTTAAATGTAAAATCAAATTTAATTTTTAAGTACTAACATTATTTTTAAGAATATACTAACAAAAATAAGATCTTTGTTATCTTTTTAATAAATGAAATGAAATATTTGACTGTAACGCGTCTTTAAGAAAAATGTCATTGGTTTATGCCAATATTTTTTATAAAGTGATTAAATATTAACAAATCCGCAGAATATTAAATATACAGAAGACGGTCCAAGTGCGCCCAGGACAACCCTTTGTCGGAACTCCTAGGAAACTTTAAAGTGATTTTTTGCACTAATTATTTCGGTCTGGCAACTTTCTCAGCGAATTTATAAAGAAGACTGCAATTAATAGACGGAGCGATCACTGAGAGTTTGTTTCGCGATAGTTCGTTTGCGAACGATTAAGCTTAAGTTTTTTAAAACTCAGCTTAGCACAATCATTTTTGCTTGGTCTTTAAACGAAATTTGTGTTGTGTGTTCGTAAACATTTACTTGTTTAGCTTTACGTTGGCTAAAAATTTTGCTTATTTGAATTTGAATTCATATTGTGTTTAAAATTTGACTTCGTATGGGTGTTGCACCTAAGTTTTGTTAACCTCACGTTCTGACGAAAAATTAAACCGGCCAAGTGTGCGTCGGATGCACACACGACGGGTTTCGGACCACTGCGCATTTTTTTAAAAATTTTCATTGTATTATCTTGTTATAGCAGCCATAGTCATACACGTTCTGTAAAAAAATCAAGTTCCCATCTATTACAATTCAAAAGATACAGCCCTGAACAGACAGCGGAATTTTGAATGGGTCCTGTGGTCACCCTTTGCGTAAGGAACCCTAAAAATTAAACACAAACAAACACGACCAATTTCAATATCCTTTTCCATAGTAAAACTTTAACATTTGACTCGTTCCAATACACAATAATCTTTGAATGCAATAATCAAAACATTCAGGTTTGTGTTAGTTTGTTATTCGCAAAACGAAACAAAAGGTAACCACCACAAAGGGACCGTTTGCAATTATCGTAATAAAAGGACGAGCTAAAATTTCCGTCAAACGAAATGCCAGTTTCAAAGAAATTTCTCAAACAAAAGAGACCCGCCCTTTGACTTCGCTGATATTCATTGGTCTCAACGAAATGCAGGTCCTGTATTTGGGACGATTTTCACCAATTTCACGATTCGTCGAATAATGTTTATAAAGATCATAATTGAATGAGTTTCGAAGTTAATGGAATTTATTTTTCGATATTGTAACCGGATTAATTCCATTGCTGCTAAAAGGGAGTCAAGATTTAATTACTTCGATTGTTATTGCGTAATGAAAGCCCGTAATTTAGCTGTAATACCTACTGTAGAAATTCTTTTTTTAAATCAGATATTTGAAAATATTCTTATCGATTTTGTTTCTGATGTTCCAAAAAACTAGTACTTACATTGAATTCTTAGTAAGTAAATACACACACACACAATATATTCCTAATTATATAAAAAAAATAAGCTAAAGCATTCCTTTGTACGCATTTAATCTACTACTACATTATAATTCTAAATTTTTAATTCATATTTTATAGATTGTGTTGGTTATCTATACTTTCCTATTCAACCACCACCATGCCTAGGAAAGTTATAGAATTAAAAAAAGAGATTCCCACTGGAAAGGGAGAAACTATTTGTGATGCAACGTCGCTGACGGGTCATCTAGAAGGCTACTAACAAAATTCTAAGATAGAAAACTAGAAAAAGATTGTTTACAGACGTTCGAATAGAAAACTTAAGAGTACATAAGAAGGAGTACGATGGTTGTAGCATGAAAAAATTGATCCAAATTGGTACAGACTGAACGAAGTAGTTTCGGGCGTTCCAAAATAAAATACTACCTAGCCAAAAAAAATCTAGTGTATTCAGAGCAAAACGAGTTTGAAATATTTTCCTTTGTTTTTAATAACATTAATTTGTTTTCAGGTATGTAAATAACAAGATATTATTTATTAACATGAATTCATGCTTGGAAGTCTGTTTCATAATATTTGCCGGCAATTTATTAAATCATTATAATACCTATAGTATTTTACTTGACGACTACAGATTGCAGTCACAGACCTAAATCTCTCTTATTGCAGAACTAGACTTGTAATCTACCGGCAGGTATATAGTCTGTACATCTCGAAACTGTATTATTTAGGAAACAGGTAAAAGTTTCAGCCTAGAAAGTTCCGTACTTGCTAACATTAATTGCACTGCAAACTTTGCTTCCTCACCGGTTTTCGTATTTATTGTATGCTCCGACATTTTCAACTTTTCTATTTTTTTACATACAGCATGTCCAAGAAAGAACAGTAACTTAGATAAATAACCCAAATACAAAAATGTCAAAATAATTTGTATGGGTAAAAGATTTATTTATTTTATTAAGTCTACCAACGTTTGGATATTATAATCTACCGAAAAATAATGCGTTAAATTGTAAGCAGTATGTTCGGTTCACAATCTTTCGACAGTACACAATCTCGGTGACAGATACACTGAAACTTACTCACTACTTTTACAACTACTTAATAGTAGATTATACAACAAGGGAATAAAGCACTGTTTTATGTCACGGGCGCGACGATGAATCCTGAACGTAACGAAGGACTCCCAGGTTTAGTTATGAATTATGATTTAATTCTCGAGCGAAGCGAGGGAATTAAGACTGAGTCCTGAGTTTAGTGAGGGATTTAAGCGCCCAAGACAAAAACAGTTTTATTCCCGAGTTATATACTCTACTTTTCTCACCTTATGCGAGACAATAAAATGCAATTGCATGGTAGTAGATTATTGAATGGTTATTTGACAATGCCTATGGCATCTAGTTTAACAGACTCTGGAGTCAAAGTACTTTCATCACTCGACATTTTCGATATTCTTTTTGAAATGTTAAAGCTATAAAATGGATACAGCAACTTGTTTCTGCCGGCGTGACCTACTTGATTTAACAAATGAAGATCGTGCGAATCTAGTTGGTCGCGGCTTCGGTTTTCGAAAATCGAGTTGGCCACGACCGTGGACGCAGGCGGGTGCACCACATTTTGCTTAACGAAATTAGACTTTATCGTCATAGCAATAAGGATTATGAAAAGTGAAAATTACATTATGGTTTTTATTAGGGTTATAATGAAATTCCATACAACATTATAACCCGGCGCAAGCCAAGGGATATAATGTCTTGCTCTCGGTGACGTATAGATGATATATAATCCGGCTTTGTCGAGCATGTGGTGTGAAAAATACTTAAATCTTGTATGCTATCTAGCTAAGTAACACCACTTGCAAACATAACTTGAAATTATTGTAGATATATGTATAAGTAGGACATTAGTCTTGTTTATTATTTACATTATATATATTTAGGGTTTTCCGAAGCTTGTTAACGGAGTCAACGTGAATGTCTATCTTAAAACTAAAAACTATTTAAAAAAATATATCTTTACTATAGTTGTTAAATTCTTCCTCATGGGTGAGGAAAGACCCATAGCTCAGTAGTTTGCTGTTACTGGATGATGGTGATGATGATGAGTTTTTCAGTTACTTGGTTATATTTGCTTACCTATACCCAAAGAATTAATGTTTTCTTGGACACGCTGTATACCTACTTAGCTCCGGTGTGTAGTGTGTTAAATTAGCGAAAATTCCAGATGTTAGGAATAACTTTACAAGATGGAGAGTTCTAACAACTTTTACGGTTTTACTGTAAAATTTTACTTCAAAGTGTACTTATGTGGAAAAAAAAAACTTATAAGTATTGGTCTTTTAAAACTTGTTTTAGATAAAGCTATTAGTCTAATATGCATTATACGTTCATTGAAGTTTAAAGAACAAAACTGTCTAGGTACCTACGAATATATCATATACCTACCTACTAATGTTATTCAAGAATAGTATTGCATTCTACTGGTGAAATAATTTTCAAAATCGAATCAGTGGTTCCAGAGATTATTTCGTACAAATGTAATAAAATGATAAACTGACTGACTGATTGGTGATATATCGACGCACAGCCTAAACCGCTGGGTCTAAAGACTTAAAATTTTGCACATAGATAGCTCATACAGTGTTCGCATCCACTAAGAAAGGATTTTGCAAAATTCAACCCCTAAAAGGTGAAATAAACGTGCGCGAGCGAAGTCGCGGGTAAAAGCTAGTACATATACATACGAATTAAACTTAACCTATTTATAATAGTATTAAAACAGTATTAGTTTAAGGTCATCTTCTACCTTCACACTAATACTGTATACTCGCATGTATAGTTATATATGTACAGAAACAGACATCATCGCGAACGGATGTCGCGTGTGTCCGTTGACACGCCGACTGCTAAACAGGTGTAATTGACTACCCGTGGATTAGCATTGTATAGTAAATAGTGACACGGACAGACGACACGATTGTAGCCATATTAATGTATCTGTGGTAGACGGTTTAAATAATAATAATATTGTTTATTATCAGGCAAAAAACTCAAAGTTTAAAATAATTAAACAACAATACAATAAAATAAAGTCATAAATTATAATGAATTTTAAATTACAGTTATCACTTTTTATTCGGGTCCCAGCGTTTTCTTAGTGCGAATATTCAAAAATAACTTGTATTTCGCGTTACTGATTCAAATTTAAGCTAAAATTGACGATGGCAAAACTAGTATAGTACCTGACGCCTGGCAAAACATGATACTTACGTATTGTTACACTTGGCCTGCCTATGCAATTTCATTGTTTTCGGCATTACAGAATACTTAATCAAGAAATACATGGGACATAGGCTTAATGCTCATTGCCGTCTCTTAGAAAAAAAAATTTAGTCGTTCGCGCCAAGTTTATTTTATAGGAGTCTAAATAAAGCGGACCGGTATTGAATACTGCAAGTAACCGAAGGTGTTACATAACCTGCCCGAGGATGTTACTTCGACATCGGAATAGCAAACACCTGTCCGATTCATGTCACGTGTCTGAACAGGGGGCAAATTCCACTAAATGTCAACGGTTACAGTTGGATGACAATCACATGTCAATGGTCAGTCGATGGTGTTATGTGCTCTGAAAAGTGCCAAAATAACACCATTGACTTACCATTGACATGTCATTGTCATTCAACTGTAACCGTTGACATTTATTGGAATTGGCCCCCAGCAGCTAAAGCTAAGCTGGAGGCGGCCGTGAATGCAATGCTTGCATGTATTCATTTGTTTTAACATAGTGCGTGGACCGCTGCCTTGACTGTGATTAATTCATTTAACGCTGGTAGTCACAAATAATAGGCCATTTTAATTAAAATATACTAACTTCATTAAGGCGAGGTTAAATATTAGCAAAGACCAATCAAGGAAAAATTTTATATTCTTTGAGCGCTCAAAAAGGGTACTAACTAATGAGAAATAATTTAATATTAATTTTGATTAAAAAAGTAAAGGCCCAGTTTTTACTACCAAGTATAATGACTTTGATTAAGAAAATTAATTATAATATCGTCCGTTGAAACGACAGGGTCTAGACAAAGTTTGCGATCACGTTAAAAGAATGAAAATGAAACAGTACATTTGAATGAGCTTTCGAAAAGTCACGTGATATTTGCCACACGCTGACCATTAAAATAATTAAAATTTATCCAACACGACAATTAAAATATTATGTCCTTTTAATTGTACAATGTTATTATAACGTATATGTTATTATAATTACCTAAATAACGTATGTAAAAAGTGAGTGCCTATATTTCGTTTTGCATACATATTGTCTAGATCTAAAGATTTAAGTGGTACACATTCCTAATACTGACCACTATACATACATACATATGCTCACGCCTTTTTCCCGAAGGGGTAGGCAGAGACAACAGCCCGCCACCTGCTACGATCCTGGCATATCTCACGTGCCTCATCCACATCCATCAATCGGTTCATACAAGCTCGTCGGTTTCGGGTACTCTTTATCTGGCTTTTTCAATACATCGCCGATCTGATCGATGTAAGTAGGTACTTTACTTTTTTTTTTTAATCGAGATGTTTTTACGTGGGTGACTCCCATAAAGTAAACTAGAGCAAAGTACATATAATAAGTTTATGGTGTCTCCATGATTTCACTGTACTCGTAACTACTACTCGTCATTGTCACGGACGCCATGATACACTTTTAGCAGTGGACCTATTTTGTCAGAGACAATAGTTCGTCAGCCACACACTTCCTTTTTAAGTGTTTGACGTGAACGAGGAATTTAGTGTAGAATGTCGGAGTCGGTATCAGAGTTGGTGCCCCAAATTCTTTTGTTTTGTGTTCTATGGCACACGTCGGTTTTTGTTCCTCGGCTTTTGTTTTTAAATAGTTGACGAATAATTTGGATTTCTATGTGTTGTGTGTGAGATTGAGAAATTAACTTGATTAGGTAGGTACATCTTTCACACGAAGTCTTTCGACTCTTTATTCCATAATGAAACTTCCAAGTTCATTTATTGAAATTTGAAAGACACCAAAATATTGTCGTTAATTTCTAAATAAAACGGCATCAAATTTAATATATCGTTATGGAACTTGGATGGATCAGTTTCTGTTATATAATTATACTAGCGCCCCGCCCCGGCTTCGCACGGGTGCAATGCTGAATTTTCTTTGCTATAAACCTTGCGGAGCCCTAGACCTTTCCAACGAATGCAAAACCATGGAAATCGGTTCGTCAGTTCTGGAGTTAAATCGTCAGGAAGGAAAACCCGACTTATTTTTATATAGTAGACTAGCGACCCGCCCCGGCTTCGCACGGGTGCAATGCTTATAAGAATTTTCTTTGCTATAAACCTCACGGAGCCCGAGACCTTTGCAACCAATGCAAAACCGTGGAAATCGGTTTGTCAGTTCTGGAGTTATTCGTCAGGAAGGAAAACCCGACTTATTTTTATATAGTAGATTATGGCAATAGACAATGAAGCGATAAAAGCTATTCCTAAAAAGTAACATTAAATTAGAAGTCTATGTAGTTTGCTATAATCAGATCTTTTCTAAATTCAGTTGATTTATTAAATTGATTAGATTTATCAAGTTTGTCAAATAGAATTAGAATTACTCCCTCTCTAGCGCAAAGTTATAAAGACCTAGAAAAGCTTAGTAGGTTCAATAAAGGTTGTATTTTCATTAGAATAGGGTTAACATTCGTGTGAACTGCTACCGGTGGCTTACTGTTTCTGCAGGGTTGTCACGGCTGTAGGTACTTGATTTAATTTGAGTAGATACACAAGTTGCAAAAATAGAGATGTTTTATTCTTTCTGCGAAACGTGAGTGGTCAGATGAGCAGAATGTCAGAATTCCGACATTTTGCGAATCCGTCATTTTGCGTATCTGACATTTTGCGATGGTTCCGTCCCGTTCCCATAAAAAAATAAAGTCCATGTTACTCACAGAAAAGTATGATTCCATAGGTAAAAGAATTTAAAAAAACGGTCCAGTAGTTTGGAACCTAATCATTACAAACAAGCATAAAAAAAAATATCCGTTATAAACATCTTTTGTAGACTAGTGTAGTTCGTAGTTTTAGTTTTACTTTAAGTTTTCTTTTTTACCGGTTGTTGTATAAGCTAAATAGGTACTAAAAATCTCAGAAAAAAATGTGCACTCAGTTAAAGATTTGGGAAAATTTTTAGTAGGGTTTCGCTAGTACGCTATAGGTACTCATAATAACATTAGTGTAGATCATATCAATCACTCCGATACTCACAATCCCCAATAAATTAGGTCACACATACACCTACATAACACTCTATTAATTTTCGCAAAACTAAACAATCGCTTTTAAAAAGCTTTTGTCAGTTTATACAAAAAATGTGATGCGCGTAGCAACCCTAACATGCTCCGCTGCAGTAATGCACCGAGCTCTAACTGGCAGCGCACGCGGGGTCATCGACCCTTGGCGGGATGACATTGTGCCAGCCGTTCACCGCACAAGGCCAGGTTGCATAACACTGCTTTAGTTTGGCTTGCCTTGTCGAGACCACAGCGCTTATTGACTATTTCGCTAGCTGCGAAATAAGCAAACGAAGATGTTTGCTGAGCAAAATGTATAATTTTAAAATAGAAAGTAGCTTCCGTCATTTGTCTCCAACTATACTGTGTACGTCAGTCATGTCGCTAAGTTGCTCCGTGGGACCTTCTAAAGGACAAAATATTTATTTACAAACACAGTTTCGCTCATTATTGAAGATTTTTTTTGTGCCTAGACTTTTAGTGACACCATAAATGACCTTCCTTTCTTACTACCTGAGTAAGAAAGGAAGGTCTTGAATCCAGTAGGTAGTCGTTGTCGTACTAGAAACGTTGATTTATCTATATCTAGATATCTATGAAAGAAGAAACTCACTAGCTGACTAACAGATAGATCAAAGCCAAAACTGCCACATTTTGAAGAAGAAGCATCTAATTTTGAACAAAGATTCCCTTAATGATGTAAGTGAGCACTGAGAAGGAAGACATTTTTGGAAATTCCCTCGGAAACTTGAATAAACATGATCCGCGCTGGCTGGATTCAATACAATACAATAACTCTTTATTGTACACCAAAAACAACACAGGATACCAACACAAACTAAAGTTTAATGGCGGTTTCATAGCTTTTAGCGATCTCTTCCAGACAACCTTAGGATGGATGAAACTGAGAGATTAGAACTAGGGTAGACGGTGCACTGTTTATTATTGAACATACTCTTACGTACTATTACATACATTACAATAATTCATATGTATCTATGCGATATGTATCTACTTAGTACACAATTATGCTCGAGACCGTATCTTAATTCAAATACTAGTTCCGTATGTAGTACATTCCGCGAACTAAGTAAATAAACCTAACTAACTTCCTTCAAAGACAGTCTACATCAAACAAAACGATGAAGCCAGCTCGGTATAACAGTACAGAATACCTATGAGACTCTGCTCCATAACAAGTGGATCCGAGTGCATGTCTTGTCTCGGAGAAAACGCAATTTGTGGAAATACAGAAATCCAGCGTTGGAAACAACTGAATATCAGTGTGGAAGAGAATTACAGGAGTATCGGTATTCGCGAGTGCAAGAAGAGTGGTTTAGTTCCGTTTTTGTTTTGTATTTTTGCGAAGTTATGTTGAGAATAGAACGGGTATTATTATAACTTGGTATGTCGAGTATAGTCCCACTAATATTACCTATAAACGTGAAAGTTTGTATGGATGGATTTATGGGTGTTTGTTCCTTTTTCACAAAAAGCAGTGATAGCCCGGACGGTTAAAGAGCCGGCCGAAAATCAGCGAGGCTCGGGTTCGAATCCTGGCATATACCAATGAGTTTTTCAAAAACTTACGTACATATTTATCACTAGCTCGACGGTGAAGGAAAACATCGTGAGGAAACCCGCAGGTCTCAGAATTAATTCTGAGATATGTATAAACAGACCCGGTCCGGCGATGGGCTCACCACCTATCACGTTTAGGGGTCTATCCAGTAATGGAATACCTCTGCCTACCCCCTCGGGGATAAAATAAGGCGTGAGATTATATTATATTATTATATTCCTTTTTCACGCAAAACCTACTAAACGGATTTTGATGAAACTTTACAGTTGTATAGTTTATTCATCAGAATAACACATAGGCTATATTTTATCCCCGGGAACGGGAACTAGGCGGGTGAAACCGCAGGCGCTGCTAGTGTGTCTTAGTCCAGAGACCATGTTATTCTTTACATAGATGGTGATAGGTACGAGGGGTGGCTGATAAGTAATCTACCTAAATACGAAAGAAAAGACATAGATGGGTGATTTATTTTTTATTTTTCTATGTAGTCCTCTGCAACTGAAATACATTTGTGACAATTGCCAATTAGTGACATCATACTATAAAAAAAAATTTTTTTGTAATGGTCGTCAAAATGGTCGTTCACAGCATCCTTCATCTCTTCATCCGTTGAAAATCTGCGACCTCTTAATTTTTTCTTAAAATTTTTGAATAGGTAATAGTCACAGGGGACTAAATGTGGACTATAGGGTGGGTGGTTGATCTCTGCAAACCCGTGTTTCTGTAGAGAAGACCGTGACGTAAAGGCCGTGTGTACAGGCGCATTGTCTTGCAATATTAAAACTCCTTTACGGAGTTTGTCTCATCTTTTTTCTTTTATTTCTTTACGAAGCTGGTAAATTAATCTTGCATAGTATTCATTATTCATTGTAGTATTTATGGGTAGGTGATCTATCATTAAAACTCCTACGACATCCCAAAATATGGTTGTCATTAGTTTGCCTGCTGACGGCCGGACCTTGAATTTTCTTGGTGGCTTTCCCCCTTTGAATTTTCATTGCATTGACTCTTGCTTACTTTCGGGATCCCACTGGCAAATCCAAGTTTCACCACAGATCACTATTTGCGATAGCATTACTTCTTCCTTGTCCTTCACTAAGTCTGAAAATGCTTTACAACATTGCCAACGCCTTTGCTTATTAAAAGGGATGAACATTCTAGGCACCCAACGCGCGCTCACCTTGGACATCCCCAAGTGTTCATGAATTATTTTGAACTCGTTCTTTACTGATGCCCAACATCTCGAGCTATCTCCCACTGCTTGATTCGCCGATCAGCCATGATCAGTTCCTTCTCAATTCCGACGTTATCTGCAGTAACTGCAAAAATCGGCCGCCCGCTACGGGGATCGTATTCTAAGCTCTCACGGCTATGATTACACTACTTCGACCAAAACTTTATCACGAATTCTGAAGGACTTGAATCTCCGAACACCTTTAACATGCGCTTACGAACTGGAGTATGTGTATTTCCTTCCCAACTGAGGAACTTAATCACCGCGCGATGTTCAATTTTGATCATTTTTCAATTTTCTTCCGACATAATGAACACAAAGACGCGCCAAAAAAAAATTTAAGCATTAAAAAAAATTAATGTTACGATTTTAAAAAAAGGAATGAACAAGGAATGTGGAAATATTGAAGACAGTTCTATTTTAGAATTTTTCTCTAACAAAGTAGATAACTTATCAGCCACCCCTCGTAGTTGTAGTCGGCAGCTGAGTTATTTAAAACAATTAATTAATAATGTTGTTTTTTGTGAAATTTACTTTTATTGAGTTACAGACTAAAAGGTCTCCCAGTCATGTCCTTGCACACTATACCAAACAAAACAGAACTCAATAAATATAAATTAGTGATTATATGTTATTTTTTAATAAAATGTATAGTTTGTAATATTTTAATTTTAATAGGTGCCAAATAAACACTTTTCTTTCTTTCTTTCTTTCTTTCTTTTCTGGTACAAATGAATAATTTACACTTACAAATGCAACCCATTCCGATATATCCAAAATGGCAAAATAGCCGAAAATGGAACAACCTTTTGACAATGATATCCACCACACGCTTTGTCAAATATTTTTCACATAATTATTATCAGCTACAAGCTTCAAAATACCTCAAAAACTAAAACTTTGTAAAAATAAACATTGTTACAACATGCAAACATTACATTTAATTATTTAGTGCCAAGTTTAGTTCTGGGAATTTAAGACAGAGTGAGTTCGTAACTTATGTATTCAGTCGCGTGTACATAAATTATGCATTTGGTTTAATAATTTTGCGCTCTGATTTGATTCGGATTGATTACTGACCTAATGTGACAAAGCATTGAGCAAAATACTTATATTTTTCATTGTCTAGAACTTTTAAAACAGGGGTTAAATCAACTACGATAATTTAGTTATGAACCTACTGGAGTGACCATTATTAGTATCATACATATCTATAGTAAGAAAGGCTCAGAAGTCTCATATTCCCCATATTTTTAAAGTGTACAGCCCTACTTATTTTTCAAAAACTAGACTAGACTATAGATACGAAACCACTGATAAACGTAAATAGATAAAAATATCCAGATATGAAATCAACAATCGTGTTCTTGCACAAATATTTACCCCGGACGGAAATCGAATCCACGACCTCTGGCACAGAAGGCAAGGTCACTATCAACTGAGCCAAACAGCCCGTCAAATGTTTGTAACTTATCTGCTGTTACACAAATGCTCTTGGGAACAAAGTAACTTTACTTGAACTTTTCTTAGACATCGCTACACGGCAAAACTACACGCTAAGTCCGACTTGACCGTCTACATCACCAGCACTGAGAGCGAACGGCAAAAGCACTTTTTCACAACAATTTCCGAGCAGGATTTCGGCATTATGCAAATATAAAATGGCAAGAAGATGAAAGGAGCCACTTTACTTGAGCGCAAAAGTTCATCTTTCCCAGCCCGTTTTGGTAGACAAATAACCCTTCGCTACACGACGGTTCTAGAGTAAATACAATTATCTTGTATACACGCCAGAGATTCTTGCAGTGAAGGAAGGTAAACTCAAGTCTGGAGCACCTGCCGCGTGGCGTAAGTTTTGAAATTTTTGCAACATCGTTACTTTCAATTAGGTTTTTGTTGGAAACTTTACACGTGATTTCAAATTATTTACAGTGTCTCCTAAAGCCTTTAGAAAAGACAAAGCGTCATCAGTACAAAGTACATCAGTAAAAAGGACATTGGAAAATTTAAATGAAACCTTTAAAAACGTGCACCGAAATTACTGTCAATAGACTGAGAGTACTGAGTAGTTTGGGAACTGAAATCGTGTAGTCATGTAGATAGGTAGGTACAAAAAATGAAGTAAAGTGACAAACGTTATATGCCGCTATCTTATTAGATTTTATTGTGTGATCTATATTAATTTTGTAGTTACTTCACATACATAACGCAATACTGTTGCAGTAATTACGAGATCTTAATTAAAAATATCGTATGTCACAGAATTAAATGAACTCTGGATGGAATTCAGTAGTCGGCTGTTCCATTCCAAAAATTGCTCTTAGCGGCAGATATCTGATTCACTTAAGAGCATAAATTGGGATCTTCCAAAACCGCCGAAATCCCCACCCGTTAGTCAGGCAAGCTGTAAGCGAGCTGGCGTAAGCTAACAGCTTATTTGCAGCCGCAATTAGTCTGCTCTGTTGAGCTTTAGCTTACTTCATTAGCTCTTAGTGAAATGTCGCCAAAGCCGAATAGTTGAGACTGGGTCGCATTCATGAATATATGAATTAACTAGCAGCGCCCCGCGGTTCACTCGCGTAGTTCCCGTTCCAGTCAGAATACGGGAATAAAATATTGCCTATGTGTTATTCTTATGTATAAGCTACATAACTGTAAAGTTTCATCAAAATCCGTTCAGTAGTTTTTGCGTGAAAGAGGAACAAACATCCATACATCTATACATACAATATTAGTAGGATGTTAACAATACTTTAAAAATGTACTTTATGTACAAGGTTATATTAAATTACTCATTATAGTAAGTATAATGAAACTGACAATTGAGGGCTCAAATTGGCAAGGGCACTGCCGTGAGGAACTGCCGTGCCCCCAGATTATAAAAATACATTGGATTATTTATCTACATCTACACTAACATTATAAACAGGAAAGCTTTGTAAAGTTTCTAATGAATAAAATTGAAAATAATTGTTTTTGAAAATAATTGGTAATTTTCTGGGGGTAACATGAGCAATAATTTTCCCACCGGAAAGGGACTTTGCGGGGAGCAGTTAGTTCTGTGGTAAAAGATCACAAACAAATAATTCGAAAATTAAGTCAAACAAATGACGCTATTATTTCGACAATCAAATTATTTTCTAGCGATCCATCCGCAGACATGCTCGCAAATAAAAAGAAATGATGTAGAGCGAGAAAATATCTCCGGTCTATTATTAGATATCGCTATAAACATGTACAAAATCTTTGTTTAATAAACTCGTGAATCATGATTGTAAAATTTTACGAGAAAATTCTATTTGTTTCAATTTTCATGGATAAGGGTTGCTCTAAAATTTCATTTGTTGCTTTGTTTGTTTTGCCCCATTTTGGATACATTATGATTACGAGAGTAGGATTTTTAACTTCGATAAATTAATTGAATTCATTTACCGAAAAGTTTCTTGTTGACGAATTAAATGTTTGTGTTAAAATTTTACAATAATCTCACAAATTACTTTTCTTATAAAAGATGAAGAGACCCGATTTACGTTGTACACTGTGCAGGCAGACATACTAACAGAATAAAATAAAACAAAATATTTACTTTAAAACCTATTATGCAGTACCTACACAATTTGAGGACCCCAGACAGCTCCCTGAAGAGTATTTCTGTGATGAAACGAAAATCATTGGTATTTACTTAAGGGGGTAACGCTAAATGTATGCGAGGTCACACGAGGGCCGTCCGGGCCCCAGCTATCTGTGTTTGCACAGCCTAACCCTGCGGCGGAACCACGGGTAAACATAATATTACTCTCTCTGAATTCTCACGTGACTTAACAACCGTAAACATTGACGAGTCTCGAAGGCAATTAATTCAAGCTTCAATAATTAAGGAAGCAATTAATATTTAATATTGGTCTCAAAATTTTGAACAAACACGAAAATGGAGGGTGGAAAGAAAACGTTAAAAATGTCTAGTCTATGTGAATAACATGGAATATTAATTTACGCCAGGCCGTTTGGTGTTCGTCAATAATGAGTTTGAAAAAAGGTCAAATTCCTTCTAAAATATAATTTAGTCTTTAATAAAAAAAAACACATTGCACGTCGTATTGCACAATAACTGTTGTTCTTTAATTGCGTGATTGGCATGTACATTATTTTCAATAATTTTACACAGTCAAAATATTATTTAATTAAGTTATAAACCATACTAGATTCATGCATGTAATATGTAATAGAGATAAATGACCGGACTGACAGACCTATCAAACACAGCATGAACCGCTGCAAGCAGGAAGCAAAAATTTATTTAAATTTATTTACTAAATGACTATAATTAAGATATTATCATTAAGAGAGGACTATTTAAAATTCTCACGGGAATCGCACAGGCAATTGCTAGTGAATCGAGATTACTCGATCGAGAATCAATTGTACCTCTTTTGATGTATCGACACACAAATTCGTTTTCTTTGCTCGGGTATCCTATCTGCACTTTAGTTGATTAAGGACCATATAATGCAATATTCTAATAGTTTATACGTATCCTTAGGCCTATTGTATGTTGTGTACATTTTGTATAGAGCTGGTGGGTGAAGGTTTGATTTCAATAAAATCAACGTGTGGTCACCGGGTCTTTGTTTTATTCTTAAAGGGGTATCTTAGCTTCCATAGCAGTACATTGTTGAGGAGATAGTTTCTATTTTCTTACCACATAATGCTGTTTAATTCTAGACACAATTTTTAAAAAATGCTGTCACTTTACATCATTATTGTCTTTAGATATAACCGACGAAAAATAGAAGATTTTGTTATGGATGACCGCACAAAACTTTCAAAGTGGTCCGTTTTTATGGTTCTTTTTTCATTGGGTACCTCAAGGTTGGTCCAATAATTTTTTTTATACCTTCCCTTTTCAGTATATATTTTCGTTCGTTAATTTTATGTTTGTCGATATTTTAAATATCTGTAAGATTCTATTCATTTGGAATATGTATTTTCCCGAGACTAAAGAACTCTATTCCGACGTCTAGAGGTGGTGACGTCACAAGGTGACTCGTTAGGATCGTTAAATTTTTTATTTCGACTTAAGTTGCTCTCCTATTATTCTCGTCGACTGTTGTTTCAACGTCTCGGCCCTAAAAAACTCTTACAAAACGCTAAATTATTTCTGCAAAATTATACAAAAATATTGTCATTCTATTGCTTCGTTTCTCCTTTGTCTGTTGCTCAAACTCTTTTGTTTTAAGAATTGCGACTGTATAACGTCTTCCGAACTTATTCTAGTCTAAAATAGTGTAGCACAAAACTTTTCGACTGAAATATTCTACTATCTAGTCAAAACACGTGTGAACAGTGCTCAAGTGTGTGTTTTAAGCGTCGAATCTAAGAAATTGATATAAGTGTCAAAGTTTGAAATTGGAATAGTGGAAGTGGGTGTTGAAGTGTTGCACATGTACCGGCGTGACTCGCGGTGGGGTGCGGCTCACCTATGACGAACAACAACAACGGCGTGAACGGCAGCGCGGGCGGGGAGCCCGCCTCCGCCGACATGGACTCGCTCGAGGAAATGCTTCGTAAGGTAATGATAATAAAGTTCTTTATTGCTCGTAGTCGTAAACTGAGAGCCAAGACATATCCAAGTATCTGTCAGTATGTGTTTTAGAACCACTGTGCTTAGATATAAGGTAAGCAATACATTTTTTTTCATTACAGTCGTCATACCGGTATATTCCAGTCATGCAACAGCGTCCCATAGGCGTTCAAGGACAACACACAATCCTACTGTGTCTGCATTCCGTTACCTGACGGGTACAGTATAGTTAGGTCTAAAGAGTTCGTAATATTAGCACATAAGTGCGAAGAAGCAGTCGACTATTTTTCCTTATTTTATTATTATTATTATTTATTTATTTATTAAACAAATTTCTTTCTTAAACACTAATACAGTTCCATGCAAAACTGTTTATGACAGTTTGTCTCCAGGTATGAGTCTCTTTTATAATATTATTATTATCTTAAAAAACTATTCTGAATTGTTGAAAATTGAAATTTGGAATTCACTAATTGAATTTCAATACCAATACTAAAAGATATCTAGGTTGAGAAAAGCAGCGGCGCAAGACACTACACACAGACTCTACCACAATATATATATATTTAATTATGGCTCATACAGTTATTTACAATTCTAACGATTAAAAAAATCCTTTCAAGATCAATCCTTTCACCCTCTGGATATCTAGGTTAATCTTTTGACAGCTCTCTGGTGACATGAAGCCTGGACCAATCGCGTTGACAGCACTTTGACAAACTGTCGCGCTTGCGGACCCCAAGGTCCCAAGGTCTCCACTCCAAAATGCACAAACATCTATATAACTCTTAAGATCGGTCAAAAATATTTTATGACGAAAATTAGACTTATCAAACAAATCAGCGTCAAATAATTAACTTCATATTATGCTTTGAATCAATTAGGGTATATGTTTATTTCATTTTACAATATGTAAATATGTTACAAATTAGATTCAATAAATACACAAATGCATAATACTAAATATTTGTATTTTAAATACTAAACATAAAATAGGTACATACTATTAAAATACTTTTTTACCGTACATAGTTATAAACTCGTATGACTACGGACACCTAGTACCATCTAAATCTACAACATGGTCCGCAAAGGGAATACACGTCCGTTATTAATTACCTACCATTAAATAACACCACCGGCATATAGCGTAACAAATGGCATTGTTGTCAAGATATATCATCTGTCACTGCGGTAACTGCCATGTGTAGTGACGCATCACTTACGCCGAATTAATTAGTCGCCTGCCAATTTCTCCCGACGTGAGGCGCCACTAACGATGAGTTCTTTTCTTTTTGACAACTAGCTAGTGTCAGCACAGAGATTTTATTCAATGAAAACGACCAAGGACATTTTGTGTATGCTGCTACGAGGGATTATAACAAACAAGGCAGTGTGAGTTTTTATCATAAGTTTGTTTGTATACTAAATTGAAAGATACTTTATACTCATTCAAGACAAAGTTACATGAGAAAAAAAACAAGGTAAATAAAAACTATCTTTCACACCCACGGAAAAAACAAAAATGTTTATGGGTATTTTGTATTTTGTAGTGTCTATCTATATCAAGCCCTTTCATAATGATACCTCGCTCACTTTAAAATGTAAATCCTCAACCACTACCTGTGCCTCTAGTCGTTTATATATTTATAGATATTACCAACTGTTATATAAATACCTAGAAATAGTAAGTGTGTTTCATAGAAAACTCTGTCGAATGGGGAACAAAACGCAAAGCTAATTACAGATGTCGCCACCAGCGAGAGGTCCTTGTCACGGCCATATTTTTTTGATTTCCTTTCGCATTGAGCTTTTTGGTGACGAAAATGTACTCCTTGATGACGGTGCCGCAGTTAAAGGATGAGTTAAAAAAACGGAAAGCTTCTGCAGCTGGTAAAAAAGCTTTTTCCGTTTTAGGGCAATTCCTCACAACTTTCTTCGTTTAGTGTCTTTCGAGAATGCATGAGTTCCTTTATTTTTGCAACCAAAGGCAGCACATAACGTCATTTTAGACAGAGTTTAGAAAAAACGCTAACGTAAACAAAAAAATTTATGGAGTTTGACAGATCATTTAGGCCCTCTCGACCATACGCCCTCTGTCGGGATAAAAAGTCAGTTTTCTTCCCCATTGGTGACACGTGCCATTTTCATGTTCACAAAGAATGTTGTCTATCCGTCTATCACCTTTCGTCGCTTCACTTTAATATATCCGTCCGGGTATACGGACACGGTTCTCAATATCGTGGATTCCAACGTTCGTTCTCGTTATAAAATGAAAAATGTCGCACGAAAATGCGAAACATATCGTTGTGTGATGAAACGCTGCGCCCGGAGGCAGAGAAAGGCTTTTTGCAATACTTCTGATGCAATTTGCATGTTTAGATTTTTTGCTCTCATACTGTACGTGTGGAAAATTGATAGAAAGAAAACGTACCTAACATTTTCATAGGTTTTAAAGATTTTTCTTCGTTATGGAAGAGAGGCCTATGTGAATCAGTAGAACATAATTATAAGGATTGAATCTACAAAGTAACCTATAAAACTATCCTTTTGATGATTCAAATACATGCCATTGAAGAAAACTTTAACAAAATAGGTAATAAAACGAAAAGTTTGTGTGTGAGTTTACGAGTAGGTAGGTATGCACTTTACAAGATGGCGCCGAGAATGCATATTTTTCTAGTAGGTAATTAGGGTTCTGTAGGATAATGGGGTCGGGCTTTTAGCTGATGAGCTCGTTGTTTAAACTTATTGTGTTTTAAACAATGGTGAGATAGTTTTAATAAACTTAAGTAACTTGCAACTAGATAAGTGGATGTAAATCTCGGTGATACAACTTGGCGTAGGTACGCTATCACTCGGTGGAAACTTTGCTGCCATTTGTTTAGCTTTAACTTGAAACTGACAGATTTTCAAGATGGATTAGTATTTTTTTTCGTTCTTGTTACCTAGTTTTTACTTAAAGTATGTAAATAAAGAAAAATGACTTGATTGTGTGACTAGCTGACTGACCTATTCAAGCACAGACTTAAGCACCGGAAATTTTGGAATGTAGCTGTGTAAACTTTCTAAGTTTGTTTAAATCCCTCGGGAAAATAAAAAATAATCGTCACCATCAATCCCTAACTGCCTACTTCTGAAGTGAGGATCTTTCCTCACTTGAATAAGTATTAATAATAATATAATTTTCTAAACACAAGGGTAGTGTAAATTCTTTATTATATTTCCACTTTCCAATACATTCAGTTCCCATAAACCACCAAAATATTCTTTGTTCGATTAAACAAAACTCGCCATCAAAAAGCTCGTGAAGCGAAATTAAAAATTAATTGCCGCGCGCGTTAACGTATGAACGGGGGATGAGGTGGGGGAAGGGATATGTAAAATTTACATGTAAATAGTCGAGTTGGCGAAAAATCACGAATCACTGCGTTTAGCTGTATTCTGGTGTGGCGATGCTCAGTCAATGTCGAATTAGTCGTATCGATGTCACGTCGAAATAATAATTAATATTAATAATTTGTGGGACATCATTCACACACGGTACAGTTCCAAACTAGGCAGAGCCTGTACTATGGGTATTAAATAACTGATAGAGTGATAGACATACTTAAATAAATATTAAACACTCAGTCACGAAGCCAACAGACATGTTCATGCACACAAATGTTGGCCAAGAGTCTAAATCGAACCCGCGACCTCCGGCTCCGAAGGCAGACAACTGAGCCAACAGGCCCGTCGATCCCGAAATGAAATTAGATTTGACTATAGAACACTGATTATAGTATAATTATAAAATATAAATAATAAAAATTTGGGTGATAATTAATTGAGGAAATTATAAATACGCCTCTCAATTATATCAAGGTGTACTTTAAGAAATAACATTATTTGTACCCGTCTCAGTACTCATTTATACATGTACAAATATCATCACTACTCCTTTAATTCTTTTGTAACTCTTCTATATTTTTTCTTATAATGTAATGAATTGCATTGCTCTAGTAAAAGTTGCGTAGTTTTTATCTTGTGTATTATTTCCAATATATTTAGAATTAAATTAAACTTCTCAATTAACCACTACGTAACTTTTATTACATCATCACATTGTATTGCTTTTGTCGATCAGAATAACAACCTTGTTTGATAATCGATTTTCAGCTTAAATTCGCGCAAGCTACAGGAATTTTGTAATTAAAATATTCAATTTATTTATTCGCGCAAACGTGTATTGAATTGGAGATATTAATTTTAATAATTAAAACCCGCTCATAAAACGAGAGCATAATGAGCCACCGGAAATCGAATTCGTATATCATTAAATAATTAAGTTGATAAAAAGGGTTTATTATTAATTACGAATATTGTAATCTTAGCATTATTGTGCAAAATTTCGTTATTCTTGTTCATATTTTAAAAGTTATAAGAAATTATCAGAAAAATATTTTAATAGTTATGAGAGCAAATTATAAGTCTCGAACCATTATTCTACTGCATTACAAACACGAAAGCTTGTGAAGGTGGAGGTATGAATGTATTATTGTTATTTATTTAATGCACTAGCAGCTCTCGCTTAAGTATGTAACTGCGCTTGTATGTTACTCTTTCACGCAAAAACAACTGAACAGATTTTGTTGAAACTTAACAGTTATAGGTATAAGCATATTTAGTAGTATGAAGTCACGTGGGCAAAACCTAGTATGCCACCTAGTTTTATCCCTTTTTGATCAAGCTACTTACATCATACAATGAAAATAATAGATTAGAGTGTTCGAATTTCGTCACAGTTAAACTGGGTGTAAGTATATAACGACATACTCCTAAATGACTGACAATAAAATTCAAACTTACACACAGGCTTAAATTATAACCCTCCTTTTGGCTTCATCGTAGTCAGCTAGTTATTATGATACACTGGTAAGTAGTAGATTGTAAAGATAACTCCTCTGTGTATCGCAATTTATAAGCAAGTAGATAAGTACTTACACTAAAAATATTTTAGATAAATAAAGTTTAATTTTTCTTTTTATGTGTCTACTGTCCCCGTCTAAACGGTCCTTGCACGTGCGGTCTACCTACGCAGAATCTCGACAAGCGCCGTTGCCGCGGCAACAGCATTTGTATTAAAAGTTCCCGCCACAGCCCCCACTGGAGTTGCTCAACCCGCTTTATTATTTATTGCCGGGTATAATAAGTTTCACGACCCCAGCCGGCCTTTATTTGTTTTCTCAACTCGTTACGCAAAGATTTCGGCCCAAATTCGAAAACACGATTATTTATTCATTTAAAACGCGCTGCCGACGTGCTGTGATGTTTGACGGTGTAAATTGATTGTTTGGCAGGACACGTGGTATGATTTGCCTGTCATTTTATTGTTATTCGATAAAGTAAAGCAGTATACATCTACTACGCACTTGTTTTAAAACAGTCAAAATAGAGCTTTAGTATTTTGTTAATTACCTATATAAAGTTGTATAAACTCTGGTGTGGGTTTAAGATGTTTAATAATCGGATTTGTTGGCACAAATAAAGATAAAATATTTCGCGAACGCATGTGCGGTACCAGTGGCGTGAAGGCCAACTGACAAGAGCGCGGAATAGAGGCAAGGCTCATGAGCCGTAGTGCCTATCCTCACAGTTGTCTAAATACAAAGTATGATCGAAATCGTTCAAGACGGTTACGAAATACACGAAATATGGTTATATTCCTTGTATAAATACAAAAGTTCTAAAATTGAACTATTATATTTATGGGAATATAGGTACACCGTTTGTGGAATACTTTGTAAGCCGGCTTCAATTATCATTAAGGCATTAATATGAGATATGTAATTTACTGGAGTTCTGCTGGAACTGAATAACTAACAGATCAATTATGTATGCGCATTTAGTTTTTTTACTGATTAAAACAGCAATTTTCTTTTTTGCAAGACTCAATATTGAAAACTAAGAAATCTTACCACTATTATACAGACAACAAATTGTTTTCTTTTTATTCTGTTTAGTGTACTCCTAAACGTCTTTGCACGAAACTAAGTAGAAAGCAAAACAAAAGAAAAGCTACAAAACAAACAGATTTGCTGCAACTCTGTTACGAGTACTCGAAGTAAAAACGTTGTCGCAAACAATTTAACGATACCTTTAAAAGCTCAAACTGTAAAAGACATCCATTCCGAGAAAAGCTCTCTAAAGCTTTCATTTTAAACAATAATAAAATACGTTTTAATTGTCGCGTGACGGAGCCTTAACAAGTTGCCTCAATTTTTTATTTAAGCTGTACCGGGGGCTTTAAAGTGGACGGCTGTAAAAACTTAAGACAACGGCTTTGAAAGCTCTTCGGGAGCTTTTCAAAGGGTTTCGGATGAGCCTTGTAAATAAAAGAAGTAGCTGTTTGAAGCTCCCTTTATTATGTAAATGTATATAGTGGTAAATATGTAATGGTATAATTCTGTCAAGGGATAGAGCGTTTTATTAATATTGGTGAATCTGAAAAATATGCAATGGAGTGGTATCAAACGCCCAATAGATCCCACTTTTACCGCTCTCGGGGGAATTTCGAAAGACCTTTTATGAGTGGGACAATATTAGGACAATATACCGATTATTTAATAATCACCCAATAGCTAGGTTTTTAGACAAGCAGTTACTAATAGCAGTTAGTTGGACCCACGAAAGCAAAGATATATATTAAGAAAGGTTTTTCAATTCCCTAGGTGAGCGGCAAAATACAGATCCCGCATACAGTCAACAGCACATGAAGCTTTACACTTGTAGTGCGAGTCTGACTTCTAAGACGATTGTAAAGTCCAACGTGTCAAGTTCCACGTGGTCTTGACTGTACAAAACACCGCTGTTAATCCATTAATTATTATTCTAAAACTCAATCAAAAAAGAATTTAAATAACCAAATCGAGCATCGCAATTCAAATTTCCGATTAGAATTAGTCGAGCTTAAATAAATATTGCCTTTCCTAATTGACCTTAAAATTGTAAATCAGATACGGTTTTTAGTACCCCGCAATGCAGTTCAAAGGGAAGAGGGGCGCGGGGTTAAATATATCGGTACAAAATGCGCAGTTGGCGTTAAAACCGATTAATGTCCCTCTCACACGCAACAGTGCAGTTAAAGGGAAAAATGTTCAGTAACTCCCCCTATGGTGAGTTACGGCTATTTGGAGGCCTTGTTATTATTTAGGACCGCCACTTTCAGGAACTTTCCAAACTTGAAAGATTGGGCTAAATGATGGGTAGTTTGTTGTGACCGTTTCCTCGAACTCGATAAAATGTATAGAACACACTGGGTCTTAATCGACCAATCAGATTTTTATGTAAAATAGTAACTTGTATGTGGCAGTGAGTTGAAATACGTTGATAAGGTAGGTACGATCTGTTTTTGAGTATCGCATATAGGGATAGGCAGGGAGTAGAGATGGTAGTGCTTTGGATATATGAATGAATAGAGGCATCGAACAAAGCTTTGGAATACATCCAAAAACATTTATGAGAATACGTACATTCGTATTTATATAAGGTAATAAGTTATCCCATATGAATTTACAGAACCTGCAATTAAGCTTCTCATGCTATAGAATCTAAACGTTACGTGTAACATACATTATAGGTTTTGGCAAACATTATGCAATAATGTCCACCAAGCGTTTTTCACGAGCGTTGCCCGGCTATACGCCCTGCGGCACCGATTTTATTGAACCATTCCCTTTGATCGCGACAATGACTCCTCGAATAAAATTTCAAAAAGCACCATAACGTTCCATTGTAGGAGGACCCGACAAAATTACAAACTGCATTTATTTGAAAAAGGAACGCCGGACGTAAAAGTCACATAAATTGGATCGCCTATTAACTTTTTACGGTATCGCGTTATCTTTCACGGAATGTGCAGAGCCAATATAAAATTGCTATTATTTGGTGATAGCGATAAAATAGATAACTTTTGGTGTTAACGTCGATGTCCATTGTCCGTACCTATTTCTAGGGCTAGTGACTCGTTTTATAGATTTTTTAAGTTTCCGTACCAACGTGACCTAACCTATGGTTCGGTTATCTGTATCTTTTGAACCCTAAAAAAGGGGTCTCACACTCTCTCGAAACTTGTTTTTTGATTTTGCAGTGGTACGGAACCCTTCATCTGCGAGTTCATCTCGCACTTGAACGGTTGTTTGCCATTTTTTGCCATCCTCAAAACCACAATAGAAGTGGCGCGATGGAAAGTAAATTTTAAATAATCAGTAGCTAAACTAGACGAAACGAATCGCAACAAAACGTCCCGAGTGTGGCCCGTGTTAACAGTCTATCAAATATGTTTGAAAACTTTCATGAATTCACCTCGTAATAATATCTTAGAACTCTCGATGTTAAATTTCACACTTGCCGACGTGAAGCACACTAATAAATCGGCCGATTTAGGAGCTCTTACTCGCTACTTCAGCTGCCGACGAAAGGCGAAAACGGGCGGACGGAAGGCAGAAAAGGCAAGCGATAATCTTAGCGGGAAATTCAAAGCTTTCCGGAGAGGTTTCGTTTTCTATCTTACTAGGAAGTAGTAGAAATACAAAACAGATATTACATCTGGAAAAACGGCAGCATGGTTAATCAGCTAAGGCAAATGCTGTCGTGTACACCCACGGAAAAAAAAGTAATTATACCTACATAGCTTCATGTCTAAGCATCAGTAGAATTACTAAACCTCCTTACTAAAATGTCTTCTTAAATCGTTAAGAATAGAATCATAAAAGTGTTTTCTTATTTGACTGACATGCGTCTCATTATGCTTCTGGACAGTTGCTAGAACACCATTAAAGTTTGACCAAGTAAAAAGATTGCAGTTTGTTGACTTTATTTTTTATTTATAATGTAGATATAAGAAAATTAAATAAAAAATTAAATAAAAATTTGAAAATGATGAGGGGAAAGCTAACGCATGCCTAAGTAATACAAACCATAGAAATTGTTAGTATTACCGTACAGAATTCCCTCTTTTATCTCCGCTCGCTTTCGCTTTTAATTTGAACCGGTAAAAAATGCCTTCGTCCAGGCATTCCAGGTAATATTTTACCGGTAGCAACGAGCGGCGCCGGGTGGTAAACGGTAACAGTAACACTCTGATTGCTGGCTTTAAACGCTATAATTTAGACCTACGAATAGTCGGATTAAGACTTTAGTTCCACTTCCTAGCTTAAGAGTGTTGGTTCTACTGACGAGCTGCTTTTCTTTATGATGCAAGTATTCGCTCGAGAGAAAGTACGGTTTATATTTAAAAGTTTATTTTTATTTTATTTATTTGGGAAAAAAACAGCTATGTTCATAACTTCGTGAAAATAGTCTTAGATCAACTTATTTACCTAGATGCATAGCTCACGACGTAATCCAGACTAAAATTTAATGAAACATTTGTAGTTCCTAAAAGAATCTAACCGTAAATTTGCATATGAGCCAAACTTTATATTACAAGAGTTACATAAGTTGTAATAGAAAACTACAAAATCCAATTTGAATTGCTAAAGGAAACAAAAAAAATGCTTTATCCCCGAGAGGGTCGCCAGAACGTGGTGGTGGTGGAAAAGTGGTGAGCCCATCACAGGATCGGGGTGCCATGGGGCTTCCGGTTTCCTCACGATGTTTTCCTGCCCTATAGCATATAGCTAGTAATAAATTTAGAAATAAGTTCGCCAAGGTTCTAACCCGAGGATTATGCATAAGAGGCTCTCATACCAACAAGCTATCACTGCTAATTGCCAAAATCTTTCTATTTCTTATAAATAAGGCTTCCCTAGACATACGGGTAATGGATATGATTTTCCTTATGATCCCACAGAGGATTAAGTCTGGCTAGTGAGTCTGAGTCCTGTTTTTAGGTCCGTATACAAATTATGCCATATAGCACTCTATTACTAAAGTTCCACCATCTATCCGTCCATCTATCACAGGGTTTTATCGAAATATTTTTATTGGATGGGTCACAACTCACAAGTCACCATTCACACGTGGTTATTTTAGTCCCAAACTAGGCAGAGCTTGTACTAAACAACTGATAAACACACTCACAAGTTTTGGGCCCGAGCGGGAATCGAACCCGCCACCTCCGGGTCAGAAGGAAAGGTCACTGAGCCTATAGGCCCGTCCCATTTTTACAGAGTATTACTATAACAACAAATAATAAAAATATTATAGTTAAGGGATTCTCATACATACGACAAACATTCGTTTGCGAATCCCACTCGCACTTGGCTGTTTTTTTTAAGATGCCCGAGGAAGCGTGCATTTAGAGCTCCTTAAGGATCCACAGTTACTTACAAATCTGTATAATGCATTGATAGTGCATGTAGCTGCGATGTATTCCATCTACGTAATATTCGCTCTCAATATTCTCCGGTGTCTCTCGACATAACGTACGAGTACGAGACTATTGACAAAGTTGTGTTTGCCCTTGTCTGCTCTGATTTCGCTTGGGACTGTGGCTCACGCTTCACGACTTCACCTAAATTAATACATGCAGTATATATTATAATATTGTAAATGTATAAACCTATAGCACCGCAAATGTTTGAAGTCAAGTCTATCTATGTCATGCTAAGTGCGAGGTAAGATCCAAGTAACTTTGTAAAACTTCAGAATAAGTGATAGTACGTAAAACCAGAGACCAGTTTGTAAAACGTACCTAAACGTCAGTCCAATAGAATGATAAATGTATGGGATTGACATAAGCGTTCAACTTGTCATGAGCGCGGTATAATACTTGCTTCACAAACCCTGTAGATGAATATTTTTATAAAATAAAAAATAATAAAAATAATCTCACGCCTTTAATCCCCGAGGGGGTAGGCAGAGGCATTCCATTACTGGATATACCCACATTTCACGAGATACATTGGACCCCTAAACGTGATAGGTGGTGAGCCCATCGCCGGACCGGGTCTATTTACACATGTCTCAGAATTAATTCTGAGACCTGCGGGTTTCCTTACGATGTTTTCCTTCACCGTCGAGCTAGTGATAAATATGTACGTAAGTTTTTGAAAAACTTATTGGTACAGTCAACAAAGTTGTTAGGGTTACATGGCCAGTAACTAAGCCAGTAGTCATGACTAAATCTTATTCATTATTGTTTAATTCAAAAGGTATCTTTGATCCCTATAATTTACAAAAAAAAACTATAAATACATTTAAGGCTTTAAGAGAAAACTGAATCTTAGTTTCTGGTCATGTAACACTATCAATTTTGTTGACTGTACATGCCAGGATTCGAACCCGAGCCTCACTGATTTTCGACCGGCTCTTTAACCGTCCGGGCTATCACTGCTCTTATATTATATATGAATATTTATATATTATATATTAGATAAATCTTTTGGCCTTGGTAAAATGGACCCTCAGATTAATTACAAAACCCGCTTTAGCAGGCGTAACAAAGAAATGTCACGGCCATAAATCAAAGGGTGAGCAAAGATTAACCAAGGCATATCTTCACCTTAACTGGATTTTACCGGGTGTCGTTCGACGTGAAACGAATATATTACCGGATATTTCTGGTTTTATCCGGCCATCGCGCATCATTATCCGGTTTTCTGGCTACTTTGTAATTCGGGGGGCTCAGTTAATGCAATATGGTTTCGTTACACTGATTTGGGTATTACAAATTGGGTATAATTTTCGCTAGTCTATTTAAACGTGTCAGGTGGTGAGCTCATCGCCGGGCTGGTGAAAAGGGAGTACCTATTTCCTGAAATGGAGTACTTATGCCGAGCATCTCTGATGAAAGGAGTGAGAACGTATTATAATAATAAAATACCTATTTTTAAATGGTAATGGCAATTCTATTGTAAACTAGCAAGGTGCCAATTACAATAACAAGCTTATCCCACACAACAACACTTTTTTTAGCTTTTGGAGATTTCATGACGAGTGAGTAATTCATAAATTACTCATTTTCATCGTTTGTCATCATCATTACATTAATCTTTAAAAATCATATTTAGCTGGGTTGTACCCGCATCTATGTTCTACATTGAATTAAATATATTACGATATTGATATATGAACATGAAAATATTAAATAAACAATACAGCAACGTGCAGTTGGTGCTTTAGCTGGGACATCAACAATTCAAGTCTGCGGGCATTCCGGCTGATTTGCATCAGAGCCAGGACCCGGGCGTGCTCCGTCATTTATGCAAACCGGCCTCTTAGATCGGCAGTGCGCACTGCAGGGTTAAATTTGAGGTTAATTTATTCGCTTCAATTTTCCGCATTTGGACAGTTAAATACAATTAGTATACAATTTGCGCTTGAGTTTATTTCAATTACATCCTTTCTAATATAATAAATGAGGAAGTGTGTTTGTTTGTTTATTTTTTTGTTAAGTTTTCACTCCTTAACCGGTTTACCAATCTTGATGGATTACCTAGCAGTAACTAAAGCGACAGACATGAAGCACAGCTCGTTGTCAAGACGTCACAAGTTCTAATCCGCACTAACGAAGTGTTCAAACGAGTTCGTATAAATACAACTGTCCAACAGCAATCGTTGGATCGTGGTCCTCAGGCACGATCACTTTGCCTGGCGGAAGATCTTCCCTTTTCAGAGCATTTCAACTCCGCTCCTCGGTAAATGCATTTTGATACATATTTCTTGTTAATGGTTCAGTTAATATTCTCTGTTCTGACTACACTAAAACAACATCACTCAAATTTAAGAATTTGAGTGATGTTGTTTTAGTGTAGTGCATAAACTTACCTAATACTATTGTTATATTCTTGCATAGTAATGTAAATTTGTAAAATGACTAACGATAGATATCATTATTGCTTATTCCCAGCTATAAAGAAAACAAGATACAGTTTATTTTCTCATAGGTAGCATCATCACTTCCGAAGTTCCGAAACAAGCTAAATAAAGGTTATTGATTGACACAGAGCAATATTCTACATTAAGGGCGTCGTACGAAGAAAGCAAAATTAAAACAATACTTAACACTACCTTGTTTTAAGTGTATGACCTTTTAAAATGTTAGTCTACAATTTACGCTCTTAAATTATATCATCTTACTTTTAAACACAAAAGGCGAAGTGTCACAAAGTGACAGATTTCAAAAACTCTCCATCAACTGTGGAAGACTTTCCAAACTTCCAAATCATTCTGAAATCGTAAATTCTGGGACGAGCCATTCAATGAACCGTCTACATTGTCTCCTTCATTGCCATCGAATGTCACCGTAAAGTGGTTAACTGACAATGGAGCGTGACGTAGGAATACCCTGACGATATCCGGGTATTTGATCCGGCTCGAAGTAATGACTGCTGGCAGCACCGGAGTATTGATTTATTAACGTTTAGCTTCTATTAGCGGTAGCAGAGTGGAACATTTATCTTGGGTTCCGGTCAGCTATTTGAGACCGTTTAGGATTAGAATAGAATAGAATAGAATAATTTTTATTTCGAACCATGGGATGTTCATATAAATGGTTAGTAATACACAAAGGAAATAAATAGGTTAGTACTTACACATAATTACAATTTAATGATACTTATTTACGATTTGGGGCAAGATGGACAGTCACCCAGTGCTTAACTATGGGACTATCCATCCTGTCCCTTATAACACATAAGAGGCTATTGGCGCTGCCACGAGTACGGTGCATCAGGGAGGCAACTTTTTTCCTGATCAACGCATAGAAGTCGTCAACGTGCGCCTCAGCAAACATCGTTGATGCACTGCAGTATCGCGGCAGCCCCAACAGCATCCTAAATCCATTATTATATTGGACTCGCAAGGCGCTGACAGCTTTCTGTGTATACTTGACCCACAGGTTACAGGTATAAAATGATTGGCAAAAGGCCTTAAACAAGGTAATTTTGACTGCACTGGAACAGCGTGTAAACCTGCGGGCAAGCATATTGCACCTTACTGCCAACGCCCTGCGTTCCCTTTCCACGTCCATGCTATCACACAGATCCTCAGTAATATAATGGCCCAAGTATTTGAAATGGGTGACACTGCTTAATACAAGTCCATTTAGTGTCACCGGCGGTACACAAGAAAGGCTCCTATGTCCCGCCCGAAACACCAACAGCTCGCTTTTTCTCACATTATATTTGAGGCCGTGCGACAGCGCATAACTTTCACAAACTTTCAGAAGCTTTCTGAGTGCACTGACCGATGGACTCAGCAGGACCATGTCATCCGCATAACTTATATTATTGAGCATGGTTCCATCAATAGAGCATCCAACCATGGTGCTGCTGAGCCCAGCGATCAGCTGGTTGACATAAATATTAAAAAGCGCGGGCGAGGTAAGTCCCCCCTGCCTCACACCGCATTCCAGTCTATATGCTTCCGAGAGTTGGTCAATCCATTTGACAGCATTGGTTTGGTTGGAATACCAATATCTAAAGATATTAATAAGCTCTCTTGGCAAGTCCAGCGCACTCAGTTTCGACCATAAGATTTTATAATCCACTAGGTCAAATGCCCTGGACAGGTCGAGAAAAACAGCATATACAGGTGTTTTCCTATCAACATAGTTACCTAATAGTTAGGATTACATTCCGTTTATATTCCACTAATGTAAAATTAGAAACTCATATAATAATAATAATTTGTGGGACACAATTCGCAGAAGGTTATTCTGGGGACTCTTGGGATAAGGCAAGTGCGTTGTTTTATTTTATATTTCAAAATTATTATCAGATTTAAATCAATTAGTCACATTCAATTTTAATTTACAACACTAGAGTTATAAAATAAAAAATCATAAATAAAAAAAAATCCCCGAACGAGATGTCGGAATGAACTTGACGCCTTCTCCGGACATGGCCGGAGAAGGCACATGATAGGGATAAGTGGAGGGAGGGAGGAGAGGCCTTTGCGCAATAGTGGGACAACATATAGGCTAACAAAAAAAAACAAAAAAAATATATTTTATAAGCTCTTATTTAGAGCTCTACATAAAGAAAAACAATCTTGCTACATAAGTAACCTAGCAAAAATCTTCCATGCTATGTATTCTGTGTGTGAATGTCGGTCGGTACAGAGTACAAAATGACAATAATTAATATGCGTGTCACGGAGCCTCGTTGCTAGTGCTACAAATGACTAGATTGGGTTTAGCAGCGGCAGAGTGTCCTACACTGTGTGTATTTACACACAAACATGAAAAGTGAAGTAAATAAATATCATAACAAATATCAGAATGGAGTATGTCGATTTTTTTGTAATGGTAACATTTCCAAAGTAAATATACGTACAAAGTGAGGTCTTCGGTTATCCAGGGACAGTGGAAAAGTATAGGTATATGCAAAGAGGTTGGAAGACAATCATTTAGGAGAGAGAAACTTTTTCTTTAAACGTCTTTAGGTATATGACTTTAATATCCGTGGTGGATGGCAATTCTACCACTTATATATATTACAATTAATACTGACGGTGGAGATTGACCCTGATACTGTTCGAGAATTCTGAAGTTTTAAATCGCTTCATTGATTAAAAACTGATTGTTTATTTATTGTTATAAGTACTTAATAAAAATATTACATTTAAAATTTACATGAGTAGAAAAGAAACATTTGTATCATCATTAAAAAAATGGGTTAAAATGATATTGGAATGGTAAGACGACCCTAGGAATGAAACGCCAATAATCAAATTAATAATAATAAATAATGTAGGTACGTAATTTTAATTGTTATATAAATTATTTTTACCAGGACTTTATCAGATAATAGAGAAAGAAAGATATCTGTTAAATTACTTTATCTATAAATAAAAAAACTAAATTTACAAACGTCATTTCAATAATCCACATTCGTGCGGTAGGTAATAAAGCTATGAATTTTAGGACTGAAATATTTTATCCCTTGTTAAAAAAGTTTTTCGACATGAAAGCGAAATGTCATTCAGGCTAATCCAGGGTGCGATTCGGCAAATGGCATTTTAATCCCCAGAAAGCTTCGTCATTATTTCGCAAAAATATAATGGACGACCGCAACTTGAGCCAGCATTTTTCGCGAAATAAATAAGTTATTATTACCTGACTGCAGCAGTGGATAATTCTTTTCGGATGTATGTATGTTTGTCTTAGCTTGTGATTTAAACAGGTTAAGAAATATTGACAAAAGTTGTGACAATGACACAGACCGGCTACGTCTCACAAAAAACTATGCCGGACATAATCCTGTGTGTACCCTATGTATTGCTGGATTCGTTTCGGTCCAGTTGCATAAAAAAACTTGAATTTTATTTTTCCGTTTTTAATAATAAAAAATAATCTCACTCCTTTTATCCCCAATTGAGTATTTCATTTCAGAAAATACCTACGTTTCACCCGTATAATCTTTGGACCTTTTATGTTTAATATGTTTAAAAAAACGCTCCTATGTAGTTTGGGGTTATATATAATTCAAAAAGCACTTAAAATGTTTATAACTGACTGATATGATATGACTGTGTGTTGGCTATAAAAATATATGTACTTATATTTATGTTTATCTAAATAAATTTAAAAAGTCATCTTTTGAGATGAAGCCAACGCAAAATTAGTAACAAGACACCAATCTGACCAAAAGTCCTTTTTCAAGCTCGTTTGGTGGAAAAGAAACGCTTTGATGTTTCATGCAAATGGATTAAAGTATAACGAAGTTGAGGAAAATATTTTAAAGTCGTCAGCGCTCGGTTTCCTCTCGCTCCTTTGATCGTATTATTGATTTATTACGGAGTGAACACCGGCATTCGTGATATCAGCATGGCACTAGAAACTATACCTACCTATATTATTGTTGAGTATGTACCTACTTTCTACTTTAGACCTCGTAGAAATGTATAATACTGGATTTTGCCCCCGACTACGCGTACTGACCCAGTTAAAAAATAAAACTCTGTACTATATATACCTAGATAGCTCGGTGGTCAAGATGAAAAGTATACCAGTATATTTAACTTAGACCGGCAACAATGCAACTGTGAAAACCGCTTCATAGTTAGTGCGGTAGTTATTGCAACTTCTAAAAATTCTAACAATAACTGTTATGGCTTCTTTAAATGTTTCTTAATTATCTCTTATGTTTTAATCAATAACCTTTGACTATGTGTCTAGATGAAAAAAGTTTTTAAGCTATTGCATAGCTTCTATCGCGGGCCTTGAGCGCGGGGACCGAATCCAGAAATTCCGTAACGAAAAAACCTCACGCTCTCCCCACTCCGACGGGCACGGAGGTGTGGCTTAAAGGCCGTGCATTGTATAAAATAAAATAAAATAAAGTAAAGTAAAGTAAAGTAAAGTAAAGTAAAGTAAAGTAAAGTAAAGTAAAGTAAAGTAAAGTAAAGTAAAGTAAAGTAAAGTAAAGTAAAGTCGAAGTCGAAGTCGAAGTCGAAGTCGAAGTCGAAGTCGAAGTCGAAGTCGAAGTCGAAGTCGAAGTCGAAGTCGAAGTCGAAGTCGAAGTCGAAGTCGAAGTCGAAGTCGAAGTCGAAGTCGAAGTCGAAGTCGAAGTCGAAGTCGAAGTCGAAGTCGAAGTCGAAGTCGAAGTCGAAGTCGAAGTCGAAGTCGAAGTCGAAGTCGAAGTCGAAGTCGAAGTCGAAGTCGAAGTCGAAGTCGAAGTCGAAGTCGAAGTCGAAGTCGAAGTCGAAGTCGAAGTCGAAAGTCGAAAGTCGAAAGTCGAAAGTCGAAAGTCGAAAGTCGAAAGTCGAAAGTCGAAAGTCGAAAGTCGAAAGTCGAAAGTCGAAAGTCGAAAGTCGAAAGTCGAAAGTCGAAAGTCGAAAGTCGAAAGTCGAAAGTCGAAAGTAGAAAGTCGAAAGTCGAAAGTCGAAAGTCGAAAGTCGAGTCGGAGTCGGAGTCGGAGTCGGAGTCGAGTCGAGTCGAGTCGAGTCGAGTCGAGTCGAGTCGAGTCGAGTCGAGTCGAATCGAATCGAATCGAATCGAATCGAATCAAATGAAATAGTCAGACCAACCAAGACAGTCAACTTTATTATTTTATTGGTGACTGTACTTTTGGCGAAAAAAGGGGTTATTGAAACAACATAAAAACAATCGGAGCAGTGGGAAAAAATATTCCCACTCGTCCCTACCAATCGGAGTTCCGATCGGCGGACTGGGAACAACCCGTTTCTTTCGGCAGTCTTGTTGATACAAAATGCTATGCAATAGCTTTACCGCGGCAGTCCCCGAGTGCCACACGTCTTTTTTTTTATTATTTATTTCTTAGAACTTACACACAAATTTCTTAGTCATACTTTAAAATTTGAAACACACAAAGCAAGAGAAACTTCATGGCAATTTAATAATTTCCTAAATTACCTTCACATTATTATCTTTAATGATGACTCAACTTTATTCCACCTATTCCAAAGAAAGTAATTAAAATGTTATTAAAGATAGTGTAAGATGATAAATGAGACGTCAGACTACTTTTAGAACATACTTAGTTGATTAAATTTTGAAACTTGGTCTTGGATCAAAATTATTATAATGGAAAATAAATTTAATTTGCTAACGCGCCACACTTCGTCTATATAATATTAATAAAATAAAAGTAATTAGCATAAAAAGTTACGGGAGTTTCAAGGCTTCCATGTGTATTTTTTGTTAGAAGGAGGCATGAAGGAGGTAATAAAATAAATCTATATTACTTTATGTGATGGAAATATTAAACATCAATAAAAGACTTGAGAATCAAGTTCTAGAACCGAAGGCGATTTCCCAATCGTCATTATTCGGATGTTGAATCCCAAATGAAATACGGCAGCATAGGAAATTGGACCGGAAATTGACCACGTGACGCCACCGGATGGGACGTCATCGAACATGATATGAACTAGCCAATCAGGTCGCATTCAATTATAGAACGTGTCGCTTAAAATTTGAACTCTGATTTTACTCACGGATTGAATTTTTGTTTCAGGTACGAGATGGAATTCTGGATTTTTCTGGTTTTGGTAAGACGTTTAGTTTTTGTGGTTATTCACAAGTGTATATACGTATAACATTATCACAATCGTGTTCGTCATTTATTTCAACATATCACAAAAATAAATATTGATTTAATATTTTCTTCTAATTCCGTTATATATTTATTCTTTACTATAGAAACATTTATGTACATAATTATTTAATTAATTTTGACAGTAAATTACAGCCAATTAATCTGTAACAAGAACACAAAAATATTAATAGTAATACTACCTCTCGGGGATAAAAGGCGTGAGATTGTATTATTATTTATTATTATTATTATTATACTGGCTGTTTTTTGTGCCTTTGCAAAAAAAAATGCTGATGCGCGCGCATCGCTAATATGAGAACTAGCGCTTTGCGCTTTTTCTTAACCTTCGGTCAGTCGCGCGTTTTTTGTTTACGCGGTTGGTCACGTGGGGTCTTTGAAGACCCCAAAAAAAAATCAGCCTAAAACACCTTTTTAATTAGTTTTTCCTAATTATATAAGCAAATCATTGGTGATTAACCTAATTACAATAAAACTACCACTAGTTACGTAAACATATTTTTTTATTTCTGCCTTAAACTTGCAATCTAAAAATAGTAACATAAATTTCTCTTCTTCAGATCACAATCACAAAAAAAAATATTTAAATCTACTAAATGAAGGAACTTTTCCTTTTTATCAATTTATATGCGATAACACTAGTATATACCGCCTTTTATCCGGGTATATACCGACTTCACTTTTTTCATCATTATTACCACCTTAAACATCATTACTTTCATCCTCTAACCAGTTTAATATACGAGGTTGTTGTTCTTCGTTCATTTCTAGTTAATAAAATCTAAAACAAAAATACATAAAAAAACCGGCTACTAAGAAAATCTAAATTAAAAAAATATATATTTTTACTTACGCGGTTAGTCACGTGGGGTCTTTCAAAGCCCGTCCACACAAAACACGCATATATCACGATACGCTTACGTGCGATCTGAATTTAGCGTCGATATGCAGCAAATATAATTCAACTTAGGAGGGTACCTAAAATATTGAATAGCTGAAATGGTTTTAAAACCTAAAATTTTACATTTTTGTAACACCTGGGCTTTCAAAGACCCCACGCGACTAACGGAGGGTTAAAGCTGTATTGTTTTTATTCGTTTACCATAGTCCGAGTTTTATTTTATTTCCTCGCAAATGTGTTATAAAACGTCGTATGACATACGTGTGCTTTGATAATTACAGCCCCTGCTTACTTCTAACCCTCGCCTACGGCTCGGGCTAGCAATATCGCCTCGTGCGGTAAATTGAAAATTACATTTTCAACTTACCGCACTTATATCATAATGTACTATTATTATATTTTATCTCCCAAAGTTAATTTTAATCATAAAATGTTGACCACTTTTTTGACATAAAAACTCTTTGCTAAGATTTTTAAAAGTACCGTTCGTTTTTAGACGGAGCATCTTGATAAACCGTGCGTTTTACATTACATTACCGCACGTAATGAGATACAATACGATATTGAAATTGGTGAAATAAGACACCTTTTACGAGCAAATGTGTTATAAAATAAATAAATAACGTGATTCATAATGAAATTGCTTAAATAAGCAGTACCTATGTACATATAATGTATTTAAGACTCATACAATTTATCGTGTATTTACGTTATTGTAAACTAAATCAAATTCATTTATTTGCCTAAAATAGGTTTATAAATACTGGCAGTATTTCAAAATAAAAAAATCAGAGCTTTCAAGCATTATACAAATGATATGCAAATATTTTGTAGGTAACTTATTTGTTATACTTCGGAATAAGTATGTCAGGATTGTTCGTAATATCCTTGAATTTGCTTGCAAGATGTTTTTTTACACGGTTATCATCAGAGAATATTACTAAAACAAATACTTACGCACTTAATATTTCAAGAACATTACAGAACAAATCGTTGCAAATAAGGATCTTGTATTGCTCGTTGATCGCTGACTGAGTACTGGCTTGTGACAATGCTTTCTTTGAGCTTTTATTTAGTACACTATTAGGTACAGTCAAGAGCACATGAACCTTGTGTGCATCTGGATTGAGGGCCCACTTTTTAAATTATTGCGAAACGAAATGATACTTACAGGGCATTTACTTAAAATTATGTAAAACTTAAAGCAAAGATTCTTAAATTTCTTAAACGTGAATCAAAAGAGTTATGGTCAAATAGCTTGGGCCCTCAATCCTGACGCCTGCATAAAACGGCATAGTCGAATCTCAGAAAGTACTATAACTGGGATAATAATTTTTATTTGAGTATTAAGTTAGGAATTTCTTAAATACATTAAGAAATTGTCAAGTCTTAAGAATGCGACAATACAGATTTATGGCGGTTTAGCTTGGGCCCTCAATTCATCAATTTTGTTATTGTGGAATCAGCAAAAAATATGAGTTTTTCTAAGGAAAGATATTAATACGACTATAATATATTTGAGTTCCATATCTCAGAAAATTTGTTAAAAAGAAATAACGACACAAAAGTTAATTGTTAAAAAGTTATTGAAATTCGTATTTTTTCAAAACGTCTGAACTGAGGGCCCAAGGTTTTTGTCAGTATTGACTAGGCTAAGCCTTCTACACTACCGCACTTTAGGCTAAGTATTTTAACAAATTTTTAAGTAAAAGGCTACAAAGCGTCGATTCTTCTAAATGCCGTACTTTAGGAGAAAATTGATTTTCGATGTTTTATATGAGAAAATTCAGTAGGGTGAATATGATTTTGTTACTTTTTTGAGACAAATCAGCATGTATCCTCATATAAGATATTTCATAAGCGAATAGTTGTTGTCGGAAGCGATTACGTTTTGTGTGATCCAATAATTATTATAGGGTGTTATTTAAATGGTTATCATAGTATTCGTATTTTTGACGCCTGACGTACGCGCGTTCCCGTCATGTTTTTTGTTTAATTTTCATTTTGCTGTGTATTTCGGGTTTTGACTCATATTAGTGATAGTATAATATAATTATATACATACTATTTCATATGTTTTGGCAGATTATAATGTAAAAGAATAAAGATTTTGGCAGGGTTTCATATTATTTTTATTTTCTTGTTAAAAACAAATTAAGGTGAGTACCCTTATTTGTAAGCTAAATATGTAAAAATGTTATCTATACATAAAACAAAACTCTAACGGGGCCGTGGCTGTATATGAAATGTTTTTTGAAAATTTTAACGAGTCTATTTTATCTAGTCTATATAATTATCGATATAGATACCAAAACAACATCTTTTTAAATTTGTGTCTGTCTGTCTGTCCGTCTGTCTATATCTGTCTGTCTGTCTGTCTGGTTGTGCACGCATCACGCAAAAACTACTAGACGGATTTTGATGAAATTTAGTATGGATATAACTGAGTACCCGGGTCAACATCTAGGGTACTCTTTATTCCAGAAAAATATCTCATTCCCACGGGAAAATATAAAAACAGGTGAAAAAAGAAATCGATAACACCTAGAAACTTGAAATATAGGTGTCTTGTATATCTTAGCCAACCGCTATGAAGAGATTTTTGGAAATTTCCACTGGAACGGGAATAAACCGGATCCGCGCAGGAAACGCCGATGGGCACCCGCAATTTCTAATATGTTATGTAGGCGTCCTATATGTTGTAGGCAACCACTATGAAGGGATTTTTTTATATTCCCACGGGAACTGGAATATACTGGATTAAGGAATGTTTTGATTTTTTGTATTGAAAAAGCTCCGATACTACCGGTTTTACCGATTTAAAAAAATCTTTTGCCAGTTTAAAGCGTACTTTTCTGGGAGTAACATGTGCTATAATTTTCCCACGGGAACAGGCCTAAGCCACGTAACCGATTTAAAAAGTTCTTTTACCAATGGAAAGATACATTATCAGGGAGTAACAAAGGCTATATTTTATTTCCGTATTTTCACGGGAACGGGAACTACGCGGATGAAACCGCAAGGCACTGCTAGTTGTTAATATACAGGGTCATAATTTTAATACGTCCAATACATAATTTCATTGATTATTGGCACTTTCTTATTTTATTTTTCCACGCATACGTAGGTGAAGGCACAGGACAGCTAGTCGTATATAATTATATCGAGCTTTATATATTATATACAATATGTAACAGAATAAGCGCAATTCCTGAAATTACTTTGTTCAGTATCGACTACTTATTCGATTTCATCTATTTTTAATACCTATGTTAATTAATTTTTGTTGTTAATTAATTAATGTTGTTAATTTTTCCGAAAAATGAATTAGCATAGCTGAATTAAGTGCTATCTATTGAAATCGTGCTATTATAGATCGATATTTAAGAAAATTGGTTAGACACAACTAAAGTTCGATTGCATCTTTTTTTTTTATATTAATTTACTAACCGGGGTGTATGAGGAATTGCGATTTTTCTGTTACTCGTTGTATAAATATATATATTCTATCTGCGCTTTACAAAATACTCCTTACATGATCACGACGAATACATGTTTATACTTACGATAAACATTATGGTCACCCTACTGAATTTTCTCATATAAAACATCGAAAATCAATTTTCTCCTAAAGTACGGCATTTAGAAGAATGGACGCTTTGTAGCCTTTTACTTAAAAATTTGTTAAAATACTTAGCCTAAAGTGCGGTAGTGTAGAAGGCTTAGCCTAGTCAATACCGACAAAAACCTTGGGCCCTCAGTTCAGACGTTTTGAAAAAATACGAATTTCAATAACTTTTTAACAATTAATTTTTGTGTCGTTATTTCTTTTTAACAAATTTTCTGAGATACGGAACTCAAATATATTATAGTCGTATTAATATCTTTCCTTAGAAAAACTCATATTTTTTGCTGATTCCACAATAACAAAATTGATGAATTGAGGGCCCAAGCTAAACCGCCATAAATCTGTATTGTCGCATTCTTAAGACTTGACAATTTCTTAATGTATTTAAGAAATTCCTAACTAAATACTCAAATAAAAATTATTATCCCAGGGATAGTACTTTCTGAGATTCGACTATACCGTTTTATGCAGGCGTCAGGATTAAGGGCCCAAGCTATTTGACCATAACTCTTTTGATTCACGTTTAAGAAATTTAAGAATCTTTGCTTTAAGTTTTACATAATTTTAAGTAAATGCCCTGTAAGTATCATTTCGTTTCGCAATAATTTAAAAAGTGGGCCCTCAATCCAGATGCACACATGAACCTTTACACATGTCGTATGAGTCTAACCTCACAAAGTTCAATGTGTCAAGCTTCACGTCTACACGAGTAGATCCGACTTTTCTTACTAACATATTCACCTCGTATCATTTATCTCTCTAAACATGCACTATTAATGTAACGTCTGTTTTTTGACGTATGCTCTATAAATTTATGTCTGTTTCACCCAAGTAATAAGGACCTGAATTGCTCAAATGTGTCCCTACAATTCGTTCGGTCCAACACAAAAGCTTATGCACTTACGACAGAAAATAAAATTATCCACCCATTAGCACTGTTCCGTTTCCGTCGTAGGCTTCTTTCACACGGTCATGGACTACACAACCTGTAGATAGGTACCGCATGTATCCGAAAATTTGATTTTATTAAAAAGTTTACTGATCAAAACCTCTTTATTAGAGTTTACGTACGTAGTATAGGTACGAGTATGTGGCATTGTCATGACAAGTGATTTGATAAATTTTAATATGTACGTCATGGCTGGAGTAAACTACTACGCGTTACTAGGTATACCAAAATTACGCGTAGTTAGCGTCACCAAAGTTAATAAACTACATAATCACACAGTATTGCTCAAGTCCGCTATGCGATATGCGTATGGGTAGCGACCGATTACAAAGTCAAACGCTGAATGCTGCAAAATTGAATAAAATTAAAGTAGGCGGTAAGGCTTTACTTATGGCATAGCATAGCCTAATAATGGTAGGTGCGCTTGCATTCATAATTGGAGTCTACTAGTCATGTTGTCTGTGCACGCTACTCAAACGAAGCGAATAAATCGATGCATTAAGGGCCTTTCCACACGTACAGTGTGTATTTGTGAAAAGGTTGTTATTGAATTTCGGACCACACGTTTACATTGAGGCTCGAGTACCTCTCAAGTGTCGTCGTCGTAGTGTCGTAGAGAAAAAAACATTGGTTTTCCCGTAGTCAGCACATGCGACGCAAGAACGGAGATAAAAACGTAGGGTTTATGAAAATGCTAAGTACTTAGCACCTTTTATGTTGATATTCATGGTTAGGTAAGCTAGGGTAGCTTAGTTGTTTGTATTAATTACATAAGAGTTTCGAAACATTTATTGTTATTCTGAAAATTTACCTCTATTAACCTTTCGTAACACTATTCAATCAACACCATTTTATTTATTTGTAAGAGCTATCTGTCAATTATCTTCTCAACCTGTAAAATAAAACTAACACAAAATTCCAGCGGCGATGTACGTACGTTCATTTGTCTTCAGAGTTGGTCCGAAGACAGAGGACATGGTCAAAAGAAAATTTTAAGGACCCCGCTAGCTGGAGAAATAGCAGATTAAGTCAATTTTGTCATCAGTTGTGCGGAAAGGAATTTCTGTCGAGTTAACGCAATAACAGTTTTTCTTCAAAGTTTTATTTGAAACTAAACATTAAAGGCAAAAATAAATAAATTTACATATAGGAGGAAATGGCCTTAACCACTACAGAAACTGCTCAGACTCCTGCATATTTGTGAAACTCTGGAGGTCTACTCGTATGGCTGCGTGTTTGTTTTTAAGGAATTCTATTAAATGAAATTGAAAAGCAAAAAAACGAAGTAGAGTCACGCTACACATATATATTTCACTAGCTTTTACCCACGATTTCGCTCGCGCACGTTTATTTTACCCCCTTAGTAGTTCAATTTTGCAAAATCCTTTCTTAGTGGATGCCTATACACTGTATAAGCCTATTTATGTGCAAAATTTTAAGTATCTAAACCACGCGGCTTAGGCTGTGCGTTGATACATCACCAATCAGTCAGTCAGGTTATCATTTTACATATATAGATTCGCTGCTAGATAAAGTTGTTTCCAAGAATGTGCCAACATTCGCGATATCATATTTTCCTAATTTAGCGTAGATCTTGCTTAAATACAAAAACGGGATGATGGGGCCGGCCAGGCCCTTAGTGGTTTAGTAAGTTACATTGTTGTACTCGTTTATAGGTAATATTGCGATATTATTTTCACTACTATTTCCTCATATATGTAATATTATCAGTCTGCAGTTTAGGATGCAAGATAGGTTTTTAAATGCCAAATCGTTGAATACACCACATCTATTACTGTAGGTATAGTATAATAGAAATAATTAATTCCCCCTTGAATACCCCTGTTTTGAATTATGTCCCTAGAAACACCGAACAAAACTCGTTCCAGAGCTCGCTGAGCGACTTGAAAACGATGGCAATTTGTCAGAGTTAACTAAATAGAAACCGCAAATCAATTGGAAACTTATAGTCGCTCCTTTAAGCTGTCCCAGTTGCAAGAAGGAAATCTATTTCCTGGAAATGGGTGAAAATTTTCAAGCACAATGGAGATGCGAGCTGAATTCAGAATAGAGTCCGGATTGTTTATTAGGGAACTCGGAGCTAGGGTTCGCAAGACCTAGGTAATGTGCTGCGGTTTTGTTATGGAAAGAGTGAACGCTAGTTTCCGAGTTATATCGGACGTGGAATTTTATTTCGATCCCTATTTATACGGGCTGTGGTTGTGAATGTTATGGATTTGTATCAGATTTAATTGATTTGATATGTTATGTCTACATATGGACTACAATGTGGCGAGTTAGCAAAAGCATCACGCCTTGTAAAGTTTCTCAAGTTTTCGGACTTATCATTTGAAATGGTCTGATGGCTTTTGGTATTTTAAATATATTTATTAGTTGTTTTATTATAGTACAGGCTCTGTCTATCTTAGCACTAAATAACCGTTGTGGCCCATAATTTAATCTATACTGCTATTATATTATAAAGAGGTATAATTGTAGTTGTATATTGGGAGTAATCTTAGGATTTACTGAGATGATTTCAAAAAATCTTTAGTATTGGAAGCTGCATTACCCCTGATTCAATTTAGTACCATACATATACATATGCTCACGCTTTTTTCCCGAAGGGGTAGGCAGAGACAACAGCCCGCCAACTGCTACGATCCTGACATACCTCTCGCACCTCATCCACATCCTTCAGAGCTCGTCGGTTTCGGGTACTCTTTATCTGGTTTTTCTTAAATACAATAATAATAATTTATTATAATAAAGCGAAGCGAGGGCGGGTAGCTATAGTGTATTATATTTTAGACTAGGTTACCGAAGTGTTTACTATTGAACCCTTAACTTAGGTCCTAGTACCTACTAGGTACTAGATAGTGACGGAGCCAAAGTTTTCAAACAACTACAATTTAAAAAATTTAATTGATGACTCGCGGTTCTGATCACTTCGCACTATCCCAAATATGGGATAACACTATACCGAAACCTTAGGCTAGCTGCATAGGGGGCTGTAACACTCAAATCTCTTTGACAATTCGCTCACAAAGGCGTCCGTGCCCAGACTACGTTATTGACCTCGACCTCAGCCTCGGTCACTGAGGCACTAGGGTCGAGGTGACGTGGAATGCTAAGGCGATATGCAAATAGCAAATATTTTGTTAGAAGCGCTCGTAGCCCTGCCAGTGTGTTTGTTATGATCAGACTGGTTAAGAATAGTTGGCCGATATCATGCAGTCAATTGACTGCTTGGTGGCACTATATCATTATATTTTGGAAATATTGGTTTTGGTTTAGGTACATAGTGTTTACTCACAATGGAAATCGGTAAGCCCTGTATATGCTTGAGTGTCTTGAAAAATTCTGACACTTAGATACCCACTAAACTAACACCATCACTCAATCCACGGTGTTCTCGCATAGGAGATCCAGCAGTGGGGTATTTCGGGTTGATGATAGTGATGATGAAATATTTTCTTCAGTAGCCTTTGGTAATATAGCTGCAGGAATGACATACAATATAATTAGTACATATGTTGTTAGTATATCTACTTCTTATTCTACCTAAAGAAACTGTCTGCCTGATTAACGACGACGACCACCTGAAACTGCTGAAAATTATGAGAAAGTGAGCACTAAGAGTTTTGGAAATTTCAACGGCAACAGAAATAAATAAAAAATCATACCGTTGGAATAAGACCGAAATATATAAAAATAATATAAATAAATATAATCTCACGCCTTTTTTATCCCATTACTGGATATACCCACATTTCACGAGATATATTGGATTGGACCCCTAAACGTGATATATATGTGGTGAGCCCATCGCCGAAACGGGGCTGTTTACACATGTCTCAGAATTAATTCTGAGACCATCGGGTTTCCTCACGATGTTTTCCTTCACCGTCGAGCTAGTGATAAATATGTACGTAAGTTTTTGAAAAACTCATTGGTACATGCCAGGATTCAAACCCGAGCCTCACTGATTTTCGGCCGGCTCTAGCCGTCCGGGCTATCACTGCATCTATTAATCTATTATTATTCACCGAACTATTTAAAAATAAAATGATTAGATAATACCGAAACAAAAGCAACAGCTAAAGTTTCAACAACAATCGATGTACAATAAGCTTTCAATAACACAGGGAAGCTTTAAGCTCAGCTCCGCTAACACAATCAGTGTGCAATCTTCGCGGGCAGACTTCCAATGGATTTGTCTAATGCATCGCCGTCAGTGCTAATGCACAGACGCTACCTACTTGAAAGTTAGTTAATTACCCGTCTATTGGAGAAAATCTTTTGTCCATTGAAAACGTGAAGAAAACATCTACTTTAACAATGCATGTTAGGTAGTATCTCATTTTGAGTTTTATTGTCCATATACTCGTATTTGAAAAATTCTGACTTAAGTGGCCACTAGCTTAACATACATACATACATACATATGCTCACGCCTTTTTCCCGAGGGGGTAGCCTAGCAGCCTACTAGCTTAACACCATCTCCCAATCCGCGGTGCGCTCGCGTGGGAGATTATAGTCCATACTTCTTTATGTGTGAGGAAAGACCCTTAGCTCAGCAGTGGGCTATTATGGGTTGATGATAATATACTCGTATACCTATAGATATAGAAACTACAGAGAGATGGAAAAGAAGTATAAACAGTGGGCTAAGATTTGTCAGAAGTTTTCACTATTCCTGACTATTCCTTTTAATGTTTCGCTCTAGTGATTCCAATTTGTGAAGTAAGAAACATAACTATAGCAAGTTGATTACATACTTAAGTCTAATTTAGGCAGCTGTAGAGTTACCCCAATTAAAGTGAAGTAAAACTAACTACTTACCTAACTAACATTTTGTTCGGAAAACGCATTACAAGAGTTAATTACAAACTTAGCGTCAAACTACACGGCAAACTCATAAGCAGTTGACAGCTCTGCCAACGACAAGCCGTTATTGGCTGGTTGTCCAACAGATTAACCGCTGCTTTTGGGGATATTTCGACAGTGAAAGAAAACATCGCGAGGAAACCCGCAGGACCCACAATTAATTGAGAGACATGTGTAACAGACCTGCAGGCGTATTCACGGAGACTCGATATCGTTTCCGTTCGATTCAGATCGAGTGAAAAATTTTCCGAAGTCGAATCTATCGACTTCGGAAACTTTATTCTAGGCGTTTCTGACAGCCACGGAAAATTTTCCGAATCCTTATGTCACATATGACATTAGTTTTCGATGCCAACATCAGCCCATCTCGAAAGTGTTCGACTGACTGTTTCCGATATCGAATATCGAAGCTCCCTGAATACGCCAGCAGCTGTAAATATATAGTTGTCATTGATTGTCAACTGTCGTAGAACGACTTGGTTGTTCATGTAACCGCTCGCATACAAGCCTCTGTCGACCTCCGAGCTTACGAGTACTAGCTTTTATTTAATGTGATTATTCATTAATCTGGGGGCACGGCAGTGCCCCCGCCAAGTCGAGCAAAAAGCGGCACGGCCGTACCATCCTTTTCTCGAAGCAATTCACGCCATTTTCGACCCCCTATAACTTCGTTGTGGATAAAACTAGAAGCCTGAATTTTAAGTAACCAAACAGGCATTGTAAAAACACAGTATATTTCAAATTTCATCCAATTTGAACCAGTAGTTCAAAGTTTCCTAATTTTGTCACTCACTGACTGACTGACTGACTCACTGACCGATCATCAAAACTCTAAGGCACTTCTAGAAGTCGTAGAAGCTTCAAATTTAAAATACAATTAGAGTTTAGTGTATAAATCAAGGAAAAACTCAAATAATTTGCAATTTCGGTCTAGGTTTCTAGATACACCAATTGCATAAATAACTTTGTAATCCCATAATAATTATATAGGATTACAAAATTATATGTTCAGGTGGTATCTTGCAACTCAATTTTGAAGCAGATATCTTCAACCGATAGAGCTGAAATTTGGTATACTTATGTAAGTTTGGTCACAATGCAATATTATGGTAACTCCGAGCTGATCTGATGATGGTGCAAGTAGGTGGATATCGCAACTCCTCAATGACTACTCGTAAACCACTCGAGTTTGGGCTCGTATGATTCGTCTTGACAAATTCTTTGGTGCTAGATTGTAACCAGGGTCTGATGAAGGAGCTGGAAAATGGACATGGGATCTCAGTAATTAAATGACACAACCCCATCGAGTTTGGGCTCGTATGACACATCTTCACGATTTCTTGGTGCGGCTCGGCTAGGCTCGTTTGATTCGTCATGACGAGATCTTTGGTGCTAGATGGTAACCAGGGTCTGATGATGGAGCTGGAAAATGGCCATGGGAACTCGGTAGTTAAATGACACAACCCCATCGAGTTTGGGCTCGTATGACACATCTTCACGAGTACTTTGGTACTAGATGGTAACCAGGGTCTGATGATTGAGCTGGAAGATAACCAATTGAGGTGAAATTTTGTATACACATGACCTCAGAATTAATTCTGGGACATGGGGGTTTCCTCAAGATGTTTTCCTTTACCTTCGAGCAAGAACCAGTTGTTGGTATACAAGAAGTAGAAAGTACCGGAAAGGAAAAAAGTAAAACTACAAAAAGAAATGAGATGCCATCAAAAACAAAACTTGTCAAAAAAACCCAAGCCTCGCAACTCAATTCTTCTACCGTAAAAAGTTGTGAGATCCATGTAATACCAAGTCGGTTAAATTATTCAGTCCCTACTAAGGGACCTACTGTCTTAAGTAATTGCGCAATTATCTAATCTAACAACCTCTTAAAGCGACCATAACAATATTAAAAATCTTTTATGTTCTAAATAAATAGATTGACTTGGCATCGCACTAAACAATCTAATTTATTATAATATGTATCACTTGTGAGATACATTGGGTTTTCATGCGATGGCCAAGTCAATCTATTTATTTAGAACATAAAAGATTTTTAATATTGTTATGGTCGCTTTAAGAGGTTGTTAGATTAGATAATTGCGTAATTACTTAAGACAGTAGGTCCCTTAGTAGGGACTGAATAATTTAACCGACTTGATATTACATGGATCTCACAACTTTTTACGGTAGAAGAACTGAGTTGCGAGGCTTGGGTTTTTTGACAAGTTTTGTTTTTGATGGCATTAATTTGTTAACTATATACATTCAGGCGGCATTTTTCTTCTTATGCCTTATTGCCATACTGTGCATGTGCCATGGATTTATCCATAAAATATGCGATAGTGCTCAGAAATTTTTTTTTTATATCACTAAGCATAAACAATTAACGGTAATGGCATTAAGCTGGGCTTGCGAGCTAATGCAGTGCCCACGGCAGTTCGATAAAGATGTTATCGTAAGCGTAAAAGGTGTTTTACGGCATCGGGTTATAAAAATACGCCATTATTTTATGCTTTATACCAACATAAAGTTTATAATAAACGACCGCCAGTAAAAAAGTCAGTAAACCTCTTCATATTGCGTGCCGGAGAGAGAATGCCACTTATGATTTTTTTACAGGCAAGAGGGTTTTTGTATCCTGACAACGCAAGCAGTTTTTTTAAGCTGTGCTGACAGTTACAGACTCAAATGTTGTTTCCAAGATTTTACTTTCACTCAAAGTAAAAAAAGAACAACAAAATTACTTGAACTCTTCGATAATAGAAAAACAGCTTGAGGAAACCCGCAGCCAAAAGAATTGTGTCCTAGGCATGCCACATCAAGGGTTCTGAATTAATACAGTAAAAGTACTTCCAAAGATGGAATAGCTTTACATATAGTGGAGTAAACCCACGTATCTGTGTCATAATAAATAATAAGTTTTGTTCGCATTATTTCCAACTTGTGGGGGCAGCTTAACCCGTCTAATGCGACGGGCGTCCCTAGCCATCAATGTATATTTTAATTAAGCATTGTTTCCAAACTTCCATTTACTATTTAATTGATTTTAGGGAGAAATATTGAAAAACATACAGTGGCAACACTGTCGAAAAGTTAAGCCATTTAAGAATAAATAATAACCACAAAAAATATATGGATATAAAACAAGAACAATTAGCTCAGAATTTCTTGTACTCAGAGCCATTAAAATCTAGTTTTAGTAAGAAACAGTTTCAATAAAATAAACAATAACATTAAAAAGTCAGGAGAGACATATTGATATGATGTTTTTTCAACAATTTTCATTTCGCTGTATATTGTTAGTTTTGGTTCTTAAGTTTGTTAATTAAGTCAAGTGGTCCGTAAACGTGTGCAGTGAATAGGAAATTCGTTAAAATACTCAAAAAGTCATAATGTAGTTTTCAGTAAAAGTCAAACACTATCATTTGACTGTCGATGACCGAAAAAGCTATAGATAGTGCTTTAACATTGTATTGGTGTGCTTAGGATTTTAATCAGAACTATTCAAACTTGCTGACTGAAAACGAGGCAGTATGATTTATGTCTCTAGCCTGTCCACCACAAGTTAAGCGAAATAAAGAAAAAAAATAATCAAACAATTTCACTATGAGAAGTTATTAAATAGATTCTAAAATCACCTGACTTATTGAAGACTACCAGCATTGTCAATCTTTAAATATGCACCGTTCATACTTCCCGATTAAATCCTCTTTGAAGATGATATCCTGCCAATGCCGAGTCCCCTCCCCAGGAATACATATTTTTGCTATTACCAGAATAAACCCAATCATGAGATCAAAGCGGAGGGTGACTCCAACCCTCTGTCTTGAGGAAATCAGCTTCGTTAAACATTTATTCCATCTAGTGAAGACGACATCCAATTTCTTCAGTCTCACAACCTTCAATTGCTTTGACGACTCTCAAACGCATTACAAAAAACCCCAATTTACTTTAATTTTTTTTTGAATAAATTATGAATTCTGCCGGTCAAAATGTATCCCTCTAGTTCGAATCGAATCGGGTTCGAATCCTGGCATGTACCAATGAGTTTTTCAAAAACTTACGTACATATTTATCACTAGCTCGACGGTGAAGGAAAACATCGTGAGGAAACCCGCAAGTCTCAGAATTAATTCTGAGACATGTGTAAACAGACCCGGTCCGGCGATGGGCTCACCACCTATCACGCTTAGGGGTCCAATGTATCTCGTGAAATGTGGGTATATCCAGTAATGGAATACCTCTGCCTACCCCCTCGGGGATAAAAGGCGTGAGATTATATTATATTATATATATAAAAAAAACTTACGCAATAAATAGTTCAATATTTAATGTTTACATAATTTTCATAATTGGAGACAGCTTTTTGCGCCTCATAATATGGAGGCATCTCGTTCTAACTGCAGCTGTAGAGATCTGAAGGTAAGAACATTCTGTAATACAACCTAAAGTATACAAACAACAGGAAACTTGAAACCGGTTCAAGAACCAAATATCTTCCTAATAATTATTAACCTGTTTTACATGTTTAGTAAAATTAATGAAAATGTTTATTCAAAGAGGATTTAGAAAAGTTCCTACCCTTAGTTAAATAACCTACATTATTTACGTAAAAGGTCAAAAAAAGGTAATTTCTCACACGTGATACACACATAAGCAGTTTCCTTTAAATCCCACTCCGTTTTCCCGCCGGTAACGCCTACGCAATTTAGGTAACAATATTTCATGTAATGTTCGCCTGCAGTAGGTATATACCTGGTTTAACTTGCCTTATGTTAGTACCTATACTTTTAAGTAGGTAGATGAAGCTGTGATTGAATAAAGCTAGGGATGGGCACAATTACTACTTCTAAATAAAAATTTGATTGACATTTGCTCACCACCTATCACGTTTAGGGGTCCAAAGAATATCTTGTGAAAAGTGGGTATATCCAGAAATGGAATACTTCTGCCTACGCGCTCGGGGGTAAAAGGCGTGAGATTATTATTTATTTAATTCACATTACCTTCGATTTCCAAATGTCAAGTCTATAGGATTTGTAGCTGAGAGAGATACCATACAGGTTTATTATATAACACTTTAAGCCTGTGACATCAGTTTTCATGTAGCATCGACAGAATCTAGTACAGATTGTAAAATGGCATATTACAAACTAGACCACTATATAAATGACAATGATGCTTGGAACAGATATCCTCCAGTCCAGCGCAATACGATAGCGAAAAACAAACGAAATTATGTAATCCAATTTAGTATTAAGTAACAATTGATTAAAAGAATATTGTGTTGAGGAGTTTCTTGCCCCGCTTCTTCTTCTCAACCATACATGTTGAAGCGGTGGAGTTGAAATGACGTTCAATAAGTGGACTTGTAAGTTCCTATTTTGAATAAAACATTTTGACTTTTGACTTTGATTTCTGTTCCAGTCCAGGAACCACATTTTTTCAGGCCAACGCAGCCGCGATACATATATTTTTCACGGATGCCCGCCATTAATTCGCAGTTAACTTATACGCTATAAAGTGCGGAAAAGGGAAGAAGAGAGTTTGAGATAGGGCTGTACAGTATTCTTAGATATTTTAACGGGACTACGGGACACTTTCTACGTTCTAGAGAAAACAATATAATTTTTTTTGCTCTTTTAAGAGTAGTACGCAGGATTTTAAATTATTTTCGGCCAACAATGTGTTCCTATATGGGTTCCTTTTGAGTTACAGAACCCTAAAAATATTAAAATATATGAGAATTTCTTTATTTAACTCTATAAACTCGTTTACGCGGCCCAATGGGTATGGACATACTATAAGTATATCTAGTAATTAATAAATAAATGAAAAAGTTAAATAAATTGCAGATCAGAATTAAACACGGCTTTATTAGTATTACAAAATGTTATTTAAAGCAGATACCGCGTCGCTTTTCAACACTATTTGTTAAGAAAGTTGCAGCACCTATTTTAGACCTTTTTAACTTCAAACCCTGTTTTGTGATAACCCTATAGTTGTCCGGGACAAATAATTATCAAATACCGGGATTTCTCTACTTTATGCGGTACAATAGACATCCTTATTAGAAGAGTTTCCGGGTATTTCGACGCAGGTGTATACTCGGCGAAGTGGGAAGTGGCCGGTTTTCACAACTTCGAGATTTACGCGTTATTCCTGTACTTTTATCGATGATGGTTTATTCTTAAGTGCAGAATAATATAACTCAACTGCTGCTTGCTTACCTATTGCTTGTTCGGATTTTTATTATTTTTTTATCTAGGGACTCATGAGACCACTTATTAAAGGTAATTGCATCTCTATTGACACACTTAACAATAATAAAACTTTAAAAGCAGAAAATATGTTACTGCATGTCGCATGCTGTCATGCTTAGTAGCGGCTTTTTGGTGTATTTTACTAGTAGTGTAGTATACCTAAGGTTTTAATTTGTATATTGAATTTTATGTTAAGTAAGTATACACGGAATCAAATGGTTTTATATGTAATTCAATCTTTTAAGATAACTAATTTTTTTATTCCCTATTACATATACACCCTGACGAGATTTTAAAAAATCTCTCTTTAGTGCTGACTTATGCTGTAAAAGAAACTTCTTTGCAAAATGTTGTGCTTCTCCACCAGAATGTAATGTGTCTTGCGGCTATTATAATTAAACTATTGATAGAATATCAATAAGGTCTACGTTATCTCATCGTCAATATCGTTAATCATAATCTATACCTATACAAAAGCTTCTCTTGAGTCACGAGTATTAGTGTTAGCCTTTAAGTCGATAAAGCGATCTCTAACCTCGCCGAATCCAACAAAATGTTCCACAACCCGTTTGTTATCTATCGATCTGCTGGGAAGGAAGGAATCTCCAAGATTACCCCCAATAGCACCCCATTAGCGTCAATAGCGTCATCCCTACTGACCATTTGTCACGGGAGATCGCGCGCCACGCCTCTGCCGTGTCCGCACTTACCAGCTCGAACCGGATTATACTGGATCGCACCAGCTTGAACGGGAAATTATTTATTGTTTTTGTTTTTATGTGAAAGAAAAATGGACCGAATTAAGTTATGAATGTGCGGTGTATAGAATGGAATATAATAATAATTCAATTTGGTATTTCATCACACAAATATTAAATAGGTAATTATATAAAAATAAATAAAAAATGTCACGCATTTTATCCCCGAGGGGGTAGGCAGAGGTATTCCGTTCCTAGATATACCCACGTTTCACCTGTACCTACATTTTTGGATCCGTAAACGTGATACGTGGTGAACCTATCACCAGACTGAGTCTGTTACACATGTTTCTCAATTAATTGTGGGTCCTGCGGGTTTCCTCGCGATGTTTTCTTTCACTGTCGAAATATTAGTATTTATTTGATACAGAGAAGTCGAAAACATGAACATACGTGTTAATCCGAACAAAATCCTCACACATGAGAGGCCTGCCCTACTACGAACACTCTAAAATCTACATACTAAAAGGACGTCCTCAGACTATCTTAATGAAGTCACAAACAAGCTCGCTTAAGTTAAGTACATAAATGTTACATGGAAGCGCAAATACTCCGGTGCCTGACCTACTTTTTAACTAATTCGTTCTGGAGAGGGGATACGTAAAGCTGCTGAAAAATAGGGCATTTTACCGAGAGGTAAAATCCCTCACATGTAGGTATTGCAGTATAGCACTCCAGCGGTTCATAAGATGTGATCCAAAAGCTTAGACAAGGGATTTTTAGGTTACTATACAATATGTAACAGAATAAGCGCAATCGACTACTTATCCATTTTAAGCAATTTTTAATGTGTTAATTTTTTCAGAAAAAATTATAAGCATACCTGAATTTAGTGCTGCCTCTGGAAACCGTAATTTCTCTTTATTTAAGAAATTTGGTGAGACAAAACTAAAGTACGAATGCTCTATAATTTTTATAAAATATTAATTGGGGTGTATGAGAAATTGCGCTTATTCTGTTACGCGTTGTATTTGATAACAGTGAGCTTAACTCGTATAAGGCCTTGGTTCGATTCCTGGTAAGGGCATGTACCAAATTTTTCAACAACTTACGTAGGCAAACAGAAGGCTTTCTAGAATGGAATACCTCTGCCAACCCCTTTAGGAATAGGCTTCCGTATATATTTTATGATAACCACTTTTCACCAGTATATTTTTGGTTGCGGTTGCTTTCACACGTGCCTCAGAATCAAGTCTGCGACCTTTTGGTTTCCTTACGATATTCTCGTTCCCCGCGCGTACTAAATAGTTGTAATATTTACGTTAATTTTTTAAAACTCATTGGTGCATGCTCTATCCAGGAGACAGAGTTAACTATTATGCATTTTGACGTGACAACGTCTTATAATTCGATGGAGCCGGCTGCATGCACGAAAAATTATGACGTTTGCGGCGTTACAGTGCAAGCGAGAGCGCGCAACGAGCGACAAAGAGGCACAATCCATTCCATCAGTATTTTCTTATGACGTTGTCACGTTCAACTATCGTCAGTAAACCGACTTTACAGACAACCGATGTTTTTTAAATTGCTGATTTCCCAAGTTGTAGGTTGCACGATGACAATACATAACCTATTATACGTCGGAATAGTTACCAGACCGGATAATGTTACGCGAGGTTTAAGTATCCTTACGGAGTCTCTAATTAGAAACGGACACATAAAAATAAAACATATACACAGACGTATTAAGAATTCCTTTTTTGAAGTCAGTTAAAAACCAGTATATCGCCCATTAGACCAAACGAAGTAGAAACAAAGGCCGATCGCCGCTGACAAATGCACAGCAATATAGAATAAAACAAAAGCGCAATTATTTAAAGAGCGCTCCAGGCAAAAGCCGGGTTCTGTCCCTCCAAACAAATTGTGGCGACGAAAAAGTCTCAAAAACTCCAGCCATATGAGACCGGGATAAAAACGGACCGAAAAATACCGGTGCTCCCTAACGTACGCGAATCGTCTGCTATTTTCCGGGATGTCGAGTTACGACGGGTTAAATACTCATTACTTTTTAGACTAAAAAAAGAATGCGCTCATGGTATGTCTGCATGGTTAAGCAACAAATTATAAAATAGTATAGCGGTTTTGCGCGGTTTCACCCGCGTAGTTCCCTTTCCCGTGGGAATACGGGAAACGGAAGGGAATAATAAAATATAGCCTATGTTACTCAGGGATATTGTAGCATTCTAATGGTAAAAGAGTTTTTGCAATCGGTCCAATAGTTTTTTTATTTATTCGTAACATAAATACAAATCTTTCCTCTTTATAATATCAGTATAGATAGACTAGCGAGTGCCTAGTTGCCAGCTTAAATTCTGTTTATTAGCGTGTTCCCATGGAAATTTCTAAAAATCGGTTCTTAGTGCTCATTCATCATTTGAGGAAAAATTGTATGCAAAATTTCATCCTTCTAGGTATAACGGTTTCGGCAGTGCGTTGATCGGTCAGTAAGCCAATCAGACAGTTAGTTTCTTATTATATATACAGAAGATAGATACTTATTTAAAAAGTATCATGTAATTTTAGTAATTTTCTCGAGCTGATTACGGGTGAATTCAACCAAAAAAGTTTTTGGATTATTCTTTAAACCCTACTTCCCTACTAATATTAAAGATGCGAAAGTAACTCTGTGGGTCTCTCTGCAACCTTTTAGGTAGACTGCTGAACCGATCTTGAAGAAATTTGGCAGCGAGATAGCTTGTATCTTGAGATAGGTCATAGGCAAATTTTTATTCCGGAACGCGGATTAAAGCTATATTATTATGGGTAGGTAACTAAGCTTTTTTTAATGCATGTGGTAATTTTATTGTTCTTTGCTGCAAGTTGCACAAAGTCTTTTGTTGTTGCATTGTTAAAATGGGTGAAAACTGTCTGGCCACTAATGGGCCTTTCCTTTGAGCCTTCTCTTCCATTAATAATGTATTTTGCAGAATATATCAGCCGCTTTGTAATAGTGGGCCGTTTAAAATGTAAATTTGGCACTTTAGGACAGCCCGATGTTTTAATAAAGTGTTGATGAGCCTAATATTACTCAAACACTCCGGCTTAGGTTATTAAAACCTTTTTCATGCCCTTACAGTTAACGAGCCTGCTTCACATGATGAAAATCAGTGAGGCTCAGGTTCGAATCCTGCCATGTACCAATGAGTTTTTCAAAAACTTACGTACATATTTATCACTAGCTCGACGGTGAAGGAAAACATCGTGAAGAACCCCGCAGGTCCCAGAATTAATTCTGAGACATGTGTAAATAGACCTGTTCCGGGCGGCGGTGTGGGCTCATCACTTTTCACGTATATATCTCGTGAAAAGTAGGTACATCCAGTGCCTACCCCCTCGGGGATAAGAGGCGTGAGATTATTTCTATTTCTTTTCTTTTTTCATAACTGTTAACTACCCCGACAGAGTAGGTACCTACATGAAGTTTCTATAGAAACTCAATTTCCCTAATAAGAGTATATTTCTCTAATTTTAAGGATTTTGCGTTGCGTCATGTTACACTGTCCATGAGGACACAAAGTCAAATACATGACTTAATGAAGTTAAATACTTGAATCATTATTCTTAATATCAATATAAATTCACGCCATATTCTTAAGAAGGTTGGCAGAGCCATTCTTTGTCTAAAAATATTAACTTACACCAGTTTATTTTACGGACCTCTAAACGTGACAGGTATCAAGGTATTTGCACATGCCTCAGAAACAATAAAATTCTATGACCCGTCGTTTTCATCTCGATGTTTCCCTTCATACATACATACATAAAGCTGATGCCATTGTCCCATAGGGGTAGGCAGAGACGATGGATCGCCACTTTTCTCGATCTCTGCATACTTCCTTTGCTTCCTTTACATCCTTATGCCTTTTCATGCAACGACGACGTCACTGTTGGTTTCCGTTCACTGTCGAGCTATCAGTACATGTTTTAACCAGAGGTCAAACCCACGCCTGCTGCACTGTATCATTAATCGTTATTTATCTCAGAATTAGTCATTTCTGCAAATGTAAAAAGAAACTATTTATTTCCATCAGTTATAGTAATCAAAAGAGAATAGACAGCCTGTTGGCTCAGATGGTTGATGACCCTGCCTTCTAAGTCTGAGTTCGCGGGTTCGATCCCCGCTCGAAGTCAACATTCCTTTGCATGAACATGTCTGTTGGCTTCGTATCTGGGTGTTTAATATTTATTTAAGTATGTCTATAAATGATTCAGTACCCATAGTAAGGGCTCCGCTTAGTTTGGGACTAAATAACCATGTCTCACAATTTATTTATTTATTAAATAGGAACAACCTTCATCACTATTCCTTTCAAACCAGCCCACATGAAGTCGACGAAAGCTCCCATGAAACTAGCGTTAAACTTGTAGAGCTTACTGAACTGAACTTCAGGCGTCATTACACCGTCATATATCTCTGGAATGAGCTCTCCACTTCTGTAATGTAGGTTTAAACTGGCTAAGTTTCTAGCTCAAATGTTCAATAACAGTATTTGTGTAAGGTTATTATACGGTTGCGTGCATTCAAAATTCGGTATGAAAAAAATAATGTGATCAGATTCCGAAACCATTTAATTATACCTTAAATTGTTAACTTTATTTTATTTTATACTAGCGGGTGCCAAGAGGTGTTGCCCGGGCGGAACCTGATAATTCGCGTTCCCGTTGGATTTAAAAAATCCATTCTTATTGCTCAATTACGTCATATAAGGAACCTTTGTGCAAAAATTCAGGCTTCTAGCCGCAGCGGTTTCGGCTGTGCGTTGATCGATCAGTCAAACAATCAGCCAGTCAGTTTCTTCTTTTATATATAGACTAGCTTTTACCAGCGGCTCGCCACGTTTATTTCACCCTCTGGGTTGAATTTTGCAAAGTCCTTTCTTAGTGGATGCCTACACTGTATAAGCTATCTATGTGCAAGACCCAGTCTCTAGACCCAGTGGTTTAGGCAGTGCGTTGATACATCTAACATCACCAATCAGTCAGTCAGTTTATATTGTTATATATATAGATAGATGTTGCCGCTTGACAGGTAGGTGACGTCACATCGCCGGAAAATTCGGCAACTCTGGGTAATTGGAGTGGTAAAGGCCAATCAAAAACTCGCTTTCACCTAGATAATTTGAGTGCTAAAGGTCACAAACTCAATTTATATCCTGCTATGTAACATCATTTTGAAGTCAAGTGGTAACATAGGTTTTCTTAGAAATATGATAATTTTAATGATGCTTGGAATTTAGAAACCTTGTTTAACTATGTGTAGAATAATTAAATAAAAAGATCAGCAATAAATCCAAGCATCATATGAAGTCAGTAGACAGAAAATATCTGTATGATTTATTATATAACAATAAAGTTATTCATTAAAAATATTAGCTTCAATCAATCAATGGCTATGACAACTTGCGTTCGAGGCCGGATGATGAATGGGCGACCGACTTAGTTGTTTTAATTGCTTTTCGGAGACGTATAAATGAAAAGTTTGCATCAAAATTGGAATTTTGCCGCAGTGACACGTTGATGGATTGCACCCATTCCGTTGATTGGCGGTCGACTGTACGTTTTTTTACAAGAGGAGAACAAAGTGTAGCCTATGCAGCAGATTTGAGTCCACTTTTTTGTTTTAGCTTTTTCGAAATGTGTACTGCGTTCTGGATTTGCGGAATGGGCTATAGCAAATGAACATGTGTAACAAGTTTGGACGCTTTGTTTTGTATAATGGATTGAGCTGCACGATTCGCATTTTATAAGTTCTATTCAAGCATCATCATTTTGTGTTCAATGTCCGTTGCATGTGACAAAAGCAAACAAACAGAGAGTTTGTAGTTCTACTATCTCTGAAAATTTACGTACAAAAGAAAGAAAGTTACTAAGAAGAATCTAAAACTCGACTGCATATAAAAGGTTATAAAAATATAGCTTTTAACACCCCGGAGATAAAAACGAATCTTAAAACACCTCGCACTTCAAAATCCGTCAAACCGTTCGTTGAGGCTACAGGCTGCACCAACCAAATTATTATTTTCATATACTTACAACCTTAAAAACATAACCCACCTAAATTCTATAGATTAAAACTTCGTCTGTCATCTAAATTAAATTGCAAATACCAACGCTGAGCAGACTCAAAAGATTTTCGACCGAGATTGGAACATTTTGCTCAATACTATCTCCGTCAAAAATCAGTTTTGTCGAATGAATCTCTAAGGCTCCGTAATAAATGGATGCGGACCGAATCCTAACCCGCACTGAAAGCTGCAGGCGGAGCCGAAGAATAATTTATTAAACGCGCTCGGTACTGCTTTTGTTGAACACGATTTAGGGTTGCCAGTGCTAATAAATTAAAGGACGATAAATACTCTCAGACACAAAAACAACAATCATGTTCGTGCACACACAAATGTTGCAATTGTTGACCCCCTTGAATTGTTGAGGGAATCGACTTATGACTCAGAGAGCGGGATTACTATCAAAAAATTAAATCGTCGTAGAAACATTGATTTCGATACGCATTAGAATTTTTGAAAGTTCCAGAAATATTGGTACCAAACTGTTACAATACGAGAATGCAAACCGAGGCGTCAAAATATGAAATGACTTTAATATATCTGAATAAAGATCACACATAATTTTTCACAACTGCTATTGATTCCGTTATGATTAGTTTATAACAGATTTATTTTAGTAGTTCAATATGGCTGGATTTCTTAAACGAAGAATAAAGCCGTATACAGAAAGAAAGCTGAAAACTTATCAGCGCTTATAGGCGCCGGTCTACGCAGGTAACCGGCGCAGGCATTTATATGAACCAGCGCCGATAAGCGCCGACAAGCGCCGACAATCTTTGACAGGCGCTGGTCAGCGCTGGTGCCGCCCGCCAATCATCGTACAACATTTTGCTCGCTCTGCTTCAATCTGCTTGCTTTATGTAGAATGGACCAGCGCCGATAAGCGCTGATAGGTTTTCAGCTTTTTTTCTGTATACGGCTTAAGGCTTATTCGAAGAT